>OY390739.1:8427628-10827628 GCA_959613385.1 Geotrupes spiniger
CATTAAATTCCTTGTAAAAAAGCATACTGATGCTACAGTCGAATGCAAAAAAAGTAGACAAAAACAGTTTCCTGTAATTGATTTTCCTCATATTGTTGTTGTATAAATGTTTTTTAAAATCCCCTTTCCTTCAAAATTTGACAATCTTTCAAAGTTGACATTCATTTTAAAACGAAGTTTCTTTATTCCAATAAAACTTGAATTTTCTCAGTAAGTTTTCTACAATATGTCAAGAACTTCCAAACGATTATGCCGAAAAAATAATCTCTTTTCAAAGATATGTTATAAGATACTTTTAAATTTGAAATAAAACAAAAATTAAACAATAATGTTTATTAAGATGTATATCACACCATTTTTATAATAAAAAAATAATAATAAATGTTTATATAAAACAAAACAACGTCTCTGCATTGAAAAAGGTACGTTATTCAGCTTGAAGATTTTTTAATATATTATCATTCATAGTAGCTATTAATTTTTTCTCTATTTGAAACGTGAAACAATTTTTTTTATTAATGTACGTTTTTGTGTGCAAAAGACCTGTGATTGATTCTGCATTTCACTAGTTTCTTTGTTTTGTCTTCATTAAATTAATCGCAGAAAAAATTCTTTCCACATTTGCAGAAGAATGTGGAAGACATAACAAATTTTCCACAAATCTACTTAAGACGGGAAACATATATGTACTATCACCTCGAGTTACTTGTTTTACATTTGTCCAAAATTCATTAACATCGTCACTAAATGTCAGACATTCCTCATAATTGCGAAGTGACTGCCATTCTGAATCCAAATTTTACAGCTCTTCACGCGATGCTATATTTGGGAAAAGAGAACCTATGTCGGAAATAGAACTTATAGAACCATTTTTAACAACTGTAGGATTAATAAATTAAAAATTTAAATTTAGTTGGGTTATTTTTTAATGGGAATCGTAAAATGATTTGTTGGCAACTTTCAATATAGAAATCTAAACAACGAATTAAAAAAAAAACACTAAAATGGCTTAAACATTTATTCTTAAGTTTTTTTCATTTTCGTTTTTGTATTGTTCGAACATTTAAGGTTCCAAGTTGACTATAACAAGAAGTATTCGAGTGGTATTTTGTAATTGCATGAACAAATGACGGTTCAATGCATATATTTCATGTTTGATCCAAATCTCTTTAAGTATAAAAAAAAATATCGATTCTATATAGATAGACTTCACCGGCATGCTTTGATTTGATGAGATATTGTTTTGTTGTGAAGCATTTCTTGCATACTTCATTCGCATCTATAATTTTTCCCTCCAGTGTGTTTTTAGATGTATTGTGGTGGTTGTGCTTTTGTTGCACACTACACATTTGTAATTTCATTCCCTCGTGTGTGTTCTGACATGTTGCGATAGACTTTCTTTCATTGAGAGGCATCTGTTGCAAACTTCGCATTTGTAATTTCTTTCCCCACTGTGAATTTTGATGTGTCGTGACAGATGTTGTTTCCTTGTGAAGCATTTCTTGCATACTTCACATTTGTAATTTCTTTCCCCGGTGTGTGTTCTGACATGTCGTGTTAGGTCTGGTTTCCTTGCGAAGTATTTGTTGCAAACTTCACATTTATAATTTCTTTCCCCACTGTGAATTTTCATGTGCCGTGATAGATGTTGTTTCTTTGTGAAGCATTTGTTGCAAACTTCACATTTGTAATTTCTTTCCCCGATGTGCGTTCTGACGTGTCGTGATAGATATTGTTTCGTTGTGAAGCATTTGTTACAAAATTCACATTCATAATTTCTTTCCCTGCTGTGTGTTTTGATGTGTTGTGCAAGATTTCGTTTTCTTGTGAAGCATTTATTGCATGCTTCACATTTATAATTTTTTTCTCCGGTGTGTGTTTCGACGTGTTGTGATAGACTTTCTTTCGTTGAGAGGCATTTGTTGCAAACTTCACATTTGTAATTTGTTTCACCAGCCTGTATTTTGACGTGTAGCGATAGTTTCTGTTTTGTTGCAAAACATTTGTTGTAGTCTTCACACTTGTAGTTAATTTTTCCGATGTGTCTCTTCATGTGAATCTGAAGATTTTCTCGCGTTGTGAATGACTTTGCACAAATGTCGCATTTGTAATTTCCCCCACTGGCGCTTAAATCTTTTTTTTGAAAAATATCAGCTTGAATTTCTTCTTCAGTGTGCAATTTAACATGTTCCAACACAACTTTGGAGTTCCATGTATCTTCGGCATCGCCGAGGTCCAACTTAATTCTGATATCGTTAGGTGTAATTCCAATACGTGAAACATCATATTTCTCTTCCTTCACGGTAGCGGCACATTCCATTTCTTCGTCGTCAATATCAGCAGGAGAATACAAAGTGCAGGACTCCAGTTTTGGGAATAAAGTTGTACATTCCACCGGTTCAGATTTGACTTCGATAACCGAGTTGAAATAATTTACTTCAGTGTCCATTTTATCTGTGGAAAATATTAAATAAACATACTTTACATAAATCCAGAAAGTGTCTCATAAGTGTATTTCAGCAATAGGTGAATTTCATACTTTCCACCAGTGTTGCTTAGTGGCTGCCATTTATGCAAAGTGGACTACAGTACAATGATACGTACCTATTAAAGTGTTTTCTAAACTGCACATTGCTGTAAGTTAACTTTATTATTATTATTATTATTTATTTATCAGAAAATGGTAATGTTCAGCGATACACTTTAGTTCATATAAACCTACAAGATGGCAGACCGCATAACAAACGATAAAGTAAAAACAATGGCTATAGACGATTTGCCGAAAAGATATCGCGAAGCCCCTCCCCACACAAGTGCGTGGAATTTTTAAATCCCAGAACATACACACACACACACACACGCGCGCGTACTGCTGTTTTTTTTTTAAAATAAAAATAACATTTATTTGTTGTTTCGATATTATTAATATTCGTTTAAAAATAGTCTAGCTCAAGGGGCTATTTCTCCACTAAAAACCAAAAAATATTTTCAAGGTTTACACTGAAGAGAACACGCACAACACTAGGGCACAAAACGTCGAGTTTGCAGCCAAGGCAGCAGGTAATTTTCAATGTTGTAATACAAATTAATGTTTATTAAGTGTATATATTAATTTAGAGGTAAGTATTTCAAGTGTTGCAATATTCTTCATCAATATAAGGAAACACACGAACTTCATCTGCCGAAAGAATACCATCGCCAGCGAATAATTTTGGACATCGATGATGAAACTAAAAGTACTCTCAGGTGTATGATTCATTCTTTTTCTGAAAGAAATGAACCACCTACTCATGATAAAATGTTGATAGCTCCGCATGAAAATGAACATCTCCCGGAATTTAAACTGTCTACTTTGAGCACTCTAATAAAATAAATTGGCTTTCAGTGACTAAAGTAATATATGTGTTGTAATTTGGCTTCGTTTGTCGGTTAGGTACACAAAAAGGCAAGATCATTGCCTGGATGCGGCGTTTTCAACGAGAGGTCAGAAAATACCGGGACGAAGGCAAGAAATTATACTTCTTGGGTAAACACTGGCCACACTGTAAGTAAAGTGTGTAAGGACACAACAATCTTGACTCCGAAGCAGGCATTCATTGAAGGACTAACTATGGGGTTAAAAGATCCACCAGGTAATGGAAGTCGCCTTATAGCCCTCCACATAGGATCTGGGGACGGTTTTGTTTAGGAAGGTTTGTTATGTTTCGAATCTAAGAAAACCAGAGATTACCGTGAAGAAATGCCGAGGTTTTCGAAAACTGGTTCGAACAAATTCTGAGGTGCTTAGATGAACATTCTGTGATATTTTGACTGTGTTGGACAATGCTTCCTATCACAGTCAAAATATAGAAAAAAATCCCCCATACTGACACTAAAAAGACAAAATCACTTATATTTATCTTGTGTCGTGAGCAATCAGTCGTCGAATGAATAAAGAGAATCTATAACGGTATCAAGACATCTTTGTACATACCCCCAGTATTTACTCTAAAACCTAAAGAAAACCTTGTAAAGAACTTAATTAGGGTATTCGACAAACACTTAATTCACTACAATACAATTCAATAAAGGATACAAAAATGTTTAATTGCTATGATCCTGCATCTTCATAGATTATTTTTTTTTAATTTTTCTTTCATTTATTTTGTAATATTAGTTCTTATTTAAATTTATTTGACCAATGTTGAATTAGTTTCAACATTGATCAGTTTCTTTTGTTATCTTTGATACATGGTTGTGTTTGCATTTACACGGCAGTTAGTCAGTGGCGTTGGAGCATGTATTTTGGCACGAGCATGTATTTTGTTTTATTACGATTGTAAATGAAATTACAATGAATTGAACATTCGTCATTCTAGTTGATTTTTATTATTAATTTTCTAAGCTAAACTTTTCACAATGTAATACAAACAGTAGCAAACAATGTTATGTATGTGCACATTACGTTTATAAATTTTCTCAGGATGTGAATTTCCTTAGTTGCCACTAACGATGAATATGAAGTCCTAAAAACTTTACAGTAATTCTGATTGCATCAGAATTAAAAATCATATGTTCAGTTTTAGCGCAATTTAGTACCAGGCTGTTGGGAGCAATTAAGGAAAAAAATACTCTTCATTGGTTTTTTAATTTTAATGAAAATTTCACCTGCATTTTTTATGATTACATAAAATGTGATCAATCTGCATTAAAGTAAAGTGAAGTGTTGTATGTTATATGTATTTATATTTTCATGTAACATTTAATGTTAATTAGTTCATTTGGAACTATTTTATTCCTCAGTAAGAAGTCGTGGGAACACAATAGCAATCCATCAGCAAAGCAGTTTATAGCTACAGTAGATACAAATAGTAACTGTCTTGTCTTGGATTACTCTTCAATACTTAATGTTACTAGTAAATTAAATAAGTCAGAGTCGTCAAATATAACTTACGAAGACATTATTAGAAAATAGAAATTATTTGATGATCGTCAAAAGGATAACAATTACCTACCAAACTAAAAGTAAAAATGACTTGTACAGAATATTTTTTGTCAGTTATTATTGATTATGCCCTCAAATTCATCTTTAATATCATACAAAACTAATACGATGTAATACATCCATCAAGTGATGTAAAATTATTTAAAAGTGCTGAGGTAACTTGCAGGAAAGTGTTGAAGACAACAAAAAATAAACCTATTCTGTAAAGCAATTTAAATCATATGGTTAGCACAGTATTTTGTGACACAAACAGTGACACACATATTAAACTTGGAATTTGAAATTTACATATTATACAATTAATAAAAAAAAGTAGCCACATTATATATAAAAAATCGATTACATCACCAAAAATAAATAATTTAAGAGACATACATCTAATTTTAATTTAATTTAATTTATTCAAACATCAATAATTCCCATTGCAGTCAATATATGTTTATTTGTAGGATAATTATAAATACCAAGCTATGTATTTCCATAATTTTCTAAAAATATTATATTTGTTCTTTAACATTAAACATAATAAAAGGAATGTATTTCAATTTAATGATAATCGATATTAATAACAAAATAGAAACATGTATTGTTAGAAATATATTACTAAAAAATATGTATATTAACAACACAATACTTAAGTTTCGAGTTTTTATGGTCATTGTCGAGACAACAAACTACCACAAATTACATTTATACGCAAAATTTTACAAAAAAAAGAGTAAGGGAAATTTGGCGCATAATATATGTTCCACAGGTATTCAAAAAGGTATGATTTGTAACGCGGTAAATCCTGTTGCTCGTGCAACAGATTAACTACAGGATTACGTTGGGCTTTTTGAATTTCGGCTGCTTCTAACAGATTAAGCTTTGTGCCCTTTTTTCCATTATGTAATATTTTAAGTCTATTACCTTTGGGAACAATATGATTACATTTTATAAGATGATTTGCAAATGAACTTGTATCGTGATTTAATCTAAATGCTTTAAAATGTTCATTATATCGTGTTTCAAAACTTCGTCAAGTTTGACCTACATATACACTATTGCATTCGGAACATGAGATCTCATAAACACCAGATTTCTTTAAAGGATTGATTTTGTCTTTAGCATTAAATAATATGTTTGACAATTTGCAACTTGCTCTAAACCCGATTTGTTGATTATGTTTTCTAAGAATGTGCGCTATGGTTTCTGTGTGTTTTTCCAAAATAGGTTAATGTTGTAAATGTATCTTTATTTAAATTTGCAACTTTTGGATGAATGTGAGAAATTGTGTATTGGTATCATTTTTTATTAATTATGTTTTGTATAAGACTGGAAAACCATTCATATTTCCTATGGATATAATTTTATTCAGTTCTACATTAAGATTTTGATGTGACAGTGGAATTGAAAAGACTCGATGTAGCATTGCATGATAAGCTGCTAGTTTATGTGACATGGGACATGGTTGAACTTGAAAATTGAATATTTTATATTCGATAATTGACATGAATATATCTGCTAGTAAAGGGCGTAATGAAGAGCCCATTGCTAAACCTGCAGTTTGCTGAGAAAACTGATTGTTGCTAAATTGAAAGTAATTTTGTGTTAAACACGTTTCAAATGCAGTAAAGTTCTGAATGTGTAGTGGGGTCGTTGACTGTTTTGTCTAGTATATGCTGAATAATGTTAAGGCACTCGTTTGTTGAAATATTTGAAAACATACTTGCGACGTCAAACGATACTAATTTAGAATTTTTTGGAGTGGTTATTAATTTTAACTGTTGGGATAGGAGAAGTGAATTTTTGATAGCATATTTAGACGTAAAATTTGCATGTTTTTTAAAAAGAAAATTCAATTTAATTGCTAAGGTTCGTGATGCACTATTAATGTATGATACTACCGGTCTAATCGGGAGATCAGGTTTGTGTGTTTTTATAAAACCGTAAAGTCTTGGAGCAAGAGGTATTTTATTACAACTCTTGTATCAATTTTATCCATTTTGATAAAATTACAAAAACCACAGAGAATTGAACTAATATTTCGAATAAATGAAAAGATAGAGAGATGCAATTTTACATGCACTAATGTCAATAAATCACACTTGTTCCCTGTACAACCCCAAGCTGTTGGGCAATATAGCATTGTGAATATCCTTCTTCAAGTTACAGTTCTGCTAACTTCTGTTAATGTTAATTGCTGAGCCATTGCTTTTTTTGAATGTTAGTACACTGTCAAACTGGTTTAATATTGTTTAACACTAAAATGGCTCAAAGCCTGCTTAAACATTTATTCTTAAGTTTTTTTCATTTTGGTTTTTGTATTGTTCGAACATTTAAGGTTCCAAGTTGACTATAACAAGAAGTATTTGAGTGGTATTTTGTAATTGCATGAACAAATGATGGTTCAATGTATATATTTCATGTTTGATCCAAATCTCTTTAAATATAAAAAAAATATCGATTCTATATAGATAGACTTCACCGGCATGCTTTGATTTGCTGAAATATTGTTTTGTTGTGAAGCATTTTTTGCATACTCCATTCACATCTATAATTTTTCCCTCCAGTGTGTTTTTAGATGTATCATGGTGGTTGTGCTTTTGTTGCACACTTCACACTTGTAATTTCATTCCCTCGTGTGTTCTGACGTGTTGTGATAGACTTTGTTTCGTTGAGAGGCATCTGTTGCAAACTTCGCATTTGTAATTTCTTTCCCCACTGTGAATTTTGATGTGTCGTGATAGATGTTGTTTCCTTGTGAAGCATTTTTTGCATTCTTCACATTTGTAATTTCTTTCCCCGGTGTGTGTTCTGACATGTCGTGTTAGGTCTGGTTTCCTTGCGAAGTATTTATTGCAAACTTCACATTTATAATTTCTTTCCCCACTGTGAATTTTGATGTGCCGTGATAGATGTTGTTTCCTTGTGAAGCATTTCTTGCAAACTTCACATTTGTAATTTCTTTCCCCGATGTGCGTTCTGACGTGTCGTGATAGATCTGATTTCCCTGTGAAGTATTTGTTACAAAATTCACATTCATAATTTCTTTCCCCATTGTGTGTTTTGATGTGTCGTGCAAGATTTCGTTTTCTTGTGAAGCATTTCTTGCATGCTTCACATTTGTAATTTCTTTCCCCGCTGTGTGTTTTGATGTGTCGTGATAGATATTGTTTCGTTGTGAAGCATTTCTTGCAAACTTCACATCTGTAATTTCTCTCATGGCTGTGTGTTTCGACGTGATGACCTAGATTTTGTTTCCTTGTGAAGCATTTGTTGCAAACTTCACATCTATAATTTCTTTTTCCGGTGTGTGTTTCGACGTGTTGTGATAGACTTTCTTTCGTTGAGAGGCATTTGTTGCAAATTTCACATTTGTAATTTCTTTCACCAGCATGTATTTTGACGTGTAGCGATAGTTTCTGTTTTGTTGCAAAACATTTGTTGTAGGCTTCACACTTGTAGTTAATTTTTCCGATGTGTCTCTTCATGTGAATCTGAAGATTTTCTCGCGTTGTGAATGACTTTGCACAAATGTCGCATTTGTAATTTCCCCCACTGGCGCTTAAATCTTTTTTTTGAAAAATATCAGCTTGAATTTCTTCTTCAGTGTGCAATTTAACATGTTCCAACACAACTTTGGAGTTCCATGTATCGTCATCGCCGAGGTCCAACTTAATTCTGATATCATTAGGTGTAATTCCAATGTGTGAAACTTCGTATTTCTCTTCCTTCACGGTAGCGGCACCTTCCATTTCTTCGTGGTCAATATCAGTAGGAGAATACAAAGAGCAGGACTGCAGTTTTGGGAATAAAGTTGTACATTCCACCGGTTCAGATTTGACTTCGATAACGGAGTTGAAATCATTTACTTTAATGTCCATTTTATCTGTGGGAAATATTTAAATAAACATACTTTACATAAATCCAGAAAGTGTCTCACAAGTGTATTTCAGCAATAGGTGAATTTCGTACTTTCCACCAGTGTTGCTCAGTGGCTGCCATTTATGCAATGTGGACTACAGTACAATGGCGCGTACCTATTAAAGTGTTTTCTAAACTCAACATTGCTGTTAGTTAGCTTTTCTACTTGTAGAAAATGGTAATGATTAGTGATACTTTATTTCTCTACTTTAGTTCATATAAACCTGCAAGATGGCGATAAAGTTAAAAAATGGCTATAGACGATTTGCCGAAAAGATATCCCCACACAAGTGCGTGATGTTTGAATAGAAGTTGTCTATTGGTGGAATTTCTAAATCCCAGATTCGTTTAAAAATAGTATATTTGAAGACGGTAGTAAGGTACGCAATGAAAATTATTATTATTGATTGAACGTGTCATGTATGTTTTGAGGTTAGATATTTATTAAAATGTTTTTGGTATACGGTTTCCATTATTTACTATAAAAATTTGTTTTTATCAGAAATTTTCGATCGTTTGCCTAAATGTTATATACACTTACACGTAAACGTTCACGGCTTATTTTAGCTTTGTCACTTAATTTAAAATGTGTTAACATGTATATTAAAATTCAACGCCCGACGTATTCCGATTCATGTTCACGGGCTGACTGAATCGTACTTCAATTTTTGCTGCTTGCGTTTCTGTGGAATGATTTTATAGGTAAAAATATGGGTTCCATTAGCGTTGTTAGTATTTCGCTGATAATTGTGTTGTTTTGTTTCGCTTTATAAATTTCCATGTTTTCCGTGATGTTAAGGTTTTTCCCTTGTTTTGTGTTTTTACAACTTTCAGTATGTTTTCTATCTTGCCTGTTGAATGTGCGTTATTGATGACATGATTTGCGAAGTTTGAATCTTGTTTCATTTGTTTAAATAATCTCATGTGTTCTTTGTATCGTTGTTCAAATGTTCTACCAGTTTGGCCTATGTATATCATGTTGCATTCTGGGTATGTTAGCTTATAGACCCCACTTTGACTATATTTATCCATTTTTTCGATGTTTTTCTGTTTAATTTTTTTGTGTATTGTGCGGTTTATTCTGTATGCAATACTTTGTTATATTATTGATATTTCTGCCATGGTGTGTAAATGTTAAGAATTGTTTGTTTTCGTTTTCTGTTTGTGCGTGTCTTTTTTGTTTTTCTTTCATCTTTCTATCTCTTATTAATTTATTTATGATGTTCGCGTTGTATCAGTTTTCTGTAGCAATTTGTTTTATGATTTCTACTTCCCTCTTTTTATTTTCGTCTGTAAGGGGGAGTGTGCTTAGTTGATTTATAAAGCTTTTAAACGCTGCAATTTTGTGTTCTTTTGGGTGGTTAGAGGTTGCGTGCATTACTTGGTTAGTCGTTGTTTTTTTTTCTATGTATGCCGAATTCTAATTTGCTTTTTATTATGTTTGAAGTTATTGTAAATTTTAATTGTTTGTGTATATTGTTAACGTCATGTAAGATGTTATTTTCATTGTCTTTGTCTATTATTAGTAATATCTCATCTACATATCTGATCCAATGTGTTATTCCATGTTTGTTCTTCAGTTTTTCGCATTGTTTCTCTTCTATATGCTGCAACAATGCTTCGGTCATAATTGCTGATACGGGTGATCCCATTATTAGTCCGTCTTTTTGGTTGTTGAATTTAAAATAATTTTGTTGTGTTATTTCTTTCAGTAATCTTGTTATTTGGTTTACGTATTTGTCTTCTTTGTTTTTCTTGCATCATATGTTTTTAATGATATCTATTTCTTCTAGTGGTATATTTGTATATAGGTCTTTTAATATCAAGTGAAATTAATTTTGTATTATTTATTGATGTGTTCGTGAATTTTTCTATCAACTGAATGTTATTTTTTATTGTATATTTATTTTCTAATTTTAGATTTTCTTAGCGTTTTTGCTATTTTATATGATGGTGCATTTTTAAAATTTATGAGTGGATGTATTGGCATGTTCTCTTTATGTATTTTGGGTAGGGCTTGCAAAAGTGGAACTTTAGGATTTATGTTTATTTGTTTGTATATATGTTCTTTTCCTACAATTGCATCTGAATTTTTTGTTTTATCGGTTTGGTATTTGTTTGTTGGGTCTATTTACAACTTTTCACATCTATTATTTGTTAGGAGTTCAACGGTTTTGTCTATATGTTTGTTTGTCTAGGATTACTACTGTAATGTCTTTGTCAGCTTTCGTAATTATTGCATTGTTCTCTTTCAGTTTTCTATTAATATTTTTCATTATTGATTGTTCTTTATGGTTCGTGTACTTGTTGGTCATCAGTTTAGATATTTCGTTGGCTATTACATGCCTAGCGTTGTTTAGTTGTTCTTCCGATAGCTGCTGTATGGCTAGTTCGCTATCTATGATGGTTTCTTCGATGTCCTTTTCGATATTGTTGCTGTGCATGTGTGTTCAGTTCCTTATTTAATAATCGTTTTTGTAAATTCAATTGCGGTGTGATTATGCTGTAGAATTATAAATAATTATTAGTATTCGTGTTATTATTACTTTTTGTTGTTAAGTTATCAAGTTTGATGGAGTACAGATACCATATATCTGGGTTCATATGATTTATTTTCAGATGCATTTTTAATAATATTTTATTAGCTATACGTTTCTTATTATAGGAATTCTCTATTTCGTTTCGTATCCAATGTTTTTCAGCGTGCACTTTAGTTATTTGAGCTGACCATGATTGGTTTTTAATATTGATTGTCGCATATTTTGGGATTATATTATTTGGCAGGCAGTGTTTATTAAATGTTATATTCGATGTTATTTTTGCTATTTTAATTTCTCATTAAAGTATCGATTAACTTCTCTCGTCATACTGACTTTTGTAATAATAAAATGTTTTTGGTTTCCGGCTTCCATTGTTTATTATAAAAATTTGTGTTTTACCTTATGGTTGCTGTTTTTCTCGTGTTGTTTTAATGCGAGATTTTCGATATTCATCTTATCTATTATGGCTCAAGGGGCTATTTCCCCACCAAAAACAAAAAAATATTTTCAAGGTGTACACTGGAGAGAACCCGGACAACACTAGAGCACAAATCATCGAGTTTACAGCCAAGGCTGCAGGTAATTTTCAATATTATAATGCTAATTAATGGTTATTAAGTATACATATTAATTTAGGGGTAAGTATTCCACACGAACTTCATCTTCCGAAAGAATACCATCGACAGCAAATAATTTTGGACAGAAACACTTTTTTAATATTTTAATAAAAAGTTTACATCCATTTTTGATGAAAGTAAAGTAGTGTTGTATGTTATATGTATTTATATTATCATGTAACATGTAATGTTTTAGATACCATCCATCCATCTGTCAGCAAAGCAGTTTATAGCTACAGAACACACAAATAGTAACTGTCTTACCATGGGTAATCCTTTAATACTAAATGTTAATAGTAAATTAAATAAATCAGAGTCGTCAAATGTAACTTACGAATACAACCCGGATCACACCTATACAACTATAAACCATTCCCTCAATCCTACTAGCATATGTTGTGAATATGAAGTCAATCAGTCGAGTTGTTATGGCTCACAACATATACCAAAGATACTACATAGATACACTTCACTGGCATGTTTTGACTTGATGAGAGGGATATTGTTTTATTGGAAGCTTTCTTGCATACTTCGCATCTATAATTTCTCTCCCTCTCTGGTGTGTTGTGCTTTTGTCATGAAGCATTTGTTGCACACAATCACAATTTCTTCCTCTGGTGTGTGTTGAGACGTGATGACAGATGTTGTTTCGTTGTGAAGCATTTGTTGTAAACTTCACATTTGTAATTTCATTCCCCGGTGTGTTCTAACGTGTCCTGATAGATCTTTTTGAAGTATTTGTGAAGTATTTGTTACAAACTTCAATTTCGTTCTCCATTGTGTGTTTTGATGTGTCGAAATAGATGTTGTTTCCTCGTGAAGCATTTCTTGCATACTTCACATTCGTTATTTCTTACCCCAGTGTGTGATTTGATGTGTATTGATAGATTTTGTTTTGTTGTCAAGCATTTGTTACAAACCTCACATTTATAATTTCCTTCCCCGGTGTGTGTTTTAATGTGTTGTAATAATTGTTGTTTCCTTGTGAAGCATTTCTTGCATACTTCACATTTATGGTTTCTTTCCCCGGTGTGTATTTTGACGTGTTGCGATAGATTGGGTTTCCTTGTAAAGCATTTATTGCAATGTCCACATTTATAATTTTTTTCCAGAGTGTGTGTTTCGATGTGTCTCGATAGTTTTCGTTTTGTTGTGAAGCATTTGTTACAATATTCACATTTATAATTTCTTTCTACGTTGTGTATTGTGAGGTGCATTCGTAAATTTTCTTTTACTGTGAAACATTTGTTGCAAATTTCACATTTATAATTTCTTTCCTCTTTATGTCTTACAACGTGTCGTGATAGATATTGTTTCGTTCTGAAGCATTTCTTGCAAACTTCGCATGTGTACATTCTCTCTCTGGTGTGCGTTTCGACATGATGAGCTAGATTGTGTTTCCTTGTGAAGCATTTGTCGCAAACCTCACACTTATAATTTCTTTCTCCGGTGTGTATTTCGACGTGTTGCGATAGACTTTTCTTCGTTGAGAGGCATTTGTTGCAAACTTCACATTTGTAAATTTCGTCCCTGGAGTGTGTCTTGATGTGTCGTGATAGATATGATTTTGTTATGAAGCATTTGTTACAAACTTCGCATTTGTAATTCTTCTCTCCTGTGTGCATTTTGACGTGATGAGATTGATGTTGTTTATCTCTGAACGATTTCTTGCAAATTTCACATCTATAATTTCTTTCCCCGGAGTGTGTTTTGAAATGTCGTGATAGCTCTGATTTCGTTATGAAGCATTTGTTACAAACTTCACATTTGTAATTTCTTTCCCTGGTGTGAATTTTGAGATGAATTGATAGATTTTGCTTTGTTGTGAAGCATTTGTGACAACTTTCACATTCATAATTTATTTCTCCCTTGTGTCTTTTAATGTGTTGCAATAGAATTTCTTTCCTTGCGAAACATTTATTGCAAACCTCACATTTGTAATTTCTTTCGCCAGAGTGTGCTTCGATGTGCCGTGACAGAATTTGTTTCGTTGTGAAGAATTTGTTACACACTTCACATTTATAATTTCTCTCTCCGATGTGTCTTCTGAAGTGTACTAACATATATCTTTTTGTTATGAAACATTTATTACAAATTTCACATTTGTAATTTTTTTCCTCGGTGTGTGTTTTGAGATGCCTTGACAGAGTCTGTTTTGTTTTGAAATATTTGTTACAAACTGGACATTTGTAATTTGTTTCACCGGTTTCTATTTTGACGTGTAGCGATAGTTTTCGTTTCGTTGAGAAACACTTGTTGTAAGCTTCAGACTTGTAGTTAATTTTGCCGATGTGCCTTTTCATGTGAATCTGAAGAACTTCTCCTGTTGCGAATGACTTTGTGCAAATACCACATTTATAATTTCCCTCAATGGGACTTATAAAATCTTTTCTTTGAAAAATCTCACCTTGAATTTCTTCTTCAGTATGCAATTTGATATGTTCCAACACAACTTTGGAGTTCAATGTATCGTCGTCATCGCCGAGGTCCAACTTAATTCTGATATCATTAGATGCAATTCCAGTGTGTGAAACTTCGTACTTTTCTTCCTTCACGGTAACGGCACCTTCCATTTCTTCATGGTCAACATCAGTAGGAGAATATAAATAGCAAGATTGAAGTTTTGAGAATAATGTTGTACATTCCACCGCTTCAGATTTTACTTCGACAACCGAGTTTAAATCATTTACTTCAGTCTTCATTTTATCTGTGGAAAATATTTAAATGCTTTACATAGTGTAGGAGCGAAAATATCAGTACATATATGCACTCATCAACACTAACTAACAGTCATTTAACTGGGCTACTGTTAAACTTTAATTTTTTTGAGAAAAGTATAATTTTGTTCTGGTTACAGTTAATGTCTTTTTTCACTCACAACACAATGTGCCTCGAAATGAAAGATGCCACAAATCCAGAAAATTTCTCTGCCTAGTGGCCACTTGTACAAGATTAATACATTTATTGATATTAGTTGCTTTGTTTGAAAACGATATATACAAATCCGCGCTTGCTTGAAAATATGGAGTGCAGTACAATATACATACCTATTAAAGTGTTATCAAAACTGCACATTACTGTTAGTAAGTTCTGTTGTACGTGCAAAAAATGGTAATTTTGAGCAATACTTCTTTCGTTCACGAGCAACTTCTATAAACCTAGAAGGTGGCGGCACTGGCGGATGACATATTGTGTTTTGTTGCCAACGACTGAATTAAAAAATGACTAGATGAGCATTTTTAAACAGCAAGTTTCAATGGCACTTACTATATACAATCTAACGATTACTTGTCTACCTTATAAATAAATCACGGATTTGTTCTTTGTATTATTGGTTTACATACAAGTAACATAAGACGGTGTTTATTTAACGCAACAAACCTGAAATTGACTGCGCATCCACCCGTTGTGTTGCCTGATTGAGTAAGGAAATATCGTTGAAATACACATCCAGTGATAAAAATGCGTATGTGAAGCTTAAGTCGGTGGGTAGATGGCGCACCAAAGCACATGCCGGTACAGTGACTACAGTGCCAGCAAGCTTATAAAAGCCCCGGAGAATATGTGAACTAATTTCGTAAACAAACGATGCGAACCAATCACGTGCGATAGTTCTTTTATGTACATTCACAAACAAAACATTGGGTTGTTTTCGTTTTGACATGTATGTGTTAAAATCTTCCAAGTATCTATTTTATTATTATTATTGTTCAAAGCTTAATTGTGATGATCTGAGTTATTAAAAATCTGCTGTTTCAAGACGCAAGATACTTTTCGTCGAGTATTTATGCAGCTGATACAGATTGTTGTTAGGTTATGTTCGTGAATTGTCGCGTGAATCGCCGAAATACCTTTGGACCTGAATGTACTTTCTGAAATGCAGCTCCCCCATGCACGCCCTCTCAGAGGTCTTGTAAGCTTGGTACTCTATGTTGGTACTACAGTATATACATATCTTGCATATACAGCTAACATCTCGCCTTAGCAAACATGAGAACTGAGGGGCGTGGCGAGACCGGCACTGCTTTTCAACTTACATACAGGTAAAAAGTATTTCGGCGGCAAATTTAAAAGGTAGTATTGCAATAAAGTTTTGGAGAGCTTTAATTATCTGGTGATTACAATAACAAGTAGGGGAGATGAGAAGAAAGAAGTCCAGGAAAGGATGTGTATGTATGAGGCCAATGCTGCCTTTTAAGATCAAATAATATCTCAAGAAATTATTAATGTATGGGGGAACATTGTGAAAATCAAATAAAACAAAACATAATGCATTAGAAATTTTGTAAAGAAAATATTGAAAAAGTTATATGGAGGAAGGAAAATACGGGACATTTGGGTAAGCAGAACCAATGACGAATTGCAAGAGTTATATGGCGAACCACCAATAACAAATGTAGTGAGATCGCAAAGGATGCGATTTAAGAGGAGGGGAGATGAAAAAGGGGCAGGCCGCGAACAAAATGGTTAGACGCAGTAGAGAAGGACCTGGAGAAATGGGGGAAGAGCAGCAAATATAATAACAAAAGACTGGAGAACGACATGTTATTAAGTCGTGGGTCAGTTAATTAGCTGCACAACCACAATCAGTGCTATATGGTACCATGATTTAATTAAAATAGCGATTTTCCCCATAGGGGAATATGCATATTGAAAATAAGAAAAATATTATTAAAAAATTATTTAATTTACTGAAAGAAAATCAATAAAATACATACTGAAAAAATAAATTACACGTTCACTCTGATATAATGGTTATAAATATCATCGTATATTGAATAATGTATTTAATAATTAACTTATCAATACTAAATTAAAAACATGTAGAAATTGACACTCTAGGTTGTTTCTATATTTTGTCTTTAAAGCAGCTACCGCAGAAAATCCTATTTCGCAAAGGGAGGATGTTGAAAAGGGTAATTGTATATATAATTGTTATAATGCTCTTGTTTTTAGTAGAGAAAACTCATCACCCACCCCTGCCCAAAGTTCAAAGAGTAATTTGTAATTTGAGTAACCTTCCCATCAAATTGTCGTCAGTAAGAAAAAACTTTTTAAAATTCTTTGCCAATACCGCTAAATAATGATATGTATTTATTGCCCAACAGTAAAACCAATAACAGGATAAAAGAATATACAAACATGCATACTAATAAACAAAATAAACAATATAAATAAAATACATGATATAATAAAGCGACAAGCTTCATAATGGATTGAAAAATATATCATTGTAATATGAATTAGCACAACTACAGATCCTCCTTAATGGAACCTTCCATCCTCGGTGTTGGTAAACTGAACGTTGGTGAGAGCCACTGCGAGGCACGTGAAAATGTCAGTTTTACCATTAAGCAATTTCCAGAGAACTCTAGTGCCATGAATCTCTCTACGAGCAGAAAGAGACTTCACATTATATCCAGTCATTAGCATATCATAAACTACATGTCCATCTAGATACAAGCCAACAGGTCGAAATGACAAACACTTCAAGAACCGCCGTTGAATTCGTTCAATGGAAAGCCGATACGATAGTATAAGAGGGTGATCAAACATCGATGCGTATTCTAGTTTGCTTAGAATGAAAGAACAATATAATATTTTCAATAGTAATGGATTATTGAAGTGTTTGGATACACACATTACAAATCCTTGGCACTTACACGATACCATGCATAAATTGACAATATGTTGAGAAAAAGTGAGTGGGGAATCAAACGCCACTCTGAGATTCTTCACAAGATCTGTCTCATTAATGCCTGACCCGCCATATTGTAGGAATTGTGTAAGACATTGGCTTTAAGCGTATACGTTACAGCGTAGCAATATTCAGTTTCAGCTGATTTTTGGCACACTGACGAACAGTAAGACTCAACAGTGAGGGTCCGAACCCAAGGAACTCAGCTTCGTTAATAATACATTATGATGTAAGGTGTCAAAATCAGTAGAAAAATCTGTGTAGGCTACGTCCACCTGACCACGACCATCCAAAGTTGCTCATAAATCTTTGCAAGGTATCATAAGATTATTTGTCAGTAGAGATTTATCACCTTTCTTCACAATGAATGGGAATGATTATGGCTTATTTCCAAACATCAGGAAAAATAGACATTTAAGAGACATACATTTAATTTTAATTTAATTTATACAAACATCAGTAACCCTCTTTGCAGCCAATATTTTTTTATATTTTAAGAGATTTGGATCAAATTCGAAATTTGTAATGATTATTTATAATTTAACAAATTAAAAACAGAAAAGCACGGTTACAACCTACTATTAACATTTATGTACTAACATGTGCAAAAATAAAGTGGTTGAAATCAAATAAAACTAAAACAAAGTCTGACAATTTGACTAATTTGTACGAGGGCGGTTCACCAATTATTTGGCACCTAGCATAGAAGCAAACATCTGAGAAGAACGAAATAATTTAATTTTTCAACATAGTCCCTTGACAGGTTAATAAATTTTAAGTATCCGTGCTGAAATGATTGAATGCCTCATTTATGGCTGTCGTCACTTCTTCGTGATTCATAAAATGGATTCCAAGAATATGTTCTTTTAATTTTGGAAACAGAAAACAGTCGATAGGGGCCAAATCTGACGAATAAGGAGGTTGTTCAAAAACTTCAAAGACACCGCTGTAAATGGCAGCCTTTGATACACAGCTCTTGTGAGCCGGAACATTGCCCTGATGAAAACAGCACACCTCGTGTCAATGTTCCTATTCTCTTATCTTTAATTGCTTCTTGAACGTTTGGTATTAAATCTGCCCAATATTGGTCTGTTACGGTGTGCGCATGTGGTAAATAATCACAAAAATAATTTCTTCAAAATCACAAAAAATCGTTGCCATGATTTTGCCTGCGAAAGAAACAACATGAAATTTTCGAGGAGGTGGGGAACCCTTATGCCGCCATTCCATATTTTGGCGTTTCGACTCTGTGTCAAAGTGATGAACCCAAGTTTCATCCACTGTAAAAATCTTTGTAAAAATTCATCGGGGTTTGTGTTTTTGATGTGCCGTAAGCATTTTTGAACTTATTTGAACAACATTGAGATTATTCTTGTGTCGTTTTTATTAATTGTGTGACTGATTTTTAATGAGCCATACTTCTCATGCGGTGATTAATATTATTATAAAACGACGCTCCTTGTGTTTCTTTAATGTAATACAAATCGTAGTGATGATTATATCAATTTTTGGTTGCGTATCTGATTGTAATAAATGCCATGAAATGTGCATGTGTTGAAGATCATACGCTTAGCAACCAGTATAATTATTGTATCTTCCATATTGGTTACTCTTTTGCTAAAATACTATTTCATTCTATTTCAGCTCAAGGCCTTGTTCCGTACAAATTAAGGCTGACTGCATAATCTTACGTAACTGGAACTATCAGTAGTAGATTACAGTTGCAATATAATAATTTAAAAACAAGAATTAAGTTTTTGAACGAATCAGCTGATCATGTTAGCCTGACAACGGATACGTGGACATCTAGAAATAGAAAATCTTACATAACTGTGACATTACACTCTGTTACTTCAGATTAGGAATTTGTGACTATCACTCTGACTACAGAGAAAATAGCAGAAAGACACAGCGCTACAACTTGCAAGAACGTCTGTCAAAGATATAAGTCGATTGGCAAATAGGAGATAAAGTTGTCGCAGTTGTTGACGACAATGCCGCTAATATTAGCTCTGCCATGAAAACGAGCACGTCGTTTGGTCAAAGTATAGTATATGCTGTTTCGCTCAACATTGTATAAACAAAACTTTTGAAAATGATAGTTTGCAACATGTGATTCAAAATTGTAGTAATATCGTTACGCATGTCACCACTCTACAGTAGCATCAGCTGGTTTAGAAAATAAACAAAAACAACTAGAACTGAAAGAAAATAAACTAGTCCAGTACGTCAAAACCAGAGGGAACTCTGTATTTTGTATCTTTGAACGGTTACTGCAGCAACGAACAGCTGTTATGGCCGTTTTATCCGATCGAACTACAACAAACATTAAAGTTGCAACTAACCTCTCTACAAGTGATGATGATTGGTTAATTGAAGAGATGGTCACATTACTGAAACCATATATGAAACGGTTAGCTGGGCGGTTAAGTCCTTCCAACCGTTTAAGTCACCGGGAGGAGATGGTATCCTGCCGGTACTACTGCAACAAGGACGGGAGACATTGATCCCGCACCTTGTTAGGTTATTCAGAGCTAGTCTAGCATGGAATTACATTCCATCCAGCTGGATGGAGGTGAGGGTGGTATACATACCAAAGGTGGGACGAGTAGACCCACACCCAAAATCCTTCAGACCCATTAGCCTGATGTCCTTCATTTTGAAGACCTTAGAAAAGGTGGTTGATGGGCATATACGGAGGGATGTACTAGTGACTAACCCCCTGAATGTCCATCAGTTTGCCTATCAAAAGGGCAAATCAACAGACCTGGCGCGGAACAACCTTGTCGGGAAGATCACCCAATCCCTAGAGTGCAAGGGAATTGCGGTGGCTGCCTTCCTTGACATAGAAGGAGCGTTCAACGCAGCACTACCTTTATCCCTCTGTAAAGCTGTTGTAGCGAGAGGGGTGGCGCCTATGGTGGCTGACTGGATAGGAGCTATGCTCAAGTCTAGAACAATGACCACATCATTGTGTGGAGAAACAGTAAGATTTAGGGCGGTAAGAGGCTGCCCACAGGGAGGGGTTCTTTCCCCTCTACTGTGGACTCTTCTGGTGGACGACCTACTTGCCATTGTCAGCAGTTTGGAGGTCGACATACAGGCCTTTGCTGATGATATTGTTATTCTTGTAAGAGGCAGCGATGAAGCAATCATCTCTGCAATACTGCAAGAAGCGCTAAATGTCACACAATGCTGGTGCGAGGGGGAACAATTAGCTATAAACCCTCGTAAAACAGTTATTGTTCCATTCACCAACAGGAGGAAGCTTGAGAATCTCAAACAACCTATACTGAAAGGTGAAACGATACCATTGGTAGAGGAGGCAAAATATCTAGGGGTGACACTAGATAGAAAGCTCAACTGGAACTCCCATATGGAAAAAACGGCACAAAAGGCTAGACAAGCACTTTGGATGTGCCGAAGAATTTGTGGAAAAACGTTTGGGATTGGTCCCCAAGCGAATGTACTGGCTATATGTGGTGGTTATTAGACCAATCATTATGTATGGCTGTATTGTCATAGTTCCCTCTCGTGACGAATGGGAGCGTAATCAAGTCGCCCTGTTACAGGCAGACTCGAGCTGGGTTACGGATGGCTCCAGGACAACTGAAGGAGCAGGAGCTGGAGTGTTCTGCCGCAAACCAAGAACTGGATTAGAGTTCAGTCTTGGTAGTTAGTTAGTTATAATTGAGTGGGGCGTTTATCGCCCATCCACTGCGACCGCAAGGGTCTATTGTGGCTCACAACTAATTATAGTTCACCCTCCATACCCATTCTCTTTAAATAGAGTAGGATTTTAGTGGGTGAGATTTTGTCTTGGTAAGCATGCATCGATCCAACAGGCAGAAGTCTATGCCATTGAAATGTGCGCAAGAGAGCTATTAAAAAGCCCTCGGCAGCACAGGACGATAAAAAAATTTTCTGACAGCAGAACAGCAATGCAAGTCCTTGCCGACAATCAGTGTACATTGATGTCGGTCAGGGACTGCCGCGCAGTGCTCTCTCAAGTCAACAAGGTTAGCCTGGTCTGGATACCCGGACACGCTGGAATAGAGGGAAACGAAGCCGCCGATTCCCTGGCAAAGAGCGGGGCTAACCGAAAATTTATTGGTCCAGAACCGGAGCACAAGGTACTGAAAAACTGGCAGGAATGCCAGGGAATGAGACATTCCAAGTTAGTACTAAAGGGCTCATCTGCGGCACGAACCACGAACGATACTGTTAGGTTTGGGCAGGAAAGATCTACGAACTCTAACAGCCCTGGTTACTGGGCATAGCCGACTAAGGCATCACATGCATAGGCTGGGAGTGACTGAGGCCACTGAGTGCAGACTATACTGTGAAACGGAAGAAACAACAGAGCACGTGATGTGTGCCTGCCCCGCCGGGGACAAAATCAGGTTCACAGTCTTTGGTAAGATAAAACTGGAGCTGGGAGAACTTGACAAAATCTCACCCACTAAAATCCTACTCTATTTAAAGAGAATGGGTATGGAGGGTGAACTATAATTAGTTGTGAGCCACAATAGACCTTTGCGGTCGCAGTGGAGGGGCGATAAACGCCCCACTCAATTATAACTAACTAACTACTGAAACCATACGAAATGGCAACAACGCTTTTGCATCATCAAGCAATGCTATTATTTCAGTAATTAAACCACTTATCAATTTATTAAAAAGTAACTTTTGTACAGAACAACGGGTAATTAACGAAATTGACAGTATGGACGCACCATGTGAAGAAAGTCTGAACACACCCTGTACATCAAGTAATTCCGCTTTCAATTTTTTATTCCCGGATGACACACACGTTGAAAATAAATCTGAACTGGACAATTACCATTTGGAAAATCAAATTGCAAAACACAGCTACTCGTTTAGATGGTGGAAAGAACTCACAACAAAGTATCCATATCTAAATAGATTAGCTAAAAAATATTTGTGTATTCCGGGCACATCAGTACCATCTGAACGAGTTTTTTTCTTCTGCTGGAAATTTAGTGACCGCGAAAAGAAGTTGCTTGTCTTCCGAGAATGTAAATATATTAATATTTCTCCAAAACAATTTAAAAATTAAATTTTAAAAAGTTCTACTTATTTATTGTTTTATTTGGTATCTTATTTATTTCATTTATAATTTTATTTCAGAATTATAAGTTTTTTACTTTTAATCAGCATACTAAAATTATGCTTCATTTTATTTAATCCAAAATAGGGTGTTGTTTGGCATGTTAGAATTGTTGAAATTTATATCGATTATTAAATATTTATTTTCAAGGCCACAAAAATTCTAATTTTACATAATATACAATTTTGTATGTAGCAGATTTTGTAGCCTATATTGTAATGTCATAATTTATATATGCTCATAACTGTAAAAAAAAAAAACATTATTTATAACGTACAACATGCAATGATTTTTGGAAAATGGATTCGGATCCGGCTCCAAGAATGAGAACCGGATCCGTTTCTAGAATCAAGATATTCGGTTGCCGTGATCCCGAACCTGGATCCGAGTTTTGGTTCTCGGGTCCGGATATCAGGTATTCAGATATCCGGATACTTTCGGATCCGGATATCAGAATCATAAAATCTTCGGATAGTAGCAGGCCTACTATCAGAATGTGTAGTAGGGTCTTTGACTGTTTTGAGAGGTGAATTTTTGATAGCATATTTAGATGTAGAATTTGTATGTTTTTTAAAAAGAAAATTCAATTTAATTGCAAGGGTTCCCAATGGACTATTAATGTATGATCAGGTTTGTGTGTTTTTTATTAAACCGTAAAGTCTTGGAGCAAGAGGTTTCATATTTATAATTTGATATTTATCAGATTTAGAAACAATTATGTGTCTCTTCTCGCAAGCCTTTAATTTTTGATTGATATGACGTTGTTGGGTCTTACTTTAAGAGTATTAAACTTTCGGTTGTAATAAACATATTTACTTTGCTAAAATATTGATTTTTTTAAAATGACTATTGAATTAGATTTCTCCTTTTGTGATCGTTAGTTCATTATTTGAAATTTTACATTTTGATTGAGTTTATAATTAAAGAATTTGCTGGGGAATGTTCAGAATGTGATTTTATAATTTTTGAAATTAATGCTTGCGGAAGGAGAGGCTCTTGAATTTTTCTTAACGCGATTTCACATTCTACTGCTATTATTGTTTTATCGGCTGTTACTAACATAAGGACTGTAATTAGGAGTTTTGGACAAAAAAGATTGTTCTGACGTACTGAATGTGCGTAGATGTTGTTGTTGTTGATGTTGTTGAAGTATTTGTTGCAAACTTCACATTTGTAATTTCATTCACCGGTGTGTTGTAACGTGGCGTGATAGATCTTGATTCCTTGTGAAGTTTTTTTTACAAACTTCACATTCATAATTTCGTTCCCCGTTGTGTGTTTTGATGTGTCGTGATAGTTGTTGTTTGCTCGTGAAGCATTTCTTGCATATTTCACATTTGTTATTTCTTACCCCAGTGTGTGTTTTAATGTGTATTGATAGATTTCGTTTTTTTATGAAGCGTTTGTTGCAAACTTCACATTTATAATTTCTTTCCCTGTTGTGTGTTTTAATGTGTCGTAATAATTGTTGTTTCCTTGCGAAGCATTTCTTGCAAACTTCACATTTGTGATTTCTTTCCCCGGTGTGTATTTTGATGTGTTGCGATAGATTGGATTTCCTTTTGAAGCATTTCTTGCAAACTTCGCATTTATAATTTCTTTCCTCGGTGTGTGTTTTGACATGTTTCGACAGATTTTGTTTTGTTGTGAAGCATTTGTTACAACATTCACATTTATAATTTTTTTCCACGTTGTGTATTTTGACGTGCATCCATAAATTTTCTTTTGTTGTGAAACATTTGTTGCAAACTTCACATTTACAATTTCGTTCCTCTTTGTGTCTTTTGACGTGTCGTGATAGATATAGTTTTGTTCTGAAGCATTTCTTGCAAAGTTCGCATCTGTACTTTCTCTCTCGGGCGTGTGTTTCAACATGATGAGCTAGATTGTGTTTCCGCGTGAAGCGTTTGTCGCACACTTCACATTTATAATTTTTTTCTCCTGTGTGTGTTTCGATGTGTTTCGACAGACATTTCTTCGTTGAGAGGCATTTGTTGCAAACTTCACATTTGTAATTTCCTTCCGTCGAGTGTGCTTTGAAATGACATGATAGGTCTGGTTTCGTTATGAAGCATTTGTTACAAACTTCATATTGGTAATTCTTCTCTCCGGTTTGGGTTTTGACGTGACGAGATTGATGTCGTTTATCTCTGAAGGATTTCTTGCAAATTTCACATCTATAATTTCTTTCACCAGTGTGCGTCGTGACGTGTCGTGATAGACTTTCCTTCGTTGAGAGACATTTGTTGCAAACTTCACATTTGTAATTTTTTTCCCCAGAGTGTGTTTTCAAATGTCGTGATAGATCTGATTTCGTTATGAAGCACTTGTTACAAACTTCACATTTGTAATTTCTTTCCCCGGTGTGAATTTTGAGATGAGTTGATAGATTTTTCTTTGTTGTGAAGAGTTTGTTACAGCCTTCACATTTATAATTTATTTCTCCCTTGTGTCTTTTAATGTGTTGCAATAGATTTTCTTTCCTTGCGAAACATTTATTGCAAACTTCACATTTGTAATTTCTTTCGCCAGAGTGTGCTCCGATGTGCCGTGACAGAATTTGTTTCGTTGTGAAGAATTTGTTACACACTTCACATTTATAATTTCTCTCTCCGATGTGTCTCCTGCAGTGTACTAACAGATATCTTTTTGTTATGAAACGTTTATTGCACATTTCACATCTGTAATTTCTTTCCCCGGCATGTGTTTCGAGATGCCTTGATAGACTATGCTTTGTTTTGAAATATTTGTTACAAACTTCACATTTGTAATTTGTTTCGCCGGTTTCTATTTTGACGTGTAGCGATAGTTTTCGTTTCGTTGAGAAACACTTGTTGTAAGCTTCAGACTTGTAGTTAATTTTGCCGATGTGCCTTTTCATGTGAATCTGAAGAACTTCTCCTGTTGCGAATGACTTTGTGCAAATACCACATTTATAATTTCCCTCAATGGGACTTATAAAATCTTTTCTTTGAAAAATCTCACCTTGAATTTCTTCTTCAGTATGCAATTTGATATGTTCCAACACAACTTTGGAGTTCAATGTATCGTTGTTATCGCCGAGGTCCAACTTAATTCTGATATTAGATGTAATTTCAGTGTGTGAAACTTCATACTTCTGTTCTTCCACGATAGCAGCACCTTCCATTTCTTCGTGGTCAACATCAGTAGGAGAATATAAATAGCAAGATTGAAGTTGTGAAAATAATGTTGTACATTCCACCGCTTCAGATTTTACTTCGACAACCGAGTTTAAATCATTTACTTCAGTCTTCATTTTATCTGTGGAAAATATTTAAATGCTTTACATAGTGTAGGAGCGAAAATATCAGTACATATATGCAATCATCAACAGTCATTTACTGGGCTACTGTTAAACTTTAATTTTTTTGGGGAAACTATAATTTTGTTCTGGTTACAGTTAATGTTTTTTTCACTCACAACACAATGTGTCCGAAATGAGAGATGTCACAAATCCAGAAAGTTTCTCATACCGTATTTTAGCAACAGATGAATTTCATATTCTCAAACGGTTTTTGTAAAAAGAAAGTATTGCCTGGTGGCCACTTGTACAAGATTAATACATGTATTGTTGCTTTGTTTGAAAACGATATATACAAATCCGCGCTTGCTTGGAAATATGGACTGCAGTACAATATGCATACCTATTAAAGTGTTGTCAAAACTGCACATTACTGTTAGTAAGTTCTGTTGTACGTGCAGAAAATGGCAATGTTGAGCAATACTTCTCTGGTTCACGAACAACTTCTATAAACATACGAGGTGGCGGATGACATATTGTGTTTTGTTGCCAACGACAGAATTAAAAAATCTGCAGTGGTCTGCACTGAACTTTCTTATACTTACTTAAACTCCATTTTCTGAAAAACTTTTCAAATATTTTTTTTGAATTTCTGTATCTAACCTTTATACGGACAATTTTTGCGATAACGCGTACCGTTTTTGGGATAGATAGATTTCGTAGATTTGAGTAAACTGTCAGTTTGAGATATTGCTTTCAAAATGTGTAGTTTTCGTCCACGCTATATACTAATCTTAAGCTTAAACCGTCATAGTTAGGCGCTGGAGCTCACACAGTAAAAAATATGTATTTTAGCCGCACGATGGGCAATAGTAAAAATCTGCAGTTTCATGAAATTTTGAATTTAGGGTTTTTGGGCAATTCTGAACAATTATTACTAGTAACATTTTTCGATAAAAAATCTCTAAAGTGATTTCTTGATTTTTGCCATTTATTTTGCCATCGCAGGTTGCTTTGCATTTAAAGAAGACAATGTTTTTTTTTGAAGTGAATGGAGCAATAAGTATTCTACGTTTGGAAAAAAATTACTAAAATTGGACTAAAAATAAAAAAGTGAAACACACTGTATATATAAATGACATTGCCTTCTCTTGGAAAGCGATCTCACGGTCCTTGTTGCAAATGACGCCACAGCATCAGTGCCCGTAGCACCGATAACCTCAGTAGACAAGCAACTTCGCTAATATCTTCTATGCAGGAATACTGGTTAGCAAACAGTATGGCCCTCAACAATAGCAAAACTAATATGATTTTATTTTCTACAAAGGAGCTTGATATCAGCCTTTTGGTAAAGTTGAACAGTGACAGTGTCAAACAAACCGATGTCGTAAAATTCCTGGGAGTTACCTTAAATTCACGTCTGACCTAGACCAACCATATAGATATTTTATTAAAAAGGTTATCTTCGGCCTGCTTCACAACACACACAAACGCGCGCGCGCTCCGGTTTATATGTCCGGTATTGATCCTATACACTGCGCCAATGCGGAACGCGTTCCTTTCGCGCTGCATTTCATATGAAATTATTTTCAATCGTTGATTCAATCGCGAAAATAATCGAACCGTTTTAAATCTCTATAGATTTTTCCCTGAGTAATTAGATAATCTCGTAACCTTGTGAATGTTACTTTTACATTTAACTGAAAAAGTAACTGAGTAACTGAGTATTTATGTAACTGTA
The DNA here is from genome assembly GCA_959613385.1 of Geotrupes spiniger. NCBI lineage: Eukaryota > Metazoa > Arthropoda > Insecta > Coleoptera > Geotrupidae > Geotrupes > Geotrupes spiniger. Next base: position 8,455,508 of record OY390739.1, read on the forward strand.
ATTAAATGGATTATAAAATAAAAAATCACAAATTGACGAACGAAAAAGAAATAGGACAATGCCTTGATAATTGTAATTTATTAGACACTGATACAGTTAGATGTACAACCCTAGACCATTGATCTCATATAATTTATAATAATGTTAAGACTTAATGTAAATAAATAAAAATCATCAGTACTTTATAACTTTTGTATATTTTGCATTCAATTCAAAAGATACACTAATTTCAACTACGTGTTCACATTCTAAAATAAAAATCCACGTCAATTAGGCCACGAACGTTGTGAATATGCAACTCACCGTATTATGATCATTTACTGATTCAGTAATAATCGTGCAAGTGAGATCTCGCCGAATGGACGCAATAATGGCGTTTCTCATGACTGCACGACGAATCCATCATTAATATTGGAGGTGGTGGAGGTACGAATATTACGTTGCTGTGGTTTTGGAGGTCGGGGAAATGTCTCTTCTCGAGTCGCTCCCAAGGCATGTCCGGTGCACTTTCAAGCATGCACCACAACTCCGGAAACTCTGGAAATATTTTATCGCACACGAGAAAATATTATTAAAGATTCTTACCAATTTTCGGCATGGCCGTCGATAAAATTCGACGTAAGATTTTCTTGTTCGACTCTATCATGCGCATGTATGTACCACCCACCAGTGTTGCTAAAATGCTAGCTTTAACGCTAAAATTCCCTTTTATACTGCATTTCATTTTTCGTATTGAACGCATTTTTACATTTTTGCCAATATGAGATTTTAAAACTAATTCTATTATTTCAGACATCACCAAACCTCTAAAAATTTCTGAATTATTACTATCTGCGGTCTCACAATGCTAATTCAAAAGATCCACCAAACCTAACAAAATCAATAGATAATAAATAATAATAGTAATAACAATCTTTCTTAAAATATATCTATTTCGTTTTACTTGTTCACTTGTGCAAAACACCTCGACGATAACCTCTACTGAATTTATTTGGGACATCAACGTGACGCAATGTAACAAATTTTACGAATCAACAGAGATGGTTCTTTTATTTTTTTCGGATAATTGTTTCAAATCCGCTGTCCACCCTGTAGCGCGATTCTGTAAGTCGTTATGTGCCTGTAACGAACATATGGAATGGTATATAGCGGAAAACTAAACGTTATATGCTGTCTGTAAACATGCACCAACTAATTCGGACGATACCGAAGAAAGACGACAAGCTGTCGTTACGCATAATAAATACATTTCATAACTTTAAGAATAAGAGATAAAGGCACTGAAACAGGAAATGAGAAGGAAAGAAGGAAAGTGGTATAAAGAAAAATTGGAACTGGAGAAGAGGATAGAAGTACTTGAACAAAATGTAGAAAAGAGAGAAAGACAAAAAAGGAAGGAAAAATAATAATAATAAAAGGAATAAACCAGCAAAAAAATAACAGTAGAAGGAGAGAATGGGAAGAAGAAAACGACAAAAGCAATGGAATAGAAGAGAAACATATAAGAATAATAAACGAGAAAGAAGAAGAATTGATGGATGAAATGAAGGAAAGAGAAATACAAATTATTCGAATAAGCGAACAAAAAACCAAGGGAAGCAGGAGAAGAAAATGTGAAGGGGACATACAATGAGATACTCAGGAGTAGAGGAGGGGAATAAAGCAAAAGAGGGGGTGGGGCTGGTAGTAACATGCGAAATAGAAAACAGATTGACACATTGGGAGGCGATAAATTCAAAAATAATATATATTGAAATGGAGATAGGAGAGAAAATGTCAATAGTACAGATATATGCACCAACAGAAGGGGCGGAAGAATGGAAGAAGAATGGCAAATGGTTGAATTTTATTTACTGCAACAAGTGGTAGACACAGTAAGAGAAAGAAATGAGCATGCAGTAATAATGGAAGGCTGCAATGCGAGAATAGATGAGCATGAGGCGAGAGAATTGGGAAGCAGATGGCCATATGGGGAAATAAATTAAACAGAAATGGAAGGAAGATGTTAGATTTCTGTATAACCAATTACATGGTAACATGAAATAGCGTTTTCAAACAAAGGGAAGAGGACCGGAGCACGTATGAAGCAGAGGGGAGGGAGGGAAATAGCACAATTGATCACATAGTATACACAGGAACACGAGTGCAAATACAAGGGAAGTGAAAGTAGAAAAAAGAGCGGAAATAAACACAGATCACAGCTTATTGATATCAAAGACAAAAATAGAGAGACCAAAGATGATGGACTTTAGGAAGTATTAAAGGATTAAAATAGAAAAACTAAAATGGGAGAAAGTAAGGAAAGAGTACCAGGAACTAGTAAATAGAAAACTGGAGGAGGATGAAAACAAGAGAGGGGATTGGTCAACACAATGAAGATGGGAAGTACTAAGGCAAGTGCTAGTAAAGACAAGTGAGCAAGAATGAGCAAAGAGTAGATCAAAGTAGGAGAAGGACATAATGGGGAATGAGGAAGTAAAAGACAAAACAAAGGAAAAGAAGCAAGCTTGGAAGAATTTTCAACAAACTAAAATGCGGAAACACAGAGAAGAGCATATTGGAAAGAGAAATGAGGTAAAGAAAGCAGTAAAAGAGACGAATTAGTATAGTATATTGGAAAGAGAGATGAGGTAAATATAGCAGGCGAAACAGAATAGCTGGGTGGAGTTCGGGAATAACATGGAAACATACTACAAAGGAAATAATAGGCTTTTTGAAGTTACATAAAAAGTTTAAAAGGGGAGAAACGGAAACAAATATGGAATATAAGGGATGATAAAAAAAATTTAAACAGATACAGTAAAAATAATCGAAGCATGGAAGGAATATTTTAAGGAAAAGTTTATAGAGAGAACGAAAGGAGATAAAGAAGAAATACAAAGGAATGCTGTGGAAGGGGGGAAAGGCTAAAGCATCGGAACGATATAACGAAAAAAAGTAGAGGAAGCTATAAAGAATATGAAAAATTAAAAAGTAAGTGGAGAGGACGGAGTAGCGCCAGAGATGATCAAATGGGAAGGGGGAAGAGTAAATGAGTGGTTGAGGATAATACGCAATGAAGCAATGAAGGAAGAAACAGTACCAACAGATTGGAAAAGAAATGTGATAATACCACTGTATAAAAAGGGTCAAGAACGGGTAAGGAAAACTACAGGGCGATATATAAACACGAATAATAGAGCGAAGACTAAGGAAAGAACTGCAAGGAAAGATAAAGATGAGCAAGTGCCGTGCAAGTAGGGGAGGCAAATACAAGACCACATAAGCACCTTAAGAAACACAATGGAAAAAAAATATAGAAAAAGGAGAAGATCTATATATGGTTTTCATAGACTTAAAGTCAGCTTTTGACACGGTAAAGAGAGAGGAAGTTTGGAAAATATTAAGGAAAGGGGGGGGGATAATAAATGTAATAAGAAGCATATTTATAACAGTAAAGGGAGCAGTAAGAATGGAGGGGAAATCCAGATAATTTGAAATGATAGAGGATTGAAACAGAGGTATAGTTTAAGCCTACTACTTTTTATAGTATATATGGACGACATAATAAGGGAATGCGAAAATGAAGCGCCGAGTATGTGCGTAGGATACAGAAATATGAAACCGGTATATATATACACCGCATGACATACGCGGACGATGTAGTTCTGCTAGCCAACACGCAAAGGAGAATGCAGAAAGTAATAAACGTCTGGATAAAAGAAATAGAGAAAAATGGAATGGAAATAAATATGGGGAAAAGCAAAGTGACGAGAATAAAGCGAAAGAGTGAAGCTTTGGAAATAGGAGATATATACTGCAATCAAGGCTAAAAGAAGTAACAACATACCTAGGTAAGGAACAACAATAACTAATTACGGAAAAATAGATTTGAAAGTGTAGAAGGCAACAAGAGCAGATGAACAAGACTATTTTTTGAAAAAGAGAAACAAACAAACAAACAAACAAAGAAGGTATATAACACAATAATACTACCAAGGCAAGGTAGTGAAAGTTGGGCAGTGGAAAAGATACACGAAGGAAAAATTGCAGCGATGGAAATGAAGATGATAAGAAAATGCTGGTAGTGACAAAATAGGACAGGAAGAGAAATGAATAGATACTTGAAAGACTGGAACAAGATAAAATAACAAGGAAACTAGTAGAGAAACAATTAGGATGATTTGGGCAGGTAATGCGAATAGGACAGGATAGAACAGTACTAATGGTAATAATAAAATATTATCCCATAAACTTAAATAATTATGAATGGCGTGGCCAGTGTAAACAGAAAGTATGTCAGATACACACAACCAATTTCAGCACTATCAGTCACATGACCACCATTTGACTGACAGTGCTGTTTTTACTGTCGTAGCTTATTACGCAGTTGTATGTACAAGACCTATAATTTCAGTTGTTTTCTCTATCAAACAATAATAAAAAGCAAAATTTTCCTTAATTACTTTATAAGCAGATATTTATAGATTGTCAGACTTAGCTGTAACAAAAACCAAATCATTGTGGACCGAGATATGAAATTGGTAACGTCGTTATTCCGCGTTTTGAAAAAAATTGTGATGATCAGCAAACTCACTCGTCACATGAACTTCCTTGTCGATGAATATTTTCGACATCTATAACAATATTAATATGGTTGACAACAAAACTAAAATCAGCTCGTTAAAGGTCACTGAGTTAAAAGAACTTCTCCAAAAAAGAGGTATGAATATTCGTGGCAACGAAAATAAAATTATCGATAAATTGAAAAGTGACAATCTCGTTGACAATCCTAATATTATTAATACAAACGTATTTAGTTCTTCCGACGATAGTTTAAATGATTCCACTGTAACGGTTATTAATAAAGAGAACGTATTAAAAAAGAACGCACTTATAATAAAAAATATATATTGAACTGTTAAATAAAATTGATTTATTAGAACAAAACTTAAATTCTTCTTAAATTCGGGGAAGTGAAAAAGTTAGTAAATCTAAAACTAAAAACTGTGACCTAAAACCAAAAGTGCCATATTAATTCAACGCTGCCGCAGGCAAATGCAAAATCCGGCACCACCAACAACTTTCTCTGTGACTACAAGTCCTCAGGCTGCATCTCAAGAAATGAAAGCAGACGAAGATTCTCAACTTAAAAGAAATGGTCTTGTGTTATCTGACAGTCACGGACGAAATTCTGCAAGTATTTTAGGAAATATTCTTAGTAATAAATTTGCTGTGCAAACAATTTGTAAACCAAATGCCGATTTCGATGCCGTACTGTCGGATATTGACAATCTTTGTAAACATTTTTTTACTAGACGACTTTGTTATAATTATAGCGGGAAGTAAAATTTGTTGGGGGGTTACCAATTAGTGCAACAGTCTTATTTATGACGCTGGAATGCCTATTGGAAAAAAAATGTTTCAAACCACAATCCTGTAATTCTATGTGGCGACTTTAACATTGACCTGGTTAAGGTGAATACAGTAAGTAATTACTTTCGTGATATTATTAATGCCAATGGCTGTCATTTTATAACATCTGAGGCTACAGAGTGACTATCAGCACATATAGCAGCACATTGATTGATAGTATAGCAACAAATCTCGAACAGTATTCCTATAAATGCAATACTATAAACGCAGGTATTTCAGATCATTATGGCCAACTAAATAATAAATTTAGTAATAGAATATTTAGCTCGCCGAATATTACAGATGTTGTTGCCATTTTGTCGAAAGAAACATGTAGTGGCTTCTCTGAGAACCACTCTGTTAATGCAAATTTTCATGCTTTTTTAATGTATTTTACAACTGTTTTCAAGTTGCTTTTCCGTTGGCTAGGGTTACTGTTAAGAAGCACGGAAGTACCTGGGTTACTCGTGAAGTGAGGTATGCATCAGCTGCAACTGCTGAAAAAACGATGTTTTTAGAACTTGTAACATCGTCAGATATATTTAACATCTTGGTGTCTATATTTCATAAGTCATCAGCAGGAATTAATGCAATTAATGCAAATTCCATGCAATTTGTTGAAACACGTTGCCCATTTAATAAGTTCACCTCTGATGTTCATAATTAATCAAACATTTCAAGAGGGAGTTTTTCCTAATAGTTTAAAAGTTGCCAAAGTGGTGCCGGTACATAATACAGGTGATAGAAAATCAGTGAGCCAATATCGCCCTATATCAGTGCTGTCATGTTTTTCAAAAGTTTTCGAAAAGGCTTACCATAAACGAATAACTTCGTTCTTGAACAGTAATGGCTTGATAGCTCGTTTCGTTCGGTCAAAATCCTTTAAACCGCATCTACAAATAGTAGACAATAAAATACATGTCGGTTGTGTCTTTTTTGACCTCAATCCTTTGACATGATGAGTCATTCAATGCTGTTGCGGAAACTTCCAGCATATGGAATTCGTGGTTTGTGTCTTAAATGGATCCAATCATATTTAGAAGATCATTCACAGATTGTTAGTATCAGGCAAAATGGTATTACGGGCCTCTTAGAACCAGTTACAATCGTGCAAGGAGTGCCACACGGGTCCGTTTTGGGCCCCCATTTATTCGTGCTTTTCGTTAATGACTTGGCATCATCCTATAGTTCAGAAGATATCACCCAGTTTGCAGATGATACCTCGGTTATCTTATCTGGGTTGAGTATGAACGAACTTTCAACGTGTGGTTCAACTTTTGCATCGGTTATGTCAAATTGGTGTGACAGGAATGGCTTGAGCCTAAATTGTATGAAAGCCAATTTAATATTGTTTGACCCTGTTAATAAATTTTCTGGAGAGTCACTACTGGTGCGATTGAAGGGTCATCAATTGTCAAGGATGATATAAACTTTCTTGGCTGCACCGTTGATAGCAGCCTAAACTGGAAAAGTCATATATCGGCGCTGTGTGTTATGTTCCTCACTTTACACTCTAAAGAAACTGTGATGTAGTGCAAACATCATACCTGCGATATGGAATAATGTTCTGGAGAACTTCTTCTAATTTCAACAGAATTTTTATTCTACAAAAAAATTATACGGAAATATATCATATTTTCAATGAACAGGTTAGATACTTGTGAGTCTGTTTAGGAAAACTAAAATAATGACACTTCCTTCCCTCTATCTCTACGAATGTGCCTTATTTGCAGGGAAAACCCTCGATTCGTTCACTCTCAGTCGAGATATTAATAAAGTATATGAGACACGCCAGGCAAAAAAATAGTGTTCCCAAGCATACTGTACATGTAGAACCTCACTCTATGAGAGAAGCCCCTATCTCAAAGTTTTCAATGGCTTGCCTACAGAGATTGCTGAAGTGCCTGACTTTAAAATTATAAAAAGGCTCTTGAATTGTATTTTGCGTCTCGCTGTTTTTATTTAATACAGTCTTTTTTTGACTAATTGTTTGTCTGTATTGCAATTGTTCTCGATATTGATGTGTATGTGTGTGTATATTATTTACTATGTGTTTTGACAATATCTATATCTAATTATATCAATTGACAATAAAAATGTATTATTATTATTATTATTATTATAAATGTGAGCTTCCAGGCTTCGATACAAGGGGGAGGCAAAGACATCACTACCTTCGTACAAGAATCATTATTAACTCATCACTACCCAAGAAGATTACATCAATCGATCATGTGTATTTTATTCGAAATTACTGATAATCCACTCAACCTAGCATCAATTTTTTGATTGATGTCCCCCTGAAGAAAATCCTGTATCCGCGCGTGTGAGCTTCACATTGTAAGGTTTATCTTAAGAGTAGTTTTCATTTTTGTGTGTAATTTATTTCATTGTAAACACATTTCGTATAATACACAAGGATAATAACGGGTGTTTTTTTTTAATTTGGTGTTGAAGTTGGCCATGAATGTTTAACTGTGAACGAACCACAATTTTGTACACTCAAACGTCACTTAAGTAACTTTTGACAATTAAAAGTTAGGTTAGACCGGTTAGACATAGCTTAAGATGTCAAATTAATAATGATGGTTCGTTCGCAGTTAAACATTCACAGCTAGCTTTGACGCCAAATTAAAAAAAAACACCCGTTATTATCCTTGCATAAGTTTTAGAACCACTAGATTAAGCCCGAAAATATAAGATGTTGCCAACTCGTGGGAAACAACAAATATATAGCTTCAAGTTGCGTTTCGTATTAATGTATTTCCATTATCATTGTTAAATTAGATATATTGATGTTTGTACCTTGATTTTCGAATAAATGTTTTGAAAAATTTTGCTATTAATTTGACCATATGTTTATTTAATATAATCATGATTTTCAGCTATTTTTTACTGCGGATACTTATCTGCCTGTTTACATACCGTATCAAAAGATTAGGAATATTTATTTTATGCGAAAAAGGGATTTTTCTTCTGAATTCTTTGACGATACTGTACCTCGTCACTAACTTCATTTTCTTGGCTTGCTATTGGTGATTTGTTGCGTCTAATACACCGTTAAAAATTAAAATTACATTTTGCCAATTGTATATTTGTTATACGAAAATATGCCAGAACAGCTGTATTATTACTCTGCTTGTCACGTTTGTGCGAAAGCCGCCGATAATATTCTACGATGTTCCCAGTGTCGAACTGTTGCATATTGTAGCAAAGAACACCAGAAACAAGATTGGCCATCGCATAGAAAGTTATGTAAAGTTATCCGAGATACTGATAAGAAACTCCAAATGAAATGTACAAACTTCCAAGAATTTATAAAATACAGAATAGCTTTACGTTCAGCTTGGGAGAGTGAATTGAGGCGGTCTGTGACGGCAAGCGAACTACTTATGACGATGCTAGTACGTGCATGTGCAGTATGCTATTCAAGAGAACACGTCCACACTTGCAACGAATGCTTTAATACAGTCTATTGTTCAAAAGAGCATGAGAGTGAATATGCATCAATACATGACAAGTTTTGTAGTGGACTTAAACTGTTGCTACTTACAGATCAGTATCTTCTTAATTATGGTCATAATCATGATGTAAAATTTGTCCCGGACACTGATGCATCATCAAAAATCCCAGAAGATACAATGGCTTGTTCTAAATATCTAAAATTGAGCCCTTTGGTGGAAAACTACTCGTATTTAACGGATGCAGAAAAGAAATCTGCACTCGACGTCGTTAAAACTACTTTAGTTGCTACCGGTTTATCAGTTTTATATGGATTACAAATTGCAAAAATTCAAAAACAAACAATTGTAATTCATTTCGCGAACGCCACGTTTTTAGAATTGACGAACAATTGGCAGGTCGTATCGGAAATGTTGAGATACTGGTTGGACGGCATTCAACTGACGTTTTATGTAACGGGGCCAGCACTGCATCGATATGACTTCAAGGACATTCAAGACGAAAATCTGCAAGTCAAATATGTTCGCGGTTTTTACCATCAAGTGGTGGATCGTCTCGAGAAACCAGACTTAGTGGTGGCGTTTAATTGCGGATTTTACGAGTTTGAGGATCAGGTGGAGGCTAACTTGAAACCCAGTGTTCCGATGTTATTGAAACACTCGCGAGTCCCATTGTTGGTGACGTCTTGCACGAAAGAGGATATACAACTAAACATGCAGAATATTGTTGATTTAGGTTTTCGATTGAACGTCTTGTTAGATCCTTCGGAGAACCCTTATGCCGTACTGAAACCGTTTAGGCGTTGGGCTGTAGAACATGTGCCAATTGTTTATGCGAACAAATACATATTTATCGTTGAAAAGGTCGATTAAAACGGTATTCCTTTCAGTTCGCAAATTAAATAGTTCTATGTTATATGTAATACTTAAGAATGTGTTGATTTTTATTTTTAATACGCAGACCTACAGGCTAATAAAATTTGTTTGATATTTTCTACACGTTATTTTTTACTTATATGCAATGGTCATGTTCAGCAAACAAAAACACAGTTGCGTAATAAATGCAGTAATTGAAAGTTAACTATGCTTAAGATAATTCATTATGCAATCGACATGTATGTGGTTGTGTCATGGTTTGTTCATGCAACTCAAACGAAGCATAGAGTTCAACTGAAATTTTTGAGCATGCGTACAAAAACAAAGATTAGTTGTGGAAATTAATATGCATAAATTTACAGATATTCATTCTGTCATAGCCAGCAACCACAATGCACTATGTAAAACGACTTATGTGCTGCTTTAAATAACCCTTTTTAATAGAATAGAATTTATTTAGCGCTCTGTACAGAGTAAAGTCATTCGTATTACAAAACGTGTTTATATTTTCGTTTTCATTGAGATGGAAAATTCCACAATGCTGTAGGGAGCCTCGCTTAGGAGATGTTTCTTAAGGATGTTCCGGAAACATCTGCTTGACGTAGATTTCCATTTCGGCGGTAGGCTGTTATAGATCTTCAATAATAACTTTGACTTGACGCAATTTAAATATTTGAGGCTGCTAGTGAAATAACAATCGAAAGAAGCATATGCTAATTATTTGGCACAAGTTGAAGATTCTTTCTTAAGCGAACCTTAGCAATTTTGGTCTTATATACAGGAAAAGAAGCAACGTAGTAGGATACCTGGATCTATGTTTATTGGTGTCGATAATTGTAGTGATCCAATCTCAATTGTTGATGCTTTTGGGAAATACTTTAATGGTGTTTATACGACCTCTGTTCCTTGTGCTGCGACAGACCCTATTGAGGATAGTGGACTGTTCGTGCACATCAATAGTTTATCTGAATCTGATATTCTCCAATCTATTTCTAAACTTAACCTTCCGTGACTGGCGGTTCATTTCTATACATCGGCAGTGGCCGCGGACTGTGAGCATAGCTTTTTTGTCTACGAAAAGGGATATACATATGTAATACGTCTCTTGTTTGTATAAAAAGACATTTTAAATAATTATTTATTTATTTTAATATATTTATATTTAGAAAGTAGGCGGTTAAGCTGACATAGCTTTCATTGAACATTTAACAAAACAAATATTCTGTACATAATAACTGGACAACCAAAATCAGTAAAAGTTACGAAACCATATTACAATAACATTTTGCACATACACAAGTTAAATGTTCAAGGCACATGAATTTGGTGCATTTCTTACATGAGAATCGTGTTGGTCAATTTTTTTTCCTGTCACAATAACTGCAACGACCTCTAGTATTCTCAGGATTGGGGGGCTCAGGAGTGGCATCTTCAATCGCAAACATTTGTTTGATTCGTAGCCTTATGGTTTTCGGTATATAATCCTGCATTGCTCGAGAACGAATATGATGTTCGGCTAACTCGGACGAAAGTCTATGCAAAAATATTCTCCTAGTTGTACCAGGATTTTACAGATGAAATATTCTGAGTGTCTAAACGAAATAATTGTAGCGAATATTTTGCACTGGATTGCGCGGATCTAAATTGACTTAATTAGATGCTAATATGTACATATGTGGGGCCGAGCATTGTTACTGGCGGCGGACTCTCGCTCCGCAATCTGCCATAAAAAACAAACGACGGCACTTATATAGATCACACGATGTACTGAGGACAACCATAACATGCTAGAGGAATACCGAAGGTGAGGGGTGTCTAGGGTAGATAATATTGAAATAAATCCGGATAACATTCGGTTGCGGAGTGTGAGTCCGCGCGCCAGTCACGGAAGGTTAATAACAAACTTACTTCTGGTAGTGACTTTATTCCCAGCTTTCTTGTTAAAGATTGTAGAAATGTCTTTGTGGGCCCGCTGACAAAGCTTTTCAACCTGTCACTCAAAACTTCGACAAAACTCCGGATAGGTGGAAAATGACAAAAGTTGTTCCAATTCTGAAAAGTGGTAATCCATCTGATATTGCTAACTACCGACCGATAGCAATCATTTCCAATCTAGCAAAGGTCTTTGAACTTGGTATCTACTCCCATATATTTCCCATCATAAAGAATTATTTATCACCCTGTCAACATGGATCTATGGTGAATAGATCCACTGTGTCCAACCTAGCTATCTTGACTCAATTTATTTCTGATGCATTGGATTCGGGAGACCAAGTTAATGTTATTTACACAGATTTTTGTTATTTACACAGATCAGGTTGCAACAATGAGTTAAATAAGAAATGCCTATTATATTTACTGATGAATTATATATTCACAGTTCACACTGTCAATCAAAGTGCTGGACAGATGAATCAGTGCATTCTTTTAAAAAACCAATTTCAAAAGGATCCAGGCTCATAATGGTACATGCAGATGGAACAAATGATTTCATTAATAATGATTTTATAAAGTTCCATATACAACAATAAATTACTTTTTCTGTAGGTTCAAAAAGTGGTGATTATCACAGCGATACGAACAGTTCGAATTTTATGAAATGGCTTAAGGAGTGTCTAATACCAAATTTCCCCCCTCGAGGAGTTCTAGTTATAGATAACGCTTCATACCACAATGTGATCATTAATAAGGATCTCACTAGCGCAACGCTAAAAAAGGATTTGATTACCTGGCTGTGCAATGCAATATTCCCCATGATTCACATCTAACCAAACCTGAATTATATGACATTATTAAGAAGCACAAGAACCAAAATCCCCAATATATTTTGGACACTGAAATTTGCGAACTACAATTTAAAAGTAATCAGGTTGCCACCCTATCAACCTGAACTCAATGCAATTGAAAAAATATGAGCTCAAGTGAAACAGTATGTAACTTCAAAAAACCGAACTTTCAAACTTGATGATGTGATGAAGCTAGCCAAAGAAACATTTGACGCTATTACACCAGAAAATTGGGCTAGTATTTGCAGTCATGTTGACAAAATTGTCGAGCAATACATGGAAAGGGAGCATTTATTAGATAACATCTATGAAGAGTTCAAGTTCATAATAAACACGAGCGATTCAAATGACGATAAAGATTTATGGCTTTCCGATGAAGAGGAAGATGAGAAACCATCAGAAACATCTGAATCGTTTGATGCTGCTATACCAGGTACTTTTAAAAAATGATATTTAATTATTAGTAATGTATCAACTTTTATTGTTATATAATAATTTTCTATTCCCATTATAGATAATATCTGTTCGCAAGAAAGCTTTTTACGTTAAACAATTTAAACGCTCTCAGTATATTAACCAAAGTTTTGAAATTTAATCAATTTATTGCATTATATAATAAAGGTAATAATAGTGGCTTTATGTTTATTAACTTAATAAGATTATTATGTGGTGTAATAAAAATTGTAACATAAATGTATATATGCTTCTTTTATTATTATTCTCATGTTTAAGCAATTGTTCTTAGTGATTTGTTTAGAAATTTTATTAATTTACATTTAGTGGTGCCTATATTAAGAGAGTATTCTGTATATGTTGCTACGAGGAGACGTTTTTTTCGAAGTAATGTGGAAGTCATTGGTTTTATTGTCGACTTTTGCGATAACTCCAGTATTTAAATAATTCACTATAATATAATATAACAATAAATCATCTATTAACTCCAATATTGCATTAATTTGCAAGAAAATAAAATCATATACATATGAATTTATTTTTATGGAAATTAATATTTATTTCAATAATGTGATAAACTTCTTCAAGAAATGGTTGTGTGTGTTGAATCATTAATAAAAATTTAAATAATAATTTTAAATACATAATAATGTAAATACAATAATTTTCATATTGCATACGCCACTGCTCATCTGCTGACATCAATTTACCGGTCAGATTTCGATGAGTCACCATGTACTAATGTATGATGTCTACAGAGGGAATGCATTGAAAGTAGCTGATAAATGTAAACTAACATCCAAAAGTAAAACACCTATCAAAATTTGCATGTGGAATGTAAGAACAATGGCCAAGCAGGAAAAATTCACAATGCTATAGAAGAAATGAAAAGAATGAATATCAAGATTAGGGGCGTAAGTGAAATGAGATGGCCGGGCGCTGGACAATTGAACATCAACGAGTATAAAGTATATTACTCAGAAACAAACAACGGAGAATATCAACATGGAGTAGGAATCATAGTAGAGAGTAACACCGCAAGAAATGTGATACGGTTTGTGTCTGTATTTCGGAGAGAATAATGTTATTCCAAATAGCAAGTAACCCAGTCCCAGTAAATATCATTCGGAGGAGGAAGTGGAACAATTTTACACACAAATATCAGAAATATGGAAGAAAATACACAAACAAGACCTTATAGTAATAATGGAGGATTTCAATGCAAAAGTGGGTAAAGAAAGAACTGGAGAACATATTGGACCAAACGGGCTGGGGAGCAAAAAAGAAGAATAAAAACACAGGATGCGACTTGGGAAAAATGAAGGAAACTAATGTAAAAACACAAGTAGAAAAAGAGTTGGCGGAAAAATTTATAGCATCAGACGATACTAAAAATATAGAAGAAGAAATAAATAGATTAAACGATATAGTGGAAAAATTAAAAAGGAGAATCTGAAGATTGGAGATGAAACAAGCAAAAAAAATCGTGGATGACAGATGAAATTTTAAAATTGATGGAAAAGAGAAGTTTCAAGAACATATAGATATGGAACAATATAGAGGGATACAAAAAAATAAGAAAATAAAAAAAGCGAAGTAAAAGACATCAGAGAGAAATGTGAAGAAATAGAACTTCTCCAAGAGAAAGACGGCTTCAACGTACACCGAAACATAAAAGAAGCGACTGAAATATACAAAACAAGACAGCCAAATAAACTTATAAACAACGAAGGAAAGATAATAATTGACAAGGAAGAAATCAAGAACACTTGGAAATTATATATTGAACAACTGTTCTAACCTGACCAAACATCTTACGTGCAAAAGTAAGAACTATAATAAAGCAAATGAAAGATGGCAAGGCTCCCGGCTCAAATAATTTTTAGGCTGAATTTGTGAAAGTTATGGACGATGAGGGAATCAAATGGCTGACCAAATTATTCAACCTTACATACAACAAGGGCAGCATCCCACTGCAACGGCTTAAATCGGAGTTCATAACTATAACAAAAAAGTCGGGAGCCAACATGCTAAGAACACATAACGTTTACACAATTCGGATTTAGAGACGTGGTTGGAACAATGGAAGCATTATTCAGCGTACAAGTCCTCTTCCAAAGATGTAGAGATATGAATTGTGAGGTG
The DNA here is from genome assembly GCA_959613385.1 of Geotrupes spiniger. NCBI lineage: Eukaryota > Metazoa > Arthropoda > Insecta > Coleoptera > Geotrupidae > Geotrupes > Geotrupes spiniger. The sequence continues at coordinate 8,470,623 of OY390739.1, forward strand.
CATACCTGTTTTGTGGAGTATAGAAAAGCATTTGATAGGGTGCAATATCACAAGATGATAGAAATCTAGAAAAAGACAGGTATAGATGACAAAGACCTAAGAATAATAATAAGCCTTTATTGGAATCAGGTAGTGAGTATGAGAGAGGAAGAAGACCAAACCGAGACAGTTAAAATTTTTCGTGGAGTAAGACAAGGGTGTGTATTGTCGCCACTATTATTTAACATCTACTCCGAACACATATTTAGAAAAGCTCTAAACAATGCACAAAAAGGACAACGGTAAATGGACAACGTTTAAACATGAGATACGCCGATGATACAGTCATTCTTACAGATAATATGGAAGACCTGAAACAACTAATGTATAGATTAACTACTAGTAGCCATAAATATGGACGGGATATTAACATGAAGAAGACTAAATATATGATTATTAGCAAGAACAACGTTCCCACCAGACAACTAAGATTAGAAAGTGGAACAATCAAAAGAGTCGACGAGTACACATATCTCGGCACCATCCTGAACGATCATCAAAATGTAAACAAATTACAATATGTTTATTGTTCATCAATACACTACTGTCTCTACGTTGTTAACGAAACATTCACACACAGGTCTCTTTAACACAATCAATCAGACAATTTTTTATTTATAGAAATTTTGATACATTTAATCTAAGTTCGATAAATAAATAGGAAATTTCAAATTTGTTATTCGAAAGTTACATTAAATCGCATTTCAAATATGAACCGATTTAGTAATAGTCGTCTAAGTAGGATCTTGCTGCATGGATGAAATAATGACGTTTTTCATTTCTAAATGTAGAATCGATCATTAGTACTTTCGATGGGGGTGGAGGAGGTAAAAAAGTAACATTGCTATGGTTCTGGAGGTCGGGAAAATGTCTCTTCTGCGATCTCTCCCAGGACATCTCGGGTATACTTTCTACCAAGCACCATGACTCCGGAAATACTATAAATGAACTTGCTTATATTTCTATCAAATGAGAAACTAATTTTACTCATCCTTACCAATTTTTGGCATTATCTTAATTAAAATATAATTAGTTGTAATTTAGGTTTTTTTGCGAATTGTCAAAGTTTGACAATATTTTCATGGCATTATAAAATATCTAATAATAGGATAAATCACCACAGAGATGTTTTAAGTAAGCTGATAAATGACAAATACAAACATTAAGTACATTAAAGCAAACAAGGAAAATAAATTAAGAGGGTTTTCAATGAGGCGTTCGATTTGAACGTGACTTGCATCTCATGACCTTTGAAAATGTTGTTTAAGTTTCTGGAACTTGAATGATATGTTAAACACACGAATTTAATGCCTTGATCTCTTTGAGGTGGTATACAGGCGGAATTTATGATGGGGTACCTACGTTTATTGTAAATCGCGATGTTATTGATAAGATTGAGTTCGGAGTTGTATCTATCTTTTATTAGTGGAAAACTTAACAAAAGAAATTTTTCTTCTTTCCGGAAAATGTGTATTTCTATATTGTCCTGTACTGAGTACTGAAAAAATCGTTTATTCGTTAAATTCGTTTAGACATTTTAGTGCCGTGTTAAGTTTTTTGTTCTTCAGAAAATAATTTTTTTCGTTTGCGGTGGAAGGTTTCGAGTGATGCTTTTTTAAAGGCACAGACACGACTAGCCTTATCAATGCAGTATTTTCACTCTCTTTGTATTTTCAACGAAGTACATACTACTCAAACTGCATACGGTATCGTGCATGTAGTTGCTGCGGAACATCGGTGGAGGAACACAAGTTGGTTTGTTGCTCTATATGTATGAAATATATAGATAAGTCTAGTTCATATTTGTGCTATTGTTGCATTAAAAAATGAAGTGGCGAAATTAAAAAATCTTCAACCCACTCCTACGAATAAAGTAACTGTGGATGGTGGGGTCTTCGAGGAGTTTATTCAGGAAATATACAATCGAAATGAAAGAAAACAGAACTTAATTATATACGGCATTGTTGAGGACAATACCTCATCTAAGGCCATTCGTGTTCAAGCAGATAAAGAATGCACCAATGAAATTCATAAGTGTCTCAACGTTAATTGAACTGTTGATTCTCCAATACGCTTGGGTCCTTCCCGATCCAACTAGATCCGATTAAGATATCCCTGAACGAGGAAAGTATGGTGCATGATATAATCCACAAGTAGTAATATTTGTCGTAAGGCTTCCAATTTTCGCAAAGTTAATTACCATGCGCTATTTAACGTCAACTGGAATTTTTTGGACAGTTTCTCCGATATTAATTTAGCCTGTGATTGCTTGTATGATACACTCTATTCTATTTTTGACAGACACGTGCCCGTATTTAAGAATATCTGTCTTGGTTTACAGATTTGATTGCTAATTTAAAATTAAAATCCAAATATTTTAATGATTACAAGAAATGGTATCGCAGTTCTTTATTAAAATTTAAGAGTCTCAGAGCTTTAGTTAATAGGCAAATTTCTCAGGCATACTGTAACTACCTCCTAGATGTACAGAATAGCATATATGATCCAAACCACTAGTAGAATTCCTGGTAAAATGTTCGAGGACAATGACGAGTTTAATAATCCTCAGTCGATTGTTGAGGGTATTGGTAGCTACTTCAGCAACTTATACCTATTGAATCCACCTCAATCTGTTCATTTAGACAAGTCTTACAAAAATGTGTCTTATATTAACATCGAATATATTTCTGAAGAAGATGTTCTGACTTCTATACATCGATTTAAGAACAAATTATCTTCCGGAGTTGATCAAGTTCCTAGTTTCTTAATTGAATACTTTAGTAATGTTCTTGCTTAGCCGTTGGTTACATTATTTTATCTGGCTCTTAAAACCTCTACCTCCTGATTCATTTAAGTTGGCGAGAATTACTCCTTTTTTAAAGTCAGGCGATGCAGCCAACATTGCTAACTATTGCGATATTATCAAATTTTGCAAAGGTCTTCGAGTCATGTTTGCATTCCTGCAACTACCCGTATGTTAAAAACATTATATCTCCCTGTAAACAGGGATTCATGGAAAAAAGGTCCACTGTATCGAATTTAGCTCTGTCTAGACAATACGTTTCGTGCTCGCTAGATGCCAGGGGTTAAGTAGATGTTGCATATACCAACTTCTCAAAGGCTTTTGACCGAACAGAGATCGGTAGGCTTTAGCGAATCATTGATAACCTTTTTTGAATCCTACCTGGAGTCCACACGTCATTATGTGCCCTTTAACGGTCATTCTTCAACTGTCTTTCTCGTGTCTTCTGGAGTCCCACAAGGCTCGAACCTAGGTCCGCTTATATTTAACATCTTTATTAATGATTTAACGGAGATTATTACTTGTGAGAAATTACTTAAAAATATACCGTCGAATTAGGGATATGAATAAGTGTCATAGGTTACAATCGGACTTAAATTCTATCAACAATTGGTGTCCAACAATCCACTTAAACATTTCTAAACGTAAAGTAATGTCATTCACTCAGAAACTGGATCTTATTCACTTTGTTTATACTTTAAATTGAATTACTTTTTTACGCTGTAGTAGTGTTAGGGATTTAGGAGTTGTGTTTGATAGCAAGATTACCTTTGTGAATCACGTTATTTTATGACTTCTGCAGCCAGACAGATGTTGGGCTTTATAGTCAGAAATTGCAAATCGTTCAATAGTATCACCGCTTTGATATCACTATATTTTTATCTAGTTTGTACACGATTGGAATATGCAGTGCTGATCTGGTATCCATATGATCGGATTCACATAAATGAACTGCAAGGTGTTCAGAAAAAATTCTTAAGATACTTATCATTCAAGGTAGATGATATTTATCCTGTGAGAAACATTGAACAGGTGTTGCTGTTGGATCGTTTTAATATGCCATCTCTCAGTTTTAGAAGAACTATGATTAGTTAAGTTCTTGTTCAACTTACTACACTGTAAGGTCGACTGTACTGCTCTAGCCAGTCAACTAACTTTCGTTATACCAAGAGTTGCATCACGTCAACACTCCACGTTTTATTTACCTTCTTCGAGGACTAATGCTCGCATAAGGTCACCAGTTCAACCCAACCAAATTTCCAATTTTTGTGACATTAATTCCAGTACAATTCAATTCATCTAACAAAAAACCGCTCAACACTTATACTGATACTTTTGATGACTGTATATAGAACGATTTTCTGTTGGGCAATAAATTATATATTAATATTATTATTAAAAAAGACTTCGAATGCGGTAAGGGTTTTTATTTTTATAAATACTTATATTCATATTTATATTCTAATTTTGTGTGTATTAATAGTTTGGTAAAATTAACACAATAATCCTTTTAGAAAATATTTATTAACGATTTATTTGTACATTATATAGATAAGCAGCTTTGACTAGGCATTAGTAAGAGCACTTACAACCACAATTAATAAACCCACGAATTGGTAACTCAATTAGTCATTAAAAATAATACTTCCTTCAACCTAATTTTAATCAAATTAGATTTCAAGATGTCATAAAAAAAATATAGATTATTGTGTGCCCACAAGTTAAGTATTCACGCTCTTCCATATGCATAATATTACCCGTTGCAACCATCGTATGCATTGTTATGTAATTAATCTTAGAGTTATAGTTAAGGAAAATATTAAATTATTTTGGTGTTCTAGGTTTTAGAACCACGAATGGTTTAAACCTCATATTTATGGCCGAATCTAAAACGGCACAAACTTTACAAACTTTTTTGTAAGATTGCACTTGTTTATAAATTCGTTTAATATTAAATCTATAATATTAGAGTAGATACAAAACATCCACGGTTATAAAACATAAATAAAAGTTATCACAATATGGAACAAATGTATACATGTTTTGTATACATTTAACTGCGCAGATGTACGGATATGTTTGTCAATGTATTAACTAAAATCAATCATATGTTATGTAATTACAATCACGTACAAAGGCAGGGCTAATAAGCAATGTACAATAATTTATAATAACTTAGTGTATTAAAAACAATTGTACACATTAAGTTTCCAGAATTTATACATATTACATATAATAAAGTGTTAAATTATGAAGTTATCAAAGAAAAACTTAAATATATAATCCTTTATGTAATGTATAGAATAAAAACCGTAAATCTAAAATTTAAAGCTATATACAAAAATGGAAAGTTCACATCACTGTATGAATGACGTCTAAAACAGAATCTTTATCACCAGGCGAAACGAAAAGTATATTAGCGGATATAACCAATGGAAAACTAATATGGTCGAACGTCAGTAAAGTAATCTCTTCGCTTTTCGCCAGAGACAAATGTTTGATACCCGAACACTGCGTGAAAGAAATTTGTCGTTGCTCGTTCAAAGTATAAACGGTAACTCGAATAGCTATGTGCCGTATTGTCTGCAAACTAAGTAACTGTTCGAATTCAGGTCTGTGATTTCTTTTAATTGAAAGACTCCTGTCGTCGGCTATCATAACTAAATCCACACCGTAATGAAAACCCGTCCACCTCCACATGTGTTTCTCCCGAAGCTCCAACGTTCGTCCGCAACGTAAGCTCGTCGATAAAAAAGTTTCGTCACTGCAATCAACTGGACCTTTCTCTTCGTTTTGGTTCACTTTTAATGTGGCTCGCCACTGTTTTAGCACCACGTTGTGTATCCAACCGCGCGGTATTATGTTATCTCTTAATAGCAACTCGACGTCCATGTGGTGCGATATTAAGTGCTGCAGACGTAAACCCTGAAAAACACAAACATATTTTTGGCCGGTTTCCGATAAAAGGAAAGGCATTTGGTCTTTCCTTGACGTGTAATAAGTCGATATGTCCTGAGCGGACGCTTCGTCGTTTTCGTGCAATTGCAGGTACATCCACTGCGTTAACAGAACGTATAAAGTTATTTCCGTTTTCATTACGCAAAGGTCAGGATGAGAGATGAGCCGTAGCATTAGCGTGACAGGTATGGATCTTAACTGATCGATCTCCTCGCCTCCGTACAGATACCCCATTAAATTGACCAGAAACCACTGGATACAACTGTCCCTTAATTTTGTATCACCATACTGACAAGCCGCTGCGTAGTAATCGAGCGCAGATTTCGGGTTTATGGTTTCCAACATGACCTCTGTACATTTGTCAATTATACCATCTAATTGCAGCATCGTTGCAGTTGCCAATACAGGTACTATGTCGATTGGGTTCAGCGTTATCTCATCGCAATACAACGAGCCGAAAACAACGTGTAAAGCTGAAAATAACTCGACATTAAAACTATAAAACAACACCAGAATGTGCTTACAATCGACAGTAATAATTGGGTCTACTATATCGATAGAAATGCATGACTGTTCGGTTTCTAACCAGCTTCCGCCGAACATGCTCGCGAAATACGGACTTTGGCACAAATATATTTTATGAAGTAAGAATTCTTCACCAAGTGCTCTAACTTTAACATCACTATTCCTTCCATCTTTAAACAAAACTTGGTATATATATTGGGAGGTGCTTTCGATTTTCTTTCTGTAAGAGGAAAAATTGAAATGCATGATCTAGCTGTCGAGATAATCGTACTTCTTCGGTGTGTGCATTGCAATATCGATAACTTTGTCCATATCTTCTTGACTATCTCTCTCGCTTAATTTGCGCTTGGTGCCCCTCACGAATTGCGTCACGTTTGAGACCATCCGTCCCGGATAACTTATGGAGCTCCCCATTTTGAAGTTAATACATAACCGCACTTCTGGGTGTTACACGAGATAGAACTGTTTGAAAACAGGAAAGTTGGTATTCACATTATTGTTGACCTCATTAGACATGCTGCTTACATTTGGTCGCGCTTAACGCGCATTAACGCAAAGGCAAGAAACTCCCTCAAACGTTTGTAAATAATGCATGGTCGACTCGTGCCAAATTTCGACCATGAATATTGTGCATAAAAATGTTAATAATTAATAAAAGAAAATGTCTAGATAAGATTAGATACAACTTGTAATTTTGTCATGATAAAATTTGCGAAAAATTATCTTTTTATTTTTCTCTCAAACGTATGACAACTCGTAACATTTTAATGTCAAAGTACTCAAATTGTCAAGTTACGTAGAGTATTCATCATTTGGATATTAAAACTTTTTTCTATATTAAAGAAAATGAAGTAGTTCTCAAATAAATAATTCTTCTTAGTACTTAGAGTTATAAAAAATCTGCAGTGCTCCGCATTAAACTTTCTTATTTATTATTTCCAAATAGGTCGGTTACATCTTCAATGATTGAAATCTAGCGCCCTACGAGACTCTCCTCCGCTGGAATAATCTTTGACCGGGAAACGAGAGGGCGCCAGCATTAAAATTACCGTAGTTCTTATGCACGTCGTCTTTAACTATCTCGAAAATTTAGCATGCATAATACGCTAACACTACTCTTTTGTAGCGTCACAGCAAAAGCGAGATGTATTTCAGGAGTGCGCGATCTCTTGTTCAGATCAAAAATACACCATTATTTGGAGTACATTAATGCGACATCTTATTAGTTATTCATTTATGCTACAACCCAATACGGACGAAATTGAAAACTTTCCTAACGATGTTGTTTTATTTTGGAATGCGGTCAAGAAAATTGGAAGTGGTGATGGAACTGCAATGTTTCACACTTTAACAAATTTTGTTTTCATTGTTTTAATTTTTCCTCACTCATCTGCAAATGTTCTCCCAGATAAATTTATTGAAAACTAAAAAAAGAAGTAAACAGTGAAACTATTTCGGCGTTATTGTATACGAAAATTTATATCGGTGATAATTGATACGACTTTGTGGTGAAAAAAAAAATCTTGTACAAACTGTGACTTCCCATAATTTGTACTCAAAAAAAAAAAAACACTGATTGCTATTCACTGATTAATATTCTTACTATTTTTTATTTGTTGGTTTAATGAACATTATTATACTTAAAATAAAAGCGAGCGTTATATTTAAAAATCTTGGAAAGTGTATTTTCTGTGGGAAAGTGGTAAAATGGCAAAAAAATTTAAATCTACCGACTTTAAGTGGAATCTACCGAAAAGTTACCACCAGATCTACCGAAATTCGTTCCAACGCGTCTGGCAACACTGGCGTCTGGTATTATGACATATGTATACCGTTTACGTGATGTAACTATGCAAGTTTACTTGTCTGATTGGATGAATGTAATAAATATATTTAAAATAGAAACTAAATGATACTTTTAAATAAATAAAGAAATTATCGATTCATGTTTTTTTAGAATATGAATATTATCAGATTAACTGGAAGTAATTTCAGTGTTAGGTTATGTTTACCAAAACGAGTAACGACCGTTGTAATTGCTTCAAACTATGACGACAGAAATGCACTAGTAAATCAAACAAGATGCTTCTCTGTTCAGTCTACGATCGAATCATTCGCAAAGACACAAAGTGGCATTTTCAAAACCATATCTGAAAGCACCCCAGTTGAGTGCTTACAGAAGTTGTTAGTATCATTCCACGATACGACCGGTTTACCATGGTGGGCAAGTATTGTATGTTCTACTATACTTTTAAGAACGTGCGTTACAGTCCCTCTAGCCATCTACCAACATTACATATTGGCCAAAGTCGAGAATTTAAATTTGGAAATGCCTGCGATTGCAAAAGAGCTGCAAAGAGAAACATCCATGGCCGTTAAACTATACAATTGGGACGAGAAAACTGCCAAAATACAATACAAATTATCAGTAAGTGAAACGTTGCAAGTTTTTTCACCGTTGCATTTGCCACTTTCAGATAAAAAAGCAATGGAACAGTTTGATAGTTCGCGATAATTGCCACCCGATGAAAGCAGGCTTGTTGGTATTTTTCCAAATTCCCATGTGGATATGCTACTCGGTCAGCTTACGAAACCTAGTGTACCAATTACCAAACAGAGATTTCGATGCTCAAATCACACACACGGAATTAACCCTCGGAGGTTTCGGATGGATACCCAATTTAACGGAATTCGACGATTCTTACATATTGCCAGTTGCGTTAGGTTTACTTAATTTGACAATTATAGAAATACAGGTCTTGTCGAAAGTCAGAGCGCCCTCGAAATTTCAAAGATACTTGACACATTTCTTCCGAGGGTTGAGTGTATTTATGGTACCTATCGCTGCATCTGTGCCATCGGTAAGTTCATCTGTTAGGTTGGTGAACAGAAATGATGAGGTTTTTTTCTAGTGCCTTGCCTTATATTGGACAACTTCCAGTGCTTATGGTCTAGTGCAGAATTTAGTGATAATGTCGCCGAAATTTAAACGGTTGTGTAATGTGCCAAAAACAGTTACGGAGTTGGAAAATCCATATGCGCACGTTCTTGCAGGTTTAAATCAAAAAATTTCTAGAATATCAAATTTCATGAAAATAAAAAGTTAGTAGTTATTATTTTGTTATTACTTTGTAAAGTGAGTATTATATCACTTCCACAATTTATCTAATAAGATTACTGGACAAGATAGAGGTAGTTAAGAAATGGTTATAAATAAGAAAAAAAAAATACACGACAAGAGTTAATGGTATAGGACTTTGCCTGTTACGGTGAATGATGGGTGAAGACTGAGTGAGACTTTGTGCGTACCATTCCTGGGCCTACTGACGAATATCTGAACTAACAATACCAGAAAAACCTTAAATTGTTCGTCTACAGTTATCCAAATATATCATACATTCAATATGATCAGTACTCAATTGTGAACTTCAATAAAACAGTAGAACTAATCAGATGCACCAGCACGGTAGATGTTTTGTAGTAATTTATAAACATTCGGGCAGAGATATGTAATTAAATGTACACAAAATTCCCGAAGATTAAAAGACTATGTTTTGTTTCAAGCGATATTATATAACAGAGCATGTAGAAAAAATCTGCACTGAACTTTCCTATACTTATACACATTTCCGCAAAGTGGCGGAGTCTCGATGACAAGTACATTTTTCCAAAGAACATTTTAAATTGTTTTAAAATTTCAATATCTTTGACTTTTAAGGTCGATTCATATCGATATCATATTCACGCCAGTATGGAGGCATGTCCTGCACTTAGCGTGGCAGACACAAAAAAATCATTACATACAAAATATATAGGCGCATTCATATTGCAGCATTGTCGCCGAGAATGTTTTGCTTGGCCGGCCCGTGTCTGAACCTATCTGTTCTTGTCTATGTGGTTCAGTACGGTTAGTATGAATGGACGACAGACAATTTGATATTGTGCAATAATAATAATTTTATTAAATTTATTTGGTTGGTTAGGTGTTCTGCGTAGTTGCTGTCTGTTTTTCCTGCTTTAAATGAGTTTATGTGTTCTCTGTATCTATCTTTGAATTTTCGACCTGTTTGTCCAATGTAATTATTCTTACATGTGTGGCATTCTAGTTTATATATGCCTCTTCGTATGAATTAGTCTACCTCTTCTATTTTCGTTGATGTTTTTGTTTTTATGTTGTGGGGTGTTTTATAGTTTGTGTCTTTGAAGACTTTTGAGATCTTGTGTACGCGTGTGCCTGTGTATGTGAAGGTGCTCCACTTTTTATCCTCTGTATTCTTGGTTTGTGTGTCGTCGTTTTCTTGTTTTTTATGTTGTGGTGTACTTTATTCACCGTGTTTTCTTTGTATCCATTATGTGTTGCCATTTCTTTGATGGTATGCAGTTCTTGGTGGTAATTTTTTTCCTTTCACGAACCGGCACAATGGACACAACGGTGAAAATAATTAACATACAACACTGGAAAATAATAAGTTCAAGTTTTCCCTTCTGGTGAATCAAAAAACGAAACTAGTTTGTCTCTGACATGAAAAGCGATAGATTGACTACTTCCTCCTTGCCTTGGTACACTTCCCAAATTTCGAGCGATTGTCGAGAGTAGTCAATATGATTTGGATTGTTTTATTACATATTCGAAACTTCTGTGCTAAATGTCCAAATGCATTTTCCTCAACTTTCCTTCCACTTGATAATCTATCATTGAATTTTTGTTTGATCTGATCATGTGTTTGTGGCTGAGGGTATTGTCGCATTAGAAACGTTTTCAAAGGAAATGCTTCATCACCTATTATTACATGCGGCATTAGTATTCCAGTACTCGATAGGTTTTTATCATCTGGCACATTTAGAGTATTTGCCACCAAAGGTTTTCCTGATATTGAATTAGAGAATATTCCACCGTCACTGTTTTTACCATATGCACCGATATCCACACAAATAAACTTATAATTCGCATCAACGACTGCCATTAGGACAATTGAAAATGTTTTTCATAGTTAAAATACAGAGAACTACTATTAGCTGGTGCTGTAATAACGACGTGCTTGCCATCTATTGCACCAAGGCAGTTGGGGAAGTTCGATACATTGCAAAAAATTTCTGAAATCTCTAACCACTTTTCTCTGGAATGCATTCTTCTTTTAGTTGTATAACGGCAGTACACACCTCTGTAACAATATTATACGCTGTGCTCACACCAACTCAATAACTGTATGCAATAGTCAGATAGGAATCTCCGGTTGCCAAGAACCTGAAAAAATTAATATATTATTATATTATGTTACAGAAAAAGATTGAAAGAAATCATGGTCCTTATTACGTGATGCATTCCGACGTGTCATAAAAAAGCAAAATGAAACTACTAGTGGCCAAGCAAGCTTATCCACAAGAAAATGGAAGTACGAGAATGTCCTTTATTTCGCCGTATTTTAAAGAGTGATCAACAAAGTAAGCGATAATGAAAAAAATGTATGCAATGTCGATACTGTAGGAATATCGATTTCTTCTGACGTTAATATTTCACAAGGATCTCCATGTTTATTTTCGACTCTCACACAGACTTCAACCAACAAGAAGATTTCCAGACAGTCAGGATACAACAGCAAGCCAGGGCCAAAGAAAGCAAGACTTCGACAAAGTGTGAATGAACAATCTTATGAAGAAACCCCGTCAACATCGCTTATGAAATATATTTTAGAAAATAAAAAGACCAATGGAATTCAGCAATTTTTCGAGAGTATTGCAACCACAGTACAGTCATTCCCTCCTCGTGATCAAGCTATAGCAAAATCGAAAGTATTTGCAGTGATTTCTGAAATGGAGATAGAAATACTAAGTAGACGTACTTATGCCACAAATGTAGATTCACGTGACTCTTCTGAAAATGTGAGTTCACGTCCTCTTCTGAATATGTAGCTTCGTGTGCCACTGCTGGATATGTAGGTTCATGTGTCTCTTCTGAATCGCCTCCAACCTTTCCAGCTCCAGTACAGACGTATAACAATATTGAAGAAGTTGGAAAGATACAAGAAACATGCAGTACACTACAAAATTATTTTCATTCATATGATTGTAATACAAAACAATGATTTTTTAATTTTGATATGATGTAAAATAGGTTTTTCATGTTCTTGGACTATTTTGTTTAATTTATAATTAAAAAAAAAATGCTTACCTCAAACAGACGACTAATTTCTCTCTTGGTACTAAAGACTCGTTTTTTTCATTTCACGTTCGTCGGATGCACAGAAAACCTCCTTTTCTTCGGTTGCACTTCTTCATATTGTTCATTCTCTTCTTCTTCTAATAATATTGCTACTGCAGATCTTACTTGGTCGTGTCCCAATTGTTCCAAGCTGGGTAACGATTTAAATGGTTTAAAAACAGCTATCGTTGCTCTCCAGGATGAGATTAAGTTGCTTAAATCTACTGTTCTTGCGCCTACGACTCCTACTCCAATTTCATCTTTGGCGACTGAAAGAATTATCCAGGAAATTATGGAAAGAGACAAACGCAAATGCAACATCATCATCATAATTCAGTCAGCAATGCTGAATTGTTTCCTTCAACATATAACGCAATCAGATCCTTTTTTCGAACTTTCTGTAATCTGCAATATCTGAAACAATATAACAAGGTATTGAATTTAAATAACAGGACTTTAGATTTGGTGCTAACAAACATCATTTGTGATGTAGTTCGCGATGAACATCCTTTGTTTCTGAGGATTCATACCATCGGGCGTTGGCTGTATGTATGAAATTCTTATCGGACCATAAATCTAAAAGATCAAATGAACCTATATGAATAACGTTGAATCGGCTATTAACACAAATCCTAAGGATGTATGGAAATTTATCCACATGAAGCAAGGCACAACGCGAATTCCTGGCAAGATATATAGAAATGATGCATGCTTTGATACTCCCCAGGCCATTGTAAATGCCTTTGCTGATGCATTCTCTGAGGCATATACTGCGGCCGTTACGACTAACTGTTCCGAAATTCACAATAATAGATTATCCTTTGTTATGTTACCAGTCACGGAAAATGAATTAATAAAAATAATGGGTGGCATACGGAATGAGCAAACAGCCGGTGACGACCTTGTTCCTGCATTTCTTGTAAAGGATGCTAGATTTGCTTTTGCCAAGCCATTAACAGCGATTATTAACCTCGCTATAAAAACGTCCACTTTTCCTGACATTTGGAAGAAGGGAAGAATAACGCCACTACATAAGAAAGGGGATGTTAGCTAAGCTAATAATTACAGGCCCATTGCTATACTTTCTAACTTTGCAAAGGTATTTGAACAGGCGATTTATGCAGAAATTTACACCAATGTGCGTTCTCAAATGTCGGTGACACAGTATATAAGTGAAGTGCTGTATTTGCGGGGTCAAGTGGATGTTATTTACATGAACTTTTCGCATGCGTTCGATATCATTGATCACGGAATATTGTTGCATAAGCTGAGGTCATTTGGATTTGCTGCTTGCATACTGAATCTCATACAATCTTACTTAAGCAATAGAATAAATTACGTATTTTATAATGGATATAAATCACACGATTTTGCTGCTACAAGTGGAGTGCCAAGGATCGAATGTAGGTCCTCTACTCTTCATATTATTTATTGATGATCATTTATGTTCGTTGTCTTGTTCTTCTTTGGCCTATGCGGATGATATAAAAATTTACTCATCTATTGAAACGCAGTGTGGTGCTGACAACCTACAACGTTATTTAAATTTTATAGCCGAATGGTGTAGAACATATAAATTAAAGTTGAATATAAGGAAGTGCTGTGTTGTTAGTTATACTCGAAAGGTTAATCAATTTATATCAACATACATTGTAAATTATCAGCAACTGAGCAACTGTAGATCAAACTTAGCAGTGGATCTGGGAGTTCTGTTCGATTCACAACTTAGCTTCATTAGTCACATTGAAACTATGTGCACGTCTGCTTCTAGGATGTTGGGATTTATCATGAGAACCTCAAAATTCTTCGGGAATATGTCTGTTGAAGACATTGTACTATGCATTTGTCGTTAATAAGTGGGAATACGCATCAGTGATTTGGTACACGCATTACGTACGCAGCAATTGACCATTCAAAGAATTCAGCGCCGTTTCTCTGATTTAAAATTGATGGTGTATATCCTGAAAGGAACATGGCCTATGAACTTATGCTTCGACATTGCAACTAATGCTAATAAACGGTTCGCTGATATTTTTATTAATGATATTTTGTGATGTACGTGTTTTTTTCTTTGTTTTTTTTTTAAATAATATATTAGGCTTATTGGATATTGTACGTATGCACACTGTTTATAATTTATTTTATTTTTTTGTCCTGTAATTCGTTTCTGTTAGGCAAATAACTAATATTTGAAAAAAATTAATTGATTAAAATGTAATTGCAAAAAATTGAAAAAGATTTTTTTCAACATCGGATCTCCCCAATTGGTCATATTTTTTCGATTTTGCCATTATTTGTAATTTTTATATTTTTTTAAACAGTGCATGTTTTTAACAAAATTGCTAAATTGGCAGAAAAGTGCATGTTTTTAACATATTTTTTTGCCAATGTAGTTTTTGTTTGTTTAATTCTTTTCACAGCAAGTGAAAAGAATGAAAAAAAATTAAAAATACAAAAATTATAAAAATCGCCTAGAATTGAAAAATTGGTCAAATTATCAATAATTTAATGTCAAAGATGTGATTTTATATATAGGAACATTACAAAAAATGGCAAAATCATCAAAATCAACATTGGAATCGAATAAAAGGAAATTCCGAAATAAAAAAATAAAAAAAATATTAAAATCAAACATTAAAGTTCCAATTATAGTTCCATTATAGTTCCAAAAAATTTTCGCCACGTAACACCAAATTTTCGTACTGACTTAATAGCTAGATATGGTTGTAGATATAATCCTCGTATAAACAAGTATTCCACCGCTACATGCTTTCTTGTACGCCATATACCCACCAACTTAATTTTCGTTATGCATTTTTATTTTTTTTATCATTGGATTAAACCGCTATGTATTTCCCTTTTATGGTATTTCTAAACTCAATGCTGCGGCAAAGAGTCATCTAGCAACATTGGTTGCAACCGTCGTGAAAAATCCATTTAGTAATTTTAAGTCTTGATTTTAATGTTGGCATGCGACTGTCAGTTCTCGTTGTCTACGTGTGTGTATATAATAGTATTTTTCTTATATTTTGATGGCCTAAATGTATCTTAAAATTATTCAAAATCATTAGGCAATATTAATAAACCATTATGTGTTACTTGGGACGAATACTTTTGGCATCAGTTTTAGTGTCGATATCATTAGGTGACGAACATTCTCATAGCGTAAGTAGTGTTTCGGACATTATATATATATTTTAGTTCTCAGTGGAACATTTTAAGACATAAACATTAAACTGCCATCATACTTCTTCAGATTAAACTAATGCCTAATGAAGATTTAATTAAATATGTAGTCATTCTAAAATTATGCATTAACTGTCAGTTAATGAGCCATGGATATGTATGATAGTATACAAAACGCCATCAATTCCAATCTGAACCTAAAGTCGTTCATTTTTTGTTCATTTTAGTATGTTGGTGGCGAAGAAGTTGTACTGTGGATGAACACGGTGGGTCCTTATCACAATAGACAAGAAACGTATGCGTATTTTTCCTTACCGTTTTGTAAGGGTCCGAAAGACTCGATAAACCATTATCACGAGACGCTGAGCGAAGCCTTGCAGGGCGTGGAATTAGAAATCAGTGGCTTAGACATTCAATTTAACACCGAAATGTCACGAACCAAATATTGCGAGGTACAGCTAAATGAAGAGAAATACAAAGCTTTGGTTTACGCTGTGAAAAACCATTATTGGTATCAAATGTATTTAGATGATCTTCCTATTTGGGGCATTGTCGGGGAGGTAACTGATTCGAAATACTTCGTGTGGACTCATAAAAAGTTCGAAATTGGATTCAACGGCAATCAAATAGTCGACGTGAACATCACTTCGGAAGAGAAACTTTTATTGACGGAGGGCGGAAAATTGGCTTTTACTTACGAAGTCATTTGGAAGAAGTCCAATGTTAAATTCAGCGACCGTTTCGACAAGTATTTAGACCCCAGCTTTTTCCAACACCGTATTCATTGGTTCAGTATATTTAATAGCTTCATGATGGTCATGTTCTTGGTTGGATTGGTGTCAATGATTTTAATGCGCACATTGCGTAAAGATTACGCTCGTTACAGCAAGGACGAAGAATTGGACGACATGGAAAGAGATTTGGGCGACGAATACGGATGGAAACAAGTTCACGGTGATATATTTCGACCAGCTTCGCACCCCCTGCTGTTCTCGGCTTTAGTCGGAAGCGGGTATCAGTTGACAACGGTCGCTTTGAGTGTAATTATTTTCGCAATCTTGGGTGAATTGTACACGGAAAGAGGTTCGTTATTATCAACCGCTATATTTGTTTACGCGGCCACTTCGCCTGTGAACGGTTATTTCGGAGGTTCGTTGTACGCCAAAATGGGCGGCAAATTGTGGATCAGGCAAATGTTGGCCTCTGCGTTTTTATTACCAGCATTGCTATGTGGCACCGCTTTTTGCATAAATTTCATCGCGATTTATTACCACGCGTCTCGGGCAATACCGTTTGGAACGATGGTTGCCGTTACGTGCATTTGTCTCTTTGTAATTTTACCCCTGACTTTGGTCGGGACGGTGTTAGGTCGTAATTTAGCAGGACAACCCGATCACCCGTGCAGGATTAACGCGGTGCCCCGACCCATCCCAGAAAAGAAATGGTTCATGGAGCCTGGCGTTATCATCCTCCTCGGTGGCGTTCTCCCATTTGCGAGCATATTCATCGAAATGTATTTCATTTTTACTTCATTTTGGGCCTACAAAATATACTACGTGTACGGATTCATGTTGTTGGTATTAATTATATTACTCATCGTCGTGGTATGCGTCACTATAGTTTGCAGTTACTTCTTACTTAATGCCGAAGATTATCGTTGGCAATGGACCTCTTTCTTATCAGCCGGATCGACAGCCGCGTACGTGTACGCGTATTCGCTCTATTACTTTTTCTTCAAAACTAAAATGTACGGGCTGTTCCAGACCGCTTTTTATTTCGGGTACATGGCCGTTTTCAGCATTGGCTTGGGAATAATGTGCGGTACTGTCGGCTACGTGGGAACTTCGCTGTTTGTACGAAAAATTTATTCCACGGTGAAGATTGACTGAGCGCCATAGACTTGAGTGTTGGTATTCGTGAAAACTGAGAGACGCACGACTGTTAATATTACGAGTGATTCATCGTCTTGTCTGGCATTTTCGTGCAATTTTTCTAGGGATGTGAAATTTGATATAGCAGATACCCGTAATAAAGTTTCCATTGACGCAAAATCTTCTGTATCACCCAAACTGTACCAACTTGAATATTATAGATTGTAAATTATTATTGAATAAATGTTAGACAAGATTTGAAACTTGTGTGCAGTCTTGATAATTTAAATTAATTATGTGTACATATTTTTTTACATTGTATCTTTGTGCAGTTTAGAGTTTTTATTGATAGACTGTTGCACAAAAAGAAAATCATTTTTGAGGCTGAAGCTGGGTAGCCATGCCAATTGTTTAATCCCGTTACATTGTAATATACTGATTGTAATTTAACATTAAAGTTATTTCACATGGATGGGTTTTATTTATGAAATACATTTGATAAAAACATTTTATCATATTATAATATTCACAATAATTCACTCATAAACAAGTTGTGTATATTTTGTCACATATCACATTATTTGTCATACTCATGCATCATACATTGTGATTGTGTACCATGATATTCATGTAATGAATAAACGTAAATATGTATCAGTTTGAATTTAAGAATTTTTGATTTATTTCTCACATTATTTCATCAATTATGCAAATACAAATATAGTTACATAATTCCATAAAACCTTTCAGATGCTATTTTAAAGTTCATGAAAATATTCAAAATGTATGAAGTCTCATAAATTCTTGTAACCAATAATTTTTTTGTAGATTGCTAAACGTATTACAAGTAATGAAATAAATGCAATTAATTAAGTCCAAGTCTCACAGGGCAAGTGATGTAACGAGAGCTACTTGCTTATGTGACTTAAAATTTCGGCATATTCAGCATACAGCATTCTTCATATCAAACTAAAATGTGCGGAGGTAAATTACATATTACTTTATTTTTTTTTCTTTTCCTATGAAAAGTTATACAAAATTGTAGTATGAATTTGACAAATTCAATTAAATTTAAAAAATATTCCGTAAGAGCAAAATTCAACAAGAACAGCTAAAGAATTTTACGTAAAACCAACTAAACAACTGAAATGTATGTTTATTACTGACACATATAAAATGATTAAAATAAAAAACTGTAGGGAATAAATGTAATGTTATTATTTGTTTAAATTATTACAATGTTCAGTTTCTACATTTTAAAGTTCTGTTGCGTTTTTCTATTCGATTTAATTACCTTATGCGTATATGCATATACATACATAAAATATATAATAATATATATGCTATATGTTGTCTGTCCTATGTATGTGACGTTGAGAAAGAATAATAGTTGGTCTTAAAGTCAATTGATCAGAAGGATTTCTTTGATTTACAGATTGCAAAAAATGATTTAATGACTAATACCATTCCTATCTACTATTATTTTCCTTCTCACCATATTTCAGATAAGCTTTCTTTTCCCCTCTTATGGCTCTAATTTATTTAATAATTTCATTCATTTTATCATTGACTTTATAACATCAGTAACTCAATGAGCTTTCAGTCTAATATTCTGAGTGGCAGAAGTGAAAGTACACCAAGAAATAGTCACTCAATTGAACTGATTTTAATATATTATATGCAAGTGGTCAAAATAAGTAAACGATCAACATTTGAAACAATACAAAAGTTAACATTAATAATGCATCGCCTCGCCGTGGTGCTCTATGTATTCCCTAACGTTGTGGCATGGAGTTGATGAGGTCGTATCGGAGCTCTTCCAGAGTTTGTGGAGAACGATGTAACTAGCCCAGTCGTCTGCCGGTAATATCACATACATGTTCGATAGGGGATAGATCGGGAGATCTTGGAGGCCAAGGAAGAAGGGTTAAGCTTCTTCAAAACAAGCCATAGTAACCCTGGCAAGATGTGGTCGGGCATTATCTTGTTGAAAAACGGTTTGCTAAGGTGTGAAGATACGGAATATGAGGCTCTATAATATCCGCAACGTATTGTTGAGCATTCACGGTACCCCTAACGAACACTAAGGGTGATCTACTACCATACCCAATTGCCCCCCACACCATAACTCCAACAGTTTGGTTTAGATGGCGTCCCACGAAAAACTGTTCATGTCGCCGTCTCCTGACCCTTATCCGAGCATCGCTCATACCCAAGCAAAATCGGGATTCGTCACTAAAGACTACCTGATGCCATTCTTCATCCCACTGTAACCTTTCTCGCCACCACCCTAATTGTTGTCTTTTGTGACCAGAGGTGAGTGGTAACACAAATTGCGGCTGGTAAGAGACGAGTCAAAAAGATCTTAATCGCCTGTAGATGGTTCTAGTAGTTACCCTTCCGCCTTTTTATCCAAACCATTGGTCTGCAATCGAATGGGTGGTCGAAAAACGGTCCGTCACAGCCAGCAGTCTTAAGCGATGGTCTTGACGTGCTGTTGTTTGTCGGGGAGGCCCTGAATGTCTGGCTAGTTGTTCTCGTCCTTCCTCAGACCAAACATGATAACATTTTGCCACAGCTGACACTGTTCTGTTTAATCGGGCTGCAATTTGGCGAAAAGATAAACCCCCTTCTCGAAGGCCGAAAACGTCAAAGTGCATATAGCGACAACTTCTTCTTCGGCATAAGAGGATTTTTGTTTTACTGGAACTACCGAGGAAATAGAGATACAATTTTAATCAATCTTTATTTATGTATAAAATTTGGTTGAAAAATAATAATTTATTCTTGGTGTTCGTTTACTTTTGTCACAGTATAATTGAGACAGGCCTTGAAGGAGGATGCAAGTCAAAAATATTAATTATGCTACCTGCTACTTATAACAGCATGGCCATACTGGTAGGTAAACACTGCAAGCAGGAACATGAACAAGGATATGAACAAAGACGTATGGCGTATTTTTTTCTGAGTATTATGTAAATTCTATAAATTAATACAAAACAAATGCAAAGGAAATATGTCAATTGAAAATAATAAAACTACTTGTAACATACAGTTAATAAACTCATTTAGCATAATCGTGACAACTAAATATGCTGAAATGCAAAAAATTGTACATGAATTAAGAAAGAACATGAAATGTAAAAAAATGAAAAACAAAAGAAAATGAAAAAATATGCAACATATTTTTTCATTTTCTTTTGTTGCAATTGCAAAAAAAACAATACTTAAAATAAAAATACACTGCTCAACAAAATTAGGGGAACGTTAACCGTGGATAATTTTTCAAATTAATAACAGACGCAAGTATAAACTTTAGTATATTGTTCTTTCAACATTACTTAACAAGATAAAAACAAATAGCTGTAATTAAACGGTTTTCTTGAGTAACACCAAACTATTGAGAAGACTACCAAAATGGAAATGTGTCTTATCACTTAAAGTGTAATGGAAATTCTACAAACGCCCGAATACCGAGCTTTAGTAGCGTGTGTGCTCTCCATTAGTTGCAATAGCAGCCTGGTCTCGTCGAGGCATGCTGCGAATAAAACATCTTAACATGTCTTGTGGTAAATTTCGCCGTTCTTCCACAAGGGCCTCAGCAACCCCCGAAGAGTCTGAGGTGCAGCAGGACGCTTCCTAATGCCCCTGTCGAGTAAATCCCAAACGTGTTCGATGGCATTCACGGCTGGCCACCCCATCACTTGGATTTCATGTTCCCGCAGGAAGTTTGTTGTTAAAACAGCGATAAGAACAATTATTCTGTTGTAGGATAAAGCCATGGCCGAAATTGTCTGCAAATGGCATAACATGCTCTTGAAGAATTGCCTCAACATAAATTTGTGCGTTGAGACATCAGCGAACGACAACCAAGTCTGTGCGACCGTCTATACTAATGCCACCACACACCATGACTGATCCAGCTCCGAATCGGTCCACTTCCTGTATACAGGCGGCAGTGTATCGCTCTCCAGGACGTCTGTACACTTGTACACGACCATCGCAACGAGACAAAACCGCGACTCGTCTGTAAAAAGCACAGACCTTCAGTGTTGAAGTTGCCATTGCAAATGTTCACGGGCGAAGTTTAAACGGCTAACTTTGTAATTCCTGCTCAAACGAGGAGCTCGCACAGGCCTGTGAGAAGTTATAGTGACTTCTTTGAGTCGTCTTCTAGCCGTCTGATCGGAAATTGTCACATCGGTAGCATTTCGGAGTAGATTTTGTAGCTCAAGAGCAGTAGCAGTTCGTCGGCAAAGACAAGAAATAACGATATACCGGTCGTCCCGAGTGGTAAGTTTTCTTTTACGGCCTTGTCCAATTCTCCTGGAATATGTACCCGTTTCTTGGTACCTATGCCAAGCTCTGCAGATAACAGATGGAGTCGAATGGAGCTGGTTTGCTGCATATCGCATAGATCGACCATCTTCAAGCCAAGCAACATCCCTCGCGACCTCAATTTCACTTAAACAATGCATTTTGGACTCAGAAGTATTGAACATGTCGGTGTTGCCTTGCCTTGAACGACGACCCTGTGGAATGCCGAATGGAATAGTGTCGTCTTTAGTGACGAGTCTCGGTTTTGCTTGGCCTTGCATGATGGTCGAGCAAGGGTCAGAAGACGAAGAGGAGACCGCCTCAACCTGGAGTTTGCGATAGAACGGCATGTGCATCGCACTGTTGGGGTAATGGTATGGGGTGCCATTGCCTACGGAAGCAGGTCACCTCTAATCTTTGTTAGAGGCAATACGAATGCTCAGTGCTACATCTATGACATTGTAGAGCGCCTTCTGCTACCCTATCTTGCGACCATGCCAAATTCCATATTTCAGCCCGGCCTCACGTAGCTCGCGTCAGTCTAGACTTCTTTCACCACCATAAATCACCAATTGAGCATGTTTGGGATGTGATGGGTAGGCGACTGCCCAATTTAGCCAATTCTCCGCAGACGTTACATGCTCTGAGACATGAGGTACAAGTAGCCTGGGATGAGGTGCCTCAAGCAGATATCGACCACCTGATTAGATCCATGCCTAGACGGCTCAATGAGTATACGCAGCTTCGAGGTGGTCAAACACAATATTAATAAAAACTCGTTTGTCTTTTTTTTTTTTTTAACTTAAAATTTTCATCGATTGTTTCTCTATGGTAGCCGACTATGCGGTGTTAAAATTATTAAAAAATTCCAACTCCTTGGTGTTCGGATTTCTACGTCACTTAGTATAATTTAAAATAAGAAATGTGAAAGTTAAAAGTACGAATATAATAATTAACATTATATTAACACAATGAACGAAACAGAGAAACATAAACATACATTAAACGAAACCAGAAAAAAATGGCACTAACATAAGAATTACAATAAGTACGGACAGGCACAGTGATTTCACCAAGATACCTCAATAGCGTATTAAATTTAAAACTTGTTTCAGAAATCAAATAATCGTGAATCGTTTTTTAAACATTTTGAGTTAAGAGTTTGTTAGTATGATTGGAAGTAAAAACTATATAAACTACAATAAGTCACACTACAATAGTTTTGTCCGTTAAAAAAATAAAGTCCGTGGGGCTTTTTATTTTGAAGATGTACAAATTAAGCAGTGGGGGCCGAATTTGCAATTTCAAAAATAGTATTACGATAAAAGTAAAACTGTGTCTCGAAATTTTAATTCGGGCATGTATAAGCATGCGGCAATGGTTGTGTGACTACGATATAATTCTCTATTTTGTTTTGTTTGCTTACTAATGGGGTGCAGATTCAGAGTCAGCATGGATGGTTTCAAATCGGGATAACCGATTTGAAACATTTAACTTAAAACACTCCGTCAGCCATCGGCATTTCTGTTGCTCGTTATAATTTGCTACATTGGGCCATGTGCGAAATCAACTCAGTGAAGCTTATCGTCTTTAAATGAACAAGTTAGACGAAATACATATATTTTAGGAAAGATTGTATTAGGTTCTGTGTGTCTTTTGAATTAGTACTGCGTGGACATTATGAGACAGCAGATAGTAATAATCCAGGAACTTTGGTAAATTTAATGTCTGAAGTAGAGTTTTAAAATCTCATATTGATAAAAATCTAAAAATGCTTTTTTCTCAGGCTTGACCAAAACAATTCAAAATGAACTTTTGGATTCAATACCAGCTATGGCGCAGAGTTTAATAAAAAAGAAATTGATGAGAGTGCTAATATTACAATATAGGTTGACGATACAGTAGATGACGCAAATATTTCTCAATTAGGATTTTGACATAGATATTGAACAGGGTTGGTTATGCCAAAGGCTTCAGCCGTAGTGTTGACAGTACGATTACCTTGTGTATCATCCCCTGTAATGCAATGAGGATAGTGAGTATGCTCAATATCAATTTCATTATAGCACTGTTCGTTATAATCGCTTTCACTTCACTCGTCCGATAATTCATCGTCATCTTCTTCTAAGTTAACAATAAATCTGGGAGTGCCACCTATTTTTTCAGTAACCACACAATCATGTCATCTTTCTTCCAAGCTGATGTAGGGTTTCTCCGAGCAGGATTTACCATTGTATGATAAGGGGCTTGATGTATCACAATAATAGATTTTGCTGGTATTACTGACAGTACGTGCCGGTACCATTCCTCGAAATGTTGCTTATTCATTTCATGGTGATAATCGGCTTTTGCTTTATTTTTTCGTCTGTAAAGCATTTATGGCATCCTTCCAAAAATTCATCTTCGCTACCAATATGTATAATAATTGCCCTTTGTCCTGATGGCCGCTTTATACCGCCTCTACAAACATTTAGTTGTTGAACTCCACCACGATAATGGTCAAATGTATCCATATTTTCTGGATTTACCTTTTCAACTCATCCAAACTACAGAGCAGGATTTGAAATTACATCTTTCAGCAGTAACGTGAGAGTGTTCCATTAGGAGTGGATTATTCTTTAATTTCTTGAATGAAATTTTCATGTTTTGTAATCATCTGTACAATATTCTCTGGGAAAATTCGGGCAAATGTGGCACTTCGTTAGTAATTTGAGAGTAAAATTCTTTTACAGTTAGAAATTTCCTTTTCATATAAAAGTTAAAAATCTTTCTCCTTATCATCCCTTGCAAAAATTCATCACATTCGATTCTCTGTCACTTTTTCATTTAAAATCATCTACTCCATCGTCACTTCGGTGTTCATTACTTACTCTTTTAGATAATAATAGGTAAATGGCTCGTGAGATTTGTGACGTTATAATAATTAATATCGTATAGAGATTCAGTGTCAATGATTATTTGAAAGCTTCATTGTTATTTGAAACAGAGTTGTTTAACGACTATGCTGTAAATTTTCATGAGGATTGTTTTACTTTAACAATTCAAAGATTTCATTTAGAAGCTATTGCACTAAAGCACTAAGTATTACATTGTCATTAATAGATGGCGTTGGTGGTTGTCGTTTGTACGTGAACTGAGCGGGGAAACCACTTTAAAAAATGCGCCATGTCTCCTACCTTTATGGTGGTGTGGAAATGGCCACATGAACTAAACTAAACAAAATATACCAAAAGTCGACAGAAACACAACACATTGCTGAGTAAATTGTACCATATTTTGAATACCGTTAAACTAAAAATTACGCCAGCAAATTTAACGATCAAAATTACATACTTTCATATGCAGTAATTTCCAAATACCCCACACAGATTCATGCAGTTGAGTTTTATATGACCAAGTAAACCAAGCTGATGTTGACATTTCAAATTAAATCAATGGGTACGACAGTATAAAAACCTGAATTCTGGTTACATATTTAAATTATAATAAATAATATAATAATAATATTTAAATAAACCACAATCGATTTATTTATTGCATTATAATTCATTTTGATTTTCAACATTAACAGTACTGTCATAACCACCAAAGTGCGTTGATACCATAGACTCATCGGTGTTGCTATTTTCGCTAGCTCTATTGAAAACAACTACTTCATTGTCTTCGTCAGCTGGTTTCTTCAATCTTTTAAACAGCACAAATCCTCCGAGAGCTGCGATCACAAAGAGGGCTCCAAACCCTATGCCGAGAGATTGTGCTAAATTGGTATCTGAAAAGTATATATTTTTGGAATACGAGTTACATATTTAGGTACTTGTTTTACATGCCTGAGAATATGGTCGATGGAGCTGCACTGGTTAATAAGATTTTCCCTGTAATTTCGTGCTCTTTATAATTTTCCCCAATGCGTGTTACACAAGTCCAATTGCCAAAATCTTCATCTTTTGTGCTGTATATTCTAATTCCACAGTCACCGTATTCGATGCCTTTCCCTGCATACATTATGCTAAAATAGAGCAATGGTTGTTAAAATTTAAATTCCTTCACATTACTGATGCATCGTAAATTATTTACTACGCACTAATTTTGATAATTACTGTATCAATTTTTATTACTTACTCACTAGAATCGAGACGTTTGTGCATATGATACCATTGCCCCGATGGTGACATAAACCTGCAATATTGAAGCGGCAGCCCGCCCGATCTACAAATGAGTTCCGCTTCGGCATTCTTAGCAACCTCAACACTTTTGGGATAGCTTAATGTTTCCGCTATCAGTATCTAAAAATTATTAGTACGTAAGTTTTAGAATTTTTAGCCGCGCGCGGCTCACATCATATTCGATGATCTCATCGGAGAAAGTGTTTTCCTTGGCGAAGGAGCAAGTCCATGTGCCATTATCGGATTCTGAAGCTACCTTTACAGTTAAAGAACATTCACCTAATCCGGCTCTAGTGGGCTTGTCTGGTGTATATTTTGTTCCATTTGGCGACGTCACATGACAGTAAATGGCTGAATAAGGAACCTCGCACTTAATGACAAATGTCTCGCCAAGTTGTACGGATGCCGACAGATGTTTCTCGGATTCTTTTTCTGAGGAAAATAATAAAAACATTAAAAAATGACCATCCAACACATCGTCAGTTCCTTGTCGTGCATCCATTTTTGGAATGCCCAGAATTCTCTATGCATCCGTTTTATTGTAATAAATAAATCCCTAGGAATGGATATAATTGCTGTATCATCGGCATACAGCAAATATTCGCATTCCTCAAAAGAATCACTAATATCATTTACGTAAATCAAATACAGTAACGGTGTCTAAACACTTCCTTGTGGCACTCCCCGATTATGTTCTACTTCACTACTTTACTCAGGGATTATTGTTTGCCAGATAGTTCTTGAACTATTCGAGAATTTCCCCTCTTACGCCAATGCCCTTCGTGACCTGCGTTAGCTTCGCATGGCCTACACGAATCAAACATTTTAGAGAACAACGAACAAGCATAAGACAATGTTTTCCTTCGTCTAATTGATTATTTATAGTATCTACGAAGTGTCGTGCTTTTTTCTTCCTAAAAATCTGACCGGAATTTGTTCATTATGCCAAATGTTTTTAAATAATTTCGAAGCTTGTCCGGAACATACCGCTGTATATTTTTTGTATGAAGGGCAGGATTGATATTGAACGGTAATTTCTATAGTCTGTATGTTCTCCACCCTTATAATTGGACAATTGTTTTCATCTTTTGATGTATTTACCATCTTCTATCGACCAAGTCACTACCGCGTGTACAAATCCTTCCTTTTCTCTTACAGCCTTACCGTCCAAACCCGGGCTTTTGTTTTTATTCATTCGCCGTATTATCGTTGATATCTCCATATTTGTAGTCTACGGTAGCAACATCATCTGCCATTGCCTTATTGCATCCGAGGGGATCTCACAGTCTCGTGTCGAAACATGAATTTCGCTTCAAGATGTTTTGGTGATTGGTTGAACCTGGCTACGTTGACGAATCAGGGTTACTACGAATGAATAAACCTGGATATGTTGAGGTCCAAAATTGTTCACTTCCGAAGGAAAGGGCGAAAGTATCTCTGTTCCTGCTTGCTGCAAATATGAAGGCACATTTCTTCCCACGGACTGCGTCTTTAAAAAAAGAATAAGGAAATCCAAGCATTTTACCAACAAATGAAAAGGCAGAACGTAATCATAGCAGAAACTTTAAAAATCATGAAGGAGTCTTACTGAGTGGACCTATGCAAATAACACTTTGATGGACAGCTAAATGTTGGAAATAAGGAATACCAAGAAGAAACAGATTACAATGCCAGAAGGGAAGATAACGATATAGAAGAAATTTATTAGGGAAAGATTAAGCAGTGTTACAGAAGGTGTCCTAGGGGAATATGACTCAGGATAAGACACAAAATAAAGTGTTCTGGAGTGGCCACAAATCAACAGAATTTGTGGCGCAAAATACCTGAGGCAACGTGATCCTCTCTCTACTACATTCTTCAATCTGGTTGTGGAAAGTATAATTAGAAGCAGTAAATTAAAAATGGAAGGGACAATATACAACAACGGCCATCAATGTCTAGCATATGCGGACGACCTTACATTCCCAGCAAAAGAGAAAGCGGCAATAAAGAGGATCACAAAAGAATTGGAAAAGGAAGCAAGTTTCCGGACTCGAGATAAACCAACAAAAAACGGAATGGTAATGGGCGAAACCGAGCAATCAGAAGATGAAAATTTGGACGATGGAAGGGGATATGAGTTTGCAAAGGTAAAATAGTTCTTATACTCGGTAGTCATGATAAACGAAAAGGACATGAGGAGCAGGAAATATAAGCAATATCAATATAAGGTAACAAGAAGTACGGAATACTGAAAAGACTAATGAAATCAAAGAATACGTTAAGAAAAATGAAGAAATGGTCGCTAAAGAAAGCAGATGAGGAATGTGGCTAGCGAAGAGAAGAACAAATAAGGAACTAGACATTATGTACAAACAAGCAAAGAAAACATCCGTCATAAAAGCTCAACGATTAAGAAGGATAGGGTATATAGAAAGAATGGACAGAAATAGATTACCAAAAGGGGCGACCACTGAAGAGATGGTGGAAAGTGTAAAGCAAGAATTAAATAGTATGAAGATCCAAAATTGGAAAGAGAAAACGAGAAACAGAAAAGAATCGAATAAAATTGTTCAACAAGCGCAAGGCCTTCACGGCCTATTATTTGTTCTTGAAATTTCATGCTCTTTCCAAATTCATCATAAAAAGAGGGTTTCCATTAAAAAAATTACAAAATACGATATTTAAGTGACAATTACAGTGGCTTACATAAGTTAAAAATTGACGTATTTCATGATTTCTTCGAGAACAATTTGATAAAACTTCAATTTCTATAGTTCCAGACTTTACATTGGCACTGCCTATATTATATGTAAATATTTTTGTAATGTTTACGTAAGAAAATATTGTTTGTGTTGTTTTTATATTGCAGAGTGGAAAGTACCACAAAACACATCTTGCTCCTTAATATTAATCTAAATTAAACTTCGTTAGTTTGGAACTTACTTATAATGTTTCCAATGGTCAATATAGTTCCATAGTCTGATATTTTGCATTTCCATAAGCCGTGTTCGGAAATATCCAATGGTTTCTGAATCTGGAAACAACAATCAATTATTTTTTAATGTATATATAATAGCTTGCGATACGAGTGCATGCGTCCAATGCGCCCAACTCTGAAATGTCAGTGGCCTAACTCCATCGCCTTTGTGGGCATCGACTTCGGACCCGTGAATTGTTTTCGTAAACGAATCTAAACGAATACATACCGAGGTGAAAAAAATAATGGAAATTGGTTTCTACAAAAAAAAAAAAATATCCAACGAACTAGGTGAAGAGGCATCAAGGTGCAAAACATACGCGAGCTTCGTACAAAAATTATTAAAACACAGCAATGGATGGATGATTTTCTTGCTGAGATGCAAACAAAATTATTTAGTTCCTAAATGTGTCGAGATAAAAACTAAAAGTAGTAAGTTTGAAAATATAAAACAACAAATTAACCACATCAACCTAAAAATTGCAATCCAAAAGGCAAAATCTGACATAATCAATAAATTACCATCCCATAAGGCCAAAAAATAAAATGCCCCATTACAAAAACTAAAAATATCCGTAAAGACAAAAATAAATAAACTTATTACTCAACAAAATGTAAACCCATTCACCATTAATAAAAATTGAATAGAAATTTTAATCAATGAAACAATTCCTAAAAATGTTCAACTTGTTCCAAGTCTTGGTCTCAACTTTGCTCTAGAAAAAAAAAACAACATACCATTACGTCTACCACTGACATTATAGCTTTCATTGTAAGTGGCATAAACGAATGGAACCTCAAATTCAAAATAGTGTAAGAAATAAAATAACCAACAACCAATAAAGTGTAATGGCTGTAATGGATCCTGTGTAGAATAAATTAACAATACCTACATAAAGAATGTACTCGCATAAATACACCACATCCCGAAACGGAGATACCATAGCCCTTTCCAAACATGCTAAAGAAAACAATTATGCTATTAACACCTACAATCTAAAAAAATAATAATAAGAATTTTGTTTGGATCTAAATTAACAGTACATAATAAAATTAGAATAATCTATTGGGAATCATTTCGACTGTTTTTAGAATTCCAAAAACGTTAGATGTAAATTTTTAAAAATCAGTTGCACCGTTCGATTTCGCATAGTAACTCACATTTACGAGCGTTTATTTATGTAATAAACAAGTGTGCGTAACTTGTTTATTACATAAACAATACTTATTTGCAATAATGTACGCAAATATTTTACTTAGTGTACGTAAAGTGATAATTAGGGTTTATTTGTTATGTATGTTGGAATACTGGACTTGTGCCAACCACATGTTGGTACAAATTAATACGTAAAACGTGAGTTAACATACTGTTATATAATAGGAAATGTGTAATGTACTGAATGGATTTTTATTCCGGATCTTGTGTTCTCTACACTCTCTGTTCTCTGTTCTCGCAGCTTTTGAACCTATTTTAATGAACGTAGATCTTAATTTGTTATTATACGGTTTGTTTGACAAAAGGACGTAGTTTAAATCGAAATACCTATAATAGTTTTATATGATTAAAATCTTAATCGCCTTGCTAAATTTTGGAGCCACTACTTGTCGTGGGGCAAGAGTCGTTTTCTACCCTTCTATTTCAATTAGTACTTGTTATGTTATTGCATTTATTGGGGAGCTGGAGTCGTCTCCTTGATTTCAGGCTTCGCCGTTTTTCATTTCAAGCTGGAAATGGTATTTGGTACGTTCCTTTTCTCCATCGAAAGTTCCGTTTGCTTTATCGCAACTTAATTTCTGTCTGTTTTTGTGTGTGACCGTCGTCGTTTGAAGTCGAACTACTGCGGTGAATTTAGTGAGAAACTTTGGGGCCGTTTTCCGTTGTTCGTTTTCTCAACCACGTTATGGATATCGCCGAAGGCAACCTGTGGTTCGTTTCTCGCGTTGAGAACGAAACCTGACTTTTGGATGTAATCAACTTCAATCAACACACAACAAATTTAAATTTAATTATTTCTTTAACAAACGTAGAACTGTTATATATTTAATTATTTCTTTAACAAACAACAAGAACAACTTTATGTTTAATTATATTATTATATAATAATATAACAACGCCGAGCAAATTTATGTTTAATCATTTTTAAAACACATAGCGAATTTATATTTAATTATCTCATTCTGCTGCAATGAGCCGTTAATTTCATTTCGTTAACCATGCGTCTCGACGTCCAGCCCTGGTTAGCTAACTAACAGATAGGACACAGGGTAAGTGTTATTTGTTTATTCACTTTTTTTTAATTTTCTTTCGCGTTCATCATTGCTGCGAAATGGATTATTGCATATTATTGCGGACATTTATTTAGATTTAGAATTCCCTTTTTTTGTGAAAAACACTCATATTACTTTTAAACGCGTCGTGCAAGAACGTTCTTTATTTTTTCTCAATTTGCTCCGGATGGGACTCTACATTATATCCAGCCCCCTTTTCCACAGGAATTAACCGAGGCACTTGGGCCAAATACCAGTATAGTTAAACTAATCCTTTTTAACAGGAAGCAATTTAATGAAATTTTGGCCCGACCTTCTGTTTCCAGTGCCCTTTTTACTTACTTATACTTTATGTATAAGTAAGTATAGGAATCATGAAAAATTTCGACCTCGAGATTTTAACGGATATACGCGTTTTGAGGTCACCTGAGTCGTTTCTGACTATTTTCGGAATGACGTCTGTGTGTGTGTGTGTGTCTGTGGCTGTGTGTGTGTCTTTGTGCGCTCTAGCGTCCAAACGATTATAGCTAGAGCTCTGAAACTTTAAACTTAACATTTGTATGTAGCAAGGAGGAACGTCCTATTTTGAACGCAATCTCTCAACCGGAAGTGATGGTTTACTCTTATCACCTTTTTCCGTATCTCGAAAACGATACACGTTACGGAAAAAAATATTCTTACATAAAGTATAGATATTGATATTCTAAACAACTTTTATTTGAAAAGTTTTTTCGATAAACGTAGTATAACTAAGTATAAGTAAGTTTCGTGCGGACCACCGCGGATTTTACTTACTTATACTTTATGTATAAGTATAGGAATGCTGAAAAATTTCGACCTCGAGATTTCAATGGATATACACGTTTTGAGGTCCCCTGAATCGTTTCTGACTATTTTCGGAATGACGTCTGTGTGTGTGTGTGTGTGTTATCTCAAACTGATGGTTTAATCAAATCAACGTTTTCTATATCTGGAAAACGGTTCGCGTTATAGCAAAAATTGTTCGTATTAAGGGTTATATTCTGGAATTAAAAAAAACTTTTGTTTGAAAAGTTCTTTCAGAAATAAAGTATAAGAAAGTTTCGTGCGGATCACCGCGGATTTTTGTTTTTATTTAATCGTCTATCCTTCGTCGTTAGCTAACTACGGACTGGAATTTACGGTAAGTTTCTATTATTCTGTTCATTTACGTTTGATTTGCGATGGGATATTTATACATTTTGATTTAGAATACACGTATTAATTATACCCTTTCGTTTAAATAAATTAGTAGTTAGTTTATTTTTTTAATTTTCCCTATCTTTGTTTCCATACATGGCACACTGCGTGTTTGGCTAGGGCTGTATACATTCATATCGGATGGCGACCTGCCCCCAAATTTCCATTGGAAATGCGCCGATGCACTTCAGCTAAGCATCAGTGCAACAACTTTAGGATAGCCCCGCCTTATGTTCGCTGTAGAAGTATACGCTTATTGACAGAAATTGTCACTGGTCACTGCGAACTAAAGGGCACCTCTATCAAATGGGCCAGATCGTTTTTTTCAATACTCCTATATCTCGTTTACCGAACAGATGCAGAAAAGACGTGGTCTCGGCGTCAACAGCCAGTTTCGCACCCCACATACAAATTAAAAAACACCGGAACGCAATCACGATTGCCGAATTTTGTAGTTGCGTGTTTTGGGATTGAGAAATTCCATCAATAGAAAACTTCTATTCAAACTTCGCGCACTTGTGTGGAGATGCATCTAATGGGTAAACGGGGTATAGTTTCGCTTATAAGTATAAACCACCATATTACAACAAGTTTCATACGTTACTGGTAAAAATTGCATTAGCGTTGCCTACCTCAATACCACATTTATGAGCGGCGAGATCCGTTTTAACAGTCGTATATCTGGAGGTGGCCTTGTTCTCTATGATTTCAAATCTGGCACCACTTGGACTCGTCATTTCACAATATTTTGGTGCAAGTTCAGTTGGATTTTTAATTGCACAACCGAAACTGAGTTGTGCGTCGTCTTCGGTGATCCAATTTTCCACTGACGTAAATGCTAACGCAAATAATTCGATAAGCATGTTAGAAATACCATGCAAGCATAGTGTACCTGTTAGGACCACATCCACGGTGTACTCCAAGGTGTTCATTTGCGTTTTCTTGCCAGTAATACAACGCCATGTTCCAACGTCTGATAAGGAAACTGTCTTTAGGTAGTATTCACATGGCATACTGCTTGACACCAATACACCTTTTGGGTTGTAAATATCACAGAAGTAACTTTCCAAACTTACTTCGCATTTAATTGTTGTCCCAATACCAAGAATCGCTTCTTTGACTGTATGAAGATTTGATTCAGTAACTAAAATGGAACAAATATTTATTTAATGAAAAATATATGAAATGCGAATTTTGTGCAAGGGCGTGGATGGATTAAATCACTGGGTGGAAGAGAGTGAGGATATAGCTCCAGATGAAGTGGAGAGAGATAAGGATGCGGTGCTTTGGGGTTCATCTTAAGGAAGCCGAAGGCTGTAAAGGTAGGAAGCGTAACAACTGAGGAACAATAATTAAATTGTGACAAAATGAAAGTTTCACATAATTTTTTTTTAATGCGACGTTTAACGCTCTTATGAATAATTGAATATGTGTTTTATCCAAGGTTAGATATTAAACATTTGGGACTAAAGAGGTTAGCACAATTCTTTAGCTCTCCGAAAATAATAACGTTTGATTATTCAGTATTTTGCCTGAAAACTTAAAAAATCTTTAAAAAATCATTCCATGCACTTTGTCTTAATTTTATTTGCTTTATTTTTTGTACTTTTTCTGAATTTTTCATCTTAATTAAATATGTTATTTTAAAAAGAGAATTTTCTAATTATTGTTTAGTGTTCGTTTCCGTAGCATGGTTAATTTAGAAAAATTACATTGAAAACAATTATAACGTTCGAAGGAATTTCACCATCTCTGCTGGTGACAGTTAAATCAATGAAAATGGAAAACTATTGAACTATGGTGAATGTAAATGTAAGAGTTGAGTTAAACAGGAGGTCGGTAATTTCAGCTACCACAAGTAGCTGCAAAATTGATTTATTTAAAATTAAACTAATTACCGTAGTGCTGAATTTCATATGTATCTGAATATGTATTGTTATCATCTTCCGCAGTTAACGTCCATTCTTTTGGATCACTCGTTGACGAATTCATTAGTTTGAAGCCACACAATCCTCGTCCTAAACTAGTAATCCTCTTTAGTAGGTCAGAATCGTCCTGCAAAATATGAATTGAGAGGTGGATACATAAATAGATTTCTATATTCTATGAATACATAAATATAAATTTATTAATACATTCAATAATAATTTAAAAGATCTCACGGTAATCATAATTATAATTACAATACCATTAACATGATAAAAAATTGTAAAAAGTAAAAAATTACATATTGAAAATAATTTTAAGTCCACATTACACCAATTATTGATAATTACACGGCGAAGTTCAGTCAATTCGCAACACCTCGCCTTTTGTAATAATGATTAATTTCTAGTTCTCGAACATACTTTTCTTTAACGAAACAAGCGCACTCTTACAGTACCATATAAGGAACACATCGCATTCAAGCTCAAACTTAAATTTAGGATATGATTTAACCACAATTC
The DNA here is from genome assembly GCA_959613385.1 of Geotrupes spiniger. Classification (NCBI taxonomy): domain Eukaryota; kingdom Metazoa; phylum Arthropoda; class Insecta; order Coleoptera; family Geotrupidae; genus Geotrupes; species Geotrupes spiniger. The sequence goes on from OY390739.1 coordinate 8,505,576, forward strand.
CAGGTAGGTCCAATCTCATAATATTAGTAAATTATAAATACAATTTGCATGAGTTTGAATACTTAAAACAGTTAAACGAATCAAGGATTAACATTCAGGATGAATTTGCCACGGTATAGAACGCTAGGATGACATAAACGATTGCTGGCTTAAGCATAAACCTGCAATTTTGTATGTGCGTGATGACCTCGCAGATATGTAGACACGTATAAATGTCAAATGTTTGATATTGTGGGTGGAGTGAATCCCGTGAAATGTAAAGAACATATGTGGAACGTCTAAGGAGTTATCAGCGTCGTACGAATTATAATTAATATAGAAAATATTTATTTAAACCAATTGTGAATGTGCATCAGGTGAACGTAGAATAATAAGCTTGGAAAACACGTCCGTACGGGAAAGGTACAAAAGCACTACGCTTAATTGAAATACAAATAGATTCCATTGAAGTCATATAACATTAAGTTAAAAGATACAAGGGTACTGCATGTTGTGATAAATTAATGCAATGGCGAAAGTAAAAATCAATATTTAATAAAAAATCGCTTGGTTTGCCGACGGTAAAGGACCCAAAAAGGTAAATGGGGTTCAGTGTGGTGTTTTTATATCTACAAGGTGGCGCACATTGAGCTATATGGTTTCAATTCTTCATAACTTTTTTAATTATTAAATTGTTTCCAGTATTTTGTGAAGAAGACTTGGAGAATTTAATATGAATAACTACACAATCGAACAGCGTAGCAATTGAATTTTATTTTTCAAACCAATAATTCACTGTGCATATCGTCGTCATTTTAATGTGCGGATTGCACCCACAGCGTCAACAATAAACCATTTGGTTGGAAGTTTTCGTCAACATGGGTCTGTAAAAACAGTTCCTAGTGCTGGAAGACGACCTACCGTGAACACTGCTGAAAATATTGAACGTGTACAGCATAGTCCCACAAATTGGGCTATCACGACGATCGCTGCAGAGAATTTTCAATACATTACACTTGTTCCCATATGAACTTTATATGGGAACAACTTATCAAATCAAATCAAACTTTATTAGTACTTTGACATTAAATGTATTGTAGAAGTCAAAAATCCAAGGGCAGTTCATCAGCGACAGTTTTTTTGAAAATGAAATTGGTGATTCAATCTCTGTCAGCGGTGATGAATATCGGATAATGTTGGAAAATTTTGTTAGGCCAGGTGTGAAAAACCATCCAACCTTGTGGTTTCAACAAAGATGGAGCCACAGCACATACTATACGTGCCTCAATGGCACATATTCGGCGAACGCATTATTTCGCGCACAAGCGATTTTAACTGGCGTCCACATTCACCGGATTTAATAGCTCCTGACACTTTTCTTTGGGGATATTTGAAAGAAAGAATGTATGTTAAGCCAAGAACCATCTTCCAACTAAAAACCAACATTCTAAATGAAATCATGGCCATTACACCCGAAATTTTGCGAAAAGTTATGGAATATATGTCAAAAAGAGAACGTATGTGCGAAGCAGAAAATGGCCACCACTTACAGGACATTATTTTTCAAACCTAATCAAAAAAAATTCCCCAATAATATACTGTATTTAAAAAAAATATGGTAATCGCATAAATAAAAAAGTTTTAAAGAATTCAAACCATATCTCATTCTGCGCCACTTGCATATGTGTCGTTATATGTGGATGTATGTGTCTTACAGGATGTTCAGATTGAGCTTTCTACGTAAAATTAAATCAGCTTTATATTTTTCAATTTTTGAGGATATGAATGCTTGTCATAAGCCCCGCAACCCCTCGCTAGATTCAGATAGAGAGGTTAACGTTTGAAATGTAGATTTAAAAAATGTTAAAGATTACTAAAGGTTTTAACTTAGAAGTTTAATTTAAGTTTATCATAAAATTAATCTTTTTTCAGTTGCATTAAACAAAATTATATAAAATATACATCATTTAGCGTCATCATTATTAGAAGTTATACTTTTAACCTTAAAAGGGGGAAGAAGAAAATAAAAACTAACCTTGATTTCTTTTTCTTTTAAAATATCAGTTTCCCCTTAATTCGAAGTTGTGAAGAGAACTGAACGTACCGAACCAACAAACATCAATATAATTACAACACACACGAAATATAATTTCTCACTCAATCCTTGCTCTTTCTAATACCAACATGGGTGGTAAGAGGGATAAACCGATATCTTGAATTTAACACACGACTTGCGAATTTGTAGAGAATAAAAAGCACATTGACTTCTAATAATAGAATTATCCACTTCAGTTAATTTTGGAGACCGAACATTTATATGTCGGTTATAGCTGACTATACAGATTTCTTGCAAGGAAACAATATCGTATGCGATTCTTTGTTTTTTCAAACCAGCTATTTCATCGGGTTTTATCCGCCGCATTTTTGTGAGTGAATGTTGCTATTGTTAGCGGTTATATTACAAAACACGCTCTAGATTATTTCATAATTTGCTTTCGCTCGGCAAATATAATTTATACAACAGGGCCAGAATTACAAAAATTATTCGATAATTAAATTACTTGAAACTGTTCTACCGTGAGTTTATCAATGACTGAATCCATTAACTATCTAATGTGACGGCACGAAGGATTCCCACATCGTTGTATCCATAACATTCACAAATTAGTAAAAAATACTCTCTCACATCAGATATTCATTGGAAATCTAAATCATAACAATTTGATACGTATGAAAATAATCATTGGTTTGACTAAGTCATGGTAGTTAACAAGAAATGATGCTGGCTGATGCTTTAATATTAATTAATGTAACTCTTACCCTAAAATCGGAAATTGCTTCTACATTTGACGAAGAAAGGTCAAGCGAGATCGTGTTGTTTCCATAATGCGCTGTGCACGATGATAGGGTGGCATTTGTTCCCTTTATGTACACAATGAAACTTTCAGTTGCCCCAACAGATACCGTGACTAGACTCTGAATAGAAACTAAACGCGATTTATAAAATGTGCGGCATTTCTGTTGCCATTTAATATTAACTTACCTGAAACGCTGTTTAAAATCATCAGTACGATTAACACAGTCAACTTCATTATCGCGACCCACGTTTTGCGATCACGTCTTGAACATGCGGAAGTACTGAGACAATATTCTCCAACACGATTTGTTCGCGAAATATTACATTTTGTATCATCTGAGACACTTAAAACTTAAATGAAGCCGTTAATGGATTATTATGATATAAAATTATTTAAGTTAAGATATACGAAATAGTTTTACAGTTTGGCTTATTATAGATACGGTGAAAAAATCTTCACACTCATCATAGATAAACTAAAAAGCACCACTTAGATAAACTGATGTATGCCATCAAAAAAAAATTGAAAAGTTAATTTGTTATCTAGCCATCATTGGCCTCCAAATCAAAAACATAATGTGAATGCCGCCAGTTTATATAAAAGATCTGAGAATCTAGTTAGCAGCCATACGTTCAAAATTGAAACAAGACTGCAAAAATTGCAATTTCTCCCGAATTCCAAGTGTACAGATTTGATACCATCAAAGTAGCTTTGCATTCTGTGTAGGAGAGATAATTATAGCAACGAGGATCACTAAACTTCCAGTTGAGTAACTTAAGCCATCATTTGCAGTAATACAAATTTCAAACCCATTTTGCAATAATCACTTTGTAATTTTTCACCACAGAGTAAGAAATGTATACAATAAGGAGCCATGTATTATCACCAATATAATCAACTTCACCATCATCTACCATTTTAATTATAATTGGTATACTTTCAATAAAATTTTTGTCGAATGTAGAATTACTTTCCGGTTCCTCTCTAAATGAAGAGATGTCTTCAGGAGTTATTTGATTACATCACCATGTGATAATTAATAGCACTACACTCTGCATACCCGGACTCGAAAAGTTGTCAAATTGAAATATATTGTGCCCAACCTGCTGCTTGTACTTTCCAATTGCATCCTCCAATTTGTCTATCTCGACTGCAGTGGTCATGGTCATGGTCATAAAACATTAGGTTTTCCGAGTGGCTATGAGATTGGGTTAATTTTCTTCTAATCTTATAGAAGTGTATCATGGTTGTGGTCTCTGGATTTCTCGATCCCTGATTTCTGTAACTTTGAAGAGATGACAAAAATTAGCTTTTTGAGCAGTTATGTGCGGGTGTTCCATTAACATTGGTTTATTATCTAATTTTCTAAATGGAAATTTCATGTTTTTTAACCATCGGTACAATGTTCTCTGCGAAAATTCGGGTAAATCTGGAACTTCAGTTGTAATTTCAGAGTACAATTCTCTTACAGTCCGTTCCATAGATGAATGCCTTTCTCCTTACTACCCCTTCGTCACACTCGATTCATTTTCTAACAGTTTTTGGTGTAAAATGATCACTTTCGAATTCATTACTGACTCTTTTAACAGTTCTTGTGGTGCCTCCAACAGATTTAGCCGTTCTTTCCACGACTTTCTTCACATCAATAGTTGGTTCATTCTTATCTTTTTCGTCTTGAAAAAGCTGTCTTACATTTATTATTATTGCTTGACTTCTTTAGTACAATGCTGCGGCATTTTTGCATAAATAATAGTACATTGACGTGTTTCGAGATAGGCACAAGTTGAGGTTTCATTAAAACTACACCCCGTTTTCGTGCGACATCTTGTAACGGAGATAGCAGAGATCACGTAAACTACGATTTGCGGCTAAAGTGTGTATAATGTTGAAAAAATTAAATTTTCCCTTTGTGCATAACGTATCAGATTACGTCCAGTCGAAGTTTAATTCTTTTTGTTGATCGGTAGAAAAGATTGTTAATTTGGCTATCGGTTAGATATCGCAAAAATCGGATGCTTTTTTGCACTTGCCTAATGATTAACGTATGTTGCAAAAGTTTTGACAATTTAAAAAAAAATTAAAAAAGAAACTTGCAATAATATATTTAATCTGTAATAAGATCAACTGAAAATAACAATATTTCTTAAACTAAAAATGATTTCAAAGTACTGCTAATGGGCCATGATCTTCCACGGCTCGCAACTTTCTCTTAATGTTCCTCATTAGATTTTTCCTTCTTAACTGCTGTTCATTTTGAGCTTCCCAGCCATTATTATAAACTTTGGTACACAGCTGAGCCCAAAAAGTTTCGATAGGTCTTGCTTGAGGAAGATTGGGAGGGTTGTCGTTTCTTGGTACAAAAGGTATCCTGTGTTGTTCTAGCCAGTTTCTCGTAAGCAAGGCATAATGACTAGAAGTCAAATCAGGCCAAAACATTATATTGTCGTTAATATGGTTGGTGTTAATAAAATTAAGTAGCTTAGGCAAACATTTTTGAGTATACACTTCTGCGGTAACCGCTTCACCTCTAACTCGTCCAACGTACGGCTGTGAAATACCTTTGTCTGATATAGCACACCACACTAACACTTTGTTTTCAAACTTCTCTTTTCTTTTAAATTTAACATTATCGGGGCAGTTTTCGAAATCTCTTGTATAAAAACCACTATTACCTTTGATTTCGGAATTCGAAAATGTGAAATACTTTTCATCATCGACGATAATTTTGATGTTGCCAGCAAAATGAATGCGACGTAAACTGCGACAGCATCGAGGAATTCTTTCTAACTGATTTGGGGAATATTTTGGACATTTCCTTATTTCGAAAATTTAAGTTATTTCTCTTTATTTCCCTGCAAATTGTGCTAGCATTAACATGAAAAATACGTCCAAGTTTCCGTGTTGAAGTTCCAATTTGATTTTCACACCTATTGACCAATCTTTGAACTGTAGCAGCATTCAGCGCTCTTGGACGTTCATTTTTTGGCAAATTTATACAAGGAATACCTTCGTCACATTCACGGATCGTTCGATAAATTGTAGCAACGGAAATATTTTGTTCTTGATATAGGCGAACTATTTCTTTCTTTTCAGGTCGTCCAACTAGACTGTAAATACTCTTCCGAATATCTAATTTATACGACATTTTTACAAATTATATCATAACCAAAATCGTTTTATTTTGAAGTTAAGATGTTGAGTGGTTACCATGGTGCAGATTTTTGAATTGTTTTCAACGGAGATGCTACCTCCTGAACTGAAATTCTCAAAACTTTTGCAACATACGTTACTTCTAAACGTAAACATTTGAACTTACAGTATGTTACGTAGAAATGATTGCTGGTTGTAATAATGTATATTTCATTTTTTCCGCCAAGCGGTTTATTTGATATAGTTCTTCAAACACGGGGGATTATTACTTTGGCACCGATAGTAATCATGGACGCTACACTTACATTGAAATACCAAGGGAAAACACACTACGGCTTCGGTACATTTTATCACGTCTCTTATAAGCCATTAGGTGAATATGAGATATAGAGGAGAATTGCGAACTTTGTGTTACTTTCGTACATTATACCTATACGATATGATACGCTTTAGATCTAATATCATTAATATGATCACGCGGTTTAACCTGTGTGGAAATATGAGTTTTCGAAGCTATTCGATATCAGAGTATCACAGAACATTTCATTATCACACTGTATATGCGGACCACTTTATATATTTATAGAAACGACTTTACCAATTTACCAAATTTTATAAAATTACATAATTGCTTGCCAGAGTTTAAAATTATATCCTGAATGAATGTCATTTATTTCAAATACGTACTACCAAGTTCGCGTTATAATAAATATAATTGCATCTATTCAGCGAATTATTTACCATAATATCAATAAATAATACATTATAAACTTAGCAATTATCCAAGTCTTTGCTTGGAAATTATAGCCTTTGCTTTGTTTAAATTATTATAAACAACAGTAATTATTCGGTATTTTCGAATTTTAAACACTTAACTTCAAAATTTTGCGTATTGAAGAAAGAATTAAAAAACTAAATTCACTAGAAAGCTTAGAAATTAACAAATTTATGACATAAACAATTCCTGTCTTCGAACTCTAAACTTGTAATTAAACTCCCCTCCTTTAAACTTAAAGCATATAAGTAATATTTCTGTATAACTGTTTTGTATTTCGTCACCTGATGAAGCCACAGTGTTGGCGAAACATATGTAGTGTTACTAAATAAATTTTTAAATTATTAGAAGAATTGTTTATTGAAGAAATGTATCCTCTTTGTAAATTGAAAAAAAGTTTGTCATTCCACTTGACAGATTTGCTTCAATCTACGGAAATGAACTGTGCACGCTCGGTATCACATATGATGCTAGAGTATCTTCACTCACATAATTTGTCTAATAATGAGTGTAATATCCTTCAAAATTTGATTGAAACATACATAAGAGGCACACAAGGGTGCAGCTACTGGAAATGCATTGAAGTTTAATTAGTCTAATTCAAATTCACATTGTAATGAATCATTGATAAAGTAGTTAATGCCAATGTTTCATAGTAATGCTATCGTTCTGAGATTACAGTTAAGTTTTGATTACTTTAAGTAGATTCGACACAAATGTGTTAAATACGAATATTAATTCTTTTTATTGACACCGATTGATGCTGTTGAGTTTTATATGACCAAGTTAACCAAGCAGGTGTTGACATTTCAAATTAAATCAATACACGACAATATAAAAGACCTGCATTCTGGTTGCATATTATTTTACGATGTAAAATAAAACCACAATCGATTTATTTATTTCATTATCATTCATTTTGATTTTCAACATTAACGGTACTAACCACTATATTGATACCATAGACTCATCGGTGTTATTATCTTCGCTAGGTCTATGGAACACAACTACTTCATGGTCTTCGTCAGCTGGTTTCTTCAATTTTTTAAACAGCACAAATCCTCCGAGTGCTGCGATCACAAAGAAGGCTCCAAATCCTATGCCGAGAGATTGTGCTAAATTGGTATCTAAAAAGTATATATTTTTGGAATACGAGTTACGTATTTATGTACTTGTTTTACATGCCTGAGAATATGTCGGACGGAGCTGCACTGGTTAATGCGATTTTCCCTGTAATTTCGTGCTCTTTATAACCTTCCCCAATGCGTGTTACACAAGTCCAATTGCCAAAATCTTCATCTTTTGTGCTGTATATTCTAATTCCACAGTCACCGTATTCGATGCCTTTCCTTGCATACATTAAGCTAAAATAAAGCAACGGTTGTTATGATTTAAAGTCCTTAACGTTATTGATGCATCGTATATTATTTACTACGCACTAATCTCGATAATTACCGTATCATTTTTTTATTACTTACCCACTAGAATTGAGATGTTTGTGCATATGATACCATTTCCCCGATGGTGACATAAACCTGCAATACTGAAGCGGCAGCCCGCCCGATCTACAAATGAGTTCCGCTTCGGCGTTCTTAGCAACTTCGACACTTTTGGGATAGCTTAACATTTCCGATATCAGTATCTAAAAATTATTAGTTCGTAAGTTCGATTTTTTAACCGCACGAGGCTCACATTATATTCGATGATCTCATCGGGGAAAGTGTTTTCCTTGGCGAAGGAGCAAGTCCATGTGCCATTATCGGATTCTGAAGCGAACTTTACACTTAAAGAACATTCTCCAAATCCGGTTCTAGTGGGCGTGTCTGGTGTATATTTCGTTCCATTTGGCGACGTCACATGACAGTAAATGGCTGAATAAGGAACCTCGCACTTAATGACAAATGTCTGATCAAGTTGTACGGATGTCGAAAGATGTTTCTCGGTTTCTTTTTCTGAGGAAAATAAAAAAACGTCTTCCTTATTTTAATACAACCCCTGGTCAACGAAGATGAAACCATAAATAAGGATGTATTAAAAGAGCTACGAAAAATCGTTAGATTTTATGTCCAATAAATTTCACGAAAAACAGAAGGAAAACTGGGATTTAAGAAACATTTAGTCACTTCCTTGATTTTTTGTTAAATCCTCGGAGCAAGAAAGACGATGACAATAAGGAAGAAATCGCTGGAAAATATGTCAAGGAAAAAGGATAAAATCAAGAATAACAAAATAATGGAGAAAGAAGACGTGAAATGAAAACACGTAGAAAGAAAAAAATGCAAAGGCACTTAACCTAAATATAGAAAGAGATCAAATTGTTGAAGTATATAGAACAGCAGAACTATGGTCTAGGATCATCAAGTACTACAGAATGCTCTCTAAATGGAATAAATAAACGAAATATACATAATGAACATCGTCTCTTACAACTATTTTTCAAAACAAGGTAAATGTGATTGTAAGATATTTACTATGAAAAGAGATACGAGCAATAAAATAAAAATAAGAACATTTTCTGACATAAAAAGTTTAGTCAAAAGTTAAGTAAACTAAAAATAAAACAAGCTTATATAAAACAAAACCAGCAACCCAGTGGACCATACAATGTATTTTTTTATTTGTTATTGTTGCGAAACATGCTGCTCTCTGTCAACTGAGTTTTAATTTTAAGTTATAATATTTTACATATATTATATAGGTATTTTAATATCCATTATTTCTAATGATTTGTAATATTATTTATACCCTTTGAACCATGGCAATATGGTTATTCGAGGCTTCTCCCCAAATAGTTATACCATAACGACACCATTGCAAAATATATAATATTTAAAGTGTCGTCCCGTACATACGTGGGGAGATCAGTATTTACGGTCCCTGACAAAAAAATCTTTCGGTAGCTATTCCAACCAATCGTTTACGGCCGTCATCACTTTATTATCCCAGATCTGGTGAACATACGCGATGCTCAAACAATTCAAATCCTGCGTTCAGAATAGGGCTCATGGCAACATGGCTCTTATGGACAGGAGCGAAGTGGTGAACCCACGTTTCATCAACAGTGACGAATCGAGAAAGAAATTCACCCGGATCTGCTTTAAACTTTGCCAAACTAGCTTCAGAATGCAATACTCAATTGAACCAACCAACAAATGATTAATACTTTAATGTGTCAAATTGATTCAACGTCTACAATGCAGAGACGCTAAATAATGATCTCCTCTCATACCATTTCGTGTGGTGGAATCGATATGCTGATATTCGTAACTTTTCATCACATATTTGTGTTCCCTTACAACTTCTTGTGTAAGAACAATCACACGCTGTCAATGGATCCACCTGCTTACGATTCAAGAAGGGACTGTGGTGCTCATGGAAGCTTATCTTCACATATACTTCTCTCGTGCACCCATCTTTTGAATGTCCAGAATTCTCTCTGCGTCCGTTTTACTGCAATTTGTAAATCCCTGTGGGTGGATATAATTGCTGTATCATTAGCATACAGCAAATATTCGCATTCCGTTTATGTTCTACTTCCACACTAAGTTGTCCCTTAAACTTTACTCTGGAATTCTTGTTTGCCAGACAGTCCTTGAACTATTCGAAAACTTCCCCTCTTACGTCAATACGCTTCAGGACCTGCATGGCCTATTCTATCAAACACCTTAGAGTTTAAAGTCTACGAACAAGCACAAGGCATCTTTTCCTTCGTCTTATTGATTATTCATAGTATCTACGAAATGTCGTGCCTTTTTCTTCCTAAAAATCGTAATGGAATTTGTTCGTTATGCCAAATGTTTTTATATACTTTCGAAGTTTTTCACAACATAACGCTGCATATTCTTTGTGTAGAGGGCAGCATTGATATTGAACGGTATATTATAGTCTGTATGCTCTCCACCCTTATAAGTCGAAAGAACAATTGATTCATCTTTTCAGGTATTTTACCATCTTCTATCCATCGATTTGAAAGTCTTCATCGCATTTACAAATCATTCCATATTATCTCCTACATATCTTTATATCATCCAAACCCGGGCTTTTATTTTTATTCATTTGCTGTATTATTGTTGATATCTTCATGTTTATTGTCTGTGGTAGCAACATTGACTGCAATTGCCTTATTGTATCCAAGGGGATATCGTAGTCTCATGTCGAAATATGAATCGAGAAAATGTGAACATTTTACGGAGAAATATTGGGTTGTACGGAAAGTAATTTCGTGTTTTTCGTGATAATGAAAGACAATTTTCATTTAGTGAATAAATATTTTATTGAATTATATATTGTCCATTCTGGTCCACTACCTCCTGTCATCTTTCTGGCAGTAGCATGATTCCACGCTCATAAAATTTTTGGTCTTTGCTGGCAAAAAACTGGTCCAGGTGATTTTTGACCTCCTCATTTGAAGTGAAGGTTTTACCGTCTAAAAAATTTTGTAGAGACTGGAACAAATAATAATCCGAAGGTGCCAGATCTGGAGAATATGGTGGATATGGCAGTACATCCCATTCAAGCTGTAAAAGCTTTTGGCGAGTTACCAAACTTGTATGAGGGCTCGCATTATATTGGTGAAACACTACACCTTTTCTGTTGATCAATTCTGGCCTTTTATGTTTGAGTGAATCATTCAGTTTGTCCAGCTGATGACAGTACACTTCAGAATTGTGTTGTCCGGTAAAAGCTCAAAATAAACGATTCCTTTGAAATCCCACCAAACAGATAGCATCACCTTTTTTTGATGAATATTGGCTTTCGAAGTGGTTTGAGCTGGTCCGCTTTTTGTACTCCATGATCTCTTGCGTTTGACATTGTTATAAACAACCCATTTCTCGTCCCCAGTGATGATGCGCTTCAAAAATGGATAATTTTCTTGACATTTAAGAAGCAAATCACAGACGTCAACGCGATGACACAAATTCCTTTATAAAAAAGGCAGAAAAAAGTAACCGCACAAATTTAAAAAACCATGAAGGAATCTTACTGAGTGGACCGACGCAACTAATAGAAAGATGAAAAGAATACTTTGATGAACTCTTAAATGCTAGAAATAAGGAAGACGAAGAAGAAACAGTACACAATTCCAGAGGGGGGAGGAAAATATAGAAGTACCAACGAAAATTGAAGTCACAAAAATAATCCTAAGACCTAAAGAAGACTGCAGAGGGGGAGGAAAATATAGAAGTACCAACGAAAATTGAAGTCACACAAATAATCCTAAGACCTAAAGAATAATAAAAGTCCAGGGGAAAACGAAGTATTAGCAGAAATGATTAAAGCAGGAGGAGTTCACGTAAATGAAAGAATATATGAGCTTGTGAAACTAGTATAGGACAAAGAACAAATGCACGACAAGGGACAACCTTGCTGATATACCTTTTGAATGAAAAAGGTGATAAATCTTTATGTGAAAACTATAGAGGTATTGTATTACTGGACACAACTTATAAAGTGCTGGCAAAACTTATTAGGGAAAGATTAAGCGATGTCCTGGGCGAATGAATATGATGCAGGTTTCGGGAGAATCCGGTCGTTAAATTAATAAAACACAAAATAAAGTGCTCTGGAGTGGTTACAAATCAACAGAATTTGTGGCGCGAAATGGCATGAGACAAGGTTATCCTTTCTTTACGACACTCTACAATCTGGTTGTGGAAACCATAATTAGAAGCAGTAAATTAAAAATGGAAGGGGCAATATACAACAACGATCATCAAGTTCTGTAATATGCGGACGACCTTACATTCTTAGCAAAAAAGAAAGCGGAATTAAAGAGGATCACAAAATAGTTGGAAAATGAAACAAAAGTTTTCGGACTAGAGATAAACCAACAAGGGACAACACATTTTGCAAAATGAGTTTGCCAAGGTAACAGAGTTCTTGTATTCGGTAGTCATGATAAACGAAAAAGAACACGAGGAGCAGGAAATTAAAGTCATAATTGTGAAAGGTAACAAGAAGTACGAAATACTGAAATACTAAGGCATGAATAAGGTAGAATAAACACAGACGACGGCTAGCGAAGAAGAACTAATAAGGAACTAGACATTATGTACAAAGAAGCAAAGATAACATCCCTCATAAAAGCTCAACGATTAGGTGGATAGGGCATATAGAAAGAATGGCCAGAGATGGGTGGAAAATGTAGAGCAAGAACTAAAAAGCACGAAGATCCAAAATTACAAATATTGTCTATATTATATGAATATAATTTTCTAATGATTATGTAAGAAAAAAATCCGCGGTGGTCCGCACGAAATTTACTTATACTTAGTTATACTACGTTTTTTCGAAAAAACTTTTCAAATGAAAGTTGTTTAAAATATCAATATCTATAATTTATGTAAGAATATTTTTTTCCGTAACGTGTATCGTATTCGAGATATGGAAAAAGGTGATAAGAGTAAACCATTACTTCCGGTTGAGAGATTGCGTTCAAAATAGGACGTTTTCCTCCTTGCTACATACAAATGCTAAATTTAAAGTTTCAGAGCTCTAGCTATAATCGTTTGGACACTAGAGCGCGCACAGACACACACACAGACGTCATTCCGAAAATAGTCAGAAACGATTCAGGGGACCTCAAAACGCGTATATCCGTTAAAATCTCGAGGTCGAAATTTTTCATGATTCCTATACTTACTTATACATAAAGTATAAGTAAGTAATATTGTTTGTGTTGTTTTTATTGTGCATTGCAAAGTAGAAAGTACCACAAAACACACATTGTTCCTTAATATTAAAGTAAATAAAATTTCATTACTTTGCAACTTACTTATAATATTTCCAATGGTCAGTATACTTCCATAGTCTGACATTTTGCATTTCCATAAGCCGTGTTCGGAAATATGCAATGGTTTCTGAATCTGGAAACAATAATCAATTATTTTTTAATATATATAGTCGCTTGTGATACGAGTACAAGTTGAATTCGTCCAATCAAAATGAGTTTGTGCCCAACTCTGAAATATCAGTGGCATAATTCCTCGTGATTTTTTTTCGTTGTTTAATGATTTTGTCAGTGAAAGGTCCTCCGTGGAAAACTTGACGATAATGATAGATTGATGATGATGTATATACACAGACACACACCAACCTGAAGATGTCAATTGTGACATTGCCGAAACGACGGAACAACACTTACAGGGATAATTCTACAACGCCGTTCATTACCCAAGAAAAAAACAGAACAGGTTTTACCCGCGAGAATCTACGCATCAATATTATAAATCTCCACGGGGAGGAGATTTTCCACCAATCGAAGACGTTCGATACGAGCACAGAAGAAACGATGATTGTGCAACTTATCATTTCTACGAAGATGTCGAGAATAATGAAAATATTATTCCTAGATGCGTGGTACTCTTACACCACAGCAAGACACCGACTACGACGAGGATCTTACGAAGATCCAGTTTAGCCTGAGTGCGAGAAGCAATACAAAGACTCCAACTGGATGATATCAGCAGACATTTACCAAAGACACGCTTGAACCTCAGCAACAACAGCACTTCTTTCCTGTGAGTGAAAATCGACAACCTGGCAGAACGAATATATTCTTTCAACAGAAAAATACAAGAAGAAATTCAACAAATTAAAAGAACATCGGAAATCAGTAGTGAAAACACTACTATGACAACGAATGTATTGTACAACCTCTCGGATCTACGACTGGACGAAGTTTCCACGAACATTTTAGCCAAAGCATTCAATTGAACACCACATCAGATTCTGGTCTAAGAAATTATTAGAAATTATTAGCAATTATGTGGAAGCAGACCCACAGAAATTGAACAAGGCCAGAGCTGAAATAATTCGTCAAGAGGTATCACGAGTCATTCGGCACAGCAAGCCCCAAAAAAGAAACATAACAACAGAAGAACATCTTGCCCTAAAAATTCTACGAGGAAACAAACAGATAATCAATCTTCGGGCTACGGCTGCGGTCGTCATGAATACAACAAGAAAATGAACACAATCAAGTGTTAGTAAGTTTTGACGTCGTGTCACTCTTTACTCAAATACTGATCAAAGAAGCCATAGAAATAATTAATTAAAAGTACAAACCAGGTAAACACATGAACACTGAAGAACACTTATTTCATGTATGAAGACCAACGGTACAAACAGATGGAAGGAGCACCAATGGGATCACCGCTATCACCAGTAATTTATTCATGGATCACCTGGAAACCACAGCATTGGATACTGCAAAACTCAAACCATATATATGGCTATGGTATGTTGACGATACTTTCGTAATATAGTCTTATCATATGTGAAGGGAAACTACAGACAAAATTAGCAGAATCTTACGTAAGATAGAAGCGTCATTGAGAAACCCAAAAAGTAAAATTTTCGCAGAAGAACAAGGTGTTTATTAAAAATCCCATGCAAATACTATTACAGAAAGTACATGAGAGCAGTGAAACAAAAAGATACATCATCATCCCTGGTGAAACACGCATTAGACGCGGGGCACATTACAGATTTTGAAAATACCAGAACCATAGCTAACATACCACACTTCACAACGCGGATAATACGGTAACCTATTGAAATAGAGAAGCAGTCAGAAAATATGAACAAAAGGGATTATGCACAACGACTCCCAAGAACATGGAGACCAGTACATGCTGGCCGGACAAATATCAAACGAAGCAAGCCCGCGCTAGATTAAAAGAAAATATCGCGGCCCACTGACCAGCAAGAACGACACGGCCCACTGACGCGAAGCCAAAGCACAAACCAAATAAGCACATCGACCCGGAACGAAACCACAAGATACAAAGACGGACCAGTAAATTCTTTTCTCAACTACGTTGTGGATGTCGCCGATGGAGACCCGTGGTTTTATGTTTAATCATTTTTAAAACTCATAGCGAATTTATATTTAACTATCTCATTCTGTGCAATGAACCATTAATTTCCTTTCGTTAACCATGTAGATGTAATCCTTATTTGTTTCGACGTCCAGCCCTGGTTAGCTAACTAGCGGACAGGGCACCGGGTACGTGTTATTAATTTATTTTATTTACTTTTGTTTAATTTTCTTTCGTGTTCATCATTACGGTTGAACGGATTTTTTTGTCAAAAACACTTTTACTTTTAAACGCGTCGTCTAAATAAACGTTAGTGATATAGTTTAAATCTCTTTATTTTTTCCCAACTTGCTCCGATTCTTAGCAGACTGCGTATTCGGTGGAACTAGCCGAGGCATTTCGGCCAAATACGAGTGTAGTTAAACTAATCTTCCTAATCCTTTATAACAGGAAGGAATTTAGATGCAATTTTGGTACAACCCGACCTTCTGTTTCCTGTACCCTTTTCTTTGGTCATCGTTTTGTATTCCTGGGTAACAAGCTTTATTTTCAGTTATCAAACAGCTTTATATTTTATCGTAACCATTCTCACTGTACTTTTTAGTGGATGATTGCTCAGCGAAATAATTCTGTCGCTAAGACTCGTTCATTTTATTATATGTACTTTTGTATTTTGTTTTTATTTCATCGTCTAGACTAGTTCGCTAACTACGGACTGGAATTTACGGTAAATTATTATTATTCTGTTTATATACGTTTGCTTTACTTTCCTTCACATGCGGTGGAATATTTATACATTTTAATTTTGATTTTGAATACACATATTAATTATGCCCTTTCGTTTAAATAAATTAGTGGTTAGCTTTAGAGTTTTTTTATTTTTACTACCTTTGCGATACATTGCACACGTTGTCTAGGGCTGTATGCACTGGTACTGGATGGCAAGCTGGCCCCAACTTTCCACTGGAATTAGCTGAGGCACTTCAGCTAAGCATCAGTCCAAGCTAACCTTCCACAATTTTCATAACAACTCTGTGATAGCCCCGGTGAAACATTAGACTGTAACTTAGGTGGATGAAAAGGACGAAATTATCACTGGTCAATGCGGACACCTCTACAAAATGAGCATGGTAGATACACCTGACAGTAAAGTTTGCAGAAGTGAAGATGAAACCGCTGGACATATCCAGCATACCGAATATACATCCCTATCGACGATAAGAGAATCCATTATAGTGGACGAACATGGCAGAAATCGGTACACTCCCGCCCACAACGATAGGCTGAATGACCAGTGGTGTGAGACTTTGAATATTTGAGTTAGCCCAAGGAACATATTGAGGCCTAAGTTCAGTACGCCCGTACTCTCCACCAATCTAGATCCAGATCCATACTATATTACTACTATAGCAATTGGCGATTTGTCTTAAACAATATGGTTATGCAGAATTTCAGTTATAAACAGATTTTTTTGTTTTATCATCATGGCAGAGCGTTTTTTACAATATCCCTACTTTCGGTTCTCTTATGTTGGCATTCACTGTGAATTGTAACTATAGTGGGCGTCTTAAGACTAAAATATTGGTAAAAATTGCATTAGCGTTGCTTACCTCAATACCACATTTATGAGCGGCTAGATCCGTTTTAACAGTCGTATATCTGGAAGTGGCCTTGTTCGCTATGATTTCAAATCGGTCGCCACTTGGACTCGTCATTTCGCAATATTTTGGCGTAAGCCCAGATGGGTTTCTAACAGCACAACCGAAACTGACTTGTGCGTCGTCTTCGGTGATCCAATTTTCCACTGACGTAAAAGCTAACGCAAATAATTCGATAAGAATGTTAGAAATACCATGCAAGCATAGTGTACCTGTTAGGACCACATCCACGGTGTACTCCAATGTGTTCATGTGCGTTTTCTTACCAGTAATACAACGCCATGTTCCAACGTCTGATAAGGAAATTGTCTTTACGTAGTATTCACCTAGTTTACTGCTTGGCATTAATACGCCTTTTGGATTGTAAATATCGCAAAAGTAACTTTCCGAATCGACTTCGCATTTAATGTTTGTCCCAATACCAAGAATCGCTTCTTTAACTGTATGAAGATTTGATTCAGGACCTAAAATTATATAAAGATCGGTTACGTTAGTAGCTAAATAAAATGCCTGTATTCGTATTTTATGGCATGTAGGGTTAGGATTACTAATTAAACTCACAGTAGGCCATTTATATTGTATTGTACACCTTTTCAATTTTACACGTTTAAACATGAAAATATCATTCGATGATAGATAGGTGACCCAACATATCTGATATTTATTTCTTTTGCACTGCTAATTAAAGAAAAAAAAAACAGTTTTTTGATGAAAAGTTAGCTTTTGTACCTGTGAGGACGAAACTACAGATGCACACAAAAATGTACTATTATAAATCATGTGCAAGAAATAAAATCTTTAAAATTATTATTAAGGTAATAACTAATAGCAAATGAGTGGAGGGAACAGAGGCTAGTAAGTAAAGGACAGTTAAAGGAGAGGAAGGATATCAGGAATTTCGACATGAGAAGAGAACAGGATTCAGTTGAATGAAAAGGTATCTTGAATCACTGGGTGGAACAGTGTGAGGATATAGGTCTAGATTAGATGGAGAGAGATAATGGTGCTTTGGGGTTCATCTTAAGGAAGTTGAAGGCCATAAAAGTAAGAAGTGAGTCCATGAAGCGTAACAACTGAGGAACAATAATTAAATTGTGACAAAATGATAATTTCTTTTTTAATGCGACGTTTAACATTCTTCTGAATATATTTTTTTAAACTAAAGAGGTTAGCACAATTCTTTGACTGTCCGAAAATAATAACGTTTGATTTATTCAGTATTTTGCCTGAAAACTTAAAAAAAAATCTTAAGGTATATTTCCATGCACTTTGTCTCAATTATATTTGCGTTATTTTTTTTGTAGGTTTTCCGAATTTTTCATCTTAAATATATATGTTATTTTAAAAAGAGAATTTTCTAATTAATGTTTAGTGTTAGTTTCCGCAGCATGCTTAATTTAAAAAAAGTACATTGAAAATAATCGTTCGAAGGAATTTCACCATCTCTTCTGATGGCAGTTAAATCAATAAAAATGGAAGACTATTATAGTGAATGTAAATATAAGAGTTGAGTTAAACAAGGGGTGGGTAATTTCAGGAAAAGTTATTGCTACCACAAGTAGTTATAAAGTTGATTTATTTAAGAAGAAACTAATTACCGCGGTGCTGAATTTTGTATGTATCTGAATATGTATTATTATTATTTTCATCTTCCGCAGTTAACTCCCACTCTTCTGGATCACTTGCTAACGAATTCGTTAGTTTGAATCCACACAATCCACGTCCTAAACTAGTAATCCTCTTTAGTAGGTCAGAATCGTCCTGCAAAATAAAAATTATAATTGAAAGGTGGATAGATAGATAGATAGATTTCTATATTCTATAAATACATTTACAAAAACAATTTAAAAGATCTCACGATAACGATGATTATAATTACAATAAGTACCATTAATATGATAAAAAAAATTAAAAAGTGAAAAATTACATATTGAAAATAATTTAGAAAAGTTCACATTACACCAATTATTGATAATTACACGGCGAAGTTCAGTCAGGGGGGATCCTGCTTTAGGAGGACTTAAAAAATATCGTTTTTGGGGGAATTTTTTAGGACAGAAAAAAATGAGCAAGTCTAGTGAACTTTTTAGAGCATTTTATTGCATATTTGAGCATTAAGAAAAAAATATTTCGAGAGAAAAATATTTAAACGGAACCGATTTTTATGCACATTTGTGCAACACCTTTCAATTGCAGTCTACAATCGGTGGGGAAGATGTAGCTCGTAATTTTTGTCTGAAACAAAAAAAACCAAAGAAAATTGTAATTCTCATATATTTTCTTCTATGTGAACTAAAAAAAACCCAAAACTTTGAAATTCAAGATTTTTCTCAGGTTTGAAAATAAATATGCTCTTTGCAGGAAGAGAAAATCATTTCAACTTGCTAAAAAAGTTGTTTAGAATTTTTTTTCATTAATCTGTTTAGTTCAAATCGAATAGAATGCTACTGAAGCTAAGAAAAGTTTTGTTTCGTTTTGATTGCTTGTCTAGTTTTCTCGCAATCACGCCCACCAGTTTAGAAAAATCGTAAAAACGAAAACTCGACAAAACTCGCTCTAAAGTTTACGATCAGGAAAAATGTTAATTTTCGATTACTTACGGAATATCTCGTTATAATCCTACTATAGCTCTTACGAATTCAAAATATTATTATTTCGAACGACCGATTGAACTTTTTTCAGTACATAGTTCGGTGTTATGTGACTGCGGGAAGGGGCGCACGCTTCGTTTGTCGAAGCGTTCATGCGTTCGTATATATTTTTTCCCGACACCTCACTGTGTATCTTTCAAAATAATGCGAATTAGCCGCTATAACTTTTTATACATATTCTTAGATATATTAGGCATAGATTTGAGCAATAAAAAAAAATTCGATCGATTTTTTGAGCCTTCTAAAGCTGGACCCCCCCTTAATTCGAAACACCCCACCTTTTGTAATAATGATTAAATTCTAGTCCTCGAACATACTTTTCTTTAGCGAAACAAGCGCACTCTTACAGTCCCTATAAGGTAATCGCATCGCATTCAAGCTCAAATTTACATAATATCGCATTTAGGCTCAATTTAGGATATCATTTAACTGCAATTACAGGTCCAATCTTAGAATATTTTTAAATTATATATATTCTTTGATGCTAAATATGTATGTGTGGGTGGAATAAATCCTGTGAAATGTGTAGAGAACATGTGTGGAACTACTAAGGTGTTATCAACGTCGCATGAATTGTAATTAATATACAAAATGTTTATTTAAACCAATTGTTGAAGTCATATAACATTAAGTTAAAAGATACATGGGTACTGCATGTTGTGATCAATCTGAGTAAGTAAAAATCAATGTGGTTTAATAAAAATCGCTTGGTTTACCAACGGTAAAGGACCCGAAAAGGTAAAAAGGGTTCAGTGTGGTGATTTTGTATGTATAAGTGGCCTCATATGTCGATGTATGTGTCTTACGGGAGATTTCCACGTGAAATTAAATCAGATTTGTATTTTTTAATTTTTTGGCATATCAATACGTGTAATAAGCCACTCAACGCCTCAAATCCTAATTTACGTAATATAATTCGAGTTCAAAGATTGCTCTTACAGTTAGAACAAAAAAAAATAATTTAGACGAAATAGCACATGTTTCCGGTTTCAAACAGTATATAAAGCGACCAGAGAACATTTACTCCATTTATTCTCCGGTTTTCATCGACGCAACATCACGTCAGTTACTGTTACAGTTACAAAAATCTAAGTCTAATTTATACATACAGTGCCAAATCGAAGTTTAATAACAACGTGCAGGTGATCGAAATCAACAAAGAAACTAATTCGTAATAATATTTAAAATAAAACCTTGATATTTATTAAAATTTAAAGAATTTAAATTCCAAATGTTTGATTACCAAATTTGTTTTGTAAATGCATTATGCCTTATCGTTTTGTAAATCAAAATTTCATCGAACTGACAGTTTGCATTTTCCAAAATAAAACCATTATTATTTCTATACCATAATAATTATCACTCTGAGTTCCAGGTTCTTAATAAATTCAACGTTATTTACTCATAATTATTAACACCTGGCATTTCGGGCTGTGATTTATTATAAATGTCCCCTTACCATAGCATATTAAGTTATTTACAATTAGTACAGGAAATAAGTCTCCTGCCAGATTTAAAGTTACTGACATTCACCTTGGTGGTGGGTAGTAGCAATGATGGGATGTTCTTTTTTATTTTATTGCTGTTTGGTCATTTTTGATTTTATCGTTGTTTGCTTGTTTTCTAATTGTCATTGTTCTTGTTTTTTTTTTAAAGTATACTTTTCCTATGTTTTTATCAACATTGAAGCATTGTTTTTTCGCGGTCAACATAAACTTAAATGTTGTGTATTTGGGCCCTGTGAGCTTTTGAGTTTGATATGCCTGTAAACTGACTTAAAAAGTCAAACGCCAAGAACAGAAAGGATGAATCGTCTTTGAAACCGCACGTATTAATTATAATTTATTGTGATTGTTCTACTAACCTGAAATATACTCACAAAATTTCACGCTTTACTTCGGATTTAAATTAATAGACGCAGAGTACAATTTATAACGGTAGATACTTGATGAATGAATTTTAGTATTGCCGATAGTTGTTTCTTTAATTATTAAATATCCGACTACCATTTCTAACGCACCGTAAATTTGCTCTATACAATTTTAGTTCTTGCCTCATCGACAATACAAAAATCTTCTTTTTTTTGATAAAAATTTCTTATTTCATTTTTCACAAGATGGTTTTTTTGAATACTTTTTTCCAAATTATTGTACAATTATCATTGCATGGACTCCAATTGTATATTATTTCTAATAAAAATAAAAAAAAAATTGGTCGAAACTGCTCATTTCCAACGGTATATTTTCTTCATAAAAAATTTATTTTGTAATTATTTATTTAATTTATTTACTTTATAATTACTTAATTACTGTATAATTTAATGAACTACAATGCTGTTATTTGGTCGAAAACTGCTTATTTCCATTGTTGTTAACCATGTGATCGCTTTTGACCAATAAACACGGAGAATAGCGGTAATGTAATTCAGTACATTTTACCCAGCAAAGTTAAATAGAACCTAAATTCAGTTTAATTTCTCAATTTCCATTCTCGAAACGTCACGATAAAGATATAGTTCGAAATAAGCGCGAGTCCCCATATATTATGTTATGACTAAAAATATCATTAAATTTCATTTTGCCTTCCTCGTCATTGAATTACTATTCGACGAAAATTAAGCCGCAACTTAAGCAATAACAGTCCAATTTTCCAGCATTTAAATTATAAGTAATTGACACCCAATTTGTCAGGTGTAAAATAAAATACCCAATTTCATAACAATAAATGTGTGTGTCATAACAACAAATGTAAATACATGTAGCATTCAGATTTTAACATAAATTACCATTTTACGTAATTAGATTATTGTGCAATAGATTAGGTTTGTTTCAATGCCGCGTTGCATATTGTTATTAAAAGTATTATTTTATATAGAACTGTTCTATAACCAATAATAAATTTAAACAATAATCAGGGCAAGGGCTATGCGCGTAAATTAAACGAAATGACGAAAAACCGCGGAGTCTTCCATGAACACGGTCGAATAGTCTTCCTTTCAGAGACGTAGGAATCTATGGTATTTTTCCAGTGAGGTTGCTTAGCCGATTTCTAGATTTTTGTGCGGATAATCACTAAAAAAAATAATCTTTTTTCACTTTTAACCTTAAAAAGCGAAGAAGAAATGAAACACAGACCTTCGTTTCATTTTCTTTTTAAAATAACAGTTTCTCGTTAATTTGAACTTAACTTAACAAACTGAACAAACCGAACCAGCAAACTCCAATATAATTACAACACACACAAAATGTTATTTTTTGTTCAATCTTGCTCTTTCTATTCCCAACATTGTTGGTAAGAGCGATAAATCGTTTATTTTCGATATTCCTTTGCGCTCTTTAATTTAACAAATGACTCGCGACTACTATCGGTGCCAAAGTAATAGTGTAGTAATTGTGTTTGAAGACCTATATCAAAGAAACCGCTTGGCGGAAAAATATATTGTTACAATCAGCAATCATTTCTAAAGGTTCAAATTTTTCTACCCCTACGTTTAGAAGTAATCATTAGGGAAGTGCAAAAAAGCATTAGATTTTTGCGATATCTAACGGATAACCGACTTTACAATTTTATTCCTAGAGAGTGGAAATTTAATTATGCTTTACAATACTATACATACTTTAGCCGGAAATCGTAGTTTTCGTGATCTCTGTTATATCCGTTACGAGACGTCGCACGAAAGCGAGGTGTAGTTTTAAGGAAGCATCAACTTGTGCCTATCTCGAAACACGTATTGAAATTTAATTGTACCCGTTATTTGATATTTTAAAAATGAAAGTTTGCGTAATTTTTGGCGATCACGCAGGGTCTTATCGCATATTTACTGCAAGGGGTAAGAAGAAAGATATTCAACTTTTATACGGAATGGAAATTTCCGACTGTAAAAGAATTGTACTCTGAGATTGCAACTAAAGTACCAGGTTTACCCAAATGTTCGCAGGGAATATTGTACCGATGATTAAAAAACATTAAATTTTCGTTTAGAAAATTAGATTAATGGAAGATCCTCACATGGGATGTTCCTCTCAGCGGAAGAAATTAGCTCAGAGAGGTGAGGGGCTCGGGTGGGTTGAAACCCGGATTTAATTAAACCCGGATAATAAGGATACTTTTGACCATTATCGAGGTGAAGTTCAACAAGTAAACGGTTATAGAGGTGTTATAAAGCCACCATCTGGTGCAGGTCAAAGGGTAATTATTTTGCATATTGGTAACGAGAAGGATGCCGTAAATGCTTTATAGGCAACAAAAGAAAGCAAAAGACGATTATCATCACGAAATGAATGAACAACATTATGAGGAATGGTACCGGCACGTGCTGTCGGTAATACCAGCAAAATCAATAATTGTGATACATCAAGCTCCTTGTCATACAATGCTAGATTCTGATTTAGTTATGTAGGGTTCACATTATCCTGGAGGAAAGATTGGTAACTGAAAAACAGTGTGACACTTCCGGAGGGAATTACTAATTTTTCAAAATTGATTAAGCCACCGCTGTTGCTATTGCCTAAGCCGCATCGTTATCAAAAGGTACTACTATTAGAAACTATTGCGAAGCAACTAAGAGGAGACGATGTGAGATTATTGTGGTTACTTGTAGCTCATTGCGAATTTAATGCTATGGAATTAATTTAGGCATACGTGAAAAATACAGTTGCAACAAGAAATAATACTTTTAAAATTAAGGATGTAATGAATTTATGTCAGGAAGCTTTCAACGGAGATATGGAAGAACTGTATTGAGCATTGTAAGAAGATTGAGATATCGTACATTGCATCATAGAGGATGTTACACAAGGTAGTCGTACTGGTAACAATTCCGTCACGGCCGTGTCGTCTGTCATAAGCAACTTTGCTCAATTCGTGGCTAACGTAATCGGCGCCATTCAAAGGTTTACGCAAAATATTAATCTGACTATAGGACCAGAACCAATTCAAAAAATCACTTCGTTCAGAGACTTTATATCGGAATAATACGACTATTAATAACAGTATGAAAATGCTGATTTGTCAAGAATTCCTTCGTTCTTATACTGGACCGCAGTCATGCCACATTTTATTTGCACATCCACCTAGACGATAATGATACATTGAGGTAAATAATACCTCGCTCCTAATAATCAAATAATGGGTACAATTAAATTCCAATACGTATTTCGAGATCGGCACAAGTTGATGTTTTCTTAAAAGTACATTCCGCTTTCGTGCGATATCTTGTAACGCTCCCAATAATCAAATAACGTGTACAATTAAATTTCAATACATATTTCGAGATAGGCACAAGTTGATGTTTTCTTAGAACTACATTCCGCTTTCGTGCGATATCTTATAACGGACATAATAGAGATCACGAAAACTACGATTTCCGACTAAAGTATGTTTAATGTTGAAAAAATTTAATTTCGATTCTGTCCACAACATTTCAGATTACGTCCAGCCGAAGATTCAATTTTTTTGTTGAACGTTTAAGTAGAAAAAAAATTGTAAAGTCGGCTATCCGTTAGATATCCCAAAAAAGATGATGATTTTTCACTTCCCTAATGACTACTTCTAACGTAGCGGCATAAAAATTTGAACTTACAGTACGTTACGTAGAAATGATTGTCCGTTATAACAATGTATATTTTTTTCGTCAAGCGGTTTCTTTGATATAGTTCTTCAAACACAGGGGACTATTGCTTTGGCACCGACAGTAAGGTAGTTTCAGTTTCAGTTCAGTTTTCAAATCATCTTATATTATCCACTTCAGTTAATTTTTGAGACCGAACATTCACATGCTCGTCGGAAACCTAAATCATAACAATTTGATACGTTCGCGTCAGTTCGGTCAAAACCATAGTCACAATATTTGATATACTAGTCGTAAAATAGGTGCATTGTGAACAGTATTAGTTCACATGCGCTTTACATAGGTCATCTGTTAACAATTACCAACCTCGCAGGTAAGAAAATATTTAATAGGGAAGATATGAAAACAATCATTGGCTTCATCAAGTCATGGTAATTAACAAGAAATGATACTCGCCGATGCATTAATATTAATTAATGTAACTCTTACCCCAAAATCGGAAATTGCTTCTACATTTGACGAAGAAAGGTCAAGCGAGATCGTGTTGTTTCCATAATGCGCTGTACACGATGATAGGGTGGTGTTTGTGGCATTTATGTACACAAGGAAACTCTCAGTTACCCCAACAGATACCGTAGCTGGACTCTGAATAGAAACTAAACGCGATTTTTAAAATATGCCTTGTTGTTGCCATTTAATATTAAATTACCTGAAACGCTGGAGAAAATCATCACTACGATTAACACAGTCAACTTCATTATCACGACCCGCGTTTTGCAATCACGTCTTGAACAGGCGGAAGTACAGACTCAATAAGCGCCAACACGATCTGTTCACGAAATATTACATTTTTTATCACTTGAGACACTTAAAACTTAAAAGAAGCCGTTAATGGATTATTATGAAGTGATAGATTAACATCTCAACTGCAAAGAGACGGAATTATTGAAGTTAAGATAGACGAAATAGTTTTACAGTTTGGCTTAATATAGATTCGGTGACAAAATGTACACGCACATCATAGATCAACGATAAAGCACCACTTAGATAAATTGATTTATGCCCTCTTTTCGATTTTTTTTTAATCGAAAAGTTAATTTGTTACCTAGCCATCTTTGGGTTTTCATAAAAGACCAGAGAATCAATCTAGTTTGCAGCCACATATTTAAAATTGAAGCAAGATTACAAAATGGGCAAAAATTGCAACTTCTGCCGAATTCCAAAGGAATGTAGGAGGACTTCGAGGATCACTACACTTTCACTTGGGTAACTTAAGCCTCAAAAATCATTTGCAGCAATTAAAGTTAAAAAAATTTACAATTTTCAAAACCATTTTGCAATAATCACATTGTAATTTTTCACGACAGTGTACAACATGTATACAACAAAGAGCCATGTATTATCACCAATATAATCATCTTCATCATCACCTATGATACAAGGTTTTTTAATTATAATTGGTGTTCGGTCCCACACCTACATATGTGGATTTAATTAAGTTATTTTAGATCCGCGCAATTCGTGTAAATATTTGTCACAATTATTTTAAGTATTTAGAATAGTTTTATGTTAATCCGCACGACCCTGTCCAGGTACAGATGGTGCCGCCGATGCGGCCAGTTAACGGTCGGTTCGCCCATTTACATTTTATTACTTATTTTGCCAAATTTAAAATCTAAAAATCTCTTGTACAAGACGTTATGTATTCTTAAAACATTTGCGGCCCCAATTCCCCATTATAAGCCGTCATTTTACGATTGCTGGTTGTAAAATAGCAATTTACGAATGTTTAAATTATTATATGGCTCTCGGGATTTTAGATTAATCCTCTGAACCAAATGTTCAAAACTTCCATTTCTTTCATTGCTTTAAATTCATTCTGTACCAATCACGACAAGTTCTTCATCTTACATAAAAGTGGGGACATTTCATTCCAACCAATTACACAAAAGACCGTAGTATTTAAGGAACGTTTTTACCCTTAAACAAACAGTATCAAACCACCAAGACAACAGTCAACGTGTTACATTGTCAAAGTATCACAGTATCATATTACAACGACAACAGTCAAAGTAACAACATTATCACGACACCAGTCGAACAGTTCGTATCAAGACAACAATTTTAACAGTTACACACAGTAACACATCTAGTGTATCTTCATCAGGGCCAATTGTAATTGAGCAAAGTTGTATATTATAAATATTAATAATAAATAGTGTACATATTTAAAAGAGTTTATCTGAACAAGCCTTCGAACGATTAAATAACTTCCAGACGGTAGCGACGCAGATTATTTGGCGTAACATCAGGAGTTACTTCATCACCATGTGATAATGATTTTAAAATTAATGACACTACGCTCTGCATATTCGGACTCAAAAAGTTGTCAAATTGAAATACGGTACTGTGCCCATCCTGTTGCTTGTACTTTCCAAATGTATCCTCCAATTTGTCTATCTCGAGTATGACGACTCCTAAACTGCAAGTTCAGTTATTCAAATAAAACATAAGTTAGGTTTTTTGCCTGGGTATAAGATTGGGTTAATTTTATAGAAGTGTATCATGATTGTGGTCTCCGGATTTCTCGATCTGAATTGGTGGAGGATACTTGTGTTACGGTTGTGTTTTATTTAAGACATTTAAGTATATTATTCTATAGAAAATATTATATATTTTACGCGCATTTACTTATAATAGGGATGAGCATATTTATGAAAACGTCGTAGAGATGTATTGCTTTCCCCCATACCACACTAGCCCTAGCGGTGGGGTTGTTTACGGGAAGGACCCATTCGTCATCGCACCGAAAACATTGCGGGTTTTGCTCTCACAGTGGCGTGTGGGCGCACGGCGAGTGTTGGCGCAGTAGTTGCGTTGTTGTGATATTTGTGTTACGGTCATTGGTGTGAACAATGACTAGTATTATTGGGTGATTATTGAAATGTATTAATATATACAACTGCTTTGAGTACGTTACAGGTGAGCGAGCGATTGCCAGTGGAGTTGTGCAGACCGAATGCAGTGGTGTCGCTGTTGATGATGTGTTGCTGTTGATGCTGTGTTGCTGTTGTTGTTGTTGCCGTTGTTGCGGCTGTTGTTGTTGTTGCCGTTGTTGCGGCTGTTGTTGTTGTTGCTAGATGCAACTGGGTTCCCGGTGTGAAGGTATATAGCTAGCTATATACCTGTGTCATGGAATGTGATGGTAGATGCATTCCTGTCAGCGTTGCGAAGAGGGATCGCACTGGGGCACATGACACAATTCGAGGAATTGTTGGTACGCGGGCTGTCTGCTGACGGCCTGTGTGCGCAGGCATGCAAATGCAACCAAGCTAGCGATACTGCAGCACGCAGGTAACGGCGTGATCGCTTGACCTGGACGCAAGTCCAGTGGTCCATTGTATCTGTTCTGGTCAGATAATGGGCGCGGACACGCAAGTGCATCGGACGTGACTTGACTATATGTTTGACTATGTCTAATAACTATTCTGTTTGACGCTACGAACAGATGGTGTACACGAAGATCACCATCGGAGGAGCAATGGAGAGACGGATAAAGAAGGTGTAGGCACGATCCGAAGGTGCTCAAGCAAGGGTGCTGGAGCACCCGGTATGTTAATACTAATTATGGTCAGTATTCATAATCACTAATTGCTGTTTTTCTTTCATGTTGCTTGCCGTATTATTTGTTTAATTCAATTTTTTGTCCATGGTTATACCTATGTAACTTCTGTAATAAATTGCAGTTGTCTGCATAGGATCGTTGGCCTTCAGCTTTGTGAACAGGTCAGGACTGATCATTGCACCTTCTTTTTATTATTTTGAGCGTTTGAGGCCATCTGCAATCGTTCACAGAATTTTCCAATAATCAAGATTACCACATATCTACGGTGAAGCCCTCCTGGAAGTCTGTCCAGAACGCAAATGCACCATAGTATATCTTCAACGTATCGCACCACCGTGATCTTCAAATTCCTTCCGTGCGAGATGTGCAGAATACCTCCAAAGATTGAGAACATCATAACCATTTATCTGTTAACATTCTATGCAACAGCAAAACAATGTACCGACGTAAACTATTGTATCCTAGACTTATCTAACAGATAAGTTTACATTAAGTAAACGCGGTTCGCAGATGCGGCTTAAAGGTTCGGTCAAACATTTATGGGCCTCGTACTTGTGCATATTTTTCGAAATGAAAAACCTCGCATCTCTTGTGCAGTCACGTACAAAACATTATCTATTATAACACGATTTCGGCCCGGCTAGCCGTCATTTTACGACTACCAAATTCATCACAACGCTACGGTTGTAAATAACCCATTACACAACGTAATTTAAATTACAGTATGGCACGCACTCCTGGAATTTAGATTTTCTAATCCTCTTAGAATCGGTCAACCAAATGTCGGGAAAAACATCCCTTTCCTTGGTCAGTATGAAATTCGTCTTCTGGCCAATCACTAGACTAGTTTCCCATCTAGTACCTCCTAGCACATAAGTTGGGGCATTTCATTCCCTCCAGTGATACAAGCGAACTTCAGTATTTAAGAATGTTTCGCCCTTAACATTCAGTATAACATCAAAATCACCCGAGTAGTAACACAACAATCAAAACAGTATTAATCAAGAATAACTCAAGTATTAACCAAGTTTCAGTTGAGTAGTACATTTCATTACAACACGTACAACTGTACAAGTAGCTAACAAACAAAACAACACATCGCAACAGTATACACCAAGTTCAAATTGTTATTGTAAAGTAATTGTAAATAAAGTGTTAATAAATAGTGTACAAAGGTAAAAGGAGTTTTTTATGCAACCAAGCCTTCGAACGATATAATAAAGTCCAGACAATAGCGGCGCACATCAGTGGCGTAAGTCTATGAGCGAGAGACGTATTCGAAATTCTCGTCGATCTTATAAATCGTCACGAGTCGAATATACACCAGTCCTTTCGTTCACCTCGCGCAAACCCTAATTAAGTATTCTGGTTTTAGGAGTGGATTTCATTCCAAAATAATGTTCATTGGAACTCTCATGTTCCCCAATTAATCGTGCGTTGATCACGGATGTTACACTTAATTTCGACATCAAATATCGAGGTACTCCAGGAATACATAGTTACGGCTTCGGTAATTTTTATCACGTCTCTCATAAGCCATTAGGTGCTGGGGAAGCAAACTTCGTGTTGCTTTCGTAACACTATCTACATATACCATAAGATACCCTTTAGATTCGACGTCATTAATATAATCACGCGGTTTAACCATTAGATATCAGAGTATCACTACTGAAATGCTTTTTTTATTTATAGAAACGACTACTAATTTACCAATACCTTTGCAACGACAAAGTTCCTTTTGTTTACATTATTACAAGCAACAGTAATTATTCGAATTTTAAACATTTCTTTTTTGACTTAAAATTTATTTCACAGTTTGGTTAGGCAAAACTGGACTAGTTTTACAATATTTACATTTTTTTATCTTGTTATCAATTTTGACATTAGGATAAACAAAATGTGTACAGTGCACAGAAAACGTATATGGCACGAGGTGGTGTTGGCGTTAAATAAATTTCTCTAGAGAGAAAATGATTATAGCAAACCAAGTTTTATGATTGTGAAATGAAAAGAGAATAAAAATCCTATTATTATATGCAAAGGAACTATTCGAAAAACGTGAAAGATAAGCAAATGTGAGATATGCTAACCCTAACCCTAACACAACCTCTTGAAAAACAGAATGAAATAAGACACGCCCATCTGAGAAAAATACAAATACAAATGGAAACAGAAACAGAAATAATAAAACACAGATTATTAATAAAATGAATTAAAGCAACAATGAATCAAAAATATATATTGATATATTTGAAAATTATAAGTCAATCTTAAATTATACATAGAAGACTTTGTTAAAATCCATAGTGTCGTAAATAATTTACCCATCACATTTTGAATTAAAAAAAAAAATGAATTAAAAAATTTGTTCAAATCTCATGTTTGATTATAAATTTGTATTGTAAATGTATAATAAATATCCTGTCTAAGGATTAAATAATTTTAATATTTGGTAATATTATTGTAATCCAAATTGTTTGTTGTCTGTAAACAACTAACAGTTATATTCTTAAAATAACGATTTTGTTTTTAATTTTAATCATCGTCTTTCTATCAATTAATTCTTATTTTATTATTTTCTACCAACCAGTTACGAAATGTGTCATCTGAATTGGAAAAATCTTGAATGAAACATGTGGTAAAATATGCCCCGATGAGCAAAAGTGCTATTTTACCTCTTGATCCATCTCATCTATTATATTTTTCATTTTCCAACCAATACTATCATTTACAATACGAGTAAAAATAAATAAGTAATAAAAAAACGACTGCACATTTTACATAGCGATATCTTTGTTTGTGTCTATAATGTTCAGACTTTGTAGCGATGAATATACTCACTCTTCTGTTTGTGTGAAGGGACCGTTTTGATTTTCAAACTCTCACAACTCCTTAATCCTGTATGGGTTGAACGGTACATGTATTCTAAGAAAAAAGTGTGCTGAATCGATTGAAGCTGGTTTTGAAGCGATATGTAAACTATTACATTTTATTGAGGTTTAATCACGTTTAGTATGTGGATTAGTGAAAAGGTGAAAAAGGTGAACAGACCTTGTACTATTATTAAAAGAAATCGCTAATGAGTTTTGATGAATTGTATTTTTTTGTTGCCTGTATTTGCACGAAGCAAAACAAGATTTGCTACATCTTGCCTACCCGTAAAATTTATACGAACAGGTATACGAGCATAAATACATACAATGTTTGTTGGGATTTATGTTGTTTTTACAAATTGTAATACAACAAACACAGTATAAAAGTTTCATAAACCAAACCATATAACGTTTATATATTGAATATCGAGTGCGGAATTTTTAAATTTGTCTGTACACGTAAAGAAAAATGGCAGATTCAAATTTGGATGTTGCGGAAATGGTGATACGTCACAGTACACGCTACCAGCAAATGACTGAGGAGGAGAGACGTGTTATCGATGATAGATTTGCAGAATTTATGACGAAGAGAGTGACAATGATGATGATGATGTTGCATTTGACGTCGAGGTTGAAGATAATGACGACCTAACATATCAGCCAAACCTCGACGTTGATGAGTCGGATGCCGAAACTGAACCGCATGTGGAAGTCAATGAGGAGGTAGATGAAGATGACGAAGATGAATTAGAAACTGATCCTGCCACTACCGAAACTTCTGACAGTTATTTTACATCTAAAAATGGCACGAAATGAAGCAAAGTTGCACCATCGAATACCCGCATTCGTGCTCATAACGTGGTCGACTATATAAGAAGGAATCCAGGGCCAGTGAAACACACATATGATCCCTACACCATATTCCGCACGCTCATCACCGAAGATATGGCGTATATTATCATACGGGAAACCAATCGAAAAGCCAGGGAAGTAACAACTGCATGGAATTCGG
Source organism: Geotrupes spiniger (assembly GCA_959613385.1). NCBI lineage: Eukaryota > Metazoa > Arthropoda > Insecta > Coleoptera > Geotrupidae > Geotrupes > Geotrupes spiniger. Next base: position 8,538,548 of record OY390739.1, read on the forward strand.
CAAATCCTACGAGGAAAAAGGAATGGAAAACAATCACTCTAAAAGAGTTCGATGCATTTTTTGGGCTGTCTAAATCGAATAACGAGCCTGCTAAGGAACTATGGGGCCTAACCCATGCTCCAATATACAAAGTCGCATTTATTCTCATCAAAAAATGCATTCGCTTTGATAACGCAAATAGCGTTAATCAACAGTAAAACTGCTGCTATTGACGATGTTTGGCAAATGTTGCAGGCCAATTTGGCGGCAGCTTACATCCCGCACGATTCGCTGACCGTGGACAAGCAATTATTCCCATATAGAGGCCGCACACGGTTTACACAATATATTCGGTCTAAGCCAGCCAAGTACGAAATAAAAGTATGGTGTGTATGGCTGTGCGATTCGAAATCATCCCCTCAAAGGAATGATTTACTCTGGGAAGTTGCTTGGTCAAGAGCGTGAGGTAAATCAAGAGCAGAACGTTGGGTATCAATTTATGCTGACAATTTTTTCTCCACGTTGGATGTGGCGCGTACATTGATAAGGCAGAAAACTGCATTTGTTGGAACAGTACGCTCAAATAAAACATTTGTTCCACGTGAGTTACAGCTCATTGTTTGGCTTCTACGAAGGCGATGTATCACTGTACTCATGTTCCAAAGAAGAATAAAGCGGTAATTTTGCTGTCTACAATGCACTATACTTGCGATGTAGACACAACTGAAAAAAGGAAGCCCATGGTTATTCTGGATTACAATGCTAATAAATCCGGCGTGGATACAAGCATCAGATGCTTCGCACACATTCTTGCAAACGATCAACAACCCGCTGGCCACTTGCAACATTCTACAATATGGTAGATATTGCTGCATTAGCTGCATTTATCATACATAATGAAATTAAGCCAGTAGAAAAAGAACGATAAGTGACGTTCACTTTTGCAATTGCTCACGACACAATTAGCACTGCCTAATATTGAATAACGAGCCACCAATGGACGTATAACAAGCTATCACAGGATTCGAAGCGCTATGGAAACATTCAATGTAAGGTGAAATAAAATAATTTTGAAACACACAAAAGCGGAAAAACTAAATATGTTTGTCCTTGTAGGTAGTAGCAAGACCGACAGCAAGAGCTGCACCTTCTTTTGCGCTTCGATCAAATCGGCCGTCATGGCAGTTATGTCGTGTGGACTACGGACGCCAGCGCAAAACCAGAGCGTATTGCTTTACTTGCAACAAAGCAGTTTGAGCATGGTTTGAGCTGAGCATTCAATGCTGCTGCATCGTTGCAATACCTGCACACTCGAACTGGAAAATCAGCAAGAAGCATGATTTATTTCATTTTCTCATGTATTTAATATTAAATAACACCGAAATTGTCAAAAAACATTTCTTGTGCCTTTTTATTCCTTTATATAATCTAAAATTAACAATCAAAACCTTCAAAACACACCCCATCAAGCAAAATACCATACAATTCGTTATAGGTCCCTGCGGACCTTTTCACTATTTTAAGGCCAGCAGGAGACTCACTAATCGGAGCGCTAAATATGGTTTTGCCGCTATTTTCAATAAACCACAATGTGTTATTTGTGGAAAAGTCTTATCAAAAAAATCTGCAGTGGTCCGCACTGAACTTTCTTATAGTTAGTTATACTACGTTTTTCGAAAAAAACTATTCAAATGAAAGTTGTTTATAATTTCAATATCTCTAACTTATAAAAGAACATTGTTACTTTGTTATACTTTATGTATAAGTGATGTATAAGAGATTTCAACGGGTATACACGTTTTGAGGTCTCCTGAATCGTTTCTGACTATGTGTGTATGTGTGTGAGTGCGTGCGTGCGTATGGGTGTGTGTACGCGCGCGCGTCCAAACCATTATAGCTAGAGCTATGAAGCTTTAAACTTAAGATTTGTACGTAGCAGGAAAGAAAACGTCCTATTTGAAATCAATACCTCAACCGAAAGTGATCGTTTACTCTTATCACCGTTTTCCTTATCTCGAAAACGGTACGAGTTATCAAAAAATTATTCTTATATAAGTTAAAGATATTGAAATTTTAAACAACTTTCATTTGAAAAATGTAATATAATTAAGTATAAGAAAGTTCAGTGCGGACCACGGCAAATTTTTACTTTCTTATACTTTATGTATAAGTATAGGAATCATAAAAAATTTTGAACTCGGGATTTCAACGGATATACACGTTCTGACGTCCCTTGAATCGTTTCTGACTATTTTCGGAATGACGTCTGTGTCTTTAAACTTAACACTTGTATGTAGCAAGGAGGAAAACGTCTTATTTTGAACGTAATATCTTAATCGGAAGTGACCGGTAATTGTATGATATGTGAAAATTGTTAAATAAAAACCTCTGTTATAATAAAAGTTATTTATTTCTAATAAATACAAATAATACATATTGGTTTCTTAGAGCCAAATAATCATTTTCTGTATTTTACCGCATTTTGGCAGCCCCTCAAAATTTCTGATTTTCGTTTCACATACTCGTGAAACTCGTGACAATTTAAATTCATGTTAATTTTTATAACAAGTTCAGCTTTGACTAATTCAACTTCCATCCTGTTTCTATTATCCGTCCAAGTTTGCTTCATTAGCGAAGTTTTTGAAAAGGAGGGGCATCAAAATTATACCAATCGGATAACTGCTTTATAGCACGGCTGTAAACAGCAATAAACTCAACTTCACAATTGCGTCTTTCAGTCGAATTTAATTTCATTGGCCCTTCACTCCTTTATTTGCAAAAAAATTATTCTTCCGTCGAGTCAACTCATCTAATAAACTTCTCATTACTTCATGTAATTGAATACAAAATACCTGTTTATTTTCAAGGATTAATATATGCTTGTTAAAAATAAACCGTTATACTATTGCCTAAATCATCGGTCGACTCATCCTCTTGGTTTTTCAAAAAAATCCCAAATAGCTTTATTTACATTTTCCTCTCCAATTTCCAAAAAATATACTTTTATAGCAGGCCAGGAATGAATAATTCTTCCTACACACTGAAATAATGAGAGCCATCTTGTTGGAACATGTCTCAATATTTTTGCAAACTGTAATTCTGCATCAGCAAAATGTTCTTTCAAATGGGCAGCTTTTTTTGCAGATACAGAAAATTCACTGTAAATTTTAAGAATCAAATTTTCCACATTGTACTTTAATCTTTTAACAGCAAATTTGGCACAGTTATGCAAAATGTGACAATGGCAGTTTCCTTTAAATATTTTACAATTCCCCTCTTTAAGTAATTGATACACAGAACGATGTTTACCATAATTCACGTTGGCGTTGTCTGCTGAGTACGCAATTATTTGTGAAACAAATAAATCTGATTTATTAAGAGAAGTGGTTATGTCTTGAAATATAGAAAGTGCGGTTTCATCAGATTCCCCACAGAGGTATAATATTTTTGAGTTTAGTCCTGATTCCGGATGAAAATAGTAGATACAAATAGGAAAAAACTTCCTGTTTCCGTTATTTCGAAGCGTCAGTTGCCAGAGTGAAAAAAAGCTGGAAATCATAATTCAGAAATTTACATTTCAAGTCTTCTAGTACAATTTGTAGGGAATGATGCATCAACACATTTTTAGCAATTGCTTCTGCTTTTGTCCTACCACATATTATTTTTTTGCGACCTTGGAATTTCCAAAACAAAGAATTCAGTTTCAATCCACAGTCCAAATTATAGCTGTGATGGTGCATAATACTATGATACACATTCGTCATTGCAATTGCACTTATTTTGTCAGCTTCTGATGAATTTAATTTAGCAAACAATGTGTCTACAACTAAATTTAATTTTGTTGCAGATACCGTCTTCAAATGTTTAACACTTGCAGCATGTCGGGTAATTGCCTTTGCACCAACATACTTTACAGTAAAATCATATATGAATAACTACTGAGATACTGCAAAACAATGCGAGACTGTCCTTCGCAGGAATAGTCTTAGACCGAGAAATGAGAGGGTGCAAGCATTAAAATTACCGTAGTTCTTATGCACATCATCTTTAACTGTCTTGAAAATTTTGCTTGCATAATACGCTAACACTACTCTTTTGTAGCGTCACAACAAAAGCGAGATATATTCAGATCAAAAATATATCATTATTTGTAGTACATTAATGTGACATCTTATTTGTTATTCATTTATGGTAAAAGTAACGTTAAATAATTTATACATAGCCGTAAAAATATCAGTTTTTTTAATCCAAGTGAAAGTTGTCAGCCATGCATGTTGAACTTATGCGTAATAAATTTTCTTTTTAGGTGGAGTTAAGGACCCACTCCCGCTAGGTTGTTCTTCTTCCTCGTGATTCTCACCCATCACCGTATTAGTGTTCTTATATTGTTTAAAATTCAGAGAACAATCTTACATTTTCTCTACTAGCTGTGCACTTTACAGAGTAAAAACAAGTAAGCAATATAAACCAGACGATACGCATAATGCACCTGTACACTGGCGACTGGGCAATAGCAGGTGTCTAGCGACTATTTAATATTTCTCCCCTCCTCAGTGATATCGGTAAATGTCAGCGCACAGCCGAAGGTTCATGTCACCCGACCGGAGAACGGGGAGCGTGGACTAAAGCCGATTCCTTCAGTCGAAAACTGGAGATCTGGTAATCCTAGATCTATCAGAGATTTCATCTGCACGAAAACAAGGTCTGTGCGATATTTTAAAGAAAGGTGACTTCATGAATAAAGTAAATTGATTTGTAACCAACTATTTTGCTGCATTCTTTATTTTGCATAAATTTATTTCTTTAAGTTCGGTGTGATGATGAAATTTTTCTCACTTGGAAGATTGCTTTGTATTATCTCTGTAAATCAAGAAGGAAGAATTAGTGTTATAAATTTGCCTGATAGTTACAATTGCAGTAATGTTGATGTAGTACAAAAGTCATTGCAGCAATGGTTTTCTACATCTTGCACGTTTTAATATTAAATTCAACAATGTTTATTATAATCCGTACTAACTGTCACTACAAAAGTTTGTTTGGAATTGCATTATAGGCTATATGGCATAACATGTTAACATTTTAAAGCAACATGATATTTGCATTCAATGCAATCATACCAATATCACGTTAATATCTTTTTTCCCAGTTTTATCATGCAATACATTAAAATTTAAAATCCTGTTACATCGCCCTGTATCAATTCATGTTTTAGTTATTTGGTAGTTACAGTTTCCAATTTTCGCCTTACTAAACAACGTGCACCAAAAAATCGATGCTTACTTTATCGCTCCTTTAGATTTTCCAACTGCAAATCCTGCACGGAATCCTTCCGTATATCCCTGGTCAAAATTATCTTGAAAGGTTTGTTCACGTCCGGCTGCAGCTCCGTCTCGATAACCAGCCTGAAAACTTTGTTGATTACGCCCATACAATATAATTTCTTCAACAACTACTTACTTTTTTACTATCACGCGACATCTTATTAAAATTTGAGGCGACTTCAATGTTAATTTCGTTGAAATCACCTTCCATACTACAGGCAGGATTAATTTGTATTGCCGATTCAAATACAATTTGGTTACAATATAGGAAATTCGCAAACGCGAACTATTACAATAAGAATTACTATTGTAATTGTGTTTTTATTGTGTACTAGAGTTTATCCATTATGATAAAAACACAACGTTTCAAAAATGACAATTACAAGACGTCAGTGTCAAATAATACATTAGCGTACGTTAAGTTGGCAGGAATCTCTGAACTATTGAAAAACAAAAACGAACTGAATTAAAATTTTAAGAGAATGTACACTTTTCGCCTTTTACTCACCATGTATGAATCATTTAAGTTTATCACGACGTTTTGTTTTTTTAATAAATACATTTGTCAACTTCACTAAACTTTAAATTAATATTTTCTGTATTATTTAAGTATGTAGTTTGGGTTGTATAGATAGTGAATTGTATGGACAAAACACCCGAATATAACGTTTCATGTTGACCAATGCAATACGACTATTCAAATGAATTTTACTGGCTTTCGTAACGGTTGGTTGTCAACATTTTGCCAGACGTTTGTTGCAAGAAATTTTCTAGAAGTATTTTGAAAATAGAAGTGGCGACATGGCGACTGAAATGTACGTTAATACACCAAATTACCTTTAATTTAATTGTGGCTGATGTATCTCATACCACAGTGTTTATTTTACCAGTATATTGTGCATAGTTGATTCTTGTTTCATGTGAGATTAATCAAATGTATTTTATGTGTAATGGAAAATATGTAGACGTTCTTAATGTTTTGTAAACTAAACATTGCTGCTGCAGTGTTAGTAAAATCAGACAATTAGTTATAACATTCTGTTACTAGTATTTATTATAACAGTGTATAAATCCTGACTGCATTCACACATTTTGGTACATAAATCATCGTCATCATCCTCAATCATTTTAAACAGCTGTTTAATTGGTAAATTACTAACTATTTCATTTCAGGGGTTCTGAGTTATGGGTCAAAATACTCTTGAAGGAACTGCAGGACATATCAGAAGAGAACACTGTGCAGTGGTGTACGATCATGCACAAGATCGGCCTGAACGAGAATACTAAACAAGAATGGATATCTATATTTAAAGAGCAAATAATCGACTTGTACGGGGATATGATAAACGATGCAAAGAAAGTTCAGAACACGCTGATTGAGAGCATCGAAGATCTGCTAATGAAATCTAAAGAACTGTGTACAACATTACGCATAAAAATGCCTAATTATGGCTCGCAGGAATTAGGTTTAGTCGACGAAAAGAAATTGCTGCAAAGTAACATTGACGAGTGAGTTATTATTTAGTATTCTTTATGTAACACCAACTTTTTTAACATACAAATTTATTACAGATACGAGGCGATTATTAAGTCGAAAAAGCGAGAAATTCAAAGAATGGTGTCTCGCCAGGCTGAAGTGTGCCGTTGTCTGGGCGTTAAGCCCAAAATACTCCCAGACTCGCCGTTACCGTCAGAAGAGGAGCTCCTTGATTTTCAAGAACACATCGAGTCCTTAGAAGGAGAGAAGTTCAAGCGCGAAGAGCGCTTCTTTAAGCTCAAGTGTGAGATCGTCGATATCATAAACGAATTGGGGATTGAGCCCAGTCTTGAGATGGAAAAGATCGTTATCTCCCCGGACGATTCACTTTTCATTGTGACCGAAAGCAACATGAACTGGGTTGAATCGTATTATCAATCTTTAATTGCGCAGCGTGATCAAATAAAGCAGGACATTTCTGACATTCGTGGACAAGTCAGGTCACTCTGGGAGATGTTATCGGAAGATGTGAAATTCTGCAATGAATTCATGCAGAGGCATACCGGTAACTCTCTTGTTACTTTAGAAGCGCTAACAATGGAACTGAAACGGTGTAAAGACCTGAAGAAAGCCAACATTGAAGTAAGTGTGACGTGGTTCTTGTTTTGTAATATTTTAAACATTTATTTATGTGTAGAAATTCGTGAAGAGCTTGCGAGAAGAAATTTCTTCTTTGTGGGCACAGTGTCATTTTACTGAAGTCCAGCAGTCTGAATTCGAATACTTCAACAACAGTCTCTACACAGAGGATCTGTTGACTTTACACGACTTGGAAATCAACAAATTAAAGAAATATTATGAAGACAATAGGTAAATTGCATTCAAATCTAAGACAGTAATCCTGTAGATATTAGATATAAAGTATTTAAGTAGTCGTACAGGAACGATATTGTGCCATTAAGCAGGCAAGAGGGTTGGTTATTTAGTTGTATATAACATATCTTTCATTGCTGTTGATTGAGGAAATAATTATGTACACTATCATCCACGGAAAGTTGGCCAAGTAATAAATGTTTAAGAAATCCAAAAATAAAAGGCAACTAATACTAAAAAAATTAATTTATTATTCACAGGGATAAAAATTATTACAATCTAACGAAAAATAAAAAAAAAAACAATTTTATTTCTTAAAGATTTTTCTCCACCCTTGGTGTTTGACCGTGGTAACTGATATCTGATGCTGACATCCGCAATTGAATTCGCTCACTTATTAATAGTAGAAGACGATCATCTGTGGGGTGGTGATTCGTGACGGACCTGGATGGTCACGTCTTCCAAAGCGGTTGTATCTTGATCTAAGCGAATGGTGTATTTTACTTTCAACACCTGCAGATTCAGTCTTTCACCGTTTTTCCTTCTGGTATATACTTCGTGTAAAGTTATTATGCTGGAACGTTTCTACATAATTAACATATTATAACCACATTGCTTTATAATTACAATATCCTAACAATCATTAAAGAACTCAAAGTAGCCAATTTTAGTGGTTTCTAGATGATGGTCGTCTTTTATTTCAACACTTCACCAAAATATGAAGTTTCAACTAGACGTAGTATGGCACATCGAGTACAGGCTGATATTTTTACTTTTTGAAGATCCTTCTAAACCATTCATAAAAATATGGGACATTGAACACAGACAGATATTTTTATCTTTTAATGATGCATGGAATCTTTTAGATAGAAATCAGACTCAAATATGTCAGTAATGGAAGCACAGTGCATTCCAAGAAATTCTCAAATGGTGTTTATCTCCGACAATATATGACTCTTGATTAATCGTCATTATTTTTCAATACTTCATTGATTCTTTTTCTTGTAACAGGCATCATAATGTTAATGTAATATATATTGTGGTAAATAATTATAGTAGATAGATGAAGTGTAAACTTTAAACTAATTCTTTTATTACGTTGAGCGAGGCCTGCTTTTGATGAAAGTGTATCTGATTGAACAGAAAAATTGCAATAAGTTGCGATAAGTTTATAATTTCTTTACAATATATTGGATGTCCATGTATTGAGCAACTTTATGTTAAAATGCAATTAAATTGCTGATTCGTGTTTTAATATTTCGGAAATGCATTTCTTTACTTTCTTATATTTATTTTATTGACTATTTTTGGATGTGTGTGTGTGTGTGTGTGTGTGTGCACGCTCTAATGCCTAAACTATTAAAGCTAAAGTTATGAAACTGGAAACTTAAAACTTGTATATAGTGATAAAAAAAAATTATTTTGAAAGCAACATCTCAATTGAAAGTTTGGTTTACTCTTGCCCCACTCAATTTATAGATAATTCATATGAATAATTTTCTGGATATTTTTAGTTATTATCGATGTAGCTATCACCAGAAACCTATCCTTCTTATTCTTGTTTTGAAAATTACTTCTTGTAAATATTACTTATCAATGTCGAACTAAATATACTAACAATACTGCACTCGATATTTCTTTCTTCTTCGTAATAAAAATAATTTTGAAATGAAACTCTAGTTCCTTTAGTAGTTAGAGGGACGGTTGCCAACACGTAATAGAATAAATTTTTGAAAGATGGAAATGATCAAATTTTCCATTACGTATATAAGGTGTAAATGGAATCTTGTCAATCAAAGACATAATATATAAAAATTACTATATTGTTCACTTTCTTGTTCATTCTTGGATAATCCGTCTGCTGTGTGAATGGTGAATTTCTGATTGTTTTTGTACAAAATGTTTCGAATAACTTAATGTGCAAAGTTTTGTATTTATTGCCGAGAAGTTTATACGAATAATACAAGTAAAAACTTATTTTTTTGTCTTAATTAACATGAAGATATATAATAATAATAATAATAATTTATGCCTCATTAAAAAAGTAATAAAATTATGGTGCAATAAGGCCTAAGTGATTATTTAAGGCGAGGCGAGGCCAAGTTCGGCCGCAAGTACTGCCAGTTTGACGCATGAACATTATAATTTCATATTGTCTCTTCTTGCTTTGCAATAGATTCTAATTGTAGTACCTTTCTTATAACAATCATGCAGTTTAGATAATTGCAACATCTGTGGTTTAAATAGTTTCGAAAAATGAGATAGGCGCTCCTGCTGTCAGTCTTGCTACGACCTACAAGGACAAAAATATTTAGTTTTTCCACTTTTGTGTGTTTCAAAATTATTTTATTTTACCTTTACATTGAATGCTTCCATAGCGCTTCGAATCCTGGGATAGCTCGTTATACGTCCATTGGTGGCTCGTTCTTCAATATTAAGCAATGCTAATTGTGTTGTGAGCAATTGCAAAAATGAACGTCGCTTATCGTTTTTTTTTACTGGCTAATTTAAGTATATATGATAAATGCAGCTAGTGTAGCAATATCTACCATATTGTAGAATATTGCAACTGCCCAGCGTTTGTTGATCGTTTGCAAGAATATGTGTGAAGCATCTGATCCATTGTATCCACACCGGATTTATTAGCATTGTAATCCAGAATAACCATTGGCTTCGTTTTTTCAGTTGTCTATATCACAAGTATAGTGCATTGTAGGCAGCAAAATTACCGCTTTATTCTTTTTCGGAACATATGAGCACAGTGATACATCGCGTTCGTAGAAGCGAAACAATGAGCCTCAACCTGGACGCGCAGGACTTTTCAGGAACTCTCTTATTTGAGCGTACCGTTCCAACAAATGCAGCTTTCTGCCTCATCAATGTACACGCCACATCCAAAGTGGAGAAAAAATTGTCAGCATAAATTGTGCGGCCTTGTATTCACATATCTTTCCACTAATTGATACACAACATTCTGCCCTTGATTTACCTCACACTCTTGACCAGGCAACTTTCCAGAGTAAATCATTCCTTTGAGGGGATAAAATGATTTCGAATCGCACAGCCACCATACCTTTATTCCGTACTTGGCTGGTTTAGACGGAATGTATTGTGTAAACCGTGTGCGGTCTCTATATGGGAATAATTGCTCGTCCAGGGTCAGCGAATTGTGCGGGATGTAAGCTGCCGCCAAATTGACCTGCAACATTTGCCAAACATCGTCAATAGCAGTAGTTTTACTGTTGATTAATCGCTCCCGTCACGTATTTGCGTTATCAAAGCAAATGAATTTTTTGATGAGCATAAATCGATCATATGATAATGCGGCTTTGTATATTGGCCCCACAGTTTCTTAGCAGGCACATTATTCGATTTAGACAGCCCAGCATACAAAACGATAGCGAAAAATGCATAAAACTCTTATAGATTGTTTTCCATTCCTTTTTCTTCGGATTTGCCGAATTCCATACAGTTGTTACTTCCCTGGCTTTTCGATTGGTTTCCCGTATGATAATATACGCCATATCTTCGGTGATGAGCGTGCGGAATATGGTGTAGGGATCATATGTATCTTTCACTGGCCCTGGTTTTTTTCTTATATAGTCGACCACGTTATGAGCATAAATGTGGGTATTCTGTGGTGCAATTTTGCTCCATTTCGTGACATTTTTAGATGTAAAATAACTGTCAGAAGTTTCGGTAGTGGCAGGAGCAGTTTCTAATTCATCTTCGTCGTCTTCATCTAGCTCCTCATTGATTTCAACATGTGGTTCAGTTTCGGCATCCAACTCATCAACGTCAAGGTTTGGCTGATATGTTAAAATTATCTTTATATGCACAATTTGTTGCTTTTCAAATAGTGTTGATTTAAGATATGGGTTACCAAATACAGACAGTTCATACGCATGAAGTAGGCCAACATTCTTTAGAAATGTACACCGGTTTTCTTGCTCGTATACCTGTTCGTATAAATTTTAATGGGTAGGCAAGATGTAGCAAATCTTGTTTTGGCATACAAATTGCTGTGAGCATTCAATTGAACAAAGAAATACAGGTAACAAAAAAAAACACAATTCAACAAAACTCATTAGCGATTCCCTCTAATAATAGTACAAGGTCCTTAAGGACCTTTTCACTAATCCACGTACTAAACGTCATTAAACCTCACTAAAATGTAAACTATTGCTCATATCGCTTGAAAACTTTAATCAATTCAGCACACTTTTTTCTTTAATACATGTATGGTTCGGGTATTCAACCCATACAACATTAAAGAGTTTGAAAATCAAAAAGGTCCACAGGGACCTTCTCACAAACAGAAGAGTTAAATAATCAAATTGGTTGACCTTCGATTTCCTCCTGAACTATATGAAATATTTAAAAAGTAAAAATATTCGTCCATGTTTAATATTCATCACTGGAGTCGAAATTTCATATTTTTTTTGGTGAACAGTGTTGCAGTAAAAAAATTGTAAAGGTGAGATCACCTAGAAACTGTTAAATCTGATAATTTTATACAGGCTGACAATTTTGAACTTTATGTTACGATGAAATACTTGCTGGTTCTAACAAAGTTCATTTAATTTTTTTTCTTAAACTGTTCATTTGCTACAGTTCTTCAACCACAGGCAACTATTACTTTGGCATCCATAGGCAGTAAATACATTTCCTCAAACGTTCTTGTTTAGTTTGCTAACAGTGGCCACGAACTCGTGAAATACAAGAGGTAAAACTTCTTAGCGTAATTTTACATTAAATAAAACATATATTTCAATAAATACTTCTCGATAAATGAACCATGTAGATATTTTTATTAATTAATCGCCATATAAATTATTTCAATTCCAATTAGGTTAGCAACCAAATATGTTTTGATAAAATAAGGTTTGTTTCTACAAAAGTCACAAACTCTCAAATGTATTCTTTGTTATCTGTTTTTCTTTAAAATATTGTTTCTGCAGTGAGTTGTTCACGTTGTTGGAGAAACGGGAAAAACTATTATCAAAAATGCTTGAACTGGAAGAAAGAGCGACCGCACCCGATCGTTTGAAGAACAGAGGTGGTCGGCTGCTTCGCGAGGAGAAGGAACGAAACAAACTGTCGAAGGACTTACCCGTGATTGAGGCACATCTCGTTCAACTTGCGGATAACTTCGAGCTGCGCACTGGAAGGAAGTTCTTGTCACGGGGAAAAACTATTCATGAAATAATCGAGAAGTTTCATGTGGATTTTGAAATGGTACGCAGGTTACACTTAAATCTTTGTCGTAATCGATTATAAATGTATTTTTTTCAGAAAAAACTGCAAAAGTCCAGTGCACGTAAGCACCAAAAAGAGGTGACCCTAACTCCAAGCAAAAGTAATTTGTTTTTGGGGCCAATGTCAAGTAGTCGTAAGAATCTGGCGCCATCTGCTACAGGCAGAAAAAGCCCGGGAGTGTTGTCAGTTCAAAAAAATTTCTCCACTCTTACTTCAATGTCGGCCACAAAGAGGAAACCTGGTATACAATTATTTTCAGATAGTAAACGTATGAAAACTGAGGTTCAGCCCAAAGGTTTGTCTTCGAACCAACTCATTTCAGGACAGCTAAAAGACTTAAAATTTTGTAATTTCAGGATCACAATTGCCAGCTAAGAAATTGCAGTTAGACAGCAGGACAATAGTGACACGCTCCAGATATTCTATTGAGCGATACAAGAGATTGAAGAAGATCCGTCAATTTGTAACACCAGTCGAGAACAAAGAAACGAACACTAGAGTTATCGAGGAATACAATGATTTCGAGGTGACATTTGTCTTCTATTACACATGCAAATTTAACGCAGTTACATCAATGTGATTTAACATCTAATAATGTAATCTGTTTATATAATGAGCTCTAAGTATATTGTACTAATTCTTTGTTTATTATTTGTTCCATTTTGTTCATTAAAATCAATATTGTCTATGAATTAACTTAACAGGGGCATTTTCTATTGCAGAAAAAAATACAGGTTGGCTGCCGTAGTACAATATTCATGGATACTTCTTCATCCTTAGCTGCTCCTCTTCCTTTAACGCCTAAGGCCGGATCATCGACAAGAACTCCACTGAGGAAGTTTGGTCGCACTCCAACCAAATCAAAATTAAAACCTATTTCTGCATTACAGTTGGACATTTGAGTTTTTGTTGTGCATATGTGTATATATTAAATGTTTATTTTTGATAGTTTTACGTCGGGGGAAGATTTTAATTTAATGTAAAGTGAATGTACATTACGGAGTTCGTGCAATGTCACATTCTTAAATGTATTTGGCTACAATCAGTATTTTTTTTATATATATATATATATAATATATATTGGATTTTTGTACAAAAATAAAATGAATTTCTTATATGTTCTTTGTATTTGTAGTAGATGGTAAAAATATCAAATATGCATTTCGATAAGCTATTTTTGAGAGTCTATTTATAAGAGATATGTAATATAAAATTTCTAAACTAATATTAGTCGATAGAATGTTTGAACCAGTTTATTAGCTCAAGCTAGGGAATTCAGTAAAATTTTATATCAGTACTCTTATTACAAACTGTGAGTGGTTAAGACTAAACGGATCACGTAATGAGTTTTGTAGTAGTGATGACTTATATTACAATGGATGTAAATTGAATAAAATTGTATAAATCATACCGTACATATAAATATTTCTTGCATTCATTCAAATTGGGTTTGAAACTAAAGGGGGCTACTCACACACCTGTCGCAGGGGCAATCTAGGGTGCACGGCGGCAGGGGCAATACGGGTCTTGTCTCTACACACATGCCTGCCATTCAGTGTTCGGTTATAAATTGAGGTGAACACACGTGTTGTGAAGGGCCCCAGTATTATCGAAAAATCAAAAGATCGGTTTAGCTTTGGCTCTTTCTGTGGTGCTACCGCAAAAAAAGGAGAAGGAGATACTGGGTGAAGAATTGGCTACAGAAAAGAAGTGAGTTGTGCTACATGAATATTATGAAACAATTGGAAATAGATGACTTGAAAAACTTTTTACGAATGGACATTGCTTCTTTCGAAGAGCTCCTTGCAATGGTGACACCATTTATAAAAAAAAGATACATTAATGCAGAATGCCATAAGTGCTAAAGAACGATTAATTGATACACTGCGGTTTTTGGTTAGCGGACAAAGCTACGAAGATTTGAAATTCGGTTGTATCATATCGCCACAACTCATGTCCACAATGATTCCTGAGACATGTTGGGCGATTTACAAATGTCTCAAACATTATATAAAGTTACATTATTATTATTACTATGATTCACTATGTCTCAAGTAAACAGCTTGTTTTTCTTGTACCCAGCTTATTCTCTATGGAAAAAAAAACAATCCCACTTAGGAATATAATTCTGTTTTATTATTACACAAGTATAAATTCTGTTTAATTACACATAAAGTTTATTGGCGTTTCAACAGTAGGAACTCTTCTAATCGGCCAACACTACCTTCCACAACTGTACTATTATTACTAAATGTGTTGCTAGTGAGATCAGTGTTATTCACATACTGAAACTCAGAAAGTTGAATTTAATCTTGTGGGGATGGTGTAGGAACAGGGGTATTTGTAGAGGAATCTGAAGGAAACTGATATCGTTGATGGTGAAAACTGTTTGAAGGAGGAATGTATGTATTGTGGTATTGGTTAAGGGTGATTGATTCTTCTTTTTCCAAGTTGCACATAGAAAATAACGTCAGAAATTAATTTTTTTGCAACAACTTGCTGTTGCTTATTTAATTCCTTTAATTGAAGTCCATAGCTCTTTCCTATTCATCTGTAGTCTTGAGTAGTTGCTGAGCGGTTTCAAAGAGTTTTTTTTGCTTTTTTAGTAGGCTTAATAACTGTTTTTTTGGTGGAGTTTCTTCTTCTGTTTTATCTAGCTTATGTGAACGTTTGCTGTTAAGCGAATGACTATTAGATGGTTCATCCAATTCGGAAACCTGTGAAGCCTAAAATTCTCATTACTCTTTGTTTCAGTTGCCTTCATCGGGTACTGAATGGAAGAATACAGAAAAAATGTTTGAAGAAACACATAGCTATAGAAAAGTCCCTGGCAGTGGCTCGTGTTTTTATAATTACAAACAATTTTTCAGTGTAGTACTTTTTGCCATTGTTAATGCAAATTACGAATTTATGTACGTGCACACTGGCATCAATGGAAGCGTCTCTGATGGTGGTGTAATACAACATACACAATTTCATGAAAAACTAATGACAAGTCAATTAAACCTACCACCAGCGTCAAAGTTACCAAATACTAATATTTCAGTGCCCTACGTATTTGTAGGAGATAGTGCATTTCTCTTAACAGACATGTGATGAAGCCCTATCCATTCAAGAATATAAGTCATGATCAAAGAATATTTAATTATAGGTTATCTAGGGCAAGACGAGTAGTAGAGAATGCTTTTGGGATACTGGCATCACGTTTTAGGATTTTTCACCGAAAAATAAGTGTAATGCTATTGTTCTAGCATGCTGTGCTTTACACAATTATTTAAGAACAAAATATGGTGATTGGCGGGCAGAATCCTTCGAATTAGTATCACTTGCCCAAAGAAATGAAAAACAGCGCAACGATGAAGGAAACTATATTCAAAATCAATTTATGGCATACTCTAACGAACAAGGTACTGTTGATTTTCAAGAAAACATGTTACGAGTTATATAATAATCATTATTCTAATATTGTAATAATATGCCATGTGTTGTTATATATTAATACTATTGTATTTGTATTGTATTATACAATCAATGTGCATTAATGCGTACATACCTACCTTAACTTTAAATTTAAATAAAATATACATTCTTTAAGATATTAGAATTTCTTTTATTTTATTTTGTAATGCTTGTCATTCTGTAAAAAGTAAATTCAGAAATTTCTTATATCTTATTAAATATGCATTTTATTTATATTTAAAGTATGTACGCACTTATGCACCTTGATTGTGCATACCTCAAACTTACCCGTCAATAAAAGTTATGTCATATTAATAACAAATAATAATATTTTTGTTTTATTTCAAATACTAACCTCCTCAGGGTCCTTGGTATCTATTCCACTGCGAGATGGTTCAGTAGTCTCTTGAATAAAACTGAACAAATTGTAATACCATAGTAGGCTTGTACACGTCATTGCTGCCGGATCCTGTTTGTTTCGAAGCATTTACCTAAAAACGATAATTAAGTAGAAATACCAATTCATACTATAATTCTAAATAAAACATTCAAAGTTGATTCATTCAAACTAACTAAAAAAGGTTAGTTTGAATGAATCAACTTTGAATGTTTTACTCCCGCGAAAAGGACGTACGCATGTTTTCAATTTTTTTTTTGAAAGAAGAAATATCGATGTCTTCTCCAAGTTCGCGAAATATTTCAAACATTAATCCGGAAGTTTGCTGCGTCAGGTTTCTTAATATTTGCAAAGAAATATCTTTCAATATGTTTTTGACGCTGGTGGAAGATTTTCCCTTAATAGGCAAGAGCCTACCATTAAGAAATGTTCTGAAATTCTGAAATCAAAATTGATTGAATTCGATTGCTTTGAGTTGTTTGGGATTGGATTGGGTTGGATTGAATTAGATTGAATTGGATTGAATTGACTTGTATTGGATTGGGTTGGATTGAGTTGGAAGAGCTTTGGGTTGTGTTGGGTTCAGTTAATAACAAATACTTGAAAGACAGGTTTCTTAATATTTGCAAAGAAATATCTTTCAATATTGACGCTGGTGGAAGATTTTCCCTTAATAGGCAAGGGCCTACCATTAAGAAATGTTCGTTTGTAACCGGAACACTCCCGCATGAAACAGATGAAAAAAGTAATATAGGCTGAATTGGTACTGAATATTTGTAAATGTTGATCCAATATTTCGCCGAATGTATCTATAGGCATTTTTCAACTATTTTCAAACAAATAAAAAATATCAGCTGCTGATATAATTACATTTGTCAAAAATATTCCAACCAATAGTGGTATTCGGTTTGAAAAACTACATGCAGTTATGTATCCTTCAGTATCAGCATGTGCTTTAGAGAATTTAAATATTCCCACCAAATCTTTCTCAGGAGAATATCAATGTTTTCGTTTCTTAAATGAAAACTGTATACAGCTTATTTCTGAATTTCTTGCACATGCCAACCTGAGTTCAAAATCTTGGGTTAATTATTTGGGAAATAAAATATTGTGCTGTACTTTTACCGATGATTGCCTCAGTGTTAATGGTAATTTTGTTATGGAAGAATACCACTGGAATATTACCATTTCAATCAAGTGACGTGACAATTAAAACTAACGAGGTAGACACAATTTCATCAAAATCCATATAATTACACAAATCTGTGTAAATGTATTCAAACTACAACTCATTGAAATTTAAAATATTTCAAATTGAATAGGACAAAAAAATTACATTATTACAACTTCCAACAGGTGCAATTTTGGTTGTATGAGAACAACCCAAAGTTGCGTTCGACCTCAACCCAACTTGAATTGTCAATTTTGCAAGTTTAGTTATGATTGTGCTCATTTTTGTTGAATGATAGATTTATAATTATTTCAACTCAATACAACGTTGCTTTTAATTTGCGTTTAGCCCGATTCAACCCCACATAAACCAGAACCATTTTGTGACAATGAATAAATTTCAGTTTAAGTTTGAAATAGAATTCAGAGTGAACTTGGCTTGAATTGAGCTTAAGATGGATATGAATAAATCTGTAGGTTGCATCATATAGCTCGGGATCTCAATGCTCATTTCATAGAGAAAGTGAAAGGCACATAATTTGGTCTGCAACTTGATGATGTTACTGCAACAAAGTCACACCTTATTTGTTACGTACGCATTTTGTATAATAATACTGTCGTTGAAGACCTTCTGTTTTGCAAAAGCATAATTGGAAACGCATTGCTTAAGGCTTATTTCAGATGTTTGACAAAAAGTGGATCGGTATATGCACTGATGAAGCTTGATCAATGTCTGGTCGCTACGGAGGATTGCAGGTGCTTATTCACAGTAAAGCAGCATATGCTATGTGGACCCATTGCATCATCCATAGGGATGCCCTTCCATCAAAGTTGATGGACTCTCAATTGAACTTAGTTTTAAAACATAGTAAACTACATAAAAACTAGGTCAACGAACGCCAGATTTTTCAAAACTATGCATGGACGTGGTAGCTGAATACGGGCCTGTATGCTGTTGCAGTTTACAATGCCTTACACATGACAACATCATTCTAGCTACATCAAGAAATTCACATTTTCCTACAAAGTATTTTGCAGAACTAGACTTTTTGTTGAAACTAGCGTATTTGTGCGATTTTCACTTCCACAACCACCACATGCAAACACATCTCATGCACACAAGACAATAAAGAAATTATAACATCATCCCGAAGAATTTAAATTTTCTGAAGATGAAATCAAAATTCTTTTGTCACCATCCTCGACATTCGCGAGATATCGCGAACCCTCTGGTGCTTTACATCTTATCGAAGTATCGCTAATCTCGTGTAAATTTGATACTTCAAGGGTCCCTAACTTTCTGGCTAAAACACTTCAAAACAAGACTGCATTACCAAGCGATGCAGTTAATAATTCGTTAAAACACAACTGTCATTTAAGTCAAAATTTAAACTGACCAGTGTGGGAAACGTGCGGCTAAGCCAGTGTAGCTAACTGTAATAATTATGTTCCCATTGGTGAATTTTTTAACATTGACTTTTTCAGCGCAGAAAATGAATTAAAAAACGCTACTAAAATGCTAGTTGTGGCTGAACGCACCCAATGAGTACAAAAACAATAGCATTCAATTATAAAAGTTACTAACAGCCTAATAGGGATTTTTATATTAACCAACTAAATAATAATTTTACATCTTATAAGTTTTCTGAATGTATTATATGTTTATATCACAATGGATTAGTTGAATTTGCTATTCAATTCATTTACTAAAACAAATACTTGTAGAACGAGCCTCAATTCAAATTTATAAAATTGCTGTGGGCTGTCACTGAATTATTTGACACTGACATGTTAGAACTGTCATTTTTGAAAGGTTTTATTTTGCCATAATATGGATAAGATCTACCTTTAATTAAAGTTTAATGTCTAATTTTGCTGATGCATGTAAATGTATTGTATTAAATAATTTTTAAAAACTATCGACAAATATTAACACATAATGGTAAATCATTTTGCTGCTTGGTTTAGGATTTAAATTATAATATTTTATGTTTAGTTCGAAGTCGACCACAATGAAGGAAGATTTTGCATTCCGCCTTTGAAGAAAACATCAAACACTATCGATTGTAGCATAAATGATTCATTTGATTTCGGCAGTGCGTTGCAGAACGTCTATCCGCTATTGAATCTGATATTCGAAAGGCTAACATTCAAAGATTTGCAGTCCGCAGCTTTGGTCAACGAAATGTGGGGTAAATACGCAGAAGGGGAACTGAAAAAGAGAATTTTGAAACCGAGTTGGATCAGTTTGTGCTCCACGAAAAAGAATACGAAACAGTGGGAATCGAGCAGAAATTTCACATTCGACGAAATGTCATTTGCCTTGATTTTCTACGATTATAGATATGTCAAGTTAAGCAAATTCGTATGCTCACATCAAGCGACGGAGGCCAAAAAAATGACATGTGAGTTGAAGTCGTTACAAAAGCACCAGTTAATGTGGATTTAATTTTGTTTTAAGTTGCAGAGTATTTTTCGGATCAAATCATACCAACGGGTGTGGATTTCTGGACGTTTTCTTGTCGAATTCTCTACTGTATTCAAGATATGAAAGGTTGTAATTTCATTGGATGTTTTAAAAATTTTAAAGCATATTTTGTAGAGCACAGGCCGAGTTTTACAGGATTGTTCCTACCATCAATTCCGAAAGTAAACGTCAGAAAATTCTATTGCTCAACGAAAATCTCAAGTGCTATCCAGAAAACCATAACTGATAACATACCATCGAATAACCAGATAAAATGCCTATTGTTGTTTAAAGTAGCGCTGGCGCCCGAGGAAAAGATTTTAAACTTTATATTAGAAAAGTAATTAAAAACCCCAAGTGTATGGCAATTAATTGATGAATTCTGCATTACAGGCAAGATTATACTACGTTAGCATTAGCCGGTGGTGTAATATCCGGAGGAATTAAACTTTTCCAAAATGATATTACACCAAAGGTTTACTCCACCCGTGGTGTTTATTGTATATGCTTCACGGAAGAAGAAAATGCTGATGCAGAATTCGATGCTTATTCGTTGGTGATTTACGATGAATCCGATTTTGAAGACAAGCTCTTCGAGGTACATTCAGTTTTGTAATTTTATTAGATTGCACTGTGTTTTGATTTTAGTTTAAAAAGAGAATTTCTATGCGTAAGCATAGTATCGCTCTGCGTATGTGTTGTGCAGCGAAAGAAGACAAAGATAAGGAGACTGCATTTTTTAAGAAACAGTTTGCGGATACAATTTTGATTGGCTTCGATGTCGATGGAGAAATTGGATGGGACAAATATCCTGAATTAAAATCTGGTACGTTCTATAATGTAGTTGTGGGCAAGGGTGTTTGAATTGATTCGCTGTATTCATTAAAAAGCATTTTAGCTGCATTTAAAATATATTATTGAAAAATTGTCAATGATTGAACAACAAGTTGTTGATGTTGATGTGTTATGCATAACAGATCAATACTTTGTTTTATTTATTGACTTGTAGAAAGTATTTGAAACGATGTTAAGTTTGCTGCGCGGGTATGCAATATACGCATATTGTAGCCACATGATCGCTCGGCTCAGTCTATGGAATCCGACTGGCAATTTGTTCTAATTGAATCGTCTGTCGCATCATTCATGATTCGTTCAACGCACGGATCCGTTCAACTTACAAGATTTGAAGAACAAAAGAACAGATGAACCATATAACGAGATTCGGTTCATATGGTTCTCACTTAAAATCCGTTCAAATTGAACTATTCGTTCTTGAACGGCACAGCTCTAATAAACAGTAAGACATGATGGAAATCCAGAATATCTCTGGGAAGGACACGTGAGTTGGGTTGGGTTGGGAAGAGAAATATTGTCTCTTATACCTTTAGGGTACCTACAACAATGATATTCCTTTTGGTATTGGAGAAACAATCATTTGGCATCTGTAGCAAGAATTGTTGTTGTTCTCTTTCTTGTGCCACATGTTACAACCCTTTGTATATTGTCATAGTCGGGTATTTTAAGTCACTCTATGAATTTCAGTTGTACCTCAATTTATCAAAACGTTCTGCACATTTTTAGTTTCTAATTCTCCTCCTAATTTCCTTTAATTTATGACCGAATTCTTTTCGGCTCTCTCCTTTAATCCATTTCTGTTATACAAATACTAGACTACTATCTATTTTCTCTTTTAACGCCCTGTTCATATTCTAGTGTTTAAATTTTATCTTACAAAATCCAAATTTCTTTCTTCCTTTTCTAGTAGTATTTTTACATTGTAGTATATTTTTTAATATATCTGGCTCTTCTCTGGCTACCTTTATATTTTTCACCGTTATTTCACTTCCGTCTATGTATTTTCTGCAATTCCATATAGTTTTCTTAGTGGGCCTTCCTGAATGATAATCCTGGACTTTCTGCTACACATATATTTTACTGTTTGGACAAATCTTGAGATTTCTCTCTATTATCTTAGAGAGTTTATATGCTACTGTATAATTTACCATTTGTTTGATAAGTGTCTTTGGTTTTTGTAGTTTCTCATATTCGTTAGTTTGTATGTTTCTCTGTTTTCTATTATAGAATTATTTTTCAGGATGCCCTTAATTTGTCGTTGGTACTATTTAGTTTGTGGGATCGGATTTCAGTTTTTAGCAGTTGTTGTTTTTTATGAATTCTAATGTTCTTTCTCTGTAGTTTTATTTGTGGTGTTGTCTCTGACAATTATTGCGACCAAGAATTATATATGAAGATAGCAAAGGTGACTTGGACGAAACGTTGGAATAACCCTTTTAGGGACAATTCAAATGTGTTGTTTATTACCCAACAACCAGGAAATATATGTACATATAAAAATATACTACTGTATTTCTTGCATAAAAATGCAGCGAACTATATAATGAATTTGCTGTTATATAGTTAACTGCATTTTTATGCCAGAATGATTTTTATATCATTTATCTGTCACAAATGACTATGTTACTTTCTTATTTATATAAATATATATAAATACCACTTATCATTTTTAGGTGACGAAACTCCTGAAAAACGAAGTAAGGTTATTCCGGATTCATCTCATCAGTACTCTTCTGTTATTGTGATACTAACTTGGGGAAATGTGATCTAATGTGTAACTATAGTATGTATAGCATTTACATTGTTTTTCTTTTAATATGAATATTTTTCTGATTTAATAAATATGTAAGATATTCGACTTTTATCCATGGATAGCGATGAAGAAATTTTTTTTATTTTGAAATAAATATTTCGACCGAAAGTGATGGTTTATTCCATCACCGTTTTCCATACCTCAAAACTGGTGTGTTATTGAAAAAAATTGTTGTCATAGAAGTTAAAGATGTAGAAATTTGCGCCAGTTTACTGGAAATTTATCGAAGTATAAGAAAGTTCAGTGCGTACCACTGTAGATTTTTTAAAGTAATATCTTAATTGGAAGTGGCGGTTTACTCCCGTCACTTTCTTTCATCTCCTGAAAATGATACGAGTTATCGAAAAAAAACCGTCCATTATATCTGCTTCAAGACACGATCTTCTCATCAATCCAAGGTTGTTTTTATAATAAAGAGCGTGTACTTGGTAGAGAAAGTGGTTTGACGTAAGGAAAACAAGGTTTACGTGCAATGGGTTTTTAAAAATAAAGGGTTTTTGTTTATTTATTTTTTCCAATT
Source organism: Geotrupes spiniger (assembly GCA_959613385.1). NCBI lineage: Eukaryota > Metazoa > Arthropoda > Insecta > Coleoptera > Geotrupidae > Geotrupes > Geotrupes spiniger. The sequence goes on from OY390739.1 coordinate 8,562,138, forward strand.
TAATCCATTTGGAGAGCCAACTGTCGTTCCCTGTACCATCATGTAAGCTTTTCGAAACTTTCTATGGTGACTGATATACAGAGTGTGGTTATTACCAGGGTTAATAGCTATATTCAACGTGGTATGACTCGTAATTTGTACAATTATGTTCGATATGTTTGTAAGTCTTCAAACAATATGAAGCACTTGCACACGGCAGGCGATACACAAAAGAAGCGTACAGATATTAGTTTTTGTATTTGCTCTTGTGTCACAAATCATACACATCAACTCTTTGGACTGTAGACTGTCATAGCCGCCTCCTTGTTCTGTTGAGGGGTTATTGTCTTTATAAGCATCGGGTTTACATTCACTGTGCAGTATCTTTTTTACATTTTATATTTTCCTGTTAGTGTTTTCCAACCCAACCAATTAATATTCTCTCGGTTCTTTCAAAGGTAATGGTAAAAGAACTAAGCGAACAGATCAGAACATATCTAGGATAGGATAATATTGTACCACCTGCTCAGTCTGGGAGTACAGCTACCGCACTTGTCGAAATTATTCATGATAATCTGGGGCTTCTAGATCTGCGTTTTGGCTGTGTTAGATAACTCGAAAGCAACGAATTGTTGCTAAGATGGTATATTTTGGGTTTTGACCATACTATAACAAATTTTAGTTAGTAAATTAGTAAATAGACATCAAATAGTATATTACATACCAAGGAATTAAAACGAGTGCTTTTATCCCATGGGTGACGTTTATTGCCAGAGGGCTCGTAGAGCTAAAATATCACTAGTCCTGAGGCATACACATTATTTTTTGAACTTCCCAGTAATATAAATTTAAATAATAATACATTTAACAACTAAATCCATTAGTTTTAATTTCATTAATTGTAGTAAACATCACTGATAGTGTTAACAATTAATAAAGATTTATAATGAAACCAGGGATTTAGAACACTTTATGTCCCTAGAGACTAAAAGACATTTTAGTCGCTGTTGAAAGGGTGTAAGTACTTTAGTCCAGGAAGTACAAAAAATGTATTATAGGTAATAATGAATCGAAAATAGTTGACAATGGCGGGGCTCAATATTAGGAACGTTATTATATATTTTATACACAGCTGATTTTTATAAGCAGCTGAGTAATCACATCCCTACTTTTTATGCTGACTATACATCAATTTGTCATAGTTTAGAGCAAATTCATACTACTGAACATTATTAATCCTGCTACGTAAAAATTAATAACTTTTCTCAAATAGTCGTTGCTTAAAAATTAATGACAACCTTGGGTAATCGTGGAGATGTGTAGATAATATAAAGGTGGAGCGAGTAGACCCACACCCAAAATCCTTCAGGCCCATTAGCCTGATGCCCTTCATTCTGAAGACCTTAGAAAATGTGTTTGATGGGCATATACGGAGGGAAGTACTGGTGACTGATAATAATAATAATAATTCCTTTATTGCTAACTGATATTAGCATTGTCAAGATATATACACAATAAAAAACACAAAACACCATATACAAAATATTAAATACCAACTAAAAATTACAAGCATATGGATCACTAAATGAATGTGATATTAAAGCATACAAACACAACATAATCCGAAAAAATAAAATTCAAATTACAATTTTATACTTAATTACAAAGCAAATTCATCAAATTCTCATGCTTAGTAATGCTTTGAGGTCGTCCGGCAATGCGCATCCCAGCTCAAGTGCCTATCCAATCGCAAACCTTGAAAATTGGCTGTCACTACTTCTGGAAGTGATATATTATCCGTCATTACCAATAGGCTATAATCAACATCATGTTTACCAATTCATTAATTTGGTTTTATTCGTGTTGAGCAACAAATGGTTATTCCTGCACCACATGGACATTTCAGAAAATACATTCGTAGCTGAACGCGAAGTTGAGGAAACAGGGTTAGATGACCTGATGCAATTTGTATAATCTACAAACTGTGCAGTTAAATTGCTACTTAAAGCGCACTGTATGTCATTGACATACATCAGGAATAGAGTAGGTCGCAAAATGGATCCCTAAGGTACACCACAATTAAATTCTCTTAATTCTGAAAGAAACATGATCCCAATAACCCATCACGCCAGTAACATGCGATCTAGTCCTTAGGTAAGATCGAAATATATCCAGTGCTACCCCCCCTAATGATCCCCTGAATGTCCATCAGTATGCCTGTCAAAAGGTCAAATCAACAAACTTGGAGCTGTACAACCTTGTCGGGAAGATAAACCAACCCGTGGAGTGCAAAGGGATTACGGTGGCTGCCTTCCTTGAACATTCAACGCAGTCAGAACAATGACCACATAGTTGTGTGGAGAAACGATTAGATTTAGGGCGGTAAGAGGCTGCCCACAAGTAGGGGTTCTTTCCCCCCTACTATGGACACTTCTGGTGGAGGACCATTCAAGTCATTCTCAGCAGGTCAACATACAGGCCTTTGCTGATGATATTGTTATTTTGGCAATAGGCAGTGATGAAGCAATCATCTCTCAAACTCTGTAAGAAACGTTAGATCACATACAATGCTGGTGCGAAAGAGAGCAATTAGCCATAAACCCTCGTAAAACAGTTATTGTTCCATTCACAACCAGGAGGAAGGTTGAGAAACTTATACTGAAAGGTGAAATGATACTACTGGTGGAGGAAGCAAAGAGCTATTAAAAAGCCCTCGGAAGTGCAGGACAATAAAAAGAGAACAACATTGCAAGTCTTTGCTGACAATCAATGTACGTTGAAGTCGACCAGGGACTGCTGCACAGTGCTCTCTCAATTAGGGACAGCCAACAAGGTCAGCCTGATATGGATACGCGGACTGGAGGGAAATGAAGCAGCCGACTCTCTGGCAAAGAGCGGAACTAACTGGGAATTTATTGGCCCAGAACTGGCTCTTGGGATTACAAGAGCCCTGGCCAGAAGCTCAAATAAGAGTTGGATGGAGTGCAAGGTACTTGAATAGTGGCAGGAGTGCCAGGGAATAAGACATTCCAAGATAGTACTGAAGGGCCCATCTGCTGCACGTACCAGGACACTGTTGGGTTTGGGCAGAAGAGATCTGCGTATGCTAACAGCCCTGGCTACTGGTCATAGTCGACTAAGGCATCACATGCATAGGTTGGGAGGGGCTGAGGCCACCAAATGCCAACTATGCATTGTAACTGATGAGACAGCAGTCATGTGTGCCTGCCCCGCGGGGCACCAAATCAGGTTCTCAGTCTTTGGTGAGACAAAATTTGAATTATTTTGTCCATCGTATATGTTTATAAATACAGCGCAGTGTAACGGGTTGCATACAATATCTGTAACGTAATCTCTACGTAATCTTTTTAAATCACCTGTATTTCGTTGACATGCCAGCGAAACGATCATGCGCAAAGGTGCAGAGGAAATATGGTGGAGTTTGACATTTCGTGCGAATTTGTTGTGCTTTAACTGCGGTGGTGCCCTTTTCGGGGTTTTAATAAATTAAAATGCTTGTTGTTAAACGTTAAATAAGTTATTACTAAAACAAGTGTTATTGTCGTACATTACAGTGAAGTGAACCAGAAAATTTTATCCTTTAGCGTGCAAAATATAGATATACAGGTGAGTGAAACATATGTCAATTTTGTTTGTTAAAAGGTACAATCAGAATTAATATCGGTTGATGTTTTATTTGTAAATTTTATCACTATAATATATACACATAGATAATATGGACAATACGTTTCAGGAAATAAATCATACGATTCCTGAATCTGTCACAAACAAACCCACGAAATTAATCACGTTTTAAACAGGATGTGCGAATCGCCTTTTATTCAACTAATTACATTATGATTTACGATTTTCACGCGAAATGATGCAAGTGATTTAAATATCGATTCATTTCGATTTGGGATTTAAAAACACGTACTAAATTACGAAGGTGAAATATTGATGTTTATCTGCTTGTTTGTTGGTTCTTTTGGTAACCTTGAACGAATTATCGCAGCGAACATTTGGCTTTTATTCAATGGATTTTTATCATTTTGCATAATTTTCTTTATTTGTGGATTCTTTATCGAATTGTGGAATATCTTATCATTTATTGATTTACATAGGTAGATTCGTGAATCATTTTGCCTTGAGTGAAATGGCATGTTTTAAAATGACCGTCATCGTATTTTCGTGTTTACACAATTACACAATATAAATAGGCGGATTTATGTTTTACATTTTTCGTTCTACGAGATTTAAAAAGATTATATAAAAGTTATCATATTGTTTTGTAATTTTTATCAAGGCACTTTATTACTCTATTTATTGTCAATTACTAATTGACATGTGGTTCTATGACATTTGTTACTTACATGACACGCACATCAAAATATTCACGTAACGTGAATTCTTTAATTACAAGAGACGAGAATGGGCGACGTACGTTTTTATTAAATGACTGAGGGAAGGGAGTTGTATAATTATGACATAATTATATTTTTACTTATTAACCGTTTCCTCTTCGTCAATTTCTGTTTTGCTGGCTTATATTTCCAAAATTGAGGTTAAGATTCGTGACAGAATCATAAACGTGACAGTAATGGTTGCAATTCAAATTATTATGTTCAGTTTGTCCAACGTGAAAAACCCCAAGAAGGTCAATTGATTAAACTATACTCTGTTTTGAAACTAGGAGGAGTGATTTAAATTTGCCGCGCTAAAACCTACACCTGTAATTGGCCAAAACCGAGTCTGTTTTACATAATGCTAAGTGGTTGCATTTCAGTTAATAGTTTTGTGCTCTTAATTTCTTTGTTCGTAATTCCAAAAGTAAATAAATCAGCTCTTTTCAGAACTAGCTGCTTCATAGCGTTATAACATCGTGTATATTATTAAGTATATATATTGTACTCAATACAAGTTTCGCGTCAGTTTCAGTTTCAGTGTAAATATGGCTTTTCCATTTACTCCTCCTAGTTTAAAAACAAGGTAGAAACATAAGAAAATAGCATAAGTATCTTCATTATCATAACTATTTTAATCGATAAATTAAGTGAGCCGGCACCTTACAAAGTATTCGACGTTGTGTACATCTGTTTGTATAGTAATTATCAGGAGATTATTGAATACATAATGTGGGTGGCAAGCGGATATGTTGGCTCATATCACTTTTTCCGTTTTTGTTATTGTAGTGAAATTATCACTATTTTTAACTTTCATAAATGGTTAGATATGGAATTTTGCATAATTTATAAAACTCAATTTAATTAACCAAACAGCCGAGTTAATAATGAAATAACAACTAAAATATATGAATCTACGACCACCAAAACCATGAAAAACATGCCATTATGACAAGAAGGAGTGTACACAGAAAATTTTCTTATGGTAATTGATTGATTGACGGCCATATTTTATTAAAAATTAAATAATCAATTAATTTTGAAATTTAATCATTGCAGTTTAAAAGCAAAACCCTCCAAAGTAACAAGTAATAGTATATTATTATACAAGTTTAGTAAGGCAACGGATTGTCGCACGAGTGGTTTGGGGCACGACGAGCTTGCGAGGGGTGCTCCAATAGAACGAGTGCGTCAATTCGCCTTACTAAACGAGTGTAATATACTATTTTATCTACTTTGCTTTACTAATTCTTGAAATTTCGCCTGTTTAAGTTTTCGTATTAGACTAGGAACTTTTGCGTAAGTTGGGTTCACTGATATTGACACTTTGTATTAAATTTCAAAATAATCTAATAGCCGCCATAATTTCTGTAATTTGTGTGCAAGATGCGGGCAGAAAATGCTGAATTTACGTGTACCCCAGCGTACATACGCGAAGCCGCTCAAAAAGCTGTTCAGAATTTGTTGTCGGTAAAATCCAAGAGGATATATGACAGATTACGTCATGACACGAACATGGCACGAACATAACCAAACTAAAAGTTACCAAAAAAAGTTTAATAATACGACTCATTATTATATTATATTACATAACAAGCGCGGAAAGTAATACATATCGTACGAGTTTGATTCGCAATAAAACGAGTACGATATATATTACTTTCCAGCGAGTTATGTACGCTATTTTTCCCAGGACCACAACAATATTAGACATTTTCATTATCAATTTATTTGTTACTATTTGTAAAATTTATAGTAACATTATTATAACAATTAGTAAACGAGATGGGATGTGTAACAGTTTGATTATACATCATATTATTTGATATTGTGTGTGTTTGTGTCACAGTTGTGTCAATAGTTCTTCTGGATTCCACCAATGGACTTGCGAATATTGATGTACTTCAGTCATGGATGGATCGGGATTTGCAGCTTGTTGTGAATCTTGATGTACTTCAGTGATAGATTCATTAACATCGGGGTTTATAGCTTGCAAAATTTTATTTGCGACCTATGTTGTACCTCTTTTGGGATTTTTCAGGGATGTATTTTGAGCCGCTGCAGTTATATTTGGCGGAGTACACTGTGTCGACGAATCACTTTCAACGTCGCTGTTATTCATGATGAGAATAATGCAATATGAAAAGAGAGATGACAGGAAATTAATTTACTGTCAAAAAGTAAACACAAGGCCACTAGAAAATGAAACAATGTCTATAGCAAACACGTTTGTTATAATAACGCACAGTTGAACGATATTGGCAATTTTCGTGACTACTTGATTGTATGGAATATATCTATTTCTTATGTGGTCGTGGGAAAAACTGTTTTCGATATAACAATGAGTCCATTATTAACGCAAAGTAGATAAAATATTAAATTACATACGTTTATCTTTTTACTTGTTCCCATGGTATGACAAGTGTCCCGTTTGTCCCTTCTGCGGGCGCCCACAGTGATAACAACGAACTCTTCTTTTTTCTGAAGTATCTACCATCGGTGCAAAAGTAATCGTTAGCTATGTTTGAAGGCCTATATCAAAGAAATGCTCGTCGGAAAAATTGCTACAACCAGCAATCATTTCTAAGTAACATACTGTATTTTTTTGCCCTATGTTTAGAAGTGCAAAGAGCATTGGACTTTAGCGATTTGTAACCGGCAGTCGTCTAATTTTCTACTATACCGTTCGACAAAAAAAAAATAATGACTTCGACTGTATGTAATCTGACACATGCTGGTGTTTTTATTTTTGTAATATTTCACATACTTTAGCTGGAAAGGGTAGTTTTCGTAATTTGTTATATCGGTTACAAGATGTTGTAGAGTAGTTTCAGGCTGTAAAGGACATGTACGTCATCAACAAGTTGCGCGGCGGGAAAAGTCCAGTGGCTCGAACTGGTATTTCAGGCGGACGCGAAGCAAATACAAGTGCGTTTTACAAAACTCGCGACACTGCTTTGACAATCACCCCCGTTTTCTGCTAATGGACTGTTCCAAACCAAAAAGCTGTTAGTGCGCATAGCCACCCTTATGTCCTTTACATTTCAAATCATCAACTAAATTCTTAGATTGTGTTTATCTCAACATACGATAGGAGATCAGTATTTACGGTCCCTAATATAGAAGGAAACAAATTGAAGAAATATCAAACGTTTATGTTTCTACATAATCTCCCCGAACGAAGATGCATTTGGTCCAACGATGCTCCAAACTTTCCCTCTGGAAAAAATCTTTCGGTTGCTCTTCCAACCAGTCGTTTACGGCCGTCATCACTTCATTATCGTCGTCATATCTGGTCCACCCGAAGATATTCTTTTAATATTGGATATAAAAAGAAATCACCGCCAGGTTTGGTGAATTTGCGGGATGTTCAAACAATTCAAATCCTGCGTTCATAATAACGCTCATGGCAACATGGACAGGAGCGTTGTCTTGATGAAACAGAATTCCTTTGCTCAATTTTCCCCGTCTTTTTTGTTTGACACAATCCCGCAATCGTGAAGTTAAGTTGGCATAGTAGGAGCCTATTATTGCATGTCCACGTTTAAAAAGTCATCAAGATTCCGGCTGCGTCCCAACAAATTGTGGCCATAACTTCACCAGCGGATGGCAAAACACGAAACTTGCGTGGTGGCGGAAAACCTCGGCGATGCCACTACATACTTTCTTGCTTCTACTCAGGATCGAAGTTGTGAACCCACGTTTTATCAACAGTGACGAATCGAGAAATAAATTCATCCCGATCTGCTTAAATTAAACTTTGCCAAATTGTCTTCAGAATGCAATATTCTTTGGCCCTCAAAATATTTTCTATAGTACAATGGCATCAAATAAATTTCGGACATCAAATTTCCTGTCATTTTTAAAATAAAATGTGGTTTAGGCTTTAATGTCATAATTTAATATTTACACGAAAGATGGTCTAATCTTACACCTCAATGGTGTAGTGAACATTAATTAAAACAGGTCCATGAAGACTAACTGGTGGATCGCTAGACAATATTGTTTCTGGGTTATTACCCTTCGTCAGTGGCGATTACCAAGAACCTTAGTTGTTGAAATACCTTTACATGTAGTGGCCATCAAAACTTCTTGGCGCGAGCCAATCACTCCTAATGAACCACTGACAACAGAACACTGACAAGACGATACCTTGTCTAACAACTAATAATAATAATATGTATGTTTTAGAAAGAAGATAACAACTAAAATTTAGGAAAAGATTAATTCTTATTTCTACATAAGTTATATACCGGGTGGAAAGTATCAAACCCGAACATAGCATAATTGCATTGGAATATACTTTTATGCATATACCTGCTCCCCATTTCCACCGATAAAACTTATAATGACATCAAATGAAAGAGAATAATAAACGGCGTCAACTGATACTAAAATCTTCTCTTAATACCTTATCATTAGGTTTTTACAAAGCAATTAATATTAAAAACCCAGGTGCTATAAACTATGGGAGGCCGTGCTTCTGTCGGCACAACTCACTATTTGTCAGATTTGACAACTGCATAATTGATTTAAATTGCTTTGTAAAAAACTAATGATAAGGTATTAAGAGAAGATTTTAGTATCAATTGACGCCGTTTATTATTCTCTTTCATTTGATGTCATTATAATTTTTATCGGTGGAAATGGGGAGCAGGTATATGCATAAAAGTATATTCCAATGCAATTTTGCTATGTTCGGGTTTGATACTTTCCACCCGGTATATTCAATATTATTGACTTCAACATTAACAATAAAAATAAAATCAATATTTCGTCATAGCCCCATTTGGTGCTATCACATTTTCCAACCTTCTAGGCATTGAGAGACACATATTTCGGAAATAGTCCTGAGGTATTGTATGCCATTCTTCCATAATTGCAGTCAACAGCTCCTCCCTATTGTGAAAAATTACCCCTCTGCTTTGTAATTTCTTTTGCAACAGTCCCCACAGATTCTCAATAGGATTGATATCCGGGCTTCTACTAGGCCAATCTAGAACACTTATGTTTTGGGCCTGGAGCCACTCAACAGTTCTTCGTGCCGTATGTACGGTACAATTATCATGTTAGAAAATAAAATTGTCATTACGATATACTCCTCTTACCGATGGAAGCATGATGTGCTCCAGGATCCTAACATAAACATCACTGATTAAACGATTTTCAACGTTTACTGTTACACCAGGACTAACCGCAGAAATCCAGCCCCATAAATTAACTGAAAATCTTCCGCTTCGTTTTGTACTTGCGATGTATCTTTCATGACATCGAGCATTTCTGGGTCTATACACCCTGATGTGGCCATTGTGAGAAGATTGAAACACCTTCTCATCTGAAAATACAACTCGCCTTCAGAAGTCATCGTGACGAGCCAAATGCTCCAAAGCAAATGCTACACGTGCTTCCTTATGTTGAGGTGTTAATCCAACTTTTTTTTGCGACGACATAGCTTTTTACATTACTAACCCTTATACGATTCCGCGCAGTCGAAATTAAACCAGGAAAGTTACTAATTATTCTTGCGTCAACGGCATTCTTTAAAGGGTGATTCAGTAACACATCAACCAAGGCTTCATCTTGTTCAACAGTTGAAATTCGAGATCTTCCGGACCCTCGCCGACGTTCTATTATTTGAGTTTGTCTCCATTTCTGTATATTGCAGTGAATAGTGCTTTTGGGTATACCTAACATTTCTTGAATCTGCCTGCATGATCTACCGGTCTGCATGAGAGCTATTACTCTAGATTTGTTAAATTCAGATACTGATGGCATGTTCAGATTTCAGTTAATCTGACGTTACTTTGAAGTATTGAGAAAATAATTTCAATATGCCAGAAATTATGACATTAACGCCTAAACCACATTTAATTTTTTAAAATGACAGGAAATTTGATGTCTGAAATTTATTTGATGCCATTGTACATCTTGAAATTTAATTGTAATTAATATTTGATTTTTGAGAGCGATATAAATACTGTAATATGTCGCGCACGTTACCCTTAGGTAGGGGTGATTTCAGCCGACGGCTGGTAGTTTCGTGTTCATCACATTCTATAGCTATGTCTCCCTAATATTACTGAATTAATGTTAGAAGATTAAACTATTTTGAATTATAATAAAATGTACACGAGAATCAAGCTAATTGCTGTTCAAATTCCAGTCGGAGTACTTGCCCTATGTAAATTGTGAGCATTGACCATCATACACATCCGTACGCCGTCTTCACTGAGTTCAACGATAATGTACACGATTCATATCATTGTAGTTGGTACTGTGCGTTAGGTGAAAGTTAACGTGCGTGTACGTTAATGATATCGTTGCCAACGCGTCAACTCTCACGAATCGAACAGCATGTACACTGTTACTTTAATTTCAGAAATTTTACGTGCGATTAAGCAGTTACTTCATTGTTCATTGTTTGCGTATGTTTCAAAACAGTTAATTCCACACGTGCTATTGTAAAATATTAATGATTCTTTTTTACAATCATTGTTTGCCAGACAATATTCGCCTTGCTTTTAACGCGTAATAAAATGAGTGAATTAATTAAAAACGAACATATTGATTAAACGTCTAATTTTCATATTCGGTAAGTACACTCCAAGAATATTCGTGATCAACTCGATAATTCAACAACTATTGAAGATACGAGTATAGCAGATATTTTGATGTGATTGTTGTTTCACACTCTTTTTTGATATTTTTATATCTGACATTTTTACTCGGCGGTTAATCATCAAACATCAAATCTTAAACTTTCTTGATGACTTCATCAGTTCGTGCTTCCAGAGGTCTTCCACACTTTGGGTCATCATGATTGAATTTCCCGTCCGATTTGTACTGCTTGCATAATTTTCTCATGGATATTCTTCGGGCGAAAATGGGTGATTTGTAACTTGAACCCAGAAAAACACATGAAATTTTTAACGAAAGAAGGCCATTTTCGTGTATTTCAACTGATCTAAAAATTACAAATGTTAAGCGATTGGAACCGAACTTGAAGATGACACTTTAAAATGCCACAGAAGCTTCATATAGAAATTGTCGTGATATCGTATTGTTTTCATAGCTAGGTAGACAATGTTAGAAACTCTGCTCGCATATATAAAATATAAATTAAATATTATTATTGTCGAAAATAAATTTCAGCGAATGCATTAAGGTGATGACAGCACTTTCGCCCTCTATGTACTCATCAGACTACCACATATGGTGCCAAGTACTTGCAAGTTTTGATGGTACCAACGTTGTTGGTCGAAAAGACTCTGCAATTATGTAGCAGTAACTATGTGTGGGTATTCACGTCTAGATGGCGGTAATACTCAACACAAACTCATTGTCGTTATTAATTGTCATTTATACAAAAGTAATTAGGTAAACAAATCAAACGAGTAATAATGAATGTAATAACGGATTTATGAAGAGGAGATAAGAAGAAAGACTAGCAGTAACTATGTGTGGGTATTCACGTCTAGATGGCGGTAATACTCAACACAAACTCATTGTCGTTATTAATTGTCATTTATACAAAAGTAATTAGGTAAACAAATCAAACGAGTAATAATGAATGTAATAACGGATTTTTGAAGAGGAGATAAGAAGAAAGACTCATTCGTCGAAAATTTCCAATTGTAAAAGTATTGTGTTCTGAAATTACAATCGAAGTTCCAGATTCGGGTCATTCCATGTCAGTTCAATACGGAAAAAGACCATTTTCATCCTCACAATCTCAGAAATATGTAGTAATGGAAAAACTTGGAAAAATATAAAATTTTACTCAGATATGTTAACTCGTTTTTGAACTACAGAGGTGTAAAGTTCCCGTAAATGGGCCAAAAAACAGGAAACACCATTTTTTTTTAATTGCTGTAGAAGCTTTCATAATTGAGCTAGGTGCCATTTTACAGCATTTCATGGCGTTTCCTATGATGGGGGAGATCAGTATTTACGGTCCATAACATAGAAGGAAACAAATTGAAGGAATATCAATTTATTTTTCTACATGATCTCCCTCAAGGTCGATGCAATTGATCCAACGATGCTCCAAATCCTTGTTTCCCCCGGAAAAAAATCTTTCTTTCTATAGTACCATTTGTAATTCGTAATTTCAGCTAACCGGCCAATGGTCAGTTGGTCTATATGTCATTGCCATATCGTGTGTACGATTAACATTTTCTTGAGTAGTGACAGTCACTGTTCGCATGTTTACATGTTTGTCTTTCCAGTTTAAATTCTTGAGTTATATTTTTCACCACTTGGTTAGAAACAGCACCCTCACCTAATACAACTACCATGTCTTCATGATGTTCTTTTGGCGACAACCCTTTCTTTTGCAACTGCAACTTCTTTTATAACTGCACGAACCTCTGATTTTTCCATTTTTAGAATTTCTCTAAACTTTTCTACTTAAATTCTAAATTATTTGAACAGGTAACAAGTGACAAAACTACAACCAATATAACAACAAATGATTAATACTTTAATGTGTCAAATTGATTCAACGTCACTCAACGCCCACTATGTCAGGGACGCTAAATAATGATCTCCCCTCGTACATCTCCAAATCTCTGCCCTTCCCCTAGTCCTCTTTGCTCCACCCCATTTTGTCACACTCCTGCCACCAGTGCTTCCATTCGACTCTTCCTTTTCCACATGCCTCACACGTCTTATACTCTTCCAGCATCCAATACGACTATGTCGGTAACATATTCAACATTATAAATATGCCGATATGTACAGAATTCCTTCGTTCATATACTGGACCGTACTCAGGGTGCACGTGTGCGTGATAAATTCATCCGGCTATTGTTGATTTCCAGCTAAAGTATATGAAATATTTCAAAAATAAAAAGTAGTTCGAAACTCTAGTGCGAATGAATTTAAAAACATGTTTTCCGACGACCATTATGAAATGTATTGAATTGTACACGGTTTTTTGTTACTGAAAGTGGGATATTGCGAATGGAGGGAGTACCCGTGTGAAATATGAAATCGATCAATCTGATTGGCTGTCGTGCCGTGTTGAAAATACAACTTTCAACACGGGTAGTGTAGTCGTGGTTACCAATGAAATCTGACATTTATTAACATGTGTCATTTGTGAATTCTGAAACTTTAATCAATATATACTTTTGATTTTTATTGTTATGGTGGTCGTCGGAAAAGTATCGTGTAAAACACGTGTTCGAAAGTCGATTTCACACTCGTTTGCTTAAGCCACTCGCCTTTCGGCTCGTGGCTCAATCCTGCAAACTCGTGTGAAATCTTGCCTTTCCAACACTTGTTGTACAATATACTATTTTGATTGGAATTACTCCCATTCAACATTGTATTATGATACTTCAATATCCCGTTAACATAATGTTCTTACCGGCGAAGGGGTAAATTGGCTATGATGGTAACAGTAATGGCGAGCTCCAATTAGTTGATGTTCATCGTTTTCCGAATTAAGTTGCTATTCGTATAATCATGGCGGATGTTACCCAAGCTAATTCTTTGCCACAAGCGAAGAAAATTCAATTTATGTATTTATATTAGCACATTCGAAAGGTTTCAGGAGAGGTCAGGAATATTCAAGTGTCATGTTTATTTTTTATCATACCTTATAATGTTGGTTGTAAACTAAAAGCAAAACTAACGTCAATCAATGGTTCACATCTGGCTCAAATTTAAAGATATGTCGAGAAATGGTGTTGCAATGTCTTGGAAATGTATCTGCTCAAGCACAGGTATATTAAATGCCTTGAAACTCGATAAATATTATTCAAGCTTATTAAGAATGTAGGAGTACGTTGGAAAAAGTGCCACGATTTGCGACTAAAAATAAAACTCTTCGATAACGTTTCCTATCCATAGCCAATCCGAGGCAACCCCAGAGCCATCTCACTCCGCAAAGCCACCAAAGAAATTTGAAGACTGTGGTATCAGAGCCCACACAAAAGAAACTAAAGGATTTAGCTTCGGTTTCTTCTGAAGAGCTTTCTTTTGCTACCCAAATGAGTTTAAGAGAGCATGGAAAATATAAACATGTGCACTATCTACTGAAGAAGCATTAGTTCTAATTATTAATACAAAATCCACGTATATGGAGTACGGAATGACTCCCAAGAGATATAATACAAATATACTGCCTTTCAAATAATCTAGTGCACGTAGAAAAACAAATTATTAAGTTTTGAAGCCAATCTGTCACTTCTGACAGAAATTATCTCGTTAGCAACAGTTGCCTGTGCCTTTAATTTGACCATAGTTTCATTAATTTGTCGCATTTGTTAGGAGTTTCTTCTTGCTTGTTGTAAAGTAACCTTTAGAATGCCACGAGTTCAAAAAGACGTGCAAATTTTCACCAAATTACCATTTGAACGACGACGAATTGTCGGGATGCATGAGGCTGGTTTAACCTTTCGTGAGATAGCCAGACGTGTCAATCGGTCACACACCACTAAAGCACAGATTTGCAGAGGCTGGCAGGAAGAACACCTAGAAGTTCGTCGTAGTGGTACTGAACGACGAAGAGTGACGCAAGAGCGAGAAGATCGGCTCTTAAGGCGACATGCAGTTAGAGACCCAGAAGAACCATCACGAGCCGTTGGAATAAATTGGATAAGAGCAATGGTATCCATGAGCACGAATACGCACGTTTGGACTACGTTCTTACCGTCCTTATTTTCGTCTTCAGCAATAGGAGAACAGAAAATGCAATTATTATGCATACGTTTTGCAATCACAAGCACTTTTTTGAGCAGCATATAATATATATCAATTTCCTTTCGTTTGCGCTCGATTTGCTCGAAGTTAGTGAAACTCACAGCTGCAGATGTTTCATCTATCTCCGCCACCCCATATTTCTGTTTTGCTTGGAAACTATTATATCTTTTCTGTGTGGTTTTTTGGCTGTTTCAATTGTGATACTAGTTTCTACCACCTGAAACATATGATCTGACCAGTCTGTATCGGCTACCCCACTTCTTATTATTGGTGTGTTTGTTAGTGTATTGTCTATTAGGGTTGCTGTTACATTTGTTATTCTTATTGGTTCTTTAATAGTGGGCTTCTAGTTAAAGTGATTAAATATTACAAAAAATAAACTCTACGTTGAAGCTGTAAATATGTTGTTAGCGCCCTTTGAGACTGAGAAAAGTTTGTGACGGTTCTTCGTCTTCACACAATGAATAATTATTAGAAGGGCATTGTTGACTACCGTTTTGTAATTACTTTTCATATTTTCTTAAATTTTAACATCATAAAATATTAAAAAAATAACAAACTGGTACTTAAAAATTAATTCGCGACGTTTCAAATTTCATTGTTGAATAGTGTAGTAGAAAAGAAATTGTAAAGACAACTGTCTGCAAAAATCGCTACAATCCACTGCTTTTTTGCACTTTAATTATTTCTAAACGTTGGGGCAAAATACTTGGTTTCTAGTCATCTGCCAATGACTAAAGATGCACTTTCAGTAAAATCCTGTCCTGGTCTGTTGTGTCATCTTTATGCCATCTAAAGATAGTTTGAAGAAAAATCGATTATATCTTCATTGTGTTGGCGCTTCATATAGTTAGTTTATTCCAGAAAATTATACCCTTGATTAATCAACTTGATTAATTAGTTGATATTTGTAAGCAAGTATCAACTAATTAATCAAGTTGATTCATATATAACCCTAGAATTTCGCATTTTGTTTACAAATAGAGTATTGAATATCGACTCATGCAGGTCGTACCCACTAACTCAATGTGCCTTTTTTGCCACAATCTTGAATGAACTAAATGAATAAAATGAAGTTACATTTATTAATTAATCATTTTTATAATCCATGTTTTTATATCTAACCGCAAGCGACGTTGTGGATAAGCTATCGCTGTGCAATTTTGTGGTAGACGTACCACCAATTAGAGACAATTAAGTACCATCAGGCAATTATGTGATTCCACATTCCATATCCCACCATTGAATTTTAATTAAAGAGTATTTCACTGTTGACTTGAGATGCGTGGATTAAAAACTTAATTGTTTAGTTGTTCTTTTGCGCATCCCCACTATTTTGTTCGTGAATATGAAAGTGTAAATTATCGGGTAGTAATTTAATGGAATTTTTGACGACGAAATATTTTTTTTTGTTTCAGAATGACTTCGACGACAACTAGTGCAATTTTGACGGCGACAAATATGGCTATAAACGCCACTGTCTCGGCTACGACTGAAAGTATACCGTCGGTTGCGTCGACGCCTTCGGAGCCCATATTCCTACAGACAAAGTTGGCCCAGGGTATAGCTGGTACGTTCGTATGGTTGGCGCTGTTCGTCACTTGTCAACAGGTAAATTGAACATTTTTATTTAATATCCGTTAACGAAGTACAGTTTTCTACGATTTTTACTACGCTTACAACAAGTGACTTGTGAATTAAATCACACACGGAGTTAACGCCCACAGAGCGTGAGCATTGTTCTTTACTTAGGTGACTTTATTAAAATATCGGGAGATGTTTCAAATTCGGTTAATTGCCAAGATCAGGCAAAAATTCTTGAATATCGCAAGATGTGTTAAATTTCAATTTATTCAAACTTGTTCTCTTAACCAATTTCTTGTATAAAAGGTGCCACGATACGTTGTGTTCTGTATTAAGAGCCTTATGCACACATGTATTTGTTTTGTATTTCAACAAAAAAATTAATAATGATAAGTGATAATAGATATTTTCAGGCGACGAACGAGAATATTGAAGAAAAAATTAAATTAATGAAAAAATGGCAAAAAGAAGTAAATCAATGAAAATAATCTCCATTGCACTAAGTTTAAAAACAATAAATTCTGTAAATAAAGAATTAAAAAAATATTGACCTAAATAATGATAAACTTAAAAAACAAAAATAAATAAACCAAAATATAAAGATATAAATATAGGATTCTCGGGGTGCGAACTGCGTTGTAGAAATGTTCCCCAAACTGTCGCTTCGACGGGGAGGGATTTTCCATTAATCAAGTAAGAAAACAACGGTTAATGCATGGTGCTGAAACACCACACAATTGCATTTTCAACAACGAAGATTCTAGGGAAGACAAGTCTAGCCTTAATACGGAATTCCATCCGAGTGACGAGATTTCAACTTGAGGATGTCAGCAAGCGACTACTTGATCTACATGTGATCCATCCTATAGCAGAAGATCGATCATCTAGCATAACTAACAGACTAAAAGAAGAACAGAAACCAAAGTCCAAGGTCAACGAAATACAACCTAAAGTAGTGTACAACTTATCAGACGAAGCATTGGATATGGTCACCACCGACGTTCTTATCAAACGGTTCAATTTCGTTGTGGCATTTTCACGGATTGCAGTAGAATAAATCTGCCGACTACAAAAAATGGCCACCCTACTAGCAGATCCTGCATACAAACCCATCGCAACAGATCCAACGACCTACCTGGAGAAGACGACAAAAGGAAAATTGAAGCAACACGACTGAAACAGGAAACCAAGAAATTAACGATAACGAAGGAAAAATCATCAAAATGTCCGAAGATATATGGCCTACCATAGATCCACAATCCAATCGCCAACAAGATATCTATCAAAACAGTTGTAACCTTTCGCCGAACAAGCAGCGTCATACATCAATAATGCAGACCATTTCATCCAGATGCTGAAGAATCATTCTGCGGAACCCTACCACTTGTTGATGAGCTTTGTGGTATCACTGTTTACACAAGTTCCGGTAGACGAAACTGTTGGAACGGTAGTACAAAACGAAGGAACGCATCATTAGTCCAGGATTGCGTCAAGAATACTTTTTGAGAATCAACGCTACCAGTGGAGCCCCTATGGGATCACTACTGTCACCTGAGATGATGAGCAAATTTTTTCGTGGAGCAACTGGAGCACAAAGCACTTGAGGCAGCAGAATTGAAAAAAGGTGTGGTTGAGATTCCAAATTACACGTTCGTAATATTAACACAGGAACGAGAAGAACTCAACAGGTTTTTGGAACACCTCAACAAACAAAACATTCTGCTGTATAATTCATCGTGGAAGTAGAAGGCAACCAGCTACCTGGATGCGCTAGTGATAAGAGGAGAAGACAAGAGCTTCGCCCACACAGTATATAGAAAGAAGATTCACACCAACCGGTACCTTAACGCACCACCAGTACATAATTAATTTATAATAGTATTCTGAATGAAATTGTTACACAGTGATCCGATGAAGCATTTGTCATGGATGCGAATTATTGGTAATAAAATAAAGAACGTATTGAATGAAACGCTACCAGTGGAGCACATATGGGATCACTACTGTCACCTGTGATAGCTAATCTATTCGTGGAGGAACTGGAACACGAAGCACTTGAGGCAGCAGAATTGAAACCAAAGGTGTGGTTGAGATTCCAAATTACACGTTCGTAATATTAACACACGAAAGAGAAGAACTCAACAGGTTTTTGGAACACCTCAACAAACAAAACATTCTGCTATATAATTCACCGTGGAAGTTAAAGGCAACCAACTACCTGGATGCGCTAGTGATAAAAGGAGAAGACAAGAGCTTCGGCCACACTGTATATAGAAAGAAGATTCACACCAACCGGTATCTTAACGGACCACCAGTACATAATTAATTTATAATAGTATTCTGAACGAAATTGTTACACAGACAGCATTTGTCATGGATGCGAATTATTGGTAATAAAATAAAAAACGTATTGAATGAAACTTCGTTTGTGATTGCCGCAATCAATTATCTATTGGATTTGACAGATTGAAACTCGAATTGCAATAATTTGAAACAAGATTGATAATTATGTTCCTTATAAATTAGGATACAGGTTTAATAATTAAATACAATTCAGGGTCTTAATAGTGCTTGACAGATATGAAACATTACATTTGAGGTTCTTAAAATATTTGTTACATTTGCGATTTCACAAAGGTCTTGGTATAAAATAATTAAAACTTCATAACCGCAAAATTATGATAATCTTTTTGATAGGTGATTCATTGACTTTCTACAAGATATGTTATTTCGAGTTATAAAGGTCAGCACTAAAAAATTCTATGAGACACAAATATGCACCATACGAGGTCTGTAAATTAAGTAATGAGACTTTAAAAAATATATATATTCAAACAGAATCTCAATTGTATATTATCAGCCTCAAAATATCGTCTTTCTGAAGCCACACAGCGCCAGAGACGGTTCTTCCACTCCTCAGAGCAGTGCTGGAACCCGGATACTGGAATAGCCTTCAGCTCATCGGTTACAGGTGTATGAATTTTTTCGACTGTCCCAAAATGAGTTCCCTTGAGGTGATTTTTCAACTTCGGGAAGAGAAAAAAGTCACAAGGACTCAAGTCAGGCGAACAGGGAGGCTGAGGAGCCACATTAATGTTTTTACTGGCCAAAAACTCGTTTATTGAAATTGCTGTGTGACAAGGAGCATTATCGTGATGCAACACCCAGTTGTTCTTGATGTTTGGTCTCACACGAATGAACCTTTTTCGAAGTTTTTCAAGAACCTTCCGGTAAAAGTATTTGGCCTTGAGGTAGAAACTCTTTGTGGACGATTTCGTGGATATCGAAAAAACAAATCAGCATGCATTTGATCTTCGACTTCATCTTCATTGCTTTTTTGGGCCTTGGAGAGGTTGAAGTGTGCCACTCCATGATCTGGCGCTTGGTTTCTGGATCGTACTCAACACCAACACTCAACACCCAAGACTCGTCACCAGTAATGGCACGTTCCAGGAAATGGGGGTTATTTTCAATCGAATCCAAAAGCCAAAGTACCCTTTCCTCCTGATGTCATTTTGGCTTTGCGAAAGGTTTTTTGGAATAATTTTTGCGCAGATTTTTCTCATCCCCAATCCATTGGTTCAAATCTGATGAACGGTGGTGTGAG
Organism: Geotrupes spiniger; assembly: GCA_959613385.1. Classification (NCBI taxonomy): domain Eukaryota; kingdom Metazoa; phylum Arthropoda; class Insecta; order Coleoptera; family Geotrupidae; genus Geotrupes; species Geotrupes spiniger. The sequence continues at coordinate 8,582,421 of OY390739.1, forward strand.
TCAAATTCAACTCTTCCGCGATTATTCTGACTGTCAACTGACGATCTGAACGTGCAAGATCCCGGATTTTGTCGACATTTTCATCGGTTTTTGAAGCCTTCGAAGCCTTCCGCTTCATGGTTCATCTTCAATCGATTTTTGAAAATGCCTTAACCACCGAAAAACCTGGGCTCTTGGCACAACACTATCTCCTTAGGCCTGCTGAAGTTTAGCAAAAGTTTCCGTTACGCTGTGTCCAAGTCTTAGACAAAACCTGATAGCACACATGTTCGGTCCCACGTGTATATATTTAGTTTTCCCGATATTTAAATACCAAAAACTCTTGTGCGGTCACGTACAAGACGTTACCTATTTCAATACAATTGCGGCGCGACATTAAGCGCTGAATTCCCCGTTTTACGTAAGCCGTCATAAGTCATTTTACAATGCAGGTTGTAAATAAACAATCATCGAATATTTTTGGCCATTTAAATTATTATATGGCTCTCGAGATTTTAGATTAATGCTCTTAGAAACCGTGAACCAAATCTGGGGCAAAATTTCCCTTTCTTTCATTCTTTTACCAAATCACGACGAGTTCTTCGTCTTGTATCAAAGTGGGGACACCAACCAATGACGTGTATCATCATTCACGGCAACAGTCGAAGAGTATCAAGCAACAATCTAACAGTACCAGTATCAATTACAAACGGTCACATACAGTAACACATTACCAGTATCAAGACAACAGTCTAACAGTTACACAAAGTGAGACAACATTTAAGACAACAGTCGAAGTGTCCCAACCATCATTCGAGTTCAGTTATACACTCGCACACAGTGAAAGCACCAGTTCAGTTACACATTCGCAGAGTAACAGTCTACCAGTCACACCAGTATCAGTTACACACAGTAACACGACAACAGACGAAGTAACACAGTAGCACATCCAGTGTATCGTCATCATTCAAGACAACAGTTGAAGTAACATCCATTATGCAAGACAACTTGAGTAGTAACACAACAGTGTTATGCACTTAAGCATTGTAATTGCCAAAAAAATGTAAATTGTAAATAGTGATAATAAATAGTGTACATAGTTAAAGGGGTTTATCTGCGACAAGCCTTCGTACGATTAATAATATCCCGATAATAGCGACGCAAATCATTGGCGTAACATAAGTGAGCGAGAGACGTAATCGAAATTCTCGTCGAACTTACAACTCGCCACGTGTCGACTACACGCAGTTCCTTGTTCACGTGTCGCAAACAACACCGTTGCTCGAAATTGGTGTCACTCATTTTTGGAACACAATAGGAAAAACTGATTCACAAAAAAATCGCTACGGAAAAAATCATTAAAATGTATCCCGATTTACCTTAATAGTCATTTGCCGCTGCTAGACACGCGATTTGTATCAATTTACAGCAAGTAAACACATTTTAAAGTTATTTTAGCTTTAACACATTTATTATTATTCTATAATCCTTATTATGTGACTTGCAACAATCTGTAGAGATTGGTCTTTCTATATTTCCGAACAATTTCTTTACATATACGTCATATACGCCCTATTATTTCGTTTATGTTTGTCCTCGTTCCTTAGAACTTAGTTAATTACATTCATTTAATTTTTAGATAACGACTTATGTGTCGCTGTCATTACATTCATTATCTCACATACCATTCTTTCAATACATTTTATTTATTATATACACTTATATTTAACATTTTCACACGTATTGTCATCATTTATACATCAGTTCCAAGTTCACACCGGCTCCAGTAATAACTTTTATTTTACTCGATTATATTCATTGTTACATTGGATACGAGATATAACCAGTGCATAAAATTCGGACATAGTTATATCAACTTGTTTGTGGTGCCTGTTTTCTGATTGTCCACTTGTATATTTACAGTCAATGACATCATAGTGAAGTTGCTCAACCGTTTTATTTATTGTTAAAATAACATAATACGTTCAAATAATCGAAAATCTAGAACCACATACATCGCCAAACTTAAAATAATTGCAACTAAAGCTCTATTTTTACATTAATCCAATTTTTGGCGAGCCTACTGCAACATCGAACGATAAAATTAAAACACTATGTTTGTAGCATAGATTGATTAACTTACCAGTTACCCAATCCGCCGTTGGCGCCAGAAAAGCCAGCCGAGAGTCCGGTGCAATCCTTTTATGAACGAGAAAGCCGCCCGTAGCTTTCCCTCTGTCTTTATAGTGCTAATTACAAATAGCAATTCATTAAATTGCTTGAATATTTTCATATCGAATTAGCAATGCGATAAAATTGCGCGTTAATTTCTTAACCTCTTTTTATTGCAGCGTGAAGTGGTCAACTTATAAAATTACCATTCACGTTTAACGATTACGACGAACGGCGAATTCCGTCATATTATTTCGCATCGAAATGCTGATACGTGTTTAAACTTTAAAACGAAACGGACAATTTGTTTCGCGTTGTGTTGTGAGCAACATCGGATCCGTATCGACGTAATACGTCGGGCATCACAGAAACCGGTTTTGCTATTAGAGACTTGCATAGAATTCTAGTTTAATGAAAATTAAGTTACACATCATTTGGATTTTACTGAATAATTTTGACGATTTGTTGAAAATTAATTTCTAAATGAAATCTTGATTCTATAATCAAGTGCAGACTAAAATGCAATTAATGTTTGATTTACGACTACTTTTACTTTAAAATATAAATTGTCAACTTCCGTTTTAATTTTTTTCGATTGTGAATTAATGGTCTGGCGCCGTATTAATCACGGTAGGAAATATGTGTCTACGCAAGTTGCGCATAGCCCAGCCTTCTGTAATTACAAATAATAAATAATTTGGTTCTTTGGGGAAAAGTCTGGCGATTTATAATCGTGTTTCTGAACTAATTGGTTATAATCAGCTAATAACACAATAGTATTAGATTTGTGTGCAAAAATTGTTAAAATTAATTGTAAATACGACAATACGCATTTATGTTATGTATGAAAATACTTACACGATAATTAAGCGAAGGTTAGCAAATAAAAGCAATAAATACGACGAAACAGTATGAAATCTACGATTGACAAAATGGTAAAGTAAGTGTAAAAGTAATGCACATATAGCTAGAATACTTGAAAACCTACATCGATCAAAACTATTGCACCTTTAACAAGTAGCGGCTGATAATAGTTGCTTTCCTTTTCACACAACCCCATGTTTATGTTACCACATTTACGTCTCCGCAGAGGATGTCTAAACATAATTAGTGATTATGAATACTGATCGTAATTGGTATTAACTTACCGGGTGATCCAGCACCCTAGCTTTAGCACCTTTATGATCGTGGCCCATATTATCTAGTCAATTTCAAAACTAGTTTATATATCTGGACAAATTTTTTTTACTAGTAATAAAACAAGTATTTCGGGAAAGTTTGAAGATAATATTTCTATTGGAAGACAGTGCAGACATGTAAGTAGAACTACCCGATAAATAGTAAATTAGTTTATTTCATTTTACAATATTGATGAATAATGCAAAACTCTTATAGGAAAGTAGTGAGTGGGGTAAATGAACGAGGTTTAATTGTTTGAAGTTGACGGCCTCAAACTTTCAACAATTGTTTGATTTGTCGATTTGGTCGGAACCCACTTTCTGTTAGCTCAACCACTTGCAGGTGCAACTGTTTCTCTTCTACATCATTTGTCAGAACTTATTAAACTATTCAAAAAGTTTGACAACACGCTCAGCTCTATCATTAACAACTTTCAAGTTTTTTGTGCTTTTTTTTACCATTAATGTAATGTTCATTGCTGTTCCATTCATTTGGAACCCATTTTCTGTTAGCTCAACCACTAGCAGGTGCAACTGTTTCTCTTCTATATCATTTGTCAGAGCTTATTAAACTCTTCAAACAGTTTGACACTACGCTCGGCTATATCATTAACAACTTTCAAGTTTTTTGTGCTTTTTTACCACTAATGTAATGTTCATTGCTCTTCCATTCATTTGGATGTGTGGTCAAAAAAATGTAATTTATTTTTAACTTGTCAAATAGTTGCAATGATTTTTTATTGGCAAAATCAGCTAAAACTTCTTCGTCAGTTAAAAGTGACGAATCTCCTCTTACCTTCCGGTCAGTGGCCTCACACTCCATCTTCTTGACAATTTCCACCGTTGTCTCATTTGATACTTTCTCTGAGAATACAATTAAGCCAATTAACTCATCCGAGAGGTGCCAAAGATGAGGTTTTATGGCATTTTTACCACTTCACTAATTTGAGGATCAATAGCTTCATAATTGGTCATGTCTTGCCACAAAGAAAAGTCTGCCCAAGCAGCATTTGTAGCCATAGGGGCTTCAAACCAATATACATATACAAGAACTTCGCCATCGAAACTTCGCCATCGAACTTCGCCATCCAACGACCGTGGTAGAGACAGCTGTATTCCATGTAAGCGTCTCTGGGTTGCATTTTCCTTCATAAGGCAACTAATAAAACATTTACTGCAGTGACTTTAAATGTTCACTGCCAGGAGTTTCTTTCAATGGTTGATCGTTTTCTTGGTGTATAAGGGGCCATGCTGCCTTCAACATTTTCAATAAAGGAATGTCAGGGGAACTGGATGGTCCGAAACAGAGAGTAAATACTTTACTGAGAACAATATCCAGCATAATACAAGCTCCATTTTTCAACTCTGTATTAACGGATGTAGTTTCAAAACACACGCCGACTATCTTATTCTCCAAACCTCATTAAGTTAGTACATTATAAACTGCACCAGTACTACTTACAGGTTTTGGGACTCCAAGTAATTTCTCCTTATTTTTTCAGTGCTGGGTCGTCAAAAGAAACAGATTGCTTTATTCATGCAAACACAGCTTTTCTTCCTTGTTTCCATTTGCGTGGAATAGTGCTTCGTGATAATGGCAACGAACTAGGGTCATGTCCCAATGCTGCTGCAATAGGGACCATTAATCTTAAGGCCTTCCCTATCAGATACCTTATTGCGATCTAATGCGCTAGTGACATGTTTAGAAAATAAGGATTTCTTTGCAATTGCTTCAGTGTGCAAGTCTGTTTGGAATTCCCTTTTTTTTATAGATGATGTATATATACATATACATCTTTTCTGATTTATTTTGGCTGAATCAGAATGTTCTGAATCATAATTTGAAATAGTCACAGTTGGAGATATTCAAGCCTCTTTTGTTCTTTTATTTTTCGTTAAAGAATTCTTTTTTATTTTTTGTTGTATTTCTTGTCTGCTGATTAAACAATCGTATTTCTTTCTGTTCTCTAATCAATTAAAAACTCTCAAGGTTATCAATTCAATGTTTTACAAGTCTAATCGGGATAGCGGATGCCACACTAAAATTAATTCTTCTACAGTGTTGTGAGTTGTGACTTGCATTTTGAATAGATTTTTTTCCTGTAGGAAAAAATTGAATTTAAGAAGAACTTGCCTTAGCGTTGGTAACTGATTAAATCTAGATATTGGTTCTAAATCTTTGACACCTATCAATAATATAGTGTCCGATTGATAGGTCATACTTTCATATTTTCACAATCCATATTTTTAATTTTTAACTTTTTAATGCTATTTCTTGGTATTTATTTCACAAAAACAGCATCTGGAAAAAAGAAAAACTCAGAAATTAATATATAAAAAAATAAGAAACGAACAAAATTTTTAAAACTTTGTATCAATATTGTGATCCTGCCGCGAAAGGCTGACACGAATGCATCATCTCCACATTCCATGACTCAGGCATATATGTAGCAATTTTGTACAGCCGCAACAACATCAATACAACAGCAACGCTACTGCATTCGGTCTATCCACCTCTACTGGTAATTACTCGCTCATCTGTAACGTACTCAAAGCAGTTGTCATTAATATATCTCATTAATTATCCAATAATACTAGTTACTGTTCACGCCATTGACTATAATATTTATACAAACCATGCATAACTACTCGACAAACGCTCGCCCCTGGCCGGGTGAACCTGCATGCCACTGTGTGAGCATCAATCGATAAATCCAGTCGCTAGGGGTGGTTCGTTCTAAATTGTTTTTGTAAACAATCCCATATGAACTGGAAAGTTTATAAATTAATTGACATGAGCCAAAGAACTTTAAAAAACTTGACACAAGGCTTGCAAATGAAAGTAAATAAACGATGCTCTACTATATCGGTCGTGTGGATTCACACGAGCCATGTCGACTTAGACTGGGGGAAAATACTAGAAGTACGATGTCAACTAATCGCCGCTGCAATGATCATTTTTTGCTGTACGCTTTTTGTAAACAAGTAATTGAAACGATACCACGTAGCGTTATCAAAGTGAGGCCTTCTAAGTTAAATGGGTTACAGAATCGACGATTTGTAATAAACCGCGAACATGTAGTTGCCGATGGTATTAATCTAATCGAGGCCAATAAAAATTGTTATGAGTTGGAACAATGGAGGTCACATACAACAAATTTGTTTTTGATTCACAAATATTTCGTCGATGTTCTATTTCTTCATTTAAGTTTCTCCGTGTTTGAATTTTCAATTTTATAAGAACTTCCGCAATGAAAATTAGATTAATGAAATATTGCTTTGGTGTGCAGCGAGTTTTAAAAGAAACCAATATAAATCTTCTACGCACTCACTGACCGCGTTAATCAACAGCCGATCGTGATCACATCGTGCAATCGAAATTTAATAAAGAATATTCTCTGTGGATTGAATTCGGTTTAGGAACATGTGCGAACGTGGGCACGTAATAGACGAGGGTTGAGTTTGGCTCGGTTGGGTTGAAACTTGGTTGTAGTTTTCTGGTATTTTTGAAAGAAGATTTTGGAATAAATCAGTTTGGGCAATCGATATTAATTCATAACAAATCAAAAACACAAAATGGCCATAAAAAATGACTTAATAAAATGTTTTATTGCAAACAAAACTTTACGCCACAATCCGTTTAGTTTAGTTGAGAGATTGATACAACATCTGGAGTAAGATATCGTTGGGGTCATGTTTACATCAACCTAAAAACGAACAGTACCAATACAGATCAAACTTTGCAAATAGTTTTTTAATATTTTGGTTTGGGATTTGAAGATTGGATATCTTAAGTATACCTTTGACGAGTTATATCGGGGTGCTCTAACTGCTCTAAGTTTTTGTTTTGACAAATCAGACAGAAACGATTAAAATCGATAAGTATCTGCTATGATACTATTTAGAAGTATTATTTCAGTAGCTTTGGTTTGGGTACGCAGAAGTCATGATGTTTGCCAGGCTGGGATTTTCTGCTAAGTTTTTATTAAGGCTCAAACTCGCCTACACCAAACCAAAAACACTAAATACGTCAAATAATTCGTAATAGTATATTGTGTATCAAGTGCGTGAAGTAGATTTTTTGCACGCGAGTGTAAAAAAATCTTCACGGACGTGTTGCACACTATACTTTTTCGACGACCATACGATTAAAAATAAATTTAATAAACAAAAAATCGATTAAAATAAATTTATGAATTTTCTTTATTACAATAATAATTATTAACAGTAATCGTACAATTTGTCAGGTGCTCGAGCTTTACACCAGCTGCCTCACCTGAAGATTTTTGCACATTACTATTTGAATGTTGAATTGACAAAATTCTGTCTGAAATGTTATTATTTTTATTTACCGAGTTCTCTATGTAACTCTCAGCTACCGATGAGCTTTTCCAGCCCCGTACTTTTTTAGCGTTAGTAAATCTGCCTCAGTTTCAACCAATAAAGAGGCAGAGTAGCGTCTAAAGCAGCGACCAGAGTTAATTTGGGCCCAATACCAAACCAAAAACATGAAAGATGGGAAGCGGCTTGTAATATATAAAGGTTGTGATGTTGAACACTTTAAACAAAAAAATGGGCTCATTTTCCGAGTATGAATCATTCAATTCAATCATTCAATAAAAATTGATTCATTCCAATTTTATTCAATTTGATTTTGGTTTGGAGTTCCGCTGGTGGCATATACGTATAAGGATGGTGTTTTGAATATGATAACGACGAGGAAAAACATATCTGTCGCGAGTGGAATATCGGTAGCAACTGTCTACAAGAAATAAATATGTTCAACTTGGCATTTCGGTGCTTTGAAGATTACCTGCAAATTGTTGCTATGATTGAAATACTTTTCGAGCAAAGTGCACGGGACAGTTAGAAAAAAAACGCATACATATATTGCATTTAATTTAATTTAATTTTAATAGTTCATAACGGATTGACTGTTTTATTTTGAATTTTTTTATTAGAAATTATTCTAAACATTATGTTTAATACAATGGAATTTATTTATAATTTATACTGCTGTTTATAATATTATTTGAGGTAATCGAGATATATGTTAAGTTAGAAATTTCAAAGCTTTAGGTAGCTAACTGTTGAAATACTAGGATAACTGTATGCGTTTCATCCCTGTTTGAAATCCTCAGAAGGCCACGCCCATTCTACGTAATCAACCTTGATAAATAATCTAGTCTAATATAACTAGATTCACACCAATTACGTATCGATCACAATTATACAATATGAGGCAACTTGTAGATCAAGAGCGTGACGCTTGCAAATGAATACAAAAAAGGTAAAGGAGTAACAGGTCAGGCTGTCCCAGATATTTTACTGTTACAAAATTCTTTTGGTAAGATACGTTCAAAGCTGTTGCATTGACATTTGGCTGAATGTGCCTCGGCTAATTCCTGTGGAAAGTGTGACGGGTTGCAATTTAGAACGCCATGTGACAAAAATTTAAACAGCCCTAACCAAATAATTGCAGTGTGTGATGTATCGGAGCAAGTAGGAATAAATTAAGCGCGTTCTAGCTTTAAACGCTACCAATATTTCTTCCCCAAAACGAAATATTATTATATACAAAACAGCACATTGATTTAAGAACTCGTACATTTCGGTCCAGGCCAATGTATGTATGTGTATTGGTGTATTCGAGGATTAGCTAACCATCGAAGGCCTCAACGTCGAAGGAATGCAATAAACAAAATACGTGTAACATTAGTCCCATATCAACGTTGACATTCGCCTTGCGATAAACAATGGTAGAAAATTACCAGGCATTTGACATAAGCAAAAAAGTATTAATTAATTGTTGCTTCAAAAGCAAATGTAAAATGAAATTGATTTACAACAAATGTTAGGTTACATCAATGTAAATTCCAAAAAGATAAAGATTAACTGAACATAATTAATTACACGATGAGTTGCTCGAAAGGACTAGTTAAATTAAACCTCGATTGCTGGTTCGAAATAATAGCACTGCGTTCGTAAACAATCGTCCAATTAAGCACAGTAAACTATCCCTACGATAAAGTCTATGGGTAGGCTATGACGTCACCACCTTCGTCGATCGTTTTTTCTTCAACATAAAACATAAATCAACGTATAAAAAGGTAGGTCATCGACAAGGTTCGGTAGAGTCGAAAATATATCTCCCAACGGGAATGGTTCTCTAACGTGACTCAATTTTCATGAATGGCTGGGCAGATACCCATAAAACGGGTGTGAAACGAAAAATAAAGGTTCTCAATTTCTCCAAAATTTTTCACTCTTCGATAGTCACGGAGCAAACGAAAGAGCTAGATTCCTAGGGCCCACGTGCGACCTCCTAGCGCTCTCTCGGTCATACAGCGAAGCTCGAGCGAGAAGTGAGGGCACTAAACTAGGCCTCGTTTATATCGAATGCTGCCGCCGTAAATGCCATCGCAACAAGCATAGAATTCGCTCTCCTAAATGCACTTTGTGTTTCTTTTCTAGTGTTAGTTTAATATTCTTTCCAATATGCATTCTCAGTCTTTACTGCTGTACTTAATAACAATAATTCTATTCAAGTTTCTCTTCATTTTAGCAGTTACTCATCACGTCTTGGTTCCTTACCATTCGTCAATGTGTTGATAGCTTCATTTAGTTCCTCTCTTGTTGTGATGTTCCAGTTTTCCATCCACCTCTACTAATTCTTGCTTTATCTTCTTCGTTTCTATTGGACCTCGTTATCGTCCATATTTAACGATTCTTTCAAATATTGTATCCAGTTGTTCATTGTATGGTCATCATAAGTTATTTCTACTTCTTCGTCCATGCATGTTCATTTCCCCGCTGTGGTGTTTTTAGCGTTCTATATAATAATTGTATTTTTCTACTACCCCAATCATATATATTTTTTCTCTCGCTTCTTTTACCATCTTTCCTTTTTTCCTCTTGATTTATTTCTGTTTTGTTATTTCTTTCATTTTACCTTATATATCCAATATCTTGGTCTTTTGTTGTTGTTATAAATTTTTTTAGTTTATTCGCGTGTCTGCTTGTGAATTCTTCTTTCTTTACGTTTACTATGTAATATTTTTCTTCTCTTTATTATCAATTTAGGTTGTACCTTATAGTGTAACCTTACATATGTACTTTTTAGCCCCCCTCCTTGTTATTTTGTATATGTGTTGGTCAAATGCATTTATTATTCTTTAGACAGTAGTCCATTAACCTTGTTCCATTATTGTTTTTAGCTTCTACGTGTTTTCCTATTAACCCTCATATTCTAGGCGTTTGATCAGAACTGAGACACATATTTCCAAATTATTCCCCGATTCATTTCTTAACTTCTCGTTTCATAAAGTATTAGCTGAAATATCCGCAAAAATCGGCGCTATATATTTAATAATTATATTAACTAGCTACTCGTGGATTTTATTTTAAAATTTGAACCATTCATGCCATATTTTTGTATACGGGCGTTTGTCTAGTACCGGCGAAAATATGATCGCAGAAGAGCAAACAAAAACTGCACGTATCAATTGAAAAAAGGTAAACGACATCATTTGCAATACAACAGGAAGCGGCATTAAATTAGTTGTCGTCCAGCGGATGGTGCATTGTTCTTTTAGATTCGTTTTCTCTTTTGGAATAAATGTTAAATATATTATTACACGTGCTGGCAGTTACATTAAATAACGTAAGCAATAATAGACAATAACAAAATAAAAACAACTAACGTTTTTACCACAAAAAATTGTTAGAAATATATCACTAAAAAGTATATATTAACAACGCACGACTTAAGTTTCGATTTTTTAAGTCAAGTGACAACAAACTAACAAAAATTACATTTATACGCAAAATTTTACAGAAAAGGAGTAAGGGAAATTTGGCCTACATATGTCCTACAGGTATTTAAAGGGATGATTTGTATCGCGGTAAATCCTGTTGCACGTTCAACAGATTTACTACAGGATTACGTTGGGTTTTTTGAATTTCGGCTGCTTCTACCAGATTAAGCTTTGTGTCCTTTTCACCGTTATGTAATATTTTAAGTTTAGTACCTTTGGGAAAAATATGATTACATTTTATAAGATGATTTGCAAATGAACTTGTATCGTGATTTAAACTAAATGCTCTAAAATGTTCATTATACCGTGTTTCAAATCTTCGTTCAGTTTGGCCTACATATACACTATTGCATACGGAACACGAGATTTCATATACACCAGATTTCTTTAAAGGATTGACTTTATCTTTAGCATTAAATAATATGTTTGACAATTTGCAACTTGGCCTAAACATAATTTGTTGATTTTGTTTTCGAAGAATGTGCCCCAAGGTTTTTTTTCCAAAATAGGTTAATGTTGTGAATGGATCTTTATTTAAATTTTAAACTTTTGGATTAATATGAGAAATTGTGTTTTGGTATCGTTTTTTATTAATTTCGTTTTGTATAAGACCAGAAAACCATTCATTTTTCCTATGGATGTAATTTTATTCAGTTCTACATTAAGGTTTTGATGCGACAATGGAATTGAAAAGGCTCGATGTGCCATAGCATGATAAGCTAGTTTATGTGACATGGGATGGTTGGATTTAGAATTGACGTTGGTCGATTATTGAATACTATTTTCTTATTTTTGTGAATTAAGGTTAAATCTAAAAAATGTATTTGCTCATTTTGCTCTGTTTCAAGTGCAAATTTAATTTTGCGGTGTAAACTGTTAATTTTATTTAGAAATCGATCAAATTGATGTGATGTGCCGCTAAAACACCCAATTACCTTGTCCACGTTTCGATATCAGCAGGATATATGTTTTTTGGTAAAATCTAAATTGAATATTTTATCTTCGATAATTGACATGAATATATCTGCTAGTAAAGGGCTTAATGCCCTGCAGTTTGCTGATAAAACTGATTGTTAAATTGAAAGTAATTTTGGGTTAAACACGTTTCAAATACATTATAAAGTTCTGAATGTGTAGTACGATCTTCGACTGTTTTGTGTAGTATATGCTGAATAATGTTAACGCATTCATTTGTTGGAATATTTGAAAACATACTTGTGACATCAAACGATACTAATTTAGATTTTTTTGGAGTGGTTATTGATTTTAACTGTTGGGATAGGACAAGTGAATTTTTGATAGCGTATTTAGACGTAAAATTAACGTTACCAACCCGTGCAAATATCCCTAAATGTTGAAATACAGACTGACCGATAAAGAATTACATCTAGTTACTAGTTAATGTTTTTATTATAGAGTGTATAATGTGCCTCAATTTAAAAATAAACGAAAACGACTCCTTAACCAAACGTCATCAACAAAGGTTATTGAGGTTATGTTATTCTCCCACTACTAGCATAATAGCATTGCGTAAGTGCGGCACATTTTTATTTACATGGGAATTTCAAAGCATACTAGATGTAAATCATTTTTGGACACCCGGTACTTAAAAGTTTAATTTTTCACGTAAAAAGGGCGCAAAGTAGAGAAAATTGTATAAAATACTCGTACAGAAGGCTATTCAGGGCATTCGTCCGTTCAGGAATTTCGGACTCATGCCTGAAACAGTGCCTTCTGTAACTTGTTTTTTTAATATACTATTATCGACTCTGTTACTAACATAACGACCGTAATTAGGATTTTGGGACACAAAAGATTGTTCTGACGCACTGAATGTTGTATCCGTAAGGTTGATAAAGATTGATGTTGGAATTACTGAATCTATTACAGGATCTATCAAAATTACTTTCGATTTAACTATTTTACGAAATTTAACGATTTAACGTTTTATCAGCAAACTACAGGTTTAGCAATGTGATCTTCATGCGTGTTTTAGAGACACATCACGTCAACTTGAAACAGAGAAATGATCAAATACATTTTTTAGACTTAACCTTAATTCACAAAAATAACAAAATAGAATTCAATATATTCCGAAAACCGACAAACGTCAATTCTACAATTTCCTTCAAATCCAATCATCCCGTGTTACATAAACTAGCAGCTTATCCTGCTATGGCAGATCGAGCCTTGCCAATTCCATTGTCACATCAAAACCTTAATGTAGAACTGAATAAAATTATATCCATAGGAAATATGAATGGTTTTATACAAGACGTAATTAATACAAAACGATACCAAAACACAATTTCTCACACAAAAGTTTCAAATTTAAATAAAGATCCATTTACAGCATTAACCTATTTTGGAAAAAAACACAGAAACCGTGCAGCGCATATTCTTCGAAAACAACATTTGGTGCAAGTTGCAAATTGTCAAACATATTATTTAATGCTAAAGATAAAAATAATCCTTTAAACAAATCTCCTGTTCCGAATACAATAGTGTATATATAGGCCAAACTGGGTGAAGTTTTGAAAAACGATATTTTAGAGCATATTTTATTTATATTTTTCCCAAAGGTAATAAACTTAAAATATTACATAACGGTGAAAAGGACACAAAGCTTAATCTGTTAGAAGCAGCCGAATTTCAAAACACTCAACGTAATCCTGTAGTAAATCTGTTGAGCAACAACAATTTTTGTTAGTCTGTTCTCACTTGACAATGACCCTAAAAAGTCGAAACTTAAATCGTGTGTTGTTAATACACTGATCGCCAAAAAAGCAGAGCGCGATGGTACGAACTTGAAATTTTGGTGACAATTTGAGATTGAGTAAGACAATGAATGATAACAATTTGAAGAAAATTTATATTTAAGAACAATGTTAAAAAATTAATAATCTCCTCCAAAACGAATGCATCCCTTTAAGCTCCGTGGCATACTTAAAATTAAATGAAAAGGTATTTCATCCTAAGCTCTTTGTATTTGAACTCGAAGTTCAGCCAACGGGTCTATGGGCGCTGGAAAATCTTCGACTCTTTTGTCGATCATGTCCCATACATTCAATCGGCGATAAATCTGGGGTTGCTATGGCAGTAAATTGACATTATTCTCAATACAAACTCTGTGCGTTACTCTTGCAATGTGTGGCCTAGTGTTGTCTTGCTGGAAAACACTGTTGTCTTTGAAGGTATGGCAACAAAACTGGCTCCAAAACTTCGTTGACATAGCGGCCCGCATTCAGACTTCCTTGAATGAAGACTAGAGTTGACCCCCTTCCAAACTATTTTGCACCCCGAACCATACAACCGATGTTAAACCAGAATGGAGTCTAAGTGCAAATTGCATATTTCAGATTGCCATACGCAAACTCGAGATTCATCACTGAAGATGATTTGATGCCATTCATCGACCCAATACTCCCTCAGCCTACACTACTGGAGGCTGGTTTGATGCTCTGGGGTTAAAGGAAACCGAACAATTGATCGATAAGACGCGAAGCCATACGAATAAATTCTGCGATAAATTGTTCGCTTAGACACCTGCCTTTCCAAAACAGCCCTCCAAGTAGTCCCCGCCGATCGTGTTATCTTAAACGGGTTAATTGGGGCCAGTCGCCGAAGACGCCTTTCTTGACCTTCATTCATAATTCCTGGCCGACCACTACTTCTACGTATTTCTGAGCCTTCGTTGGACCAAGCTCTCCATGCTCGAATGATTGTAGAGTCCACTTCAACCCAATCTTCTGGCAGTTTCACGAAAGGGTAATCCGGCGTCATGCATTCTCACAATTCGACCCCTTTCAAAAGGAGTTAATTGATTGTAATGTTGATTACGACGAACGTGGGGCATGACAGCGACACAAGTAAGGGAAATCAACGTCTAAACTGTCACTGAAGTTTGCCTTACACACGAGAACAAAAAATGTACCTTAAAAAATTTAACACGAGACAAAAAACAAACAAAAAGTTCGCTGGTCATGATGAATCTTTAATGATTTATTCCCCATTTATTCCTTCATTTGAGATGTATATACCACCAAAATTTCTAGTTCGTACGATCGTCCCTCCTGGGTGCTCTGCTTGTTTTGGCGATCAGTGTATATATTTTTTAGTAATATACTTCTAACGAATCAGTTGTTTTTATTTCGTTATTAATATTGATTACCACATAGTAATGGTCTCAACCAGCCTTTATATTTAATAATAGACAATGTTAACTAATGATAATGAACGCATTGACTTGCCTCTATATTCGCTGGGATCTTGGTAAAACATTAAAAAAGATTTTGTGTAACCAACAATAATTTCCCCAATTCAATACTAGTCAAAAAGCTGCAAAACATTGTAAGAACGTCACTAACGACCAAAGAGACTCGGAATTTGCCCGGTTATTCATGCGACAATTAACACTTAAGCAAACTCGTTTAAAGTGTATACAGGATGAATCCCAAATGGCGGATAATATTTACATCACGTGATTCTGCATCAAAAACTGAGCAAAAAAATTTACAAGCGTTTTGCTCGGAACCATTTAGTTTTTGAAGAATTCTTAATTAAAGTTTTACAAACTAGGCAACACTGTGTGGCAAGTCGTACTAATCTGAGTGTTGTCTCCTGCGATTCACATAATAACGCACTTGATTTAATTAGGAACCTAAGGAGAATCTATGTACACATGCATACTAAACTTCTTTCACAGTAACATTCTAATTTTAATGTGCTGTTTGCATTTTGAGATTAACAGCACATAACTAGTAAGGAAATATCGATTACGCCACAAGCTTTTTATTTTGTAAATACATTTGAAATTACAATAAGTGCCAAACGTGGCTACCCCCAACCTCTATGCATTTCATACACCTACGTATTATGTTCTGTTCTAGATTTTCAAGCATATTGTTTTGTTGAATCATTATAACTGCTTCATTGAATCGTTGCTGAAGTTGCTCTTGAGTATCAATTTCCACTTCATACACAAATGCTTTTAATGTTCCCCACAAGAAAAATCTAGGCAGTTTAAATCCGGGCTTCTTGGTGGCCAAGGTATTACAACACTGCCACGACCAATCCATCGCTCTGGAAATTCCTGATTTAACCATTCTCGGGTTTGAATGCCCCAATGTACTGGTGCTCCATTCATTTGAAAAACATATTTCTTCTTAAATCTAGTGGCACATCGTCTAATAAATCCTTAAAATCAGTTTCTAAAAATTCAACAACATTATTCGCGTTTAGTCTGTTAGGCAAAATGTGTGGTCCTATGAGCCTATTACCAATAATACCACCCCACACATTATCACTAAACCGAATTTGATGATTCGTTTGGTACAATGCATGGTGATTTTCATCGTTCCATTGGTGCATATTATGGATATTAAATGTTCAATTTCTGGTGAACGTACTTTCATCAGTCCACAAGACACGTCCAATAAAACCAGGATTCCTATCTTGCTCACGAAGTAGCCATCTGCAAAATCTGACTCTTTGCTGATAGTCTTGTGGCAATAATCCCTGGACTCGCTGATAATGATACGGGTGCAAACCATTTTGCTCTAATAAGCGATGAACGCTTCTTTGGCTAATATCAAACATTCTGGCAATGGACCGGGTACTTTGTTCTGGTTCATTTTCCACTACATGTAAGATATTTTCTTCAACCTGTGGTGATACTCGACGAGGACGGCCTCTGTTAGCTGTTGGAGTAGGTGCAGTTCTTCCAGTTTCTCGCATTCGTTGATCCAGTCGTCGAATAACAATAGCATTTGGATGCCTTCTGTTTGGATACCGTTCAGCATATAAATTAGCAGCAGCGTACACATTGCCACGACATTCTCCTAATATCAAATGCATGTCTGCATATTCCACAAAACTGTACGCCATGACGCTAATTATTAAGATAATAAACAACAAGACAATTCAACACGTCCTTTTTTACAGCAAATTGTCACAGATATGTCATTAAACGTCAAATTATTTAGAGTAAAAAGTACGTAACAGCCTACGTTTGTTTCAAAATGTGAAAATTGTATTGCACATTGTTGCAACATATTTGGAAAACTCAAGCATTGCAGAAAGTTCAAGCTTCTAATGAAAATTCTACGTAAACCAAGAGTATGATGACTACAATTACAGATTGGTGATTCCTTTTGTTGATTATACTACAGCTAAAAAACATTATTTCATAAAAATATAGTATGATGAGCAACCCGTAATTTAACTTAAGACTGCCAATAACTCCTCATTCATGAGATTCAAAGCAAATTGTTATAAGACTCTATTGCTCCATCTTTGATGCATAATCAGATGTTATGAATATTATCCGCCATTTAGGATTCACCCTGTATATAGCTGATTTTTCTAAATTTGCTATAGTATTAGTGTAATAGCTGTAAGAGAAATTCTAAATAAAAAAATTGTGTGAAGCTTTAACCAAGTTTTTAATAATGCTATTTTCGCTTGTAGTTTTTAGTTTCTACAATGTTTGTGCGATCAATTTTCGATAAAGTCACATAATAAAGTTACAATAATCTAGTTAAATTGGACCCTTGGGAACCCTATATACTTACTTGATGAATATACACCGAACACATTTACCGATAATTGCGTTACGGTGAAGCGGCGTTGTTAATAACTCTTCCATTACCCGTACTGTAATTATTTATTGTTTACTCGTCTTTGTACGAAGCGTTCAATAGTTTGTCAACTTGTTTTTCCGAACATTTCACCTACATTGTAAACACACCGTCGGATGCAATTATCGTAGAGTGTTTGTGTACCAAAGACGATGTTTGAAAGGAACATATAAAACGTTTTTTTTTTTGTTTTACTAGCACGTAGCTGCCTTTTATTTTTGTGCACTGTTATGGAAGTGAAATTGTCGGGGGGCGAACGCAGCCCATTTCAACTGACAAGAAAGGAAATACCACTTAGTAATTCATTACAGAATTATAATTTAATACTATTAGAGATTTAAAAAATCGTATAATGGGGGAATCGATTCTTAAAATTAAACGACGATTGCCCATATTGATAGAAAATAAGTAGTAGTTAATTTTATTAATCTACAGGAAAATAACTTCATGCCCGTTAGAGTTTATCCCATGAATGTACTTGCATTGAGAAATGAAGATAACCAGTTTTACTTAGGAAATGTAATTGGTTCCCCTTTGTTTAATTACTTTCGAAATCTTTTCGATTGTTCCATCAGATTAGGTTTTCCTTTGTCTTAGGATATCGTAATTAGATCGCTCAAGTCCTCCGGTACAGTGAAATAGGGGCAAATCGTCTCCTTTATTTAGACACGTGTGTCGTTATTAAAACTATTGAATATAGTGAGTTTAATGGCAACATATTTTTGTTTATTTTATCAGTTTCTGCAACTACAGTTCCTTAATTATTTACTCAACTGATAGACTATTTACGTCAACAGGTGAAATGTACGTCACATTTTAAATATTGTTATTGTTGTAGGTATTCAAATGTGATAACTTATAGCATTTTTCGTTTATCGAAATACTCGACATTTTTATTTTGTGTACGTTTATCTGAAAATATTGGTTGTTATCTGCGTGCAATTTTTTAAAAGTTTGGGAAGCACCTTGTGCATTATATGCGTGTGAAAGTAGGTCAAGATTAAATAGATTTCGCTATTGCTAATGCATGACGTTAACTTTGATTCCAACCTTTTAAATAGAAACAGGTTTTTTGGTTATTTGTTACGATGATGTAAATCGTTTTACAAATAATTAAAGAAGTTTACTTTTCAATACGATATATTTCGCTGTTCGTTACATTCCTTTCGGTTTACGATTATTTTCTCTTTTATAAATTATTACATAGCCTTGTCAATCTACCCTCGTCGCTTTTGGTACATATTTCAATAAAGCCACCCCCTGGTTCTAAATACACATACTTCATATAAATTCTAAACTGCCACCCTGTCACTCTACTCCGTGGAATATCGACAGCGTGGTAGCTTTACGAAATTCGAGACAGTAAGATGCAACTCCTCATACGTGAGGTATTTATGTTCAACTTAAAGTTAGTAGTAACTCTCTGTATTTTTCGTCTAAGAAAAAATTGCGTTTTCTGCAAAATAAAAGATGGAAATGCTGGCGAACGATTTAGGGAACATATACTCAGTGACATATAAACTGCACCACCTAGAAGGGGTGGGAATTTTGGACCAAATTTGGCAGAAACATTGGACTAGTCTAAGGTAACAATTGATTAAAATTTGATAAAGAAAACACTTCATCTTTTTGATTTTTTTTTAATAATGTGTTGGTCCGCCCCTATTTCTGATACACTCATTGACCCGCCTTGGCATTGATTCCAGCAGGTGATCAATGTCTTCTTGGGGTATAGCATCCCAAGCAGCCTGTACTTCATGCCGTAGAGCTTCTATTGTCAACGGTGGGTTCGGTAGATTCCTCAATCTTCTACCCATCATGTCCCACACGTGCTCAATGGGCGACAAATCGGGAGATCTTGGCGGCCAAGGCAAAAGATTAACATTGGCCTCTTCAAAGAAGTCAAGAGAAACCCTTGCTACGTGAGATCGTGCATTATCTTGCTGGAAAAGTGGGTCTTCCAGCCCTCGAAGATATGAAAGAACATGTGGTTCTACCGCTTCGTCAATGTAGCGTCGGGCGGTCATACTGCCCCGAATGAAGAACAAGGTTGACCTACTGCCGTAAGCAATAGCACCCCCCACCATCAACCCCACAGTTCGGTGAACATGCCTCGCAATCGAAAAATCAGGATTGCGCCTTTCTCCACGTCTTCGTCTAACAGTCATACGACCATCATGCATTCCTAAACAAAATCGCGATTCGTCACTAAAGACAACTCGATGCCACTCCAAGTTCCATTGAAGTCTTTCCGTGCACCAGGCCAAACGTTCCTGGCGCTGTTGAGCAGTGAGGGGTAGCACAAGATGTGGGCGGTAAGACAGCAAGCCAAAGGTTCTTATTCGACGATAAACTGTTCGCAAGGCTATCGGACGACCTTGTTCACCTAACCATTGATCAGCTATTGATCTAGTTGTAGAGAAACGGTCTCTCAAGGCCATTGGTCTTAAGCGGCGATCTTGACGTTCATTGGTTCGTCTTTGAGCCCCAGTGCCTCTTCTCCGAAGTTCAACCCCATGTTTAGACCACGCTTGATAAACACGCATTATTGTTGAGTGGTGCCGTCCCAAACGGTTGCCGATTTCTCTAAACGAAAAACCTGCTTCTCGTAAACCAACAATCCGCCCTCGGTCAAAGTCACTCAACTGCTGGTAAACTTGAGGTGTCCTTCCGCTTGGCATCATTAAATACTTGAAACACTTTAAACTAAAGAACGGGATCCGAAAAAGTGGAACAAATTCAAAAAATGACTCGATAATTGCTTGTCTATCACCACCTCTAAAAAATGACACAAACGTCAAAAATCCCCGGACTACTTGATGATTGGGTTTCAAATTTTAATCAACTATTTCCCTGGACTAGTCCACTATTCCTGCCAAATTTGGTCCAAAAATTCCCACCCCTTCTAGGTGGTGCAGTTTATATGTCACTGAGTATATTTTCGTGAATATTTATGTTCTCAACAAAGTCACGGTGTGCGAATTTATTGCGAGAATGTAAAACACGAACACAGCTGATTCATTTCATAAACACATAATTGAAGATGTATAATAACATATTTGAACCGTCAGTAAGGACAAACAGTTATACATACACTCACCGACATTGGAAGTGTTACACCCAGAAGGAACAATTTCTTCAACTTGATTTGATTTTTGGCAATGTGATAGTCTTACATCAACAATGCAACCATAACATTTGTAAGAAATTTTATTAATAAGTAATAAAAAAAGATTGACAAAGTGTTTGGTGACCCCGTAGCTCAGTACACTTCTGTACAGATCCAGGCATCGACAAAATGAGATTGTCGATGTTTACTTGTGGTACCTCGTTCCAAGCAACTTGAACTAAGTGGGTTAACTGTGCCAGAGTCTGTGGGGGATGGTGCAAAGTGGTAAGTCTTCTCCCCACACTTGTTCGATGGGATTTAAGTCGGGTGAACGGGGTGGTCAAGACAGAACATTAAAATAGTTCGACGAGCAATATAGGGACGTGAGCTGTCTTGCTGAAAAAGGACGCTTGAGCGGCCATCTAGATAAAGCAGTAAAGTGGTTTGTAGGACATAATCCACCTAACGTGTAGCTATCATACTGCCTCAAATAAAGAGAAGTTGTGATCGGCTACCGTAGGCAATATGGTAATATATGAACCATTACTCCAACAGTCCGGTGTACATGCCTTTGAACAGCAAACCCAATATGACGTCGCTCTCCACGGCGGCGTCTTACCTTTCTGCGACCATCGTTACCTAGACAGAATCGCGATTCGTCGTTGAAGATGGCGTTACGCTATTCTGCATCTCAATGCTGCCATTCTCAGCATTGTCAAACGTTGACGACAGTGGTTGGCAGTCAAAGGAAGCTTTAATCGTGGACGGTATGAAAAAAGTCCAAAGGTTCGAATGCGGCGATATATTGTACGGATAGTAACACGTCTACCTTCTTCTCCAAACCATTGGTCAGTGATTTGAAGCAAAACGATCTCTTAGAGCTACTTATCTGAAGCGCCTACCTTGACGCTCTGTGGTACGCCTCGGTTGACCACTTGGTCTTCTTCGTGATCCTTTACCTTCTTCGGTCCACACACGACATACACGCATTACAGTCATTGCAGTACAATTAACACGGCGGTCAATTTCGCAAACCAAAATCTCGATACGCAACAATTCTACCCGTTAAAGTCATTAACATGGTGTAAATTTTGACGTCTTCGAACTTAACACTATTACCCGGAAGCGCAATAACTAAAAATGTCTGTACTAGTCAGCTCTCACCGGTTTCTTCACAAACAACTACGAGTTAGAATTTTGTTTTCGCAAACAAACAGTCAAAACGTTAGCCAGCTTTAAATAAAGTCATTCTGTTGCGAAAAAATCAAGTTGAAGAAATTATTCCTTCTGGGTGTAATACTTGTAATGTCAGTGAGTATATTTTTTAAATACACTGCCCGCCAAACTTATCGTATAAATTAAAAATAAACCTGTCCTTCGTATTTCAGTTCTCTTTATGCTGAATCTCTTCGCGATCTGAAGCAAAAAATATTGATAGCGATAAGAGTAATAGTAACGTATAAAGACAGAGCCGGAGTTAGGATAATTTTAATTTTAAGTTAAAATGACTAATACGGACAGCGAGTCAACGGACATGGACAAAAGAAAGAGAGAAGTAGATGAGGAGGACAGTGAAGAAGAAGCAAGAGCCTTGCTAAAAATTAAGAAGACAAGTAGATCACCCAAACAAAAGTACGAGAAAAAAATATTAGAAATACTGGGGGAGCTAAAAACAGACATAACGAAATAAAACTAGATCAGGCCAAAACTAATAAGCAAATAACAGAAATAAAGAAAGATAATGAGGAACTAAAGAAGGAAAATGTTAATATAAGAAAAGATTACATGGAGATTAAAAATGAGTTACAAGACACAAATAAGAGATTGGTACAATTAGAAAAAGAGAAAAGACGGAACAATATAGTAATATCAGGACCAGCTACATACATATAAAAAGACCAATTGAAATAATAGAGGGGATGAACAACTTAATTCGAGAAAAGTTAGAAATTGAAGTAAAGATTAAAACAGCCTATAAAATAGGGCCAAAAATGTGCTTAGTAGAATTAGAGAGTTTCGAGGACAAAATGAAGATAATGAGGAATAAGAATAAATTAAGAAATATAAGAGGAGAGACAATATTTATTAATAATGATAAGACAAAAGAAGAAAGGGACATCGATAAACAAATTAGAAACACAGCATGGGAGGAGAGAAAACATGGTAAAAACGTTAAAATTGGGTATCAGAAGATGTTCATAGATGGGAAAGTATGGCGATGGAACAAAGTAAAGGGAAGATTAGAAGAAGGAGAAGAGAAAATAACAGCTGATTCAAAAAAACTAATTAATATCAGGTCGGAACACAAGGTTACGAACACGGCAAAGAAAAAGGACTTTGAAAGAGACAAAGAAAAACACACAGCCAAAGAAAGAATCTGGAAACTGGGAATGTGGAATACAAGAAGCTTGAAGGAGAAAGAGAATGAAGTAATATTCGAGTTTAATAGAACTGGAATAGATATATTGGTGATACCGGAGACAAAGAAAATAGGAACAGGAGAAAAAAAGTAGCAGATGGACATGTACTCATATACAGCGGAGTACCAGAAAATAGTAGAGCAAGAGAAGGTATAGGATGTTTAATTAAAAATAAATTAGCAAAAACCATTACGAAATGGAAAGGATGGTCGGAAAGAATACTAGAAGTAGAGCTCTTGATCGAAAAAGAAATAATTACGATAATAGCAATATATGGACCAAGTGAAAATGAGAAAAAGGAAATAAAGGATACGTTTTGGGAGGAACTAACAATGATTACAGAAAACTCTAAAGGAAAATTATTTGTAGCAGGGGATTTTAA
Organism: Geotrupes spiniger; assembly: GCA_959613385.1. Classification (NCBI taxonomy): domain Eukaryota; kingdom Metazoa; phylum Arthropoda; class Insecta; order Coleoptera; family Geotrupidae; genus Geotrupes; species Geotrupes spiniger. Next base: position 8,606,116 of record OY390739.1, read on the forward strand.
TGGCAGAGTGGGAAGTAGAAGGAGCGATACAGAAAATGTAATAGGGAAATATGGAGAAGAAGAAAGAAACAATAATGGAGGTAGATTGATAGATTATTGCACATTAAACAACTTGATAATAACTAATTCCTTCTATGAACACAAAGATATACACAAATTTACTAGAGTCGTACCAAGTATAGACCAAAAATCAATAATAGACTATATATTGGTAGAAAAGAACAATAGAAAATCGGTCAAAGATGTAAGAGTAAGAAGAGGAGCAGAGATATTTAGCGACCACTACTTACTAGTAGGTAAAATCAAAGAGATGGGTAAGGAAGAAGAAAACGAAAAAGAAGAAGAATGCACAGAACAACAAGAAAGTATAAAAGTATACAAATTACAAGAAACAAATATAGAGGAAAAATATAAAGAAATAATAGATAGGGAAATACAAAATGGTAAAGAGAACTGGGACCAGATGTCAGCAGAACAAATGTGGCAAAAAATAAATACAATAATTATAAAAGCAGCAAGACAAGCATGCGGAGTGAGCAAAATAAATAAACAGAATAAAAGAACAGCGTGGTGGAGTGATGAATTAAAGGCGCAAATAAAACTAAAAAAGAAAAAATGGGAAGAGTATCTAACAAACAAAACAGAAAATGGGTACAATAAATATAAAGACCAGCGAATAAGACTTAAAAATATGGTACACGAAGCAAAAAAATAAGTCCTGGCAAGAATTTGGAGAAAAGCTTGAACGCAAAAGTAGAGAAAATCAAAAACTATTCTATAAAGTTATGAAAACTCTAAGACAGGGTAAAACAGTAAGAACCACAACAATAGAGAATAAAGAAGGAGAAATACTAATTAAAAAGAAAGATATAATGAATAGGTGGAAGGAATATTTCCAAGAATTATTAGGAGAAAGGACGCAAGAGGATGAAAACATAGTTGCAGAAGAAGAAGTTGCAGATGTAGACGAAGAACATTCAAGTGAAGGAAAAATGGACATAACAGAGGAAGAAATGAAAATGGCATTAAGGAAAATGAAAAATGGAAGATCACCAGGACATGATAAGATTACAGTCGAAATGATCAAGAAGATAGGAACCCAAGGAAATAAGTTACTAATAAAAATGTACAACAAAATATGGAAGGAGGAAAGGATTCCAAAAGACTGGGAAGTTGGGCAGATAGTGCCGATCTATAAAAAGGGGGACAGTAAGACGTGTAATAACTATAAAGGGATAACATTATTGAGTACCCCTCTGAAACTGTATGAATAAATATTAGAAAGGTTGTTGAAAAGTGTAATAGAACCGACACTGATGGAAGCGCAAAGTGGTTTTCGCAAAGGAAGAAGTGTACAAGATAACATATTCGCTATCAAACAAATAGTTACAAAAATAACAGAATTCAAGAAAAAAGCCTTCCTAGCGTTCATTGGCCTGGAAAAGGCATTTGATAAAGTACCGCGAAAAATATTATGGGAAATTATAAGCAGGAGAGGAGTCACAATAGAAGGTTTGAGGCAGGGAGGAGTTATGAGCCCGGTATTATTTATAGTATTTATGCACGAAATCATTAGGAAATGTCACACGAACATTAAAAGGTTACATATAGGATATCGAAATTTGCAACCGATATATATATATAACAGAATTTGCTTTTGCGGACGATATTGTTATAATGGCGGGAAGTGAGCAAGCTCTACAGAGGAATCTTGAATATTGGAACAAAACTCTGACTGAACATGGGATGAGCATGAACATCGACAAAACTAAGATAATGGCAGTAACAAAAGAATCACAAAGGCTAAATATACAAATAAATGGAAAATTGATAGAGCAAGTACAAAAATACAATTACTTAGGAGTGACAATTGACCATGTAGGAAACCAAGAGATAGATATAACGGAAAGAATAGAGAAAAGTAACAAATTATACTATGCAATAAATAAAACGTTCATAAATAAAAGAGAAGTGACACAGACAACAAAAATTAGTGTATATAAAACGATTTTCAGACCAATATTGACGTACGGATGCGAGTCGTGGGTCTTGTCGACAAGAATGAAAGCAAGACTAGAGGCAACAGAGATGAAGTATCTTAGACGAGTTAAAGGTGTCACATTAAGAGATAGAATACGAAGCAGCCAAATAAGAGAAGAATTGGAGATTGAACCGTTGAGAGAATTTATAGAAAGACGACAGTTGAGTTGGTGGGGTCACCTACAAAGAATGGATAGTGGAAGAATAGCGAAGCAAGTATGGGCAGCAAGAGTATTAGGAAGGAGAGGAAGAGGGAGACCGCACGAGACATGGGATAAAGGAATAATAAAAACTTTAATAAAAAGGGGAAAAACGTGGAGAGAGGCGAAGGAAATGGCAAAGGATAAAAAAGTGTGGTGCAAATTTGTGCATGGAATAAACATTTAGTTTAGATTAAGAACATTTATTTTATTGTAATATTTTATTGTAATATATGAACCCCTACACCAAATTGGTAGATGGAAATTGATTATATTGATTATATCTCTTCGCTTATCGCATTTCTTTTATTTAGTTTTAGAAACTAACATGGAGATAGGTTCTAACGTTGTTTACTATCCAAAATCTGCATTAGTGTTATTTATTAATTTCGTAAAGCCTTTTAGCTGCGGATTTGAGAGACGGTTAGTAAAATGTTTTGGTTCTTTCGGTCATACATTTTGAAAATCAATTCCTGCAGACGAAGTTGGCATACAACCGCCGAATAATGTGCACAAATTGTTATAGTACCGAAGACGGTATTAATCAACAAGAAATTCCAAATCATCTTGATCTGCACTAGTCAACTGTATCTAGAGTTTTGCGTCCTTTCTTCGAGACATGAAAATACTTTAGAAGAGTCGGCTCAAGATATCGTTTTCTGCTCTTGCAGTGGTTGAGATACATGACTCTGATTGCTTTGCAAGTTATGACTTCAGAAATATACCAGCTCCAAATTTATGGAAAGACTGTTATAAGAAGACTTACTGAACACGATTTCAGGATACCAGTAAGGGGCCCACCGTTGATAGCGTCTGACTGAGGAGCACGTTTGCTGTTTGCTCAAAATTACGTTGATTGGGAATTTGATCAATGGATGTTGGTAATGTTCTATGATGAGTCCAGGTTTTGCCTGTATCAGAGTGACAAACGCGTTACGTGTGCGATCGATGCGAAGGAGAGCGATATACTAAATGCAATATTATGCCGGAAGTCAACTTTAGAGGAGGTTCGGTGAGCAGGTATCACTTTCGAAGCTTGCACAGGTGGTGCTAGAAAAAGGAAACCTAAATGCGGCGACGTACATTATCAATATTCTTGAACCTTATGTTTTCCCATTGCAACTATTTATTGGGGATGACTCTATTTTTATGCATGATAAGCTCGAATGCAATGGCCATCAAGGAGTGTAGACCTAAACCCCATCTAGCACTTGTGTTCTACATGAAAGTGTTAGATGATTATGAAATCCACCAACAACCCGGCTACACGTGGTATGAAATGTCTGTTGCCTCCTTAAATTTTTAGTTTTTTGTTTTTTTCATTTCTTTGTTCTGTTCTGATTATTGTGGTATGTTACTTTTATTAATTTACTTCTTAACACGTTACGGTTTGAAATGTTGGATCTGGAACTTTATGCGATAATTTTGGAGGGCAGTGTTGGTGAGAAATGTTTGCATTGTAAATTATGTCAGTTTAGTGAAAATTTTACTAAGTTATGGACAAATGAACCCAATAGCAACTTAAAAACTACGCAAAACATCAAGTAAATTTGGTCCTTCCTGCGATAGTCGAATCTTTCGTATTATTTTATGAAAAAGCTTGTTATTTATATTAAGAATCTCTGAATCAACAGTATATTATGTTAATATGTTTTGCTCATAATGTGTTAAATGTATAATGACGTGTTCAACACTTTGGAAGTCTAATTGAACAAATATTGATAGGGCTAGTCGAGCAGATGAAAAGAGGTCAGATGGATGAGGCCGATAATTGTGAATATGATTTCAAAGAAGAAGAGACATCAACTATTTAGAAATATAGGTAAAATAATAGCAAGCAGCGATATTTTTGGTAATAAGTATGATAATTGCCACATTTTACCAAAACATTGCTAGGGGAGACTTTGTCTGGATCCAAATGGAAAATTTTGGCTCGGAAATCCTCAATATCAGGGATAGAAAGATTTAAGATATTTGAATTAGGTTGACCAAAATCTGTTACTCTTAAAAACGAAAATGGACAACTCATGACTTCAAACACACGTTGGATTTAAGGATTCGGTTAATTTTTCAAAGCGATTATACATACCTTACCATAATACATAAAACCAATCAAATCTAACTGGTTACAGTTCCTTTCGACCATTTTAAAAACTTACATGATTTACCCTCACTTCTACGCTAGAATTGTTATGTGGTCTTCATTAAACAACTGATTTAATAATGCTGTCTGGGCTATCTTTTGGTTCATTTCGATTGTCTTTTTAAGCGTCATTAAGTTTTTTTCTCTGCTCAAACTATATTCGCTTATACCTCGGCAATTTCTTGTGCACATTGACGTTCACTGGCAACTCTAGGAACACACAATTCATAAAAGAATTAAAATAGCAATTGACATTTTTGTAAATGTAATAAATTGTAGAATGCATTTTTTAATTCACATTTTTGTTTTAAAAAATAGTCTTGAGTTTCATCATGTGAAGTAGATGCTTGTGGCTCTACTGTTAATTCACCTTCATAACTTGCCAAAGTGTGCGGTGCTGTTTGCACGTTTTTTTGTTGTTTCCTAGTCTTGGATGAGAAAAGGAGAATATTGTAGGGATAGCATTTCTACCAGACTGTACCTAAAATTATACAAAACGTAAATAATTGGCGACACCAAAATAAGATATGAAATAATATAGTGAAGTACTTGCTTAGTAAATCAAACTGTTGATTACATTTTGTTAAAAATCGCACTCTTAAAATTAGGTACACAAAGGAAATAGGGGTCCATTGACACGTTTCATTTAAATTAACCGTTCTTTTCTTCGGGCAGGATCTTTTGGAAACTAATTAACTAAACACCCCACCCAATCCAACCGTACCCAACCCAACCAAAAAACACAAATTATATATATATATATATATATGTATATATATATATATTATTGAATTCTTTACATAATCAGTTTATATCGTTTTAGATTTTATATGTTATAAGGTTAATAGTTAAATATACATAGTTCATACGAAATGGCTATCCCTTAAATGATTTTCATTCCTCAAGTTGATTTCAGGCGGATATTTGTGACATTTGATGTTGCACAGTGATCATTCATTTTCAAGTATCTATTATAGTGTTCGAAGTTTATATTTTATATGGACATATTATTGTTGGACATGCACTTTCGTTTTACAACCATGACATGATACATTGTTTTAATTCTTTTAAAAGATTCAGGAAAGATAAACGTTCTTAAGTAAAAATGGGAGACAAAAACGAAAGCGAGAACGGATATATAGAAATTTGTCTGGATCCAAAATATTCAATATAAGCGATATGGAAGATTTAAGATATTTGATTTAGGTCAACGAAGCAAAGTCTATAACTCTTTAAGAACGAAACTGGACAACAGCTACATAGATAATTTGATAGAGGAAGAGGCAACGTGAGACTTCAAACATACGTCGAATTCATAGATTCAGTAAAATTTTCAAGGGGATAATGCATATCTTACCATAATATATCTAAACATAAGATTAATCAAATCGAATTTTAAGGCGTTCTCTGCCGCTATAAACACTTTCGGAAATAAATATTGGTGAAGAAGAAATGAAAATTAATCCGGGAAATGGACACCAATAAGGCGCTAGGGTGGAACCAAATAAAAATGAAGGACATAAAGGCACATCCGAAAAGATTATCATATGTAATACAAAGACTAATAAACCTCTCAATAGATGATGGTAGGGTTGCAGAAGATATGAAAAAAGCAATGTTATGGCCATACACAAGAAATGATCGCAAGTGTTTTTACAAATATAGACCCATTTCGCTCCCTTGGTATTTGCGCAGTTGCAAGGAAAGTGGTAGAAGTGAATCGCAGAGCAATAAAGCACTGAGCGTGTCTCCCTGATAGACCCCACGTTGGCAAGTTATAAGTCCAGATTTCGCTCCCCCTTTGCCTTCTTTGGCAATTACCCTCGTTTGCCACATTTTCGTTAATTTATGGATATTTATTATAATATTTTGATCTATTTTCATTTCATGTAATAGATGTAGTATTACCTCCTGGGAAGTGCAGTCAATGTTCTGTAATCTATCCATGCCATTGATAAATTTCGCTTGTAGTATGGCATCTTGGCAGATGAATTGGCCTATAGTTTTGAGGTCGTGAGGCGTTTCCCTTTTTATGTATCAGAATTGGTCTGCTCTCCGCAAACCATATTGGAATAGAGTTAGGGTCATTTCAATGCTAGGTCTGTTTGTTATTTTCTTATTCTTTGGCCGGAATGTAAAATGTGAAAAACCAATGTTTGTGTTCTATTTATTTACTGGGTGATTTTTTACCTGATTACCTACTTTAGTTTATCTACACCCGTCTTCTTGATCAAAGGAGGAATTCTTACGTAGGGTATGGTGCCTAGTCTTAAGGTCCCTTACTATCATTCTGACGTGTTTTTTGTAAAGGCCAACCCCTCCTTAATGTACTGTATAATCTATTTGTGATGATTTTCTCCTCCACACCAGTACCACCGATCTGCTATATCCTGCTTTTCAATGTGATAATATATTTCTTCTGCGCCTTACTTGGTGTAAAACGCTTTGGAGTACATTGCGCAATTAATTGTCCATAGATCGTTAAGTATTCAGCTAGTATTGTGTTCATTAATACATATACCAAAATATTCGACATTTTCCACAATATTTTTATTATATTCAATCGATTTAATATGTACGACAGTCTGAAAGAAGCGAAATCTATCTAAATTTGCATATTTTTGCAAATAATCACCCCAGCCTTAAGGGGGAAGGCCACTATGCAACTTTAAAAAAATCAATTTTTTTTATTAGCTCAGAACCTTCCTCAAACCCTTAAGAATATGTAAAAAATCTCGAACAGCTCGTTTGCGATAGTTTGCGGAGACGCCTCGCGGCGCACCAAATGTATTTCGCAACCGTTACCGCAACTTTAAACGCGTTTTTCTCGAATCACCATTTTTTAAATCGGGCGAACCGATAGCGCCTACACATCTTGATCGATTGCCTTCTAATTTTGAGAGTAGCTTGAAACATATATAATCTAGTAGACCACGTAGGGGTTTCTTGATAAGTTGTGTACTTTTGTTTTTATAAACAATCGAATATGTAATTTTTACGTAAAAATATCAACTTTTTATTCATATGCCCACCATTTATCGGCAAAAATTTTCAAAATTCCCTACGTGGTCCAGTAGTTATATTGAAGGAAACTTTTTAGATTTTTATTCCTGGTTCACATTTAGGGGTGCAGTCGGTTCACCCATTTTGGATCTCCAAGAAAGCTCATCTTAGTAACCGGAGCAGCCATTTTCAGACAAAATTTAAAAAAAAAATTGTACTCATAGACACTTCATGAAGTACTGCATAAAAAATATCGACAGGTTTTTTAACGTACTTCTAAATGTTTTTTACTTGCATTACGCCAAAGTCATATTTCATTTTTTATTGCCTAAATGAATCTTAAAAGGATGAAATAAATGTTGTTATTGTTCCTAACATTGTTTTCTAAGTGAAAGTTATATGTACCTGGTATTTTTGTAATTGCTGTCACATTAAAAATATGGAATGGTACATTGTTATAACGCGTAAAGAGATCATTTTATCGTTGGGGTAGGGGGTTTATTTGTATATTTAACAACAAACGAAATTACAAAATTTAACTACTATTTCACATCGATGGATCAATCAAATTAAACTATAACTATTTGTTGAGTTCTATTAAGCCGCGATGGAAAATTCTTCATCGTTTTCATTGAAGTTACCTTAACTATCAAAATTAAGACTGACTGCGTCAAAAACTAAAAAAATCGCTATCATTTTCAGGCACGACTGAATATTATAGAAATAATCCTCTTTTACCATTGAAATCGCCACATTTCAACCTCGCACCAACTAATAAATCTTACCGTTACAATCGAATCTTAGATGCTCTACACGATTCAAGCATATATCGTTCGCATGTCTGGTAAAAGTGTAATTCGGAAAGGTAAAATAAGGTTTTTCGCAAGTTTCGACGTGCGTTCGCGTAGATAGAACGGGACGGAGACACGTTCAGCGTTCGCAGGACGTTAGGACGATACAATAAGGCTGTTCAACAAGGAAGACCATATGGTACGCTAGCATTAATTCGAAAAGCGTTTTAATAGATTACCAGTAAAACGTTTATGCATGGGATTGCAGTAGGGAACATAATTGTCTTCATTAATTGTCTTTATGATAAAAGCACTTAACGAAAAACGCTTTTATTAATTTGTTCTGACGTCATTGGTTTGGTTTACGGTTTCGGGTGTTTACTGCTTGGAGGCAGGTGAAGAACTTTGAGTCATATTCAGTGGTTGTTCGTCCTCATCATTGGGTTTGAGGGTGTTGTTTAAATCATCTCTTTATCAATAGCGCTACTTAAGGTCTCTTCAGTGCTGGGGTGTGCATAGTGATGGACATTCTGGTTCATTTTGTTGACAGAGTTCAGGTGAAATATGTCACTTAAACAGACTAGTTCTTTTATCTAGTTCACTAGTTCGTTCTTTCGTTACGTGTGCACTATGAGTACCGAAATGATGATAAGCCTACTAATAAAAATCAAAATGTATTAAACTACAATCGCACGCAAATAAATAACTCATTCATAAATCAAATAATAATGCATACATAACTATTGGGCATTGCGCAAGTAAAGAATATTATATAATAATAATGATTTTTAAATTCCTTAGAGTTGACATTGGTTTTGCTACCTTCAAAACATATTCGTTAATTGAATTAATTTCAATTTAAACGTAAGTGCATTTAAGCGAGCATTTTGTTTGCGTTATAGTAATAGAACCAGACAGAACATTATAATTTGTATTTATCGTCGATTATTATTAAAAACCTAATAAACCCTGAACATGTTTGGAACACGCACTGATGTATTTAATCTATCGTTGAATGCCTAGTTTAAAAATTAAATCTATTTGTTTGTAACTACAGTTTATACATTTTGTCAGTGCTTAAATTCTGCCTATAGAAATTTGTAAGTAGAAATTAACAAAGTTTGTATAATTTTGACAATATTTATTACTATTACTTATTAAGAAAAATGCCTCGTTATAAACAAAGTGCAATTTGGAGTTACTATAATACACTGAAGGGTCAATCGCAAAGCAAAGTAAATACTATATTCAAAATATAAGCAGATATTTAAAGTCAATGCATCCACTAATTACATTAAATACACAACCAGAGACACTGCAAGTGGAACCAGAAATAACTGATAATGAAACCACTTCCGTATCAAGCAGATCTATATCAGTCGATCAGCTATCAACTTCTAAAACATTGAAAAATTCAAATTTCTTCACCAGTCAAAAATTGCTGAACACCAAACAATTGTAAGGTAGATTCTGCGTTATTGGGTAATTTGTACCTTTTTATGAAAGTCACATTCGCAATATTGCGAACGGGTGAAAAAGTACTGCACGAAAATTTAATATTGATAATAAAATGGTTGCATATGTCACAATTAATGCTGCTACTATAACGCCGGCAATTCGATCATGTGGTTGGAAACATTTTTCATGTTTCGTACATACCGTTAATTTAATTGTGCGAAGTGGATTTCATGTAATTGATGATATAAAGAAAAAAATAAATCAATCGTCGAACGTTTTAAAACAAGCTCATCTGCTCTTGCCAAATTTTACTCCGTACAGGAGATCAAGACAGAAATTAAAAAGGACGTTATTACGAGATGGAATTCAACTTATGACATGATCAGCAGAATTTTAAATAATAAAGAAGCTGTAATTTCAACTTTAGCGTTATTAAAAATAGATTAACCTACTGACTTCACTTAAATGGTTAGTTTTAACACATTCAAGATTATGATATAACAAACGAAATCAGTGCTGATAAAACAGTCACAGTTTCTAAAAGTATTACTCCTATTGAAATAGAAAAATATAATTATTATTTTCCAGGAATCAATTAATAAGCGCATATAGAAATTAATCAGTTAGATTAATATAGAAATTAATCAGTTAGAAACCAAAGCCACAATTTTAGATCCGCGATGAAAGGAATGAAAGCCAATATGAATGTAACAGCGGCAGGAATTATCGAAGTAGAGAAATATATGCAGGAACCACTGGTGGATAGAAAAAATATCTTTTCATTTGGTGGAAAGAAAGGGTAAAAGTATATCCACACATGTACTAAGTGCCAAACATCGTTTATGTGTTATGGGAACATAGGTTCAATGCGAGCGCATTTTTTCAAAACAATTTTAAACAAAATGGCGACATATCTGTTTCAAAAGTTAACGAAATTTTATAAATTAATTGTAAATTTTCTTTATTATATAATTATATATTTTTTGTTTTTCATATTTTTTATTATTATTATTTCAATATATAGTTTTATGTATTTACATTTTCGTTATCAATATTTTATTTATTATTATTATTATTATATTTTTATTTATCAGATTTATTTGGTTTTTCTATGATAAACGGAATATTTTCGTGATGACTATTTTTGTTTTATTTTTATTTATAATATTTACTGAAAAGAGCAAATATATATGAAAATAGCAAGAATTTTATTAACATAGGAAATAGGGGAACAAAGGAATTGCAATCAAAGGAACGACTAAGGCAAGTAAATATAAATGAAACGAAAGTCATGATGGCAGCTAAACAGGAAGAAATATTGAATATACAAGTAGAAGGAGAGAAAATAGAACAGGTAACATCCTTCAATTATTTGGGAACTATAATTGAGGGAAATGGGAAACAAGAAAATGACATCATGAACAGAACTGGAAAAATGAAGGAGAAGGAGGTAACAACCCAAACCAAAATGACAACATTTAAGGCAACCCAAATCCAACCTACGGAAGTAAAACATGCGACACTACCGGAACGAATGACAAGCAATATACGCGCAGTAGAGATGAAATACCTTTTGGGCGGTTAAGGGAATTACAAAAAGGGATATAATAAGAAATGTGGATGTAAGGGACGAACTGCAAATTGAGCCAGCCTTGCTATATACTGAAGAAAGACAATTGTCCTGCCGAGGTCATATGCTACGGATGGAAGAGAAGAGACCTGTCAGATGAATATGGGAAGCCTATATTTATATTTCTATAATGATTTCTTATATGACTGTAACAATTACTTTAGTTTTATATAATTTTTTTGCCTTGCTACTTTAAACTCGTTCGTTTCGCAAAATTGAATAGATATAATCTTAAAAGTATAAACAATTGTAACCTGCCAAGCATGGTGTAAATATTGTCAGCTATCGAAGTCAAATATGTAATCGAAATCACGTTCGAAAACACATTTAAGAATAATTATTATTAATACAGAAATCTATTCTCGTTTTAAACATTCATTCATTATTTCTCATTGGATGTTTGTTACCTAAACCTAAACTGAAACGGGCACAAAAAAAACGTAATAAAACGTCGTGTAGATTAGACAATTTCATGACAATAGTGATAAACATTTAATATAACACATATCAATTTGGATGGCTAGGTCAGAAAAGCGTGGTCATTGCATGTGCTGTGCAAGGCGTGATAATCGGTGATGGTTAATTAATTCTAAAAATCATAAGTGATCCAAAATTTTTAAATTGATCATTACTTTGTTCTCGAGCAAATTACTTACTTATTCCTAGACTTTCTATCATGAGGTGTAAGATTATGAAGTTGGGCTTATTAATCTTTTCCATTCCTTCTTCTCTTGTGCAGTGGTTGACTTAATGCCATTGGATCTGTCTCTCTTGTACAACTTCTTTCGCTCTGTACTGCTATGTTCTTTTACATCTTCTTCGTCGATTGATTCCTTGTATTCTTTCTTCTTATACAATTTTTGCAAGTCTTTATTCTGACATTCTGTGTATGTGCTCAAGCCATCCTAGCCATGTCTTTTCGATTTTTCTGTATATTGGTTCGATTTCCAGATTATTTTTAAACACCTAATTTTTAATTCTATCGCTTCTAGTCTTTCCCTCTATTTTTCTTAAAAATCGCATTTGCATTTACTCTTTAGTGAAAGTCTATGTTTTAGTGATGGGCTTATTACTTTTTTGACAACTTCTAGATTTATATCCCTTGTTGTCATTTATTTCTTTTCTTTCTTTACTATTTCTTTTCTATTACAGTTCCAAAATATTTAATCCGTTAACGTATTCACTACATCTTTTCTTGTATCCTGCTGTTTTGTCCAATAATTCTTTCCCCGTTTAGTTTGTCTATGTTATGCTGTACATTTTTTTCTGAATCATCTAAGACCACCTTATCCTCAAATAGCAGTTGTGATATCTTTTTTCATCTGCCTAATGTCATCGCGTTTCAGGTCTTGCAGCTTCGATGGCTTTGTTATCTTCTTCTTCTGATTGTGATTATTTCTATTCTTCTTTCTTCTTTTGCATTTCCGGCTGCATTATTTTATCTTCTTCTATTAGTTATTATAATGTCCTTGTCCTTTATATGTATCAAACCGTTTTTGGTTTTCTCTATATCTTTTTTATCTTGAATCTAACTAGTACCCGCCCCTTTTTCTTCTCATCTATTCCCTGCCTCATCACTAATATTCCCATATATATATATATATATTATATATCGTATCAATTAGCGAGACACAAACGACACACTACCAAAGGTGCATACATAGACTTCGTATAAGCGCAGCCTTACTTTCTTATCCAGCGGATAAATCCTGTCAAGTTATTCGCACGCCAGTCTATACATAGACGGCCGAGTGTAGTAAACTTTCTCAAATCACGCAATTTATTTCTATTTATGCGAGATTTCTTGGGGGATTTTAAGGAAATCTCTACAAACCAGTATGTTAATTCGCATGTTTGCAAGGACTTGTTCTGTAACTGTTCCAGATTATTTTTTGTGGTGTAGCAACAATATTAAAGCGATCGACGTCGAGTGATTTAGTTGTTTACATTGTCAATCTTAAAGGATTTACAAGAACATATTGGCAGCTAACTTTCTCAGTAGTCAAACGTAGTGGAGTGTTTTCGAGTGGGTTTCAATTAACATCTAGTTCCACGTCTGTATGTGAAATAAAAATGTTTATTGTTGTGCTTTCATGTGTCCTCGAAGACTGTATATTACTGCTTTGAAGAACTTGTTATATTATTGAATTTATTAGTACTGTGGGTACAGTTTGGAATTTGTTTTAAGTTATGTATTTTTACCAGAAGGGTTGGATGTCTTCACCTACGAAAATACAAAAAAAGACGGGGCTGGCCGCATACTAATATAGTTAGCCGCTTATTTCAATGATCTGTGACATATACTAGCAACAGAACTAGCTGAATTATAATTGTTAATCTCCATGCAAGTCACGGGCAGCGAAGAAGATTTCTGTTCATTAAAATATTATAGGTTCGTGTTTACGTCATAGGCGACATTATATTATATTTATTAAAATATTTTCAATTTTGTTATATAAACTATAGAATGGTATTTTACAACTCTAAGGCCAGGGTCTACAATAGAATTTTAACGTGGGCTTTCGTTTAAACCTAGTTTAACTGGAGACAATGATTTTATGAACCAAGTTTTCTACAGGCAAGCTTAAGTTATATTGGTACAACTGGGAAATAGGAAATACTTGAATTTTCTTGTGCCTGTCATTTATTCACATAGTAAATTTGTGTGTAATAGTAGTTCTATTTCATAGAAATATGAATTCATTTCATTTTTGGTGATTTGATGGTTATGAATTAATCGAATCAACTGATCCATCATACCGTATTAAATTTTTAATTAGTTAATTCATCAACCTATTATCCTTAAATCGTTAGCACTTCGGGCTTGAAAATCATATCTATTCAAATTCGCACGCCTAGTAAAACGCAGAGGTGCGAATTTGAAATCGTCCCATTGCAACTTTAATAGATACATAAATGCCGTCGCGGGGTTTCCGTTAGGCAATTTTATTTCTTACAACTGTCGAAGAAACATTGCGGCACACGGAAAATGATTCGTGAAAACAGAGTTTGAACGCTTGTCATTTCTAAACTATGACAGATAGACATAAGCTGTCGTGGACTTTATTGTAGAGATTAAATTTTAGTACATTACTTATACAATTAAACAAGCACATTATATATATTTTTTGTATTTTTCCAATAATAGAACATGTGCCGGGAATAAATTTTGGAAATATGTATATGTAAAGTAAAACACTTACAGTTTTCAATAAAATTGACAAGAACTATCTTTTATGAGTAAGTTTCGATAACAACCATGTTAAATGAAAGAACTTAAGAATTCAAAACAAAAAAATTCTCAAAATTGAAACCAAGCTTGTAAATGAACGTTAACTTAAGGGGGGGTCCTGCTTTAGAAGGCTCAAAAAATGTTTTATTGCTCAAATCTATGCCTAATATATCTAAGAATATGTATAACAAGTTATAGCGGCTAATTCGCAATATTTTGAAAGATACAGCACTAAACACAGTGAGGTGTCGAGCAAAAAATATACGAACGCACAAACGCTCGGACAAACGAAGCCCGCGCCCCTCCCCGCAGTCACATAACACCGAACTATGTACTGAAAAACGTTCAATCGGTCGTTCGAAACAATAATATTTTGAATTCGTAAGAGCTATAGTAGGATTATAACGAGATATTCCGTAAGTAATCGAAATTTAACATTTTTCCTGATCGTAAACTTTAGAGCGCGTTTTCTCGAGTTTTCGTTTTTACGATTTTTCTAAACTGGTGGGCGTGATTGCGAGAAAACTAAACAAGCAATCAAAACGAAACAAAACTTTTGTTAGCTTCAGTAGCATTCTATTCGATTTGAACTAAACATATTAATGAAAAAAAATTCTAAACAACTTTTTTAGCAAGTTGAAATGATTTTCTCTTCCTGCAAAGAGCACATTTATTTTCAAACCTGAGAAAAATCTTGAATTTCAAAATTTTGTGTTTTTTTTAGTTCACCTAGAAGAAAATATATGAGAATTACAATTTTCTTTGGTTTCTTTTGTTTCAGACAAAAATTACGAGCTACATCTTTCCCACCGATTGTAGACTGCAATTGAAAGGTGTTGCACAAATGTGCATAAAAATCGGTTCCCTTTAAATATTTTTCTCTCGAAATATTTTTTCTTAATGCTCAAATATCCAATAAAATGCTCTAAAAAGTTCACTAGACTTGCTCATTTTTTTTCTGTCCTAAAAAAATCCCCCAAAAACGCTATTTTAAGGCCTCCTAAAGCAGGATCCCCCCTTAAGTCAATTGCTTTTTGACTGACAGCGACATACGACGGTGGGCACAAGAACACACAAGTCGCCGCATCAGCCAACCCAGAAAATGGTTTATGGATAGGAATTTAACATTTTCGAAAATTGATTTATGGTCAAATCGGCAAAACGCTTTCCTGTCAACTCCGTCAGTACGAGGGAGCCATATCTGTCGACTAGGGTGCGTGTGCATTGCCTTTACATTTGATTTCACCTGATGCGCTTTTTTTGGACGAGGTAAGCCAGGTGACTTCCATTCACTTGCCTTTTGTTTACTTTCTGGATTGTGTCCAACGCACCATGCCCATCGCCTCTGACGATTCGGTTGAAAACTTTTTTATCGTCTTTGAATGCGTCCTTAATTTCACGGCATCCTTGAATGCGTTAAGGATATGCGGGCAACAAACTTTGCTTCGCATTCCCTAATCAACGTTTAAAATGAACTAAATTGAGCTACAGGACAACCCGTATAAGTCTTCGTGTTGGTCTATTGTCCTACGTCGATCTTCACTGATGATATTACGGATTTTGCCAATGTTATCATCGGTTCGAGCAGTTGAAGGTCGACCGGAATGGGGCCAATCTTCAATGACAATTTCCCCCTTTTTAAACCGAGAAAGTCATTCGTACACTTAAGTTTTACTAAGAGTATGTTCTGTGTAAGCTGTTTGTGTCATAATCATAACAGTTTCCGCTACGTTCTTGCCGAGTAAAAAAAATTCGCACATCGTTCGTGAGAATTAGCCATGTTTTTTCACACACACATACAGAGCTGTCAAAGAAACCACAACATTCGTCGTTTTCGGTTGACGCCAGGCTCACTAGAGATCCTAGCGTTTCCTGTCGGCGCAATCTGGTACTACAAGTACATGATGCGCACCATTACAATTCGGTTACTCGCCCCCGTACGTAGCGATAGAAACAAATGTACAACACGAAAATATAAATAGCATAAATACAATACAGCGAATACGATATATAGAGTTACGTAGAGGGGCCCGCCAGATCCCACGTTGCTTCTAGTAGCTATCTTTGGATATCATTACCATTTACCGGATATCTTCGCATCATAATGTACTTGAAATTGTGTACTTGGCGTAACTCGACGCTCTCCTGACGTGTTACAAGAAAACCAGTGGGCGTTCGCCCCCATGCTAGAATCGTACGTGGTTATTGCTCTGTAGGCAGATTTGGATATTAACATATTTGTCTCTTGGACATATGGTCCGAGAATCACTCATTCACTCAGAGATAGGATAGTTCTATCCTATTACCAGGCCTGATAAAGTAGGCGCAAGACTTGTAGCATGCTATTCGATTCTACTAAAAGATGACATCGCGAGGGCCCACAGTATCCAATTGCCACAGACACCACCAAGGTGACTGCCATACAACAATACACTTGATGATACAATATATACCAAATAATACACCAACAATAGATAGTCAACACTATCTTATCGACTCTGCATTTGTCATAATATTCCTCTCACTGCACATAACTTCACGATCTGGATAAGACCGCCCTGTGTATAAATTATTATCGCTCAAATCGTTATATTCGTATGTATAAAATCTGTTTGTTTTCTGAGGTGAGTACCCCGGTTTATAAATGTAAACCCATCTACTCATTCTTCATATGTACACATTAAAATAAAGTGAAAATTATTATTTTTGAGCAAACAAATATCGTGCTTATTATTGTTAACAAACAATTGTAATCGACTGGAAATATTTTATAGAATTAAACATTTTACGAGACTATTTTTCTGCAAAGGAACAATGACACCGTGATAAGATTTATTTAATGTATTTAATGTAATGTTTTACTTTATTAGTGATTGCTAGGCGCTCAGCACGAGTTTTGTCATTTAAACGAATGCCGGTGTTACTCAAATTGTCGTTGCATTCTTGCAGTGGAATTTTTACTTGTTACATAAAAATAGTTCCGAACTCATCAATCTCAGATTTATTTCTTACATATTAATTTTTCAAATGACGTTTTTAAATATTTATCAGTGAAAACACATGTGCATTATCACGTAATAAAAATTCTTTTATGGCAATAATATTGACGCTTAATTACTTCGTGTTAATGTAAATGACTTTCCTGGGCGTTCTTATCTTCTTTTCAAACCTAAATGAGTAGTGAATTATTGCGTGCATTTATGTTTACATTCTGAGAAACGACCGCAGGGAATTGTCGTGCTTTATATGCATGCATCTTTCGCGAAAATATTTTCTAAGAAATAAGAAGTGTGCACCACATATGCAGGTCAAGTACGTAATTAAATTCCAGAGTTGTTTTTGTACGAAAATGAGAGAGTTTTATCAGAAATAGAATTTCAAAATAGTAACAGTTTTATTTTTGCCGAGCTGTTGTGTATGCAATATGTACTTTTATCGCGTGATAATTTATTTTATCGCGATTTTATGTGTCGAATGATAGATTAGATTAGAGTGGTGAGATTATTTTGAAGAAGAAAAATACGATGTTGCCGGAATACCAATTTAAGTTGAATTTAAATTAATTTAAAAATGGAAAAATCAGAGGTTCGTGCAGTTATAAAATAGATAGATGGATAGATAGATAATTTATTAATCACATTTGCCAGATAACTGGATGTGAAACGTCACACTGTCGTTACATTCTTTAAAAATACTTAGCATAACACAACATAAAAATAAAAACAAAAACATAAAAGTAAATACAAAAACGCAAACATGCATAATAGTACATATAACAAAAATAAAACATCAATGTTCGCAGAGAAACTCAGTCAGCGTATAATATAATAAGCCTTCTTATGCAGATATTCCTTTAACGAATACTTGCATTTACTCTTGTCTTGCATTGTCTTTATGTACTCAGGTAATAAGTTAAATAATCTACCACCAGCAAACTTTGGCGATTTTTTTAAAATAGCACACACTATGTGATGACAACAGTAAATTATCTCTATTTCTTGTGTCATGGTTATGCACATCACCCATAGTTTTAAAATCCATTTTATTAGAAAACACATACTGCAATAATTTATACAAATATATAGACGTGACAGTTAGTAACTCATATTTTACAAATGTATCACGGCAGCTCTCCAGGTCAAAAATCAGTCTAATGATTATTTTTTGTATTATAAATTACGATGCAGATCAACAGCTTGTCCCCAAATTATGATGTAACTAATAATTTAGTGTGCCAGAGCATAATAGACGTTTATCAACGATTTCCTGTCCAAAAAACTATTATGCTTTAAATTACAAATGGCAAAAAATGCACGATTTAAATTCGAGCATGCGTCGTCAATATGCACAGACCAATCCAAATTAAAATCTGTAATGGTACCTAGAAATTTATAAGACGTGCTGCATGAAATGTTGTGATTGTTATAATTTAAAGTGATTTTATTTGTAGCAAAATTTGCATTATTTATTTTGTGACTAAACACTACTAAAGTTGTTTTATCGATGTTAACATGTAAGTTATTTTTTTGACTCCAACAGAAAAAATGATGCAAAATTGTGTGCAGTTTGGCAGATAACTGGTCGATACTATCAGACGCTACATACCATTGATGTATCGTCCGCATATAGAAATGCTGTACCATCTGAGATTTATTGAGGCAGATCATTAATGAACAAATTAAAAACCATGGGTCCTAGCACTGAACCTTGAGGGACCCCAAGCTTCTGATCATATATATTAGAACTTACATCACCAATCTTCACAATAAGTTGGCGATTAGTGAGGTAGGATAAAATCCAATCACAAATATTACCTCTAATACCAAGGCAATAAAATTAATCTATCAAAAATGTATGGTTCACTGAATCAAATGCCTTTGATAAGTCAAAAAATAGAGCAGCAACTTTTAATTTTTTGTTTAAATTATCATTTACGCATTGCACAAATTCCGCGCAAATAGTTTCAGTTGAACGACGTTTCCTAAATCCATGCTGAGATTTCGAAAGAAGATCAAGAAATCTCAATCCAGTTTGCTACATATTTCTCGAAAATCTTTGAGAAAGAATTTAGAATTGAAATGGGTCTGTAATTATTAATATTACAGGAATCCCCTTTTTTAAATAACGGAATTATGGAAGATATTTGGAAATCTGGAAATTGACCAATAGTAATTGAATGGTTTATAAGATGAGTTAGTGGTTCTACTATAACACTCAGGCAAAGTTTTAGCAATTTTGCAGATATTTCATCATTACCAACAGATTGTTTATTAGGTAGATTAATTATTATATTGACATTATAAGACATTGAGTTGCTGAAATGAGTATCGTTTACAATGGACGAAAAATGTTGTGCAATAATTTAAGATCGGTGATTGACTTACCATCCACCTTCAATTTAAATATACCATTTGTGTTATTGTTCCTTCCAAGGTTCCCATTTACAATCTTCCACAGTATTCTGTTGCTGTTTGAATTGGTCACTTGTTTAGAGTAAAATTTTTGTTTTTCAGTGCATATACGTTTATTTATTTTCTTTTTCATTATTTTATATTCGTTAGCTGGGCCTTCGTTATCCCAAGATTTTCTTAAAATATTTAAAAATTTTAACTTGTAAGACTCATTTATTATTTCAGTCGTTATCCGTTTTTTTCTAGCGTTTGTATTTAACTTATTAAATTTACGTTTAGGGCAACTTATATCCAATGCATACTTAAAAGTATTCCAAAAATGATTAATTAAATGAGTCATTTATGGTGCAGCTCAACATTACACGGAAATCTAAAAAAAGTATTTATAAAAATTGGAAGGTTTATTTGATCAATGTCCAGTTTGTAACCTGAACTTCTTCTGTCTTCCGACTCCAGTTTAAAATTTAAAAGTTTTATTTCACACTTTAGTGAATGTGCTCTATGATCCGACAAAAGAAAATTCAAAAACCATTTCTTCACTATACTTATCCATTGTCATTAATCGACTACATTTGTGCGCAATGTCTGACCTGACATAAATGGAAGTGCCACCGTGAATATGAGTTTTTCGACAGAACATGGAAATACATGAATATCCGTATATACTAATATTAGCAGCCTGTGCATAATTTAACCAGGGTTCAGAAATACAGAAAAATATTGAATTTTGGTTATGAAGAAAGAGGTCAGTGAAATTAATTTTGTTAAACAAGCTTTGAATATTGCATAATACTTGCAAAAGAAAGGGTTGTCGCAAAAAGAAATTCATGAAGACGTGGTAGGTGAATTAGGTGAGGGTGCTGTTTCTTACCAAGTGGTGAAAAATATGTCTCGAGCATTTAATCTGGGAAGACAAACATGTGAACATGCGAAGGGTGCTTGACGAGCACTGACTGTCACTGCCCAAGAAATTGTTAATCGTTAATCGTTAATCGTTAATCGTTAATCGTATACACGTTGTGGTAATGTCAGATAGACGCCTGGCCATTCACCGGATAGCTGAAATTACGATTTTTTCTTATGGTACTATAAAAAATATTTTAACAAATATTTTGTAGCTAAAAAAATTGTCTGCACGTTGGGTCCCACGAATGTTGACACCTGATCAGAAATGTTCTAGTGTATTGCATTCTGAAGCCAGGTTGGCCAAGTTTAAAGCAGATCCGGATGCATTTCTTTCTCGATTCGTCGCTGTTGATGAAACGTTCACCACTTCGATTCTGAGTCTAAACAACAAAGTATCGGCATCGCCGAGGTTTTCCGCCCCCCCCCCCCCCCCCAAATTTCGTGTTTTACCATCCTCTGGTAAAGTTACGGCCACAATTTTTTGGGACGCTGACGGAATTTTGATGACTGATTTTTTGGAACGTGGACATACAATAGCAGGCTTCTACTATGCTAACTTAATTTCAAGATTCCGCGATTGGAATTCTGTTTCATCAAGACAACGCTCCTGTCCACAAAATTTCTTCAATTTGTTTCTAGGACTGGTTCTAGGTTCTAGGACTGGTTCTAGGTTCTAGGACTGTAAATACTGATCTCCCCTCGTATCTGCAGATCATTATGGATTACTGAATTTGGGATATACCACGGAGCATCTGTGATAGTTCTAGGGATCTTGGACTAGAAGTGTTGGAATATTTCTAGGTTGTACTTACTCGCTGACCCTCATCTGTGTCCTTTCTTAAAGCTTTGTTATTATTTAGACGAAGCCCTTACTCAACCCTTTGATGACACTGAATTTTACGGAATGTCAGCGGTGTTACATAAATAGTGAATAATCGTAAAACGAAAGTAAAGTAAAATATTTATTACTAATTCTGTGAGATTTATATGCAAACAGGATATATTGAATATCCTTACTTTCGGTGGGTGTGAACAGGAAATAATACATTTCTGCTATATCTGCGCGTTTCGTAATTTATTACTTCATAAGTTATCTAGCGGGTAAACGCTCTATAAACCAATAGATCATGTTCTAGATTTTAAGTATTAAATTGGGATGTATGCATGGTCGGTGGTCACCCAACTTCGTACAATTCACGATTTAAAATATTTTCTATTATCTGATACGATGAGCCACATGGCATCCTGCGCTTATGTTTTATCTTAGTCGAAGATCTTTTTTTCCTCAAAAGCTATTTATAAATGTTTTATTGTAACTGGTTATTTTGGTGCACTTTTGAAACGATGTTTTATTTTGGAACGCTATTTTGACGCGGTAATTTAGAACTAGTACGTGGTCGATTAATCGACATTTTTCACATCGCTTAATCGAACAGTTATAATTATAATTACAGGAAACATTTATAAACTTCAAGCTCGTTTATTTATTTTAAAACGTAAGGCAGTAAACATAAATGATTAAATTTAATTTAAACCAACAATCGATTAATAAGAAGTAACAACAAACAATAATCGGCATCTATATTATAATTATATATAAGTTGGCAGACATAATGTTTGTCAGGAAATTATTCGTCCAGGCAGTCGTATTCGTCTAATTAAAGAAGATCAAGTATGAACTCAGACAACGCACAAAAGTGGGGACTGTTTAATAATAAACTATTTATATTTCCACCGAATATTAATTAATGGCTTACAGAATTAATACCAGTACTTCTATGGATTATTATATTGCCCCTTGAGCGTTAAATTGAATAATTAATAATTAGACGTTTCAAAAATCCTTTTTCAAGATGCAAAGATTAATATGACAGATAATATTAAATAACTCCAATCAATCGATCAAGACAATGTCACAAAATTCTTATGCATTTACTTAACCAAGTTAGCCCTCGAGATAAGTGTATGAGGGTAGATCAGTATTTACGGTCCATAACAAGTAACAAAACTACAATTGAACTAACGTAACAATAAATGATTAATACTTTAATG
The DNA here is from genome assembly GCA_959613385.1 of Geotrupes spiniger. Classification (NCBI taxonomy): domain Eukaryota; kingdom Metazoa; phylum Arthropoda; class Insecta; order Coleoptera; family Geotrupidae; genus Geotrupes; species Geotrupes spiniger. The sequence continues at coordinate 8,628,982 of OY390739.1, forward strand.
CGTCAAATTGATTCAACGTCACTCAACGCCTACTGTATCATATCGCTAAATAATTATCTCCCCTCGTATCCACATAATCGACATAAATGGAAAGTATGATATTCAGCGACCCTATCAGCAGAAGAAATCACTACAAACAAACCATGTAGGATAGGAAAAATCATTTTTCGCAAAAGGTTACATAGTCGTCTATAATTTTTTTTCTATTTACTTCTATTTACTAATCAACTTTTTATTTATCAGCAGCAATGGTGCTTGGGTTATATTTGTACTATGTTTAATTGTTAATTCTCCTGAATCGGTCAGGTTACAATAAATGCAATCGACACAGACACATAAATCTACAACGATATTACTGACTCAAGCATGTATTTTTAATTGAGTTCAGAGTGATTCCATAACAACTTATTGAAATGTCGTCAAAAATCTTATTAATTAAATAAGAATATGGGAAGAAATAAAGCGCGACACCTGCCATTATATATAAATAAAAATCTTTAATAGTTATAGTTGCCATAATACTAATGTCACAGTAACATAATAACCGCTTGTTTTTATGCTTGTTATGTAAGAATGTTTTTGAATAGGAACTGCGTATGGAAATGCATACTTTCGTTACACTTCGTTGCCACATTTCTTAGAATAACTTACGTGTAATTGAACGATTCTCACAAAATGTATAATCTATTTATGGTAGTTGTGTATATGATCTTGTGTTATATAATCACTCGGTAATTGTACCATAAAATATTCTTGAGTTTAGCTCCTCATGTTAGTAGTGTAACTACAACCGTGGACACAACCGTGTTACGGTTGAAAACGAATAGAAATTTTCCTACAATTAAACTGATTGATAGATACGATTTCCTGATGCAAAAATATTTTTGGTTACGTTGTAAATTTCTTTGCATTTGTAAAAGTCATGCAATTTACGAATTAACGAAAAATGACACAGACCACTTTAATAAATGTTTATTGTATTGACAACAATTAAGAAGTATATATAATTAAATTGAAAAATTACTGCAAAATAGTATTCGGGTTTAAACGATTAGTAAAAGGAATTACCAACAGCAATTCAAGTTGACCTTTCGCTTCTTTATTGAAGCATCTTCAAAGACTAGAAATATTAGAGGTGTGATATTGAAAATGATAAATAAACTACTCATACTAACTACATTTAATGGGAAACACAGGTCAAAAATTTAATTTGATAAATCGCATTTTCAATGAGATGCGCCTAAAAACTGCAACACATTAAGTGAAAACGTATAAGAATTTTATGCACACAAAAACGCAATGTATATAAATATCTCTGATATCCCTTCCATAGCTTTTAAAGAATACAATTCTTTTCGTATCAAAGTTTTTTCTTTTTTCTGAACTCTTTAACAATTTTCAAATACCCGAAGGTTATGTGTTCGCTTCATTAGATGTGGTTTCTCTTTTCACTAACACCCCCATGGTTTCAGTGTGCAATATTATCACTGAAAACTAGGATATTATTGAACCGCACAGCTGTTTGCCTCATCTAACTTTCCTCACTACCTTAAAATTTATTGTTGGCAATATTTCTCTAAAATTTTTGGTGCCCCCATGGGATCTTCCCGTTCCCCAATCATTGCCGAATTATGAACACAATTATCAAAGATTCAGTCACACGCCTACATTTTCAATTTCCTTTCATATTTCATATTTCCATCAGTATGTTGACGAGATCATCTTTAGTATCCCTATAGATACCAATGAGACTGTCTTGGAAGTGATCAATTCCTTTCATGCCCGCCTCCAATTCACCATCACAAGATTTTTGATATTGTGATGGACCGTTTCTTGACACTCTGATCACGAGAACTGGTGATGGTATCATCAAACTTAACTGGTATCAAAAGCTCACGAGTTCTGGGAGATATCTTCATTTTAATTCATATAGCCCTTTCTAACACAAATTAAACGTTATTTTAGGCCTAAAACATAGAATCACCCATATTGCTCATCAAGAATTTCATAAATTAAGTTTACATTTACTATACAACATTTTAATTGAAAATAAATACCCTCCATTACTTCTTGGTAAATTACTTTTCTCAAACCAAAATTTTCATTTAAATTTAAATTAACTTCAACTCGGTTTGTCCTTGGTACAATAGTTTTTGAAAACGTATAAGAATTTTATGCGCACAAAAGACGCAATTTATTTAAATTTATCTCTGATATCCTTTCTAGTGATGGGCAAAATCGAGATATTTCAATAATCGATTATTAGTAATCGATATAATTTAATAATCGACTAATATTAGTAGTTAAAATTAGTAGTAGTAGTGCTAATACTAATTTAATACCACTAACAGTGTGTTTTCTAAAGCCGTGCAACTTACAAATTTACATCGAAACAAACTATTGTTTAAAAATTTAGATCAAATTATATTCCTTAATACCACTTTGGAGTTGTTATGAATAGTTTGCATTTTATTATGTTAATTATTTTGACTGTTGGTACCTACTTCTTATAAATTTGTTTTTATTAATATTTATTATTATTGTTTAAAATAGAGTTATTAATTTATTATACAGGTACCTTTGTTTTTATTGAGAATTATACTTTTGTTGTTATTTGCTCATATTTTTTTATATATTATTGTGGCAGTTTATAATTCTAATAATATCTTAATTATTGTAAATTTTGAAGCGTTTTATTTACTAATGCAATATCATCAACACGATTGTACTTATTTAAATTATTGTATTCTTCAATCCGATAATGACGATCGGTTGAGACTACAAAAAATAATTGAAAGAGAATCGGCCATGGCTTCGCGTAGCGATACGACTAATTAGTTGCCACAATCGAACGAGTCCAATGTTAAAATAAAATATCTCGAACCTGGAACTACTATTAATATTTAGTGGTGGAGTTAAAATATATCGAGATATCGAGCTCGGTCCCGCTCGCACACATTCCGTGATCGACGTCCGACAACTAATTTAGTAGTACTAATTTTCGGAGTGCAGTTGATCCCGAGATACTGAGCTTCTCGGCCCCGACGTTCAACTACTAATTTAGTAGTACTAATTTTCACAGTGCATAGTCGATTATCTCGAGAGATTTTAATAATCGACTAATTTGTGTATCGCATCTCGATTATTCCCATCACTAATCCTTTCCGTAGCTTTTAAAGAATACAATTATTTTCGTATCAACCAAGGACAATATACTCTTAAAACTCAAAATTCGAATATTTGTCGGTAGCATTTTACTCTATTGAAATTCAGGCGCGAGTTTGCTTTCCTATTAATCCATTTTAGTAACTAGCGAGAATGTAACACGTGCATGGATTTCTTAATGTTCTGTTTTGTAAATAATTGCAAGCAATTGCATCACTTGCTAATATTGCGCTAAAACAACTCGCAAATCAAACACTAATATTTACGGATGCGCACCGTCACCTACGACCAGAAAATTAGAATGAGACGTTGGCACTGACGAGTGTATAAATGCTCGCCATACAAAGGCCACTTTTTAGTTAACAATAAAAACTAGTAATAAATAATAGCTATTTATATAATAAGTACATAATATAGGTTTTTATTGACAAGCCCTGAAGTTTATAACTAGGGCGAGTCAATAAAAGCTAATTATGTACGAATTGTATACATAGCTTTATCTCCGACTGTGAAATCTTAAAAATTACTTTTTATTAAGTATTCAATTCAATTTGCCATTGAAAATTGTCATGCTTTCGTAGTGTGCCATAATTGTCACTATGGCAGACGGCAGTTTTACTTTATTTTTATTGACTAAACAATAATTATGTGGATTATTGAGTCTAAATAGTGAAATAATCGAGTCGTTATCATGCAGTCGGAGATAATGGCTATTTATGTAACAAGTACATAATATAGGTTTTTACTGGACAAGCCCTATGAGTTATGGACAAGCGAGCTTGCGAGCGAGTCTGATAAATAGAGCGAGTCCAAAAAGCCAGATTATGTACGAGTTGCATACATAGCTTTATGTTTGACTCGCAATGAAAGATTTTTTCTTCAATTCTTATTTGTGAGAATCTTTAATAATCTACATCATACTTACCTACAAAGCAGGTAGGTATGCTTTCGCCATTGTCATAGTTTCGTAGTTGTCGACGAAAAATATATTTTGACAAGTGTGTGAAGCTGCTAATGATTATTAATTTATCGATTCTGCTTTAAAAGAACAAACAGTGGCTTCAGACGACGTAAAGCAAATGGCGCTTCATGAAAAAAGCATATAATAGTTAATAGCGATGAAAAAGCATATAATAAATACTTTACTGAAAAAGAAAACGTTTTATTAAAAAAATATCAAGTATAAAACAAATACAAATACTCACTGCAAAGGATATTTCTGCATTGAAATACAAGAAAAGGACTGGAGGGATCTAAACAGTGCATAAATTAAAAACAGAAGTAATTACTGACAAATTAAAGACAATATTGATCGAGATGCAACGAAACAACCTAGAAGAATCGACCGGAATCGAAATACAAAAATCGATAGCGGTCGAAGGACAGATAAAAAAATAAAAAAATTAACTTCAAATCTGAACAAACGGAATAATAATGAAAATAAATGTTTAAATTGATTATTCCTTAACGGCACAATCAAAGCAGACGACATTAGTAGATTTCCTACGATGGGCTTCGCAAACTAATTTTTTTGCAAATATCACTTTGTTTTTCGTATCCTTGTTTTCAAGGGGTGTGGGATTCAATCCCGCAATCAGTTAGAGCCGTTTTTACTGTGACGTTTGTTATTAGCATTATAAGCGCCATATTTCTTTTTGCGAAGGCGTCAGAAAGCTTCAAGACAAATGGGCGTCGACGACAACAGTTTTGCCTTTTCCCTTTTGGATGTTTCTCAATATAGATGGTAAAAGAGTTCAAGGAGCATACATCAACAATGTTCTGCCTGAAGGACCAGCGTGCGGTTTTCTTGCTAGATGTGTATTCTATTACAAATTTATCGGTATTGTCAACGGCACCCCTGTATGGCATCAAGGGTTTCTTATTTTCTTCTACTGAAATGATTTTATAATGATGTTGAGAATCAGCTGTTACGCCTCGTCCTGAATTATAATAGGGATCGAACAATTTTTTTACTACAGGATATCCTTGATTTTGTCCCCCAGCATTACCGGGTAGTCTACCAGTGCAGACTTGCAAATAACAAAGGAAAGACGTTTTAACATCATCAGCCGCTCTGATTTTGATTTTACATACTGCCTGAAAGGGCATCGTCCCCTGAAGGCAACCAACTGTTCATCGACTGTTATATTTTTAGATGGTTCGAACACTCTAGAATTTTCAGTAAACATTTTCCATATACCTGAAATCGCCGATAGTTTGTTCCTTTCTGTTCTTTCAGGCCTGTTCAGCTTATCGTGAAATCTCAAGAAAACTTAAGCTTCTGTAAATTTTTCGCGACATTGTAGCCACAAAAAATAGCGGAGTACAGTGAGATCAGTGGTCCACATTTCCTTTGTTCCTTTGTTTAAAAGAGTACCTAGAAACTAACTCGATATTGTGATTTTTGATGCTGAGCAACCCACAAAGTCAGTCTTTCTGCTTCCTCATTCGTATGAAAACAAATCATATCCTTGATTTCCCGTAGTAATAAGTAAATTAAAAATGTCCAGGAAAGAGTCGGCAGTGTTACTGTAAGGTGTAAGACCGGAACGCATATTAAAAAATATTTCTCGTACCTTCATACCTGATTTTGCTGTATATTCATTTTTTCTTGGTCCTCGTCTTTACTTTCGGTAAGTTTTTGATCATTATCAAATCGTCTTCTTCCTTAGAATGGACATCTGCATTGTCATCTTCAGACATTGACATATTTTCTTTCAAACTTAGCTCCTAATGCTAATGCTGCTCTAAATTTTCAGTCTGTCCGATAAATCACCAAATCTTGAAGCTATTTCTGCAAGTTCGCAGATTATACGCTGGAAAGGGTGGGCGCCCACCTAAAATGTATAAATATTTTACAGAGGTGGAAAAAATATCAATAACCTCAAACATCATTTTATAAATACCTGAAAGTTTGGTTTCCTACTGGAATAAAAAAAAAGTAGTTACTGCAAAATTTTTAAAAGTGAGGGTCCAAGTTACAGAGTTTGGGTATATAAGTGTACAATAATTGTACCTACTCTATTAAATAAGCACGAAAGAAAATATTGAGAATGGAGAGAGGAGATACCAACTTTTTTAAATATGTTAGATTAATTAATTCTAACTTAATTTATTAAATACATGTTGACATATACTTTTGTAAAGTCCATGTGTATTTCCATAGGAAAGATGTTCAGTTATACAGGTTATTGACAAATATTGCCTCCCTTTGAGTTTTCCATCCTGCCGACGATAACTTGATATGTAGAAAAATATAATGTGGTGTCTGCGGAAATAACCTGTAGCGCAGAAAAAATTAAGAAGTAGAGGTTTGAGTTGAGTGGGGTGGTGTTCATTTGAGAAAAGTGGATGAAACAATATAACTTGTTTCACTCACTCTTCTCTAGTGAGTGCGCCCTGATCATGTTTGTAATTGTTTTCGAAACAAACCTCTAATTAATTTGTCTTCATTCTTCATTCCCAAATCTTCAATCTTGCCTACAGCCACTTATTCAATATTCCCATACTTTTGAATCCTTGGATTTCCTCTTTTATAGTTCATATATTTGTTATCACCCCAAGTAACTGAGCTACCGTATCTTCTAAGATACCACCCCTTGGAATTTCTGCTGGCCAGCTGGTGGAAACTCCATTTTTATAAAAGTTGTTTTCTCTTGTATCGTTTTTAGACTGGTCATACCACCCACCTTTTCACCACTTACCGCAACTCACCTTCCTGCTTCGCCACTTTACTAAACTTTGCCTGTTTAGCTTCGCTCTCCTTATAACTCTTTGTAATAGTAAATTGAAAAGTCATGTATCAAACCTAAGACCTAAACTATGATATCTACTTCGTAATCATTAACTCTTCCTATCACTTTTTATGCTGATCGTCGATCGTAATTCCTCGTAATGCTTGCGTTGCTCTACTACATTGAAAATTAGCTAAAAATTTGTAGCACTGCTGTATAATATTTTTTTCTGAACTGTTAGGATTATCGAAATGTTAATATTAACGTGTGTTTTATTTTAAATGCCCTTAAGCGAAAAAAAATCAAACTTTAATTAATTTTAATTTATGCACATGTTTAACATGGTGAAATGGTTTTGCTACGGTAATTTTGCTCATCCCAGTTCGGTTACAAAGCTATATCTAAAGTTTATTGACCATTATTTGACTATTACTGTTTTTCTGCTGCAGGTGTAGATTTAAATCGATCGACGCACGAGACATGTAAGTTATAGCTTTTCAAAATTGCATTTCAAGGAAATTGCGAATCCATCTAATAGACATTGAGAATCTGTTGTAAATAAGCTACGTGTAAACTCTTCAGTGTCCTGGATCCATAAGTCACTTAGTGTGGAAAGTCGGTGAAATTGCCAATTAAAAAGTGACTGAGAACCCTGAGTAACCCACTTGCATATCATTATGGTTCTTTTACTTGCCTGCAACGTACTCAGTGTAAAGAAATGTCTTGCACTTTAAATTATGCTTGCGTGTTATATAATCACCTGTTTTCAATGGAGTATTGTAGTAGGCAGGATTATTGTCTGATTGGCACAATTTTAAATTTGCATGGAACTGAAAGTGGTTTATTGAAATTTTGTGTAAATTATGTTCTCAAACAATGAGCTCTGTAATATATACCGTTGTTTGTTAATTTAATGTGGCGTGTTTGACATGTTTTGAAAATTATTATTACTTACTTGCCGTCGCAAATCCTTATAATTGAAACATTTTTTTTCATGTATTTTTTATAGTTTACAGGACGGTTGGTGATGCCAAACATCGATGTTGTTTTTAACTTTTCGAGCCACATCCTGTGAATAAAGTAGAAAGATTGATTTATGACCTTAACTAGACACAATAATTAAACGTTTACAGATTTAATTCGTTTGTTCGATAGTTTACTAAAAAATGTCATGGTTTTTTTTACAATCTCAATCAAGACTTGCTTGGCGGGATCGAGTTTAGCATTTCTTATCTTATCATTTTATTACGTACATGACGCACCTACATTGTAGTATGCAATGTCACACCACTAGAGTTCCACATTGATTTCGGGGACTTATAAAAACATTTTTATTCAGAGTGAATTCTTTCTCGACGTTACTTATCGCAAGTGTTCACTGCCACTTTTTTTGATCACCTGCTGATAAGGTGAATCATTCAGTGTAGACCTGGTTTCCTAACTCAATCTCATGGGTCCGGTTATAACACTTACGTTTGAATCTTAATAAATTAAATCACGGTTGCAAGTCGATATTAATCTCGATATCTATGATAAAAAAACCATGATTACTATACTTCCTTTTACATAAAGTATAAGGAAGTAAAAAGTTCCGGACAATGTAGCTGTTTGAAGCTCACAGCGAGGCAAGGCAGTGATGAACCACATTAATTTATGTTTAATCTTTAATCGTCACGTGTATGGACAAGTGGTAACGCTCTTCGCAATCGTTCACTGACATACTGCACATTATTGGATCATTTTGTAACCAGATCCATGTGAAAGTTGTTCAAATTTCTCCATTTGAAAATTATGGTATTATATTCTGATATTTAACAATTATTATATTAAAGCTTGAGCTATTGAATAAATGATTTATTACCGGCTTTAGAGCGCCATCCGACATATATGTATACAGTCGCAGCTAAATATATAATAAGCACATCAAAACATAACATCCCACCGCAACGATGAACGCGAAAGAAATATAATAAAATCAAAAAGTAAATATAGTAACTACATAAACACTTACCGTAAATTCCAGTTCTTAGTTAGCTGACGGCGGAGGCTAGACGATGAAAATAAAAATAATTAGAGGGCTAACGAAAAGGAATGAGAGTTTCATTGCGGCAGACTGAGATAGACAACTATATATGAACTTGTCATACATTTGTTAATGACTTGATTGCGGTCAAACAGGTGGTTAAACGACTTGACCCTAATGGCATGTGTAACTGAAAGTTGCCAATTGATGTCACTGATTTGAAACCAAACGCGAAATGCGAAAACATGATTCTTTCGCTGTTGCGATGACAATAAAATAGATCCCGGCTGATTTCCCTTCCAGCCCCGTTGACAGAACTAGTGGTGAGATAAGGGAACGAATCAACCTTACTGCCGTTCCCGATGAAATCTCTAGCTGACGCCACGGGCACGTGACCAGTAGTAGTACTTAACGGGAGGGGGCACAAATGTGTGCATACGAGAAAAGACAAACTCATTTACCTAGTTTCGGCGAAGAGAAAATATGCGTCGCACGATGCGTGCTCTCCGTAACCAACTCTAAAGTCAATACAATCCCAAGAGTAGGTTATCTCTTCCACATGAGGACAGCAACATGTTGTGCAGGCGATATATCCACCACATTGAACGAGAATAATGACGCTCTACAACTTGTCGCGTCACAACACTCGACTTATCTAGTCAAGAGTCACACACAAACGAGAACGTACTTTCATGTTATCGAAACGAAACGGCGCCCCCAGCTTCTGCTGTGAAAATTTTGTTTGAAATAAAACCTGAACTGTCAAAGTTGTTTAAAGTTGTTGTTGTTTAGGCGCAGCCACCTTTGCAAATAATATTTACCGAATTGGAATTACTTTTGAAGAAAATTTTAACATTTTTAATTTTCATGAAATTTTGGATTTAGGGTTTTTGGGCAATTCTGAACAATTATTACTAGTAAAATTTTTCGATAAAAAAATCCCTAAAGTGATTTCTTGATATTTTGCATTTATTTTGCCATCGCAGATTGCTTTGAATTTAATACGACATTTGGTTTTTTGGGGAGTAAATAAAGCAATAAGTATTCTACGTTTGGGAAAAAAAATACTAAGATTGGACTAAAAATAAAAAAGATATGATGGTGTTACTCTCTTAAGTGAAACATAACAACAAAAGTAATTGCCAGTTTGAAAATGCACATTTGATTTTTGATGGGTTAGAGTTGGGTTAAGTTGGGTTGCGTTGGGTTGGGTTAGGTTGGGTTCGGTTGGGTTTGGTTGAAGTGGGGCACAAATTAAAAACTATTTCAAAACATATTTCCATATAAAATTTAGTGTACATCAGCACAGAAAACAAAACAAGCAAGATCTTCAAGATGGAACAGGGATCAAAACAAATCAAACAATTCAATTAATAATATTACAACGATGGACATGCGAGGCCGTTTAAATGGCCTTAAATTTTAATATTGCTTTACTTTTCTTCTTGTGTTTAGTTTTCTGTCTTTTGTATTTCAGTTTAGAAATTTGACGGAACTAGCCGTATCCTGATTTTTTGTAAGTGTGTGTATACACACACCCACATTTTGTATTATAAACATTATCGACTGTGAATCACTTATTATTGTACTTATCTTCGCACACATTAACGTTGTTGCGGTTGTGAATTAGAGGAAACGCGCGGTGATTGTTTAAACGCAATACACATATAGGAATTACCGTCACTTAGTGACTAGTCAGTTACTAGTAAATATCTTTAGTTAATCTAAATCACGGGCTCGGAAAAAGCTGCGACTGCGTAAGAGCCGCATGCTCACCGTGCGAGACCCCGGTCGGGCCTCGATCGAGACTCTATCGATACCGTGACGAGACTGAATATTTTTAGCGTGCGTATCATAATAATAACCAATCCCTGAAGGGGGTTGATCGAGTCGCGATCATACAAAAAAAATGATTGCGGTAACAATTCGTCGAATGAAAGAAATTATAAGAAATTAATAAATAAATAAAAGGATATGCGATCATAACGTAAATAATCGGTAATTTACCTATAGTATTAATTTCTGGACAACAAATGATATTGCATAATAGATTCCAATGAAATATAATTTATTTATTTGAAACTTGGCGTTTCCTCGCATGATGCAAATAGTACTTTGCTTTAGAAATGTTTAGATCTGATTGTTCTTAACATGATTCTGTACTGTAAATAGTTATTTATGCAACGAGTGATACTTTTGTGCGTGTACGAATGTTTTATCGTTAGTTATGTAGTAAAATATATCGAAAACGTCAAGCAAGATCAGGACCAGACAATACTAAATCCAATAACATATTAAAAGATACGAACCATATTCGATATCGGACGTATCAGGAAGTCAAAGACAATACTAATATAAGGGGCATATCAAAACTACAATCATTATTGAGTTCAAGTGTGGACTAAACGAAGAATACAGGATAAGATAACGAAAATAATAATCTTTGATAATTATAATTATTTGCGAGTACATTCTAAGTTAGGAAAATCAACCTGGTGTTTTCGAATCGTGGGAAGTTCCGTGTCTTCGCGAGTAGATACAATGATTTGCTGCGCCTATAATTATAGCACTTTCTATTAGCTCAATAAATATTGGACGAGGCGTTCAAGATTGTACGATATTCGTACATTTGTAGGGTAAAGTGGAAAAATGTTGGAAGCCTTTTTTAATAACGCCTCTTCCAGGAAGGAGGCTCGCATTACGAGAACTGGGTGTGTTATATCCCATGCGTTCTTGGACGTGCAGTTTTCTCATATTTCAATTGTGGGATAGAACGTCATTAATTTATCACTTTCTCACTCTTGTTTATAAGAAATTTTTTTAACCGTAATAATATAATTATTTTTGTATGTATTACTTATTATTTATGTGGCAGAGAATTTAAATTTGATTTTAACAGAATTCTAAATGCGTAGTTATTACGATTAATGATTTCTATTAATGGGGGTGCTGGCGATTTCAATGCGAAAATAAATCGAACGAGCCATATATTAAAAAAAATTAATTAAAGTTTTATCTCCCTTTAAAATTTATTTTTATAAATAAAAGTTACACAAATTACGGGAAGCGTGAAACACATTTGCATTTTTCGGAACAAACAAAAGCTTTTATTTTTATATATATCACTGTGGTCCTTGGAGTCATTACGGCCATGGTCGCTTGAGTACGTGGCCTGACCTCTTGATGTCACATTTTTTCGTACTACCTCATTTTTCTTTTTATTTAAAATTTGCGTACACAATATTACTCCATTAAAGCAGGCTTTTTTATTTGCATACTCAAAAAATCAAACAAATGTCAGTCATGCCCATTAAAACAAATTCAATATGGTTCAATTTAACTCCTGCACATTTTGATTGATTAATTTAGGATGATTTTTTGACAAACTTACAGTTTAGTTTTATTGCAAATCGTTTACAAAAATATATTTAACTAAAAAAATAATTCGGTATGATAAAACAATAAATCACAAAGTCAAGTACAAAGTGAAACTGCTACTAGTAAACAAATAATGAATATAATATTTTACTATGTAGGTAGCAATGTGAGTAAATAACAGACACGACACAATTTTAATATTTTGTTATGAGTGGTATAAAAAATGTAAAACTGGTTTACGATATATATTATAATTGTTGAACGAACAGAAAAGTTCTCTTCCTGGAGATCTGCAACTTCGTCTGTTTACGTTTGTCCCCGGCGTTAAGCGGTTAAGAGTATTAAATACTTCCAAAGGCCTTTGAAGAGGAAAGTTCATCTCGGGTAGCAGTGTTTCGCTGGTCTTTTGGATTCAAATATTTAAATCATGAGCAACAAAGCGGATGGTTGAAGGAGAACCAAGAGTCCATTTTATACGAGGAGTTCAAAATGAAACAAGAGTATTGTCGTCGGGTGCCGCATCAGTTAACAGATTTTTAAAAGTCAGAGCGTGTAAAGATCGATCGATAAGCGCTGCAAATGTGGGAACATGGCGAGAATCCGCATTATTCACCGAATTCGAAAACAAGGAAATATTTTCTATTGGCGCAGATTGTTTTTTAATCCAATCATAACATGTTTAAAAATGTTAATAGGAGTGTAATAAAAATGAAAATGAACTTATTTTAAGCACAATCAAATTTTCGAAAGGTCGATTTAAAAATCTTAGAGTTTATCAAAAATTTGCGTACCCGCCCATGGCGCTAAACAATTCTTATCGCATCGACGAATATAATTTCATCACAAACAAAATTACTGAGATAACCTTGTCTTCATTCATAGATAGTAAACAAACTTAAACTTTTAAAAAATTGTTTATTTACATCTATATAAATTACAACACGAGTTCAATCTGGGCGTAATTATTGATATTATAATACCGAAACTTAGGCAAAACAATTCTTAACAGATTTAAAAATCACTGGTCACCAAAAATTAGCTCACACAATGATTTCAAATCCATTCTAAAAAAACCACGTTTTTTACGTTTAATGGAGTTTCTTGCACAAAAATGTAGCGAACTTTAGGAACGCTAGTTGGATTTGCAAAAGAATATAGCCTACAAAGTTTTGTTCTACGTGGATCATCGGCAGCGTGCGTAAGTTGTGCAAATTAAACCAGAGATTCAAATTCAACCTTCGTTCTCTAGTTCGTTGCATTTTTGTGCAAGAAAAACCATTAGGGTGATGTTTGTCATTTATCTACGTGAATTGAATGAATTGAATTCTATGATGAATTCCGAGTAGTAAAATTCTAAAATTACTATTTATGATTTGAATTGGCTTACAGACAGGATGGTGTAAACGCAAAATGTTTCGTATCTCCAAAACCGTATATTTACTTACCCATGTTCATTAAGACTTTTCGGCATATTTTAGGCCATAGTGTAAGCCGTTAAAGTCTGTGCACATGCTTTTAATACTCTGTATATACACAATACAATAATTCAAAATAGAAGTATGAAACATAACTAGAATACACTAGTAGAAGAGTAACAAGGGGGCGCAACAGAGAAAGGGACAAAAAGGACAACGCGAAAGCGACAGCTAGAGTGCGATGCTTAGACCGCCGGTATCTTAATTCACCGCGAATCAGGACACAGGCTATCCGCGTAAATTAAACGAAAAAACGAGATTTTTAGGAGCACGGTCATTAGATGGTCTTCCTCCTTTCAGAGACGCACGAATCTTAAATATGTCGCCTTGTTCTCCCGGTCTTTCCCATTAATCGCGGATAATCACTTTCAGCGTTTAATTCGAACAATATTTATTTAGTTGCCACCAGTTCGAAGCAAACGTGTAGCTCGTCAAGTTAGATTCGAAGTTGGAATACACTTTTAAATCCAATAAAACAATTAGGTAAGGCCTAATTTAAGTCTATTACTTATTAAGGTTAAAATTAAATCAGTTACATTAAAAAATAATTATGTAAGATGTACTATTTTTCTTGCTGAAAATTATTATTATTACAAAATTACAATTTTAACCACAACACTAAAAGGGAAGAGGAAAAAAGTTGTCCTTGATTAATTTTTTTAACAAGAAAATACCAGTTTCATTTAATTTCAACTTGTCAAGAAAAATGAACCTGCAGTACCAACATAACTCCAATATTAGTAAACAAATATTTCTTACATAATCTTTTCTCTTTCTAAAGCCCAAAATTTGTGGTAAGAGGGTTTAAACCGTCTCTGTTCGAGTTTCCTTGCACACTTTAACACACGACTCGCAAATTTATAAAACTATCCTAACTGACGTCTAGTAATAGTTTCCACTTACTTATTTCTTATATCGCGGCGAAATGATTTAATTTGTCTTTAACGCCGATTTTCATGATTTTGAGACCGAAGATGTTTCGATTTTTTGAAGGAACCTACTACCAGCTCGCCTCCTCTCGATGATTTTAACTCTTCCGGGGTTAACCGTTAACTTCTTTTTTTAATGTTAACTTTATTCTGGACGAGCACCGAGGTCTTGTTCGCGTGTGTCGATGATAACACACTCCGAGTTCATCATTAACTTGTTCCTTTCTCCATTTGTAATCATATATCACACTTTTTTGCGCGGGGCGTACTTTCGTCCATTGAAATGACTTATTATTATGTTTACTTCCGTGGATATGTTTGCCTCGATATGCTCTGATTCGAACCCCCGTTATGTGGCGATGATTTCTTGTTTACGCTATGTGGCTGAGAACGCAAGTTCACATTATATATTTTTCTTTAATTGTTTATTGCGCAGGCCTTATATAAATATAGACTTCCTACCGGGAAACATTTTCGTATGCGACACTAGTCATCGATTCACTATCAGAGCCCGTCGTATTTTTGAGAACGAATGTTCGTCGGACTGTTTCAATGATGTTACACAAAAAAAGATTTTCTTTTGAGTGATTAGTTTAAAGTTATTTAGTATGAATTCTTTTTTGGATGTATCAAGAATTGTATAGCTCGTGCAATAGTAGTAGTAACAACCTTTATTGGCATATTTACACGCATATTCTGTATATTCTAACTATTTACAAATATACATTATGAGATCCTGCGCGACTCTCCTCCCTCCTATACCCTCGTCTCCTTCCTGGTCCTCTCTTCCCTTCTCTTTTGTTGACTCCCTTCTCCTCCATCTCTCATCCTGTCCTTGCATCTACAACAAATTATGTATTATTTATTTCTCTCCCTCCTACATCTTCCATCTTCTTTTCTCTTCTTTAACTTCCTCAACATCTCCACTCCCTCTCCTCTCTCTCCTAGCATCCTTCTCCAGCTCGTGCAATATAGCTTTGCTTATTTAATTATTTAATTTTAATTTTGTTTCAGATTTATCATCACTTGAGATGGTACACGAATCCAGCAGAACAACGGTCGATAGTTAGAATTTTATTCATCGTTCCAATCTACGGGACATATTCATGGATTAGCCTGCTGTTTTTCAATTCAGAGAGCTACTATGTTTATTTTTTCACTGTTCGAGATTGTTATGAAGGTACGTAATATAACCCGTTCGTTCACTACTTTATATAACATAGAGTATTTATTAAATGTCTCGGTTTCTGTTTTTTGTTACTCGCATTGGTAGTTGGTAGTATATATCTTGGGAAGTCAGGTGACAACACTTCGCGATAATTATTTATATTTATTTTAGCTGTTGTCCACAGCGAAACGAAATGGCTACGTTGAACCACTTCATGTTTTAGTATCAAATAATAAATTTAGTCAAAATTCAAGTGCTACATATTAATTTGAAATTAATCACATTTGTACGTGTTTCACTTGTTTTGGATACGCATTTGTATTGGTTTATTGCGTTTAATCAATGCTATTAACAATTATGTTATGTTATGTTATTAGTTAATTTATATACTGGATGTTGCTTGTTTACAATTTCCTACGCGTTGAGCGTATCACTGACGTTTTTCTATTATTATTTCATGTCCAAAGAATTAATATAATTTTACGTGCTCTGGAAGACAAGAATTATCCTCCACTGGGACAGGGCGGGGACTTATTCGTTATTGAGTTTACCCAAAGTACGTCGCTTGAAGAAGTCGCATTCATCATTTACGTATCATCCCAGAGTAACTCGAACTTTATTGTTGTACATTCCTCACGAGGATCGAGGTTACACCTTGTAACGTTCATTTTACGGAGTTTTCCTTTTTTGTTAGTCATTAATTTAGAAACATCTGTTATGTAAAGTTATAATTGCAGTTATTTAATCTGTATTTTGCACATCAAGGGTTATACCTCGTTAATTTGTTCAACAATTGTATTTAATCTCTGCTATAATAACGTATGTCGAAATTGAACATTGAACCATGATCCGCATGTGTATGTGGCGCTTACAAATATGAGCAAAAAATAAGGGTACAGGTACCAGAAGGTTGCTTCGGCTAATTCCAGTGGAACGTGGGACAGGTTATAATTTAGACCGCTATTCGACGTAACTTTGTACAACTGTGGCGTTTATTTGGATATACAGTGGGCTTTGTGTCGGATCAGAGCTATAAAGAAATAAAACTAACCACGAACGTTTCTTTAAACAAAAGGACATTAAAATAGCATGAATATACTTCAAGTGTTACGCTGCACTAATGTCCCACCGTAACGTGGAACATAAAAAATAATAAAAGGGAACGTAAATAAACACTTACCGTGAATTCCAGCCTGTAGTTAGTTAACAACGGAGACTAGAAGATGAAATAAAGACAAAATACAGGACTAACGAAAAGAAGTGAAGTATTGATTAAGGTAAAAACGGTTAAATGACTTCACATTAATGTAACTCCCAAATAAGAATCGAAATATCATAACGAAAATAAAGACTTACAGTGACTCGGATTCGATGGCATTCTTGATATACTCGTTGCTCCGGGAGATCATTTAAAGGCGTAGCGTACACTAACATTTTCAAATATCCCAAAAGAAAGAAATCAAGGGGGTTTAAATCGGGCGGTCTTGCAGGTCATGATACAGGTCTACCCCTTCTTAATAAATACTCTCTAACGGCAATCGAAAAATGCGCCGGAGCACCACATTTGTTGCCTTTGGTTTAAAGGAATCTCGTCTAAAAGATTACCCAGTGTGTTCTGCAGAAAGTTCAGATAAGCAGCGCCTGTCAATCGGTTTGGTAAAACAATTTGGGGCAAGCAAATAAATATTAAATAAAATAAAATTAAATAGGATCATGCAGGGAAAGTCTTGGCGAACATTGCAATGCCAAATTAACAAATTGTACCCTAAAATAGTAGCCTAATTACAAGGACTGCGACGGTCAAACGAATCTACCGAATGGACATCACCCGAGGATGCCTGGCCAAAATTGAACGTAACACGTTTGCAATAAAACATTTGTGAGTGTGTCATCATCAATTAGAAATCAATCAATAATGAAAGCCGCTTCATTTTCTTCACTATAAATTATAGCATATATTAACTATATATGTTATATATATGTTAATGACAGCTGACAATTTTGTAAATTTTATTCGGCCAATTAGGAGTCTAGCACGTTCCAAATGCTTCACGATATTTACTAAAACGAACACGATCGTTTGTTTAGAAGTTCGGATTCAGTGCATCCATAGCTTTTACTGAGGCGTCCAGTTGCTTCCCGCAAAATTAATTTCTCGTTCTTCTTATGCACTTGGGCAAGTTTATATGTATTGTGTATTTCGTTGCATTGAATTAATGCACTAGTTTTGGTAATATAGCCATTGGTCTTTGTAATGTAGTGGTGTCAGATGTTCAAACATTATGTAGTAAAACTTGTGACCTAAGTCTACGTACCTAGGGCTAGCGTCACAAATGAATTAGCATTTTTTAAATTGAGTTGTGCGTAAAATATTTAGATTTAATGATAGTTTCCGTTACTGGTATTATTATAGATTCTGTTATGAAGAAACTTAGAAAAATATCCTGGTTAAAATTATTAAATAAAAAAAATGTATGGCCAAGAATTGTTGAAATTATACTTCGACTGCGTAGTATTCACATTTGTCTGCTTTATCTCACATACAGATTAAAAACGAGGCATGTAGTTTAATTACAATTTTGATCCAAGTTAAACAAAAAATATATAATATAGGAATTACACCACTATCAAATTTAAGCTAAGTAAATTTGTTTTAACTAAATTATTTATAATTGAAAAAAAGTAATAATTTAAAAAGCACATTTATTTATTTGGGGTCGAGTATTAATATGACATCACTGTGTTCTGTTACAGCGTTTGTGATATACAACTTTTTATCCTTGTGCTACGAATATTTGGGCGGCGAAGGAAACATAATGTCGGAAATTCGTGGGAAGCCCATCAAGTCCAGTTGCATTTACGGAACATGTTGTCTCAGCGGAAAGACCTACACGATTGGATTTCTGCGATTTTGCAAGCAAGCCACCTTGCAGTTTTGCCTCGTTAAGCCCCTAATGGCGTTCGTAACAATATTTTTACAAGCTTTCGGCCACTATCGCGACGGTGATTGGAGGTGAGTTTTTCATATTCTACCACTTAATTTTCCGAGTTAATTAATTCACATTTTGCCTTACAGCCCGGACGGTGGTTATATTTATATAATCATAATATACAACATTTCAATTTCTCTTGCCCTTTACGGACTGTTCCTGTTTTACTTCGCAACAAGAGACCTCCTGACGCGTTTCGAACCGGTTCTGAAATTCTGCACCGTCAAATCTGTGATCTTCTTGTCTTTCTGGCAAGGTACGTGGACTCATCGGTAAAGTTCAACGCTGATGTTTCGTCGCATTTTAGGGGTTGGTTTGGCCGTCCTGGAAAAAGCTGAAGTTATATCGCCGATAATTGACAGTAATGGAACCCGCACTTCAGCGGGTACAGTCTCAGCCGGATATCAGAACTTTCTCATTTGCATAGAAATGTTCTGCGCAGCTATCGCGTTGAGATACGCTTTTCCGCATCGCGTTTATGCGCAGGGTTGCAGCACTGACTCGCATGGACGCTCGGTCACTATGCAAAGTATTTCAAGCAGCTTAAAGGTAACTTTCAAATTTTTCATGAAACGAACAATAAACAAAGATTTATATCGGCTAATCGTTGTTGTTGTTTTGTATTAGGAAACTATGAATCCCAGGGATATTATGACCGATGCCATTCACAACTTCCATCCACAGTACCAACAGTATACGCAGTACAGTTCAGGTAAATATTTATTATAGTATGGATGAACGAGGTTAGCAGTTATTCACATTTATTCATAATTTTCATTCTTATTATGCATTTAATTCACACAAACGAAGCCTTAAAAGTATTGCACTATTCATAAACTGTTTTTTTGTATGGCAGGGTCATAAAAATGAAATTTGTTATGTATAACTTTATTACGTTGCAAAAGCTCTTAATTAACTGCCCAGCTCATTCTCTAATCGTCGAAATAGAACATTTCGCGCATTTCCTTTAAGTAAAATAGCTCTTTTGTAAATGGTGGATAAACAAATGTTAAATACAAATATAATATTCGATATCGATTCAAATAGTCAAATAAAGGCATAACTTCTAACAAACTGTAACTGTGAAATAGTTACAAGACCTCAGAAGCTGATCACCAATAATGCACTAAAGATAACTGATCTAGTTAGTAAAAGTGGAATTCTTAGAATAGATGTTATTTGAAAGCTTAAAAAATGTATCTTTGCAAAATAATCTAACAGCAATAATTTCGGCAAAGTTACATTTGCCATTTGCCGGTGGATCTTCTTGGTCGAAGTAATCTAAAAAAAGTGAGATTAGAAGTTACTGTAATTGTGCCGGTGCTTAATTGATGCTTGCAAACCTACACAGGTACCATCGCATCAGTCACGATATAATGATCAGGAATCAAAGTAGAAACCAGTTAAGGGCAGGTCACAAGCACATCGAAGTGGCAGTAATAACTTCTGTCAGTTTTTCTGGTTCAGTTCGACCGAGATGGCAAATATGACAATAACTCACCTATTTAGATTTATTATGAAATATTTTGAAAGGTAAATATAATAACTAATAGACAAGTTCATTATTTCTAAAAATTGTAAATACATAAAAGAAAAGTTCACAACATCAACACAGATATATTATTATACAACGATATAAAAGAATTGTAATTTTTTTTTAATTTTCATTACAAAATTCTTTTTTGTCTTTCCTTAGTGATCCGTTCTCCTTAATTAACCAAAAAAGTAGCTGAAGTATGGCGAAATGCATGATGTGTATATGTTGTAATTTTTGATGGCCATATGCTAATCGTCCCTTTTCCAACTATTTGTTGGGTGTATTTTCCGTTTTGGTAATTTAAGAACGCTCGCAGTTTAATGTATGTGTGGCAAATGTTAAATATTGAACAATGCCCGATGTATATCGGCCTTTGAGTTGACAATTTTTGCTAGAAGAAATTTTCCACGAGCTTCAATATCTGTCATTTTTATGTTTTACAGCTTCTCTCTCCTGTAATCTTCTTCCACGCCAAGAAGCATGGCTGTTGTGTTGTTAACTTACTGTGAATGAGGAATATCTCATCCGGTACTTCATTTAAAAATTTATTCATATCATTCTTCATGGAGACCTTATCTTCATTGGCCTGTGACCAAATTTTTTTTGTTTAAGATAGGTAATTAGCGTAGAAAATGTCGAAATATTAATAGAATCATACAAAAATATGGTGCTTTTTAGCATTGAATATTCTGATCATAAACTTCCTGGACTCTTCAGCGTACTGGTCCTTCTAACGAAATAAGCCAACAAAATCTTCAAATACTTGCATTTCTCTCACTGTTTAAAATTTCTGCAGGTATTCTCATAACGTCCCATTGACTTTTCCACTATTACCACTGAACAACCAATGACCCATGCCTCTTCTAGTTCGTCAATTTCAAACTGTACGTCACTTTCAGAATCGCTCATAACTGAAGTGCAAAACTCCTCCAAACAATTGCCTTCGAACGGTAAAAATCTCTTAACGTTCTCCATACTTAATATACTATTTTTGACTAATATCATGTTTGTGAATGAAAATTGATCAATCTAGCTGATGATATAACTTTCTTGTACCAGTTAGTATACTTCCATCGAACCTTATTACAGTAGTGTCCAAAAAAAAATAATTCTACCATTCTACTTTTCAACAGTAAATTATAAATGCATTTCCCATCTGTGCTTCCGGAATAATGGTATGATATGAATAAGAATGATATGAAGCTTTAGCAGCAATTTATCTAATAATAACTTGACAGTAACACAATACTCAACTGAAGGTTGCCAAACAAAACATTATTTTGAAATCAAATTTTGCCCAAAATATCCACATCAGAATAGAGTTTCTGCGGTCGCAATAGTTGATAAACAAATAAATACACAAACGAACGTGATTGGTGACGAATTCATTAACTCGGTTTTCGCTAGTGCTGAGCGAGTTCACAGCGCTCGTGTCACGTTCTGGTCGGACAAAGTGCACTGAATTCGTGGTGAGGTAAAGGAGCCAACAGCCCTTCTCAATGAAACCACTAGGGCACTGATGTGAGTCACACGTACGGCATAGTATGCAGGACGGATCAAAAAAATTAAATCTTGGATATTAAAACTCAGTTCAGAGCCGGAAGAGACGCTGCTAAAAACGAGTGCATGCAAGAAAAGACAAACTCGTTACCTTACTTCGACGTAATGCATTGCGTTGCGACGTAATGCCGTGCTTCAAACAGACCAATTTTGAGAGTTGACAAAATTCCAATAAAAACTTTCGCTGTGTGTTATAGCTGGAGATATATCCACAACCGTGAACGAGAAATAAGACGCTCATCGTCTAACAATTCTCAACCTAAAACTCGCTCCACAACACGCGACTTTAGTTGTCAAAGGTCACATACAAAAAAGATAAAATTTTCCCGTCGTTGAAACAAACCCAACGCTCTTGAAGAGCTGAGAAATGAATCTCTTGTAGCGGGACACACTTGGGCAAGCGTAAAGATATCGTTATCAGTATTAAGCCCACATCAATATTGCATGCAACGGAATTTCTTTTTGTATTTTAGGACCATATATTCATATTACCTGTAACCTTATCTATAAAATTGCTTTTATATAAATCCTTAACTAGTGTTTTGTCTTCATTTTGGAACTTTAAAGTGGGGCCAGTGTCATATTTTATGTATGTATGCATTTTTAACAGCTAACAATTTGTTTACATTATTTTATAGTCAAATGTATATAATGTAACACATAAATTGCCCTTATCTCATTTAGTTACGAATACCTCACTATAATTCTTTAAAAAATATAGTTTTGTGTCATTAAAATCTTTCATTACAGGATCAAAACTTTACGACCTTTTATTTATGTAGAATACCAACCTTATTAATACATTTGGCGATCTCTATCATGAACGTGAATATTTATCATGCTGGACTCTAAATCTGGTACTTCAACAGTAATTCATAGTTGTTGTCTGGTATATCTAGTAGTCTGGTAGTCAAATTGTTGATCGAACGTGCCTTTTTATTTATTAAGTCACCTTTGGCGGAATTTAATTTATCAAATGTCTTCATTTGTTTTGCTTTAGTTTTTATGAAATTCTTTTCGTATAATTTTTTGAAGTAGTATTATATGTTAACAATAATTTTATCAGATAAGAACGTTAAATTTTTTAAATGTTTTATCTGTTTAGTTAATACTGTAATGTTATATTGAGAATCATACATGAAATAACTTGATTCAAATAACAATTCGATTTGTTAAAAAAAAACATTTTTTATTGATTTTTGTGTATTTCTAAATTTCGAACCAATTTTCTTTTTAAAAAATAAAATATGTTCTTTGCTGTGGGGTTGCAACAATAATGGACAGAGGAGTCGCCGGAGACGGAAGATAGTTGACAGGAAATACAGCTTACTATAAAATATCCATGAGAGATTTCAAATGATTTCTGTATTACAACAAAATTAACTTAAATGAGGGAATGTCAAATGCTTTACATTCTAAGTCGGCATGATGAAAGAGGAAGTTTTATTTAGTTTTATCCACAAGTTGTTGATAAGTAATAATATCAGACATGAATAAACTTGCACAATATCAAATCCCATTGGTTGGACCAACAACCAATAGATTGAGCGCCAAAGTGCGAATTGTTGTCGGTTTCAAAGGAGCTAATCGATACATGAGGCGAAGTGATACAATTTTATTTAAATGTTTTGCTAAACCCACGTCGCCAAAACGGTACATCCTGAAATGCCTCCTAAAATAGTTGCGTCAGGAAATAATATTGCCCGCAAAATCACCATAGGATGCATAATAATGCACATTCTTATTCTCTTATCAGGATCCACATAACTATGACTGGTTGAATCTCAGGAGTGTAAATCTTTATAATCCGAGGCCTTTTCGTCTTTGTCCGACCCTGGCGATAACTTAAATAAAATCTACCCCATTTTATTTTACATCAATTCAAATGATTCAAATGTTATTATTAATGATTTCTATTGATTGTTTAAATTGATTTATTAAATTGTTTTGGTAATTTATTTTTTTTTGTTTTTATTTGATCATTTTTCTGTGTTGTAGCAGTAAACATTATTATTCAATTCTTTGGTGAGCGCATTCCGAATGTACGTGATTCTGAATAATTGTGAATGGTTTGATGTATTTTTTGTTTGTTTGTTTGTTTGGGATTTGTATTATTTTGAGTCAAATATTACTATAACTAGGTTTTTAGATGATTTTCCCTAATTTATCTACTATATAGAAAGTTGATTTGAAACATATAATCGTAAAATAAAAAAAGCGTCAATTGCAATTGTTATGGTTCTTTCAAATATTATCTGTTAGGTAAACATGAGCTGATATTTACTAACTAGGGTACTTCAGCATTATAAAACAAAAAGTTATACAAGTAATAAATTTCATTTTTATAGCCCGAAATTGTTTTAATATTATGTTCCGAACGTTTCTGATGCATGTACGTGAATGCTTTTTGCAGAGGTCGTCACAAATCTGCCATACGAGAAGCTATGATGTTTGCTAGTGCTCCCTAGCATGCTTTGCATGCCTCTTAACGGTGCTAGCTGTTACGCACTTCTACAACTACCTTTACCACAACTACTCAGGGTTATGAAGAAAATAACGTTTGTTTTAACTATTGTATATACATTTTCTTTGTAACTTTGATCGTTTTACTATGATGTGCAAAGAATCAAAATCAAAATTTACGCTTTAATTGTTGACAACATATGTTGAAGAGATGATATTGACGTTGTGATAATGAAAAATCAATTGCACATATTTATATTTTTTATATACATCACGTTTGAACAAAGGCAGATCGACAGCTTTATTGTTTTTAATTTGTTTTACATATGTTAACCTACTAGTTAGTTTTAACGTACTTTTTAAATTATTGTATATGAAACAGTACTTAAGAATCTGTACAGATATGTAGATTATTTAATATTAGACACTTAGACGATTTGTCGCAATAGCAAATTATGTAAGATATATGTATTTTTTTTATTTAATAAATTTTTTTTAGTTGATCACCTTTATGTTTTCCAAGCTCTTCGTATTTAAGAAATGGGAATTTGAAAGTTACGAGTCAAGAATACTGTATTAGGCTAAATCAATTGTACAAAGAAATAATTGAAATATTAATGCTTTTCGCACAATCAGCTTACGCATGCAATATTTCCACAACGTGTAAAGTGTGTGTGATTAATTTTCACGGGATGCGGACGAGATAACCACGAGAATTAGGGGTGAAAGAAGCGTGCAAGAATGTTACAGTTCAGGGTCTAATTGAACAAATTACAATAAAAATTATCATTACCTGTGTTATTTGCAGAACTTAAGTTGGTATGAACTGGAACTACGAAAAGCAATTAAATGTCTTTCACTGTAATCGACACGAACATTTCAGAATGCCATATAAGTATACATGAGCTATACATACTACCATTTCACAAATCAGCTATGATCAAAGATGGTGATTGAAACAGGTTTGCCAATTAGAATTGGTGAGATCAATTTCTTCTGAATTGTACACATTAAACGAAGCAATATAAATGCACAAACGAGAAATCTACGTGACACGAAAAATATGCAAGATTTGGTGTGGAATAAGTGATCATGAACCAAGGCCATGTATATAAGTACAGTAAAACACAGCTTCTTTATTAATAGCTATGTTATGAATAGCCCTTCAAATGTAAGCGTTACTAAGAGGAAATGGCTTTTTTTTTTAATTTTCAGGAATACGACAGCCACATAATTGTTTGAATAATCAAAAAGTTATAATAAACCAATGTTTAAAAATAGTAATCACAACAAAAATTCAAAGACCGAATGATTCCATTGACCATGGTCATCGATATTCCGTCTGATATCCACCGTACTTTAACCCATGTGTCAAGCGATCGCTCGATATTTTTGGAAACGCTACGAAAGTCGTTCGAGATGTGAAAAATAACTATGGGAATAACGTTTCTGCAAAAAGCAGAGTTTCTAATTCGTCCAGTTTCTAAATAAAAAGATTTATATATGCGGACTTTATTGTGGAGAATTCAATCTTCTACAATTTTATTTACGTGTAATTTTGTTATATAGCGCACGATTCGGACAGCGTTTAAAAACCGGACAGAAAGACGTTACTATTCTGAATATGACAGTTTGGTATGCATGATTCTCTTAAGACTGGTTGCATATTTTTGTATCCAACCATATATTTTGTGGACTTCTTCGTGCATTCTTTGATAACCTCATTTACAAAGTAATAAAAAACAATGGACTTAAAACTCCTCCTTGTCTAACACCATTGTTCTTATTAAGAGTTTTGACATTTTGTTCCTCATTCTTATTTGGTTTTGGGTATTATTTTATATGCAGCATAGTACAGTCAGTTCATCTCGTATCTCTTTGCTCATTAGACTTTGCCATATTCCTGTTCTCACCTTATCAATGTATGTTAAGAGTATTTTACTAGTTATGTACATATGTATGTACTCTATTAGTATTTCATTTACTTTTAAATCCGAGCATAAGAGTGATAGGGCTCTATAACTTTCGCACATCCCTCCATCCCTTTCTATGGATCGGCAGAATTGTAGCTAGGCTCCAATCATGTGGTATTTTCTTAGTAGTTGTCCATGCTGTATTCAATATTTCTAGTAGTTGTTTTTATTTTGGTTCCGGGTATTTTCGTCTAATAATTGCATCTAGTCCACAACATTTTTGCCTGTTTAAAGTGTTCAATGCTTTTTGTGTAGCTATCATAGTGTCTTTTGTTGTTTCGTGTACCCTCTCAATATTTATTGTTTCTTCCTCATTTTTTCAACATGTTTACTATTCAACAGATGAAATGCTCTTGCCATCGTTCGATAATTTTTTCATCTTCTGTTTTAATATTTCCATGCTGGGTTCTTATCCTATTATCTTCTTCCGTTTTGCTTTCTCAGTGTCCTATAAAATATGCTTTCCCGCATTTTTCTTCCAAATTCTTCCCATGATTCTGTTTTCACTTGTCTAATCATTATTTTAATTTGATTTTTTTTGTATTTTATATTTGTCATGTACTTGTTGAGTTCTATTTTGTAAGTAATTTTTGCACATGTTCTTATTCTGATTGACTTCTTTTTTGATGTCTTCATTTCACCAGTTGGTTTGCTTTTGTTTTTTGCCATTTCTGTATCCGCATAATTCTTTGCGATTTTTAATATTGTCTCTTAAGTCTGTTCCATTTATCTTCTAAATTATCTATTTGTTAGCACTTTCGGTTTGTTCTTCATATATATTTGTTGTTGGGTCTCTTAATTTGTAACTTTTGATCTTTAATTTTCGCTTCAAAACTTCAATTTACTTTCACATAATTTATTTTTATTCTATGTGATGTTATCATGTAATCGATTACGGATTTTTCATAGAGTGTAGTTTGAACCCTAGTTATTTTATGAATCTCTTTAAGTTCGTAAAAAGTATTTGTTGCGGCTAGATCGTTGTCACGACAGAACTCAACTAATCTTTATGTTGAGTATTAATTGTACTTTGCTATGTTTGCCTCCACCTTGTGATTTGTTGATGTTGAAATGTCCTAGAAGTATGAGTGTACCTTCATAACTCTGTATAAAATATGGGTTCTGATCTATTACCTTCACCTGGTGTATAAACTATTTTTTACCTTGTGTTTTATCATATTATCTTTGCTTATTTGCATGTTAACTTTTATTATCGTCTCGTGTGTATTCTCAATCTTTCATTTGGTTCACTTTACTGTTTGATATGAGGTGTGCTACTCCTTTTTGGGCCCATTCTATTCAATTTGCCTCTCCATATTTCAGTAGATTGCCATCTCCAATCATCTGTGTTTTTTGTCCCTTATTATTATTCATTATTCTTCTCCATTACCAAGTTTGTTACTTTAATCATCTGTGCTCTGTTTTTCCATTAGCGTTTTGTCCCTTCGTTTTGCCTTTCTCTTACAAGGACCAACTTTTTTCTACGTTGTTCCAGGTCTAAGATATGTGATTTATAACTATTGTACTTCACGATAACTTACCTTTTCTTCTGTCATCTCTTGGCCCTAATCTAATTTCCCGTTGTGTCTGCCTTTCATGCGTCGAAATCAATATAAATTTTTGTTTCGTTTAAATAATTTTTTTATAATTTGTTATTAATTTGTTCTGGTTCTCTTCTTTTAAGGTTTATTATTTATTATTTCCTTTTGTTTTTTTTCATTTGTCCCATTATTTTCTAGTAATTCAAGAATTTGCTTTTCATATAATATATATATAATCTGAATTATTTCTTTATACTCTTGTTCAATTTTTATTTCTTGTAATACCTCTTTTTTAAAGTCCTCCATGAACTTCTTAAAACCCAAACTTTCTACTGTCAGAGTAGAAACTGATTACCTTTGTCATTCAAGTCGCCTGTTGCTGGCCCTCGGAGATCACAGCACGCATTCTCACATCATTCACATCATATTTTGAAAGCAATACCTGAACCAAAATGTTTTAGACTTATCGAAAAAAAATAAATTGAAAATGTGGAGATGGAAATGTGAGCAGGTAGCTATATTTTATACAGATTAATTTGTAACTTAATTTTCTTCGATGTTAATTTATTAGTACCCCCAAAACATGTCATTGACATTTATATATAAATTTTGTAGTAAATACAGTTTTAACTATAATATTTTTTGAACCGTCCTCGTATGTTATGGAACACCAATCTTTTCACAAATACAGTAGAGATTAATAGTTTAACAAAATGTTGCGTATATGACCATTTAGATTATACGCCTGTCTAGTTTAAAATTTTTATTCACCCCACCGATTTACCGATGTCCCCCACACTTAGTAAATATTAGTTCCTGTCATTATTTCAAAATATCCTTGTTATACAATTTAACATTGATTTTTATTTTGCTAAAGCGAAATTCACACAGCCTCCCCTGTTAAATAAATTTTGTACATGTGTTTCGGGGGACTACTATAGATTTCGCTGTAGTGCCAAGTGTCATTTTTTTAACAATCAATTTATATTAATTGAATGTGGTCCTCTTACCCTTATTTTGCAAAGCGAGGCGGTATCGTGATGCACGTCAGAATCGCGGTTTGAAGTTTAGGTTATTTTAACAGGAAAATAGACTGATAAAAAAACATTCAGTAAAAAAGGTTTATTGTTTAATAAATTTCGAGATCGATTGCCATGAATGTCGGGGTTACGTTCGTCAATTTTAGTAATTTTGCCCCCCCCCCCCCCCCCCCACATAACACATTAAATAATTTTATTTTCGGCTACTCGGCATCTTTTGCAATGTGTTTAAATTGTTTAGTGATGATCATTTTTATGGAACCGCCGTGTTGATAAATATTTTATAGTTATTTTCTGCAGTGCATTCAATAACCTCCTCCTTAATTTTAATCAATTTTTTAATTGTTTAGCAACAATGGGTTTGCCCCCCCCCATTTCGAAATGTTCTGATAAGTATAATGAATGTGAAAGTACATCTCCTGATGGATATTCCCCGCCAAAATAACTATACACTTCACTCAAAAACTCTTAAAATAGACTGTTTAAATTAAGCGTCAAATGTTAACAACATTTACAGTCGACAAAGCAAAGCCATCGTACAACTTTGCAAAGCTGCCCTCAGATAAAAACATCATTGATTATGATTTAATTCGATCGACTGTCTATTATGCAATTATGCTGGTCACATTTGGCATTTTTGACTGACTTTCTTATTCTTATTTTGTCCACTTAAATTTGAGTTGCAACAGGTAAGCGTTGATTGTTTAACTCTGTGGCGCTCCCAATCATGACATTGCAAGAACTGCGGCAATATAGTTCTTAAGCTTGCGTATAGTCCGGGAGTTTAACAACTTAATTTTGTCAATTCTCAATCTATTCAACAATGAAATAAAGATTACAGTCTCAACTATATTCTTTGAAATTCGATAGCTATGCAAGAATCCTAACACGAACAAAAGTTACTAAATATAAAAAGATGAGGCGAGCGAAAACAGAAGGGTCTAAAATTTAACTTACAGTTTTCAGCACTAATATGGAGTCCAAAGGACAGATTCACAGAATCGTTTATTCCCTATTGGTCTGCGTATTTCACCATCAGGGTGAAGACCATATTAACCAGCATATCTCATGTGTTCAATAGTTGTCTCAGCCCATATGATTCCTGGACATGATTATGTTTATCCGTTATTATCACATGTATAGAAATTTGTTAAAAACTCATGATTAAAACTGTGATTGGCGTATAGGTTTTGACCTGCAGAACATAGTAAATAAAATTACACAACCAGGCAATTTACATTATGTCTACCTTGTAGAATAAAAAATAATTACTTGAAATGATTATCATCGCAAACAGTGGCTGCCCTACCCTTGAGGAAATGGGGTTGAAGAGTATTCAGATCGTCGAGAGGCTCAAGGTCCTCAGTTCGATCTGGAATATCCTTTTTATGTGAAGCTAATGACTGTGATCATGACATTAACGGAAAATACTGGCAAACTATAATACTTGAGCTTGTAAATTATTAGTTATATTAATGCCGCCACATAAGCAAGCATGATAACATACTCCCCAGATTATCCTCAATCACATTTTGAGGAGTGGTCATACAACAATTTTGAAATATTTCTTTTGATCTTGTAAACACATGTTTTCAAATCTTTTTATTATCCTTATTATTTTCGTTCTGCCTGACTTTTTTTTGCTACTCCTCATCACCGGTATGCTGTAAACGGATGTATAGAATCCGTAAGTTTTGCATGTCAGCCATTTCATATTTTCGAAAGGAAGTACTTGACATGAATAATATGATCTCGATATTCTCTGGGTTCTTTGACTTTGAAGAATTATTTTAATCCCAAAATAACGATAAATCTTAGCTAGTCAAGGTTAATGTGGCTGCCACTTTACAATTTTATCTTGCGGAATGTATGTTTGTAATTTTGCACTTCGTCACCTCCGTAAATTTGTATCCACCACATGAAACAAAGTCTTGACACATTTTTGCTATTAATTCACCTCCATTTCACCTTGCAAGTGCTTTTGAATTAGTAGAAGCAGCTATATGCATTGATGTGTAAACATAAATATTATGTTTAGGTGGCAAAAATGGTCGAGCAATGCGAATTTCATCGTTCGATCCCGACGATCCGGTAAGTCCTACTAGCGGATCCTTGCCGCAATCATACAACACTCTGGATACCACCGACCGATCTGTTCACGGCGGACCGCGAGTGTCCACGATATCTCAAAATTACACCGAGAAAACAACTCTGCTGAGTTCCGATGAAGAAAACTAGAAAATGGCGCGTAGATATGCGAGATGTGTAAATTATTTATATATAGGGATGTGTACACAATGTTGTTACCTTCAGAGACGTAATATATGATATTTGACTATTTTATACATTTTGTTTCACTAATTTATATAATGCTCGTTAAGTTTTTTTTCTTATTATATTGTTGTACGTTTGTACATTTATTTAATGTATGTGTTATGTACATTCTCGATTGTCGATATACTTAATTAAATTATCTTTTGAAATACGTTTGTTTAAATCTCACATTTGACCCACTAATTTCGCATAAATTTGTGATGAGGCAAGGGACATATATAAGTTTTAAATAAAGTATATGAGCTCTTTTAATATAATAAAAAATTTCAATCTACGGCTGTCTAATTTTATTATCAAATTCTCAATTCTCAGGGTTTTAATTGTGACTAAAATTTGATTGTTTTGTTGGCTGAATCGCCTTCACACTAGGCAACTAGTTTATTATCAAACGCTCTACACATGTCAAAAAAGAGTCCCGCAACATAACACATATTTTATTTTATCACCCTCACTTGAACCTCATCTGGACCAGTTGGGTTCAAAGAACATATTCCGTTATGCATATCACTGACCGTCCTGATGCTATGTTAATATTATTTCTTTTTTGTTGTCTTTACTACAGCCTCATTTGTTGCTTATGATCTGCCATATCTTCTACGGTCGATTATAAGCAGTTTCTATACCGGCTCCCACAAATTGTATCATACGCTTGTAATTATTTTTTGGATGTCCCTCAAGTTTTACCTTTTTTGGTTTTATGTACTGTATACTTGCGTCAAGTGTTATCGTACTTTAATGTTGTGTATAAATAATACAATTTTTTTATTAGCCTGTGTGGCAATTGAGGTGATGAATTACCAGGCAATTTTATTTAACATTTCACAGAGTACATTGAGGGTGTCATTGCATACAAGATTGCTCTTGAGTGGGTTCATCGTTGCATGGCTTTTCATACTAGCTGTAAATGTCAATAGGTGTGTGAAGTGATCTGATAGATCGGGGTCCACCACCCGGAACTCACGAATCTTTCAGTATAGATTAGTACTGCAATAATTTATTTATAATTTATTTGACTAATTAAATTAACGGGAAACCCGTTTCAGAAACGAAATTACAGGCAGGTTTCTCTTAAGTTTCATGAAAGCATGTTCGTTTTTGTAATTTTTATAATATGATTTACTTAATCGTTTTAATGTAACTGATTTAATTCTAATTTGGTAATAAAATTATTCTTGTTTTTTATTGATCTTTTCTATTTATCTCTAATTTGACGATGTAAACGTTTGCTTGTAACGACCAAATTTCCTAACTCCCAATAACTGGCGAAAACCTCAATTTGGATATTCATGAACAACAAATCAAAACAGAGAATTTTCCAAACTACCATGTATCTACTATCGGTGCCAAAGTAATAGTCCCCTGTGTTTGAAAAAAAATATATATACATTGTTACAACCAGCAATCATTTCTACGTAACATACTGCAAGTTCAAATTTTTGTGCTGGAACTTTTAGAAGTAATCATTAGGGAAGTGCAAAAAAGCATCCGATTTTTGCGATATCTAACGGATAGCTGACTTTACAACTTCGACTGGACGTAATCTGATATGTTGTGCATAGAGGGGAATTTTAATTTTTTCCACATTATAAATAGTTTAGCCGCAAATTGTAGTGATCTCTGTTTCTCTGATCTCTGAATTTATTTCTAAGGAAGCATCAACTTGTACCTATCTCGGAACACGTATTGAAATTTAATTGTACCCGTTATTTTTTTTTGTGTTGAACGGTTAAGTAGAAAAAAAATTGTAAAGTCGGCTAACGGTTAGATATCTCAAAAATCGGATGCTTTTTGCACTTCCCTAATGATTACTTCTAAACGTAGGGGCAGAAAAAATTTGTTCCTACAGTATGTTGAGTAGAAATTATGCTGGTTGTAACAATGTATGTTTAATTATTTTGCACCATGCAGTTTCATTGATATAGGTCTTCAAAGACAGGGTACTATTACTTTTGCACCGATAGTAGATGATTCAATGAATAGCGCTGTTGCAATCCTAAGCGTCTTAGTCGGTAAATAATTACAGTGTTTTTTGCGCCATGCCCCACCTGAGCATTTCTAAAATTCTTATGCCCCCCTATGTAACATATACATAATTTTTAATATTAAAAAAATGAATTGTTCACTTAAGAAACTTAAATGATGAAGAAATCACTAGGAAATTGTTAACGAAACGCAGTAAGTAAATTTTCAATACATAATGAAAAACTGAAATTCAAATTTGAAATAATTTTAATAAAGATTTTAAAGAAATTAATTTATTATGTTATGTCCAGCCGATTTCTTTTTTTACCAGTAAATCATTTACAGCACTAAATTCACATTCAGCTAAATATGAAGATGGAAACGGTAACAATAGTTTTCTTGCAAATTTGGTTGAATTTGGGTACTTGATTTCTGTTTCCTCACAAAGCCATGCCATCGCTCCTGTTATATGAAATAAAGTTTTAACTGACTCGTCATTCTGCATTTCTGCGGGTTCTTCTTGATACTGCATATTTGATATATCAGACAAATCCACACTAACATTGGCTGCATCATCCATGTTGGAAAATCAAATTGTTTTCAATCAGAAAATCTTTCTTTTAAAACGGCCGATAGAATTTTCAAATGATCGACAATAACAAGTATAGCGGTATCAGTTACTTCACATTTTTTTGAGCCAATGAAACTGTTCAATGTTTTTGTTGTTAATATATTTCTGACATAACTCAATAAGAGTAATGAAACGAAATATCTTCGCTTTTGCATCGACAAGAGTTTTATTTGTTCCTTGAAGTTGCTTATTTAATATATTTAGTTTTTCAAAGATATCGGCTAAATAACTCATATACCATTGACTGTTAACAGATACTTCATTTCAGGTTTGTCGCTTAAAAAATCACTAATGCCCGGTTTCACAAACGATTGTCAAATGGTGAATTAGTTAACAAGCCTTTAACGACTCGTTATTGCTTGTGAAATCCAAAACAATGGTAATTTTTCTTTTAACGGTTGATCAAGGTAATGAATCGTCAAATGTTTGATGATTGATTAAAGACTCTTTAACGAATACTCAAACTTTGGACGATTCGTTAACAAGCTGTTAACGACTGATTAGCGTTTGTTATTATTTTATTATTATTATTATTATTGTTATTAATTGTCTTGGAGGATGAAGAGTCGTCAGAAGATGAGTAAAAACGTTCAAAAGAATCTGATATATTCAAAAGTCGTGTAAACAGAAGGTGCATATGCAATTTTAGTTCGTCGTCACCTCCGCCGCAACGAAGAAAAATTCAGGGAATATTTTCGCTTAACTCCAGTGTTGTTTGATTACGTTCTAAACTATATTAAAGATGATATCACGTCAGAACCATGCAATAGAATTTTTTTTATTTGTATGGCATAAATGTATTTGACCCATCAGGGGAAAATGATGCGTTGCTAAAGTAATCACCACAACTAGTGGTACTTGCTCCTGATGTCGATGGACAGCTATAAGTACGTAGACTCTGCTGCTCCAAATATTTTAATTCTGCATTACCGACCAATGAGCCAATTTGCATCCTTAATTGTGCTTGATCATATGGCGGAAGCTTTTTACAATTTTTGCCATATAACCAAAAAAAAGGTCCTTTGCATCATTCTCTGCACCTGGTATCGGTCGTCTCTCAGCAATTTTTTTAAGTAACTGCAACCGTTCATCTACTTCATGAATCTACTCATATTCGGCACCATCGTTGCGTAATTCTTTTCATTAACCACCGTAGGTTGACTTCTTCGGTGTCCGTATTTTCCGTTGTAACAGATACAAACTCGCGACCAGGGATATTGGTAATGGTTCGAAAAATTATAGTACTAAGTATAGCAGTAATACCTCAAGACTCTACCAACCTTGCTTTTATTACATAATAGCTGTATAAAAATGACAACATTTTGGCTTCATCACCAATTGAACCAGTACCTGCTTTTCCTCTTCGTTTTATGTAGTAGTCCCTAATATAAGTCCACCTTTTGCTGCTGTCGACAGCTACAAGCAGTAAATTGTTTTTTATTTAACAGCCTATTTTTTCAAGTATTTAGCAACTGGAGGGTCATTTAAATCATCGGCATTTCAATTAGAATATGCCATTCATGGATAAGTTTCATTATAAGATAAGTTGCGGACAGCATTATAAATAACTTGAATGTGATGACGCCACCACCAACAGTGGGGTATTTGCGAAAAAATTCTGATACTTATATGTCTACTTCGAATTTTCCAAATTGTGTTGGAGCCATAGATGGAAAACACATACGCATAAAGGCACCCATAAACAGTGGATACACGTGCTTCAATTACAAGGAGTTTTATTCAACTGTTATGCTAGTGATTATGGATGCAGAATGCAAATGTATAGATGTAGGCATAAATTCTTACGGTAGAGAGGGAGATGCAGGAATTTACTTGAAAAGTACATTTAGACAAAACATCCTTAATAACATATTTAATATTCCTCCACCACAAACACTGCCGGGAACAACTGATGAGGCTTTTGAAACGTGACACCATTACTGTCACGAAATAGAAATTTAGAAATTAATGCACTGTGATAAACTTTGAAAACCTGTCTGAATATTCCAAGAGAAACACTCATTCCACTCTACCCAATCAGAATACTTTCTGCCTGGCAATCTTAGAATGGACAAATGATCCGGGTACAATAGTTGCACGATTAGGAGGCTTACATTACGTTTATCTGGGTGAACGATTTAAAAGGTATGCTGATCAGATTTGATGACATTCTGCTAGACCACAGCCGAGTCACCTAGAGAATGATGTCCAATATTACACATCACGATGAGATTTTTCTGGACCACCAAGGATATACCTATTCGGGTCGGGAAGTAAATGAAATACCCTAATCTGTTGTCTATGATTTGCTGCAACAGAAATGATATGAATAAAAATCTGGTCCATAGTGTGGGATTCATTGCAATCAACATATTACATTCTTTGACGATCCACCTTAATACGATTTTGTCTCTAATCCTAATAATGTGGCCTGAAATTTTCTGTGCAATCAATGATATACGTACTCGGAATTCATTTTGGGTCGGGAAGTAAATAAAACACAAGTAAATAAAAACAAGCCGTTTATTTTTTTTAATATTGTTGAGAACAAACATATAAAATACATAGTATTTTGAAAGACATATTTATCCCAGATAATATCGAGATAATTCAACTGGTGAATAATAAATAACAAGAATATGTGCCAAGACTAATGAGAGTAATTGCTCGTATAGTAGTTAAGTACTTCTTGTTCCCTCCAATATATTGCTGCTGTTTACAAACTATACGGAAGTAACGTTAATGTTCCTGTGCTATCACAGTGGTACCAAAGGTATAACGATACCCGTATGACCTCCATTTTAAGGTGTGAAAGGTTACGCTAAACATCAAAAGTGCAGTACAAGAATATTAACAAGAGCTAGCTAATATGAACAGTAGAAAATCAGTCTCATGTACAAAGCCTTACTATCTAAAAATGTCACAGGTTCGATGACAACGTTTCATTTAAACACGCTTTTCAAACAAATTATAAAAATAACGGACGAAAGTTACTTATTCATGTGTTGAATAGCAATATTGTAGTTGGTACCCAGTTTTACTTATTTCGGGTTTTGTGTGTAATTTTAATTAAGAACTATTCAAGTATACTTATTACAATTTATAACAATGTACAGTTCTTGAAAATTAACATCGATGTGCAAACATTTAACAATGTCGTATTTGAGCATTTAAGTGCCGCGAAATAGGGCGAGATTGATCTTTGTGGTGTGATTGATCAAATATTAAAGAAACCAATGTATTTCGTTGATTTGAATTTAGAGCCACGTTTTGTGAAGCACACTTACCTAGATGTTAATAAGGATTTAACCACCCAACATTACCAGGGGGTTGAATCTCAAAATAGTGTAATCTCAGTATATTACAAGCAGAGCAGCAAATATATAAAAATATAATAAGCCACTTCCACAATTTATCAGCACTTTGTTGTATTATATTATATTCCATTTTATTGTATACGGATGAGCTGGCTTTCTTTACTCGAGCAAATACTTATAAGTTTTGGTCTCACTTAAATATTTTTAATTTACTTGCAAAGACTTTATGTATCTAATCATAACGTCAGTACTATACCTTTTTTCTTTAATTCCCATGGAATCCTGTGGAAAGCAAATATTACTTTTAAATCTTATTCTGAACGCATGATTTGTGTTAACGTCCATAAAGAATAAGCCAGATAAGTAATGAAAATACGAGATCACCAAAACATAGATAATTTCTAATCGATGGCGGTACACAATAGGAATTGAAATACATCCCATGTAGAACTGCTAATAATACTGGGAATGGAGATAACATATAATTCAACAATTACGTTACCGCGCACAGTTTTGAACAACTGAATTACGCAACGAAAAGAAAAATGGTAAAGGAACATAGAGGTTTATAAAGCACATGCATTCAATTATAAATGATAGGAGTATGAGGAGAGCCAACGCCAACTCTGGCCACTTCTTAGTGAAGAGTGTAGAGCAAGACTATGTATAAGATAAAAACGAAGAAATGGAGTAAGATAGATATAAAAATTAGCACCGTATAATGGAACGAAGTAAATAAAGGATAACAAAAAATAAAGAGACCACCGAAATAGATGATAAATGGAACCAAATGTAAAAGAAGAAAAAGCCAAGGAAAGAAAACGAATGGAGACAAACGA
Source organism: Geotrupes spiniger (assembly GCA_959613385.1). Classification (NCBI taxonomy): domain Eukaryota; kingdom Metazoa; phylum Arthropoda; class Insecta; order Coleoptera; family Geotrupidae; genus Geotrupes; species Geotrupes spiniger. Next base: position 8,667,041 of record OY390739.1, read on the forward strand.
CTGGTATGATAAATAATGCAAAAATATATTAATGCAGAAAAGATGAGTAACAATAATGACACAAATAACCAGGAAATATGCTAAACTATAAGAAAATAAGAAAACACATGAAGACTATGCAGAATGAATAGAGGCAATAAAATGAAATAGAGCTAAACAAAATGGACGAAACTTAAATCAAAAAATCGGAGAAAGGACGCCATGGTAGAAACAATTATTTAAAAACTGAAGAAGTGGATTTTATCTGTCTTTGAAAAATGTTATTGTTAAAAAGAACTTTACTGAGAAAAGATGTATGAAATATTGCACCAAATTAGCAATATTTGTGTTTCTAGAGTACATACGATACGTTTGTGCTTTTTGCGTTCCCTAATGAATAATAAAGTCAGTCTGCTCATGATTTTGACAGTTAGAAACTGTCCGTGACTAGGACTAAGACATTATGGCAGTTACCGACCATCGTTTCCATATTTTCAGCTAAGTATATGGAAAACTCAAGTATATGTTTGGACATGGACTTATGCATATACATACTTATAAATATATTTATTATATTATTTATTTTCTTGTTTTAAATTTTTCATACTAATAGAGCAAGAGATCCGCGTGGAAGAGCCGTCAAGAATAACGGCATTCACTTGTTCTAGGGATGATAGTCATCCCTAAAGGCGGATGTACCAAGAAAAGGTAAGGATGCATTATAGACCAACAAGGGCATCCTTATATGTAGTATACTCATCGCAGCAATGATAACAAAATTAATTATTAAGTTGGGTTAAAAGTTGGGCGATTCGATCATCGGGGGGAAAGAGTGACGAATGAGCTTATTGAAGTATCAGCATACAAAATGAAGATTGGAACACGAAACGCAAGGAACCTATCCGCATCAGGATAAATACCATACAGATACAGTGGAACTTCTCCAATTCGAATCTCCAAGGGACAGAAAATAATAGTACAACCTTTATTTTTGGCATTTCTTACAAATCAAACATTGAACATAATAATAATTAACTTAATCCCTCCCTCCTAAATCCTCGTGGTCCATCCTGGATCCTTGAGTCCACTCCCCTTCTCCACCGTATCTTATCCTGTCCTTGCCTCTATAACAAATGTTACTTTATATTTCTATCCCTCCTACACCTTCTCTCTTCTTTAATTTTATCAACAGCTCCACTCCTTTCCTTTTCTCTCCTAGCATCCTAGCAGTCTCGTCCCAGCTTCTGCTTCTTTGCTCCATACAATTTCCTCGAATTCCAGATTCTACCACTGTCCAACTTCACTTCTTATCAATCTTATCTGTTTCTTTTTCCCTTCCTCCAGTTGTGCAATATATATTAAATAGTTGTGGGCTCAGCGAGCATATCAACCTCAATCCTATTGATGTACAAAATCGTTCCGTCAGTTTCTCTCCTACCCTCACCTTACATCACATCTCATACATCTGTCTTATTGTTGTCACCACCCCTTTTGATATCCCTGCCTTCTCCATAGCCCTTATCAGTGTGCCTCTTACCACTCTGTCAATTATTTACACATCAGTAATTTTTTTGTGTTAATTTTTACCATTTTCCTTGCCTATAAACCACCAAATTTAAGGAACAACGTATTGCATATGGAACATTTTCTCTGGACGAAACAAAATGTTTAAGGGTATCGATAGCAGAAAACGTTTGATCAAATGTAGGTACTACTGACGTTATTTGGTTATTTCACTCTCGCGTTCTTCGTCCTCGTCTGAGTCCGATTTTGGAACAATAACAAACTGTACATGTTTTTGAATTTCGAATACATGTGTCTTAATTTACCTTATCAAGTTTTTAGGCATAAGGTGTTCTATAACCGAAATTGATGAGGAATTAGAGTACATTGCTCGACGCATCCAAAATGAGGATATAAAAATCGACATATCGGATTTCAATGCTGAAGTGGGCTCTGACAAGGTTAAAATACTATGTTCATTGTGCGTCACACCGCCAACGACATCGCGGTAGCCTCGTGAAGTTCGCTAACGTACCTATTTTATATCATTAGGTAACTCCTTTATGTGTTTCTTTGTTTTAGGTTTAATATCAAGGGATACACTAGCTCCGAGTACGCAGTGATGCGAGATCTTTCTTTTTCAGCTTTCCGAGAGTGTTGGGATGTCGCTCTGCTGCGGCGACACGTGAGTTCAATTGAAGTCGACTGCTGTGGCGCGCGACTAGATTTATGGAGATGTTATGGACGTTGAGCGTCATTATGCTTGTTCACTGGTGTGGATTTATCGCCAGCCATTATATGCCGTTTTCCTCGTGCGGAGGACATAACGTTTATTGGGATTTGATCGACATCAAAGTGGTCTGTTGGAAGCACGTGTTGTGTGTTAGTTATCATCGAAGCAACGTAATAAGATTGTCTTTTCTCGTATGCACTCGTTTGTAACATCATCTGTTACTTTTGTTCTGGAAAATTCTGGCTCTGAATTGCGATTCTTTTTCCGTACGACACTGCTAGCGTGATCGCTACGCAAGCGCCCAGCTAGTGACGGCACTATCCAATACAATGAGGTTGTCACCGCTACATCACTTCGAGTTGGGACTCCTGGGCTTGAAGGGAATTTACTTCGAACGGTGGGTAACTTAACCAGCGCGTAACTGAAACTGCGTTGACGGATCGGTCAAGATACCATGACCACGTGTACCGCAGACCTAATTGTAAACGTGCGTACATATAAATTGTTGTCATTCATAGGGAAAGCGAAAGAATAATTTTGTGTGTTTTGTTCGACAACTTTTAGTTGGGAATGCCATTGGTGCCAACAAAACAACAAAATTTTGTTTCGCAGCAGTCAATTCTTCGATTAATGTATGTAAATTTATACCCTGCAATTATTTCCATTTTCATTTTCTAGCCTCTCCCATTAGCTAACTACGGACTGGAAATCACGGTGCTTATTTATTCACCATTTGTATTTTATTAAATTTTCTTTCGCGTTCATCGTTGTGGAGATGTTATTATACAGTTACCTTTTAAATACCTCAGTACTTTTTTGATGTGCTTTTGTTTAAATAAACTCATGCGGTTAGTTTTAAAGTTAGAACGGTCTTTATTATTCCAACTTGATCCTACCTTTAAGCTAGCTTTTCAAAAGAATTTTAGACAGCCCCACCTTTTGTTGCCTGTAACCTTTTTCTGTGGGTAATAGTACGCACAGGTGGTTTTGGTCTGAGAGAAAGAATTCATAGAGTTTTCTCAAAACAATGATCTAATTGTAGCAAATACCTTCTTACTCCTAGGTCGTAGATTGTACCCCTAGAAATTACCCACCGAAACAGCAATCAGAGAAATTCTAAATAAAAAGTTGTGTGGAACGTTTTAATTCAAATTTATTATTTTTTGAAATGTCTCATTAAGTGCCCAGCGAACAGTCAATCTGAACGAAATGAAGATAGTATAGATGAAAAGTGGAGTCACATACAAACAAGGTTGGAGATAGTAACTGACGAAAACTAATAAGTAAACGAACCAAGAAAAAAACGATTGTTGCCAACAGAATGTTGGATGTTATGAGATGTATATACTTGAACAATACAAAGGAAGTCAAGGAAGATAAAGAAAATTACCTGGCCGAGCAATAAGAAATGCTTGAGAACTTTGTACGAACTTTGATTACTTCCATATTTATAAGCAACGAAATGGCTGGGTACAACAAAAGTAAAGTGTTAGTAATATAGTCAGAGGAACCGCTGAGAGTAAGCTGGATATACTATAGACTCTAGACTATAGACTATAGACTATAGACTATAGACTATAGACTATAGACTATAGACTATAGACTATAGACTATAGACTATAGACTATAGACTATAGACTATAGACTATAGACTATAGACTATAGACTATAGACTATAGACTAGACTATACACTATAGACTATAGACTATAGACTATAGACTATAGACTATAGACTATAGACTATAGACTATAGACTATAGACTATAGACTATAGACTATAGACTATAGACTATAGACTATAGACTATAGACTATAGACTATAGACTATAGACTATAGACTATAGACTATAGACTATAGACTATAGACTATAGACTATAGACTATAGACTATAGACTATAGACTATAGACTATAGACTATAGACTATAGACTATAGACTATAGACTATAGACTATAGACTATAGACTATAGACTATATTTTAGAGTTCTTCCGTGAGGAAAGAACACCTGCACTAATCTTCGACACGAACAACATAAACTTAAAAATATTAACAGGAATACGTGTACAGAGCATGTATTTATGTTGTGTACGAAATATGGTACAACCATGGGACCCGACCAAATACCTCACTATGTGACGAGGCCGTAATTGATATTCAGTTGTTTTTAACATCATATATGAGAAAGGTGCATTACCTGAATCGTCTACATTTGTGCTTCCCAGGTAAGCAATTCCATACGAGTGCTGTGAATATCAAACTATTACGCTCATAAATCATACTCTTAAGTTATTTTTGAAGATTACTCGTGACAGAATCTACAGAAAAATCGAGTAAGACTTATGTGAGGATTTCAAGCGAGACTCTGTACAAGAGAAGCCCTTTTTGGGGATCAACGTCTTAAGCTAATTGTAAATTTTTGGCTCCAATTAAAATGAGTTGATAAATAGATTTTGGTTATTGGAGATTCATCAAGATCATCTGCTATTCTATCAAGATATCATCGGGAGAAGTTGTGATGAAACTGTGATATAATTGTGTGTCATTAGCATACAATTGACAAAACGAAAATTTAATAGCTTTAATAAAATCTTATGTATATATTAATAAGGTAGAGGACCGAAAATGGAGCGTTGTGGAACAACAAGCATTGGATATTTATATGAGTAACAAGTTGAAATCTAAATAAAAATTAATAAAATTACATTGCATGTTAATATTAGGTATATTTGATCAGTGACCCTCATACGACCAACCTCATCCCATTTTACGGCCCACTTTAATCGACGTTTCCGTTAACTATTAAATACTTCCAAATGTGGAATTTTAATATAAAATATTGCATTTAAAATTTCATTTACGAATATGATTGTTCGATGTTTAGAATATTTTTTACGGTTTAAAATTTTAACGATTAGACAATATTTAATCGGAGTGCCCGTTTCCTGTGAGCACTACTTTTTTCCACGCTCGTTCGTGTTCGGGAATCAGCAGTTCCCCTTTAGTGAACGTGCTGCGTCTATTCCTAGACGGCACGTAACTAGCATTGCACTGCAATTTACCACTGCTGCTGCTTTTTCGAATTTCGATCCTGGGCTCCTTGCTTGCCGGAAGTAGTGGCGACGTTGCCCTCGGAGAGTCCTCCCCACTGTGCGCACTCTCCGGCGGGCTCGCGTTTCGCTCCTTTCTCTTCAGACTTTGTTCTATTCTCCTAAGAAACCTAAATAAATTAGTCAATTTGAATACCTACGTATTTTCATGTCGGTCCGAAATTTACCTTATTTGATGACTAATAGTGCGTAGCCTACTGACTTTCTTATGTCTATACAGGTCTTGATCGGATTTAGGCAGCATTAAACTATTGGCGTCCTAAAATATACGACGAATGAATACATATTTACGTGTGGTAAGAAGCAGTAGCTGTGGGCTAGATATTTGTTGCAAGTTGCACATTTAACATCGTGTATCAAACTTGATATGACATTCATGACCCTAAAAATAGATCGGGTTCATAGCACAACACGTGTAATTTAAAATATCATTTTCAAGATGAAAGGGAATAATTTTATTGTGGTTCTAAAAATGGTTGGGTTGGTGAAATGCTATCAGCAATTGAAACCCTCCGTCCTGCACCTTTCACAATCACAGTGGTATACAGTCGACAAAGTAACGAATGCACGTATCTAAGGAAGCTCGTGTGTCATTTACATAAATTACAACATTGGACCAAAAATCATACCCGACGGGACTCCTCTAATTATATTTGCCGAACGAAGCTAATCATAAAGTAACTTAGCTGCTATTTTCGTAATACATTTACCAACGTATTGGCATCTGTTTATAAAATCAACTCCTGAAATCAAATTGATGACTAGTTTGTTTGAAAAGAACAAAGAAACATAAACGCGATTAAAAGAAACATTGACTTACTCTCCCATTCACTTAGTACAAACGGCAAAAACAACGATTTGCAACGTGAACAGAGAGTTAATATCAAACAGAAAAGAAAAGGTAGGTGCGATCAGCTATACGAGGGGACGTCAATGTTCGACCTCTAATAATTAAAATCGGCGTTGTACCCAATTAAGTAATTTGGCCGGTTGTGTTAAAAATTGTTATTATTTTTGCAATCAATTTGTAAACTCGCGACTCATATGTGAAAATCCGCATGGAAAAACGAGCAGAGACGCTTTAAACCTTCTTACCGCCAATTTAAGATTAGAGAGAGAGAACGAATTACGTAAGACACGATTTTACAGTAATATTGGAGTTATGTTGTCTCTGAATGTTTGATAAGTTAAATTAACGGGGAACTTATGTTATGAATCAGGGACAGTTTCCGGTGAAAATCATGTGCGTTTTGTAGATTTCCTAATGTGTTTTATATAATTGTTTTAATGTAACTGGTTTGAGTCTAATTTTGTAATAAACTTAAATGAAACGTTACCTGTTTGTTGTCATTCGATCTAAAAGTTTTAAATCTACTTTGACGACGATGTAAATCAAATGAGAACGAGAAAAACCGGGAGAATAAGGCGAATTAACGATTAAAGATGTAGAAACGGCATGATACCCCACTGGCAAAAGATTCCTGACTCCGAAATGAAGACCACCTAATGACCGTATTCGTGGAAATCCTCGATTTTTCGTCTAATTAGTCTAATAGTTTAATTTATGTGGATAGCTCGTGTCCTGATTTGCGATGAACCTAGGATTCTTAAATATAAACTATCCCACATCAAATACCAAGATGAAGCAGATGGGGAAATTGCCAAAATCATACGAGATACCATAAAACACCGCGACAGGGAGAAATTCACCGAGGACTACATACGAGCCCGTAACTTAACTATTGAAGAATGATATGGACAACGCTTCGAGTGATTCTTAACAACGTTAGGTAAAAATTAATTGCCGGAAGTGACTGCAATGCGAATCCAAAACGACCCGAACCGAACCAGATCCAAGCCAAAGCAACCGAACCGAACAAACGTAACCTAACCTGATCCAGCTCGATGGGGGGCTTAAGATTGGTAAGTCTGAAACGTAGAGAATGGTTCAAGGAAATGAAGGCCATATGTCTGTCTGTGTATGCCACGAAACGCGTTGATGTTTCTTTGACTTATCATCTGACCACTTATCGGATATAGTAACTATTTATTCATAAGTCTTAACAAAGAGAAACAACAGACTAATTGCAAGAACGGAAGAAAGCAAGGAAGAACTAAGAAGGTATAAAATGACATAAGTTAGGTACAATATATCCGAGGAATTCAAGAACTAACTTCAAAGGACTTCACGGATTATTCACTTTGGAATACCGCAAGGAAACTCAAAAGGGCCATTAAAAATGACGACAATACTTGGGTCAGGAACCATTAGAACTTTTCAGCTGCATTTCTAGATACATCACAAGACAAGGTGTGACACACATTATTGAAGTTAAACTGAAACAATTCCTCCCTTGCAGATAAACATCAAGTGCAACAAGCATCGAATAAATTAGTCCACATCGTATAAATTCAGGCGTTTATCTTAGAACCGCACACTGATCCTGTATTGTATGCTAGGCTTCTGCAAATGAACTTTAATAAATTTGTTGCATCAAAGCCAATGTACGCTTCGAAAGGTAAACATATATAATGCATCTGGAGAACACGAGATCGATCTCACAAACTGAAATTTATCGCGGACGCAGTCTTGAGCTAGCGGCCTAAATTAGTGAATATCGACATGAAAATAAAATATCGTGTGTCGAGAGAACAGTTGTTAATCATGAAACTAAGTTTACAGCAAATTTATGCAAATACACGAGTGTGAAAATTAATTAAATCAGAGTACAATATAACTGTAACAGAAATCAGATTAAATAATAAGTAACGTGTAATTCTAGTGAAGTTATATTTCATTGGCTTATGAGTTTATTCCCCGACTGAATATATATTGCAACTTGGAACGTTTATCAAGTAAAGTAAACGGAGTCGTTGAAAAGTACGTTTTATTATCGAGTTATAAATGTCACGGGTTCGGTTGAACAATAATCTTTTGGTGGTGTATTTCTAAAATAGATGATATTGTTTATTAATTTTACAAATGGACTATTTTTTATTTTGTATTTATCAAAAATTGAAAAATTGAAGGGGTGGCTACTCATAAAAAGACATTCGCGAGAATTCTTGAAACACCATTTTTAATTTCTCGTATTTTGAGAAACGTCGTATTTAACAATAATTTTTTTTGAAGACAGGCTCGTGACTACATAATATTTAGCTTAATTTAGTTTAACTGTCTAAAGAATTCTTGAAACCCCATTTTTAATTTCTCGTATTTAAGCTGAGAAATGTTGTATTTAAGTATAATTTTTTTTGAGGACTGAGGCTCGTGACTACATAATATTTAGCTTAATTTAGTTTAACTGTCTAAACGTTATAATCTATTATTATTCTCGTAATGTTAAGAAAATATTTTGCTTTGAATTAAATGGGATAATCAGTTCTGTGGAGTTAAAAGGTTGTCATTTAGGAAGATTGTGAATAGTCAACCAAACCCAGTCCAATCCCAACACAAGTCAACCCAACCCGACCCGACAGAACTCAGCCCAACACAACCTAAACCAGTCCAGAAATGCCGAAATGATACCTTATGACATTATTACAGTCGCTGGAATTTATTATCAACAAAGCTGACATTCATGCTGATGCTTGCGAAGTAGTTACACGTCTCGACAGTACCAACTTAGTCGGTCGAAGCAGCCCATTATTATTGTGACTCAACCCAACCCAACCCAACCCAACCTAACTCGACCCAGGCCAGAAAGGCCGAAACGGTCCGTCATCACCTGTTACATTCGCTGAAATTTATTTTCAGCTGTCAGGTCTGGATAGACGTCTAGAGAGCGTTAATGCTCATACAGAAAACGTTTGTCCATAATAGGAAAACAAAAATATGTGCATATTATTGAAAACTACAACTAAATGAAGTAAACTAATGAGCGAGCATTGCAAATAAATAAAGAAAACAGCAACATTAATGAAAAATCTAAATTTAAATAAATAAATAAACTGAAGAAAGTTGAATTAAAAGGGACTTTAACGAAACGAATAGCACAAAACTAATAAAAATACTGGAAACAAGAAATTAAATAATATGAAAACAAACAACCGGATGAAAAGAAAATTTGAAAAAAAAGAAAACACAAAATACAACGCAATTAGGATAAAGGCGACTGTTATATTATTTATTTGCCTTCTCTACAAATATTTTAATCGGGTAGCAAATAAAAGCTAAGCTTGTTCCTTTGTTTTATTGCCACTACTTTCACTCATTCGCCGTTATTCACATGCTTTTACATTTTGCGACCTCTTCAGGTTTACCCAAAAAAAAATTAAATGACGGGCGAAGAGCTATATGAGATTGGGTAGCAGTATGAGTGTGGGCGTATTGGCGTCTAGATGGCATTCATACACTCACCCATGCTTGTATGACTTAATGCACCTTCAGCGAATGCATGTGTGGTGGTCTGATGAGCTCAGAAAGGGTACAACGGTTAGCATGAGCTATTATATTCGCTGAAATTTATTCTCATGCAAACGAAAACGAAAATCGAACAATTCTGCATAAGAAAATTAAATGAAAGCTACTAACAAAGTGTAATAACACAGAAACAATATTGTCTAGCGATCCACCAGTTATACTGCGTTTGCCCGTTAGATGCATTCCCACACAAGTGCGCGAAGATTGAATAGAAATTGTCTATTGGTGGAATTTCTCAATCCCAAAACAAGCAACTACAAAATTCGGCAATCGTGATTACGTTCCGGAGTTTTTTTACTTTGTATGTAGCGTGTGAAACTGGCTGTTGACGCCCATAGCGTCCGAGACCACGGCTTTTTTGCATCTGATCGTTAAACGATATATAGTCATCATGGATTTGTTCAATTAATATTCACAATACCTTTAAGGTGTAAGATTAGTCCATCTTTCATTTATATTTTTCTGTCATTTTTGACGATATGTTGTCATATGACAAGTATTTCCCGATTTCCACAAGTCCCTTGCCATTATTTAAGAGTCGAGAGAAACAAATATATCTCATGCCAGGTCTTCGTGTGCATTAGGTCTAATCGCGTGATGGACTCGTGTTAAAAACCTGCGTGTAAGTGTAAATTTAAATGTTTTTTAACTGATAGAACTCTATGTGTTTGAATATATTAATTACTTGTGCTATGACCCCATAAAACTCTAGAATAAGCTCGGTTGAATCATTTTTCAAGTTGGAGGCAACCACGCTGTTTTCTAGGTTCAATAAGAGCAAATGACCATTTGTCTTAGCCTGGCGCCTTAGGCGCTAAGTTGCTAAATTTTGCAATTATTTTGTAAGTTCTAGTATGCCGTTAAAAATAAATGTGCGTCTTACAACATCAGCAAGCACATTTAATGTAATGGATATGATAGCAGTTAAAACTATAATACATACATCCGCAGTTTCCTCGCCCGATGCTTCCGGAGATTTCACGGTTGTTCCATTAGGCCATTCCATAGACGTGGACCACCTTATCGTATCAGGACTGGGACTGGAAGATGACACTCTAACCTCCTTGGCCGATGTGATGCTCTCTGAGCTCGACGAGGAACTGGCAAGTTGCGTGCGCGCCCTTCGCTTAGGACTCGACTTGCGTGGCAAATGCATTTTACTTGCACATTCTTTTTTCGGAATTTCTAGATGGTGCGCTAAAGCACATGGCGTTTTAGTTGGGCTTGGAAGTTTCAACGACCGTTGGGATTTTTTCTCTCGTTTTCGACCCGTAGATTTGCGATGTTGTTGCATCGTAGACGAAACATTAACTTTATCGGAACTTGGAAAGTCATACAGCCCATCAGAGTCTGTAAAGGGCAAAAAATCCTTGTGTCTACCGTAAAATTGTGGAGAGAACCTCCCTACACCGGTTGTTTTGTCACTCAATGGACTTTCACTACGAGAACTCACGGGACTGTTACATTTTTCTAGACTAAGAGTATCACATTGCACTATTATTGACGGTAACTGTAAAGTTTTCATTGAAACAGGAGGTTGTGGTAGCAAACGATCGACAGTTTCATCCACACTCGCATATTTGGATAAACAACCGGCAGAATTACTACAATTAACTAACGGTAAATCTAACGTACTTAGGGTTTTTGCGTTATCACAAATGAACACTTCTAGCTCCTTTGCACTTTTCACCTCTCCATCTTCAATCTTTTCATCTATGTGGTCTGTACCAATTCCTTCGTCATTTGACTCCACCATCGGATCATCTGAAAGAGTCTCCGAATCGGATCTACCTCTAGAATGTTCCTGATGCTCATTGCTTTTGTTGTTATTGGTGGTTTCGTTTGTGTTGGACGACGTTCTTAATAAAGGTGAAAGTCTTCTAAGAGGGGGGTGCAAATTCGTGGAACCAGAACCTGGCGGCCCGGGATCTTCCATTTCCGATGGACATAATGGATTACTGGAACCACATCTCGACGGGCCTGGGCTCGCCATAGAGCTATAACCTGACGAACTTAAGTTAGATTCAGATGCGGTATGATCACCTCGGGCCACCATAGAAAATGGACTTAAATACGTCATTCCACTTGACACGTTTAAATGGCTAGATGTTTTTATAGCTGGTGAAATTGACTCGGCGTCTGATTCGGCTTCGCTTAGGTTGCATGTAACTGTGATGAGAGGAGGCGCACATGGAAGATCAAGGGAAGTTGGTTTATCGAATTCTTTTAACATCTTTCTTGTTGACTTAACGCTAGGGAATTGAAAATTGTCTTCGGTTGAACGTGGCGGTGGAGATCCTGGAAATACTACGAATGGAGGTTTTTTATGAGTTGGAGAAGGTGTTTGGATAGTTAAAGTGGGTATTATTAGAGGTGGTGGCGGCGATGGGTTGGTGCATTCTGGTAATAATCCAGAAATGTGTATGCTTGGAATTTGTAAGATTTCCCCTGGTTGTCCCATGGGTGGCGGTCTTGCCTAAAACAGCAAAGAATCAGTTTCCGTTTGAAACTATTTTATAGACTACAAACCTTGATCTTAAGAAACACTGCGGACGTTCCTTGTTGCATTGTTGCCACTTCTTCTTGTATTAAGCCATCCTCAGCTTGTGGATCAATTGCTATATCTTGTATGCCGTGCATATCATCTTCGTCAGAGTCGCTACAACTTGTTGATATATTTGGCAGTTCAACAGATATTCTGTCATCACTTATTTCCGTGTCGTCAGCGGAATAAGGAAGCGCACTTCTTCGCATAATAGGAGTAATAGCTGGGGATGGCATTGGCGTAGGCATTTCTCGAATCGGCGAAAGGCACTTATTGATTGTGCTCGGTATTTCTAAAAGTATCGTTGGTGGATGCAAGAAATTACTACCACTAGATGTAGATTTATGAGCACTTAGTGGATCGAGAACGGGCACCTCTATTGTACTTTGACTTTGTCGATGTAGTATTGGACTTTCCGGTGGTCCACTAGAAAATGATACTGGGGTATGTATTGATGATGACGATGAATCATCGTCACCGGCCACATCGTCGTGAGGACTCGAAGCAGTTGGTGTGGTTGAGGGTGAAATACGCAAAGAAGACGGCAAATTAACTCCAGCCGAACTGGATGAAAAATTTCTAAACATGGCCAATATGGAATCGGCACTCGAAGGTTTCTGACGCGTATTGTGGAAACGACCAGGCTTGCTGTTATTCGCCAAATCCGATACACTAGAACTCAATGCTGATGGAATAGCCAAGTCGGAGCTTGTCAACGAATCGCTTCCTTGGTTACTTGAAGTACTATTAGGGGACCTTGCTGTTACACCCGGTGATGGAGGTGTGCTTGCAGGTCTGGCAAAAGCACAACTAAGTCTATTTGCTTGCATAATTCCCATTTCCATTTCAGATCCTGAGCTCATTTCTTGTGAAACTTTGCTGAGCAAACGAGCAAACGTTACCTTCTTTTCTAGCTTTGGATCGACTAGGGAAAGTTGGCCAGCGGAAACGTCTTTGGTGGTAAGTTTCGTTTCTTTTATACCTTCCGACGTTTCGATTGCGTTCTGATCGTGTAATTTACGCTCACTCATTTGTATTAATTCGCCCAAACTTACTTTCCGTGAACCCTGTTTGCTGCTTGCAGGACTTATCAGTTGCTGGAGGATTTGTTTTTTCTCAGCCGCGTTTTTTTTCGTCGGGGTGGAGTTGTTCCGTTTCTTTTTAGGTGATGGAGTACCTAAACGGGAAAGTAGACATAATATTATTATATAAGTTTAATTATGCCACACAAGCCATTTATGCTAGGAGCTTGTAATTACGGTCATACGGATATGATTGTGCTGTGAACCATAGCATACAATGAGTACTTGCAAAAAGATATACTGTGCAACCTACCAGCCACACGCAACACTGTGAAGGGATAGGACATTCTGAGGGGCTACAATAAAGATTGAGAAAGAGAGAGTAAGTGTAAGAGAAAGATATTGACAACAGATCTGGCACTGGGCCTTACGTCTCGGGGGAGGTTTTAGCAAATCGTCCAAACTAAAGGTTCGGGCGGTGGCGGGCGAGTAGCCGCTGGCGTGTGGACTGGTCAGGCTGAGGATTGATGGCTTGCGGATACCCAGGCGGCCAAAAAGCGAACGAGGTACTCCTGGACCTGGGCTTGGTGTAACTGTAACTGCCGTGGATCCCGATGCCGCAAGCTGTTCTCTAATTGATGCACTTCGTAAGCTTGATACTGAAACAGAAGCCACAAAATAAATAGACGACGATAAGTAAATCAACTAATTACTTGTACTTCTATTGCGATCGTCATCTTCCGCAAGGAGTTTTTCGATTTTTTCCGGAAAGTGCCGCTTCGCGCACCAAAACAAACCGATGACACTCATAACAACGGTGACGGTTATTAATCCAAGCCAGAACGGCTCGTGCAGCATCCTTTCGCTTAGTGGTTTGTACGGGATGTGCATCATTCGTTTTTCGCAACGGGTGCCTTCCCACCAAGCGTGGCACCGACATTGGAATCCATCGCCACGTTCCACGCATACCCCGCGACTCTCGCACGGATTGTCTTGGCAAGGTTTCCGTTTTTGTTCACAAGTTGGACCGATGTAACCATTTTTGCAATGGCACTTATAACTAGATTTTGTCAACTCGCATGTGCCAAATACACACGGTTCTAAATCACATTGAGTCAAGGCACAAAATAAACCTGAAACGTTATGTATATGAATTAATGCTACTCTATATTAATAAAAATCATTGAAATTTAATGCCTTTTGAAATACTGTGACTGGCGATATGTGCGAATTTAGTTACAAATCAAGCAGCAATATATAATAATATGACCTAATGGTAATATGTAATATGACTTTATTCATTTACTACAAGCTGCGATTAAAATACCACATTTTGGAACCTCTTATGTTTGAAACACAAAGGGTAATAAAAATGTAATAAAAATCAACTGATGGCAGTCCATTGTTATCAGCTGAAAATTGTAAATATTACTTTTTATTCCTAAACTAAAATGGTCACAAATGTCATAAAAATAATTTGGTGACGTCTACTTCACCTTTTTTTTGATCCTTTTTGGTTTATTTGTCTATCTTTTATATTGTATATAATAAAATCAGCATGATGAATAAGAATGAAGAGACTGGCCACTACCTTGAGTTTGGTTGAATATTACAAACGGGAACCCAAAACACTTAATCAACCTAATTTAACCCAATCCAAAATAATTGTACTGAAAAGACGACGACACATTCATTTGGATTCAGTCGCCAAGACAAATTTGAAACAAGCGAACGTTGCTTGGGTTGAGATTTATGCAAATTGGGTTGAAGTATATGGAAATTTATGAGAAGGAAGAAATTGGAATGTATGACGGAATTGCGAAAAGAAAGAGAGAGAGATAGAGACTAGAGAGAATCCAAATATATTACCCAATGTATTTATTAGTACCGTCATAAAAATGTGAATATGAGATCTTCAACTGGCACTGCTAACGTAGCGCACATCTTTGTTCGTTGTCTTGAAACCAAGTGAGAAAATTGTGTTTAAGTAGTGCTCTGTGCCTCTGTGTAGATTATTTTCCTGTCCTTGTTGGATTTGTGGATTGGAATTCGCATCATTGTGTAGCCGACAATATCGCGCGAGGATTTTTTTAATGACATTTTTATATCGACAAAATATCTGATGTACGGTGAAACATTTGTTGATTAAATTATAGAGCAGTAGTGAATATTACAAAAATATAAATGACATGATAATGTTTTTCATTGGTACGCGCTTTTGCGTATACGGAATATAGGTAAAGCAATGTGTGCTTGATCGAAGGAATCGCAATGTTCAATTAAAGCGTCAAGCGTCAACAAAAGTAAAGATAAATGGGGTGCGAGAAATGTAGAACGGGTGGCAGGAGATTCCTGGATGAGGAAGTTACACCCATTGAAAATCAAACGGACGATTAGCTGTAGAAATTGCAAAAATGGGGGATGAAATTAAAGAAAATACGAAAAGTCAAAAATTCGCAGCAGATCAATATGACGACATAAGAAAAGGTCAACTAGAGATAGGAGATCACATAAAGAAATTGGAGCGGCAAATTGTACAATTGGTCGAGAGTTGCGTGGAAAGGATCACTATTTGATTATTTGTGCTTGGAAAAATATAAGTAGCAGGCAAGAAGAGGCAACAGGTGGTAGAATTTCTAAAACAGACAGAAGTTTACTTGCCTCCGAACTAAGGAGATCTTTACATCCTGAGAAGATGAACAGCATAGTTGACATAGAAGAACTTTACGAAACACTGATAGTGGTAAATTAGGCAGTGTATGAGTTAGTAACCACCAGGTGTAGAAAGACATAGAGACGAATTCCGAAGCCTTGGGTCACGCGAGATATGAGGGAAGAAATAAAACATAGGGACAAGCTTTTTCAAACATGGAAAAAATACCTAGAAAATGATGAACATAAAAAGAATCTCAGATTAAATTATAATAAAGCGAAAAATGTTATTACAAATTGTATACATATGGCAAAACAGAGGTATTACCTATATATTGAATTGATGGAAGGGGCAAAAAAGGACATGAGAAAGCCATATAAACATAATATTAGGAAGAACAAAGGAAAAAGCTGGAGATGACAAAATGAAAAAGCAATTCAATTGCAAATAAGTTCGCAGATGTCTTCAGTAGACAGTTTGAGGGCATCGTTCATAGTTGTGGTGGTAAGTTGATCAAAACAAGGACGATAACACAGTCTCAGTCCATGGTTATGGAAGAAATATCCATTGAAAAAGTGCACGAGGTAATTCACGGACTAGACGAAAATAAATCGGCAGGTGCAGGCGGAATAAATGCGAAATATAAAAGAATTTGAAGAGCTTCTTGACACTCCGATACAAAAAATAATATACACTCCCTTACAAGCAAGACGAATACCTCCGGGAATGGAAAGGGCATTTGTGAAGCCAATATACAGAAGCGGGAAACAAAGCCAATTCGAATACACTAACTACTGGAAAGGTACAGCTCACAAAAAACATGGGATTATCTCCTGAAATTTAACATAGTGGATAAAAATCAATATGGGTACCAGAAAGGAAAAGGAACGATCTTGCTGCTAGAAAAATTTGCACACACCCTAAATGAACAACTTAATAGACGAATGTACGTACTCTGTATGTTTGTAGACTTTTCAAAAGCTTTTGATATTATAAATCATGACAAATTACTAGAAATAATGGCAGGGGCTGGAATAAGAGTAGTGAAGGAGTGGTTTGAAAACAATCTAGAAGGTCGCAGTAAAAATAAGAGAAATTGTAGGGGATTACGTACTGGTGTTGAGGGGAGTTCCACAAGAAAGCATTTGAGTCCAATGTTATACTTGCTAACTAATGACGTCGGCCATTGCTTCAATAAGTGAAAGAATTGGACATATGCGGACGATACTGTAATTGTATCGATCCATAAATACTTGGGCATGGCTGAGAAAAACTTACAAGAAGAGTTCAGAAAGTTTGAACGCTGGGCACATGACAAAGAACTGGTAATAAACTGCAAAAAAAACGAAACACCACGTTTCACTCACACATCTAGGCATCTACAAATACTGGAGAGAAGTAGGTGCAACTATACATTTATAAATATTTTGAATATCCGGAATTTATATAAATACAGAGTGATACTGAACAACTTTTACGAAAGCATTTGCAAAGATAAGTTAGACCATACTTATGGAACTAAAGGGCCAGGGAAGGAGGAAAGTATAAGGTACCTAAAGTTGGGAACAATTACGGACTAAGGACGATGTCGATCGTGATACCAGCAATATTCAATGAAATCTCAGAAGAAATAATTAACCTGAAGAGTTTGAGGAGGGTCAATGATGAAGGGAGGAGGTGGTTGCTAGAGTAAGTATAAGGATAGAAGAAAAAAATTCACAACAGCAAGGACAACGAATCTCGCCACTGATAAGCCTTCGACTTAGTGGTGCCGGACACAAGTATAGTTTCAGACCACTTCGCTCGAGATTGAGATGTTTATTTAGTTTTTATTTTATTGTGATATAGTTTACTGTATGGGTTAGATAGATTTTAGAATTATTTCAGATTAATATTTAGGAGTGAAGGAGGAATTGGGGCATTAAAAAATTGTTTAAATAATTCGAATTTAATTTACAAATTATAATGTTAAAATTTAAAAAAAGCAAGCATGTTTCGTACATTTGCGAGAGGATTACTGAAGATGATTAAGAATTTGCTCATACGGCAATTAGCAACACTTATTGATATTTGCTTACAAAAAAGTCCTTTTCCAGATTAATTGAAAATAGCAAAAATAATTACAGTTTATTAAAAATTACATGTTGATGGTGCTAGTAATTACGACGCAATCCACCCTACCAGCTTTCTTAAATCCTCGAACATATATCATATCCTTTACTCCATTAATATATAAGTTCATTTATGTAGGAAATAATTTGGCTTCTCAGCATCTAAAGATTTTTCGAAAGGTATGGGAACATGCGTTAGTAGGTTGCATTAAAACATTGAAGCAGGATTGTGTCCAAGACTTCTGATCGTATGTGCCATAAAATTATTCTAAATAAATCGATCGCCTACTGAATTAGAGGACATGTTTGACGTGATTAGATAACAGAACACCAGGTCTATATGTAGAGAATGCAAGCAGCAACGCTGGAGTAATAAAGACTGATGTCCCACAAGGATCGATCCTTGGACCTCTATATTTTATTTTGTGTGTGAAAGATTTCTAAATATTTAAGCCATGATACAATAATGTTTGCAGATGCCAACTATAATTGTGTCATAGAAAGAACCGACTAGTTAGTATTGAATTTGAACCCAATGACATGCACCCAAGAGGCCACTAGTTCAACAACAATCACCTGAAATACTTCCACTGCATACAGTTTCTTCGAGTTTTTCTTCGTTTCTAAACCAGTAGAAGGTTTATAAGTATATATTATTTATTATTATCATCTCAATAAATACGCAGAGCGTATATGCGAGTAAATGCATTTTGAAGCAAGTATTTTGAATTAAAATGTATATCTAATACATGAATTTTATCTCGAAATGAGAAAGTACCAAACAGCTGCCATTACATTAATACATCCCATGAAATTTTATTTATTAAAAACTCAGTCTACTTAGTGGGCGTCGTTTCTATGTTTTGAAAATTTCGTAGGTAAGTCAAATTATTTTTGACTACCAATTGAATTTATAAATCTACGCTTTGCTAACTGCTTGTTTCAAAACCAAATTCGAACTCGTCGTTATGTATGTAAGAGGCAGAAATCGAATTGCTGAATATTTAATAATATTTGAATCTTTTAGTGCATATTTACCTGTGTAATATTTTGGACATTGGCAAGTTTTTTTGTTCCCTCTAGAAAGACACCTGCCTTCATGCTGACATGGATTGGGATGGCACGATTCGACAAACTCGTTATTGTACTTCAATAATTTAACATGGAAATTCGTATCATGATGAACCGTTAACGTGGCATTTAAAACGAAATCTTTCACGGTGTCACTTTGCTTGAGATGTAGCGTGTTCAGAAAGGAATTAATTGCAATCGGTGGCATTGGTACAACGGAATCTTCTACGTTTCTGTCATAACACAAGAACCAACGAGTTCCGTTTACGTCCGCATAATTATCGAAAACTTCGATGGCCCCATTCTCGGTACAATTGGTCTCGGTAAGTTTGGCATTGTATATTTCTATAGAAATTATGTGCCCGATCGGAGCAACAAAATGTTGCAGAAAATTGACGTTGTGAGGTGGATTGTCTGGATAGTTTAAATGAAGCACAGTTCCGACTGTAGTATTATTGATATTGATGACCCTTTCTTCATCTACAGTACCCAGCGTTTTATACGACGCCTTGAATCCGCGACCTTGTGGTCGATTTTTAGTATGCAACCTAATTATCAGTCTTTCGGCGTATGAAATGAACGTGCCTTCAGTGAGGATATTTTCGTTGCTGTAAGGATGAATAAGTGGCGATTCGTTCCCCAGTTTAATGTTTAAACCGGATTCCTCGTGAAACTGTTCGGTGGTGTCTTCGCGAAAATGAAAACCAATATCGTAATCTTCAAATTGCAAAAAAATTCTCTTACCCATTGGTGCTAAGACTGTAATGGTACAGTCGAGATTTGCAAGAAGAAAGTTCGGATAATTTGGACTGACAATAGTTCCTTCCTTAGATGTCAATGTTTGTTCGGGACATCCAGATACATCAACTGAGTACCAATGCAAATAAAAACCTTCTCCGGTTACTGAATAATCCGAGTGAAAATGCAAATCAACTTCATTGGTTTCTGACACAAAATCGAACCTATCCATGTCTTTGTCATACAGCCCACACAACGTGGTGGCTTCTTTAAACGTCTTACCACCCTTGCTTGCAGTTTGTATCTGAATATAATCGTAAAGACACTCGCTCTGTGGTTCCAAATCTATCTTATCGAAATGAATGACAATTCTAGTTCTTTCACGTCCTGTTATCCGAACAGTAAAATCTAAATTGTTATAGTAGTTGGTTGGATAATTAGGTGTCGCCAGTTGTCCCTCTGTGCCATTTACAGTTTTATTGAAATTAATTCCAGGGGAAATAGTTCGTTTCGGCCGCTTGCACACATAACCACCAATCGATGCACATTTTTCTTGCTTCCAATATAAGCCACTATGAAGCATTGGCGTGGGCGATTGCATCCATTCCACTGCTAGGCAAGCAGGTTCACCGATGTCATTCGCGATTTCATTTTCGAGTGGCTTCTGTCCAGGAAGCCACCCCGAATACACCATTTCCGTTCCGTCCATCCAATGAAATCTTCCATTTTCGTCAGCCTGCGCTCCTAACCAGTATTTAGCAGTAGTGCGATACTCCAAAGTTTTTCTGATGTTTGTTGTAATGAACTCTTCCTCCTCTGCAGTCAGGACAGTCGTAAGTTGCGCCTTGATTCCCAAGCATATGTGCTGCGCTGTGCTCCACGTCACTTCGGGATAGCTCACGAAAAGGTAACATGTGTTGTTGAATATTCTGAAACGGTCGTCTGAGCATTGCATCACTGCAACAAAAGTCACAAAATATAAAATTTATATTAAACATATTTCGCAAATGAAATCATTACTTAACAGCCTAATATTTAAACGAAGCAGTTTTATCTAATAGTGCGATCTACGAATTAATAATAATTAAGATGCATTGGATGAATTCACCGTTTTCACATTTCTCATTTAGAAAATGTGCTAGCAATAATAGCTTTGCTTATTCATTCTTAGAAAATACAACTCTTCCGATTTTGTATTCTTGCAATTGTTCCTTTGGGACACAAATTGTTTCAAACGTTTCAAGCGCAACATATTAATAAAGTTTTTAGAAGAAAGTATAAAATAAATTTGACAATTTAATGATGGAACTTATCGAGGATGATTCAGCATGAATGAGACAATGTTTCGCAGCAATGGGTAGGTAATCAGGCATAATATGCATTATTATGCCACCGAAAACCCTCATTGGGCGAAAAACGTTGATCAGCAACACTAGTGGTCTCTTGATGTTTGGGGAGGATTATTGGGTAACTATGTCCTTATTTTTTTTTAAACCATCTTACTGGTACCGATTATTACTGGCTTTTGCGAAATGCATTGCAGATTTTATTTGAAGATCTGGATCTACACACGTTACGGGATATGTGGTTCCAACAGGACGGGGCTGCACCTCAATTCAACAGAAGGGTTAGACAATATTTAGGATGCCATACAGAATTGGGAGAGGTGGTCCATGGTTGTGGCCAGGTGACCGATCTGCCCCATGCGACTATTTACTCTAGGGTTTTATAAAATCTCAAATCTACCTCGAGGCTTCTACCACTAGAGAAAATATGAAAGTCAAGATTCAAGAATCTTTCAATAACATTACTAAAGTATTACAACGTATCAGAACTAGTTTTGGACATCGACTGGATATTTGTGTTCAACAAAATGGAAACATATGTGGCGATACTGTGTAATTATGTTATACAAACTAACACATGTAACGGTGACGGAATTACCACACATCCGCAGATTAGTAATTCGCATTCTGCAAACGGTAGCTTGTTTTGATTTCACGATGTACGAGTAACACTTCAAAGAATGAAAATTAACCAAAACAAATTATCGAAGCCGATTGATTAAGGACCCCCCCGCGATTAATATAAATAATCGCTTGCAGGGTTCAAAAGGGAGACTTAGTTCCAGTTACGCTAGCGACACATCGATTTGGAGTACCGACCTGCCGACAAACTCGCTGCACTCAATGACTGGCATATTTTCGATAACGTCCAGCCAACGCTCGGGAAAATTCCGTAGGTCAGTGACAACTGCAGACGCGACGCAAACGTAAACCTTGTCCACCAAGCAAATATGTAATCAGTGCTAATAACCGCATACATCACCTGTTATCAACGACTATCCTTCTACATTAACCATCTGCATCGGACACCAGCCTACACCCGGACACCTGGAATATTTCATGGCGATCCTGACTACCGAACCGCAGAAAATCTTCTGGAGCTGAAGTGGGTCTTTTGGGAAATAGAGTAACACCAAGATGGGCTACAACCAAAGCAAGGGCGAAAAAGAGGTGAACGGGACATCGCTCACCGTAGGAGTAATAGGAATAGCCATCTACGCCATCCAGCGGAGCTTGGCCGTTCAGATCAGAAAGGAGGCCAGGAACCGCCACGAGCTTCTGGCAATCACCAGAAACAGAGGAGAAAAATAACAACCCCATGGAAGAGCTGGACGACTAGAAGACCCTTGCAAAAGAAATTAAGGTATTTAAAGCCAACATACTTAAAGACAATAAAGAGCCCGGCAGAGACGACCCGCGATAACGTTAAGCAAACATAATTTCATCCTGAAATTAAGGGCCAGTTGTTCAAAATGGGCTTAAACTCGAGCTTTAGAAAACCAGGTTTATAAAGTAAACCAAGTTCAAATATGGGTTACGTTGTGCATTCGTGGAACAGTTTCCGCTTAACTAAACTAAGTTTACATCATGATGGCAGCACTGAAAATGTGTTCGTTGCATACTTCTCACTATTTTTAGAGCAATGTCAATTGCCATTTAAAGATCAGCTGACCGCTGTTACTATTCACATTTAGTTATTATTTTTTTAATAGTTGTTCGAAATAGTTTAATAATCTATGACTAGAATGTTGGAGTTAATATCTAGAGCTAATTGTATTTCTGCTTTCCACTGCTTCGTCATATTCAAATTCCATGATATCTCCCAGTTCGATTGCAATATTGTGTAGCTAGTACTGCAGATGTTAATACAACAACTTCCACTTTTTGTCTGTTTAATCTAATACCTAGAACAAGTATTGGAAAACGGCGTTTTAATACCACAAAACATCTTACAATTGGATTTCGCGTTATGATTTGTCTTTCATTTGATTTGGGTTTACGGATGTCTTAACTGTGTTATCAAATATGGTTTTATACCATAGCCACTGACACCAACTATAACACTATTATCTCCAAAATCTAAGTTTGCTAAGCTCGCCCTAATTCTAGAGTTTGCAAAAATATTGGAATCATGAGCTGAATCTGGCCGGACCTACAAACAATATCTAAAAATTTCAGTGAAGCATTACACACACTTGCAGGTTATAAGAAAAATATTGCTTTCGGTTACAAAGCAGTTCAGCTTGTTCTCCATCTGGACTTTGTATTTTAACATGGGTGCAGTCCAGCGCCCCAATGCAATTAGGAAATCTGGCAATTGCGTAAAATCGCTGCTTTATGTGTGAAATTTCATTTGGAGTTGACGGCATGTTAATGAGTTGGAGTCGTAGTCTTGCTAGTGCCCTCGTTACTTTGTTTACAATACGACTTGCTGTTGCAATACCGATGAAATGTCGTACCACTTGTAGAAAACTGCTCATTACCAAAAACCTCAACGTTGTAGGAATTACGCTATGACTCCTTCAGAAATGTTGCTAGTTACCATTTTTGAAGGAGTCACTGCGTGATTCCTGCAACATGAGTAGAAGAAATTTGCATAGAACGCTGGCAACTATTAGGTTACAATAAAAAAACCCACCACAACCACTTTGGATAAACGAAATCTTGCAATAAATTGCTTTTCATTCCAAACTTGAAAATCATTAGGACGTTGTTGGTATTATCTAGGGGCTCTGGGAATCAAAATATGCTCTATTAACTCCAAGAAGTCTTCACCATCCGTCAAATCGTTATAATTTTCCATTTGGGCTCCCATTTTGTAAGGTTAGGTAGTAGCAAGTTTTGACATTTCAGACTGGACTGCTGCGTTTTGTCCTTAAACTCGCACTTAAACTGTCAAGCAAGTGCGCTTTATAAAACTCACACTTAAGCCAACGTTTAGCGTAAAACCTGTCTGGTACAATCTGATTTTTCACTTAAACCAGGTTCAAACTAAAACTTGGTTTAAACCAAGGTTGAACAACTGGCCCTTAGACTTTAATTAGTGTGATAGAAAACTCGATTAACAGGTTAGTCTTAAATTAAATCCAGCGTTTTACCAATTTTTAAAAAATGAATTTTTGTATTAGGTCATATTATTTCAGATCAAGGTATCTCTCCGGACCCAAAGAAAATAGTCAATAAAAAAATATCCAGTACAAACGAGTACTGACAAAACGAAACGAATCGTCATTTGCTAATTATTACAGAAAATTCATTCAAAATTTTGCACAAATTGCGAACCCACTAAACTAAACTAACACGCAAGTCAAGTGCTTTTCAATGGACGAAAATTGCAAAAAGTTATTTGAAACCTTACAGTCAGCTCTGATAAAACCGACAGTATTACAATACCCAGATTTCTCACCAGGTTATCAATTTATACTAACTACAGATGAACAAGGCTACGAAATCGGAACAGTGTTCGCAAATGGAAACAATAAGACAATTGCATATGCAAGTAGGACACTAAATCCACCATACACAAGATACGATACAATCCACAAAGAACTACTAGCAATTGTGTGAAGTGTAAAACATTTCCGACCTTATCTATTCGGTCGAAAATTTCAGATATGTATGGATCATAACCCACTTATGTATATTTTCTGTATGTCACAACCCATCATCGAGCTTAACCAAGTTCGGAGTTTGATTTTACGATCATTTACGTAAAAGGCAAGACTAATGCGGTCGCAGGTGCACTAGCTAGGATTCAAATCCATTCCAAAGAATTAAAACAAATGACAAACAATGTGTACGTCATTACACGAGCTAGGCAAATGCTTCACGATGACATGTCTAAGGACGATTCAAGTAATGAAAATTACGAGAGAGTTGGCCATCCAGGAATGGTTGAGTTATTGAAACGACCGATTGATTTCACAGAACTCCGAACACTTCAAAACTCATCAAACGTGTACCATACCCAATGTATAAAAAAGGGTAAAATATTGTTCGACGAAAAGTCAAATATTATTTATGTAGATACCGCATGGAGCCCTATCAACTGCAGTCCTAGACGCTGAGGTCTGTGCCAAAAATATGTGAGGACTACGAGATCCCACAATTATTTATTTTAAAATTCGCAAAGAATCATGATTGAATAACTCTATTATCCGAATCAGGAATTAAGCTCGAAAATTTCCAGATATGTCTTATTAAGGATGCGAATCGTGTAGACTGTAAGCAAACGAGGCAATGAATTCTCAACGATTATCACATGTTACCAACTAACTGGGGGACATAACATAAGACGGCAGTATTTTTGAACATGAACATGAAAGACGATATAAATAAAATTTATTGCAGACTGTCAACGACATAAGCAGTCGAGGGCCCATGTCGAACCACTCACAGTCACCACCACCACCACTGCGGTGTTTCGGATTTTTTGGTCCATTAAATCAGGGCAGCGAAAGAAAACTGAACATTTTCACTATCCAAGTCACTAAAGTTGTAGAAGCATACCCGTTAATGAAACAAGAGGCCAGAAAGGTAACGGAAGCGTTTGTTTCGCGTTAAGATTCGGAATTCCACGACCAACAGTGGAAATCGATCTAGGAGTAGAGTTTTTAGCAAAAGTATTCAAAGAATCAGCAAAAGTTTTGGGGATCAAGCACTTAAGCTCTACAGAGTACCACCACAAAATTTGGGGGCTTTTGAGTATACGCATAAGAACCTAAGCCTTTCTCAGAATTCAAGTCGCGAAATGTGCCATGCGCCATGTGGGTACCGTTCTGGAGCTTTGCGTTCAATAACACGGTGCGCACGTCAACAAAATATATGTCCTATGAACTTGTTTTCGAGAAATAAAACGTTCTACTACAAAATGCGTTAATCAATAACAAGCCTATTTACAACTTTGACAACTATTTTGAAGAGTTAAGGTATAGTTTAAAAACTGCATGGGTAGTTGCGCAAGACAACTTAATTGAAACAACGACTAAGAGAAAGCGAGTGTTAGATTGCGAAACATGTTAAATTAAAATTTAATGATAAGTTATTATTAACACACATTCACTGTCCACGCCAAAACCATGTGATACGTCAGCTGCCACTCGTGTTTGTTTAAATACAAAACACAATATGAGTAAATTGGGGTTTGAAACTGATTCTACAACAGATGTTTATATATATTTATGGAAAAAAATCAAAAACGCACCAGGCGCGTTGTGGGCACATGGTAAGTGATATGTAATGTTAGGTGCCCAACTAGGAGCGTTTTTATAAATAGAGTGAAAAAGATTGTATAATGTTTATATATAATACGTATATATTTTTAAAAAATATTTATATTTTTATAAAAATAAAAGTAAACAAAAATTCAAGTTACAACATAAAATTTTAAAAACACAAAGAAGTAATGTAGGTACGTCATTATTTGTGTGCATGAAATAACCTAAAACAGGGTGCAAGACAAAGGACCACCAGGACACTGAGAGCAATAGTAAACGGAATCCTTTCGCTTTAGACCATTGCTCCACCTTCTTCTTTTAGCCTTTACGTTTCCTCCTTTTGAATAGTACTCTGGGAGGGGCTGAAGTTTTACAGTAGGTATTGGATCTGGCGCTAAGAGTCCAAGCTAGGATGATATCACAGCATTTGGTCACAGTGATCAACTCCTGCCATACATTTATTGTATTCATTTATCAGCTGCGGTTTCATCAATACTTTACCACGTTGTGTAGTAACTTCCTTCATTTCCCCATTAAATTCGGTGGGAATTGCTAAAATTTCCCCACGATCTTTCTATTTTATGACACAAATTCCTTCTCTACTGAATTGACAAACCAGCTCACCTTTCTTTATTTTTTTGGTCACAACTTCAGCAGGATTTCCTTTTCTGTTCGTTCTCAAAGTTCCCGTAATATATATTTTATTCCCTAGTAAATCCTTAGCCAATTTTACACTATTGTAAAAATTGTCCATGTATACAGAATGCCCAACACCTAATTTTCCCTGGAGAAGAGATAAAACTACCTTTTCCGTGTGCTTAGAGCCAGATAATTGGGGATCAGCGCTTCCTGCATATACAATTAGTTTGAGGGATAACCCATTCGGTTCACAAAGGACGTACAACTTTATGTCGAACTTGTGACGTTTTCCTTTGATGTATTGGCGGAATTTTAATCTTCCGCACCACAGATTCGTCAATGGACAATTCCTTGCCCGGATAATAAATAATCTGCATGCTATTGTTGAAAAAGTTGACAAGGGGTAGTATTTTTCCCATTTGTGTGAGGTTGGTTTTCCATATCTTCAAAACGCAACGACCTCAATATCAGTAAAAAAGAGTTTCGCATCACAAATGGTGCAAAAGGTTAAACAAATAGTGTTTTTTCAGTAGTCGTTTATTCTGTTTAGACGAATGGTCCCCATATGAAACAATAGTCCGAGAAACTTTTTCATTTCATGAACAGATATGTCCTCCCAAAGACTAATCCTTGATTTCTCTCCTTCACTTTTACAAAGTAATTCCACAGCATGTGCGTTAGATTTGGTACAAAGAATGTCATAAAACTCTTCTGTTGCTAGTCAGTTGAAATAATCGAATGGCTCTGCTCCCACTAAGTTGACACGAACGCCTGAAACTCCTGTAAATTGGATGTTAGTCTTAGGTATCTCATGGTCTGATCATTGCGAAGTACTATCAACTGGTGTATCTGGTGGTGAAGGTGTTGGCTCTATATCCTCTTCAGAATCGCTACTAGGATTAAATTCGGGATTGTCATCACTTCCATTTACCAAGGGATCTTCTTAATCTGTTCTTCGATTATAGAGGAGTTCTTCATCTGTCAGTCTTTTATGTCTGTATGCGTTATATTTAATTTTTTTATCTGAGATTCATTCTCCTTTGATGACCCAGGCCTTTGTTCTATAGCAAACTGCAATAAAACAATAATATACTAAGTGACATAGAAAGCAGAACACCAAGAGTTGGAACTTTTTAATAATTTTAATAATAATAATAATAACTCGGCTACCATAGAGGAACAATCGATGAAAAATACAAGTTAAAAAAACAAAAGACAAACGAGTTTTTATTAATAGTGTGTTTGACCACCTCGCAGCCGCGTACACTCATTGAGCCGTCTAGGCATGGATCTAATCAGGTGGTCGATATCTGCTTGAGGCACATCATCCCAGGCTACTTGTACTTCATGTCGCAGAGCATCTAACGTCTGCGGAGAATTGGCTAAATTGGTGAATCGCTACCCATCACATTCCAAACATGCTCAATTGGCGATAGGTCAGGTGAACGGGAGGGCCATACCAAAAGATTAACGTCGGCAGCTTGAAAGAAGTCTAGACTGACGCGAGCTACGTGAGGACGGGCGTTATCTTGCTTGAATATGGGATTTGGCATGGTTGCAAGATAGGGTAGCAGGTGGCGCTCTACAATGTCATGGATGTAGCGCTGAGCATTCATATTGCCTCTAACAAAGAGTAGAGGTGACCTTGCTTCCATAGGCAATGGCACCCCATACCATTACTCTAGCAGTGCGATGCGCATGCCGTTCTATCGCAAACTCCAGGTTGCGGCGTTCTCCTCTTCGTCTTCTTACCCTTACCTTGTTTTAAATAATGACTGTGGAATGTCGAATGGAACAGTATCGTCTTTAGTGACGAGTTCCGGGTTTGCTTGGCCATGCATGATGGTCGGGCAAGGGCCACAACACAAATAATTAACTAAAACAATCGTTATTTTAAAAGCACATTCAAGAAGTCTAAACCACGTGCTTCATACGATAATTGAACCACTACTAAGTGCCCTTCCACATATTGATACAATTCAACTCATGCAACACTCTTCAACTCATCATAGAATTCAAATGGTAATGGTCACCTTCGGCGTACAGTAGTAGGAGCTAACAAGTTAGAGATAACGATTAATAAAACATTTAGTTTAATGTTCACAAAAAATATTTATTGAATGGCGGCAATTCTTTCTGTTTGTTAGGTCATTATCGAATGGTTACTAAATTAGTAACCGCTCGATAATGGCCTAACAAGCCGAAGAACAATAATGATGAGAAGAATGGATTAAGGGATGAAGTACAAGAAAAAATTACTTTCGTCAAAACTAGTTTTTTTAAAAGTGAGACGGTGTGGTAATACTGTGTAATTACGTTAAACTAACTAATACACAATTGTAACGCTGACCGAATTACCACACACCCACAGATTAGTAATTCGCATTCTGCAAACGGTAGCTTGTTTTGAATGAACACGATATAACACCTTAGGTAAGATGGCCTTGTGCCGTTAATTAATTGCTCGATGCAGTTCTATATAGCATGGTTTTGAATTATCCGATGTACTGAAGTGACACTAGGCTATTAAGTTTAATATTACGAGAATTGTAATACGATTGATTTTGAGAAAAAATATAGCTTTTTCTGAAACTATATAGGAATATGTAGTATCAGTCGACGCAGAATTTAATTTTGAATCGAGTATTGGTAAATTTCATAGTAGGTGATATTTTGCAGCTTAAATTTGTGTGATATCGACAGACACAGACAGCACCCTCTATATAGAAGGGCATTATTGGGGATAGTAATACTTACATTGATGCAAGCTACCTCTTGCTGTATGTTTCCTGCGTCGTGTGCGATCAGCTGCTTCTCGAGGTCATGGATAATTTCTTAGAAGATACTATCGTTACCATGTCTTTTAGGCTACCTCCTTTGTTGGGGAGCCTGGGCGATACTCAAAGACCACAGCGTATTATAATTGATGGTGTGTAAGTTTCACATTTTTAATTTTCCCAAAGATATTTTTAAATTTCTCCAGCCACCCAGAATTTGCCTCCAAATTATCATCATTTCTCAGATAAGCGCTGGACCGAAATCAAAATCGAACGATGTATTTGCAGAACAGACAAATCATGTCACCAAATAAATTAAATTTATTCACGTCCTAAATATTACCGTTGCTTCGAACCCGGGATGTATAGTTTTCTTCATGTTAGTTATAAATGGTTCACTTGTAGGAAGTTCACTATGGAGAACGCCGTTTGTAAGAACATTTCAAACTGTTCCCGGAAGACTACTAATATTTGCTACAGATTCACCTGTTAAATCAATTTTTAGATTTGCTATTTTAGGGTCATTTGTATTTATATATACATATGCGTCTTTTTCATTCTGATTATTTATTAATGAACACGTTTTCATTGTGGCAATTCAACAGCAGAAAATAAAGTTAAAATTGCAC
The DNA here is from genome assembly GCA_959613385.1 of Geotrupes spiniger. Lineage (NCBI taxonomy): Eukaryota > Metazoa > Arthropoda > Insecta > Coleoptera > Geotrupidae > Geotrupes > Geotrupes spiniger. Next base: position 8,697,535 of record OY390739.1, read on the forward strand.
GATATATTCAGTATACTGTAATTAGTTCAATCTATTTGTACCCTAAATCATAGGTTCATAAAATAATATAATAAGGGTGTTCGTGCCAGTAATTTGTAGTTACTGTGCATCATTAAAAGTAATTTTGTGAATACACAGGGGCGGAATATATGCACCATTATTATTTAGTACATAGATTCGAACCACCGACAAAATCCTATTATGTGCCGAATATGCTAAACAAACTGCTTCACTGTATTTTATTTTGTACTAATCAAATTGAATACATATTATAATTAAAAAACTGCCACCGTCGTGATATACCATGTAACTTAAAGAAAATATGTAATTTTGTTTTAGTCTTGTTTTAAAATGTGTAAGGGTGGAATTCATAGACGCTACTTGAGTCGTCCTCACACTCACCTCATCCTCACCCCATCCTCACCTCATCCTCACCTCAACCTTGAAGTAAATTTTCGAATTCATAAACGTTCCTCGACTCAATTTTCACTCAAGTGTCGGCCAAATTGTGAGTTCAAAGTAAGTGAAGTAAGGAAGCGCAACAGTCACCTTGAGCGTTCCTTTCGTATGTTACTATTAATACTAATTAATACTATTTGTCGGCTTTAGTGTTATTTTTGTTATTCATTAATATTTGCCATTTTTATTTATATATTGTTGAACTGGAAAACGATTTATTTGGATTTTGTGCAACATGTGGAATACGAGGACGTATATTTACATGCACCAAGGTAAATTTATTTCAAATATCTAACATACATGTTATATTATAGGGCTCCCTTGGAGAGGTACACAAACAAAATTACAACAACGGTTTCGGTTTTCGAGGCACGTCATACAAAAAATATTGCTACCGTTAGTGTATCCCAATCGAGCCGAGCATACACGAAGAGGACTTCCTGTACCACCGATATTGAAGTTATGTATTGCTTTGCATTTTTATGCTGCAGGTAGTTACCAGGTAAATGTTTACTTAAATCTGTAAATGCAGGGTAATATTCAATTGTATTTTCATTGCAGTGATCTGCAAGACATTAGTCGAAGCACTACGTGCCGAATAATCAGTGAAGTGTCAAGTACTATCGCAGATGCTCTCCCGGTGTACATCAGATTTCCAAGCACACCTGTATGCAGTCAATCACAACAAATTTTATGCATTGTCACATTTTCCGGGAGTAAGAGTAAGCGCATAGAAATAAAAAGTCCAGCTGGTCCAACAGCAGAAGTGTATCCTTTTTTATGCGACCCGCATTTTCAAGACAGAAGTGTTGCAGTGGCTGCAGCCACGGAAGAACAAAGGGGATTTTGATTCGGCAGCATTTATACAGCGTTTATGAATTAGACCCTTAGGGCTAGTTGTTCAACCTTGGTTTAAACCAAGTTTTAGTTTGAACCTGGTTTTAGTGAAAAATCAGATTGTACCAGACAGGTTTTACGCTAAACGTTGGCTTAAGTAAGCTTAAGTACGAGTTTTATAAAACGCACTTACTCGACAGTTTAAGTGCGAGTTTAAGGAGAAAACGCAGCAGTCCAGTCTGAAACGTCAAAACTTGCTACTACCAAATCTTAAAAAATGGGAGCCCAAATGGAAAATTATAACGATTTGACGGATAATGAAGACTTCTTGGAGTTAATAGAGCATATTTTGATTCCCAGAGCCCCTGGACATTTCGTATAACCAATGGTTATGGTAGGTTTTTTATTGTAACCTAATAGTTGCCGCTAGCGTCCTATGCAAATTTCTTCCACTTAGATTGTAGGAATCACGCTGTGACTCCTTCAGAAATGGTAACTAGCACCATTTCTGAAGGAGCCACAGCGTAATTCCTACAACGTTGAGGTTTTTGGAAACGGGCAGTTTTCTACAAGTGGTAGGAGATTTCATCGGTATTGACAAATCAACAGCAAGTCGTATTGTAAACAAAGTAACGAGGGCACCAGCAAGACTGCGACTCCAACTCATTAGCATGCCGTTAACTGCAGATGGAATTTCACACATAAAGCATCGATTTTACGCAATTTCCAGATTTCCTAATTGTATTGGGGCGCTGGACTGCACCCATGTTAAAATACAAAGTCCAGATGGAGGACAAGCATGATGTGCAAGCAGGGTGTGATGCTTCACTGAAATTTTTAGACATTCTTTGTAGGTCAGGCCAGGAGGTTCAGCTCATGATTCAAATTTTTTTGATTTTGCAAACTCTAAAATTAGGGCGAGCTTAGAAAACTTAGATTTTGGGGACACTAGTGTTAATGAAAATCAAATCAGTACGCGAAATGCAATTGAAAGATGTTTTGTGGTATTAAAACGCCGTTTTCCAATACTTGCTTTTGGTATTAGATTAAACAGACAAAAAATGGAAGCTGGCACATCTGCAGTGCTACATAATATTGCAATCCAAATGGGAGAAATCATGAAATTTGAGTATGACGAAGCAGTGGAAGCAGAAACACAATTAGGACTAGATATTAACCCCAACATTCTCGTCATAGATTAATATTAAACTATTTCGAACACCTATTATAAAAATAATAACCAAATTTGAATAGTAACAGCTGTCAGCTGATCGTTAAATGGCAATTGACATTGTTCTCAACATAGTGAGAAGTATTCATCGAACAAATTTCCAGTGCTGGCAACAGTGTCAACATGATGTAAACTTAGTTTAGTTAAGCGGAAACTGTTCCACGAATGCACAACGTAACTCATATTTGAACTTGGTTTACTTTATAAACCTGGTTTTCTAAAGCTCGAGTTTAAGCCCATTTTGAACAACTGGCCATTAGTGTATTAAATTAAGCACAAACAAACGATAAGTTAAAAATAGTTTAGAAATCATTGTATAACATATAACGAATTACAAAAATACTCTTGATAATAAATCGTAATAACGAGTCATTGTGTTTACGGTACTCAGTCCGTCGGTAATTACTGTTGGCGTAAGTTTTTGTGATAATTTTTAAAATGGTGAAAAGTGGCGACACAGCGATGCAACGAAATGTTGTCCAAGCAAATACTGTTCTATTTTATATGTTTATTTCCGTCTTATTACTTGAGTTCAAATAAATAACACATTTCAAACTACTAGCGATACTAGCGAATTCGTTGACAATCATACTTTGTTTCCACAGTCTTAAGATATTGCTTTAAAAAATATGAGGTTTTCTTCCGGGCCGCATATAAATCTTAAGTTCATAAGCTTTAGTGGTAGTTATACACACAGTAGATTTGGAAAGAAGACGCAAAGCGAAAACTGCAGGAGTTTATAATTGGTATTAAATATGCGAGGTAAAACTGCTTATTTGAAGAATAAATGGAATACGTCAGCTTTGTAGAACAAAAGCGATTCACTTAAATTAAAATCGCAATTAATAGATAATTTCAAATGATTTCTAAAGCCTTGCGTTCTGCGGTGCATCTATAATACCGAAAAATAGACGCGCAAATACACAATGCATCGTACAAAGCGAAAAATCACAAACAAAGAAATAATAATTACCGTTCTCCATTGAAACACGTGCCTTGAATCCTCCGTAATGATGCGAGTAGTCCGAGCTGAATCTCAATTTTAATTTCGAGCCTTTACTCACATGGCGAAGCAGTTTTAATTTTGCGCTCCAATCCCCGCACAGTCGACGACTTGCCGGTGTATTATTGCCGTTCGTGTTATTAGCAGTCGCTTCCAGAATTTCGAGAAAGTCGTAGCTGCAACTGGAAATATGAACGACGTGATTAATCAGTGGAGGGAAACTGCTTGTTCGGTGATTTGAACGAACGCTACGTAAAGTTTGGATACACGCCAATAAAATTTGAAAGTAAGATTTCGGTCGTTCCGCCGTTTTGAATTTAAATATTTCGTTTGAAGAGATACTTGAGATTTCAGAATAAGAATATCATCGATAAACAGTCGTCAGAATTCTGTGTTCTCTTTATAATGATACCTTGAGGGTGTTTTTAACTAAAGTACTTAAAGTTGTTTGATATTTATTGTCTCGCCAGCTCGCTATCTCGCCCATTCGATGTCATGAAAGAAAAACCGATTTATCTTAAAACGGACGAGGGTGTTTCTCGTGTCGTAAAGAAGAATGTTTCGACGTCCATCATTATGCTCGTATGAGAAAGTGACTTTTGTGTGTATATATATATATATATATATATATATATATATATATATATATATATATATATATATATAAATACTTGTAAAAATGATGGATAACAAATTCTTGGTCAGATTCAACCCACCAATGTAACAGACTCGTATTGTCAAGCTAAATAATAGATATTTAAACGCATGTATGGCTTTATATTCATAATATGTAATATAAAATATTTTTACGGTATAACTTACGATGGCTCATTTTCAATTACTAGTTCTTCAAAATCCAAAACTATGCGGTATCCAGATGGGGCCGTAATATCTGTGTCACAATTTGCATTATCTGGATATTGACGTGGAAACCCAGGACTGGATACTATAGTGCGTTCTTGCTGCCTTGACAAGATGACGGATTTGTTGCAATCAGGTGGCCATGTATCCTCTATCGGTTCTGAAAACACAACCATTTCATAGTTTTAATAAACTAAACAACATATATAAACGAAAAATCTTCACGAAAGTGAATTATAGTCATTAGGATAAATAATTTGTTAATAGAAAATACAAATCGTCAACCCAAAGGTCAATATTGTGTAATCGTGTTTAGTTAAAATATAAATTATTCTTTATTTTGTTTGCATATCGATATTTGGGCTAACATGATTTATTTTGCGAGTACCATTGTGTGTATTCTAGTTATTGTGTATATAACCTAAAAAAATGTTTTAGGAATTATTTGTAGATACAAGTTACTCAGTATCAGAACTATACTTTAGAATAATAGCTCGCCTTTTTGCCCTATCTTCTTGGACATACTGAATATAATACATAATAATAACACTGTAATAGTCCTATCACATTCACACCCCCTTTCGTTTCGTTCATGAATTTTTTATGGAAGATGTGTCAATTTGTGTCGATTCTGAAGATCATGAAGTGTGGGCAGTAGTATTACACTTCCCGTCATTGTGGTACATTCGATTGTGTAAACAAGAATAAAATAGAGGCAACGCAAAATAAGGAAGAAATATAGGAACTAAGGTATCAGTAATAGGGAACAACTATAAGAAGCAATGATTAAAACGATAGACATCTGAATATGAAAATTGAAGTAAATAGTGCCTCCAAATGGGTTCGGAAGATTGAAAGGAAAGTGTGAAGAACTAAGGACACGCCATGAGATAACTGACCGGAATCGCCTGTGATAAACTCAAGTTATCTGGTCATGAGATAAACTCGAACTTGCTAGGATCGCCATGAAGTAAACTGTCTTGTAACTCCGAAATGCACATATTTGCTAATACGATGTATGTAGGTTTACTTAGTAATACTCGAATAACATTCGTTACACGTTTCACTCGGAATGTCCTGAGTGACCGTGGATCTATTTGCTCCGTTACATCGATGCGTATTGATTACTTCTCTAAGCGTAATTGTATACTAATTAATCGCCACTCGATGTATGTGCGAATTTATACCCGGAAATCGTTTACGTTGCAATATTGATGCATAATTGTTATTGAAATGCGAAGTGTTCCGCGTCCTTGATATACTTAGCCAACATAGAACAAGTTTGCTGAGCATGCGTTATGTAATAGTATATTACATCCGAGATGGAAAGTTTTTCATTAGGATAGCTAACCGAGGCGCGAAGATCTAGCAGGTAAATTAGAATTAAAGCAATTAAATAAAACATCATTACTAGAAAGTACACTTTTAAACATAAAACAAGAGAAAGGAAATAACTTGCCCATAATCCCTTTTAAAATGGGTTTAAATTTAACGTATCATAAATGAAACGTAAGTCACCACTTTTTCACAAAACACATTTATTTTCTAAATGTACATTTCGAATGCGAAGCATTCATCATCAGTAGAATAACAATTCGACTAATCTTAAAACTATACAAACTAAATATATACACCTCCTAACGGTGCGGTGCAATAAGGCTATTGTTAAGTTTTGGTTTTTACCAGGTCCAGTAATGTGTTCCCAAGCGGCGATAGGTCGTTATTTAGGAGTTTCCCGTAATATTTCTTCATGTAAATCGCTTCTAAAGTATTAAGGTTGTACCTGGTGCTGTGTTTTTCCAATTTTACGTCATCTAAATTGAAATTATGCCCTGTATTCCAGAAATGTTCGGCTATTGCGGATTTCGTAATATCACGGTTTTTTAAGTGTAATTTATGTTCTTTGAACCTGGTTTCCGCATTCCTTTGAGTTTGACCAATATAACACTTATCGCACTTGCTGCACGATATTTTGTATATTCCTGATTTTTTAATTTTTTTTTATTGATATTACTGTTTAAATATGATTTTAATGTGTTGTTGTTTGAAAACGCAGGGATTAAGTTAAATTTTTTATACAAATACGAGAAACAATTTTCCCACATTGGATGGTAGGTTATATTGCAATTTTTTTTATCTTTATCGGTCTCCTTTATTGGCAAGAGAGTGGTAGCTGAATTGAGTGTCCGTTTTACGATATATTTATTATAGATTTTGTTAATGAAATGTATGTTATAACCGTTATTCTGTCCAATTTCGTAAATGTACTTAAGTTCTTTCCTAAAATTGTCTTCTGATAGTGGAATATTTGTTAGGCGATGAAACAAACTGTAGAACACTGATGCTTTGTATTTGTGGAACGTTGTAGAATTATTATGTATGTAATTATCTGTATGAGTTTCTTTTCTATAGATATTGAACGTTAAATTATTGTCATTTCTGGCTATTTTTATGTCTACAAAATGTAAACTATTTTCCATTTCAATTTCGTGGGTACATTTTATGGTGGGGTACTGCGAATTTAAAGTGTTCAGAAATTCGTTTACTTTGAAATCTTTATCAATTATGGCAAAAATGTCATCCACATATCGGAACCATGTTCCGGGAAACTCTGGAACTGAAGTTTTTAAAGAATATTCAAAATTATTTAGAAATAAATTCGCAAGGAACGGTGACAAAGGGTTTCCCATAGCTGTTCCGAACGTTTGTTTATAGAATTGACCGTTAAAAGTGAAAGTGTCTTGATCCATACATAGTTTAGTAAGCGTGACATATTCATCAATCATATTTTCAGGCACTGTGTTATGTTTTAGGAACGAAACTAGCATATTTAAAGTGATATATATGGGTACGCTGGGAAATAATGACGTTACATCGAAAGATATGAGCCTGTCCTCCGGATTTACCGTGATTTTTTGTAGTTTTGAAATTAGATCTAGAGAATTGGACACAGTTAAATCTTCTTTAAAATGAAATTTTCTGAATTGTTGTACTAACCACTTAGAAATTTTATATGTTGCCGAGTTGACATTTGATACAATTGGTCGGTACGTATTCCCTGGTTTGTGAATTTTGGGCAGTCCGTACATTTTGGGGATACTGGGATTTTCATTTTTGAGTTTGAATTTTAGGTGTTTGTCTATTAGATTGTTACACTGATTTAGAGTTTTTATAACATTTCTATTATAGCTGAGTCGGATTTTTTGCAATATGTATGTATGGGCCTGAATTTAGCATATCGTGTATGGACGAGACATAATCAGATTTTTCTAGAATGACTATCGCATTACCCTTATCTGCTTTAGTGAATATACATTCTTTCTTTTTTAATGCTTCTACAATCTCATGTTCTCTTGAAGTTTTCTTTTTTGGTTTCTTCAGTTGCTTTTCCATAATTTTCTTTGCTTGGTACCTAAACCTGGTGCCTTGTTCAATTTCGAGAGTTGATGCCGCGTATTCTAAATCGTTTAGAATATCTTCTATTGGAGGTTTTTTCGGTGTGATGCCGAATTTCAAGCCTTTGTTTAACAGATCTCTTTCTTCTTGTGTGAAATCAATGGATGTCTTGTTGTTTACCCAGTTGTGGTTTATTTGTTTTTGTTGTTCTCCATGAGCCGTTCTTTTGACGAGTTGTGTACGTTTTTTGTCCAGTTTGATTTGTTTGTTGATCACTTTTTTACTCACTATGTTATGAAGTTTCTGGTCGAACTCTGTCCAGGCGGTAGGCGACATTATTTTCGATAATTTTAGGTGTAGTTCGTATGCCGAAAGTTCCATCTTTTGCAAACTTTTGTAATGGTTACCGATTTCTAACTAGCCAGTTTTCTTTCGCTTTCTGTATGATTTTTGTTAAATTTCTGTTGGTTCTGCATGTATTTATTTGTATGAATTTTGGAAATACCTTGAGTTTCTTGCATTCGTTCAGAAACATGATGTCCACTTTCTTGCACTTAATTTTAGTAATTAGCCGAATCGTTTTATTTTGCTCACTAGTCCGTGAAGACACTGTATCCATTCTGTTAACGTATCAAACTAAATTTAAACTTCCAGAACCAACATAATTCCAGCCGTTTTTATAAATAAAACTTTAGTTGTTATGTAATCCACTGTCTCTAACCCCAATTTGGTGGTAAGAGCGTTTAAAACGACTCTATTCGATTTTCCTTATACAAATTATTTTATCACACGACTCGAGGAAAAAAAGTACAATTTGGTTCTAATAATAGACATTTGCGCCCTTAACACCACCGGCTAAGTTAATTTCCCAATTCCAATTCCCAAGAAATTTGTTTGTATATATTTTAATTCTCGCGAATTGCGTTTTGCTGACTAGCTGGGATCGAAAAGTCGGTACTTAATTGTGTTGTATGTGTAGTCTGCACGCCTTATAGAAATATAACATTTCCTGTCTGAAAATAATCACGTTGTCCATCGGTCCATTCAACAAATCGATCAGCACATTCGATATCACCAGTAAAATGCGGTAAATATGGAATATAGGACATCGCAAGAAAGGGCTAAAAACGGCAACCAAGAAATACTGGAACGATAGCTGTAGAAATAACTATTGACGCAGGATGAAACTATAAGTCTTTAAAAATTTAAATAGCGCATGAAGAAACCATTACAATCAAGCTGCCAAAACTCATAAAACAGTGGAGAAGAAAACAAATGGAGAAATGGTTAACAAGGATACTTAGAAGCGCGTGGCCACAAAACGAAATACGTAAAAATTGGGATACAGATATAACAACACAAGAAAATGAAAAGTATAGAATTATTTGTTTTTCATGAACAAAAAAAAATTGTCGAATAGTCTACAAGAATTAGAGGTAACGAAAAAGCTTAGGTAGGTGATTGAGATCTCTATAAGGGAGTTTTAGGAGAGGCACCAAGAATTTGAGGAAAGAAATTTTGTTTGTTTGTTTTACTGCAACACTAACCATTGGTTACAAATGCATGCGACTTGATCAATTACAACCTCTTTTATATGCAGATGACATCATATATAAACATGTCATCATACAACATAGAAAATACACCAAAGATAATAGACCTATGGAAAGAGAGATTAGAACAAATGGGCTTGGAAATGAACACCGGAAAACGAAAATAATGAAAATGAAGTCGATACTTCACGTTTGGCGACTCAAGGTCAGGATGCAGTTGCTGCTGCGTAATGTTTCGACTCAAGGGCGATGTCACCGTGTCGACTTGTTGGGTGATGTTCTTCAACCTGCTTGAATCACACTAAATCTCGCCTCTTGCTTAAGGTTAAGGTAACGAGTTAAAAATATGTTACCAGTACGTATAATCTTTTGGTACAGAAGCAGATACATGCTCATGATCGACATGTCACGTCACCTACACAAATATATATTTAAGTCACCCTATGATGGGAAAAACTCCAAAGCAGTAGGCTATAGGTTTAAGAGACAACGGCTTAATGCTCGTCTTGTGTTATTGCAATATTCACGTATTAAAACGAAAGCGAATACGAACACTTGTCGGATTGCTATGCGTTATAGGATGTTAGCCCTGCGTAGGTGTCCTACTGTTGCAAAACTGTTGGCCATTATTGTTTACATTGTGACGCATTTTTTAGATGCATACTGATGGTAATGCCCACACCATGACCCCACTCAAATTTGCAAAGCCGATCCTCACTATAACAGCTTGATAATTCAAGGTTGGGACCACGATGTGATCACCTTGACCGCGCATGTAATAATTCGCATTGGAACGTAAAGGTTACTACGCTAACAATAGAGATATTTATACTGACGATGCATATAAAAGAGATAGGTAAGTACAATGGAATGTAAAAAGTGCAACAAGATTTTCTCTAAATTAGACAATATGAAAGGACATCAAACACAGTCCTCTCAAGAGAACAGAAGAAAGCTTGAAAATTACCAGGTTTCATCAAAAACCATGCCTGATGCTGATTTCAAAGTAAACAAATATGGTAAAATGAAATGAAAAATATAGAACAATTCGAGAATTTCGATAAGCAGTGAACTTTTAACTGCATGCTTTTGTATCTTATGCAGATTTCGAAACTATGTTGAAGCCTCTCAGTGTCGTATTGCTAATATGCTAGTTCCTAATAAGTCGTTTACAGTAAAATGTTATTAACACGAACTGTATTCATTTGCTTTGATGAGTCGCATTAAAAATTAGAATGTTACCGAGGACAGAACGCAGCGGCTGTGTTTATACAACGATTATAGAAAGATATCGTACCCCTGTACAAATATCATTTAAGCGTTACAAAAAAATGATTCTTGTAACAAACGCGACAAGTTGTCACATTTGTGATAAGGTGATGGAAGATAATGATGATAAAGTCTCTTACGGGTTCATATAGAGGACTAGTTCATGTAAGGTATAATTTAAATTATAAAATTCCAAAATGTATACAATTTCTTTTGACAATTTGACTGGATATGATTGACACTCACAGTTTTTATGTGGCCATCGAGCCGGTAAGTTGGTTTAGTTCTACTTCGTAGTAAGTTTAAAATTGCGAGTAATGACCAACAATAACCAACAAAGGAAATGTAATACATAAGTACATAAGAGTACGGAGAGTGAAACAGTTCAAAAGAATACATCGAAAGCAGCGCACATGAAGTAGGATCTAGAAATTAGCTTTTTCTTAGAGGCGTTGAACCCACCTTAACAAATAATTTCCCACACACGCAACCAAATACGCACTGAAAACGGATGTGGCGCCCAAAGTTAAGAGATACGGTAAACCGAATTGTCGAAACGAAGGATAAAAGATCGAGATGAGATGAGAGATGAGATGTTCCTACAAAGGGTAGTAGGAACAAGAATGAGATGATCAGGTAGGAACTAAAGAAAAAGTCATTGAAGCCCTGAGAAGTATTTGGGTATAGTAATATAAGTAATGACTTGGAGGAAGTGAGTAGGATTGGGACCTACGAGACAAGGAAGAAAATTGCAATATTTATAAAGTTAAGAACAAGGGAAAACAAAATAAAGGCTCTTAAACGAGCAAAATATTTGAAAGGTACAGATGCATGGTTAACGGAAGATTACACTAAAAAGGACTAAGAGGAAATACAAACAGCTGATCGCATATTTAAAACATGTAAGACGAGAAAGACAAAGAGAAATAATAAGATATGTCAAACTAAGTATTGAAGGTAAGGTGGGGAACACTGTACACAGTTGTGAAAGTGGAAGAAACGATCAGAACAAATAAGAATAGTAACTGAACGCTCCCCTGAAAATAACGTTTTTAACAGCAACGTAAACGAACAACAACAATAAGCCCATAAAAATAAAACCATAAGTCTAGACAAAAGATGGACAATGGCAATAAAGAGAACAAGAGAAGGCAAAACAAAATAAAAACCTAAGGCGCCGCCAGACTAAAGGCACCACCGAAGCACTACAGATATAAAAAGCTTTAGAGGGCAGATTCAAATACGCTAAGTGCTAGTGTTAGATTAGTTAAAACAACCGTCAATAAAGAAGAAGTCGCAGCATGCGACAGTGTCAAGCATGCGAAAAAGTGTTGTTAGCGAGGAAAGGCTGTAAGAAGAAGAAAGACAAACCAAAGAAAAATGCTTAGATGAGGTGTCAGCGGACAAGAGAAGCTTGGACTAAACAAACTGGAAGAAAGCAGCTGTAGTGGAAGAAGATGGTCGGAATGTAAAGTATGGAATTGAAATGCAGAATCAAGTCATTGGCCTTAATGGCCTGTAGTACTAATTAAAATAATGATGCAGATCTATTTGTAAATACATTGATTTTTAATAATGATGATGATAATGGACCTGAAAGGAAAGCTGCGAAAGAAATTTGTAAAATTAGGATTTCTAGATTTATTTAGATTCAATGCAATGTCATTGAAAAATTAGGCGCAAATTTAAATGCTGATCAATGCCGTGAAGTGAGAAAACATTTTCCATACAATTTAAATTAGATAGAAATGTATGTTTCCATATTCGTATGTAGAAAGCTTCATAAAATTAAATGAAGTAAAATTATCGAAAGACTTTTGCGATTCACTTAGGGATGAATATATTTGAAAAAGGTTATAAGCGAGCCCAAGAGGCGTTGAATCTGCGTAAATGTGAAACATATGTGAGGTGAATATCGCAATCTTTATTTAAAATCCGACGACTGCTATTGATCGATATATTAAAAATTTTCGAATACTCTGCTTACAACATTATAAGCTCGTTCATGCGCATTACTACACTGCACCTGGCCTATATTGCGACGCAATGTTACGCATGGCTGAAGTTAAATTAGAACTATTGACAGATGTTGATATGTTGCATTTTTTAACCAGGGAATGCGTGTCAGCGCCAGTATGTTCGGGGAGGAATGTATTTATATGCGACAAATTTATACTGGTATGCGATGCGTGAAAACTGTCGTCGGGAAATTTATTTGGTTAATTGAAAATGAGCTATAAAATTTCGATGTGACTGTTATACATCAGGAGTCAGAGATTGGATATGTTTTAGAGGTGGATTTAAAATATCATGAATTTACACGACGCGCATAATGATGTACCTTTCTGTGCGGAGAACAGAATTTCCCCTCACTTAAAAGGAAGAAACTATTTCCACGTTTATACAATAAGTCAAAATAAATTGGTCCACATAAGTTAAGGATATTATGGAAAATTAGATTTTTCAAAAGAACAAAAAAAATTTTCAAAGTCGATTTAGTTTTTAAATACTTTTTTATTATAAAAGTTTACAAACTTTAAAGAAATTTTAAACAAAAAGACAAGAAAAAATTTAAATTAGGTGAAAGTGAAAATGAACTCAAATTTCCCTTTCGGCAATAACGAGTATGTCCTCCGTGGGCTTCAATGACAGCTTGGCAACGTCTGCATGCTGGTAATGAGATTATTAAAGTTTTCTTGTTACCAGAGTTGTGGAAGCAAATTTCTCACTTGTTCCATTGTTTGTGGTTGGGGATTATGATGATCCAAAGCTTTCTGAAACTGATACTGATGATAGAGCAGATAAAGCTAAATGAGGAATTCCATTGGTTTCAATTGCATCCATAACTGCCATGGATCGGTGTGGACGATCGTTATCGGCCAAAACAGGGAACCAGGACCCGCAGTAGCACGAAACTGTGGCACAATGTTGTTGGTATCCTGATTTAAGTAGACTTCGGATTTCATGTTTCCCGGAATAACCAGCAAGTCGGTACGGCCATCATAACAAATGTCTCCCCATACACAAACAGTACCTCCTCTGAGAGGGTGTACTGATCGCCGGTATTTTGGTACCAAATGTTGTGTCCAGACACGCTGTCGACGACTATCCGAAAAACGTCCATATCTCGATTCATCAGTGAACAGTAACAACTTCCACTCTCTTGCCCATTCTAATCTTTGTTGCCTATGTTCGCGAATCAATGTCGCTCTAAAAAGACGTCTAGAACGTAAATTGATATCCCATAAACGTCTTCTGACAGTTTCAGCTGATATTGTTGTTCCTGTGGCTTCAGCGAGCCTCCCACTCAACATTCGACATGTGCTCTAAGGTTCTCGGCGTGCAGAAATGGTGACATATTGGTCTTCAGCAGGGGTAGCTATTGATGGGCGCCCAATTCTAGCGTATACGGACTAACACAATGTTGATACCAAATTTGCACAATAAATAAACAAATTGACAAGTAAGCCACACACACAATTGATTCGTTAGAACGGGTTTGAAAGAAAAGAACTCCTCATACTTGCAATATAATGCTACATTTATCCGTATGGCATGGGTATGATAACTGCCAACTTTAATAAAGTGTCAAACATGAAAAAAATTTGAAAATTAAAGAATTGAGCAGGTTTTTAGATATATCCTTAACTTATGTGGAGCAGTTTACACAATTCAGTTCATAGTTTGAATTGTTTCGTTCTTGATATAAATTCCCGCATTTTCTAAGCCTTCTTATTACTCCTCTTATCATATGTACAAAGTGATAAGCATTTGACTCCGATCAACAATTTATCTTTTAATATTTTTAGGTAGCTGTGATATAATGAATGAAACTAACACCAACAAGAGGAATGTATTTAAAAATGTAAAGGATGCAAAGTATGTAACGGAAAAGTATGTGTAAAAGATATTTAAACATTTGCATACCATGTTGACCCAATGAAATCTTGAATCTTGGGAAGAATCATCCACTGCAAACCTACCTAACATTTCTTAATTGTTGTCTTAGAAATATTTTGGTTTCTATAAATGACGACAATGTCAAGTTTGGGCGTTTGGTCAAGCAAATTGTAAATACTTTCCGCAATTCTAACTTGTAGGACATTTTGTAAAACTTTGTATTGTCAAACTGGAGGAGAAACTTGACAGATTCTCAATATCCAATGGTAAGTTGATTACTTTATTTTTAATAGGAAAAAATGATACGAAAAATTTTCACAAAACTTTTGTTACATACGTTAGTGCTGGTAAATTTCTTGGAGAATGTGATACCTGGAACAACTAACTACTAACATCTATTTGTAATGGTGGATATTTTCACAAAATATATGAAAGTAATTCCTACTATGAAGTACAGTAACTGCATTGGAAGTCTGGAAAAATTTTAAGTGGACGTAGGAAAGCTGGATAGACAATCCAGGAGTAACAACTCTAGTATGCGCCATCTACAAAGAAATCTGGCAGAGACATACATACAAAAAGCAATAAAATACCTGCGATTATTTACTCATCATCGACTAATAGAATGTGTCCGACGCGGGACGAGAGGGATGTGGTGGTCGGCTGCTTGTTGTTTTGTAACCTCCAAATTTTGTCGAGCTTTTAATTTGGCTATGCCGTCTTGGTGACGACTAATAAGTCAGAAACGGTTGCGTGTTTCCATGCAGGTTTATGCCCATTAAAAAATTACTCATGTATTTAAGTTCCCGCGTTAAAACCTTTTTTTATGTACAGTAGCTGCCAAAATTCAGTAATGATAGGAATTCTGTTTTTCATATTTTAGTTTTGTTTTTAATTCGTTTATATAAAGTTACTCAACTTGCGCGAAATAAAATCGGTTTTTAAAGGTGGCCATGAAACGAAAATCACTTGCCATTGAACCAACGTTTCTTAATATCTGTCAGGGTTGTCATGGCATGAATCTACGGGTCAAAAAGGAACAGCAAAACAACAACAAAAAGCAATTATATGTGGACAGCAGCAGGGAATGACCCACGAATAACTTTCTAGGCAGTTTGGTATTGGTAAAAGTACCGTAACAACATTTTTGAGCAAGTGGCAAGTGCAAGGGGATGTGCAGAAGAAGAAAACCGCAGGACGACCCAGAGTAACATCAAAATTGGCGGACAGAAATGTTGTACGTCTTTCTCGTGACAACCCTCGACAGCAGTTAACGCGTGAATTATCCATCGGAAATGAAGTGTTTCCTTCCATTCAGAGAGTTCGACGCCGTTTACAAGCTGCGGGACTCAATGGCCGCCCTGTTAAAAAAACAAAAAATCGAAAAGCTCATCTTGAATTTGCATAAGAGCATTTAGAGTGGACTGAACTGTCTATTGGCACACACTTCGACCCACGCTACCAACTTCCGACCGTAAAACATGGTGGAGGCAACGTGGTGGTATCGGGTTGTTTTAATGCGCAAGGGTTTGGTCCTCTCCATCGAATTGATAGCATATTGAACAAGAAAATGTACACGAGCATTCTAGAAGATGTTATGCTTCCTTTTTTGAACAGGACAACGATCGGAAACATTCAGCGGGTGCAGTGAAGAACTGATTTAATAACCAGCGAGTGAATGTAATGAAATGACTTAGACAGTTACCTGACTTAAATCCAATTGAGAAACCTCCGGGAGTTAGATCGTCGATTAAAAAATATAAAAGCCAAAAACGCTTATGAAAAATTGGAAGAAGCATGGTACCAGATTCCAGCTTCGGTGATTGAGAACATAATCAACTCCATGGCAAGAAAGTGCCATGTTGCTATCATAGCAAGAGGCTATGCGACCAAATATTAATATATTTTAATCAGAATAAGTTGATATTGCGTTGATAAGTATTTTTTGTTTTTTGTGTTTATTATTTTCGTTAGCGAAATATGAATGGTATACTAATAATAATAATAATAATAAACGCTTTTATTAACTAAATTGATAATACAATACTTATTATAGTAAAACAAAAAGAAAAGAAAAGAAATGCATATACTAATATGAATTAAACAAACAAACAAAAATATATATGTATATAAAAATAAATAATTAACGTAGTTAATAGGTGCAGGTTCAGATTAGCATAAGCCATCTGTTCTACCACCTAGACCAGATACGAGTGGCCGTAACCAGTGCGTAATTAAACAAATACATGAAGATTGATCCGAAAAAGAACAAGAACAGACACAAAATCATTTCTCAGGTAAAAGTGAATTAATAAAATTATGAATTATTGAATTATGCCTGTCGCTCTCATCAATACTGCTGGGATTGAAGAATAGCCCTGAAAACGTTTTTAAATTTATTTACTGACACCGCCCTAAGATTATCCGATAGCGAGTTCCAGAAGATTGCAATATTATACGAAAATGACCGTTCAAATAAGGCAAATCGATGCCGAGGTATAGTGATCGTATTTTTATGCCTGATATTAATATTGTGGACGTCCGTCCGGAATCTGATTTTATTATAGAGATAGGGTGGGGTTTTTGTTATTAAGTTTTTATAAAACAGTACAGCAGCATGCAGCCTACGTCGGTTACACATATTCAGCCAATTCGCTTCAGTCAACTTGTGGGTGATCCTGTCCCTCTTTCGGATTCCATAGACAAACCGAAGACACGAATTCTGAACCCGTTGGATCCGAGCAACATCAACTGCATCGATGCAAGGTCCGTACACTGAATCACAATAATTGAAGTTAGAGAGTATCAACGAATCGGTAATTCTCAGTTTAATCCGCTGACTTAATATATGTCTATTAGGAAAAAGCGTCTTCAAAGTGACATAAGATTTCTGAATCATTTTATTTATGTGTGTTTTAAATCGGAGACTGCTGTCCACCCAGAGACCCAGATTCCTCGACACCTCGACAAACTCCAACCGGATACCCTCAATTTCTATATTTAAGACATCTTTGCACTCTTGCTGCTTGGATTTATTTCCAAATAACATCAACAGTGATTTACTCGGATTAATCATAAGCCCGTGGTTGCGCGAAACTTCCAAAAGAACATCTAATTGGGTGTTAATGGTATTAGAAACATCGTGCAAATCCTCCATACTAAAACTAAAATAAAGTTGACTATCGTCCGCATAAGCGTGGAATTGACAAGAAATGTGAGCCGGAAAGTAACATGTATAAATAATAAATAGCAAAGGTCCACAGATACTACCCTGTGCCACACCATGACTGAGGTAAACGGGTTCTGACAATTTATCACCAATTTTAACTTGTTGAGATCGACTAGATAAATAATAATAAAATAAAGTATTAAAATAAATTAATGATAATTTTCAGAAGCTAAGCCTTGTTTGTAAATAAAGAAAGATGTTTAGCTTAGACTTAAAACTTAATGTTGTCGACAACGGTACAATAATTGTCGGTGACTAAAATTTACATTCAAGGCATTGTGACTTCCGCCCACTATTAAGGCAAAAACATCCTTATATATTTTTCAGCGTTGCTTCCTTTGCCATTGAAATTAACATTTGTTAGTCCTGGAGATCTGTCGTGTTTGTTTGCAGCTCAAACAGCATTTTTGTTGTTAGTTTCATTCTCTGTAAGTCCCGGAGATTCGACAAAATTATTCGGAGAGAACAGGGTGGTAAAAGTTAAGTTCCACGTGAATACGTGAAACGAACTATATGGTGTGGCAACAAACTCCCTGTTGGGTTCCGTCAAAATTTGCACGATCGCAACTATGTTAATTAATCGATCTTCAATTAATGTATATTCAAAAGTTGTTAGAACTTGTATATGTTGGCGTAGAAAGTTCAAGACTGTAATACTTGCCACCGTTTACTAATGCACATCAAGTAATATAAGGCCAAACAAAAATGACAAATGCACAATATTCATCGCTAATCATGACACCGTAGACGACAATTATATTTAACAGAGATGTGTCAGATGCTTAATTGTGTCACCGGTATCTAAGATGACATAAACGTTTCCACTGCAGATAATAATACCTGCCAGATTGTCTTGTAGTAATCGAACCTTAACGAACTCGCAATTTATTGAAATTATCCAGGATTGCTACTACTATCGTTTAATATGTAAATTCAACAAAAAACTATTAATGCAAACTTAATCTAACAATAGAGCCATTAGAGCAGTTGTAAAAGTTGTAAAAACATTCTCTTAACTGATATATTACGTACTTTGTTTGCTTTATGTTGATCTAAACCATTTGTTGCATCTGGAATTTTCCCATCTTGAGAACAGGGCTGAGAGCAAACGCAATAAAAAAATTCATATGATTGTCAGACATTGATAAATGTCCACTACACCCCCATGTTTTATATCTTTTGCAGAATCGTATAGTAAAAGGGACTTTTATTGTCAAGAAACGCAGGATTAACTTCATGTTATATTTCTGACTAAAGTTAGTTTTTTTAGTGGAAAGGAAAACTTGCACGAGACAGAAATTGATGGCAGGGATCAAAGGGATCAGAACTGTACATCATTCGTTTGGAAGTTTTGAAGACAATTGAGTATTTAATTTGAAAACTAAACTAGTTTGATGTAAGAAATCGCAAAATGTTGGCAAACAAATTAGTCAATCGATGACGATGCAAATGTATTACAATATAAAATTCGACACCAAAGAAAGGGAATTTATGTTAATATATTTATCATTATCTCATTATATGTATATGTAATATATATATGCAAAGTAAATTATCCGTCGTCAAGGATGAAATTTGTAGAAACAGTTGGCTGATAATTTACAAATATAAGCAATTATTTTATTAATTAAAGTATGCACCAATTTTGTCTATACACTTTTGTCACTTAAGCGGCAGATTGTTCCGGCTGGTGCACGTGTCGAAATTTTGCTCAGAATACTTGTGAAATGTATCATACTAATTTTGAATTTATCAAAAATTCGAAACGTCATGTAAAACTAAACGAACACTATAAAATAATAGTTTACGCCAACTATAATTATTTTAAAATAAAGAAAAAACCTTGACCGAAAATTCCCAAAATGTGGACGGTTTCGGAGATACGGAGATTGTGCGTTTACACCACTTGCACCACATCTAGGTGGGCATGGACAAACTGTTTCGAAAAGACCTACAGTGGTTCGGATTCGGTGGCATTCTTGATATACTCATTGCTCCGGGAGATGTTTTACAGGCGTGGCGTGTACTAACATTTCAAATATCACTAATGAAAGTAATCAAGGGTGGTTTAAATCGGGTGATGTTGCAAGTCATGATACTCCTTCCTGCGCATCCAAAAATTCCGTGTAAATACTCTCTAACGGCAATCGCCGTTGCGCCGGAGCACCACATTTGTTACTTGTGGTTCAAAGGAATCTAGTCTAAAAGATGTGTATTGTGGAAATAAAAAAAATCGTATCTCCGAAACCGTCCATTTGCGGACCCCTGTTCATTATGACTTTTCGCTATATTTTTGGCCATACTGTCAGCCCTCAAAGTTTGTAATATTTTTTAACACCCTGTATATGTAGGTTGCATTCTTCTTTCGAATATCTTCTCGTGTTGATTTGCTCTTCTCTTCTTGAGGATTTTTCGGTAAGGTCTCACTTGCCATCTTCAAGTCTTCGGTTTGTTTCGTGTTTTCGATCTAGTATTCGGTCTCGAACTGGCATTCGTTGGCAATATTGGCTTATATACCGTGTTTGCAGTCGCGGTTCGACGCTTCCCAAACTGGTTTCCGGTCGTTGGTCCTGATTGCTTTGCTGGGTTTTTCTGCGTCGTTGGTTCTATTGATTGTGTGTTGCTTGGCGTCTGTTTGTTTTTATTTTATACTAACTTGGTTAGTGCTGGTTTCCATGTGTGTGGTAGCCTTTGTGTATCGTCCCTCGAGTTTAAGTTGTTCGGTCGTTTTTCGATTTCTATGGCTTCTCTGATTTTTCTCGTATAGTATTCGATGTTCGCTATCATCTTAGTGTTTTCGAAATCGATCGTGTGTGAGGCGGTTTTCACGTGCTGGGCCAGGGATGAAGTTCTCTCGTCCTTTATCACTGCATTTTGGTATTCATCTTTTCTGACGTTGATTCCTTCCGTTAGTTTGACCGATGTTGGTGTTGCCGCAGTCTTGGCGGGAGTATACTTCGTCGACTCCTTGGCTCTCGTGGTTGATTTTTGTCTTCGTATTTGGTAGAATCGAATTGATTTTCTGTCTGTCTGTGGTGAAGATGGTCTTGATCTCATTTATTACTTTGCTTATTTTGTCAGTGGTGCCTTTCACATATGAGAGGTAGGCTTTGGTGACTACTTTTCCTTCTTTTCTGATTCGTCTCAGAAGCAATTTTATGTTTCTCTGACTGTAACTGTTTTGGAGTAGCGCTATTTAGATGGTTTCCATTTCCTGAGCTGGATGGTTGTGAGAGGCAGCGTTCACCGTATAGCTCAGGCTTGCGTTTGTTAGTTTCTTCACAAGCATATCTAGGAAAGGGAGTTGGTTTTCTTCTTCGACCTCCATGGTGAACTTGATGTTTGGTTGGATTCCGTTGAGGTGGTGCAAAAATATGTTCAGCTGCTGTCTTCTGTGGTTCCAGATTACAAATGTATCATCGACATATCGTAACCAAAACTTCGGTTTATGTTTTCTGGTTTGGAGGACATGTTTCGAAATCTTCCGTGAATAGGTTTGCCAAAACCGGAGAAAGCGGAGAACCAATAGCAAAAATTTGAAATAATAATGCGAAGTATGAATATCGGTGGTAACGGTCAGTAATTTGTTGGTGTTAATCAAACCCAATTAGTTATTGTTCAATATTTAATTGAAAGATCACAATCGCGAATATTACATTGTTAGTTGAATGCACCTATAATGTGGCGGAACATTTGGAAAAATTAATTCCTTCACAAGTGTGTAACGACTATAAATTACATTTAAATATTTCTTAGAATAAAAAAATCAAATTCATTCAAAAACATAATTTTGCTAAATTTAATAGATTGAAAAATAATGTAACTTCAGACTCAAAATTATTTAGAAACAACAGCAGGTGGTTTGCCAACGTATTTAATGTGCAATTTCCAGAACTTTTTATCATTAGGTCCCAAATTCAGTATTAATGTTTCACCTAAAGAAATTCATATGGGGTTAATACTAGCTGATGTAGAGGATTTTATTTGTTGTACTCTTGTTTGCGATACGTGAACAATGTACGTCTCCTGCTCACGTATATCACACCAAATGATCTTCGTCGCTACCGTCTGAGAGTTATTCAATCGTTCGAAGGCTTGTTCAGATAAACTCTTTTAACTATGTACACTATTTATTATTAATATTTACAATATACAACTTTGCTCAATTACAATTGGCACTGATGAAGATATACTGGATGTGTTACTGTATGTAATTGTTAAGACTGTTGTCTTGATATGAACTGTTCGACTGGTGTCGTGATAATGTTGTTACTTTGACTGTTGTCGTGTTAATAATAATTTGACTGTTGTCGTGGTAATGTGATACTGTGATATTGTCTGTTTAAGGGTGAAAACGTTGCTTAAGTACTACGGTCTTTTGTGTAATTGGTTGGAATGAAATGTCCCCACTTTGATGTAAGATGAAGAACTCGTCGTGATTGGCAATGAATGATTTAAACCGAAGAAATTGGTTATTTACAACCGCCTTTGTGAAAGTGCGGCAATCGTGAAATGACGGCTTATAAAACGGGAATTGGGGCCGCAAATGTTTTAAGAATACATAACGTCTTGTACGTGACCGTACAAGAGTTTTTAGATTTTAAATTTGCAAAACAAGTAATAAAATGTAAATGACCGAACCGACCGTTAGCTGGCCGCATCGGCGGCACCATCTGTACCTGGACAGGGTAGTGCGGATTAACATAAAACTATTCTACATACTTGGGACAAATATACACGGTTTGCGCGGATCTAAATTATCTTAATTAAATACACATATGTAGGTGTGGAACCGAACAACTCTGTTGGTGATACACCCACGTATGAAACCATGAATGAGGATCAAACATTTAGTTTACAAAAACGGGTGAATGACCTACCTAAAGATTATAAAGGAATACATTTTATATCCGAAGAAATGTAGAAACATTTATCAATTAATAATTCAGCTCCATCTGGTTTCCTCAAAATACATAAGAACTATCCGTTGCGTCCCATAGTTTCTTTCGTTGGTTCTGCCACATACAATCTTTCAAGTTATATGGCTAAGATTCTGACTATTCCATTGGCAGAACGCACCAGTTACAATGGAAAATACTCACTTGCCTTAGGCGAAGAACTTAGAGATTATGAATTGCCATTCGTTCAACGTGCCTCTTGATTTGGTCCTGGCTGTCATTAAGGACAAATGGTCATTTATGTAAGAAAATTGCAGTTTCATTTTAGAAGCCTTCCTAACTTTAACCAGATTTATTTTTAATAACTGTTTTTTCTTGTACAATAATAAATTCTAGAAATAATATTTCGGCACCCCTATGGGGTGTCCGCAGTTTAATTATCGTTTTCGAATTTGTGCCGTGGCGGTTGTATTCGTTGACGAAACATTAGCTATTTTTAATAACTTCAACAATCATATACAATTTAGAATTGGATTAGAAGACAATCGATCTGTGCCCTTGTTGGACACTAAAGTCATTAGAAAACAGGACAACACCATTATTTGTGATTAGTGTCAGAAGACTACAGCTTCTGGTAGATACATAAGCTTTTACTCCAACCACCCTATCAATCAGAAATCAGAAAATATCGTAGTTAGAATCGTAGGTAGAAATGTACCACATACACAAATGTAGCAATTCTGTCGATTTTAAGGGTGACGTGAACAATTTAAGCAACATTTATTCATATTTATTGACATATACAATGCTGATCTGCCCGTTGCGGATGCAGACATGTAACAATACTCTTGTTCAATTTTCTAATTGTCCGCTAATTTACTCCTCAAATGCTCAGTTTGTCAAATTTAGTCTTCATTTTAAATATTGGTGCACGCAAATGCAAACGTGATTAATTAACGTGATAAAAAAAATTGGTTTGTTATTCTGTGTGTTGGTATTGGTTTTCAGCATCAATTGTAACGAAATTTTTAACACCGTGAATTTAATAATTAGAAGTATTTTACATGTTATAAATATATATCTCTGTATGTTTTGACTGCAATATCATGTTATTTCAATATCCAGATTTTAGACATTTAACATAAGAAACGACATTACTATAATAATTTATTGCAAACAAGGTTACGTAAAAAAATTCTACAACTAAAATGGTTGAAATCCGTGAAGTTAATAAATGCCATAATGAACTAACTGTCAGTCTCGGAAATTAATCATTTTTCATGCCGCTTCCAGCACAGATTTTATAATAACGCTGGCGGCGAAATTATGAGGCATCATTATCCACATCACGTTATGTCGGACCGAATGGGAATAGGACGTGATTCATCTTGGGCACTTGCTAGGACTTTTGATATCGTTACACGCAAAAAGTTAGTGAACAGGTAGATTAAATTTGCGAAGGTATGTAACTTGGGAGTATCGAGTTTGCATGGTCGTAACGTAAAAAACAAATCAACTTTACGGTTGGAAGTTGAGGGAAATATTGTATTCACATTGCGTGGCAGGACACGCCGTGCCCGTACGATGACGCCAAGATATTAATAGACATATAGTATGTCATATAATTCAGATAAATAGTATTAGATCTCAGTGAAGACGGCGTGCGTTGTATGGATGCTTGCTGTAGAGGGTTGCACATAGTAAAATATGACAATAAAACCTAGCTGCGACAAACATAAATGAACTTTTTTGCTCGCATTACTTTATTTGATTAAACAGAAACGTATTACTATATTTCAGTAGTAATATCCAATTTACATTTATAAAAAAATTATCCTAGACTATTCATCAATTATTCTCTTTGGTGAACGCCATATTTCTAAAAATAATTAAGAAATAATACACTCAGTAAGAACGCATACTTTTCAAATCTGGACAAAATTAAGGGACCACCAAATAAACTTGAAATAACTCTTCCAATTTACAAGTTATTTTTAATCTACTTTTTGCATGTCATAAATTGACGTTTCTTAAACAAAATTCAAATAGTGTGCTATGCAACAATTAACAATAGCAAGAATTCTTTGCTAGGACACGAAAAGTCAACAAAAAGGCTTAATTATTGAAAATTGTCATTTAATTAATAAACCTTGCTTTTCTTGCGAGAATTGGTGAATTTGTTTGCATTACGTAAATTAAATATGCCCAGGCGCCATTGTAGACCAGAAGAAGTATCCGAAATTATTATTCTTCTGCGTGAAAGATATTCACAAAGAGAAGTTGCTGAAATTTTAAATACCAACAAATCTGTGGTGCAGAGAGCCGCCGCACGGTTCAGAAACACTGGTAGTTCCAAAAGAAGACCCGGACAAGGTGCTAAAAGAAAAACAACCCGCAGAGGCTTTGTTGAACCTCATAGTTTAAGGAAGCCTTTTGTAACATCTCGTGAATTAAAAAATGATCTCCGATTGGCGACTGGAACAGAAATTTCAACCAAAACAGTAAGAAGATGGCTAAAAGAAGTCAATGTGTCTGCTAGAAAACCAACTACCGGTCCAATTCTCACAGCTACGCACAAAAGAAATCGCTTAAAATTTTGTCGAAATCACTAAGGTTGGGACGAGGAGCAGTGGAAATTCGTTTTGCTTTCAGACGAGTCCAGATTTCTGCCAAACAAGAATGACCGCCGTGTTCTTGTCATGCGAAGAGCAGGTGAGCGATTTGCACCATGTACCATTAGAGAAGTTGACAAATTTGGTGGGGGTTCTGTAATGGTTTGGGGTGGCATACAGTTTAATGGTCGTACAGAATTGGTTTTGGTACGAAATGGGTCGCTAACAGCAATAAGATATAGAGACGAGATAATTGTACCCCATGTTCAACCATTTGCCGAAAATGTTGGCAATGGATTCATTTTTATGCAAAAAAATGCCAAACCTCATACAGGTAACATTGTCACAGCCGTGTTTAGAGAAGCAAATATCCAATGTTTGGAGTGGCCTGCCAAAAGCCCTGATCTCAATCCTATTGAGCATCTCTGGGATCAATTGGGCAATAAAGTCAAACACGCACTAAGACCGCCACTAACACTTGATGAGCTCTCTAACATGCTTGTTCAAGAATGGGAGCAGATACATCAAGAAAAAATACAAAACTTAATTTCACGCATGCCAAGAAAATTGGCAGCGTGTATTGCTGCAAGAGGAGGGCATATACACTACTAAAAATTTAATTTTTTTATAAATTAGGATTTTAGTTCATCAGAAGACCATTAGTATTTTAGTTTAATTTTTACATTTTTTTCTTCAAGTCCATAAAAGTACATTTTGTTAATTTTAGTCGCTCTTAAATCAACTATACTGTAAGTAAACACACTTAAATTTGTTCGTTTCACTAAATTTAGCTACTTTGTTTTAAAGTTATTTTGATTTTACTAGTGGTCCCTTAATTTTGTCCAGAAGTGTATTTTTAAATAGAATAAAAAATATGTATCGTATAATTAACAGATATAACAATATTTCTCTGAAATGTAATGGAACTCATCAAGAAGATACAATATACTTTTAAATATATTTGTGTCTTGCATGTGTAAGGAAGTGTAGTGAACATGAACATGTCATCACGATTTTTATTTCCCCTGGTGAGAAATTTCTATCTGGGTTTTCGTCAGGTTATCGAGTATTTGAGGACGGAGATTTGTGCAATAAGTAGTCTGCATAATTAGGCTTTTTGCATATAATTTATAAAAGTATCCAAGCATTGAACTGCAACAGCTAATTATCAATGGGATTTTCTCTTGAGGATTTTGTTCCTTATATGAAGATCTTTCTACATTCCTACGCTAGGTGGTAGTTGGTTATAAAACAGTTGGACATTAGTTACACATTCGTTTCCAGAAAACTCATCGACTTCATCGGTTTATGAATATTCATTTGTGTAATCTCGTGAGGACCCAGACTCATCAGTATATTCATAGTCTCTATCCCTACTATCGTCGCTATCATGGTAAAGATCTACGTCAAAATCAAACATATTTTATTGGACTGCGCTGCAAATTCCTAGCTGGCATTGTTACCACGTGCGATGCAGTTATTTCGCTTTCGGTTTTACAACAAAAATTTGTGATTCACCGTTTGATTGTGTTTGATTAACTTCATTGAGAAAAGTGGAATCTAATTTCGGAAGTATTTTCCGGTTTAACATAATGACGTCGACCACATACGTTGTTGGAGGTATTTGAACTGCAGTCAGCACCTACTTCATCGCTACTGCTGCTGCTTCATTAATCAACCTAACAACTGTTTTATGTTGTTTTTGTTTTTATTGTGCATGCTTGCCGGTTGCTGCTTGGTTTAAACTTAGTTATCAAAATGTATAGCCCAAAAAGTTAGTAATACGATCCGTGCCTGATGACTAGAATCTGAATACGTTAAAAGTGAATAGGATTACATTATTTCGATTGCTTCATTAAGTAGAAATACCTCATATACATTTTAAATTCTAAAGCATTAATCGTCAAATATTTGACGATTGACTACGTTGACGAACCGTTAAAAGAACAATTACCATTGTTTTGAATTTCACGAAGAATAACGAGTCGTTAAAGGCTTGTTAACTAATTCATCATTTGACAATCGTTTGTGAAACCGGGCATCTATGTCTTACATACTTGATGATAAATATTTCTGGTTGATTTCATTAATTATTATTTTGTTCGAGTAGATCTTCAATTTAAGTTGAAAACCAATATTTTTTCAGAGATGTATAACAAACTCATAAATGCAGCTACATCATTTAGGTATTAAAAAAGTCATCGCACCGCGCGTTTAATTATGCTAAGTGCATCTCGCAAATTTTCATTGTTAACCTATATTATGTCAGTTGCAATTGTCTTTGTACTTGCGTTAGTCTGGATCTGTACATTTGAATTTGTGTTTTATATAATGATCCTCAATTTATGTAAGTGCTTGCTGTGAATGAAGATTCACTGACGTGTTTTAAGCTGCACCAAATAACTAAGAATAAGTGAATTATACTTATTATGAAATACATACTTAATCGATATACAGTTTGCTGTATTTCTACCTAAAATAATAAGAGTTGATTAATTATATTAAGAAAATCGAAAAGGGATGAATAGGGATATTGTAAATACATCAGCCCGTAACGATCAATTAATAAATCAAATTATATAAAATATGAGAAAATGTAATAGACAAACGGATAATCCGTGATCTGACGTAATCACGCCGGACTGGATGTCGAACAGGAACGCAGTTATATTTCGTAGATGTACTAGAGGCCTAAGGAAGGAAGGTAAATTTAAGGCTAATTTCATTTATTTTGGTATAAGCATGTGGAATGCAATTTTTATTATTAGAATTACACAATATTATTTAAGTTAAATTCAGGTATCTGCATTGATCTTGCAAATTATAAAGCGATCGTTCTTACCAACGGATACTACCGCATTGAAATCATGATTCTCTTTTCGTAAGTTCTAAAGTCTAAATATTCATCAATAACGAAAATAAAACACTTGGTTTAAGGGGGGGTCCTGCTTTAGAAGGCTCAAAAAATCGATTTTTTATTGCTCAAATCTAAGCCTAATATATCTAAGAATATGTATAAAAAATTATAGCGTCTAATTCGCAATATTTTGAAAGATACAGCACTAAACACAGTGAGGTGTCGAGCAAAAAATATACGAACGCTCGGACAAACCAAGCGCGCCCCCCTCCCCGTAGAACAACACAGAACTATGTACTTAAAAAAGTTCAATCGGTCGTTCGAGACAATAATATTTTGAATTCGTAAGAGCTATAGTAGGATTATAACGAGATATTCCGTAAGTGATCGAAAATTAACATTTTTGCTGATCTTAACTTTAGAGCGCGTTTTCTCGAGTTTTCGTTTTTACGATTTTTCTAAACTGGTGGGCGTGATTGCGAGAAAACTAGACAAGCAATCAAAACGAAATGCTTCGGTAGCATTCTCTTCTATTTGAACTAAAAAGATTAATGAAAAAAATTCTAAACAACTTTTTTAGCAAGTTGAAATGATTTTCTCTTCCAGCAACGAGCACATTTATTTTCAAACCTGAGAAAAATCTTGAATTTCAAAATGTTGGTCTTTTTTTAGTTCACATAGAAGAAAATATATGAGAATTACCATTTTCTTTGGTTTTTTTTTGTTTCAGGCAAAAATTACGGGCTACGTCTTTCCCACCGATTGTAAATTGCAATTGAAAGGTCTTGCACAAATGTGCATAAAAATCAGTTCCGTTTAAATATTTTTCTCTCGAAATATTTTTTTTAATGCTCAAATATGCAATAAGATGCTCTAAAAAGTTCTGTCCTAAAAAAATTCCCCCAAAAACCCTATTTTAAGGCCTCCTAAAGCAGGATCCCCCTTAATGTTCACTGAATTATTTATTGTATGGCGACAATTATTTCGGCTTGTTAGGCCATTATCGAGCGTTACAAATAACTGAAATTATGTAGGAGAACGTGAGATTATATACAATTTACGGATTATCGGTGGTTACAAAATAGCGAAATATGTAAAAAAATCTCTTCACAACGAATCACCCTTTGTTGAATTGAATTAAGTATTGGACAAGATACGTGGACGATATACTATGCATATGGACTGGATCTAATCGACAACTGGACGTATTTCTTAAGCTCCTTAATTCACGGGACCAGAAAATTCAATTCACCATCGAGAAAGAGGACAATAGAAGTTTAAATTTCCTGGACCTAACACTAACACGAGGTAACAACAACAAGATAGAATTTAACATCTATCGGAAACCCATCTGCACGGACATGGTAATACCTGCGGACTCAAATCAATCGAAACCCATAAAAATGGCAGCCTTTAATAGTTTAATACATAGACTACTTTATACACCATTAAGTACAGAGAATTATGAAAAAGAGCTGGATACTATCAAACAAATAGCCACAGAAAATAAGTACAACAAGAACATTATCGACAGAATGGTCACAAAGAAACAAAAAACAGCTATACTCAAACACAGCACACAAATATACCGAGAAAAATAGATATAACCTCATTAACCACGTGGGCAATCTCAGCTACAAAATAAGCAATAGACTTCAAAAACATATCGTCAATACTATCTGCGTAAATAAAAACAATATTGGCAGTATGCTGGTCAATAGCAAAGATAAAATGGACAAAGAGAACAAATCAGGCATTTACCAGATCGATTGCAAAGATTGTGACGCTTTTTATATAGGTCAAACTGGAAGAAACATTCTTTATAAGCACGCAAAAACAGGAATTGCAAACCATTGTATCAAAAATAACCATTTCATCAGTGAAGAGGTCCTCCCGCTGGGTATACCTGGCGTGCTAACTTAACGGAGGTCCTTAGATTTGTTTTTAATTACACGTTTTCCCAACATATTTCGCTATTTTGTAACCACCGATAATCCGTAAATTTGTATATAATCCCACGTTCTCCTACATAATTTCAGTTATTTGTAACGCTCGATAATGGCCTAACAAGCCGAAACAATTGTCACCGTACAATAAATAATTCAGTATTTTATTTTCGTTATTTAACAATGTTTCACCAAGCGCCTACCGCTGACTCTATAAATGTGACAAATAATCATCTGATCTGTTGGCTTGTCAATTTAGTTTAGTACAAAATAAGAGGTACTAGAATTTTAAACCAGCAACCAGCAAGCAAGCGCAATAAAAACAAGGAACAACAGAAAATAGTTCAGTGTGTTAAGAACGATAGCAGCAGCAATAGTGATGAAGAGGTGTTTTAGTGGTTGACGGCAGTTCAAATAATGGTTTTCCAAAGATGAAATAATGGAATATAAGCTCCAAAAAAATTTCGAGAACACTTCCATTAAAATTGATGATTTGATTTTGGTGCAATGCCGGGGAGGGGATGGGCACAAAAATATGCCAAACTTTTGCTCCAAAGGTATTTCACAATCCATTGAAGAGTACGAAGTATGAGTGAAATATTTGAAGCAAATACTGACCACTTTATTATGAATGAGGACGTAGAATTGTTTTGTATCTCGGAAGATGATTTCATCCTCAAGCTGTAAGTCCGCGCGGCTGTTGGAGGAACTAGCTAAACTATTCTAAGTTTTGGTGCTGCCTTATTTCATTACAACATGGGTTTTTAGTATAATTATAGTAATAGTAAACCTTTATTTGCATTCTTTTCCTAATTTACGATATTTACAATAACTCCTGTTATTCTACTTAATTTATCCTCTTTATCCTAGTATAATTATATCTATTATGCTTTAAAATTAAAATACTTTATTAAATAAACTTCATCTTAACTTCATTTTATGATAAACTCGCCTGTCCTGTAGTACATATACTCGTTTGTAGGTACTGTCTCTAGGTACGTCAGCTCGTACATAGGGACATTTCTATAGATCTAAAATGCTGTCAACAAAACTGTGCAAAAGTACATGTAGAATAATAAATATATTATTTATATATTATATTGATATATGTCATATATTTAAAATACACAAACACTAATTTTGAATGGGAAAGTAAAAAAAAAATTATTTAAAGTATTGACCATCTTTCTGGCAATTTGTGGATACCACGCCAATAGAAATGTTCGTCTTTTGAAGCAAACCAATCAGACACCCAATTTTCGACTTCTTCGTAGGAATCGAAGTGCTGCTCAGCCAATGAGTGTCCCGTCGATGAAAACAAATGGTAGTCGCAAGGGGCCAAGTCTGGTGAATACGGCGGGTGGGGTAGCAGCTCCCAGACAAGTGCGTTGATTCTATCCTGAACCGGTTTTGCTTTGTGTGTAGGCGCATTATCGTGTAAAAAAATTACGCGTCTTCTGGCCCATTGTGGTCGTTTTTCGATCAATGCCTGGTTCAAATTGATCATTTGTTGTCTGTAGCGATTAGTATTAACAGTTTCACCAGGTTTTAGAAACCACACCTTTCTGATCCCACCAAACACAGAGCATTGCCTTCTTGCCCAATCAATCTGGTTTTGCAGTCGATATTGATGGCTGTCCCGGATTAACCCATGATTTTTTCCGTTTAGGATTCTTAAAATATATCCATTTTTCATCTCCAGTAACAATTCGATGCGAAACTGATTTTCTCTCGTGTCTTTGAAGCAAAATTTCACAAGTGTTTTTTCGGTTTTCCATCTGACTCGTTCAATTCCTGTGGCACCCATTTTACATATTTTTGTATCTTTCCCATGGTCTATAAACGGTCAGAAATTGTTTGCTGTGCAACATTGCTGCCACTTGCTTTTGACTCAAAGTATCATCTTCATCCTATATTGCTTGCAATTCGGCGTCTTCAAACTTTTTTTATGGTCTTCGATGTTCTTCATTTCTCGCATCAAAATCATTATCTCTGAATAGTTGAAACCATCTTTTGCATGTTGCTTCTGATAGAGCATGATCTCCATATGCCTCGACAAGCATTCGATGGGAGTTTGCAGTACTTTTCTTCAAATGAAAACAAAAAAATTAATGTTTTCCGCAAATCATCACTTTGTGGCACAAAATTCGACATTTTTAACACGATGAAAAAATATGATGTTGTTTGTTCAATGATTTGATGTATATTAAATATGTTTAACAAATGTCATACCAACCAAACAAAAAAAATAAGGCTAGTTCACAACAAATGTTCCTCATACCGATATATTACGTGTTTTATGACGTTCTATTTTCGATCGTGCACAAGAATTTTAAAGTAATATTGTGCAAATGTCAGCTGGTAATTATTTTTTGCTGAATGAATAACTGATATCGATTGCATTGCATTGACGAATACGTCAGATTTGATAATTGAGCTCTAAAACTTTTAACGCACTAGTGCCTTAAAACGAAACTTTAGCAACGAAAATCAATACTAAACCATTAATATAATAGCTACTTTTTGTGCGGTCGTAGATAAATAAAATAAGGTACAGTATGTTCCCCTGCTATACTTTCTAATGCAAGATGTACAAGAAAGTAATAGAACGTGCATACCTGAACCTAGGCACACATATACGGTATGCCAAGCAAACCACACTGTTAACGGACGAATTTACAAAGTTACAATTTCTCTACTTTGCAAAACTTAGATAATCACATGTTTCTTAGCCCAAATCAAACCTGCTGTTATAAATCCATGGTACAACAGATCGCTAAGTGAAATAATAAAATTTTATGAGTGGATGTATAATACTTTGGTATGTCTCTTCACAAAATTTCACTTGTTGCATGTGTCCACCCTTAAAAAAATACTTCAGTCATCTGCACCTTGTTTTTGTAATTTGTTATACTTTTTTGTTTTTTTTTTTGATACAATGATTGATAACAATGAATTTTCAATACAAATACAACACAATAACAGTTACGAAAAGAGCCATACAATAGAAACTGTCAGGCTATTGCGGTAATTATGGCGTTGAAAGGAGTCTGAGAGTATTGCTTTTTGTACCAATGTCCTGGAAGCAATTTGACTGACATGCCGCGCATTTTTCGAAACATTTCTGTTTTTACATGACCTCAGTTGGTTACAATGCTTTGAGTATGTGATGTGATCTATGAAGTTTTGCTGGTGGTTAACGGTTTGATGACTGGGTTGGATTGGGTCGAGTAATTTTTTTAATGGCGTAGACATGGTATAGTGTGTGGTGAAATTTTTTGAAAGGTGAATGCAAGCTACAGGGATATCCAATACTTTAATTTAATATTACCTAAATGCCTCTGAAATGCCTAGAAAGTTTGCATTTGAGGCTTGACTACGATAACCCAAAAAAATATTGCAAGTTGAGTTGAGTCTCATATGTAAGTTTACGTTAGGGTAATAAAGCCTCCAACAACGTGCGATTAAGAAGTTTTCAGATTGGGATAGGTTGTAGAAATATTTTCTTTGATTGGAACATGCAAATATCAAAAATTGTTACATCATCAAACGTTTGAATACTTAAACAGGTAAATATCTCAAAAGCACTTTCTATTTAATGTGGCAAATTACAACGTTATGTTCCTAGGGACAACTGTCAACATCGAGTTAGAAAGCTCGTGCTGCTGCTCGTAACTACTAACATTCCACAGCAAAGTGATTTGTCGTGGCGTGCACTTCGGGATGCTTAATTAGTCTTAGGGTACTTTGCTTGATATCTTTGGTTAATTTTCGAATCGTATGGGCTCCACGTGTTCCATCTGCCTCGATAGATGATAGTGCGATATTTTTGCCTGTGGCTATGCCAAGTTACTGGTCCACCACCTCTGACTAACACAAAACCAGTTGTCGAGTTTCGCCTATCAATACGATCAAAATGTTGGATGTCGATTTTAAGCATCTCAGAATGGGCATTAACTGCTCACCCGCTCAGTGCCCGGATTCTATAGAAAACGACTGACGACTGGGTCACCTCACATTTATCTTGAAACTTGTTAGTGTTACGTAAGTATAAGTGTTACGTATGCATCAGATATCATGTATTTTCCAAATTATAATTGCGTACCAGCTTCTTGATGTGCGCTTCTTGTCCCAAGCATATTTTCTTTTTCAGATCTTCACTGACAGCTACCAGTGATTATCTCGCAGCTCCTCTTATGTAGCTTAGTAATTGATGGATTGCCACATGTATGCATCGATTACTCTGCATAATACAAGTCAAATTTCTTTAGATAGTCAGACAGTGAACGTCTTGTTCAATGCTATCGAAGCCTGTTTCAAGCTACACCAGTGCTTCCTCCAGCTCACCATTCAGGAACACCGTCTTCATATCAAACTGGAAAATCTCCAGGGTTTCGTTTGCTGCAATGTACAAGATGAGTTTCACCGAATTATATCGCACACATGGTGAGAAAATTCACATATGGTCTATTCCCGCGCGCTGGATTGATCTTCTTTCTATCAGTGTTCCGTCCAGTCAGTCCTGGTACTGCCCCCAAATTTTATTCTTCATTAGGGCTTCGAATTCTTCACTCATTGCTCGCGTATATTTGTTAATCGCTTCTTCAGACGTGTTGGCTTGATCAATAATTGTGCAGATTCCTGCGCCTTCACACCTATCGGGCTCATAGGTTGTAACGTTCTTCTCTATCAGGAGCCTTAGTAAACACCTTAGAGGTCGCTTTATCTTGTTCACTGTTGATCTCGCCCTTCACGTTTTCAGCATTCTCTTGTTCCTGTTGTTGTACGATCGTTCTTTCTCATATCTCATTAAATACAACCATTTGTACTCTTTCTGCTTCCAATAGTCTTCCGGTTAGATCATCCGATAGTTTTTTGATGTCGAGTCGTAGCCTACAAGCTCCGTTGGTACGTCATACGCTTCTGTACCGAAGATTCTTAGGTGGCTGGTTTCACAGCGAACCTTTGCTCAAGGGGCTTTTATTAATGTTGCGAGAGTTAGGACTTCTGTAAGTCTGACTGTTTCAGACCACAGACTTAATTGGAGTCCACTTGCTAGAAGCATTGCAATCGCTGTTTCTTGAATTGTACGATTCTCCCGTTCTACACGAGCATTCTGCTGCGTCGTGTATGGAGATAGCTTTTATGCACCATGTCTCTCTCTCTCTCTCTCGCAGCAGTTCCAAACTATTGTATGTTCGAAAAGATTTTGCTCTGGGTTAGTGATCACTTCTGCTGCGCTGATCACGGATTTTGCTACTGGTACAAGATCTATGTCAGAAAATGTACATAGCGGGATCTCGTGGCTTCGTCCTTGAATACCAGAAGATATCTGTAATCTCCTACTGATATTATATTCATGTGCCACATATATCTGTATGAAACATTTCACCACTCAGTTCCTCACAGTCTCCGCGAAAGAATTCATCTTTGTCCGCGAGTGATACACCACGCACAATATTATTCTTTACCATGTTCTTCGCCACAGTCGCCCCCAAATGTTCTCTGATGCCGCGTGCGTCACTGCCTTTTCTTTAAGATGAAAACGCGTCCTTAATGGTCCAGACTGTCTTTGTCACCAACCCAAATGGAGTGGTGAATCACTGTATCCAATTCGGTTACAGCAATTTACAACCATCTTCTTTTTCAACTATCACAAATGCTAGCGACGGCGACGTTACTGCACAAATTAAAAAATGGTTCGGTCCGAGGTGAGAAACGTACGGTACATTTTTTAAAACGCACTCTTCCTACCTATTAAGCCTTGTTGCCTTGTGCTCATTACTCGAGATTACAGATTTCCTCTCAGCTCACTAAACAATTCCTTTCGACTTGTCATGTGTACTCAAATCAACAGTCCACACATCCCTTAGTCTACGCCCACCCTTGCGTTTTTTGACGCAGAACTTGTGCGGGAAAAAACGCAAACAAAATGAAATACATGGATTTGAATGGAAGTGGCTAGACGCTGCGTTTTCTTCCCGGGGGTGTAGCGTTAATTTGTGCGTCTTCAAGGTAGTCCGCAGAGAAATGCGCCCGGGTCCATTTTTTCACGCATATAAGTGGCCACACGTCCGTGAAAAGAGGCTGCGGGCGAATATCAGTTTGTCAAATTAGTTTTACGTTATTACGAATAGTTAGCTAGTACGAATGGATTTCTTGGGCAGTGAGTTAATTATTCTGAAGGTAGAAAAGTACCCGTGTCTTTATGACACAAGGGTACAATAATTTAAAAACCGACGCAACAGAACAGAAGGATTCAGTAAAGTGATCTCTGATTGTTTTTTCACTTTTATTTCCTCTCGTCCCATATGTAGGAATGCTCTTCAAGGGGCACATTAATATGTCATCAAAATTATATCAATCTTGCTTTCTCACATAATTGTGGAGCACACAGCATGCTTTAATAATTCTATCTGCAAAGTGCACACCAACATCTATTGGTCGGTGAAAAATTCTCCATTTATTTGCCAGAATGCCAAATTTTAACATTTTAACATATCGCCTTGCCTTGGGTAAAAATAGAACTTATATATATATATTTCCGTCAAACCGTATCTTTGGTATAGGCCTTCATACATCTGTTTACTTGAAGCCTCGTTTGCTTTGTGAGCGAATTTATTATTTGTAATATAATATAATGATGAATGTTTACGTTGGAATAAGATTTGTCAAGTATTAGCAGCAAGTTTTAATGTACTCTGTGAAATAATTACGAAATTTTGCCTTAACCCATATAAAACATATATGAAATCATGATAATCATACCCCGTAGATCATACTGAAACTTACCATTATTCTGAATGCGTTCGCAAATGAAGTAGTTAGGCGTCGCACAGTCCCTATCATTCCACATAAACGATGATGCAAGACCCGGCGTAGAAGAGGGTAATGAGTAAATCCTTCTGGCTTCGACACAATCTTGCTCGCTAAGACCATCGTCATTCGGTTGTCGGTTGTAGTTGCCGTGTTGAGACCATCCGGGAAACCAATCTGAAATATTTAATCTCGTTTAACGCTTTGAATATTTAAATATTACATTAAGCCGTGAGTGGTGATAAACGTCGTGTGTTACATTTTGTAAAGAGATGTGGCCAGATGTTTCCGCGAAAGGGGCGCTAAATATATGATGAGATAAAATTTCGATCGAGTTAATCGATGATTTATGATGCCCCGCTATTGAAAATTGTGTACAACACCATTAGTTCATTGACAGTGATGTGCAACGGCCGTAAACATAAAGATAGTTAAAGTCTTACTCCACGCAACATTTAACAATGTTTAAAGTTAAAGTCTTCTCCTTTTAAAATCATACTGTGTTTAACATCCTTTCTATATTACGTAAATGCTATAAAGCAAATTGAATTACATTTAAGTTACTCGCTTTCAAACGTGATCGTGCCTACGTGACACACAACTTCTTAAGTCCATTTGCTTTGCAGGATATTTTCATTCGAGTTGAGAGAAAGCTCTTTCATTAGCTTTGGTTTTAGGTTCCCATTCTCCCTTTGTAGAATAAATAATATATGGCCTTCGTAGTTCTATTTAGTAAGTTCTATATTGAGATGGAATATAGGCTGGTATTATCATCTTATGTTGAAGTTAATTTGATTTTTATGACAATTTAAATTGTAACATTTTTGGAATATTGAAATAACTTATTCACAACGGTGTATTGATGTATTGATTACAATGCATTATTCAATTTTATTGGTGATTTTTTAACTATTTAAAGTGGAATCACCGTAAGTTATATTTGGAATTAATGGTTGTTGTTTTAATTTGAATAGTAAATTGTATTTTTTCATAGTATATATCAATCGAAAACTTTCGAACTCGAAAGGATCGATGCCATTTTAATACTCTGCTGCTCTCATCTACTCCTAATTACTACATTTATGTGCTTTGGTTTACTGGAGACGAAATTTCCTAGAGAGTATTGTTCCATTTCGCAATTACTACATCCACCAGGTGATTGTGGTTGGTTGGTTGGGGTGTTTCACGTCGGACTTTTTTCACTAAGTGTGCTTCGGCGCTCTTGGGTGCCGCACAGTGGTCTAGTTCGAAACTGTAGTGCGAATTAGTCCCATTCAATACTAGCATGCATTGTTCAATATAACGATACAAGACGCGTTAACAAATGTTCTAACTCGTAAAAATGGTAAATTGGCTATAACGGTAATAGTGCTGGCGAGCTCTAATTAGTTGCTGTTCATTGTTTTCCGAATTCAGTTGCTATACGTTTGGTATGTGAATTATATAATCATCGCAGATATTAAATAAAGGTGTAATTGAACCTTGAACCTTGAATACATTTGTTGTCTTTATGTTAGTTAACATATTCGAAAGGTTTTAAGAAATGGGCGGAATATGCAAGGGTTAGTTTTTTTCTAATACACCATAATGTTAGTCTTAAATTAAAAGCAAAAGTTGTTGCTCAGGATCGCTACAACTATTGATTACCTTCAGAAGTATAATTTTCAATCAATCGTTCAAATTTTACCTCGTATGGCTGAATTTTAAGATAACGAGTTGCACTGCTTTACAAATGTATTTGGCCAGACAAAGAATTTAAACGCCTCGAGACTCGAGAAATGCTATTCAAGTTTGTTAAGTACTTTGGACGATGTGCCATAGAGATAAAACGCCATTGGTGACTAAAAATAAAACTCTTGGATAACGTTTCCAAAGCCAATACGGGGCAAATCCAGGGCCATCTCGATCCGGCAGATAACCAAAGAAATTTGTGACATACGTGGCATCAGAGCCAAACAAAAGAAAGTAAAAGACTTAGCCTATGTGCTACAACCTACTGAAAAAGCATTACCTTTGAGTTTTAATACAGAATCGAATACGCCCACGTACAGAATGCCGTAAGCGATCTAGAAAAAGTGATCGCTTCGACCTAGAAAACCTACCTGAGGATGGCAAATGTAACTTTAGTAAAACATCGGAACAACCTGTTTAGGGACAATTCAAATATGCTGTTCATTACCCGAGAACTAGGAAGAACACATTTTACCCGCGAGAGTCTATGAAACTAAGACCATTCAAAAAGCATTGCTAGTGAACGGCTACTCGAAACGAGAAATATACAATGCTTCCAAACCAAAGCAACGTGAAACGAAGGATGAAGGAAGAACACTTATAACTACAACCTACCGATAGAATCGATAGAATTCTACCCTAACTGTATCTTTTAACACCGTCTTTAAACCATATCTAAAAATAGAAGCTACGCTCAGCAACGCAAAAACCAAAATTTTCTCTTCCGTGTGTCCATACTACGAAAGCGTCACCCACGTATCTCAGCAACACCTTTGGCTTTAACTTGGCCGTCTCTAGTGCTGTAGTCTCCAGTTCCTTCATGAATATGTTGGCTATCACAGGTGATACCATGGGTGCTCCACTGGTTTGCCGGTAGCATTGATTTTCAAAAATAAAATACGTATACTTGACGCAATGCTGTACTAGTTCCGTGATGTGTTCCGGTAGTTGGTAATTACGTTCCAATATCTTCATGGGGTCTTCTACCGGGACTTGTGCAAACAGTGATGCTACATCAAAGCTTACCCACAAGTGCTCGGGTTCCACAGTAAAGTTCTTCAGCATTTCGATGAGATGGTCTGCGTTCTTGAAGTATGGTGGTGCTTGTTCGGCGCAAGGTTGTAGCTGTTTTGCTAGAAATCTTGCCAAAGATTGGATTGGTGATCCAATTGAACTCACTATCTTCAGTAGTCCATATATTTTCGGGCATTTTGATTATTCTCCTCTTGGTATAGCTATTTTCTTGCTCTGCTCATCCAATGGTGATGTTTCAATTTTTTTTTGTCGCCTTCTCCAGGTAGGGTGTTAGATCTATTGCGATGGGTTTATATGCAGGATCTTCACTACTGTAGCGTCGCCTCTGCCGGCTGGTAAAACGATAATGCTCTTCTTGTCTCGTAGCTTCCTGCGGTGTATTCTTCGTTAGATATGTTTCTTCTTGGTGGTTTTGCTCTTCGTAATACTCTGGATACCTCTTGTCCTATCACTTCGGCTTTATCTTTCTCCAGTTTCTGTATGGCACTTTCTACACTGCAAACAATTTCTTCTACTGGAGTGAGTGAAGGAGCTACAGCGAAATTGAACCTTTTGGTGGTGTCCTTGTCCAGTGCTTGTATACTTGTATACTTTTATACTACCGTGCGTTGTTTTTTGATGTTTCTGATTTCTGTTCTTCTTTAAGTTTGTCAAATTTCTTCTTTTGTGTTTCTATTGGCAGCATGTGCTCGTTCTCTCCTCTTAGGTGTGCTAGATTGTCAATCTTCTGCCACAGGGCTGGGTGGTTTCCAAAGTTCAAATGTAGATCTAGTAGTCTCTTGCTAATATCGTTAAGTTGAGATTATGTCACTTGGATGGAATTGCGTGCTGAGGTTGAACTTGCCCTCCGTAGAATCTACGTTGTTGCAAATGTAGTAGTCTGGTGTTTCAGCATCATGCATTTGGGTATAATGCTCTCGTCGCGGCAGCTTCGCAAAAAGGCTAAACTGCATAGTAACCATTGTTTTCTTACTTGTAACTTCTCGAACGTCCTTGATTGATGGAAAATCTCCTCCCCGTAGAGATGTGAAATGTGTGCTTCTTGGTTCTCGGGTTGTGAACCGCGTTGTAGAAATGTTCCCCGAAGGGCCGCTTCGACGTTTTGGTAGAGTAGCATCTGGCATCCTTATGAAGCTCTTCTCGGTCTGACTGACTTAGAAGAACTGACGTTCGGATACTGGACGGTGCCGTTTTATTCTTCTGGATATCATTAACAGCATGTAATAAGCTACATTCTGGATCTTCTATAAGAAATTGTTACTACAACATATCTTCAAGGAACAAAGCATCCATAGTTTTCTGAGTTTCCCATTTATAATGTTCTTAATATTATTTCACATGGCCACATTATACATATTCTTATTATTATTACCAAGGAATAACTGTAACTTTCAACTTCAAAATTCATTCAAAAATTCAGAGAGGTAGATCGATGCACACCCAGGTGGATGCTCGCCACTGGTGTAGAGGCAGAGAGAATTCAGCAAAGGAGGTCTCAAAAAAAGGGGGATGCGCGCCGTGCGCAGATGTAAATCAAAATATTGCTGGATGTAATTTTCTGAAATACGTCGAAGTGAACTAACTCAATTCCAGAACACAACATTGAGCGTAAGGCAAACTGCCGAGCTGAGGCAGTAGCCCCAGCTGCTGTTAATCGGCTCCATTTTCTTCAGAAGTATGGAGGCTAACTTTTCTTTCAAAGTTTCAAGGGCGTCTTCAGACCAATCACCGAATTGTATATGAGATGAGGTGAAGAGTGGCTGGAATGCGATTATCAACTGCTTTGATAATGCTGATCTCGGCAACAAATTCGGCTACTATCCAGCTTTCATTTCTACACCCCCGTAGGCCACACTCAATTCGTCTAATACGCTGACATAAATATATTTTAAGTTCGTGGCTATAAAATAAAAATTGTGATGAATTTATGTTATCAAATGTAATTGCGTACATTTATTATAAATATTAAACACTATGAAATAAAAAGTTTGATATGAGATGTCATATAATAATATAGTAGTCGTAAATAAAAACATTTGGGTAAGTTATTGTCCCAGTAAGTTTAGCTATAAAATTTCAATAAAAATTATATTTCCGACTGCAATCAGTATCAAAATGACGATTATCTCGTATATTGAAACTATAAAAAATATGTATAGGATAAAAATAATGTGTTTCTAATATAGAAAGTGCATGTGAGATAATGAACTTGAGATTAGTGACGAATAAATCGTTACCTAAAAAGAATTAAGAAATGTGTTCTAATGAGTAAAACGTGTAAAGAATAAAATAGCCATTGTGCATGCAAAGGAGTCATTCTGAAATCTGTGAAAAGAAACAGTGATTATTGCAATGTTATACAACCTTTTAGAAACGAAATTACGTTTTAATTAAAGGTGTGTAGGAAATATAAAACGAGGGTTTTTTGGTGCAAAAAATGAAAATCGGGTCAATCATACGTGGATGTTTTTAATGGGGTTGAGCTTCGAGACTCAAATTAACCTAATTTGCAGAAACTAAATGTTATTAAATTATACATCAAAAAGCTTGGAATTCTTTGACGGTAAGTTTTAAGCAGAAAGGCCAATATATATACATTTCTTGTCAATTCCACGCTTATGCAGACGATAGTCAACTTTATTTTAGTTTTAGTATGGAGGATTTGCACGATGTTTCTAATACCATTAACACCCAATTAGATGTTCTTTTGGAAGTTTCGCGCAACCACGGGCTTATGATTAATCCGAGTAAATCACAGTTGATGTTATTTGGAAATAAATCCAAGCAGCAAGAGTGCAAAGATGTCTTAAATATAGAAATTGAGGGTATCCGGTTGGAGTTTGTCGAGGTGTCGAGGAATCTGGGTCTCTGGGTGGACAGCAGTCTCCGATTTAAAACACACATAAATAAAATGATTCAGAAATCTTATGGCACTTTGAAGACGCTTTTTCCTAATAGACATATATTAAGTCAGCGGATTAAACTGAGAATTACCGATTCGTTGATACTCTCTAACTTCAATTATTGTGATTCAGTGTACGGACCTTGCATCGATGCAGTTGATGTTGCTCGGATACAACGGGTTCAGAATTCATGTCTTCGGTTTGTCTATGGAATCCGAAAGAGGGACAGGATCACCCACAAGTTGATTGAAGCGAATTGGCTGAATATGTGTAACCGACGTAGGCTACATGCTGCGGTACTGTTTTATAAAATTTTAATAACGAAAACCCCACCCTATCTCTATAATAAAATCAGATTCCGGACGGATATCCACAATATTAATATCAGGCATAAAAATACGATCACTATACCTCGGCATCGACTTGCCTTATTTGAACGGTCATTTTCGTATAATATTGCAATCTTCTGGAACTCGCTATCGGATAATCTTAGGGCGGTGTCAGTAAATAAATTTAAAAACGTTTTCCGGGCTATTCTTCAATCCCAGCAGTATTAATGAGAGCGACAGGCATAATTCAATAATTCATAATTTTATTAATTCACTTACATGAGAAATTAATGTTCTTGTTCTTTTTCGGGTCAATCTTCATGTATTTGTTTCCTTACGCACTGGTTACGGCCACTCGTATCTGGTCCAGGTGGTAGAACAGATGGCTTATGCTAATCTGAACCTGCACCTATTAACTACGTTAATTATTTATTTTTATATACATATATATTTTTGTTTGTTTGTTTAATTCATATTAGGATATGCATTTCTTTTCTTTTCTTTTTGTTTTACTATAATAAGTATTGTATTATCAATTTAGTTAATAAAGGCGTTTATTATTATTATTATTATTATTATGTAAAACAGGTTATAGATAGATTAGAGATAATTATTACATTAATTATGCCCAACGAAAGGCCAGTTTAAATACTCCTGTATACACAACATTAATTGACAGGCCACTTTTATTCACCCTTACATCAATGACATTTACATATTTTGGTACCCAATTTGTTTCAAAGCACTCCTTCCATTTAATTCGTATGCAATTGCAAGCATATCCCAACATATTCTGCCATCATCCCTTCTGCCAATAGAATACGTTTCTTGTAATTCAATTGAATGCAGTACTTGCCCCCTTTATGCACGTTATGCAGTTGATTTAACACAATATTATAAAATTAATAAAAGCGTAGTAAAATGTGATTTATTACGTGATTTACAGATGGGCTAAGTTGAAGACGTAACACTAGTTAAATACAAAGCACCATCTTGCGAAATATTTTAAGCAAAACATTTATTACAGGTGAGTCTTGCAATAGTCTGCAAAGACAAGTAAATATTCTTGGGATTTAAAACATTATCATTATTCACGTGAAAATGACTGAAGTCGAAACGCGTCGTGAATAATCAAAATTAAGTGTCTATAACTACGGATAATAAAACAACCGGGATAAATTTCAAACACCGTCGAAGTAATTAACTTCTTAAGATCGTCTGCATATATTAGGAAAATATAAAATTGTTGGTATATATATATATATATATAGTAGGAGAGAATTCGTGCGGAACTCCAGACGTAATATTTATGAACTTAGACAGATTCCGTTATCTCCTAATTGCGATCGAAGATATTAGATTGAACCCATCTTGGGACGCCCCACGCCGAATGTTATGGTATTTCCTTGCTGAATTCTGTATAGAAGGAATCAATTTGAATAAGTTGCTTTTAACCAATCAATCGGGAAATATTATTAATTATATTTTTGATCTATTGAAGATAAATGAGAATTTTCCACCTTGGATTTAATAATTGGCGTGATAAAAGCTTTCTTCCATTAGGACCTTATCTTCATTGACAGATTTGTTAAATAATGTAGTGGTGGGTTTGACAAGACATATGGCGCAACCACGTGGAATACACGAAGGGACACAATCCATATCGCCTCGTTTCTTAATTTAAAGTTAGCAAATGTGTTTCCGAGGGGTTGGTCCGAACTGTTGAACGACTCGCCGAGCGAACAAATAATACATGGACAAAA
The DNA here is from genome assembly GCA_959613385.1 of Geotrupes spiniger. NCBI lineage: Eukaryota > Metazoa > Arthropoda > Insecta > Coleoptera > Geotrupidae > Geotrupes > Geotrupes spiniger. The sequence continues at coordinate 8,742,163 of OY390739.1, forward strand.
CCAGTGCGGAGGCTGTAATTATCACGAAACAGCACATCGCGGATTAATAAAGAAGGGCAAGTAGCGGAAATGGCAGAACGATACAACGAGGACTACTCCACGAATAAAAGTGATAGGAAGAGAAAAGCGGAGAAGGGCATGATGAGTACTTTCTACAAAGGTAGGAAAACTACAAGAACCCTACCAAAACAGGAAAGAGAATGAAAATAATGAAAATGAAAGCAGCGAAAGAAAATTTAAAAAAGGAAAATGGGGATAAAAAAGTAACTAATTGAGAAAGAAATTAAGGACATTAGTAATAGTATCGAAAGGATTGAAAAGGAGAGCAGGAAAAATAATGTGATAATGTATGGATATGAGATGGATACAAATAATACTTTTTGAAGGGACGTATGACTTTTTTGAAACAGCACATGGAAATAAACATCGAGCCAAATATGGTCACGAAAATACAAGAACAGGTATGGGCGATAGAGCTAGAAATTAATTGGAAAAAAATATGATAATGAAGAATAAAGCCAAATTGAAAAATCTTAAAGAAATTATGGTTTTCATTAATGAGTATCTGCCAAAGAGACAGGAAAACAAAAACAAATAAAAATGATGGCAAAAAAGTAAGAAAAGAGGAAATTAGTTTTAAATATGATATCAGATAACTATAAATGGGGAAGAATGCAGATGGAATGAAAATGTATAGACGATGGAAAAAACAAAAACTAAAGCAAAGTCTCGGGTGCGAAATTTTTGATATGGACCGGTCGAATGTCAAGGAATGGAAAAAGAAGAACAAGTATGAAGTGGAGTTATATACTGAGCACATATATATCTGGGATGTAAGAGGGACTTATGTTGGAGTACTCAAGGGCCTGGAGACGGAAGCAGAAAAGTAAGAAATGACGGTCATGCGCCCTAGGAAGGCAAAGACGAAGGGGAAAAGATCGTATTTTATGAAACGATTGAAGAATTTTATGATAAACTCTCAGATGAAGATATGAATATCATTATGGGAAACTTTAATGCCAAAATATGTCGAAAGAAATCAATAAGCCAATAATTGGACAGTTTAGCAAGCATGAGCTTTTTAATAATAATGGTCTCAAGCTTATAGGACTAGCGGCAGCAATATAATGAGCACTTGCTTTGAACACCGACAGTTTCACATAGCAACATGGATATCACCAGATGGAGAAAGAAACGGAAAATCAAATTAACTCCATATTGATTCAAGATTTAAAAGAGCGGTGCGAGATGTTAGATCATATAGGGGAGTACAAATATTGTCAAATAGACGGGAGCTGCAAGGAAGATCGATAAATGGAGTACTTTGGCAAGTCGAGAGTCAACAAATTGCAGTAAATGTTGCGGCGAACAAAAAAACGAGAATAAAAGAAAACTGGTTTAATATTGTTTGCAGAAAATATAGGCAAAAAGTACAGGAAGCTAGACAGAAGATGTTACAGACTAATTCGCCACAGGATATATCCAACAATAGAGATAGAAAATAGTGAAACATGTTTACAGAAAAATTAAACAAGCATTCTACTAAGTTACACTAAAAAGTAGAATAAAATTGCAAAAGAAAAGACATTAAACATTTCTATCAGGAAACTAAGTTTGCTGGAAAAGTACCAAAAAACCGACTAAACCAACAACGTTATTCTGCCAAGGCAACGGTAGGAACATAGTGGGAGATGAAGAAGTGGTAAATGTACGAAGAAATCGTTTTGAAGATTTAGACGAAGAAATAACTGGAGAAACATAGAGAAAAATATGGAATTGATATAGCGCCTGGAGAAAATTGCATTGCACTTTTATTGCAGAACGAAATTTACGAATCAATAAAAACTATAGGGTAGCAAGAGTGAATGCCAGAAAAACGGAGAGAAGCAGTAATTTACCATTACCACAAAAGGGCGATAAAATAGAAAATTAGACAACTTATTATATTTAAGTAAATTCATTTTTTTAATGTTATTAAATTTCTTTGTATAAGTTATATTAATATTACTTTGATAATCTATAAATACGTGAATCGGAATTAAAGTTTGTAATTTACCTATCACAGGACGTAGTTTCTCTTTTCACAAATATTCCTCTTGACTTGGTCCTGTTTATAGTTAACGATAAATGGCCGCTCATTGAAGAATACTGCAACTTCAGTCTGGACGCTTTTATTTCGTCCCTTTCGTTTATTTTCAATAACTGTTTTTTCAACTTCAAGAATGAGTTTTATTGACAAATTGTTGGTGCTCCTAAGGGTTGCCCTCTTAGTCCGGTAGTTGCTCAGATAGTGCTAGATTACATGTTTGATTATATCATCCCTACATTTCCTTACAATATACCATTCATAAGAAAGTATGTAGATGATGTCATCTGCGCGGTCCCTGCGGATTGTATCGATGACACCCTATGCATATTTAACAGTTTTAATGAAAATATTCAATTCACGATCGAAGTGGAAAGTGGCAGATCTGTACCATTCTTGGATACTAATGTTATTCGGGGTGAAACAAATCACATAATGTTTAATTGATTTTATAAACCGACAGCATCAGGCAGGTACATAAATTATCATTCAAACCATCCTTTCAGACAGAAATTGAATATTATATATTATTAGTAATCCCTGTTTTCATAACAACAATCTAAAATGTCTAGCTAAAGTAATTACGAATAATGGTTATCCACGCATTTTAACAAATAGTTTGATTTTCAATACCCCTCAGAACATTGTAACAATCTGTAGGAATGATAATATGAAGATAGCCAAATATAACTTAAAAACTATCAACCAGTTGTTCACCAAAACTAAAGATAAAACCCCAGAATGCTACAGGTCTGAAATAATCTACAAAATACCGGGTTCGGTATGTGAGGGGTGTTACATAGGACAACCTTCACAATGGTTGAAATCTAGAATTACCCAACATAAGAGTGATTGTAGGATTGGTAAGAATTCGTGTGCTTTGTCCCTACATTTCTCTGAACAAGAGCATAACTTTGATTTTTCTAATGTGTCCATTTTGGAAACACAATCAAAATACAAGCATAGGATTTTTTAGAAATGTATTACATCAACAAGCACACGGATTCGATCAATTTTAGGTCAGACGTTAATCAACTTAGCAACATCTATACGCATTTATTGAATTTTAATTTCATAAACAACATACTCGATGATGATTCCCTTTAGTGCTTTCTTTCCCGTTTCAATTCATATTTTAAATTTGGTTTTGTAAGGTGCGTGTTGGCACCGACAACATTTAAAGTTAAGTTGGTACCTACCAAAAAAAAATGTTTTCAGTTCAATCAGCATTTAGTCAAATACTAACCTCAAATTTTAACATGTGTTTACAATGTGACGAAATAATTTTACGTTTTAACTTCATCTATTAATTTAATCGTTCGATGTTTCAATGTGGATAAATGTTGAATTGGCCATTTTCAAAAAGCGACTCTCTTTTGTGTGAGTATATATTTTATAAAAATTAAACTTTGCATGGCCTAGTTCTTAATGAGGCATTAACTTGTAGCTTTCCTGATGAAGCAATCAATTATATTGCGAAATATATAAAAGAACAACTAATTGAATGCAACTAACCGCTTTCCTCGATATTCATCGTCTTGGATCTTAACGTACGGTCGATGCTCCTTGCATTTATATATATATATATATATATATATATATATATATATATATATATATATATACACGAAAGATGGTCTAATCTTACACCACTATGGTGTAGTGAACATTAATTAAAACAGGTCCATGAAGACTAACTGGTGGATCGCTAGACAATATTGTTTCTGAGTTATTACCCTTCGTCAGTAGCGATTACCAAGAACCTTAGTTGTTGAAATACCTTTACACGTAGTGGCCATCAAAACTTCTTGGCGCGAGCCAATCACTCCTAATGAACCACTGACAACAGAACACTGACAAGACGATACCTTGTCTAACACCTCGCGGCGAGTAAACAAGACGACTGTCAAATGTCCAGTGTCAACATATAAAAGGATTGCTGCAATTAAGTTCAAAAACAATTCAAATTGAAAATGTGTCTTGTCAAATATGACAAGACACATTTTTATATGTTGACACTGGACATTTGACAGTCGTCATGTTTACTCGCCGCGAGGTGTTAGACAAGGTATCGTCTTGTCAGTGGTTCATTAGGAGTGATTGGCTCGCGCCAAGAAGTTTTGATGGCCACTACGTGTAAAGGTATTTCAACAACTAAGGTTCTTGGTAATCGCTACTGACGAAGGGTAATAACCCAGAAACAATATTGTCTAGCGATCCACCAGTTAGTCTTAATGGACCTGTTTTAATTAATGTTCACTACACCATAGTGGTGTAAGATTAGACCATCTTTCGTGTAAATTTTACATTTTTCTGTCATATTTGACAAGACACATTTTCAATATATATATATATATATATATATATATATATATATATATATATATATATATATAAAATATATATATATTGTCGAAACGTAAAAATTGATAATGACCAAATAAAAATTGTACATTATCACTCTTGATTTTTTTAAAAATAACGCCATCTAATACCCAAAAAATATATATAAATATATATTTCTCAACAAAATATATATATATATATATATATATATATATATATATATATATATATATCCATTAATATTTATCTTCGGTACATAATTATCAAATAATACATTATAAAATTTTGCGACAGTATTGTTTGTGCCATAATTGAATAGCTCTTTTACTCAGATAATGACTATAATGATATTCTTTATTATCTACCAGTTATCCAGAAATTTAAGGGATAATAATTAAGTACAAATCTGAAGTAAACATTGTTCATTGAATTGATTGTATTAATGGACAAGGAATCACTCATATGCCACTTATTATCTTTGCTTTGGGCCACAAACTAGTGCAACATGCGACAATTGTAATTGTGGTTTTTATTTATTAATTATGGTTGTAGATTTTTCAGTTTCATTTACCCTTCTCTAGTATTTTTTGAGGAACAGCATTCATAGAATTATTAGATTTCTTGTTTTTTAATCTTTGATTTTAATTAATAAAGATACAAAGACGACAATTTCGATCTCTTGGGTTCGGCAGCACACCAGTGTGTCGGTGGACTCATGATTCCGTAGCAGAGTTTTCCATTTTTTCTGCGAAGTTGCTTCCATTGCAGGTAAGTATGTTTTCTAAATTCGTCATAAATTCGTTGTTCCCATTACCCATTACCACACCAATAACCAACACACGCAGACAGAGACATCAACTTTTCAGGTCCTACATGCTCTATAACTGGTATTGAAACCAACCTGTGTAGACTTAAAAGCTCCCCACTCCGAGGAACATAAATGTCATTGTCCTGCATAGTTCTATAGTCTCTATATTTATATAGACGCATCCACACATAGTCTAGCCGTAGTGGCTTTTTAGCGCCCTTATACGTTCGGCATATCTATTATTAGTTTCATTTGATTGGAACAAATATAGAGCTTTGTGTAGGTGGGTGGTGAACACTGAGCTTCTCGGCTTTCCTTTTCATGAATTTGCGTAGTGCATCTTCACAATCGCCAGAAATATATCCGTTCTTACCCTAGCGAGGCATGAGGTAGAAAATGTAAATTTGACAATCAGTATCTTGAGATTTATAAGGCCTCCGCTCTATATATCCTGGTTGGAAATTTCTATGGACGGGCGATTTAGGTCATCATTGAATTCCATCATATTTTGGGTTACCTTGGTTTGTTTCAAATCATTCGAATCCCACTTCATGACCCTAATGTGTACGACAGAATAGGCGTAGACAGCATATTTGTTGCTGCATCTCATTTTTACGTTGTAGTTAGTTGTGAACCTTAGAGGTTGCCGATCAGGCTAATTGTCAATTATTGGTCATTTCTCATTTTTTATATTTGCGTCTTTCTGATTTTTATGTAGTGGCGTTTGCAATTGCAATTGCTTTTTGCGTTGCCATAGTTGTTTACTTCCATCATATCTGCATCAGTTTACTGTGTCAACGCAACAGCGCGAACATTTTTACACTTTCATTTGCTTCCAGGCTAGTTTTACAATTAAATTATAGTTTAGATTTAACTTTTTAGTATTCTAGTAAATGTCAAACCTTATTCGATTGGCCGGTCAGGTCTTATTCAACATCGGAATCATCGTGTACATCTCACTAGACCAATTGGGTTTGTACTGGCGAACTTGCGATTAATAGAATAGCATTTTAGATTACTATTCCCCTAGCCCTATTACTTATAGCATTATTTAGTTGAAGTGTTTCTCAATGATATTACAATTCTCGTTTACTATCAACTCCGTGCTGATGACACACATGGTTATTTATTATCGTTTTTCTTTTTCTTACGTCTGCTTCGATTATTCTTTAAAACGTGACTGAAAATGAACTAAAAATAATTGCGAAACAGATATGTCATATCATATGTTAACTCGGTGTAGTTGGTAAAAAAATAAAATAAAAGTGTTTTGGAATGTTTATCTACACACATTTTCGTAATAATTAGCTAGTGAATGCGGCAATGTTGGAGTAATTCAGTTTCATGAGACAATAGTGGGCATTCCATTACGATAAATAATTTTAAGGTGATTTTCCCCTGCATCCAAAAGAGCAAGCATCTCCTTCTCATACTCTGATACATTTGCTTAGGAGCGCAATCTTCTTATCGAATTTGTGAATAATATGTCGAACAACTTCACTTGACGAAAATCGTACTGGGTACCGTGGTAGGACAAGACTGATTAATTTTCACTGGGTCAAACTTACTCAGATGGCTCAAATTAGTTTCACATTCTCTTCTCGACTAGATGACCAAGTTCAGTCATAATAGAGTTAACAATATCAGAGTCATGATATGTTCATCTTTGGAAGCACCACACTCTATATAGCCATCAATGATGTTAAACGAGTGTTTCTAGGAGTAATTTTATTAATAGTCTGCTGGGTATAGAAGAGGGAAGACTGAGAAGCCAGTGAACCTGATGATATATCATTAGATTAGAGATTAGGGTCTTAACTGTGGAATTGCTTTCTTCCGTTCAATGATCATGCTATTTAACTTCGGTATTATGATATATTTTATACGTCACTGGGACGAAGCTCTAAACATTTCAGCTTTTTAGACAAAGTTGTGAGCAGATTGTGTGGCCAGTCCTATCACAACCATCATATTTGATATTTTTTCGGCAGAAATGTTAATAGTGCTGCAACATTTAAGGCACCACATGAAACGCACAGGAAACGGCGATAGTAATTGTGGATATTATTGATATATACACCTACCCTATCTCTCCTATACACATTAGCTTGAGAGCTGGGAATATTTCCGTTTACGTACCAACTGCAGAGTTGAGATTGGATCCCGTAACATATACAATATCAGCTTCAGAGGTCGGTACATTTAAATAAAATTGATCGGTTTTAATGCGTAATCGACGATATATTATAGTCACCATTATTCACAGCATTTACATTGTTATGACGAAAATATCTACTTTATTTTATGTCCTTGCATAAATGCCGCCATTTCTGGTCCATGGGTATTTGAATGTATTTTACTTACTTCGCGGGAGGCTTTGAATAAGATTTTGTTATTGGAGGGAAGATGTTCGTTTATAAAGGGACTATCAGAGATTACCTTTACTTTGATACATCCGGGGGATTTATTGGCTCTTTTTGCGATGATTTCAGCTGGCAATATCCTTTTACAGCCTACGAGAATGGACTCTTATGATAATATTATTGTGTTTGTTGGCAGGATTACGCGAGGCCACTCGGTGCGCTTTATCAATAGCGGATTCCTCAGTAGGGGACTGGATAGCATCACCCATTTTATAAAATAATACCGTAACATTTTCAGCATCTTATACTGGGTTGATAAAAAGCAATAAAATGTATTTTATACTTTTCCTGAAACTGCCAAGTAATGTCAGAAATACAAGACTGATGCGATACGTGAAAGTTTATTACGGTAAAAATTTACTCATATGTAAAAATGTATACATACCGCAGCAGTGATATTGTTTTAAACATCTTTGCATTGCCAATGCAACAAAACGATTTTTGCAGTTTCAGGAAAAATTGTATTAGAAGAGGGGTGCTTCTGTAAAGTTATTTGACACTCTTAAGTACTAAGAGCTTAAAGTACTCGGCATAAATGCCTCCTACTCAGAATACTAATACTCTAGCAATTCCTTCGTGCATTCTAACTGACAGAACCGATAGATCAAATATTTAAATCAAACTATAATCAACTACAATCAAATAAACTTCTAACAATATATTTATTGTCAAACGACTATGGTCGTACTATGGTCGTCAATATCAATTAAGTTTTGTCTGCTGGACTTGTAACCTATTTCTTTCTATATGCACTATCCATCTTAGTCATTGGGACATTATGACGGACGTTATCTTTGCTTCTTTTCTTTCCTGTTTATCAATGGTATCTTCATTTGGTTTGCTTTAGTTATCATGCGGCACAGGCATAGTAAAGGTTGGCTTTCTAACGGTTTTAAAAATTCTCTTCTTCATTTTTCTTGATGTATTCTTTTATTTCATTAGTATTTTCAGCATTTCGTACTTCTTGTTACCTCACCTCGCAATTTCTGACTTTTTACCTTTCCAAACTCATCCCTTCTGCCGTTCGTAGCTAATTTCCAAATTTTCTGTTTGGCTTCGCATATTGCCATGAATTTTGTTTTTGTTGGTTTATTTCGGGTCCGAAATTTTTTGATTTTTGATTTCGTCTTTGCGATGCGTCTACGGTTGTCCGCATATGCTAGACATCGATGCTTTGTTGTTGCATATTGTCCCTTTCATTTTCTGCTTCTAATTGTTCTTTCCAAAGTCAGGTTGATGAATGCAGTAGAGAGTGGGTTAACTTGCGTCAGGCCATTTCCTGCCACAAATTCTGTTGATTTGTGGGGACTTTCTGTTTTATTCAGTGCCATAGTTCTTAGCCTTATAAGTCCTCAAGGACATCTTCTGTAATATTGCTTAATCTTTCCTTAATAGGTTTAGCCAGTAGTTTTCACTTAAAGAGTTGTTAACTTTTTATGCAAAGGGCATAAAAAAGAATGGACAACCAGCGCGGTTGTCCATTCTTCGGGAATTTGCCCTTTCCCCCGTAATAGTTTTAAAAGGTCATATACTCGTATTCTTTCAGTTAAGTGAACTCCCCCTACTTTAATCATTTCTACTGATACTCTGTGTCCTCCTGGACTTCATCTTTCGTTGGTACTTTATATCTTCCTCTTCCCTTCTGGCATTGTAACCTGCTTCTTCTTTGTCTTTCTCATTTCCCGTATTTAGAACTTCATCAAAGTGTTCTTTACATCTTTTTATTTCCTTCCCCGCTTATAAAATAGCTATTTCTGCTATGGCAATCTTTTTCTGTCTTTTTTATTTCTTATTAAATGCTCAGATTTCCGTATTCTGATATTTTTTCTCATTGTATAATATTTTTTTTCCCTATACATGATTTGGCATTTAGCATAATTTTTCAGTTGTTTTGCGATATCCCACTGATTTTAATATTCTCATCTATTTTTTTGTATTTTGTGCTTCTTTTGCTCTACTTTTTTGCAGATTATCCTTGCTAAGAAATTATCTGATCCTGTGTCTGCTCCTCTGCTTCCCACGTTAATAATTAAGTTCATTTGTTTTCTTTCTACCAGTACCTGATCGATGTGGTTGCACACCTTACCTGGTGTTGTCCATGTCCCTTTATATATCCCCGTCCTCTCCAGTTGCGTACTCCGCACCACTATGTTTTTTTTTATTGCAAAATTAATCAATCGGTGTACATTATTATTAGATATTTCGTGGTTATTGTGTACTCCTATTGTTAATCGGTACATTTCTTCGTTCCATAGTTGTAAAATATGTCCTTTTCTTCTTCTACTTTTTTTCTGAGGCGATTATACTGACATTATTCTCTCTTCGCAAACGTATAGTACCATAACCTCTCTGATATTGGTTTGAAAGACATCACCTTATGTTTATATTTTTTTGTAATATAAAACCAGTTCCTAGCCCACCACTTTTAAAAATGTCTTAAGTTCTATATCTACATTACCTTTGTTCTGATATCTTTTAATTTCCTTTATTCATTGTTTAAGACTTACTCGCGCAAAAGTGCCCCTTGCATTTCATATGCCCATAAAAATATATCATTTCCCTTGATCTTATTTAATTGATCAGGAGTTTTGAGTATTATTTCCTGTGTCATTTGTCCGCCTGACCGTCCTTCTAATTGTCTATATTGTATAGTTTTTTGGCTGGACAGTCTCCTCATGGACCAGTTTCTTTAGTTCCTTATTCTGGATCCACAACTGATTGGAAAAAATAGTTTGTTGTTTCCTTAACAGTTTTACCTTTGCCTTTCCGTTCGTATTTGTACCTTGCAATTTGCTTTTATTCATCATCACCTTCCATTTCTCCTCGAATTTTGTAATTGCACCACATTAATCACGTTGTGCTGAGCTTTATTGTGAGTACTTCTTTAACTTTCGTTTTTCGTCTCATTTTACTTTCGATGAACTTTTCGGCTTCCTTTTTCCTACCGTCTTTGGAAGTCGTTCTCTTTACCACTACGTTGTATGTCCTTGTTGCTTAATCTGTCCTGTCTGTATGCCCTACCAACATTTTTGTCCTTGCAGTGAGTTGTTCCCTTACCACATTGCGTAGATCTTTCTTTTCTTTTATTTTAGCCCTCAATTTTTCATTCTCTTCCGTATTCTTCCTTATCCGTTTTCAACCACTCAACTGCTTCCACTGCTTGCTACATTACAGTTCTTATTTCGCCATGTAGATCTCTTAATGCCTTCAAAAAGTATTATAACTCGTAATGCGGGGTTTATTACCTAGGAGTGCTATTGCCATTTTTTGTTTTTAACAAAAACTTTCTTCTACGCTACTATATATCGCCATCCCAATCTCGTTTATAATGGGACATTTACTTATACTATAAATGAATACCGTGCGATGGCAAAGTTGGTTCACGTTTATACAGGGTGTTAAAAAAATGTCGCAAACTTTGAGGTCTGATAGTATGGCCCAAAATATGCTGAAAAGTCGTAAGGAACATGGATCTACAGATTGGGAGATACGATGCTATTATGGAATCCAGACACCAGGTACGTTTTTCATTGAACAGTTTGATGGGTATTTTGGGCGACAGGTTACTAGACCCGGTTGTTTTACCAAAGCGATTGACAGGCGCTGCTTATCTGAACTTTTGCAGAACACACGGGGTAATCTTTTAGGCGAGATTCCTTCGAACCAAAGGCAACAGATGTGGTGCTCCGGCGCATTTTCCTCCATTCGTACCATTTGTTATTTCTACATCGTTCAACACAAAAATGAAACTTCGACTGGACCAAATATGACATATTGTGCACATGCTGCTGCGTTCATTTTTTAAACATTTCATATAATTTAGCCGGTAGTTTTCATAATCCCTCTTATCTCCGTAACAAAATAGCGATATTGACAGCTTCGTGAATAGTTGAAAGTCAAGCTGGTAAACTGTGTAAAATGTTCAATATATGCCATGTAATTTCTTGTTATTTTGCAAAGAAATATAATATAAAATTTGTGCACAGTGATATTGTTAGTTATTGTAAGAAATTAAATATTCAACAAGATAAAGTAAAGTGTGGCGTTCTACATGTTTTATCGTAGCGGATTTTCATGACAAAAAATTGAGGTATTCCTCGTTTAAAACAATTTTCAGCAAAACGATGCTATTATTTTACAATTGCACGAAAGGATTGAGTCGTGACAAAAGTCGTGTATATCACGTCGGTACAAAATGCACCAGTTAGTTGAGCAAAAAGGAATAAGCACGAAAAACAGATAAGTAGGCTACGATAATGAAAATTAATAAATACTAGATAGTAGTGTCTGTGGAAAACAGGGGCTAAATAATGATCGTGACTTAAAAAATGATAATGTGCTAGACTGAGATGAAATACAGGGGAATAGGTTTTGACGGCTATTTAAGAAGTAGACGCTGAACTCAATTGTACAGAGTTAATTAGCGGCGAAAATAAATTGGAAAAGTCGTTCGAAAGTATGAACGAAAATGACAGCAGTGATTGGAGTGCGAAGAACAATAGGATTCCTAAAAATAAAACGATCGTGAGCAGTATTAGACGTAACACAGAGAGTAATCTAAGCACGGTGCCAGAGTTCATCTATATGCATATTTATCGATTAGGTGAACCAATTAGTGTTATGTGAAATATATTACTGAGACATTGGCGAAGCACAGTTCAATTATATACATGCTTTTTATGTTGTTATTTGGACTAAATCAAGTATGAATGTTATTGCTTTAAATGTGAGTTTTATCGTGAAAAACATATTGAATTATGTGCTATGTTTGTGTTGTTTTAGAGCTCCATATAGGGATTTGAATATCTTTTTAGCAATTTAACTGATATTCTGGATTTATTACTCAAGCCTGATATAGCTTTTTCTATTTATGGAGATTTTAATATTAATTGTTATCGACACAATAATTAATGCGAGATTAAGTAATATTTTAGGTGGTTTTAATTGTAAATCTTTAGTTTAGTTGGCTGACCTACTAGAATTGTGGACGAGTCAATATCTATTATTGATAACTTTTTTTACAAATGCTGTAAGTACTGGATCGATAATATTACGAGGAATCATCAAACGACCACGCTGGAATTAAATAATACCGGTTTGGAACCTGTTCAAAGTAAAATAGATTTTAGGCCAGTTTGATTCTAGGAATATATTGACGTTTGAAAGGGACACGGAGGCTCAAGATTGACGTAGTGTTGTTGATCTCGAGTATGATAACGAAGTTTTTATGAAATTCATTACCACAATACAAATATGCAAAGACATGTGATACAAATTGGTTAAATTGTGAAGTAACAAACTCAAGTACCAAACTCGGGCACTGGTAGTAACACCTGTCTCATAAGTTTTGGGAAAAAGTTTAACAAGATATAACTTAAACAAAAGAAACCTTCATTAAGCAAACATAAAATAAAAATAACGCATTGACCTTAGACTTCAACACCTATAAATTAGATTGCTGCTAATTGTCCTCTATCCTCAACGAGATGAAGTTTTCGTCTGAATCCACTAATCTAGTTTTTCGATAAATTCTTTGTCGCAATTCTTGTTCATTCTGGGCCTCCCAACCAGGTTTACTGCACTTTTACTGCTAATAGGCCCCAAAACGTTTCACTTGGCCTTACCTGAAGGACATTCGGAGAATTATCATTTTTAGGGACATATGGTACATGATGGGCGTCCAACCAGTTAAGTGTATCTCTGGCATAATGCGATGATGCAAGATCAGGCCAAAATATGTAATCATCATCGGCAAAATATTTTGGTCACGAAACATGTTTATAATATTTGATTTATCGAAAAATTAGAGAAGTGGATTTAGAAAGCGTTCAAGCCATGGCGCGATACGTTACACGAAAACTTTGTTTCATTGAGGATAGAGGACCATTAGCGGCAATCTAACTTGTAGGTGTTAAAGTCTAAGGTCCATTAGTTATTTTTATTTTATGTTTGCTTAATAAAGGTTTCTTTTGTTTAAATTATATTTTGTTAAACGTTTTCCCAAAACTTATGAGACAGGTGTTCGTTGAAAACCCTATTGAGATTTTTTATTAAGGCTCTCTCGGTTATTATAAACAAAATACCACAGTTTTATAATCGCGAACAATTCAAGCTCTGTGTTTTTGAATTCGTACACAGAAGCTAAGATCTTTCATATTTTGAAATATAATACCAAATAATTAATAGCTTTCAGATCCTTCTTTGTTTATTAAGAAGAGTGACTCATTTTATAACCGAACCTTTAACCAGTTAATTTAACATTTCTATACAGGGCGTTTCCAAGAAAAGTAAAAGTTAATAAAGTTGTTCCAATTCATAAAACCGGCAGTACCGAAGGAAAAGAAAATTACAGACCAGTGGTAATTTCTTTGGTTTTCTTTAAGATATTGAAGGTGTTCCTAGATCAGAATGGCATCATTAGTAATAGCTTTAGAGTAGGGAAATCTACAATCACATTGAGCCTGGTGTGTGCCCCGTTGGGATATTCGATGACCTTACTAGAATATTTGACTATGTCAATTATAATAATATTAAAGCTAAATTATAAAAAAATAATCCTTTATTGGCATTTTCACTTTCTTACATTTCATTCCCCTATACCGCCCTTCGCCTCCGCCTCTTTCTCCACCCACCTCCTCCTGCCGCCGCTTTCTGTTTCCTTGGTTCTTTCTTCCCCCTGTTGTTCCAATACCCTCTTTTTCCTGCTCTCTTCCTTCTTCCCCATTATTTTGACTAACATCTCTAGTCCCCTTTCATCTTCACGCATATTCCTTCTCCAGTATTTTCCTTTCTTCTTTTCTTCTTCGTTCAGTTTTATCTCCTTGCACTTTCCTACCCATTCATCCCATCCTTCTCCACCGCCTGTACCTCCCTTCCATTCAGTACTTGTTTGCTTTTTCTTCACTTCCGCATCTAAACCTTGCTATTATCCTTTCTTCTTCTAACGATATCCCTTCCCCTAAGTATGATGGTAACCTCCACTGTACTTTTAGACTGGTGTACTTGGTGTTTTATCTTGCACTCCTGATTTTAGTTTCCCATTTTTGCGCGTCTACCGTCTCCATTATCTCCCTCTCTACTTGCTTTCTATCCCTTCTTCTCCTTTCTGCCTCTTCTGTAGCTAAACCTGCATTTTCATACATTTTGCGTCTACACTCTTCCCAGTTTGATAGTCCTGTTCCCTTACTTCCCCTTTTCCTTATCTTCTCTATTACCAACCTAACTAATCTCTGTTCTGGCCCGCCCCTCGCTATCATCTCATACCGCATTGCCCGTTTCTATATACTCTGTAGTCGATCTGTAGTCCAGATTCAATATCCTTTTTATTGGTCCTATGTGTACCCTCTCCAATCTCTTGCTTTCTTTCCACCCCCACACTTCCGCCCCGTACATCAAAATTCTATTTATCTATGTATTCCATATCTTCAATGTCTTTAAAATTCCCTCTCCTCTTTCCCCACAGATTTCTCCTCAGTTCTTCCTCCGCTCACCTCGCCTTTCTGCATGCATGCATATTTGATATTTTCTCTCACTACGAACCCCAGATACATCCACTCCTTCACCTGCTCTAATATGTCTTCTTTCCATGTCACCTTTACAACCCTCCTCCTCCCTCCTCCTTTCTTGAACACCATTATTTTTGATTTCCTTGTATTCAGCTCCAATCATCTTCTGTCCGTTAACCCTTCCAGCCTTTTCACCATTCCTTTTAACTAAGCTAAATTATATAATAACGGGATTCGGAGTAAGGCTCTTAGGTTGATTCCTTTTTACATGGCAGAAAACAATATGTTTCCATTTTACACAACGGCGGCACATTTTTTCAGATCAGTGGAATGTAGTAATGGGGGTATGGCAGGAATCCATATTGTGACCCGATTTGTTTGCGATCTATATACAAGTAAGCCGCGATGCTAGCTTTTTCGGATTACAAGTAGATGAGTTTCTTAATTGGAAAAGTCATTACATAAAATTGCTGCCAAAAGGACATCACCTGAATCTTCAACAAGAATTTCAAGATATTGACTTTAACGAATTTATTTATTTTGGAAATTTGTAGCTATTGCAAAGGTCATAAATTAACAAGAAAAACGTTAATTAGAATAACAGATTAAACAGCAACGAAATACGACGCCGAGACAAAAATAGAATATTTAGACCGAACCGCGTAGAGAGATTCATCATCGTAATGTTACTTCGAATTATAATTCTAGGTAAATAATTGAACAGATTAGGATGGTTGTCGATATAATTAGTTTGCTACATTTATATAATTTAAATCGCAAAAATGTACTTTCTAATGTACGAAATATTCGTAATGCGAGAGTGCGGACGTGACTTTCTCAGTTTGTGTACGCCGCGAGTCGACTTATCGATATCGATAAATGCGCGGGAACCGGTCTGGCAACGAAAGCTACGACCAGTCGCCGCTTTCTTAAGGGCATAGCAACATCTGTACGATCAAACAACCAATTAATATCTAATTGGCACTTAAGACTAGTGGAAAAATTAAGATTAAATAAATAAAAATAATTTGAAATAACGTAGTGTTTAAATAGCCGAGCGGGATCCGCAATAGACCATTCTTTCCTCAGCATCGAGACCGATGACTTCGCCTGCCACAATAATAATCGAAACTCCAGAAGTGGAAATCAGTAAGTGATTTTCAATTTATTTGTTTATAATAGTATACTACGAATTGTCGTGTTTCATTGTTCTATTGTACTTGCCTTGAACCTACTGATATTTTAAAACGATTTATTTTGTTTCGTTCTGCATAAATCACTGAGTAAATAATTGTATTCGTTATATCAAGTCTCAATGTTTATGGTGTAGTTTTGTAATCTTAAACTGGATTTTGTTCGTATTACTTGCATTCATATTTAATAAATAAAGCTTTGAATTATTTTATTTGTGTTTTATTTTCACGACAGTGAAACTTTTCTATCTAGACACATTTGCGATCGATTTTGAGATTCGTGTTTTGTGTGCTTTATTTAACAATTCAGTTTAATTAAAAATTAAAACCATAACACTCTATATTTCGAAGCAAGAAAACATTGGTTTTAAGTAAATATGTCTACCACATTAATACACATCGAGAATTTTAGAAGACAATTATGCTCGATGATGCGATGATGCTCGCTTTCCGCATTGTATTACAGGAGCACGAGGTTTTAGGAGGGAGGAGAAACGCGCAGGATTAAGCTCGAATACAACGTACGACTGAGTCGTCTGCCATAAACAACTCTGTTTAATACGTTGGTAACTAATACGACCTTAGAACCAGAACCAATCCAAACAACCTCTCCATTCAGAGAATATATACCGAAGTAATATGACTATTAATAACATTATAAATACGCCGATTTGTCTAGAATTCCTTTGTTCTTATACTGGACCGTAGTGAATATGCACGTGTGGTCAATTCATCCGGCTATTGTTGCTCATTATACTAATCAAACACATTGTAATTTCACATCCGCGTAGCCGACAATTACGTAGAAGTAAATATTGATAGTAAATTCAATATGAAAAAATAATGAAGACTTGCTCGTGCGAAACTACGACCCTAATCTGCCCGAAGATTATTGCGTATTTATACTGCTCCCATCAAACATCAAATATCGCGTACAATTAAATTTCAATATGTATGTCGAAATAAAAACAATTTTAGAATTTCATTAAACTGAGATAACAGAGATTACGAAAACTACGATTTCCAGCTAAAGTATATGAAATGTTTCAAAAATAAAAATATCAATAGAAATGGATGGTAGAAGTGTTTATTTCAATTTTTCTCTAAAGCCGTTTCTTTGATTTGGCCTTCAAACACAGCCGACTATTACTTTTGCACCGATAATAAGTAGACCTTCGATGTTTCATAGACGTAGAAATAACATTGATTTGTCAAATTTGTGTATTTGTTAAAATAGAGATTGTTCCGTTTTGAAAATGCGAACCATTATAACAATCGTACGTGACGCTTTTCGTCAATTGCACGTAGTTCTGCTACATTTAGCACAAGCGAAATAATTTTTATATTTGAAAACCTTAAACGCTTTACAGTAAATGCGCTAAATTTAATTAATTTTTTTAAGTTAAATTTATGTTAGGATTTTCGAATATAAATTTTTCATGAAAAATTGTACTAATTTAGAAAAGATAATTGGTTGGAGTACCAAATATGATGAGGACGTGGAGGTTTCAATTCAAATGTATACTGTAGCTCATTCCATTCCTTTAATAAAAACAATAATATAATATTACTATTATTATTACTAATAACTGCAGGCAAAATTTTAAAACAATAATTTTGTAGTTGGGAATTTATAATCAACTTATAAATAAAAAATCTAATTTAACAAACCCTTTAACTAAATTTATAGATTTTTTATTTGTTAATTTCATATTTAAAAACCACGGTATCCGTCAATTTATAATCATTTTATGCTTACGACTTGCTATTTTATATTTAAAAAATTGGTAAAATCCGTTTTATTCGAACACGCTCTTCAAATATGACCCAAAATGAATGCAAAATAAAAATGTAAATATGCAGATATTGAAGTATTTTAATGAGTCCATATTCCCGATTTAATGACAAGCCATTAAGTAAAATTCTCTTTGCGATGAAACGTTTTACGCGAAAATTGTAGTTACAGTGAACGTATACCGCGGTTAGCGACGAGTAATTGAAATCCACTGAATGGCACGAACTGAAATTGCATGGCGTCTGGGTAATACTTAACTAGGTGTAGTTAGGCAAGTTTGGCATAACAAGTTCTACGCGTTCACGCTGGAAACTTAAATATTATGTAATATTTTACGTAAAATATCAATGAATTGACTTCAGTCTCGCCGGATAATTTGTCGCAAACTCAATTGAGTACGAACCACATGCATAATCGTATGCCGTGGTTTCTGAAACTTGTGGTAAATTAAAATAATGTGTAATTATAAAAGTACTTATAAATATTATCATTTTAGTAATAATTTTTTGAATTTTTTTATTGCAATGAGCTTAAATTATTCAGTTTAGTCGATCAAATAGCGTCCTGTTGATCTCCAAGAATATTTGACTGGTCGGTCATCATTGGAGATGGGAATATATCTATAACCTACACGTCAGAAGTTATAACGATAACCGTATAGCGGATGATTTCAGATCTTATAAAGATGTTAACTAGGGCCTCACCAAAGTCACACTCAAGATAGAATATGTTCAGACTTTCTAAATATTTTAAATAGAGCAAAGTCATAGCCAAGAGTGAATTAGATGTTCTAAAACTGTTCAATAGGATGCCACCAAACCGCGAATCGGTGGAAACGCGTTGAATCGACTGATAAAGGCTAATTAAAGGAGCAAAAATATCATAATATTTTAGTTGTGGTCTAGGTAGATCTCAGATCAGATTGTAAACATATTTTGCTAATATACCTTTGTGCGCATGCGCCTTGTTAAGTGGTTGTACGCGCATTCGAAAAATGGAAGGCATCATAGCTATCATTACTAATAATAATTAGCAACCGTGTTTGGAGAGAAGGAAACCCTATACTTTCTTCAGCCATTCCTTCGAGGGATTCAGGGAGACTGTTTGGGTGCACGGGAATATTCGTTAGCTTTCTTTACAATCCACTGTACTAACAATACGGAGAAACCTATCCTAATCCATCCGACCACTGGATGAGCTACACCTTAAAAGAAAAATCAGCCAAAGTTTTCTGTCAATCAACACCAGACGGATAAGGTAAGACGATTTACGCACTTCATCGAGGGAGTTATGACAAATGTAGGAGTATTAATATTTTTTCTTGTCCACTGTAAATGTATCAACGTAGTTTCTTCGGAATATTGGACAGGAGAGTAATTTAGAAACAATAAAAAATAATAAAAAATATAATGCAACCTTTAACACAGAATATCACTTACCTAATGTAATAATTATTTACTTAACATGAAGATTAAAAACTAAATAGTAACAAAATGGTCGAAAAACGTAGGAAAACTGTTCAACAAAATATAAAATTATAAAACAATACATCAATCCAAAACTCGACGACAATTAATGGAATGAAATCGACACGTATGTGAGGACCTATTGTACACAAATACAAGTGTGGAGGGAGAAATGGTGGAAAGATGGAAGCAGGTGGACGCGCAGGAAAGAGAAGGGAAAATGAGGAGAGTGCAGTATAATGAAAGATACAAGGAGATATGTATATATAGAGGCAGGCCGAAATATTTGAGAGGGGAAAGAACAGGCAGAGAAGAAAAAAATATTGCACGGTTTAGGTGCGGGAGTGAGGAAAAAGGAAACAAGTACTGGATGGATGAGACGTATAGAAGGTGTGTATTCTGCGAGAAGGGGTTGGATGTATGGAGGCATTGGATGGAGGACTGTGCGGGGGTAGAATGGAGTGAGGAAGAGAAAAAGAAAGGAAGGGAATGGAAAAAGTGTGTAGACGAGAATGGAGAAGGAGTGGAACTTCTGGCAAAATAAAGGAGCGTCGGGAAGGCAGGAGAGAAACGGAAGGAGTACGGAAGAACATGGAGCAAGAGGAAAGATAGGATTCATTTATTATTTGAATATATTATTGAAATTTAGTTGATTACTTGGGATATATTATGGTTTATACAAAGGTTGTAAAAAAAAATTAGGATGCCAATAAAGGTTGTTTTTTTTGTACACAAATACGTAAAGAAGTAGTAGAAGTAAAAAGAAGAGCCAACAAAAACAAAAAGGAATTAAACGGAGTATGCAACCAAACTAACTATTTTAATATGTTATTGTATATAACTGATAAAATACAATTATCATTTTTGATATTACAAGTGTGCATGAAATTTAAACCGTTATTCATCATAGTTACAATGACCCGATTTAGGTCAAATATGCGCCGTTTCATTCGATAACTTGTTACCATTTTGAATTCATTATGCCTCTCTCATAGAAGACCTCGTCCCTATTGGCAAAAAATTGAGACAGTCGATTTTCACAAGCCTCTCTTGCATCGAATTTTTCACCAGTAAAATAGTTCGACATGGACAGGAACACATGGTAATCACTTGGTGCCATATCCGGACTATAAGGTGGATGCATAAGATCCTCCCAACCAACCTCCCGGAGCTTCTGGCGAGTCACTATCGATGTATGTGGCCTGGCGTTGTCCTGATGGAACACAATTCCTCTCCTATTAGCCGAGGCTGGCCGCTTCTGGACGATTGCTTTCCTTCAGACGGTCCAATTGTTGACAGTACAGGTCCGAATTAAGAGTTGTGTCGTAAGGGAGCAGCTCGTAGTAGATAATTCTCTTCAGAAATGAGTCGATTTTATTGCGATTCAGCAGCAATTCGCAGATGGAAATTCGATCCATGATGTTTTTTTGCGTTAACTCGTGTGGCACCCAAACATCGAGCTTGTTTTTGTATCCAGCCTTATTCAAATGGTTACAAACGGCTTTTTGTTCAATCTTTAGCTCTTGGGCAATCGAAACAGTGCTTACATTACGGTCGGACTCGACAATGTCCATGATTTTATCGATATTTTCGACAATTGGCCTTGTATCAGGACCTAGCGTTTTCGCCTTTATCGAAGAAAAACCGTAAAATATAGCCTATTTTCTCTTCGCTAGTGTCCATCTTTGGCGCGCGCTCAAACAAAACTGAGTCAACTAATCACATCTGTTAAAAAAATTTATTACTACGAAATCTCATCTTTCTAACGCCATAAATTGTAACCCGATCGGACTTATACTACGCGAGATATGCATTACTAAATCCATCTATTGGAAAAATAATGGATTTCTTTTTACTAGACCTATTATATATATATACAAACTTACATGAAACATGAACATAGGTCATAGTTGTATTTTTACCTGAGGTAAGAAGAGGAATGAAGCTAAGGCTATGTATAGAAGAAAGAGGAAAAACCACTTAGAAAAGAATTAAAAGAAATAGTAGAATCGTACAAGAAAAAAGAAGTAAGAAACTTCTATCATGAAGTGAAAATGAACAAAGGTCAATACAAAAATATTCTATTACTTGTCGAACAAAAGGACTGAGACAAGGTGACCCATCCTCTTCAACTTAGTGCAGAGAGTAAGTCAAAGGGAAAGTGGCATGAGAACGGAGGGTTGATATACGAAAGTAGACACAGTTTTAATTATTTATTAATGACACACCGAGTCACAACAGCCCATGCCGATGGCAAGATCATAGAAAGAAATAGAAAGAACTTGTAAACGATTAGAAAGCAGAGCCTCTCAATTAATGAAAGTAGAACAAAGTATATGGTAATGAAAGATGGTAACGGCGTCCACAACTGTTATTATCGACTGTGCGGGAAATAGGAGACTCCATTACCTTGGAGTAGGATGCAAAAAATTAAATAGAAACGCTAAAATAGGGTTTCACCAAACAATAATAACACCTACCTATGCGTGTGAATCAAAACAAAATTAATTTGGGAATGATTTTTTTTATGAATTAACGTGATGGATTTAAGAGGAGAACAAATCAACAAATAGAAGAGCAATACAAACCCAGCATTGTCCAAGTCGTGAAAATGCAAAGAGACTGGGTCACGAACGAGAACGCGATGATAGATGTGTTAAAATAATCTTAATGTGAAGAGACGGAAGAACGAGAAGAAAAATGGTTAGAGGAAGAGGAAAAACATCTCAGCGAGATAGGAGTCAGAGGTTGGAAGAAATAGGCAAAAGACTTCGAAGTTAATTGCCACTAGGGCTTGTAGCAATAGTATATATAAGAAAAGATTCCCACTCCCAGGCGAAATCATTATACCCATCAGTAAATCGTCCAAGCTCAAGACTCTTCATATCGATCGGGGGAGTTCTGTTTAACATATCAGTACCAGTACCAGTTTCCCAACTAGGTAAATCGATATCGCAACAACCTTTCATAATACCACATCTATAGATGCTGGATGAAAGAAACATAGATTATTTGTGTATGTGAATGTGGTGAGGCGTTTATACACTGCGGATAGCATTGCAGTTTTAATCGGTCAGCGGCCATGAGTGAGGCTCAACTGACTGGACTCGAAGAAAGCTCATAACATAACACCCATTATCG
Source organism: Geotrupes spiniger (assembly GCA_959613385.1). Classification (NCBI taxonomy): domain Eukaryota; kingdom Metazoa; phylum Arthropoda; class Insecta; order Coleoptera; family Geotrupidae; genus Geotrupes; species Geotrupes spiniger. Next base: position 8,764,926 of record OY390739.1, read on the forward strand.
ACAGTAGAAGCCCTACAAGGTGGCAAATAAAGACTGGATCGGTGCCGAGAAATATGTTAGAGCACTAATACTGGAAGTTCACGTACTTCAATGAGTTATGTATTGGAACTTCGCGCAGTGATAGATGATGGCCTAAAATCTAGGAATTCGTTGTACTTAAGTACGGTGGCCCAAAAATCAATTAAGGGGTAAGGCCATTGTGCGCGTCAAAATGAAAGGACAATTTTAGGATTTTTTTTACAGATGTACGGTGAAAAACTTGTCGATTTTTTTTATACAGTACTTCATGAAGTTTCTATGAGTACAAACAATTTTTTTTAGTTTTTGACTGAAAAATGGCTGCTCTACAGCGCGGTTCCTAAGATGAGTTTTCTTGGAGACTTAAAACGGACGAACCGACTGTATCCCCAAATATGAACCTAGAATAAAAATTCAACAAGTTTCCTTCAATATATATCATAAATTACTGGACCACGTAGGGAATTTTGAAAATATCGATTTGCCGAAAAATGGTGATCATATGAATAGAAAGTTGCCTTTTTTACGTAAAAATTACATATTAGGTGTAGTAAAAAGAAATCCATTATTTTTGCATGAAATTGAAACCTGTATTTATCATAGTTACAATGATCCGATTTAGGTCAAATATGCGTCGTTTTGTTCAATAATTTGTTGCCGTTTTGAAGGAAATTTCATTATGCCTCTCTCATAGAAATCCTGGTCCTTATTGGCAAAAAATGAGAGAGTCGATATTCACAAGCCTCTCTTACAGCGAATTTTTCACCAGCAAATTTTTTCGACATGGACAGGAATATATGGTAATCACTTGGTGCCAGGTCCGGACTATAAGGTGGATGCATAAGAACCTCCCAATCAAACTCCCGGAGCTTCTGGCGAGTCACTATCGATGTATGTGGCCTGGCGTTGTTCTGATGGAACACAATTCCTATCCTATTGGCCGAGGCTGGCCGCTTCTGGGCAATTGCTTCCTTCAGACGGTCCAATTGTTGACAGTACAGGTCCGAATTAAGAGTTGTGCCGTAAGGGAGCAGCTCATAGTAGATAATTCCCAGGCAATCCCACCAAAACCTTCCTAGTTGTCAATCCTGGCTTGGCCACCGTTTCCGCCAGTTCACCGCGATTCGACCACGACAGTTTTCTCTTGGCATTGTAGTAAGTGATCCACTTTTCATCACCAACCGCTTCAGAAATGGGTAGATTTTGTTGCGATTCAGCAGCAATTCGCAGATGGAAATTCGGTCCATGATGTTTTTTTGCGTTAACTCGTGTGGCACCCAAAACGTCGAGCTTCTTTTTGTATTCAGCCTTATTCAAATGGTTCCAAACTGTTTTTTGTGCAATCTATAGCTCTTGGGCAATCGAAACAGTGCTTATATTACATATATTTTCAACAATTGGGCTTGAAGTGCGTGGTGCATCTTTGACATCGAAATCCCGGAACGTAATCGACGAAACCAACAATGCGCATGATTGGCTGGTACAGCATCAGGACCATAAACACTGTTCACATTTTCAGCCGCCTGGCTTGCGTTTTCGCCTTTATCGAAGAAAAACTGTAAAATATAGCGTATTTTCTCTTTGCTAGTGTCCATCTTGGACGCGCGCTCAAACAAAACTGAGTCAACTAATCACAACTGTCAAAAAATCTTTATTAGTACGAAATCTTTTCTTTCTAACGCCATAAATTGTAACCCGATCGGACTTACACAATGCGAGATACTTATTACTAAATTCATCTATTGGAAAAATAATGGATTTCTTTTTACTAGACCTATTATTTTATTGTTTATAAAAAGAAAAGTAGACAACTTATCAAGAAATCCCTACGTGGTCTATTAGATTATATATGTTTCAAGCTACTCTCAAAATTAGAAGCCAATCGGTCAAGATTTGTAGGCGCTATCGGTTCGCCCGATTAAAAAAACCGTGATTGGAGAAAAACGTTGCTAAAATTGCGGTAACGGTTGTGATATGCATTTGGTTCGCAGAGAGGCGTCTCCGCAAACTATCGCAAACGAGCGGTTCGAGATATTTTCTAATTATGAAAGTTTTTTTTACTTATTTTTGAGGGCTTGAGGAAGGTTCTGAGCTAATAAAAAAAATCGGTTTTTTAAAAGTTGCATGGTGGCCTTACCCCTTAAAAGGTAACAGAATACATGTACAAAATCTATCTTATTTTCCGCACTTGATTATGGCATTTATTTTACGTCCAAGAAGTATCAGGGAAAATCATAAACATAAAGGCAGGGACAGACCAAGCGCGCCGCGCCGTGCAAAACGTTCGCGAACGTTGCACGCGCATTCAATATAGACGGATTGTTAAAATGCATGTGCACACCAACCGCGCCGCACGGTGCAAAACGTTCGCGAACGTTGCAGCGCGTCCGAACGTGTGTTTAAAAACTTTTGTTTTTAACTTTTTCTTTTTATTTTTAAACTTTATTTCAATAAATGATTTAAAAATGATTACAATAATTGATGATTACTTTTACAATTTTTGTTACTTATTCGACGGTTGATTTTACACAAAGAATCTGCGATATAACTCGCGCTCGCTTTGGACGAAGTTTTAGTTTGTACTGCAATCTGTTTCATATTACTTGCTTGAAACTTTGTCCTATACCGACTATTGTTATGTCACGATTCTCATTAAGAATCTGTAGTAAATTTGTTTATATCCCCAATTATGTTTGCCGCTCCTTTCAGCTGGGATTATTTCGTAAACAAATTCCAAATCCATTTAGTGCTGTCGGCGCCATGTACTTATTCATATATTTACCGTATGTAGCTATTTCGCGCGTCTCATCTTGTGACCACGTGTCGTTCTTGGTCGCCTACTATTTTGTAGGCGCTTTGTCTAATATTATTACCTACCCTCACCTTTCAATTGAGGGTAGTTGCATTTTTATCATTTCTGCAGCGGACGGACAGTCGATTTCGATCAGTTCTCGCAAGTGCAAGTGTTATTTTCTCATTTTAATATTTCCATTAGTGTAATTTTATGTTTGTGTTGCAAATACAAATTATTTGATGAAATATTTGAATTTCGTGCAAAGACAAAAATTCAAAAATGGAAGGCGGCAATAATACTGAGTAGGACCATGAAAGGGTTTTGAACTTTATCAATTTATACCAAGAGTGGCCAGAGTTGTGGAATCCCCGTAATGAAAATTATCACATTCGCAACAAGAAACAGGATGCATGAAATAGAATGGTATTTCTTTTAGTATAGCTTGGGCATCTGTTGAACTTGTCCTTAGGATTTTCTTTAGAGACGTTAATGAAGTTTCATTATCTATTTCGCGTCTCCAATGTCGTAGTATTAATTTCCCCTTTTCTTCATGATCAAATGTTCACGGAGGTGTGCATATCTGGCGAGAAGCTTTACTTTTTCGTAGATAATTATGTAAGTAGATGGTTGAGAGTGTAATAAGAGTTGCTTTGGGGGGTTCTAGCACATTGGCTTTCGCAATACTCTAAAGACAACAGAAAGAATCCCAAACCCATTTTCTACCACTCTGCGAGCTCTTGAAAGTCGATAATTAAAAATCCGTTCCATTGAGCCCTTTGGATGCACCCCTGAATAGGACTTCATGATATGTTCGTGTAAGGCAAATGCATCGTCGCCTAGAATTACATGGGGACTAAGTTTTTGGCGACCAGGTAGAGCTTCCAGTTCAGGAAAATGTAGTTCTTTGTCACTAATTTTCTGCCATAATAAACTGTTTTTGAAAACCCCTCCATCCGATATCCGTCTCTGACACCCTACATCAGCAAATATAAAATTATACTCTGCATCCACCAATGCAAATAATACAATACTAAAGAAGGATTTGTAATTGAAATATTCGCTTCTTGTGTTGATAGGAGCTTGTATCATGACATGTTTTCCGTCTATGGCTCCTAAACAGTGCGGAAAATTCCAGATTTCTTCAAACTTTTTCGCGTGCTTGGCCCAATCTTCTGGATTACTTGGCATCTGTAATCAAAACTTGAAATTATGAAATGAATTTATTTTTAGAGATAACTGTAGAAGAGGAAGAAAACTACAGTGGTGAAGAACAACTGGACGCATTTATTGTGGAAGCAACCACTAATGAAACCATAGAAGAATCGAATCATACCCAAAACGAAGAAATTGCAGATTCATAAATAAAATCTCAAACACGAGAAAAACATAAACTGTTTGCGTCATCAAAGAAGGCACAAGGAAAAAAAATCTGCAGAAGATCCGCGAGTTGCGTATGCATTTGATGTCCTTCAAAAGATCTCGAGCAAACAGAAAGATGAATCTGCAACTTTTGCTGAACATATTGGAACCAAACTTCGCAAATTTGATGAGATAACGCGAACTACAGCGATGCATCGTATAAATAATGTACTATTCCAAATAGAATTAGAATATTATGGGAAAATCGCACAGACACAACAAGAGCAGCAGCAACAACAACACTATATGCCTTTACTTAGTCCATCGCCGTCAACATCAGCTTGTCATCCGCCATCGTCGCCAGCAGCTTTTCAATGTAGTTCCTCATATTCGGCACACACACCACAAGAACAGCAGCAGCAGCAACAACAACATTATATTCCTTTACTTAGTCCATCGCCGTCAACATCAGCTTGTTATCCGCCATCGTCTCCAGCAGCGTTTCAATCTAGTTCCTCATATTCTGATGATACAATGAGTCCATTGCAAGAGTATGTGAACACATTCACTCAGTTGTGATTTACGTGTGGAAATTATATAAGACATGTAATAAAGTGACTAAAATATCTTTAAATATACAATAACTTACCTGCATGTGATCTTTTGATGCATCAACTACAGCTTTGCAGACTTCAATAACTATTGCAGAAATACTTTGCCTTGAGACTTTAAACAAATACGATAAACTAGTAAATGAGTCTCCGGTTGCCAAGAAACGAAGAGTTATCGCTAATCTTTCCTTAACAGGTATACACTCTCTGAAATTGGTGTCTAGTTTTCGTATTTTAGGGCCTAATAAATCAAGTAATATTTGAAAGTCTTCAGAGGACATGCGACAAAAATTTTTGAATTGGCCGGTATTTTCAATTGATAAATCACACAATGAGTCACTGCCGCTGTAACGATTTCTATTTTTAAACATTCTTGTCATCCACCATCGGCGATTCGCTTAATACAATAAACGCAGCACTTGCTGCTTTAAGTTCTTCATCATCCGCCACTAAACTCGGACTTGTCGAACATAGCCAAACATCCGCACATTTGTTCTGTTAGACAGTTCTGCGAGCATACGCGAATTTAGTTCGCAAAAAGCGAGCGCCCAAGAACAAGCAAATTTCTTTGATGTACCGACAATGTTTGCTAACGCTCGTTCGTGATCGGTAACCGGCCAAATTGAACGCGCGTGCAACGTTCGCGAACGTTTTGCACGGCGCGACGCGCTTGGTCTGTCGCTGCCTTAACAAAACAAGACAGGAGATGAAAAACAAAAGTGCTGTTAGCAAAAGGAATTGAACCTCCGATATTTTGGTTGCCTAGCGCCTAGACTACGGCTCCACGATGCTTTGCACACGCTTGCACGCTTGCACGCAGTGCTTGACGTCACACAGTCCCATAGCTTAAACTTGTATGGAATAATTTTTAATTTTTAATTTCTTGAATTCATAGAATAAAGGCCACAGGATTTAAATCACTAATTGAAATCTCAATATATCCTACGTACCATTGAACACATATTGTTTCTTTCTTGTTTCTTATTTCCAATTATTGTCTATCCCTAACATTACTTGTAATATGTTGTTACTTATTTCTTAATATATAACTTAAAATTTTATTTATTTTTCCTTCAAATGTGATTTATATTTAATCGGAATTTATTTTTGTTTGTATTTAGAATTTAGGATTTGACAAGATGCCAACGATTTAATCGAGAATCCAATTTAATTGTCATGAAATAGTTACTATTTCCAATTTCCGTTTGATAATATTCTTTATTTTCTGTGGGGAAAGGTTTGTTGTCTCAGAAACTTAGTGTCTCTGTTTTTATTTGGTCAGCTTTGATCCTCCACCACTTCATAAAATAAACATGGCACGGTTAAGCTTTAAAAAGCCGCTTGCATTAATTGAAAGCTTTGATGTTTTCAGAATACGTGTAAATTTTTGAACGGTTAAAACTATTTTTAAATCTACGTAAAACGAGACGACTTGTAAATCGATATTACCATATAGTACGTAATATTTACTTTTAATTCGTTGAAAATTGTCAAAGTTTTATTATTTTATACGATTTAATAATGAGTGATATGTACGTATCAGATAAATATAATATTTGCTACAGGTTGCTAAATATTCTGCTGGCCAACAGCAGACTTGTAAAACAATGATTAAAATTGATAGTCAGTTTTAACTAGACCAGGGCGGTGAACGTACAATGTGCTATACTAACCTGACATTTATGTGGTGTCAGATTTTGCTTCTAATAGATTTTTCCACGATTAAACAATATCAATTAAAAATGCCACTTCTTAGATATGCGTGATAATTGAAATTCATTAACAGAAAAATTTTGATTCTCTGCACGCAGTTATAGATTTTTAACCTATTCAAAGTGATCGTTTTGAAAAATGTCACTATTTCTGCAGAATAACTCAGGGGAGGACTGTATTGGATTTGTTTATGTGGGCGCGGGCGCCACTGACTATTCCGCGTCGAACTAGAGACAGCCTGTCCTTTATATTATACTGTGTCCGTCTACCCGTACAATGGTAGATAGAGGACAAATTATTGATGCCTTCCATTAAGGGTCTATGCTCAACAGTAAATTTACGGAAGAGACTATAAACAACAAATAAAATACAGCAAAAAATGTGACAGTGATTGCAGTGTAACCAGAAATAGATTGCTCACCATTGGTACATCAGTTATTAGTAGACATAGAGCAAGGGTTAAATGGGGAATGTTTTGCAGAATTCAACACCCGCAACAAATCTCATTTCAAATTCTTTCGGACTTTATAATTTTAAGATATTTTGAAAAAATATTTGCCGGTTTTACTTTTCTCCAATAACTTGATAACGTCTAATGCGACCGCTTTAACGCTTTTACATTGTTGAGACACTTTTTTATGGATTTTTTTGGTGTTACCAGAAACCCCCGGTTTTCATTTCCTTCCAAGTTCTTAGCGCTATCTTGTATTTTATGGCGGCCATATTGTCTTCTACCTACCTGAGAATGGCAAATGCGAATTTTCCAAAACGTTGGAATAATAGCTGGCATCACCTTAAAATATTCGGTGATATTTATTTTCAATAAAGTGGTGCACATTGCCGACGGCTGCAGAGAAGTTGCAAGTCTGGATAGTACCAACTTAGTCGGTAGATAAAGATCATGCAAATATGTAGCAGAAGAGTGTGCGAGTACTGACATTGTGTTAATATGCATATTAACGGAAAAGGAATGATTAAGTGATCCGGAGGTGAGTATGGGGGAAAATTGCTTCCTCGCATGCGTTCTTGGGTAAGGTCGCATCCACTGCCTGTGGAACACGGCATTGTACAAATAAAAAATACATGAAAAAGGCGGGACAAATAAAAATGAATCCGATGAGAAAAAAATTAAACAAGGCTAATAAAACCCAAGCCAATGAAAAAAAAGCAAAAAAAGATCTAATACAATAAAAAGCAAGCCAACTGGAAACTAACGCAATGAAAAGTCAATACAAATAAAGACGAATACAATGAGAAAAATATACGAAGGAAAGGAACTAAATATAAAATAAAAATGCTACAATGGACGTAATGAAATGACAAAAACAAACAAGTACCGGTCAAATAAAAAAATAAGTAAAATAAGCTAAACCAATGGAAAAAAAGAACAATGAAAACGAACGATCCATATGAAAAATTAAAGCAAATGAACAAATAAGAATGAACCCAATTGTATATAAATTAAAACAAACAAACTAAATGAACGAAGACAATTAATATAAGCGAAACTGACGAAACGAATAAAGTAAAAATAAAGCCCACTAATAAAAACTAAATTAAATCAAATCAAAATATATCAGTACTAATGGAAATGATTATAGGATTATTTGCAAAACAATGAAAAAGAAATAAAATAACAATAACTGCAACTAAAACAATAAAACAATGCAAGTAAAACATGAAAACAAAGCAAATGAAAACAATGGCAAAATAATGCAAAATTAATTAAATATAAGAAGTACAAAACAAACAGAAACAACTAACAATATACACACAAATACTTCAAAGCAAAATCAGTGAAAATAAATAGAGTAGACAAATAGAGATAATCGAAAGGCACAACGAAATAAATATATTATATTGACTGTCAAATACAAATTAAAATAAAATAAATTGCCGCAAGCTGACGCGATCACGATGACAGGCGAAATCGCGAACGCGGTATCGTTTCGTAAATACGTCCATATAGATTAGTAACATCTGATAGTCACGGCAACTGTGTGTGCGGCCGCTCCTTCGATTTTATTTATTTTAGAATTTGTTGTACTAATATTTTAATAGAATATATTTTTATTTGCGGAGCACATTAGGAATATTTTCGGTTACATTTCGTTTACCAAGGAAAGGGCAACGATTTAGGTAGGAAAAATTTAAGTGAATAAGTGGGAATAGGCTAAAGCCCTATATAAACGTCTGCGGACGAAAAATTTGGAGAGTTGTCGGACGACGCCCAAGGGGAAGCAGCAGCCAGAGGACCACGCAGCCAAAGACAGGACAGGTATGCAGAATCTTAATTTGTAATTCTTTGGTTTACGAGGTTTATGTTTTGAAATAAATACTTAACACTTAGATTTATAAATGTGTACTTGTATTGTATTAAAATGATTACATTAAATGTTTTTACACTTATGTACGTGTTAATAGAATTATTATTATAAATATTTGATTTATGTAGATCAAAATTGTTGCTTGTGTACGCGTCAATGGAAAATAAGTAATTACATTTACTACCCACCGCTTATGTACGCAAGGGTATAGAATAAAATTTAAGAAACATTTCATTTAATGCTTATTTATGTACGCGATACATGAATAGAAATATTAATATTGATGCTTGTGTACGCGTCAAAAGAAAAACAATTAATTAGATTTAACACTCATCGCTTATAAACGCGGAGTAAAGCGTAAAATTTAAGAAACATTTCATTTAACGTTTATGTACGCGATAAATGACTAGAAATATTAAGATTGATGCTTGTGTACGCGTCAATAGATAAATAAGTAATTAAATTTAATACCCACTGCTTATGTACGCTAGAGTATAGAATAAAATTTAAGAAACCTTTCATTTAACGCTTATGTACGCGATACATGAATAGAAATATTAAGATTGATGCTTGTGTACGCGTCAAAAGAGTAATTAGATTTAATACTCATCACTTATATACGCGGAGTAAAGCGTAAAATTTAAGAAACATTTCATTTAACGCTTGTGTAACGCGATGAATGAGTATAAAAATTAAGATTGATGCTTATGTACGCAGTTAAATTATTTAATACTCATCGATTATGTACGCGGGGTAAAGAATAAAACTCAAGAAACATTTACGTTGCTCGGAATCGTTTTGAAAATTATTAATTGACATTTCGAAACAACGAGCGCAGTAAAAAGACGGACGCGCGTTTATTTTCTTAATAGGATCGACGATTAGATGCTCGGCGTCGACGTACTACAACTGGCGAAGCCGTTTTTGTAGCGACGAAGGCAACACTACGGGACCAAGTCTAGGTCAAGTTATATTGTGTTAAATAAAACATGCATTAAATTATTAAGGAATTTAGAAAATGTTTTATTTCGACGCGTTCACCCAATATATGTTCTCAATTTTAATAAGTAAAACATTTAGAAATTCGACCAATACGTTGCTATCACTAGGTATTTTTCAACAGCGATTTTCCAGTAAATTGTAGATTTTTCGAAAGTACTTTTCAAGAAAAAGTGTTTAAAATTTAAGGATTTTCAAATTTTATAAAAACCAGTTTCGATAACTCGTACAGTTTTCGAGATATCGAAAAAGGTGATAAGAGTAAACATTTCCGGTTGATATATTGCAAATAAATAAGCAAATAAATGAAATTATTATATTATTTTATGTATTATTCGGATAATTTATTATTCTTTATCGTAAATTTAATTTTAATTAGAATGATGTTTGTTTCAATATCACATTTATTTACCTCTTTTTTAGAGGTTTCACACATAGCCAGTGATAAATGGTGCAGAAACCGACATCAAGATTTTCATGCATTGTAGTTGTAAATAAGTTATATGTCTCAGACGAGTTCATTTGCACAGTCATTATTTATGTACTTACTGCTGTATGAAAAAGGCGAGCCGTCAGACCATCGAAATTCGCCCTCGTGCGTCTTATCAGATGCTCCAATCCAATATGCATTGTAATCTTTGTATCCAGGACTGCAAAGGAAAAGAAAATTTATAATTCAAATGCTCTAAATGCGTATGTTGTAATTTAATTCAGTTCATTGTAAGTTAAATCGCAAAATATTTTAAATTCAGAAAATAATTGTCAATCAGCATCTTCCACTTTTACAATTAATTCTGTGTGTTATTTAAAATAAAGGTTACGACGTGACAAAACGACTGGTACATCGAACATAGTAACAAATGAACTGAAAGTAATTTTAATCTGGTAATCTTTGCTTCTAGGCAAAGTAGCTTATTTCATGAATTTTCCAATTTTGAACAACTTCGACGTTGTCTTTCGTTGTGAGCTATGCATTCGTTTATTACTAGAACCATTTCCAGAAATGCGAGAAAAAGAATAAACGAAATAGCTCATAAATAATTTTTAAATTATGCAAATATCGACATAAAATGCACACTGCTTAACTCCACTATGTTGAGTGAAGAATTTATTTCAAACAAGATTATATTAAGAAACAAAGAGCAATTTGCAGACGTTAAAATTTCACATAAATCACTGTTACATTGTTCCAAACTTTTGCCGTTATGATATAAAATTATCATTTATTACCCAACCGCATTATATGTTTAATTTAAAATTGCTTTAGAGTTTATTTAAAATCTAGTAACATTTATTACAGCACTTGTATCGAATTATAAATACACGTCGATAATTTGGAGTAATTGTAAGCACAGTAATTTTGAAAAAAGCAAGAAATAATTAATTTGAGATCCATATTTATTTTGTACGCTCCATTCTAAAACTCTTGTGCAGACTATGCCCATGGTACATTAAAAATGTCATACTCTATTTCTATATGTTCGACAAAATGTCACCACATGGTTTTGGTCTAATAAACAAAAGCTCTTTGTTTGAAGCGCACAGTTGCATTAGCGTATATAACTTCGTGGCGTCCAAATTGATGACTTGCCCCTACCACTAGCTATCACTAGAAGTATTCTCGTTGGGCGCGTATTGAATTTAATTGAATAAACACTGCTAGTGCGACTTTGTAATAATTCACATATAAAATGCTTGTCGAGCTAAAAATTAAGACAGGAAAGCTAATGTAGCTGTTGTCGAATGTAGTCAAAATGATGACTAAATGTTTGTCGCACAACCTCAAATTAGTTTAAAGAGTTCTACTTATCGTCCTATGTTTGATTCTCGCGAGTCCACATTTAAAAATTGTTGTCAGTTTGGACTTTTCTAACAGGAAGTTGTTTAATTTGGTGTAACAGTAATTGATAAGAAATTGGTAGCTGATGTAGGCTTCTTCAGTGCAGGTGATTCACTTAGTCATTGCTACGAGTAATTTCGGATCCTACTTTCCAAGTTCCTTGTAATGCGCGCGCATATTAGCCATGCATCCTATTTAAGGACGTCTGTAAGACTTAGTTGGTGTTGTTTCTAGTGTGATTATTTTGGAACATGGTATATTTTTTGTGTCGATGAGTCGAGAGAATAATGTCTCAAGGGAGCTTGCCATTTATGCAATCTGTTGCATGCAATTTTTTTTTAATGCTATGTCTTGCATATGCAATACAAAACTGACGGTTTGACACTGATACAATTTTGATGGATGCAATGCAAGGAAACGCTCTGAAAGATCAGTGCCACCAGCCAAAAAGTCGCCCGAAATTGAGGTTAGGTATAATATTGAAGCGGGGCTTTCTGTGAGAGTATCAGTTGGCAGTACCGAAAATCACCAAAAAAATAACCAGAATTACATTCGTCTTTCCAGAAAAATAGAACACGTTCTAAACCGATGCAACACACAAAATAATTGCATGTAATACTTACTTTTAACAGACCGCCCATGCGCGTTCATCAATAGTGCATATTGCATGGAAAAATTGCATAAGCAAGCGGTCATCAAACAGAAACGAGTGTATGGGTGAAAACTTTCGATAGACACGAATATATCTATCTCTAGATGATCGATAATACGTCAAGACCAAGAAGATAATCCAGTTAAAGTAGCTACCCTATGGTGAATAAGAAAAGCCTTGTTTCAAAATTAACCATCTAAATATATAAATGAAAACGTTTGCCATTTATATATAAATGAATAGAATTTATGGTTATTGTGACAGCACGTTGTTTTAATTTCATTTGTAATTTTTTTCTTATAGCAGTACTACATGTTGCGTGTTTGCTATATGCACCCTTAAAAGTGCAATTTCCCAGACGATGTTCCGAGTCTTTATGTTAAGTAGAAATGCGCTATAGAATCAATGAACTGGGTTCAATGTCCTGGCCAACGATCAAAAGTCCCGCTTTTGTACATGGTAACCTTTTTGTTATATACATTACATAAAATACAATTGGTTATTAATAATACAGACTACGTTACACCAATTTTATTCGCAATGTGACTTTGACGAAGTATATAATTTCCAAATCAATAAAAACGTTTGGAAAAATGTCGTAGCGAGGAAAACACGCGACATATGGATACAATGTTTTAACGATTGCATAATATTATTGCGTAATCACATCGCTTGTGTGCGAATGACATCGTGATTACATTTGTAATATATGTAAATGGTTCAAACATGGTAACGTACTGCTGTGTTTCTGGCCATGGTATATATAAATGATCAAGGAGAGAATAATTTATTTTCAATTTTAGTTAGAAATCGTGAATTTAGAATAAATATTTCTTTTAAATATTGAACTTTTAATTTAAGAAATAATTAAATTTATCTATATGGCGAAGTTATTTACCACAACTTTAGCTTTAAAAATCATTTCCGCATCAGCTGGACGTTTATTAAAAAGGCCTGCAATAGCTCGAAGTCCTAGAGAAGGCAAACAACACGAACAACATCTAAAACAAGGGCAAGTTCAAATTTATTACAAACAAATAAAGTATTTCCACACTAAACTAAACGTATGTAAAAAAGTTTTGTGAACATTTTCGTATTATTTTTTCCACTTATACCTATACCAATAGATATTCAGAATCTGTCAAGTTTCACCTGCAGTTTGACAATATATTTGTATTTACAAAATGTCCTAAAAGTTAGAATTGCGGAAAGGTATTTACAATTTAGTTGGCCAAATCCCCAAACGTAACATTGTCGCCATTTATAGAAACCAACAATTTGAGGACTAAGGAATGTGAGGAAGGTTTGTTCCCAAGTCGGGTCGCTCTCGAGTTTTGAATCATGCAAGGTTTTAGAACCTCATTGAATCTGCAAGAAATACATTAGGAGTTTCAACGAGAAGATTAGGCTGAAGATTAGACATTTCCCCTACGACAGCCAAGATGGAAATTAGCAGAAATAATTTAAAATATAGAACCACGGCTGCTTAATTAGAGAGGATTCCAAGATGTTGCAGACAATTAAGATTAGAACATTTTAGAAACAATGTCACGGTAATTTTAGACGACGAAAAATATTTTACATTATCTAAATCCGAAATAAAAGGAAAGGAACACGCTTATACAGACAACATTGAGGACGTTGTTAATGACGTAGGGTATGAGAAAAAAGCGAAATTTGAGGACAATCTAGTAGTGTGGTGCCCCATTTTGGAAGCTTCAAGACCTTATTATGGGTGAAACTATAAATGCCGACATATATGTATATTCACAAATTAGTGAATTTTATTCAAACACATCATGTCAATGATATATATTATGTTCTGGCCGGATTTGGCATCGTGTCATTATACGTGACTAAAGATTGGTTAAGGCAGCAAAATATGTTGTGTACCATGTGTACATAAAGAGGATAACCTCCCGAATGTTCCACAGGCACGTCCTATGGAAGTGTTTTGGGCTTTACGCGGTAGAAAATTTTACGATGGTGGGTGGGAAGCCCAAAAGGAAGAAGAACTACTGCGACGAATATGCAAAAGATTCTAGAGTTTAACTCACTTATCGGCTAAAAGCTGATGAGAGGCATTCGCACCTAATTGCGAACCATTGAAACGCATGGCCCTTTAGCTGCTATATGATACATTATAATTATAGTTAAAGCTTCAGTGGATCGTTTTCTGTACTGCCAAATTAAATAAAACTATTATAGTTTGAATAATTATATTTACAAAAAAAATCCCAAAGCTTTTGTAACATACGTTATACCGATGATGGAATTGAGGAATTATCGATTATATATGATAATTTATTTATAGAGTAGTATTATAGAATAGACGAAATATTTTACCGACCACTACAGCCTGTATCACCTAATAGGGTACTGACCAGATGTTGATAACAAAAAAATACCCAAATTAAAAACGTAGCATAACATTAATAAGCATGTGATTATTTGCAAAGAGCTCGATCGCGGAAAGCTATATGAAATACCGCTTTTGCTAATTGATGTAATTGATGTAGCGTACATCACGTATAGGAGGTGTTAAATTTGACGTCGCTGGAGAAACTTGTAAACTAAGAGCATGGCCGTGGATAGGCTTTTTTTTCGAATAAAAATTGAGAAACGTTTGATTTGTCTCAAAATTATTAGAGTACCGAACAACGAAATTGGGCGTAGATTTGTCAACATCGTTACACGCCAACTTTTGTGTATCGCCCCGTCAAGATAACCTGATAAGCTATGGTACCTCAGGTCTTTTCAATTTAAAATAACGATTATCACGCAACATGGAGGAGATGAACATATTATGAAACCATTGAGAGAATAGGTCAAGGTCGAACAAGACCTCGATCAATTGGTGAAATTAACAAAGCTAGATAACATGCTGCAGCAAGTTCATTTGGTCGTTGATGAAATTCGCTAAAAATTGTGTTAATAGAAGATATAAAAGCTAATGACGAGAATAAAACTAGTGGGGAAAAGACCCATAATTGAAGCAACATGGAGAAGATGTACATAATCAGAAACCATTGAGAGAATAGGTCAAGGTCGAACAATACCGCGATCAATTGGTGAAACTAACTAGGCAAGATCTAGACTGCAGCAAGTTCATTTGATCGATGACAATACTCGCCAAAAATTGTCTTAGGACAAGATCCGAACAATGAAGGAATTAAAAACACAACAGTGCGAAACACCTCCAGTATTGAACACCTGGACTAAGAGATATTGAACCATACTGCAGCGTGCCCGACCTGTAACAAATCGTTCACTGATCACGCGAAGCTGCGCTCCCACGTGGATACCCGTGTTTGCACCAACAGGGCAAATGTATACACTGGCATGTCCTTTCCCACCTTCGCGGGCGTTCGACAACACGAGCGATGAGCTCACCCCCTTCTCTACCGAACGAGTGTCTCGGCTTCTACACCTATTCCCGAGGTCGAGGTACCTACGATACTGGCAGAGACCGAGGTGCAACACTGCACCTAGTTCATCGCCCTAATGGTCAAAACCTCCAAACTAACGACCCATCAGGTTCGTTATCGGCGAGAGAAGCAAATTTACAAAAAGTACTTGGACAAAGACGAACAGGCTCAAAATGTCCAAGGAACTGTTTAAGGTGCCACCCCAACCAGCAGCCTCTCTCGTCGTGGACCCGGTGGTCCTTGAACCTAGGCCTGCAAAGCCCAGCACGTCCACCGTATCCCCGTTATCGAAACCCGCTTATAACATCCAGGTCTCCAGTCTCCCCACAGTGTACGACTTTATCACCGACGACCCGTGGCAACTCCGCGAGAGTTTACTTCCGGATTACCCCCAAAAGACCCCTGGAAACTTATTCCTTGTCCCCTAGAAGTGCAAACGATACGCCGAAACCTCCCCAGCCCCCCGACAACATCGCACCGTCTATACCACTGAAGCGAAAGGCAACCAACTCGCCATCTGAGCCGGCTCCATTCACGAGGATACGGATCCTTCAGAACCGACAAACTGTGTGGATGCCGATCACATTCCATCGTGCCGGAACATCATACCCTCGTCCGCCATACCTTGCGCTCTCACGTCCCGCCTAGGCTGACTTCCAGGCCAGTAATTCCGCCGGAACGCGCATTTCCATCATTCAGCTCGAGAATGCTAAATATTACTAAATACCCAACCTATACAACATCTGTCTTACCACTAATAGTAGAAGCACGTGGTACCTGGTGTGCGCAGAATTGTCACCTTTCTGCTAAGCTGGGCATGTCCGGCTACGAAGCCTCTTCCATCGTTAATACAATCATCCTTGGCAGTATCAAAACCCACCGTCACTTCATGAGGTCCACTTGGAGACACTGATCTCAGCTATTAAACGCCCCTTTTAACTTGTTCTGTTCCGTCTTTTTATTTATACAACTGTTTTGTTTTGTCTTTTTATTTTTACAACAATTTTAACAATTTTAATCAGTCATATTTATTATTTTAAATTCGGCATTCTCTTTGTCGAGTTCAGCGTCTATCTCTTAGAATGCTGTTCTTTACTACGAAGCGGAAACGAGGACGTGAAGAAACTAATAACGCTTGCTCTGTGTGGATCGAAGTCGGCGCTGCTGCCTGCCATCGACCAGTGGCTGGGATCCATACAGGCTGCACAGCTATTGCGACCCTGTAAGAAGAAGGACACCCACCAAGCAGGTATCCAATTACGACCGGGTCCAACCGGGACGAGGGAAGAGGGCCTCTGCGTACAAGAAGGCCCAGGATCTCTACGGCAAGAATCGCTCATTTCTAGCCGACAAAATCATCTCCGACAAGGACCTATTGGAGCCGCCCATTTTGCCGAGCGTAGAGTCTGCCGAAAACATGTACGGGCGACTTCTGGGTTTTTCCTCCCCAGAAGATGCGACACCCGTGGACGATCCCAAAGAAGCACCGCCGACACATTTGCCCGCTGACGACATAACTGGCACCAGTCAGCTCCCGGAGTAGACGAGATCACGATACCCACCTTCAAATCCATCAACTCGCTGTTTCTAAGTATTGTGCTAACAATCATCTTCGCCAGCAACATTGAGCCTACCCAGTGGAAGCAGTTGAGGACGGTCCTCATCCCGAAGGAAGGAGCCACGAATTGGCGACCAATTACTAACTATGTGGTCCGCGTTACAACGCTTGCTCCACAGGGTCTTGAATAACCGTCTACGCGTGGCCATAGATAGCAACATGAACCAGCGCGGATTCTCATTACATCGAAATCATTACATCGCCGACCGTACCGGCCGCGGGAAGCCTGTTATTCTTGTTTCCTTCGACCTGCTGAAGGCCTTTGATTCGGTATCATATTTTGGTGTGATAAGATGCCACTGCTCCTGGATACCGTGTCCGACTTCTGTCGCGCGCGTGGGATGTGTCTCAACCTGGCCAAGTCCGCTTCCCTGGTCTTTCCGAAGGGCTTCAAGGTGATTGCTCCCATAACCAAAGCGAACTTCCGCTTCGACGGCTCCAAGATCCAACCCGTAGGTACCCTCGAATCTTTCAAGTACCAGGGTAATCTCTTCGGCACCACCGGCATCCACAAGCCGTCAATTCCCAACCTTCAGTCTGTGGCTCCATAACATCAAATCCTCTCCCCCTAACCTGACCAGAAGTTTAACCTCATCCGGGACTACCTTACTCCGAAGCTGCTGTATGAACTGTAGAATCCCAAGACCACTGGACATCTACTCAAGGACGTCGACCGCCTCATCCCGGCATACGTGAAGCGCATACTTCACTTATCTGTGCATACGCCCGACGCTACACTTATGCCACGATCCGTGATGGATGCCTAGGAATCACGAACCTACGACCTGCCATTCCTCGCCCGCTGTTCGGTAGACTAATTCGCCTGCTGCAGTATGATCCCGTTGTCTCGCTGGTCTTGCAGTCCGACAGAACATCCAGCACCCTTCACCGGCTACACATGTTGTCTGGAGATGTTCCGCCCGAACAACATTTCCATGAGGCCCTTGTTTCTGGTTCTGCCACGTTTGGGGTGGAGCTGTCCGCTGACGATCCCGCTAGTCGATCGTGGCTAACAAACAAACCGCATGGACGAACAGGCCGCGATTTCGCACGTGCTATCCACCTATGCACCAACAACCTGCCTACAGCAGGTTTACCATCTGTCTCCTCCAATCAACGTTTGTGCCGCGCTTGGTGCAATCGGGTAGAATCACTTAGCCACGCTCTACAACCATGCGAGGTGGTCCATTTCGAGAGAATCAAGCGGCACAACGAAATCGCAAACAAGATTGCCACCTACACCAAAGCGAAATGGACAACGGAGATGGAACCGCACGTCCGACATCGTGATGGCACACTATTCAAGCCATACACACTTCGCCCACTACCATCACCATCTGCGACGTCCAGGTTTCGTGGGAGTCGCCTGGCGCCGTAAGCAGTCATTTACGGATGCCAGAAATTCCGCGAGGCTGCCGAGAACATCTGGCCCGCAAAAACGCTCAAATTCCTACCAGTCACTGTGGGAGCGCGTGATATATGGTAGCGATGCAACTCACCCACCGAAGACGCTTTCGACCTGATGGATCGGCTCAAGGCGAAATGCGTCCATAGCACATAGCTGATGTGGGTATCCTCTTCATACATGAAGAGGATTTGCTAAGGTGGTGCCGCCCGTAGCTGCCCGATGATTGACATCCCCGGAACAATATGTGTTACGAAATTATTTTTATACTCAAATATTTGTGAACTTACCTTATATACACAGATTCGAAGTTGCCCGGTATATAGCCGTAATGCCGTAGCGTGTTAATTAATATTTTAATTAGCAAATTACGTCACACTGAGATCGGATAGAAAAATCAGACCGCCAAAGATACATTTGTTGAAGGTGAATCTAGTCATGTGAACGATTTGCAAACGCTTGTGCGAGTATATTAACGGCATTTGGACGTTAATACACTCAGGCTGCTGTATACTTTGGTGCAATTGAAATGTTATTACAAATCAATAGAGCTACAAGTTATATGGCCAATAAGATGCTGTGATTCTTTTGAAACCCTTAATAATTTTCAGTATTGCAAAAACTTTGCAAGACATAAATGACGTGCAATTTAAATATTTTTGGAAAGTTCTCCGTTGCACCATTATGCGCATTTGGCTATTTGATCTTTAAAACTTATGGCTTGTATTATTGTATACATTACAAATATATCGAATATAAAATGTATGAAAGTTAACAGTAACAATAAGTTACTGAAACTTAATTATAAGCAATTTGATTCCGATGACCATTTGCGCGGTGTTACTGCCCTCAAAAAAACATTTTGAACCTATTCAAAGCAAAAATGATATATGTAAAAATACGAATACACAATTGTGGCAAGAAGCGGAAAAGTGAATTATTGCGCAATTTTATTGGGCAATTTATATAAGAAAAATTTCATGATGGCTCTATTTTATGCCAGCCGCCATAAAATGAAATATTGCATTTGACATAAAAAAAACGAATAAATTCCGCCAGTATATGCCGTAGAAATCTTTGAATTCCCGCAAGCAACAGCATTATTTATTCTGGGTGCTCGAAACATAAAATCGGAGGAAGTATGTCTGCAGATATAAACTTAATTAAAAGTTGCATTGCGAAGCAACCCACTTTACACTTTTATTCGCTACGTGGAATTAATTTTTCGTTGGGCGTATGAAATATTTACTTTCACATTTGCATGTAAATTGACGGTATGTATTTTCTATTTTAATGATTTTCGTCTTTATACAGAAGATCAGCAAGCATGTTTCTAAACCAACCCAATTGCTCAGTTTATGTAATACTCGAACATCAAAGGAACATTATACAAAATAAATTTCCGACCAATGAAATTTGTTTGTTTTGCGTTTTAGTCGTCCCTTGTAAAAAGAATTTTTATTTTCACGTTGTGCTTGGTCAAATATAAATACATTACAACGTATTTTATTCAATGCGATAGTATGAAATATTTGTCTTTTTTATTGTGGGCTGTGGGTTTGAGTATATGTTTCATACTCACTATCGTATGTTTTTGCGATTGACAACGATTTTATGTTTCTATACCACTTTCCTACAGCAGTTTCATCTCCGTAATTTGTTTCTTCAAAAACATATACAAATATGAACGAAATTTGGATTCGTAATACAACTCATTAAGTACAATAAGATTTTGCAAAAAAAATATTTTGAAGTGGGAGTAAATTTACCAAAAAAAGCTTAACATTCTTATCGTCAATAGTGTAACTGTAAGCGTAGCGTGCTTACAGTTACACTATTGACGATAAGAATACTAAGCTTTTTTTGGTAAATTTACTCCCACTTCCAAAACGAACCTTTTTCTTCATATTGCGAACATACTTTATACGATGAAATTATTCTCAAGTTATACACAAACTGCTCCATTCAAAATGAAGTGGACAAAATGAAAGGAAATATAAATGTTAGCTTGCAAAAGTATTTGCACTTATCGGGATAGGAGTTTTCAAAAATTCATCGGCAGTAAACGGAGCACATGCTTTTAAGAGATTTTTAAAGTGGTTTTTAAAATTTAATTGAGGTAAGTCTTTGGTTTCTCGAGGTAAAAGATTATATAGCCGTGACAAGTACTCATAAATACGCTCTGAAAAACAAGTCCCCCTAAGTTTTCATGCAAGGAAATAATTGAGTCATTTTCTTTTAGAAATATATTCACAATTATATGGAAGGTACTTATTTCGTGTCACGACCCAATCATTCAATTAATGAAACACGTTCAGAAATATTAAACTTTATTGTAACGTCCATTGTCGAGGGTTTTACGATAATTCAGAAATAAGCAATAGGTTCAGCTAATAAGTTTGTAACATTAGAAAATATTGGATTAATGTGTGATGATCCTTGGCATCAGTTAATTAATGTCGTACATGACTCAATTCGAAAAGAGAAGAATGATTTATTTAGGACTGTTGTAGAAACTCAAATTAAGACAAAATTTATCGGCTGATTTATGGTCATACAGCAGTTTTACTAAACAGTGCAGAAGTGGAAGTCCTTCGAGAATTTCTCTGATAATGAAGATAAAGTAAAGAATTAGTAATTTTTTATCAAGAGCGTGGAATACACGTTTGTAGTATGAGTGTTTCTTTTTGCGAGGTTCATTCGAATGCACTAAAACCTTTCCCGCAACAATATATTTCTACAGCTCTATTATAACATTAAAGTATGCAGTTTTTGTTGTCGAAAATAATTAAGATGAAAAATCGTTTTCTATATGGTTAATGGTCAGAGGCTACAGCCGAGGGCATCAAACAAGAGAGATGATTAGGTCATTAAATAGCTTAAATAAATTTCGTCGAACGTTATACTATTTTTGTGGTACGGACGTATTTTTGTTTGATTTTGAAGCTGATTGCAGATTGCCAGGAATATTTTTTAAGTTGTTGATTGACAGCACTTACTGACATATATATCTTACTTTAGTAGGAATCCTTCGTTTATCGGGATATCCACAATTGGTGACAATTGTTTAATTCCTAGTTTTAAATTGCAACGAATAAAACTATAATTCGAAGTGGCTCAAGAATTTTTCTTCGGTTGATTTCAGTTCGACCAATGGAGCACGCTCAGCGAGACCGACGATCATTAATAACGGGATAATCAACCGGTTGTGTAGAGGCAAAGTTCAGGACAACATGCCTAGAGCTAGTTAAATTTCATTGTGAATGATGAACCCATTCGTTTCCACCTTCGTCAGCTAGGAAAGACATGAAAGTTAAGCAAATGCAGCCCACATGAATTGTTAAATGATAACAAGTTAAGTAGTTTCACCATTTGTTCGGCAAATATTTCACTATGAACCATTTCTTGATCGATTGGTAACTTGCGAATATTGTATCTGGATATTGTACTCAAATTCTAAGCGTTCGTATCAATAGTTGTCGCCTACTGATTCGGTATTTCGTGGCATCCTTGCACCCAAAGAAGATTGCTAATTGATAATATTGCTAATGTATTATATATTTTGAACAGCTCCAGCGAGTACAGGCAGCACTCATCCGAAAACAGCCTTCTTTAATCAATCGAAAGAAAGTGATATTCTTGTAGGATAGCACCAGGGCGCATACCGCTAGAGTGACCCGGTAACAAAATTCTGACGTTACTGCACCTTCCATATTTGGCATTTCCCCAATTGATTGCCATCGTTTTTTGTCTCTTGACAACTGTATGGGGCATAGACTGGTCAAAATTCGAGTTGATGTAATAAATGTAGCCCCCGCCAGTTTTTACTTTCTTATACTTTATTTTTATTGAAATTGATGTCACGTTAGGAAAAGGTTATTGAGTGTGATGGCAATTAATTGTCATGGAATACTGGAAGTTACCAATCATCACTACGACCTTGTCGCCTCTTCGAAATATGAATTTTTGTGTGGTACGCCACCTCCAAGCATTATCAGTGAACAATAGAAATTATGCAGTAAATTAGCTAGCGACTAAGGACAAGTGTGTACATCACAAAAGGAAAGGTGTGGCGATAAATAGTTAAATAAATTTATCATCTTCATCATCTATAATGTAGAACAAATAAATTATTGTATAAACTATCCAATAGGACAGCCGTTACTTTTAACACAAATAAACAAAATCATGGACACAAATAAATAGATGACATTTTAATAATTTGATATAAATATTATGCTTGACATTGTGGAATGAGCTGCTCATTACTGTAGGTCAGTAATAACAGGATAATAATCCTATCTTTACATAATATCATCAAATTTGCAACGTATTCACGACTCAAAACTAATGGCAATAACCATTGCCGTTTCTTGCCTGTACAAGGATTCTTTCACTTCTATATATACTCAGTGACATATAAACTGCTCCACCTAGAAGGGGTGGGAATTTTTAGACCAAATTTGGCAGGAATAGTGGACTAGTCCAGGGAAATAGTTGATTAAAATTTGAAACCCAATCATCAAGTAGTCATGGGATTTTTGACGTTTGTGTCATTTTTAGAGGAGGTGATAGACAAGCAATTATCGAGTCATTTTTTGAATTTGTTCCACTTTTTCGGATCCCGTTCTTTAGTTTTAAGTGTTTCAAGTGTTTAATGATGCCTAGAGGAAGGAGACCTCAAGTTTACCAGCAGTTGAGTGACTTTGACCGACGGCGGATTGTTGGTTTACGGCAAGCAGGTTTTTCGTTTAGAGAAATCGGCAACCGATTGGGACGGCACCACTCAACAATAATGCGTGTTTATCAAGCGTGGTCTGAACATGGGGTTGAACGTCGGAGAAGAGGCACCGGGGCTCAAAGACGAACCAATGAACGTCAAGATCGCCGCTTAAGACTAATGGCCTTGAGAGACCGATTCTCTACAACTAGATCAATAGCTGATCAATGGGTAGGTGAACAAGGTCGTCCGATAGGCTTGCGAACAGTTTATCGTCAAATAAGAACCTTTGGCTTGCTGTCTTACCGCCCACATCTTGTGCTACCCCTCACTGCTCAACATCGCCAGGAACGTTTGGCCTGGTGCACGGAAAGACTTCAGTGAAACTTGCAGTGGCATCGAGTTGTCTTTAGTGACGAATCGCGATTTTGGTTAGGAATGCATGATGGTCGGATGACTGTTAGACGAAGACGTGGAGAAAGGTGAAATCCTGATTTTTCGATTGCGAGGCATGTTCACCGAACTGTGGGGTTAATGGTGTGGGGTGCTATTGCTTACGGCAGTAGGTTGCTCTTCATTCAGGGCAGTATGTCCGCCCGACGCTACATTGACGAAGTGGTAGAACCACGTGTTCTTCCATATCTTCGAGGGCTGGAAGAAGAAGTTTTCCAGCAAGATAATGCACGACCTCACGTAGCAAGGGTTTCTCTTGACTTCTTTGAAGAGGCCAATGTTAATCTTTTGCCTTGGCCGCCAAGATCTCCCGATTTGTCGCCCATTGAGCACGTGTGGGACATGATGGGTAGAAGATTGAGGAATCTACCGAACCCACCGTTGACAATAGAAGCTCTACGGCATGAAGTACAGGCTGCTTGGGATGCCATACCCCAAGAAGACATTGATCACCTGCTGGAATCAATGCCAAGGCGGGTCAATGAGTGTATCAGAAATAGGGGCGGACCAACACATTATTAAAGAAAAATCAAAAAGATGAAGTGTTTTCTTTATCAAATTTATCAATTAATCAATTGTTATCTTAGACTAGTCCAATGTTTCTGCCAAATTTGGTCCAAAAATTCCCACCCCTTCTAGGTGGTGCAGTTTATATGTATATAAGTTGATACATCACTGACAGTGCCATTTCATGGCCTTTACTACTATTTGTAATATATATGACAATAAATAAATATTCGATACGTTTTATCGATATAGTACCAGTGAATCATTTTCCATGTTTAAGTCATTTTAAGGTATGTTTTAGATCGACTCCTTTTGCAATACATCTACATTTAAATATTGCATATGAAAATGATGTAAAATGAAGAAAAATGTGTATAGAATGCACTTTAATGGCAATTTATATTTTTAACGCAAACTTAGAGGCTCTACGTAAATCGATTATAATCTTCTCTGAAAGTAATTATACGTAAGATTTTATTAACGACTAAAGTTTTCAAATTTTCACCGAATCCGTAGGCTTTGTAGCGATTTAAACACCTCGGCACTAAGCTTTCCATTTAAGTTTTGATGAACGAGTTCAGACTAGATTTCCAATGAATAATAAACGTGATCATAAATAAGGCATAAAAAAAATTTTTGGTATGCAGTGTAATTTTTTTATTTTTTTAAATTCATGATGACGCGAATTTCAATGCATCACGACATTTCGTCAAGTGCGGGACACTGGAGATATTTTTATTATTTATCTAATACGTATCAACAGTGGAAAATTAATGGTTTGTATTATCAATTATTACCGTAAGATTCAAAGATTCACATTAGAAGTTCGAGGTCGTTTACCGCTTACGCGAAAGTCTATTAAATCCTGTGGAGTTGCAAAAAGGAATTCTAACGCCTCAAATCCGCAAAATCAATTGACTCAATTCGAAATAGATTAATAAGTTGTATTCATATAGTTTCTGACGTAAAATATATTATATTTATATATTTGCGATATATTTACGGCGAATCAAAATTTATCCTAATGTAAACTAAAGGAGGTAAGTTGGTCATCCGTGGAAAATACATTTAAATTGGTTGCATCTGGTCTTTTGAAAAAGTCTTTCCTCTTCGCATTTGTCTTAAAATTACAATATTATTCAAACAAAGTTTCCGCCTTAATATTTACATAATTTACAACATGGCAACTTAAAATTGTTATCTTGTACTAGCTTCAAATATAACTACAAACAGTTTCTGTTTATTTATCAAAATTAATTCCCATATGTTCTTTGCTCGTGTTCGTGTGTATTGTGGAATTTGTCTGGTGTTAGGAGCAAAATGTATAGTGGAACGAGCTGGTAAGTTGTTTTGAATTACAGGTACATGTATATTTACTCTGTTTACAGATCTGTTGTTTTGTAAAATATTATTTTTGGTGATTACATATGTTATTACTATTTCACTAATTCGAATCATATTTTCTAAGTATTACTTTCTCATTAATTATTCTATTTCAGTGACACCCGTTATTCCATTGTCATATTTTTCGTTCCATGCCCTCTCATTTATCACAATACAGTCTATCACTTCCTCTTACAACGGTGTATTATTTTTGTGTATCTCCTTCCAAACTTCTATCTAGCATATTTCAGTTTTCTTCGATCATTCATTGAAACTTCTTTTTCTCGTCCCTATTTGATATCGATCTTCTTGGGCATAGGTACCATCCTATAATATTCGTTAGTGTCTCAAATTCGAGCATTGCATTGGAACTCGCTTCTACTACTATTGATTCATCTTTCATTTTCTTGTTACTGTTGAAATAGTTTTGAGCTTTAACGACATACCTTTGGCCAGAGTAACTAAAATTATTTGTCAGAACCGACCACTAGCGTGTGGGTACTAAGCTTTGTGGCGTCCTAATTGATGGTTTAAAATACTGTTATGGACTGAAGATAATTAATTTTTGGGGGCACATAACATCGGCGTAATCAATCATGGGCTTTGTGAAATTATTTAAACAACTTAATATCGACTTAGTATAGAACATAGACGTATTACAAAATTGTTAGTATCTTTCTTCTGGTGTTATTTTGCCATTTACGATGTTGGACGTTACGTTTGTTTTATTTTACTCGCTATATTTGAGTGTCTATACATAAACGTGCCGACCTTATTAATAAATAATTAATTAATAATAATTTATAATAATAATAATATATTAATTAATAAATAAAGACTCTAAAGATTGGCGTTTTAATAAGTATGTTACTTTATAATAATATGCTGCAATCGTATTTTAAAATGCTGCTTCTACATGTGTTATTAGGAATATATTTTTAATTGCCACAGCTCCCAGAAACAGGGTTGATAGACACGTCTCGATTATCCAATTGTCTATACCTCAAATTTATGTTGATTGGTTGTATAGATTCACTCTCACACTCGGTTAGATTAATTCTATTTGCACAATACATTGTATCCGTACATACATGATATATCTACGTAAATGTTTACAACATGCCGTCACGTCGCTGCGTTATATCGCATACGCTTTTCTTAAATTTATGATTATATCTCGTTCCGGCGCCACGGGTGTTTCACATTCGGCTGCTAAGATTATTCAATATTTATTTCCGTTTTTTTTTCAGTTTTTATATTCTTATGTTATTATTGGAGGCTCCTCAGCAAACATTTTAATTTTTTTCATAATATATAATATAGGTTCATAGTTAATTCATTTCCGTGGCTAGCGATGGCTCAGCATATACGAGCAAGTTAGCTTTGACGTTTATTAGCAGGTTTGTGTAGATGTTGCGGAATGACGATGGACAGTTTGCTAGGGAGCAA
The DNA here is from genome assembly GCA_959613385.1 of Geotrupes spiniger. Classification (NCBI taxonomy): domain Eukaryota; kingdom Metazoa; phylum Arthropoda; class Insecta; order Coleoptera; family Geotrupidae; genus Geotrupes; species Geotrupes spiniger. The sequence goes on from OY390739.1 coordinate 8,792,202, forward strand.
CCGTGACATTACTAAATCAAATAGTACTGAAAACTACATTCCAAAACTATTACGTTACGGACCTGGTACTAGGTGTCGTACTTTCCCGTAAGTGAAATTATATATATATATATATATATATATATATATATATATATATATATATATAAGGAAAGGGAGTTTCAATTATTTGTTATAGTATGAATTGTTGATTTAAAAATTAATTATTGTGTCCACGCTAGTGGTCGGCTCTGACAAATAATTTTAGATACTCTGGCCAAAGAAAGGTATGTCGTTAAAGCTCAAAACTATTTCAAGAGTAACAACAAAATGAAAGATGAATCCATAGTAGTAGAAGCGAGTTCCAATGCAATGCCCGAATTTGAGACACTAACGAATATTATAGGATGGTACCTATGCCCAAGAAGATCGATGTCAAATAGGGACGAGAAAAAGAAGTTTCAATGAATGAAAGAAGGAAACTGAAATATGCTAAATAGAAGTTTGGAAGGAGATACACAAAAATAATACACCGTTGTAAGAGCAAGTGATAGACTGTATTGTGATAAATGAGAGGGCACGGAACGAAAAATATGACAATGGAAGAACGGGTGTCACTGAAATAGAATAATTAATTGGAAAGTAATACTTAAAAAATATGATTCGAATTAGTGAAATAGTAATAACATATGTAATCAACAAAAACAATATTTTACAAAACAAAAGATCTGTAAACAGAGTAAATATACATGTACCTGTAATTCAAAACAACTTACCAGCTCGTATACATTTAGCTCATAACACCAGACAAATTCCACTATACACACGAACACGAGCAAAGAACATATGGGAATTAATTTTGATAAATAAACAGAAACTGTTTGTAGTTATATTTAAAGCTATCTACAAGATAACAATTTTAAGTTGCCATGTTGTAAATTATGTAAATATTAAGGCGGAAACTTTGTTCGAATAATATTGTAACTTTAAGACAAATGCGAAGGGGAAAGACTTTTTCAAAAGACCAGATGCAACCAATTTAAATGTATTTTCCACGGATGACCAACTTACCTGCTTTAGTTTACATTAGGATAAATTTTGATTCGCCGTAAATATATCGCAAATATATAAATATAATATATTTTACGTCAGAAGTTTCATATAGTTATATGAATACAACTTATTAATCTATTTCAAATAGAGTCAATTGATTTTGCGGATTTTTACAAATATTACCATCATGATATGTATACAATCAAAACAATGATACATGACATTCTGTTTCATATGATACTGAAATTTAGTATAACGTGCGACCGCCAAGAGACAGAAAATTAAGCCTATAACCTGCTTGTATATGTTAAAGCAGACAGTAAACTAGGCACACATGTGTATAATTGCATTATTCAGATAGAAAATATCTTGATTTTTACCAAACATTGTGAATATTTGCTGCATTTGTTCAGTTAGTTTCGACCGATCCCCTTCCAAATCTCGTCGGTGTTCATAGTCCCTTGACATCTCAGGAGTTGCCACCTAAGCTCTTGGTAAACTCGTTTCACCGCCCCTCAACCTTCGTTGCAACCCAGTCCTCCCCTCCTCCACTGATCCACCTACGGCATCGAGACCTTCCTTGGTCACCCCCCCCCCCCCCACGATTCGACAATTTTATTACCTACCTCAAAAACCTACGTGGGCAGTTGATCCAAGGAAAGGACTTAACTGACGTAATCGACAGCACCTTGGCTCCAAGCCCGAGAAATATCCACACGAATCCCCCAATAAGTTTAGGAATTACAAATAGTTCTACACGGGAAGGAGTCAAAAGCCGTCGCCTTTTAAGAAGGCCCTCTTTTCGAAAAACAAAAAATTATTAGCGGATCTAATTTTGGAAGGTCGCCCAATTCTGTCAGATGATGTCCATCCATGCATATCCGAGGTAGAACATCTTTACAAAGATATCCTTGAATCCCCTTCCCGATGCCCAATCCTATCCCACCCCCTGCTTCAATCGATCTCTGCTATCCCATTCCTTCCAAGGAGATAGACGCGTCTAGAGCTTCCTGAAAGCCTTCTGCCGCTGGCCTTGACGGGATCAGGGTTCAAGACGTTAAGATGAAACCCGCCGAAGAACTAGAGGTTTTGTTTAACGCAATCTGGTTCAGGGCTATCAAATCAGACTCCCGAAAGAAACTGAGAACCACTTGGGTCCCCAAGAGTTATGATAAGAAATCTGCGGAAAACTGGAAGCACACAAGAACATGTACTACCTACAAGAAGATGGTAGTAAATAATAAATTGACGGGGATGGTTGTTTAAATTTTAAATAAATAAAATAAATATGTTTATATGAAAATTAATGCAAAAATCACCAAATTCAAACAAGCAAGTTGCTGTAAGTCGGTACAAGAGGAACTGCTTATCATGATGATGACAACGATCCACATGTATATCCAACACAATCACTTTATCTGAGAATCAAACAAGAAATTCTAATATTCACTAGTTTAAAGAGGATACGAATATCTGACATGTACTAATTAAATGATTTCTCAACATTAACTGTCGATGTTTTACATTTCTTTGTTTTTACATTGACATATGCGAAGATGAAATTATTAAACAAAAATAATTACTATTTATTTGACTTTATGACATTTATGTATTCTTAGGCCCCCATTGCAAGGTAGAAGAGATGACCTAATGTCAACAATGGCAAAATGCAGCTACTCCTGTCATGCAAACATCATATGATTTCGACTAATTCTTTGCCATTTCTTTATCCAGGCCTTGAGAAATTGTATCTGACCTAGTTTGATCACGAAGTATTTTATTAATTATCTGCCTTCGGGTTTATGGCAGCAGGGTTTGGATTTGGTGAGCTGCTTGATCACTCACAAAGATGCCATCTGTATTATATCCTCTGCAACACCTATCAGTATTAAAATAAATGATCTCGGGTTCATTAATGTTATATAGACGTCAACAGACTACTTAAAGGCAGAGATCTGCTTGACTAGAAACGAAATCCATCAGTGCAAAGCAGACATGTCAAGCTGCTTATTAAGGTGACAAGGGTCGTTTCGATGTAAATAGTCTCATCAAATCACTATGTAAACAACAAGCTGGACATGCCTTCTTTGCACTGAGAAATTTGGATTTTAGTAAAGCAGACCAGAACATATGAGTAACGAACTATCTATATTTACTACTATCTGGATTTAATGTACTGTTCTTATTTTCACTACGTTTCGTATGCCTAACCAGATTGTCAGCAAATGTGCTTACGTTATACGTTTGGTCTAGATTAATGGATAAAAAACTTATCAATGATAAGTTTGATAAGTTCATAATGATCAACGGATTCCTAAACTTGAAGGAGAACCTGACATTGAGGGGATACAAAGCAGCTGTGCTGTTATTGTATTGCATTTTTTAATGTGGTCATGTGGTCTTTTAGGCACAAGCTTAGCTTTCCCTTAATTGTTTGATTATTTGATCTAGCAAGTTTTTCTATTTGTGAAAGTATATTGATGTTTACTGAAATTACTCCGTAAGGGTTTGCCGCGACAAAAACTTTTCGACAATGGTCTTTTATAGTACATTGAAAAGTTTCCCGGTTTTGAAAGGATTGATCGATTAAGTCGTTTCAATGAGACCCCGATTGCTTGGACTTCTGTAATTGAAATGGCAATCCTCTGGGCCCATGTTCCCATGATGCATTACACTACGCAGCTAATGCACATAATCGATTATCCATGTGACTGTGATGATATAGAACTATTCCTTACTGATTTATTGTTGTAGCAAATCTAGTACTCAATCCTGATCGTGAAATTAAATAAATATATGACAGATGTTGACGAACCTAATTTTCGGATTTTATATTAAATACATTAATGTTGATATGTTGTAAATTTTGTTGTCTATCTATGTCAAGTTCTTTTGCCGTCACTTTGAAATATAAATACGGTGGACACAATTACATCGCCATAAGTTTGTGTTCACAGCATGTATTGTAGCAGAATCGATAACGAATTGTTTCAGGATAGGAGTGAAATACATGACCAGGGGCAACACAATTAAACGAGATAATTGCTCGCAGTAATTAAATCCCAACATATTTTTTTATTACACAATTAACTTTTCTGAACAGTGAGCAACCTTTAACAACTTCTCATTTGAGCGGATACAAATAATATACGTTATTACTGCGTTTTGTACGTGCAAGTGCAAAAGTAATAACGGCTGAGGTTTTGTTTTGTTACATTATTATTGTAGTGTAGGACACTACTTTCTACTTTGTATAATAAGTTGTCTTTCAATTACATCATGTATCACATGTTCTATATTCTATCGTCACAATTGGATAATAGAATTCTTTAAATATTCAACTGAGACCGTTTTAAGCTTTATTATTAATTTTATCCCCATATAGACAGTGTTCGTGTTTATCGTCTTAATTTTCGTAAACAGAAATTATGTATGTAGAATTTATTGCTCTCAGTCTAATATTCACATAAACCTTACTGTTCTAATGTTTGAGGTTTCTTTGTAATAATAATTGTGAATGTCTGTATATGAAATAAAAAAAGAAATCGCCTGAGTTTAATGTACCTATTGGAAGTGTAAGTCGCTCGTCGTTAGGCATCTGTTACACATGGAGTTAATCGCTGATATAATCTGAATTTCTATGCATATTATGCTACAAGGGGTTGAGTAGTGAGAGACCTCTGATAAGAATTACTACTTTTTATTTTTGACTTCTTTCCCAGGTTTAAGAATTATTTGCCGATTAATTTGGTGTTAAACAAACTTGGTGCCCAACGCGTACAATTTCATTTCATTGGTCGCAACATTCATTGTTGTCGATCCCAAAACATTGGACGATAGACAATTTGTCAATGAAAGATTGAGCGAGCACTGAAAAAGTTGGACACTGCAGCCCACAATTTACGTCGAGGCATCTTCCAAATTGTGAACATTCGTTGGAATAGAAACCAAGATTGATTTTGGAGATGAGTTTCATTGATAATTGGAAAAATTAACTATGAATAAATAATGTAGTAATGGCCTGCTTATGTCTGATGTTAAATACAAATGTTCTTTATTGTGTCCTGTTACTGAATTAAATATAAAAACGTGTTACTGATAATCTGTAAGTTTTGCTAACAATTATTTTGCACTTTTGTCACTTTCAGGTAGCTGGTCTACACATCTATAACTTGTAGCTTCTTTATGATTTCGGTCCGATATCAACACAAAACACTGTAACAACTAATGTTTTACTATTTTCCGCTACGTTTCGAATCTTTGTAGAAATTTACTCTCGATGCAATAATAATTATGTACATTTAATTTTGTAATATTTGCAAAAATCATTATTCTACCCAGATGGTAGTTTTTATAACAACCTAATTTTACTTACAATTCAAAAAAAGATTAACGTCTTTAAAATATTAAAAGTTTTATATTTCACTAGTTTGTGTCATCAATTGAAAATTTGTATTAATTTATAAAGTCTCTGAAGCCAAAAGAATTCTTTATTTTTAATTCATTATTATAACTGTTTACTAACCATAAATGCTTTTTATTTTGCGAATTTGTGTACTGGTTTCGGAGATTTCATATTACATTAAAGTTCTGTTAATCACCTGTTCATTTTGTGTTTTACTCACGGTCACGTTCCCTAGGAAAGCAGAGAGGTCAGTAACGTGGTAAGTTGGTGTGATTGGCGACCAAAAGCCAGGGTACCGGGCCTCGCCCTGTTCAAAAGTCTGGTGGCGCCTTCGGACAAACCCCAGCGATTGATGTTAGCCGAGCATATATGTGACGCCCAGGTTGAGCACCACTCTAACGCCCCGTTCACCACTGACCCCCTGCAAACACGCGAATCCCGACGAATACCGATCGCCTCCCGCATAAGCGCGTTACAATGTCAGCTATAGCACCTCTTTAGCAAAACATGCAAGAGAAAAACAACATACTTTTAAAATACTGATAATAATAATGGAAAACGAGAACACTTACAACAAAAGTAATTAAAGAATTGATCAATACAATAAAAAACTCAAAAACTGTTTTCCATCTTTTGTTACATTATTTAGATTAGCATTATGCATTTTTAAATTTATCATTAATATATTATTATACATTATACTCGAATTACGGGTATCTGCTTTATAGGTATTTTATCGTTGTTTTTATCGTTTTATGTATATCATTTGTTGAATAAATAATCCTCTTGTTGTAATTGCTCTCGTTTTCCATAATATTTCGATTCTGTGTTAAAAGTATACTGTTTTTGGTACAACTGTGGTATCTTCAGTAACTGACGCCATGCTGTGTTTATGCGTACATTCGTTTATGCACGTATTGTTCAAAATGATCCACATATGTTCCCTTCCACCTTTCTTTGTGGTTTTTTTTTAATTTAGTAAAATATTATTCGCAAGCGATTTATGAGCTACTTTTATATTGAAATTTTGAAGCGTTTTTTGAATCTTTTCTGATAAGTTTGGTATATAATTTATGTAGATATTTGTCTCCTACTGTATATAAGTATTGGTTTCTACATATGTATTTTTTCCATAAGTATGTTTCCATTTATGTTTTCTTAACTGTTTGTTGATGTGGGTGTCGACAACGGTATAACTCGATAATTATATTTAGCAAGAGGCAAGAAAAAACAAAAAGCCGCCTGGAAAGATAGGTAAAGCGGATACGACATATAATAAAACAGAACCAAACAGAATATCAATAGGAGCTAAAATATATATACTCAGTGACATATAAACTGCACCACCTAGAAGGGGTGGGAATTTTGGACCAAATTTGGCAGAAACATTGGACTAGTCTAAGGTAACAATTGATTAATAGTATATTATTCAATGAGAGGTAATGTGGGCAATAACTCACGCGATGATTGCAGCGCGAGCCGCAGGCGAGCGCTGTAATAATCCAAGTGAGTTATTGCCATTACATCGAGTTGAATACTATACTTTATCCACGACTATTCTTCTGGCGAAAACGTTTACCTTTTTAGCCGAAAAATTTTTACACTTTTTAGAAACTCTCGTAATTTCGTTTCGTAAAAGTTTCAATATTTACTCTCTTATTTATACTGAGTGTACTTCTAAGCATAGAGTAGCAAATGATGGAAATTTGTATTTCATTGGCAATTCTTTAAAATATGCCAGAAGCACAGTTTCTGACAATGATTTTACGTTCTTACTTGTACTCCAATCCAAATGTTTTGGTAGGCCACATTATATTTCTTGTGCGATTTATCCGGCAGAAGATTGCGAGTTGCTATTTCGGCGATTTTTCTTATTCCAGGTGGTGTACAAATTTTTGAATTACTGTCTGAACTCATTTTGTCAATTTGACATTTAATTGTTTGACATGATTTTGGTGTAACATTAATTTCCTTTGGCCAGGACCTGGATGTTCGGGTATTAAATCAATTGTTTATTCTGTATTTGATAATATTTTGCTTTGGGGACGGACTAGTTGTGTCCGACGCCGATCTTATAATCTCTGTATTTATTTCAATAAATATTGGTGATTACTCTAATCTAGAACGGGCTTTATTTATTTCAACTCGCTCCGATACGACGCATACTGCAATTATCTGGCTAGGTTTGTAGACTTAAGTCGGATTGCATTCTAAATTGTAACCCACTTTCCACTGGAATTAGCCGAGGCACATTCAGCCAAATATCAGTGCAACGGTTTTGAACATATTTCACCAAAATAATTTTCTAACGGGAACATTTTTTGGGGCAGCCCGACCTTCTGTTGCCTGTACTATTTTTCCTTTTTGTATTAATTTTGCGAGCGCTACTCTCAAGAAGGGTGATATTGGAGTAATAATTTTTCTGTTTTCCACGTAAATGGTAGCTGACATTCTACTGTTCAATTCTCCTTCATTAACTCTCCTCCTGGCCGTTCGTGAAGAAATTGCCACTACGGCTCTGCTTAGCTCGAAACTGGTAGAATGCCTGTTTCTTAATGCAATTCGCATACTTACATATGGTAAGATTTAATTATTAAGGGTTTTTGTTAATTTTAGTCCAATGTATCAAAGTATCTGATTGATTCAATCACGATTGTCTTAACTATCCCGAATACTTTAGATCATTTAAATATATGTTTGGGTAAGCCCAGCTCGCCCCTGGGCTGACAATCAACCGACTACGGCCATCAACTGCTTCCTATGGCAGATATGTTGAGACCCGTACGCAAGCCAAAGAATGGGTCTCATGAGTGATAAGTGATGTGATATTTAAATTGACTGGCAGGTGAATCCTAAGAATGCCAGTTGAAGTATGCTATTTTCAATGTTTGCTTTAGTGGCGCCCAGTTAACAACTTTTTATGCTCTGCGTACACCTACCTACTCACCGTCCTATCGAATACGGAATACGGTAACAGTAAAATATCATTTATATATATACATTGGATATTTTGATGTAGCAAGACTACAACACTATTGCATAATAGCTGTTAAGGCAACTAGAGTTTTATAGACAGTTTAAAAATCGAGGTCGTAGTTTCAATTCGAGCGACCGCAGGGAGCGAGAATTTAATAGACCGAAATTTTTAAACCATAAAACTCGTGTTGTCTTCAAGATTTTTTCTAACCCTAATACGTATAAGCAAACTGACTTTTTAATTCAAGAAATTTAATAAACCATATTAATTAATTAATTAATTTCATTTCCAAAATGAATGAAAGTGTCCCAGAAGAAATTAGAAAAAAAGGAGAGGAACTGAGGAGCAATTTGTTGCCCATTAAATCTAAAAATGCATATGAAAAAGTGTATTTGACATTACAAGAGTGAAAAAATGAAAAAAACATCGAGGAAATAACCGAAGACGTTATTTTGGCATATCTTGATTGGAGGGTAAGTTAGATACAAGAAAAAAGACTAATTAATTGTGTTTACAGTCACAAAAGTTGGCAGCAGCCTCGCTGTGGCCAGAATATTCAATGTTAAAGGCCACATTAAAAGCCAAAGAAAATGTAGATATGAACAAATTTGGTGTTGTCATCCCATATTTAAAAAAATCTAAATGTGGGTTATCGTAGTAAAAAATCGAAGATTTTGACGTGTGAACATATAAAGACATTCTTGCAACAAGCTGATGATGGAGAATATTTGTTTGAGAAGGTAATAATATCAGCACAGCTTGTTCTTGAATATAAAGTCTGAGTTTTTATAGGTAGCTTTGATCTTCGGTATCGCTGGAGCGAGCAGGAAATCAGAATTGTGCAATTTGAAATTTGATGACATACAGGATTGTGGCGATGTACTAAACGTTATAATTCCTGATAGTAAGACACATCAAGAAAGAAGATTCAGTATAATTAACGAAGGCTTTGGTGTTAACCCGATTGGCTTGAATCGTCGTTACGTAGCTTTACGCCCCAAAGGTTTACCCCCGAGGCTTTTTTACACTATTATAAGGGCAAATGTATTCGCCAGAATGTAGGAATAAACACTTTTGGAAAGCTACCTAGAAAAATTGCAACTTTCCTCAAACTGGACGATCCACATAGCTACAGCGGCCATTCTTTCCGCCGCAGTTCAGCGACTCTCCTTGTTAATTCAGGTACAGATACAGCTTGTAGGCGCTTATTATCATATTAAATTTAATTTATGATATAGGTGGAGATATTACATCGCTGAAAAGACATGGAGGATGGAAATCCTCAAGCGTAGCAGAATCGTACATAGAAGAGTCATTTGAGGAAAGAATAAAAATTGCAAAAAAGTGTTCATTGATAAAACTAACAAGTTGGACGAAAGAGCTGATGGAGGTAGCAATGAAAATGTTACAAATCAAAGTGAGAGAAGACAGGAATGTTACAGTGGTGATTCAGCTAGGACTGATCAGGGCTTTCAATTTAATAATTGCACTTTTCACTTTTTTAAATAATTTCTGTAAAAAATATGAAATAAATGTCATTTGAATCGTATTTTTTTTTAGTACGAATGAACTGAAGAGTGTTTTAACTATAAAATACGTCGTCATTGACGACGTTACTTTAAGACATTTTAACAACAAAATAACTAGTAAGCTCAAATGTACCATAGAAACAGTATAAGATATTAGGGTTAGAAAAAGTTTAAAAGCCACATTTGCAAGAAAACGAGCAGGCCCTAAAAAATCCATTTTTCATTGGTACCTTACAAAGATTTTTTTGTATGTATAAAACAGCAAAGACGGCCACGTACAATCCTTAATTAAGTTTTACTGTTACACTTAGTCAATAATGCTTAAACACTTAGGTAATTGGTGTGTTTAGCAGAAATACGTTTTTAAGAGTAGTGAGACTAATACTCGAAAATTAAACAATCCTTGTTCCTGAACGATCCGGGGACAAAAAAGTTGTCCCTCTTATGTAAGGACCGGACTGGCAATGGATTCACATTTCTGCCGACGTATATGAGTTGCAAATTTATTTGGACATGACGGTTTTGAAATTTGATATGCTTATTGAGTTTTATTATGTATACGAATTATGATGTTAAATTAAATTTATTTTCATGTGAAACATCAAGAACTTACCTGTGCAGTAGTAAATTGTCTATAACTTTTTGGGCTTCGTTACTCCTCACGCTGGCTAAGTGACCACCATTTCTCACGCATTCCATGTCCGCTTGCATCCACGGTAATTTTGATTCTTCTACGGCAGTTACACAAAACGACCTGATTGAAATCCAACCAAATTCGCACGTTCCAACGATTTCTTCAATTGGCTCCGCTCGATACGACAGATTAATCCCCAACGCTGCACCACCCACACTTTTCACGGAGACTTTAACAACTATTTTGTTTCCCTTCGACACAACTTGTATTTGTCGTTCCACATCCCCCGGTCTAGTACAATGGTACCACATATTGCCGGCGTCGAATAATTGAGTGGACAAACCCTCGCAGTTTACATCATCCCCTTTTAATAATTTCAAGTCGGTGTTTGTTTTAGTTCCGCCGCTAGACGCAGAGTCGCCTATGCGTAAAGTTAACGCTACCCTATTCCCATAGGGCAAATATATTTTAAATGCACACTGTAATTCACCCCTTGGCCGCAAATCGAACGACCCATTTCGCGTCGTGAACGTGATGTTGTAACAGTAATCTACTAAATGATAAGATAAAGAGAATACTGGCTTCCCGTGGACGTGCATGAAAGGTGGTGTATGCGATGGTGGAAAATACACTCGTCTGTCGGTGTCGGGAAGTTCCTCCAGCTTGCCACATATTCGCGTTTGCTTGTGGCCCCGTATGTGCTGATGTTGGGATGTGTTTAGTCCGTTGAAATAGAGGTAGCCTCGGAAACACGGAACATTCAGGCGAGTTATTTCAATTACTAGTCCGTGGTCTGAGCTTGGTCCAGGAAACCAACACTGACAGTCTCTGCTTGGTAAATCTTTCCAGGTTACTACTTCTCGTTGATGTTTCAGCCGTAGTTGGCAATCTGTAAAAGAATCGAAAATTTAATAACTAAAATTTGAATCATTCATTGGCGAAATTCTTATTCCAATTTAGTCAGCGCGTACATTTATAACTAATAATCATTTGTTTAAGAAATTATAACTACAAAATCTATAAAATTAAAAAATATCCATTTTCAGTAGAATCTAGTTATACTAGATTAAGGTATGACCTTTGAATATATTATTTTCACTAGATCGCTAGTGCCTTAACACTGTATTATGGGTTTTAAATTTTATATTTACCTTTACTAAATCAAATCTGAAACGAAGCCATAGCGTTAAATATTTAAAATAATTCTTTTGTCATCGAGAGATTAAAAATCTAGTCGAGAAAGTATTTTGTAACAATCGCTTCTAATTAGTAAATCATATTTCTCATGATATATGGAATTCCAAACTGTCAGACAGGCATATCTTTCCCCAATAAAAAATGTTTTAATTAGTAAAATTAAAAAAGGACATAATTTCCACAGGATAGCAGCCACAAGCATGTTTCTGCAGGAAAGGTTGTTTTAATTAATAACACAGGAAAGTCTAAACAATTCCGACTACTGTAACAACGTTGCTTGCTAAATATTTTACGTTTAAGAATTTTTCGGAGACGTTGACGTGAACAATATAGCCGTCATTTCCACTACAATATTCTTATCGTTGATACTTAAGAGTGCGTCTCAACAAGATTCATACATGAAATTGTTCGCCGATTTGACGACACCATAACACAGTTGTAAACGCAAGATCCGAAAATTAAAGGGTTTGCATTTATTTTGTGTATATATAGTGTCGTTACATTGAAATTATTGTTTAAGGTATACGATATATATCCTGGTAGATATGCTGAGGAAAATCTTAGAGAAGAAGAAGATCAACGTCAGGTTCAGCAGGGTCAAGAAAATAAAAAGAACTGTTTCCATCCAACAAGGACTCGATGCCAAGTTAAAGGAATCTACGAACTTCAATGCCAGTATGGGAAATCGTATAGTGAACAAATCGGATGCAGTCGATGGGTCGCAATGGTACATTGATTTCTTGTATCTACCGTAAACCGTAGATCTTAGATATAACAAAATGGTGTGAATACACAACTGTTTGTAAAGTTCAATGGTTATGAATTCTTTATTTTTGAATTCGTTTAAGTAAATCATACAGTTTCTTCTGTACCATGAAATTGGGATCTTTATTTATCGTTTTACAAGTTGAGCAGTTCCCCAACAAATCATCCATTCTATGATTATATGCGTCTCTATCAATAGCCACCGTGACATTGTCCGCTCGGAGTTCCAACAACTTACTGCGATTTAAAAAAAATAGATCCTCGAGTTCTAGTCGAACCATTGCGATTTCATTCTTCTGGTTGTCTTCCAGTCAAATGGAAGACAACCAGAAGAAGAAGTAAATTCCAGTGGATATAATGACCAGGTAAATGTTGATCGTGCAGGCACTTGGCATGAAGTGGTTAAGGGGGGATCCTGCTTTAGAAGGCTCAAAAAATCATTGTTTTTTTATTGCTCAAATCTATGCCTAATATATCTAAGATAATGTATAAAAAGTTATAGCGGCTAATTCGCAATATTTTGAAAGATACAGCACTAAACACAGTGAGGTGTCGAGCATAAAATATACGAACGCACGAACTTTAGAGCGCGTTTTCTCGAGTTTTCGTTTTTACGATTTTTCTAAACTGGTGGGCGTGATTGCGAGAAAACTAGACAAGCAATCAAAACGAAACAAAACTTTTATTGGCCTCAGTAGCATTCTATTCTATTTGAACTGAAAATATTAATGAAAAAAAATTCTAGAGAGCACATTTATTTTCAAACCTGAGAAAAATCTTGAATTTAAAAATGTTGGGTTTTTTTTTTAGTTCACATAGAAGAAAATATATGAGAATTGCAATTTTCTTTGGTTTTTTTGCTTCAGACAAAAATTACGAGCTACATCTTTCCCACCGATTGTAAATTGCAATTGAAAGGTGTTGCACAAATGTGAATAAAAATCGGTTCCGTTTAAATATTTTTCTCTCGAAATATTTTTTTCTTTAATGCTCAAATATGTAATAAAATGATCTGAAAAGTTCACTAGACTTGCTCATTCTTTTCTGTCCTTAAAAAATCCACAAAAAACGCTATTTTAAGGCCTCCTAAAGCAGGATCCCCCATTAATGGATTCTTGAGCAGTAGACACAACAAAGTATCAACGTTTTAACGTTTTTAAATCTATAATGATGTTGGATAATTTGTCTTCTTTTAATGTTAACTGTATCATATTTTCCGTACGTTATTCCTTCGTAAGTTAATTCATTCCGACAATCAATGATTTTAGATGAATTTTCCTTTAGTTAGTATATTTCTGTCAAAATCTTCGATTCTTTTCTACTTTGGTATTCGATCATAATTGTTTCTTCTTTTGGAAATACTCCTAAATACTGGTTAACTTAATATCCTTTACAGGTTTTATTACATTACGTATACAAATACGCATGCCTTCGAGAATAAAAGGAGATTTTCGATCGGAGATCGATGTTTTCTTCGCAATATTTGATTGCAACATTACTGTCGAACACAACTATTATCGGATCATACGCACCAAATAGTTGTAAATGGCGTAACGAGCGAACTGATCGAAGAACGTGGTATTATGAGCAGGCAGTACACGATAAAGAACATGGATTAACTTCGAAATTTATTGATTGCTGAGATAAATAACGACTTCGATTAGAATCAGGATAGTAAGGACGTAGATACGCTATACATAGGTAATTCGTTCAAGAGGTCAATAATGGAAAAAATCATCGAGCGTCTCTTATGACACGGATTGAGAGGATACCATGCAAAAAAATCAACAAATGGATGACGCCCGAGCTCAAAAGACTGTCGAATCTGCTGTACGAAATGGCGGATGTAAAACAGAGGCTTAACGGTGAGATATACAACAACAGATATCATTCGCTACGAAAATTTTACGCTAGACAAATTCACATTAGCAAAAAGAACTAGAAGGGCACGAGAATTGCTCATACCACCGATATCAATAAAACTTGTTGGAACATCATTGACGAACATAGGGGTAAAGGAAAATTGAAGCAAATAAAATTTCAAAAAGATGGAGCACCGGTTAATAATGACGCCATGGGAAACATATTTAACAACCACATTGCGGATATAGCCTTCCCGACAGAAAAGATAGGCATGTTAAAAAGCAATGGAAAGAACAATTCAGAAATGTACTACCGACCTGTATCGATACAAAATCATACCAAGATTTTCGAATACTGCTTCCAAATAAGAATGGAAGAACTTCCTGGAACAGTTCAACCAAATAGAACTAGCGCAACACGAATATAGTATTCCGAAATCGACCACCACGGCTATAGAGGAGATAGTAAAGACAATTTGCAATGCCTTTGAATAGCTGGTTTTTTCTTCGACATGATAACAGCCTTCGACTGAGTAGATCACAAGTTATTAGCGTACAATCTAATTCAGAAAGTAATTAGAGTAACAAACCAATGGATCTGTTCCTGCATTTCCGGTAGATCCCATCCAGTATTTGCGAACGACGATCTATCGGACCCAAGATCGATATACATAGGGGTACCTCAAGGTACAATTTTAGGACACCTACTGTTTCTGTTTATGGTATGGTTATGATCTCCCGGTGAAATGTGCTGCTGCATTAAAAATTGGATTGTACGCAGATGATACTAGTATGCTAGTCGTCTAACCAACAATAGAAAATTTGATCACCTCTACCGATGATATAATACAGCATAATACTTTATGTTACTAAATATTTCAAAAACGCAAACAATAGAATTGCATCCTATAAATGAAAAAGTAGATAAAATGACCTTACTAAAAGTGAATAAAAAATCCTTACCGCAATCAAAATCGGCAAGTTCTTGGGTGTTACTATGAACAATAAACTTACACGGGAAGAACACGTAGTGCAATTGATAACAAAACTTAGTTCGGTTGTGTTCTTGATGCGGACAGTGACGGTATCATTAAACGTATTAAAAATTATGTATTTTGGACTTGCGCAATCGGTGATGGGCTATGGAATTATATTCTGGGGGAGTTCTAGACATTCACATAAGGTGCTAATAATAAAAAAAAATATGGTACGAATTATGAAAGGAGTAAAGCCAGGAGCTAGCTGTAAGGGGCTGTTCAAAAAGCATAAAATAATGACAATATTTTCACTTTATGCGTATGAAATGGTGCTGCATACTTTTGTCAAGAGTTTTAACAAAAACAAACACATTCATGGGTATAACACAAGGGAAGTGAACATTTTTACATGACTAATTGTGTTACAACATGCGGTGGAGTATATGGGGCAATAATTTGTCTGCAGAAATTAGAAATGAGACAGATTCTAGAAAATTTTAAAGATTTAGTTTTGATTTTTACACCAATAGGGAATTTTATTGTAACACACAACATTTTATTGTAAATATTGAAATATTAGCAGATGATTAATTTAATTCATTTTGCACATCGATGGTTTAACGACCACTTGACTTATCACACAATGTAACAATATGTATTGTACATTTAAATAAACTAACTACCTTTCTATGTATCTATCTATATGGTCTTATAGCGGTTCTAATTCGTAATAATGGATAAAGGTTTTGTTTGCTAGTAGCATGTCCCAAATTAATTAAAAAAATATCCCTAAGTAAAACTTATAATAAGAATTACCACATAGAGGTTGTGTTCTTTATCCGATTGAGAGGAACCAGGAAGGTTTTTAAATTGAAGTTTGTTTTATGGATCTTTTAGTATTTGAAAAGTGACCATTTGCAGCAGTATTAAAATGTTTGGATGTTATTTTGGCGGTTTTTCAGTGTTTACACTTTTTATTATTTCTGTTTATTTCTTTTTATTTTGAGTTTTTATATAATTTTTTAGTGCATTTTGTGTTTAGAATTATCTGTTGAATTCATTCATATAATTGAAAATTGTTTTGGAAGTTGTTTGTGATTCGTTGATCATGTTTAAATTCAATTCGCGATATAGCATCAGCATTTTTGTTTAAACAACGTTTTTTGTATATGATTTGGCAATCGTAGTTTTCTAGTTTGAGGGACCATCTAATTAGTTTATAATGTGGCTCATTTAAGGAGAACATTCATTGGTAAAAGCTTGTGTTACCCCAAACATTTTAACTTGGAGAAACTCTGATGCCAGGGCTAATGTAGGAAAGTATTGACATCTGCCCAATGTATTCAATAAATCATTTATATTAGGTAATGGGTAGTGATAACTGATAGATTTGTCATTTAATTTGGGATAGCCGACAACTATCCTGCATTTTCGTTTGACTGGGGCATCCTATTTTTTGTTCTATCCTAACAGGTGAGCTCCAAGGTCTGTCTGATTAACGAATCTTTTGTTCTAACATTTTTTAAATTTGATTTTGTACCTCTTGTATGTGTACTTCAGGATAACGGTATGATCTTTTAAAGGGGGTAATTAGTCTCTTGGTACTTTATGTTTGAGTTGTGAATGTTGATTTTCTGAGTGAAATATACGAGCATAAGAGTATTCTTTAATTAATTTAATAATTATCGTTTTTTTCTTCTACGTTCGTATGATCAGGACAAATATTTGCTGATGAATCACATTTTGTTTGCTTAGTTTCTTCTACTTTAAAATTTGGAGTAAAATCGTTTAGCTATCAATTCAAACAATCATCGATGGTTATTTCTATTTCTGTAGGGTTTAGGATGGTACAAATTACTTTGTAGTTTTCTGTAATTCGTCGACTAAAAGGTTCGGTTTATTTTTTTGAAAATAATTAGAATTGTAGTAACATTATTCACTGAAGCAGATTTTAATTCTATCCCATTTTTAATAATAATTTGATTTAAAGCCATTTTTGTATTTTTAATTGCAGATCTTGAACGATATGATCGGAAATGTTGGGAATTTGAGTTAAAATCAGAACTAGAATCGTATGTTTTATACAGATATTTGTTGAATCTCTAAGACATGTGCACTCACAGTAAAATTAGTTTCCACTCGATTCAATCTTAATGTTCTCCCAGGACGATGGTATGTTTATCGTCTCGATTTGTCCCTAAAATGTTTTCTTGGCTCTAAAAGTATTTTTTGTTCACAAAACATATCGGTCAAACGGCCTCCACGGCTTTGCTGGCGCATACGAACTCTTCTTTTGTCGAAATTTTTCAGGACCATTCTGCATAAATTCTAACGTAGACCTTTGAATCCAAATAACCCCATAAAAAGAAATGGTGTTAAATCACACGATATAGGGGGCCAATTCTGATCACCGAAACGAGATAGTAAACGACCAGGAAATGTCTCATGAAGTAATTGAATTGTTTCACGACCTGTATGGCATGTGGTACCGTCTTGTTGAAACCACATGTTGGCCACATCAATATCATCCAATTTCGGCAAAAAAAAAACTATTATAGTGTCGCGATATCGAGCACCAGTCACTGCTTGACCAGCCTCATTTTCAAGAAAGTATGGTCTAATGCACAAAATCGCACGAAACAGTGACCGTTGTGGATGTATTTGTTTTTTGACAATCACATGTGGGTTCTTCGAATACCAAACACGGCAATTTTGCCGATTAACAAAGCCATCAAAGTTATCATATTTTGTATGAAATTTTCGAACTGTGGCCGCCATGAAAACACGTTGTTGTATCGTGTAACGCTCCATTTTACTAACAGTATCTATCTAGTATACTAATCTAGGGTGAACAAGGTGAAAACTAAATTAGAAATATCGGGCTTAGTACACTAAGTTAAATTATCAACTACGTATTACTATTGTAATATCGGTGTAATTGTTTTGTATTTCATCACCTGATGAAGCCACTGTGCTGGCGAAACGCCAGACTCAATCAACAATTTAAAACAAGCCAGTGATGGTGAACAGGAGAAACTATTTTTCAAATTACGACTAAAATACAAAATCAACGAACAGAGTATATGGTTTTTACACAATTTCATAGAAGAAAAAGTGATTCCGAAACACATACAACTTAAAACCAACCACAAGAGAGTAGCAGCCACAAATGCAGTGAAAATTGGTGAAGAAACCCGGATAAAAGAAGAACGGAAGAACCTCTGCAGCATCAGAGACAATCTGTCAATACACCTTAAGGTATTACATTCACAGTTAACTTATGAACTTAATAACATCGAGTTCGACTTACTGTACGAAACCATCCACGAGAGAATCAACCTCAATAGTACATAAAAAATATCTAATCCAAAGGCGCAAAATTAATAAAGTCATTGCCAACAAAACACAAAAAGCGAGTAAAAATTCCATGAATAACAGTATCAATAACAATTAAATTTTTTTCGATCGTTTCAAAAATCTCTTCACTCCTACAGAAACTAAATTACTTTCGAAAGGGTTCAAATTCAATTTAAAACCTGCCGTGGATAAAAAAACAGCTAGAAAACTTAGGCGTGAAAGCTGATTTATCCATAAGCAAACTTAAACTCAATGCAAATTATAAAAAATGCCAAGCTAAAAGCATAGAAAATCACAAAAGCAAGCCTAACCCGAGTAAGGATGACAAACACATAAAACCATCAAACAAACAATTGTGGATAACAAAATTACTTTTACCAAAGCTGATAAAGGTAACATTGTCATCGCAATACCAAAGGTAGAATACGTACAACAAGTTCAAGGATTCCTTCATTACAATGCTTTTGTCCAAATTAAAACACACCCTACCGCAAAATTCCAAAAACAAGCCAAACAATCCATAAACAACTCAGAAGGCTTATTTAATAAAACTAATGTATTTAAATCAATTACAATGAACCCACAGCCCCCCTAAATTATACGGGTTAATCAAACTACACAAGGAAAATAACCCCATCCGCCCTGTAGTATCATATATAAAAGCTCCTTGTAAAAACCTTTCCAAACACTTAATAAAAGTTATACTTGAACACACTCAATTTAAACCGAAATTCGCCATAAAAAATTCACAGGAATTAACCAACAAAATCTCTAATGTAATAATACCGAGAAATAGTAAGTTTATTTCGTTTGACGTCACTAATTTGTTCCCGAGTATACCACCCAATGAGGTAATAGAATTAATCAAATTAAATGTTGAAAATAACAACACCAACACGGCCTTAAAATCAGAAATGGTAAATTGTCTTAATACGTGTTTATAGCAAAAATATCATATCAGAAATGGTAAATTGTCTTAATACGTGTTTATAGCAAAATTATTGTCAATTTTATCGCGCATACTACAAACAAACGAGTGGATTGCAATGGGAAATCTCTTAAGCCCATTACTGGCCGAAATATTTATGGACGAAAATATCATTAGCAAACACCATGTAGATGATATGCTAATTTGCTTCACAGGTGCCGATAAACAAGCTAAATCCCTACATTAATACTATTCCTGATATAAAATTTACGATAGAAATGGAAGTAAACAAATCTGTTAATTTCCTGGACTTTAGTATATCACGCAAAAACAATAAGCACGAATTATCTATATATCATAAACCTGCACAGACCGACACCACTATACATATAGTTCTTTTCATCCTATAACTCATAAATTAGCAGTTTACCATTCATTCACATATTTAATTCACTGCCGGAACACATAAAATCATTGAGTGATAGGGTTAATTTCCGAAAAGAATTAAAAACATATTTATTATCAAAGACATTCTATACGCTTGGTGAATTCTATCTCAGTCGTGAGTAGCTTATGTATTTTTCTGTCTTATAGTTCCATATGTATACTGTGTCTTGTTTCTATCGATTTTATTCATTTATTTGTTTGACTGATGAATTTTTTTATTGTTATTTTAGTATTTTTTTATTGTTATTTTAGTATTTAATGTATGACTTTTCACATCCAGTTGATACTGGCATACGTGATGAATAAAGATCTTATCTTATCTCTTATCTTATTGATTCATAGACTTATTCATACCCCTATGAGTAGAGACAATTTTGAAGTAGGAAAGAAAACGATTATTACTATCGCTTTAAATAATGGTTATTCTATAAACATGGTGAGGGGAATTCTTGTGAAACATTAAAAGTCTAAAATACTTCCCTCCATTTACCCTAGAATCCAAAAAACCGCTATAAACTACAGCACCATTACTTATATGCGCAAAAGCTCAGAAAAAATAGGTACGATAATTAAAAAATCAACAAACCAAACAATAGCGTTTAAACCTAACAACTCTATTCAAAAGTACATAAAAAGCAATAAGCATAATCGGACAAAACGTTGAACTCAGCTGTATATAAATTAACATGTGAGGATTGTAATAAAGTGTACGCTGGCCAAACTGGGAGGTCTTTTGATACATTGATTTGATATTTTGATTTTGATATTTTGAGAATAAAAGAACATGAGAGAAGCTACAGCTTCATGAAAATCGACTCGACCTTCGCGAACCATTGTTTAGATAACACCCATAAATTTAACAACAAATTTGAAATTCTGTACATTGTAGAAAAAAGTAAAAAACTTAGCTTAGAAATTAACTAATTTAACATATTAGGTATCATTTTGAATGATCACATAGACATAAAAAACCCCCCTATTAAATCTAAACCTGTAATTACACCCCCTCCTTTAAACCCGGAATTAGTATATAAGTAATATTTTCTGTATAATTGTTTTGTATTTCGTCACCTAATGAAGTCACCGTGTTTGCGAAACATATGTAGTGTTATAAATAAATTTTGAAACTTACAACAGTTGGTGTTTGAGTCTTATTATTACTATTGTGCTATTGTACGTAATTATGATACTAGAGTTGACAAGTCATTAGAGTTGCTCAATATTGATCTCTTACACAAAGAAGAACTCGACGCACGAAATGTTCACGGGCCGGTTCCTTAAACAATACCCATATTTTACTGGTACTCAAAGCTGATAAAGGCAATGCCACTGTTATCATGTCTAACGAGGATTTCCGTAGCAGGTTCAGCGCACTTCTGAACGTTACCACTATATATATAACCCTTCATAAAGATCCCAGATCCAAGCTATAAACAACAACATAATGAATTCATTGAAGTATTACATAAAAGAATATTTTAAAATCTCCGACACTACACATTTTAATCGTTTATAAAATCTATGGTTTACGTAAAATACTTAATACATTGTGTGAGCAGTTCTATGTAGATGACATCATCTGTGCCATTCCACATGATACCAATACCCATGATGTTGATGTTTTCGATTCGTTCAATCAGCACCTTATTTACCAATGAAATAGGAAATAATAAAACTATGCCGTTTGTTGACATACTAGTGATTATGGCAGACGACAAGAGTATCAAACTTCACCAGGCGAGGCTGATATCTATAGATAAATCTAATAAGTAACCCATTTGAAAATAAATTAAATGCAGTCCATTTTATCCGATTGCTCTACTGTTACAATAGTATACTGTAATACTAGTGGCACAAGACATTCCATTGTCGCACGCATGGGTTGGGTTGGGTTGGGATCGAAGCGACGAGTGCTCCAAAGGAATAAGTGCGACAAAGATGTCTTGTGCAATGAGTGCTATTTTTTCTATTTCGCTTTCATTAATATATTTACTTTATAAGACTGACATCCATAATATTTTGACATTTCAGTTTCAAAATACCGAATTTTCAGATTTTCGCAGCAAGGAATAAGTATTAAATTCACAATCGAAAAGGAAACAAATGATTGCTTGCCATTTTTGGATACGGTAGTAATTAGAAATAACAATATCATAGACATTTTCCGGAAAGAAACCAATGTAAACAAATTCATAACCGCGGATTCATGTCACAGCTTTCAGCAAAAAATGTCATCGTTCAATTTTTTTCATACATCGTTTGTTAAGTTTTCCACTAACAAAAGATAGATACAACACCGAACTAAATCTTATTAAAAACATTGCGAGTTACAATGGTTTCGATACGGGCATAGTGACTAACCTTATTAGGAAACATAAACGTAACAACACACTCTTAGATTCCACCTGTCTGCTACCTCAAAGAGATCAAGGCAATAAATTTGTTTGTTTACCGTACCACGCAGCGTCTAAAAACTTAAATAAACTTTTCAAAAATCATGAACTTCAGGTCGCGTTTAAATCGAGCAATTCTTTGAAAACCCTATTAGGGAACGCCAAAGATAAAATTGAGGTAGACCAGAAAAGTGGAATATATGAAATAAATTGCAAGGACTGTAATCAAAAATATGTTGGGCAAACTAAACGTTCAATTAAAACTCGCTATAAAGAACATATAGCACACTTTAGATTCAACAGACCCGAAAAATCAAGCGTAGCCCAGCATATTTTAGAAACAGGCCACGCATTACCACTAGATTCGCTTAAATTAATTAAAGATGTACACAATTGTAGAGAATTGGACAGCTACGAAAGTATTTTCATACACAGGTACAAAAACAATTTAATGAATTCCGACAACGGACCGATACCACAGTCCAGCTTATTTGAATTGCTTGATTAGTTTTAGGTTTTCCCCGGAGTTAGCACTCTTGGCAACAAGGAGTACACTACACCCCGCTTTACATTTCCTTTAGGGTTAAGAGTATAAATATAGGGTTTTTTAGTTTTGAATTCAGTGTTATCCCACTGGTGAACGTAGTTGCCGAAATACGTAGTCATTAATGCGTGTACGGGAATATTTTTTACGCTTATTTCAACGACGTCGATAACTGCAAAATGGTATTTTCAGCGCCCCGTTGAACTCAATCAACGGATATTTTCAGGGGGTGTTTACGACGATTGAATGTCAGTCTTGCGAAGTCTCGCGATCGAGGTATATGACCGCAACCGATGCGTTCAATTTCGGATTATGGAAGCTAGACAGTGATCGGATTGCGCTGGGTACCTTGGGTTTTTATCGCGGGTCAATGCTCACGTTTATAAAGATCGCGTTTATAAAGAGCATAGTCACGACTTTTGCGCTGATGGAACATTTAAGGCTAAACTGTGGTGGAATTGCGTCTGCGACACCACCCCCTGTTGAGGACAACTCGACGATCCCATTACAATATTGGAGGGGTAAAAAAAATTGGTTGTACTTAATTTAGGCACTGCTAAGTACGTTAAAAAATATTTAATGCCTATGAAGTAAGTGGTTTCTTACGAATTCAGTTTTAAGGCCCGTTTTCGCCGAACTTTAATAATGTTGATGTTGATGTTGTATGATAAATTTTATATAAAGAAAATTCACTCATTCATACTTTAGTTTTTATTTTAGGTCTTGATAAGCGTTTTATTTAATAAATGGAAACGTCGACTTTGGAAAGATTTGACTTTCATTTAATGTGATTGTACAACCTGAATTCTACATTTTGTATAGAAAATGAACCTCATTTGATTCCAGAGAATGACATGTGAAAAATACGTGATGATGGCGAATTTGCCGAAAGATTGCAAAAGTTTCAACCTGACGAGGACTCACAAACCATGCGGATCAGAATAGTTTTTTATTTAAAATAGGTAGTATTTTCAAAATCTGTCTTATGATCTGTTGTGAAATAATGACTTGGTACCCCTGTCTACTTTTTTGCGACTGTATTTTTCTGGGATATATTGTTTGTGGTTCTGAATCCCCATTTTTGTTATTTGTTTGGTTTATCCTATGAATTGAGTAGTGAACGATGTCAACGATGTTCGACGTTTTTAAGTTATAGAACTCTAGGTTGGTGTTTTCTTTATTGAGTTTGTTTTTATTCGGTTTGATGAGGTGTGAACAAATTGTGTGTTATAGAAAATTTTACTGGAGTCATTGAAATGGACTGTAACTACAAGGTGGCGCAAAAATCATCACCCTATCGGAAGATGCTATAATTTTTGCAAATGGCGGTAAATGTCGGTTCTGCTTTGGCATTTGTGAAGTAAACAGATACAAAATACACGTCAATAAGACATGAATCGCTATACTCCTCAAGAACGCGGAATAATTGTTTCGAGTTTTTTGCGAATTAATTCGTTGGTGATATTGGCGCAGTGTGAATTTAGACGTAGGTTTCCCGGTCGTCCGACACCAACTGAGCAAGCACTACAGCGTTTAACTAGTCGCGTAGAAGAGTATGAGACAACACGAGATGCTGTCAGATCCCGGAGCAGCCGTTCTGCTGAGAATATCGCGGGTGTGCCTGAAGATATCGCAGAGGACCCCAAAGTATCGACCAGACGACGTTTCACGCAATTGGCCATGCTCAACGACTTTTTTTACCTCAACTGGAGGAATTGGGATTGGAGAACATGTGTTTCCAAAAGGGTGGATCAACGGCGCATACTGCACGACCCACAACCGAAATTCTGAGGGCTGCATTTACGGATCGCCTCATCTCTCGTTTTGGTGATTTGCACTGGCCGGCAAGATCGTCCGATTTAAGCGTTCTAGACTTCTTTTTATGGGGTTTCATGAAGTCACGAGTTTATATCAACAAGCCTCAGACTCTTGAAGCCCCCAAAGAGAATATCTGTCAGGAATGCGGGAACCTATCGTCGGAAGTTCTGGCAAGAGTGATGAAAAATGCCATAAATCGGGCCGTCAGGTCATCAATTCTGGCAGCGGCCACTTGGACGATATCATTTTTTCTACTTAATAGAAACAAATTTAGACATCAAATAAACACAATCCAAAAGCAACATTAAAGTTCTTCATTTATTAAAAAAATTACAATCAAAGAACATCGGGTGACAACTTTTGCGCCACCTTGTATTTATTATTCATGTTGTACGTTAATATATTGTTACTGAGAGTGGTGAGATAATTTTTACATTTTAGTGAGTCTTAAAATTCTTTTCGTGGAAGGTGATGTGGTTCAAATTTTGTGATTCTGTATACTTATGACCCTATTGTTGCTATTTTTGGGCAAGGGGATCTAAAATTCAAAATTCTCTCTGAACTTGTTTTTATATACCAAGCTGCTATTAAAGGTTGATCGTGATTATTTATAATTAACGTATCTAAAAATGGAAGTGTTTTATTAACTTCTATCTTTGTGATGAATTGTAGATTATTGTGATAACTATTAAACACTTGCTGTTGCTATAAGATCAACGTAACGAAACAACATTTTATACAGGAGTTTTGAAATATATTTGGTAATCAAGTCACCCATTATCAAATTGACCATTATCGGGGAGCACGGTTTACCCATGGCTGTGCCAAAGATCTGTTGGTAAAACTTCTTTTTGTATATGAAGGATCTATTACGAATGAAATTATTTCAATGCAAAATTCGTTTTCAATAATCGTGTACAGCTCAACTGTATTCCACTTTTCATTAATAATTTGGAGCACTAAATGTAATATATTATATTACATTATTTGAAAAGAGTACTTCAGGGTTATCAAGATGTAATTCTCTGGAAGAGTTATAGAATTTAATATGTAGACCATATTGTAAGAGTTGGTGACATTGTATTTAAAAATTTCTGTTAGATTCTTAAGGATTTGGCTAATAAATTGT
Organism: Geotrupes spiniger; assembly: GCA_959613385.1. Classification (NCBI taxonomy): domain Eukaryota; kingdom Metazoa; phylum Arthropoda; class Insecta; order Coleoptera; family Geotrupidae; genus Geotrupes; species Geotrupes spiniger. The sequence continues at coordinate 8,818,196 of OY390739.1, forward strand.
GACTTGATCTTGAGAAGCCCTTATATTCGAGGAGAAACTGCAGTGTAAATTATTAGATGTTTATGTATGTGTCGATCAATCTGATGTAGTTGATAATATTATTTATTTATTATTTCCAGTTTGCCATATGACGGGGTTGATTTTAATTTCCTTATAAAGATTATCATTTCGTAATAATAGACTCATTTTGTTGTGATATTCATCTCTATCTAAAATTAGGGTTCCATTAACTGTATCAGCTCTACATATTATTATGTTGTCAGCGTTTCGTAACAACTTTCTTACTATCTTCTCCATCTGCGATATTGAGTTATCTACACCAAATGATAGATGATACTCAATATCGTGGATAGAGAATATAACAGCAGAAATACGAATTTTTTTTTAGCAAAGTCGTTAACTGTATGCGCCCTAAAGGTTTGTCATTTGCTTCCAAAAACGCAAACTGTTCCGACCACATGTTTTGTCAATGCCGGTTACTATTTTTAATAATCTGCGTAAATCAATTTTCGCAAGACTGTTTTCATTGAGAATTGTTTTTAATATGTTATGAACTACATTTATTTTATTATAAAGCGCTTTTAGGCAAGATGGGCATACATTTGTAGAAATTGTATAAACGATTTTATAAAACTTTACAGCTTTGAGAAAGATACTAGATATGCGAAGTGTTAGCGTTAAGATACAATAAATAAACAATAAATGACACTTTACCGATTATTTTATTGAATATAATTGTTTTTTTCCTGGTTCTTGGGGAATGAATCGCGTATTCGAATTATCCCTAACCAGGTTATTCCGATGCTTCAGAAAAGTCCTATTTGCCATTTTCAGGTAGGTCTCCCAGATCGAAGCGATCTAGAAAAATTTACGTTAAAAGTTACTGCGCGGTCTTTATATATTTCTGCTTCATTGAGATTCGATGCACCAACGCCTGCGCTAAACAGTTTTCCACTGTGACCTGGTTCCCGCACCGAGGCGATCTTGTTTCGCAGCCGGTCGTGCTGTGCTGTTTGTGATGGTACTTGTGTATATTTGCTCTTCGTGGGACTTTTCAGACCTCTAATTGCCGGTCGCCATGTTCTCGGAAGTCGTTGAGCATCGTCGCGTTTGTTGAGGTTTTCCGGCTGTTTCTCAATTCATATAGCTTCCCTTATTATTCTTTCTGTAAGATTTGGTACAGTGGCTACAGTTTTGGTAGTTTCAAAGTCTGTTGAAACTACTATGTCCAGTGGCTAATACGTGATTCACGAGGGATGATAATGTGTCTTGTTCTACTATTTTCACGTGTTCTTGCCGTGGGATTGTCCAATGTACTTTTTGTCGAAGTCTTTGCATGGGATTTTCATATGCAATTAATCCAAGGGTGGGAGTTTCTAAAAGAACGCTACTGTAACAAGCTTTTAATTATCAAGAGGCACACTGGGGCAATGTGTGTTCCTTCAGCGCAGAGTGCTAAAGCACACACTCTCTGAAGAGACCACTGGATTCATGATATGATTTGCTCATCCATCTAATTACTTCCAAATTAGATTACGCCACTATAAAGGAATGGTAAGGAAAAATTATCAAAGGCATAATTCTCAAGTTCAAGGAGTTGACAGAATTTTTATTTCATAAATACCAACCACTCGAGGCCCTTCCCAGGTCAAAATCCCAAGCAATTAGCATGAAGCCGTTCAAGACGCCAACGTTAGCTTATGTTAGCACACAATATGTATCCTGGTTGTCGCTGGCAAGCTAGGCATAAACTGTCTCAGAACTATTAGTAATTTGTCAGTGAGGCAGCAAACTCGTCAGGGTGGCGGATTACTACTTCAGGTTCGTCGACAACATAATGACCAGGCAAATACAGGAAAGCAGACGCCGCAACCAAACATATATTTTCGTGAGCCTTCACGTCGAGTTGGCCAGCAACTTGACTACGTAAGCTTTCGTAGCGTCACTCAAGCGCTACATGGCACGCTGATGCAATACAGCACGGCTATTTTTCGACAAAAACAATCAATTTCGTCAGAGTCAACGAGGAATTAGGAATACTGAACAATTTAAATGAAACAGAAAACCCACGTATAATCTATCGAGCAATGACGGAGCGATGACAATGGCACTTTCAATTCATTTCTTTTCACAAGGCTCCTCACTTAATTTGGGAAATGGCAGTCAACTCGCTCAAGCATGGCTTAAGAAAAACCATGAGTGAAACTCGTTTAATCATCAAGGAATCTTAAACCCTCCTCGCTCTATTCCCGGTCGCTCATTTCCCTCTCCTGTGATCCTAACCATGCTCCCGTCCTTAGTCCAGGTTACATCCTGATTGGGGACTCAGTTACTGCAACCGCTGAGCCTGATCACATCAATCATTCAGGTACGCTAACCCAACCCAACCAAGTTAAACATTTCTCGCGGGAAGCTTTTGCAACGAATCAGGCAACATTCTTGGAAGCGCTGTTCCAAGGATTATCTCACCCAACAACAGGAAAGCACAAGGATAAGTGCTCGGGTTCCTCATCCAGAGGAAGATGGCGTGCCAGAAATCGTCACACTTGGGAATCTTTTCGATCACTTCAAGAGATCAGCGAAGAAGCTGCATATCCTCCCCAACCAGGCGCAGACGGACGAGCAGCGGCAGTCCTTTGAAAGGATCCTAACCGTTTCAAGGCGGGCGTCATGTTCGGTCCCACATATGCACTGTAACGGTTAATTTTTAAACATTAATTTATATTTCGTATTGGTAAAGAAGCGCGCTCGGTACGCTGGGCGTGACCGCGCACCGAGAGAGATTCTCGCGGGAGAAGGAGGTCGAAAAAGACAGTTGGCCTGGGGAACTGGACATTTTGGCAGATTTAATTTTTCAAATTTTCAAATTTTCCTTTCTAAAGGAATAAATTACTTATTATTTTTGGGTGTGCGGAAGTATTGAGACAGTACGGATTATAGTAGTATTCAGTTTGGGATCAGTAAAGTGTCTTGGGGACGTGGTCCGAGAATTCGATAATTCGGTCTACGTGCGGCCGTTTGCACGTGGTACGGACATTTTTTGACCGAGGTGTACTCTCGCACAATTAATACATATTGAGTTTTTTTTATTATTTCTTGAGCTTCATTGCCAGTAAACCAGCCAACTTGTGGTGAATATTTTTGTTTGGGTTTGTGTTGTGTCGTCTAAGTCCGTGTAACTAACCGTGTCTTCATTTTCTTAATATTAAGCGTTACAACCATTTTGCTGGGTGCATTTTGTAAAACCATCATTTGTCACTAGTTGTGAATGACCTCTTAGGTAGTAGTAGGATACCACAGACAACACCCAACGTCAAAAACCTTCGAGCCAGCCGTGCCAGTTCTGAGCAAGTACGTCATAGGACCAAACCCCCAACGTTATAACACGGGGGCCACCTTAGCTTTATGGTGTGGAGGAATTTGGGTTCTGGTTCCGCTTTCGGTGCTGCGGCTGAGTGTGGGAAGAATATCCACCTTCCCCAAAATTAATAACAAAGCAGCAACTAAATAGTTCCTTGCTTCCCCCTCCATAACAACTAAACTGAATATTATTTTCTTTGAATAGGTCGAGGTCATATGTTTACTGGCACCCAGCAAATATTGTTTTCTCCCTTCAGGCCGTTGTATATATCTTGTTTCATTAAATCTTTCCTTGTCCATTTGTGTTTCATTGCTGTGACTGGTGCAAGTAGTTCCTTCCATTTCTGCCGCTTCGCGGCTGGCGCCCAACAACAAAAAAAAACATCAACAATAAATCCACAACCCACCGCACTGCGCAACCGGTTATCGTCTGGCGCTGCCAAAACCAAAAAAACGTCACAGCACATAGCATATTTAATTAATTTAACTTGGATCCGCGCAAATGTAAAAGATCGTTACAATTATTTTAGAATGCTAATTCGTCACAAAACCACACTGTTCAGGTACCGCGGCTCGCAGATGCAGTGTCCAGACACTTATGGTCGTAAAATTTCGGCCCGGCAATTATCGCATAAATCCCCTTTCACGAAAGCCGTCATTTTATGACTGCCAAATTCATCAGAACGCCACGGTTGTAAATAAGCCATCGTGCAAATCCCTTTCCTTGGTCAGTATGAAATTCGTTTTCTGGCCAATTACGACGAGTTCTTCGTTTAGTACCGCCTTGCACCAAAGTGGGGCCATTTCATTCCCACCAGTGACACAAGCGAACTTCATTATTTAGAGAAGGTTTCGCCCTTAACATTGCCAGTCGAAGTATAACATCAGAATCATTCGAGTAGTAACACAACAGTATTATACACTCAAGAATTAATCAAGTCAGTCGGAATAGCACATCGGTCTACTTCATTACAACACGTACAACAGTCCAAGTAGCTAACAAGTTAAAACATCACATCGGTATACATCAAGTGCAAATTGTAATTCTAAAGTAACTGTAAGTAAAGTGTTACAAATGTAAAAGGGGTTTATTCGGCAACAAGCCTTCGAACGATATAATATAGCGGCGCACTTCGGTGGCGTAAATACATGAGCGAGAGACGTAATCGATAAACTCGTCGATCTTACAAACCACTACGAGATGAGTACACACACAAGTGCCTTCGATCACGTCGCGCATACACTGAGCATAGCCTCTATTTTGAAATGTGTTTAAGAAAGCTATTTACCATATTTGGTTACTATTTTATAATTCAATCAACACATTATTCTTAATAATCTATTCAAATTCACTTCCTAATAATTAAAATGTTCATTGGTGGTAATCTGTTTTTATCTTAATATGAACATTATTTCAATGTATATTTAGGTAGGATATCATAGCACATAATTTTATACATAATACTAAATGAAGTTTTTATATATGTCATCTCACAAATAATTCCCCAAGTATTCGACGCCATTTTCACGGAGTTACCGGTGTCATATTATATTATGAATCTCTCGTACACGACAGTTTACAATTTGAGAAGATATTTTAAATTTGAACCAATTAGACACCCTTGCAGGTTTCGAAAATAAGGGCGAGCAACATATTTCTCCTATGCGCTAGCTGGTTTCAGAATGCTGGAACCCAAACAAAGAAATCGGTATCTGGTTTATGTCATGAAAACATAATCTACTACTGTATTTTGAATCCAAAACGAAGGTTTACTAATTTAATGATACAATAACCTTTCTCTATTCGCAAATAAAGAAAAAGGAAATCGGCACAGAAAAAAATCGTTGTATAAACTTACTTCGTACAAATGGTATATTCCAAGTTAATGCTACGTTGTATGTAGGCTGATTTTGCAATTAATATTTTGGCAATAAAATTCTTAGAATTTGATATATTTTGCATAATAGAGATTTTTCTGTAATGTATTGGAATAGATGCAAGCGAATTACATTTGATAATACGCCGGGGTTGCTTTCAAAGTGATATATAACTTAATATGTGTAATTTGCATTTCGAATTTATACAGCGTTGGTGAAATATCGGATGTCGCATTTCGCGAAATTGTGTACGGGAAAATAGAAAATAAAAAGTTAAAGCAATCGACGAAATCATTTTGTACCGGAACGCAAATTGAAAAGAGAGAGAGAGAGATCAGCCAATGCTCGTATATCGTATAAAGGACGTTAGAGACACGCGAACTTTCGGTGCAGTTTTTGTTGATACTGCAATGTTGAATACGGTAGAATATGAGCTGGGATCGTCTTACCGTTTTGCATAATGGGAGCGAGTTTGAAAGAGGTAATCGTCGTTTGAATTACGAATGGTAAGTATTAGGAGAAAAAATTAAGTAACGAAAACTAAATGTGAATACTTAAGAACTAAAAGAATTCAAGTCGATGTAGTTGCGAAGCGTCGATCTGTAGTTCCTTTATTTATGACATTAGGTTTTCTTTATAAACTTGCGGGTATTTGATATAAAAATGCATTTAGTGTGAAATTACCAATAAAAGTTAGCTGCACAAGAATGGTTGTTTTCCTGCCGTTGTAATTAATGATGGAAATAATTCGTTAGATCAATTTAATGCAAATTTAGTATAAACTTCTTCTTCTGTAGTCCTCTTGCTGAACCATTCCTTTGAATATGTAATTGTCTGTTTAAATTCCCTGCAACGGGCACATACAGCGTGATAGGTGTGTCGTTTGTGAAATTCCTCTTCCAATTGTGTTTATTTCTCTTTTTGTTGTTAAACACAGCATTATGGTACATACAAATCTATTCGCAAACGCGCACTGGATAATGACATTGTTAGTTGATTATGTGTGCAATGTGTGCAGAGGAACATTCGGTAAAATTTGTGCGAATCTAACAGACAGAGATAGGCAAGTTTTTCGAGCAAGAAAGAACATTAAGTGAACCTGTTCTGCATGCCTCGGTTGCAATATTACATATCATATACAAACCCTCAAGGATGTTATAATATTTCTGCAGGGGGAAATGGTTGAAAAAATACTACAGGGACACTACCAGTAATACAGGAAATGTGTTTACCTTTGAGGATGTTGTTCAGGAAATGAAGGAGCGCAGAATTAAGGAAAACAATATTGTAATGTTTAATGTGTAAGAAGCTGAAACGAACGATGATAATCGTAACACTACTACGTTGGATATTTTAAAATTTATTGATATGGATTGTGATGATGCATACGGAGGCTATAAACATTTTAAGACTGGGAAAAGCTAAGGTAGTCACTAAATAGTAGTATAATAGCAAAAAAATGAAGAATTTTCCCGGCGAACTGCAAATATTTATAGCGAAAGATTTGACCGCTAGATAAATTGATAGTAAAATGAACACTTAAACTGACTTCCGTACACGAAAAGCAAAAGGATAATACGTAATATTAAAATACGTAAGTAAATAAGGAATCGCGTCCAGAGGACTGAATTAAGTTTTAAATAATACTACCAAAATATCAAGTCTGAATTCCCAAATTTTAAGTTTTTTAAGTACCTTATATCATTTGATCACAATCACATTGTTTGTTAACAGACACCTGGGCGAGTGGTAGTTGTAGTGAGGTGGTTATTGGTGAAGATGAAGGATTGGTTCGGGACAACATAGATGTCCTATGTGTTCAGACACGTGAAAAGAATGTGACTGTTAACGTTATTGTGATGTACATATCTCCACCGACCCCATCGTCACATTTTTTCCACAAACTTGAGTTGAGGTGATTTTAACATTCCGTCTTTGGGCAGTGTTCAACGGTCAAAGTCGAATAGTGTTGTGCATTTTCTAGTCACTAGGAATGCTGTGCAAATGTATACTCCTTTATCACCAAACAATTTTAAAAGTGTCTAGATCTATTTTTTTGTTCAAAACATGCTTGAATAATATTGAATGTTCTGAAAATTTGCTTGTGCGGGAGGACTCGTATCATGCTGCTCTTGTTTTTCAAACGTCTTATGAAATTTTCTTGAATTAAACAAAACAGTTTTGAAGTCTCGCTCAATCCAATTTTTAACTTTAAACGTGTTAACTTTGTTGAATTGTGTAACTTGATATTACTTACTGACTGAAAATCAGTACTGGTTGCTACTGATGTGGATTATGCGTGGGACAATTTTTACGAAATTGTACATAGTTACTTTGAAGTTACGGTTCCCTTAAAATGTAAGTTGAATCGTTTCCATGTTGGTTTTCTGCAGTGACTAGTAGGATCATAAAAATTAAGAAGCACTACGGAAAAATGTTAAAGAAAATTAACTTCGCACTCTACTCACACAAATTCGAAGAATATAGAAAATTGGTCAAGGTGACTTTTAATTCGGATTTCCGATATTATATAACTGGAATTGAAGTCAACATCGAGAATTACCCGAAAAACTTGTTTCCATTATTAATGAGAAGAAAAATCTTTAAACTAACTATCGGACATGCAATCATGTTAGTGGCAATAGCTTTGTTCTTGCCTCTTTGTGTGTAGCTGCCGAGCTAACCTCAAGGTACGTATAAGAATTGTTCTTTTCCATGTACTTACACCCAAAAGAGTCATATCGTCGTTTATTCTATCACATTTACCACTTCTTACATTGACGGTGTCAGACTTGTTCAAACCGAACTCTATTCCGATGGCCTGGGAGTCCGCGGACTATTTCCAGCAGTGATTTTAATTCTTGTCTATTACAACTTTAAATCAACCATGTACAATAAATGCGTTATAATTCGTGTCCTATTTGCCGACGGGCCGCTTAAATATCCTTTATTTCCCCTAAGTGATAAAGGCAGCAAAGAAACACAAAATAATAGTGGGCTCAGGGAGTCCCCTTGGAATACTCCTCGCCTAAACGTTATGTATCTAGTTCATAAAAGAAAATATAAGTGCACGACTCGCTTACATCATCAATAAATCCTTCGAATGCGGAGTTTATCCGGGTAGCTTTTGATAATTTCAAAATTGTGCAAATCTTCAAAAATAAAGGCAGTCCGATGTTACCAACTACCGAACTGTATCGTTAAGGGGGGATCCTGCTTTAGGAGGCCTTAAAATAGCGTTTTGGGGGATTTTTTTTAGGACAGAAAAAATGAACAAGTCTAGTGAACTTTTTAGAGCATTTTATTGCATATTTGAGCATTAAAAAAAATATTTTGAGAGAAAAATATTTAAACGGAACCGATTTCTATGCACATTTGTGCAACACTTTTCAATTGCAATTTACAATCGGTGGGAAAGATGTAGCCCGTAATTTTTGTCTGAAACAAAAAAAACCACAGAAAATTGTAATTCTCATATATTTTCTTCTAGGTGAACTAAAAAAACCCAAAATCTTGAAATTCAACATTTTTCTCAAGTTTGAAAATAAATGTGCTCTTTGCAGGAAGAGAAAATCAATTCAACTTGCTAAAAAAGTTGTTTAGAATTTTTTTTCATTAATCTTTTTAGTTCAAATTGAATAGAATGCTACTGAAGCCAACAAAAGTTTTTGCTTGTTTTGATGGCTTGTCTAGTTTTCTCGCAATCACGCCCATCAGTTTAGAAAAATCGTAAAAACGAAAACTCGAGAAAACGCGCTCTAAAGTTTACGATCAGGAAAAATGTTAATTTTCGATTACTTACGGAATATCTCGTTATAATCCTACTATACCTCTTACCAATTCAAAATATTATTGTTTCGAACGACCGATTGAACTTTTGTCAGTACATAGTTCGGTGTTATGTGACTGCGGGGAGGGGCGCGCGCTTCGTTTGTCCGAGCGTTCGTATATTTTTTGCTCGACACCTCAGTGTTTAGTGCTGTATCTTTCAAAATATTGCGAATTAGCCGCTATAACTTTTTATACATATTCTTAGATATATTAGGCATAGATTTGAGCAATAAAAAACAAATCGATTTTTTGAACCTTCTAAAGCAGGATCCCCATTTTAATTATAATTTTGGGATAGTAAATACATTTCATAACGTAACAAATGTTTGCAAATCCATTAGGCTTTTAGTGTGCGTTTTTCGCACTCGTTTGCGAGGTTTAATCCTCCTTTTGGAAGGTTTGTCTTTTTGTTCAGGCAATTTCTTGCTGGTCCGGCTGAAGTACATCGGAATTAAAGAAAAATTTCTTACATTGACATTGAGTAAATTTTTTTCTAAAAACTTGCAAATGATCTGGACGTGTATATAAGTTCTGTGTAAAGTTTCGGGTAAATTATGAATGATTCCAGGAAGAATAACTGTGAATTATCATTTCAGGAAATGCTCCATAAAAGAATCCACACCTGGCCTTGCGGTGCGAGGCGTATAAGGGTGTAAGAAAGAAGGTGGATGACGAGTCGTAAAGTATGCAAAGAAATCAGGTTGCGGAAATTAGAAAAGGGCAGCAAGGAATCAGTAACCAAGTAAAAAATTCGCGGTGGTCCGCACGAAACTTTCTTATACTCAGTTATAATACGTTTTTCGAAAAAACTTTTCAAATGAAAGTTGTTTAAAATATCAATGTCTATAATTTATATATGCCTATTTTAATATCTACCAAAGAGGATGACACGCATCTAAATGATAATATAAGCAATTATTTGTTGTGGCAAAGAACTCCAGAGAGGTCTGGTAAAAGAAATACTGAAAAAATACCTTATGTAATAACTTCAACTGCATTCAAAAATATTTGTGAAGAAAAAGTAAAAATAAAAGATGAGATTGCTATACAAAAAGCTATGAAAAAAGTAGTTAAGGAACAAACAAAACTAGACAGACAACAGAACAAGGGTAAACAAATCAAAAGAAAAAAGAAAGATGACAATGATAATGCAACTATAGTAAAACCTTTGATTTTTGATTGAGCCCAAAAATTAACGTACTAAGTAATATTCTTCTGAATAACGTGCGAAAAGCTGAACTACAACTTCTAAATAAATTTCCAATAGGAACGTCAAATCTCGCGAAAAGATTTTTGTTTCAACCTGGTGACGCAAATGAGACGCGCCGGCGCTCTGTCAAACCTTGGACATAGAAAATAACATATTAATGTATTCGGGATTGTGTTTTATTTGTGTAACTAATATATATAAGGCCAAGATAGGAATTAAATGTAAACATTGTTCTCGTAGTTACCATTATAATTGCTTACTTAAAAAAAACATGTACAAGTCAGAATTTGTATGCCCTACATGTAATAAATCTAAATAAACCCGTATCTAGGTAGGTACTTAGCTACCAACTTATTTTATTGCATTTAATCAGACACAACCTGGTCTTAAATATTTTGCCAATAATTGGGGTGCCAATAACTAGTGATTATATGGGTGCCAATGATTAGGAAACTGTGCCAACAATTATGGAAATGGCACGATAAAAGTTTTTATGATAATTCGGAATTTTTTAAATTCGAATCTAACATTTTTAACTTTCACAAACGTAAAAATATGGCATAGAATCAATAAAAATTAATATTCGATGTATAGTTGCCTACCATATATTTTTAATGTTTATTCAAAGTTGAATGCTTCCTTAAAGTGCCAACAATTGGGGATATTTCATCTAGTCGTTGCAAAATATAACAAAGAAAATTTAAGTTTTAAGATTAGTTTTCAAATATAAATAAAATAAGACAAATGTCCATCTATCAATAGCCAATAGATTTCAAGTTACTATTGTTTATTTCTACCTAACTAGCTAACTATGATAGTTCAGAGACAGTTTTACGGTTTAAATGTTTATGACTATATTACATTTTCTCTAGCCGGCACAAAATGTACATTACAAAATTATAATTATTCATTCTTACCGATTAACTTTCCTTGCCATATATTGTGACAGTGAATGATAAGAATAACAAATTAATTTATAAACAAGTTATAAAATAGTGATGTCGCGGTGTATTTTGTTACTGTTATGGAATCGATAAATAAAAAACAACCATACAAAGGAATTTCTTCCTTGTCTAATTTTATAGCAGTGACAGGAAAATAATGTAAGACACTTTTTATGAACAATTATGAAGAATCCTCCACGACTGTGGTGGGTACGGAACAACATATGTATTTAAAACCATGTTTATTTATTTCAAAGTTCTTGCTGTTTCTGAAGTAAAAATAGAAAATACACCTTTAATACAATTCTGTTGATATAATTTGGTACAGAAGGAAATATTTAGCGCTAAAATTTGAATCAGATAATCCGGGCAGACGAATTCAGCACACATTATGAGATATATATTTGTGCCGAAAAAGCGTCTTGTTTTGAATAACCGATTGATAATTATACAATCAGCACGGGAAACCTAGCATTGCTGGATACCACGTGAAGAAATACTAGGTCAAAATGCGTTGACTAATTTAAAGCGCACAATATCGAGTATTGACTATTAAATTAATGAAGTATAGTTTCCTTTGGTTCTCACTGTGACATATTGGATTTTGAATACGAATATTTCGGTTAGTCAATTAACCGTATTAGATACGGATCAAGGAAACCTGATCAACCACACCTAGGAGCAGGGAATCCTCGGTAAATTGTGATGGTAGGACTCAACTCTATTGCTTCCCCACTTCCCCGTTGATAGATTGCGCATACGTACTAACTATAGCCAACACCGCCTCGAACCTGAGCACCTAGAAGCGTGAATCTCATCATTTAGTTTGATTTCTATACATACAGAATCGAATGGTACAACTTAGCAGTGCAATTTTAAATAAATTTCATATTTTATGTAATGAATAATATTTAATAAAGAAGCTAAAATACCTGTTCGAAATCCTCTTATTTCTATTATTTTCTCTTCTTCTACGGAACTAAGATCCAAAGCATTTCATTACTAAATTAAAGTTTACTTCTAGAATTGTAACACATGATAATTTTGTTATTTATACTAATATTCTAATGAAATATTTTTCCACCAACCATTGTATTTAATATTATCTGACGAACAGCTAGAGGTACATTTGAAAAATCTAAATGGCCCCTTTGTTACAACCACAGAGTTCGTTGAATTCCTGTTATATAAGTTCTTTTTATTTTCTTATACTTTATGTGTAAGTAAGTATAGGAATGACTATTTTTATATAAGTAATAATGCTTTAGGTTAACAATTGTCAGTTCAGTCTCAAGATATAATATTAATTTTTGTTAGACAGTCCCAAATATGTATTCAAGGATTCTCTAATCTCGGCGCGAGTTCCTTTTCAATATCCTGCATACTTGTAACATTCTGGAAATATTCGCTCCCACGCCAGTGTCGGGAAATTCCTAGTTCGGTGAAACAGGTATGCACGCACTCAAGTGATCGGATGAATTCGTAAGGCCGCAATCAGAATATATAGTGGATTTATATTTACAAGTGAATTGTTCGGTTAATGGGCCATTTCGAAAATTTAGGTGGTGGCTGTTTACCACACGAAAACCACGGGTTGCACGAGCGAATGTTGTTGCAACATCGACACTACTCACACATCGTAAATGAACGGCGATATTAAATGTTCATACGGCAATTAATTCATGGTTGCATAGCTTACCTTGGGTTATTGGGAAGTTGTAAATAAGTTCGTGCGAGGGCGACGCTTTTTCAGTCTTGTATTTTAACCTGAAACAAAAGAGACCAATTAGGGTTTTTACTCATTTATGTATTCGTGATGTCAATAGCTCGAACGCAATTATCGTGTGCTCTTTAGTGCGTGGCTGACTGAGCGACAAAAACTACCCCAGCATTCAATATTAAGCAATCAGCGAAACGTCGAACACGTTATTACAATAGGGTCGGGTATAATTATTATGATTACAAAAATTATATCTGAATTAATAATTAAGGGTTGGGTTGATATTTGAAAGCTCTATAATGATAATGATCATAACTATATAATCCGCTAATCCCTCACGCTCCCAGCAATAAATGTAAAGAAACGGATATTTGAATAAATATAAATAGAAAAACAAATATAACAGTAGTTATTAGTATTAACAATCAGTATTACTGTAATACACTATTAATTAGTATTGGCAGTCAAGGAGACAAGAAATTCGTTGCATGATCTAGCCTCTGATTTACACAAAATAGGTAACCGACTTTGATATATAAAATTAGCCGACAAGGAACAATGAAATTAACTGGAGAGCAAAAACTTAACTTACTTAATAATTAATTACGTTTTCATAAATGAAGGCGACCACAGGCGCTGCAACATAGGGTAAAGCCTCGGTACACAAACGTGAAAATGTAATCCAGCTCACCGCCTTGACTGGACTGAATACCATTAATCAGGTACGGAAATCCGCCGTACATATACCGTGTAAAGGGTAAAATCTAACGGTATCAACTCACGATAAGGCGAGAAAGTGCATGTAAAATAAACGATTAATTAACTTAACTAAAGTAATAAAATAATTGGAATAATTGCGACATATATTGTTTATATATATATATATATATATATATATATATTTACTTTATTAACAAAATAAAAAAAAATAATTTTTATTAGTAAATTATAAACCTATATCACTACTTTTAATATAAAAACTTTACCAAATCTAATATTAACGATTTTGAAATTTAAATTATCACAATGGCTCGAAGCTTTATTCTTAATTACGTTTAATCTCATTTTGTACATACATTCAAACGTCACTTAAGTAACATTAAGGAGCGTACCATGTTCTTCGGGAGAAGGGGTCTTGAAGTCAATGTTGACAAATGTACCTCTGTCGCGATGAACATGGTGCCCTCTTAAAAGAAGCTGTACGCGGTTACACGATCCCTGCTTTTTATTAATGGCAAACCCATCCATCAGATAACCCCCGGGGATTGCTACAAATATCTAGGGCAGTTCTGTGCATTTAATGGAGTCGAGCCTTCATCTATCCACTCCATTATAGCGATGCTGGGAAGGATACGTTCCGCTCCTCTGAAGCATTTCCAAAAGCTCGCTATAATGAAGACATATTTTATCCCCCGAATCCTGAGCAGCCTTCAAAATCACAGTATAAATAAATAAACCCTTTCTACTGTAGACCGACTCGTCAGTATTGCGGTGAGAGGAATCCTCCACATGAACAGGTCTTGTTCCTCGGCATACATACATGCCGACGTGCGTGGTGGCGGCATTGGAATTCAACCAATGCTGCATGCAGTACCCCGAGTCTTATATAACCGCCTCCTTAAGCTGCGATAAGCACACGACCCAGTTGTGAGGGCCACAATGGGTTCCGGTCGTGTTGTGTCTCATGGAGCGAGGCTGCTGAGTATTTTGGGACCACTAGCTCCATCCAAGATCGCCGTCAGAAACCACTGGCGGCAGGAGCTGGAAACTCCTTACTCTGGCATCGGGCTTATTCACGGTTCCTCCTCCCCGGCCAGTGGGGCTTGGCTTTCCAACTAGCCTCGATTCTGGTCGGGTCGGGCAATCGTGCAAGCGGTTGATCTGAGGGGAACTCTTCTCCCGACGCTAGGTCTCCCTTCAAACCCTGTCAAACAGAGACGTTGCGGAGTGGGATGTGACCGAGTGGAATCGGTGGCTGCGTCCAAAGGCTCGATTGTTCAACAAGAGGAAAATGTTAGAATGGAGGATGGCACACTGAAGAAGCCCGTCTGAAAACCTGTCAGTTTCGTTCCATGTTGCATTTTAAATTGTTACACGTTTTTGGGAGTACCATTTTTTACACCTCTGCTGGTGGGAATGATGAAGCCCCAGCTCAACTCGCGTCTGGAGTTTTTGCCTCATGTGCGAGTGGGCTGTTCAATAAGTATATTTTTATACGTCCAATCGCTGGAGTAGGCGAAAACGTTTTAATAAAACCAAAACAATTACCCTAGCCAAATGCCTTTTGGAGTTTCGTATCCTCAACCAGGCCCCGTTCATTATGGATATATTGTTCGCCCTAACGCAGGCCGCACAAATCAATTTTTTCACAATTTATTTATTTTTGAATTTGAAATGGTTTCGTAAGAACAGAAAATTTTTGTGGTGGAATCTTATTATCGGCCACCGAGTTGATGGTGAATGGAAATACTCAATTCAAGCTTGAATTCGGCCAAGCATTTCCCGATGCAGTGCTGACATATAACACTTTTCATCACAATGTAACCCATTATATTCAACTCTTTCGGGAGACTGGCACGTGTGATCGTAAAAAGGGTAGTGGTCCCAGTAAAAAGAGAATAGAGGAAGTTGTTTAAAATGTAAAAGGCAAACAATGGAAGAGGCGCCAAGAACATCGCTACATCGGTGAATTATCAACTTCCACTTGCCACAACATATAAGAAAGGGTATTCACTTGTATTCCTATCCATTGCAAATAGCACATCAACCTGTTGGTTCTCCTGTACGTGTCCAATTTTGTCGTTGGTTTATTAACACTTTTAATGGGAACTTGTCAAACTTAAGTTTGTTCACGGATGAGGCATCGTTTCATCTAAACGGTTATGTGAATTCACAAAACATGCGGATGTGGAGTTCAGAAAAACCTAAGTTCCACTGCACCCCGAAAAGGTATGAGTGTGGACGGCTATTTCAAGGCGCAGAATTATTGGGCCATTTTTTTTAATGGAATTGACTGCTACAAGATATCGAAAGGAGATTTTACAGCCATTCTTAGTACAGCTTCATGACGATGAAATTGTGGACGGGTATTTCCAACAAGACGGTGCGCCACTGCACATACCACATAAGAGACTTATGACAATATGATACACGAATTTTTTGATCGACGAATTGCCGAAATACAGCCATAACGTACCCTTCAAGATCCTGCGACCTCACTCCGTGTGACGTGTTTTTGTGGCCCTATTTAAAGAACTCGATTTTCCAGCATCGTTTAAATAACCTCGACGAGTTGCATGAGGTAATAGTTGCCAAAATTGATGAAATTAATAACAATCCTCAAATGTCGGGGAATGTCAATAACGCAGTTGTTCAAAAAGTCCACAAATGCCTTGAAGTCGACAGAGCACATTTTGATTATTTTTTATAAACCTTATTTCCTCATTATAGTTGTTTTTTCGTTTGTATAACAATACAATTGCTTTTAATCGCATTAACGTATTGAATTGTCGATTAATTAAATTAAAAGTGAGGTTAGACCGGTTAGACACTCACGGACAGCTTTGACGCCAAATTAAAAAAAAACACCCATTATCGTGGGTTCCTTTGGTGAAATGATTATATAGGAATATTTTTTATATGCATGTACCTACTATCAATTTTATTATACACTTATGATTGCTTCCTCGTATTGACCGACTTCTAATAACACTGCATCATTCTTCTTTATTTGTTGTTAAAATTTAAGCACATATATCGTTACTTTCAAACACGCCGTTGACTAGAAATGTATTTTATTAAATCTCTTCCCAAGCGACGTGAAACGTATAGCCGGAAAAATGACACTAAAAAAGTTGTTGTCTTTTGACGTCCCTTAAATAGTCTCACTAAGGACGATCAGATCGAAATTGTTTTTTAGACTTTTTACAGTCGTTTACAGGTTTCTGGCTTTTTAAATTTTTATCCATATTTTTTTTTTATTAAATTTTTGTTATAATACCTACAACGGCTATTTTCTCCTGTCCACAACTTTTTATACTTCGGTAAATTTCATAATGCTGCATAAAACTAAATACACATATTTCTTCTATTCAAGCTGTAGCAAATGGAGAAAGAAGACTGGAAAATTATGGTGTCAAAAATGATATAGTTGTGACATAAATGTAAATAAAGACTGTCGACAATCCCAAATTATAAAGGGATTCGAAAAATGCATTGCAGAAATGTAAAAAGTTTAAAAATTCCATAAACATAGGAAAAATACATGACTAGGACTAGATAACCAATTAGAGGAAGGAAACGTTTTGAAAAACAAGAATGAAACAAAACACCACTACATTAAAACAAATAGCAGATGAAGGAAATAAAAAAAGGGGGAGCGACAAGAGATGGAAAAGGATGGAGATGTGATTGGGAATAAGAAGAAGAAGAAGGAAACTGGAAAAATATTTAACTGCAAGAGCTGTTGATTATGAAGAATATAGAAGCAGAAATTGGAATTAAAGAAGCTAAAAGAAATCATAGGAAAATTCGACACAAACGTACAGAAAACCAAAAACTAATGATGATAATGATATTAGTTGCTATGGCAAACTGAACAGAGATTTGACATTTGTATAAAAAAAGTCATCTTCAAATCGTTACATTAACTTTCACTCATGTCAACCCCTCAAAATGAAAATTAATTGCATCATTTGTCTTAAAAATAGAATAAAAAAATTGTCATCCTTCCCATTATTCCAACAGAATGGGCCAGGTATTGAACTAAGGATAAAATATCCTTAAAATTTATAGATCCTTCCCTTTCATTGAAAATTTCACAAATCACATGATTAAATCATTATCTAATGAAAATATTACAATAACTAAATCAAATTTAAAAACAATTCATAATTAATTTTCAAATGTTAAAGACCCCGCAGACACTCTTAACAACTCTGCTGTGGTTTATGAACTTCAATCCAATGGTTGTGAGGGTGTTTACATAGGCCAAACTAGCTAACAACTTAAAAGTCGCTTGACACAATAGAAAAGTGATATCATTAAAAGAAACCTAATGCCTGCGCATTAGCTTCACATGCCAAATCCACAAAACACAACATAGCTAGGATTGATGTGAAAATCCTGGCAACTGAACCCAATCATCAGAAAAGGACATTTCTTGAAATGTTTTATATAAACGAAAATAAACATAACATAAAAGCAAAACATGATATCAATAACCTTAATATACACAAACATATTTAATATATGTATTAACGTTCATACAAATTATTCATAATACACAATTAAAATTTTCCCGCCTGTTAATCTAGTTATTTTCATTCCTTATGTCATTACTTTCATTTAACTTCAAAATATCACAGTGGTTGCCATTTTTAAGTAATCTCGTGCAATTTGTAGTAATGTAATATTCTAATCTAGTTTTATCTTGTGCGCAGCTGTTTGTGTAAATAATCAAATAATGTGTAACATTTATAAGTTGTACTTAAGTTTTACTCAACTAATACATATATCGCATATTTTTGAATATACGTAGTTAACTAAGAATTTAGGTGCATGATTGAGCCATCTATCATGTAAATTTTACATAATTTCAATAAGAAAACTTAATTGTAGCTTTAAATGTTGACACTGGATATTTGACGGTCTTGTCTAGTCAACCACATCGCAGACAGCCTACAGAACCTATACCACTTCTTAATCACCAACACAGGGAACAGTGGACAAGAACTAGAAGCTTTTAATTCCATAGAAATTATAGTAATGTCGTTTTCGTTCTGTCTTGCAAAATTTTATGAGCGATGTCGAACCATAAATAAAAATAGACGTATGGGGTGCTTTATCTTAAGTAGGGCCGTATTAATTATTTCTTGAATTTCTATGTTAATAACAATGACGTAATATTCCAGTAAATACCCATCTGGCTACCTGAATGTATGGTAAATTATGTTCCTCATATTAGCTTGTTTTAAACATTTCACCAAGTATGGTGTATTGTACCTTGTGCTCTCCACTCAAGGGTGGAAATTTGGAGTCCATATGAAAATATGTCATCTATTTCACAAGTAGCGGGCAACAGTGATGTGCACATGATATGTCAGGAATTTGTGCCCAGACGAGGATATACCCGGAACTAGAGAATGTATATTGTCATGCTACGACACTCTCAAGGAAGAAAATCATTCAACAACAATTCAGAGAACTGCAGAATTATTGAAAATCTCTGACAGCACGGTTGAAGCTTTATGTGATCACGGAGACACGAGAAAACATCTCAACAGCAACCCAAGTTTTGGCGAGCAACAAGTTTTAAGGAAGCAGTTGCTTCAAAAATTTACGAATCTTATAGTAAAAATATGGTTCCAACAGTGAAATCTGTGGTTGAAAAATTACAAGCCGATTTCATACAAGTACGTTATAAGAGGACGCAATTCAGGTTAGTCATGTTTTTACAAAGAAAAGTATAAGTACATGTTATTTATGATTTTAAAAAATGTATAGAGCTCTATTTACTGAAATGGGTTTAAAGTTTCGGAAACTTAATCGCTGTCGATACATAATAGAGTCCTAAAGAATAGAACGCTTGCGAATTGAATATAGGATATTAGGGAGAAATATGGTGTATTTGGACGAAACATGGTTTGACACCCATGACTTTAGAATACATGGGGTCAGTGACGATTCATCCAAATGTGTTCTTAGAGTTCCTGCTTCTCGCGGCAAACATGTAAGCGGTTAGCGGTAGTAATAGACTGCTCGAAAATGGCTTACTTGTTTCTACTAAAAAATTACAACGCGGACTATCATGAGGATATGAGCTCTTCGTTGTTCGATGAGTGGTTCCAGAAACAACTGTTGCCAGATATCCGTTTAGCCATAAAAATTCTTAGTACAAGCACTAGAAAAGGGGATAAAGAAGCAAAAACAAAATCCAAGCTCCTGGAACTAGTTCTTGCCCGAAACTTCAGTAAAAAATATGTTGTGGATGAGATGGCCAAAAGTTGTAATTGTGTTGTTTTAAGCCATTGCATTACCGCCTTTTGCATCTTAAGGAAATTTAATAACAACCCTGAAAGTTCGCCTGCGGTCATTGATATAATCCGAAAACAAGTAGATAGTATTACTACGGAAAAATAGCACACTTGCATAAAACATGTGGCTAATGTCGAATTAAGCTATCAAACAATACCAAATGTAAATATTGTAATTAATGTTAATAATCCTGATTCGGAATCAAGTAGTAGTGATAGTGATAATTAACAATAATTATTAATACTCTGAATTAATAATAAATCTTCAGATTGTTTACATTGTTTTCTTCACCCTGAATATTCTGTAAATGAGTCCGGTCCTGGATTACCTTTGCTGTTTTACAAGCGTTCTTGGGGAAGGTCAATTTTGCGGTTAAGGGTACTAATAGCACTATAAAATTTTACAAGACAACGAAAATGACATTACTATAAATTCACCTTCAAAAAAATCAGTAGTGTCACCATCGAACTAAACCGTATAAAAAACGAAGTTGCTGACGTATTGCCCCACTTAATACACGATGAATTTAATCATAGATAAAAAATTGTTATAGAAATAATTTAGAAAAAAAATAAACTCAATCATTCAGTTATTTAAAAAAGAAGTTAATTGTCATTAAAAATAAGTGGATAAAAACGTCAGTGAACTCGAGTTGCATACCCGCGTCTCCTAAAGACACAAATATAACAAATATTGTAGCAGATCTAGAATCAACCATTGAATGCACCTCTGGTTCAGAGAGAGACAAACTTGGGGCCAAATTTACCAACATTTTCACTAATTATTTACGAAAGAACCATAATGTTGGTGACATATTAAGTTACATGTATAATAACACAAAAGTATTTCTAAAAAACAACCTTTAATTGCTGGTGCTCAAGTCCGGCACCGGCAATGTTGTCCTGAACAAAATTGATTACAACAACAAAATGAAATCATTGTTGGATGACACTATGACTATGGCAAACTAAACAGAGACCCAACAACCTCTTTCCAAAATCAAAATAATGACATAGGGAAATTATTAAAGAATAAGAAGTATATTACAGAAGAAGTAGCAAAAGTCCTCATTACATATAAAGGCATTTCGTCTAAAATGTATGGCACACCGGAACATTATAAAGAGGGAATGCCACTTCGGCCAATACTTTCTTCGATTAATACACAAACTCTTCACCTTAAGGAACCATTTTACAGATATTCTCACTACGTCATACAACAACACATATTTCAACACTTACTTCACGGGGGACTCTTTTCAGTTTGCTATTTTCATCAATGATTCAAGTTACCTGACTACCATGTCCTGGTCAGCTTTGTTGTATCATATTCTCCAGATAATGGAACAACATAAACAATTTCACTTCCATACCACATAAAGAATTTCTAGATGTCATTAATTTCTTATTTGATTCCAATTGTTTCCGTTTCGGTGGTGATACTACTCTCAACTTACTGGTTGTTCAAAGGGCTCAAGCATCAGTTACATTCTTGCTCTGTTGGTAATGGACTCTTTCTTACAAACTGTCATACCTACTTTAACATTTCAATTACGTTTTGTAAAAAAATATGTAGATGCCACTCCAGTAAGGGACACCGACATTTTATTACAAAAGTTCAATAATTATAATGACAATATTCAATTTACTATAGAAAACGAAGACAATAACAATTCAATAGCATTTCTAGACACTAATCAATTAGAAAAAATAATAACAATAATTTTATATTGGCACCATCTGGAAATCGTTACATTAACCTTCACTCATATCAACTCCTCAAAATGAAAATTAATTGTACCCTTTGTCTTAAGAATAGAAAAAAATGTCATCGTTCCATTTAGCAAGAAAATCTGAGAAAACTATTCAATATGCTTAGAGAGAATTTATACCCACCAACATTACTTAATAAAATTATTTTAATTTAATTGATTTCCAACAGAATGGGCCAGGTGTTGAACCCACTGGAAAACAAAATATTCTTAAAATTTATAGATTTCTTTGAAAATGTCACAAATCACATTATTAAATCATTATCTAATGAAAATATTACAATAACTAAATCCAACTTAAAAACAATTCATAATTTATTTTCAAATGTTAGAGACCCCATAGACACTCTTGATAAGGTCTGATGTGATTTATGAACTTCAATGTCAATAAGGGTGTTTACATTGGCCAAACTAGCCAACAACTTAAACGATTGTTTGTTTAATTGAATCGAAGGCGTCCAAAATTCATTATATGGACATATCCTATTTTGTTTTACTTTATTATGGTTAGTTATTCGCAAAATAACGAATCCGTATATTGCTCAGCACTATGCATTATGATACAATAATCCACGAAATTCGCTAATCCGAAATATATAAGTACATCGAAACTAATATATCAAAAGTAATAACTTATACTTGCAGAACACAAACTAAACGCTGGCTTATTGCACCTTTTATAACATAATTAAAGTCGGGGCATCAAATGCATTTATAGTTTTTCGAATAGAAGTTTTTTTTTTTGAAGAACTAGAAGAAAATTTTTATCACCGTACATAAAGGACACATCAGAAATTCAAAGTTTCAATGTGGCGTTCTCGAACGTATGAAAGCATTTATCTCCCCCTCTACCTGGCCTATCCATCGAAGAAACTCCGTCCAATATAGACCGCAAAAGTAAAATGATTGTTTTGTAATAAATTTTATCTTAATTAATAATTATTAAATATTAAAAATATTAAACATAAACACAAATTAAATAATTGGTCGTGATATAAATAACTTGATTACATTTATTATAATTCTTGTTTCTGAAGCCTGGGACATGTAAATTTCTAGATTTATGGGACTACTCATCACAGGGTTAACATTGTGTCATTTAAGGTATCGATTGAAATAAATTTATTCACGATTATCAATGTGCGTTGGATTCTAACAACGTTATCCATTAGATTACCGAACAAGCTCTGAGTTAGAGGGCTTAGAGGTTTAATAATTTATATAGTCAGAAGCATGTGGGCGCTCTATTACATTGAAATGTAATCTCGCCTTGTGTAATGGTTGATTTACATCAGCAAATATTACAGTAGCTAACCGATGCGAACTCTGATGTGGTACATTTAATTAAATGTAAATTCAAAATTTCGTAAACAATCAAATGCGACATTGTCTTTCAAGTTCTATCGAGAAAAATGTGTGATTCCTCCCACTTGTGATTTTGGAGTTAAAAAAAAACTACACGAAACGTACAATTTTACGTACGAACAAAATTAACTTTGATATAAAAAGCTAATAATAGGGAGGGAGTCATTATGGATTGTTTGTAATAAGATTCTGGGTAATTATAATTAGAATGTGATCGAATTAATTATTGAAAAATTTACCTTATGTTGTGTGATTTTAATCGGGCAGGATTTGCAGAAACCACGTAGTTACTGAAGTTAATATATTTATTATAATATTAAAAGATTAATTTTCATATTGTTAAAGTTGTAAAATTAACCATTAATATTTAAGTTTGAATAAAAGTTCGTTATTTTGCTGGGGCCTCAAAATGTATATAGGGCAAGCTGTATTAAATAACTTCGATTGGAGTTTTTTCATGTAAGTTGCTTCGAAGTAAAAAGATACGTTAAAATTTTCTATTTTGAACTTTAGTATGTTCTGAGCATCTAAATAAATTTTCTGTTTGAAATGGCACCATAACTAAAATTGATCCTTGCGTGCAAATATGTTCAAAGCGACTATGTGGACTGAATCGAATATATGTTCGGCTGTAATTATCGAATATCATGATGAACGTTTACGTAATATAATGTACGTCATTTCATTCAACACGTGTTATCTGGCAGATAATTTATGACATATTACTGCATCGCACGGGACTATGCTTAGATGACCTATTTCGACATTCTTCTTCGATGACAACGTAAACACTGCATTTTTTATTTTTCTCTACTTACAAATTACAAATTAGTAAAGGAGACGTGGCGAAACACTTACGTTCTATTTTATCCATTTGTTAACAATTTTTTATCGATTATTTGATAGGTGATATGGAATAAATTTCAGCGAATATAATAGGTGGTCATGGATCGTTTCGCCATTCTGGGTTCATCAGACCATCACCGCTAACACCATCTATTATTATTAAATTTAAATGACATCTATAGCAGCAAACAGTTTTTTTTTAAACAAAGGAAGTGGTAAGTAAGTAATTTAATACCGTATGTATAAATAATATATTATATCACAAGCACGGTTTAGAGTACATCACCCAATCCTTTATCGGTATTTTTTTGGTCTATATGTATGAAAAGAGGAGGGGCGGCTATTATCCACATATGAACTCTAAAAGACGAGTGATCCACTAAGCACCACCAGCATCAGTGAGAGCTGATCGAGTAACACGTGTTATTCCGCGCTCGAGGAATAATCACATCTCCAGGTTTTAGTCTTTTTTAAGACACATCTTTTAGTTAAGTCTTATTTAAGACTTGCTCGGATGGTCATCGGCATCGGACAGCGACAGCATTACCGACAGTGTCTTCGACGAAGTTGTTCATTTCAACGATTCGTTCGACATGTCTGAGTGCCGCGGGTACACAACCGACGACGTCTGGGGACAGCACCCCATTTTCGACACCGTGGACGATTTCTTGCGCGTCCTGCGGGATTTCAAAGAGAAGAAAATCACAACCAACGAGGCGATGAAGATCTACAACGACTCGAAATCCGGACCACTAACGACATCGAAAGCCGCGACGACGACATCGAAAGCGGCGACGGCACCCAAGGCAGCTCCACGCAACCCGGCTCCACCGAAGAAACGCACCGTCACCAAGGCAAACGACGTTAGCGACTCTGACTCGGAAGGTTTTAGCGTTCCGAGAAAGGTTGCGAAGCGCCGAGTATCGCTTAAAGAGACCACTAAAGTACAGACGGCTAATCGTTATGATACTCTTTCAGATGAGTACGAAACCAGCAGCGACTAAACGAAACCAGTTCCGACGGAGCAGCGCATTCCGCCGATCATCCTTCGCAAGAAGGACGGTTGGTTGGAAATCGTTGCAACACTGGCCGAGAAGAAGTTACCGTTTGTGAAGGCGAAGAATATCGTGGACGGCCTCCACATCACCCAGTCAACCGTCGTTTCCTTCCGAGGGATGACGAAATACTTCGACGCCGCCAAGCTTCCGTATCACACGTACATGATGGCGGAGGAGAAGCCGCTGAAGGTGATTCCCGCGGCTTGCCCGTAGAGGTCGCCGAAAGCGACATCAAATCCGCCCTCGTGAAGGACGGGTACGAGGTGCTGGCAGTAACGCGGTTCCGGCGAGGGCCGGAGACGATGCCAATCCCAATCGTCATGGTTTAGCTGCGGAAGAGCGCTGAATCAGGCAATTGGGACCTTTATAGAAGCACTCTAACGGACTATAATAAGGAAGTTCGGAGGGCCAAAAGACAATCTTGGAGGAGGTTCTGCGAGAGAGTAAACGATACCCCTAGCAGCGTACGAATTCACAAGATTCTATCCAGAGAGCCGACACAGATGCTAGGGGCGATAAAACGACCAGATGGCACATTTACGGACTCAGGAAAAGAAACGTTAGAGATTCTGACCCAAACTCACTTCCCTGATTGCCTGCTTCTAAGCGATGAAGTAAACGTCAGCCCGGCCCATATACGTCTAGACAAATGACCAAAAAAAGAGGACTGGGCGACGCTGAAAAAAGTCGTCTCATATGAAAGGGTTAGCTGGGCGGTTAAGTACTTCCAACCGTTCAAGTCACCGGGAGGAGATGGTATCCTACCGGTACTACTGCAACAAGGACGGGATACATAGATCCCGCACCTTGTCAGATTATTCAGAGCTAGTCTAGCATGGAATTACATTCCATCCATCTGGACGGAGGTGAGGTTGGTATACATACCAAAGGTGGGACGAGTAAACCCACACCCAAAATCCTTCAGACCCATTAGCCTGGTGTCCTTCATTCTGAAGACCTTAGAAAAGGTGGTTGATGGGTATATACGGAGGGAAGTACTAGCGACTAATCCCCTGAATCTCCATCAGTATGCCTATCAAAAGGGCAAACCAACAGACCTGGCGCTGAACAACCTTGTCGGGAAGATTACCCAATCCCTAGAGTGCAAGGGAATTGCGGTGGCTGCCTTCCTTGACATAAAAGGAGCGTTCAACGCAGCACTACCTTTATCCCTCTGTAAAGCTGTTGCAGCGAGAGGGGTGGCGCATATGGTGGCTGACTGGATAGGAGCTATGCTCAAGTCCAAAACAATGACCACATTATTGTGTGGAGAAACAGATTTAGGGCGGTAAGAGGCTGGCCACAAGGAGGGGTTCTTTCCCACCTACTGTGGACTCTTTTGGTGGACGACCTACTTGCCATTGTCAGCAGTTTGGAGGTGGACATACATGTCTTTGCTGATGATATTGTTATTCTTGTAAGAGGCAACGATGAAACAATCATCTCTGCAATACTGCAAGAAGCGCTAAATGTCACACAATGCTGGTGCGAGGGGGAGCAATTAGCCATAAACCCTCGTAAAACAGTTATTGTTCCATTCACCAACAGGAGGAGGTTTGAGAATCTCAAACAACCCATACTGAAAGGTGAAACGATACCATTGGTAGAGGAGGCAACTGGAACTCCCACATGGAAAAAACGGCACAAAACGTGGGGATTGGTCCCCAAGCAAATGTACGGGCTATACGTGGTGGTTATTAGACCAATCATTACGTGTGGCTGTATTGTCTGGTGGACTGTCTCCTCACGAAGGACAGCCAGAGTAAAACTGGCAAGCCTGCAGAGAATGGCCAGCATATCGGTAACTGGGGCGTTAAGCACCACGCCGTTAGCTGCCATGGAAGTGCTACTGATCTTCCGCCTTTGCATATTTGGCTGCAAAGTGAGGCCAGGAAGGCAACACATTGATTTCATAATGTGGAGATGCAAAGGCCACAGACATTGGCATTCATGCGGAACGGGCTGTCGTCCGACATTGAAGCGCATGACATCCTGGGGATGAGGGCTGATACAATGTCTACAATATACAGCTTCGGACTGCCTTACAAAGTCATAGTTCCCTCTAGAGACGAATGGGAGCGTAATCAAGTCGCCCTGTTACGGGCAGATTCGAGCTGGTTTACGGATGGCTCTGGGACAACTGAAGGAGCAGGAGCTGGAGTGTTCTGCCGCAAACCAAGAACTGGATTAGAATTCAGTCTTGGTAAGCATGCATCGATCCAACAGGCAGAAGTCTATGCCATTAAAATGTGCGCAAGAAAGCTATTAAAAAGTTCTCGGCAACACAGGACGATATTTTTTTTTTCTGACAGCAGAACAGCACTGCAAGTCCTTGCTGCCAATCAATGTACATTGATGTCGGTCAGGGACTGCCGCGCAGTGCTGTCTCAATTAGGGAGAGTCAACAAGGTTAGCCTGGCCTGGATACCCGGACACGCTGGAATAGAGGGAAACGAAGCCGCCGATTCCCTGGCAAATAGCGGGGCAAACCGAAAATTTGTTGGTCCAGAACCGGCTCTTGGGATTACAAGAGCCCTGGCCAGAAGCTCGAATAACAGCTGGATGGAGCACAAGGTACTGATAAACTGGCAGGAATGACAGGGTTTGAGATATTCCAAGTTAGTACTAAAGGGCCCATCTGCGGCACGTACCAGGATACTGTTAGGTTTGGGCAGGAAAGATCTGCGAACTCTGACAGCCCTGGTTACTGGGCATAGCCGACTAAGGCATCACATGCATAGGCTGGCAGTGGCTGAGGCCACTGAGTGCAGACTATGCTGTGAAACGGAAGAAACAACAGAGCACGTGATGTGTGCCTGCCCCGCCGGGGACAAAATCAGGTGCACAGTCTTGGTAAGATAAAACTGGAGCTGGGAGAACTTGACAGAATCTCACCCACAAAAATCCTCCTCTATTTAAAGAGAATGGGAATGAAGGGTGAACTATAATTAGTTGCGAGCCACAATAGACCCCTGCGGTCGCAGTGGAGGGGCGATAAACGCCCCACTCAATTATAACTAACTAACTACTCGCCGGAATCCTGAGCAGCGCTCAAGACATCGCCGGGCTTTTCAAGACGCAAGGATAAGAAGACCACGAGGAAACCAAGCCGGCATGAGGACATGTACCGTTCAAACGTGTACGACGAGGAGAACTAACGTGTTTTTCTGTTCTTTTGCAGGTGGACCAGGATCTGTGGTTTCGGTGTCGGTACGCGGTGGTGCCATACATAGAAAACCCGGGTCGTTTACTCGGACAAGGTTTTCCATGTTTCCCTTGTATGCAAAGTGAATACTGAGTAAACGTCCAATATGCAAGTCGGTCATGGCCGCAATCCCATCCCGCCCCAAGTCAAATACCCTGCATCAGTTCATCAAACACACTCGTAATGCGCTTAAAAGATGTCATTCAACCGCGATTGGAGAGAAAGGAGGTACGTGGTCTTCCACAGAACTCCGTTCAAGAGGCAGTAATAAAAAAAAACACCCAAGCAAACAGTTTACAAAGATGACGTAGTTTTATTTATGACGCAACTATTCACAATTACGACCTCGTGAATAGAAATGTAGCAACAAAGGAACCAAAAAACTCACCTACAAAATATTCATATGCACTTTTGATGTAAATTCGGTCAGTTTATAAATTCATTTAAAGGTGCTATGCTTCCTTCCGACGATTAAACAAACAATATTAATCACCGAAGGTTTTTGCTTCCTTTAGTGCGTATTTCCTGAAACTCTGAAATATCTAGCAAGTTTACTTAAGATAAACGAAATGGATGCATTGCTTGTACTACAGCTTCCAAAACTTAAATAACATATTCGAAGATCAGGAACGTCTATTCGCGTTTAAATTCAATAACTGTAAAAATATGATGGGTATTCCAAACGATAAATTCAAAAAATTCGATGTAAGGAGCAGTTGTCGGTGAATGAAACACTTTTAGCAACATTGAAGTGTATTGCGACGCGTTATTGTACAGAAATAGGTGTTGCAACCAAAATACTAAAACATGAACAGTATTTCATTCACAAGACTACCTTTTTAGGTGATTTATAGTAGGAATTTCATTATATATTACATTATATTCAACCACTTATTAATTATTTACACACTATTTGACATATCGCAAATTTAATTATATATTGTTTATTAATTAATTATCGTAATCATAGTTTAATGACTATAAATAAAAAAGGGCCATACGAACATTATAACTCAAAATCAATTATTCATAAATGCTTTACTATACAGCGTAACAAGCTTTTCGATCGCGCTAAAATGGATTTTACGACACCCATGTATAATTTACCCAGATCGTGACTCTTGTAAAAGCTTCCATTCATGTAACGAACTAACAATATAAACCAATCCTTGACATTTTCAGTTTTATTGCGTACGGTATTGAAAAGTCTTTTGTATGTACTACACGAAGTTGTTAAATGCGGTATTGATTAACAATCGCATGAAAAACTACATTTTTAATTCAATAATTAAACTTCATAACTAGCTTCAATTTATCAGTAAGCCAAGGCATGTAATGTTTGGAGAATTCTCTAGAAATCAGCCCAGCAAACACGTTGACGCGGCAAAGCAAACAACCATTTATAGAACCAATCTTGATACCAATGTTTCAAATTTAACAAAATCGATGAAACTGCAATTATGAATCTATAGGTATATTAAAAAACATAAAATCGTGGCCGAGGTATCGCACGATAGAACTGCAGAATTGTTAACTAAGCTTAAAACAGTTGTGCATATTTGATCAATGAAGTTGCAGACTTATTTGTCAGGCTGGTAGGTTCGTTAATTATTTGTTGAATATTTAACAAATCCATAGAATCATGCAGGTGATTATTGTTGAAGAATATATAGTAAATGTGCGTCTATATTCAAGTTGATTGACTCTATTAATACTTCTAAATTTTCGTAGCTTTCCAACATGGTGCAGTGTAATGAGTATAAAATGAGTATGTAGATTCTATACAGGCTGTTAAAAAAAAGTGTCACAAACTTTTAGGGCTGAAAATATGGTCCAAAATATGCCGAAAAGTCTTAATGAACATGGGGTCGGAGGTACGATTTCCACAATACGCAAGTGTGAGCAAACGAACATCGCCCGTACTATTATGGAATCCTGACACCAGGTATAGATGTTTCAGTGTAAGAAATACACATCAATTAAAATGCGCAGAACACGAAAATCGGTCGAGCGAGTCCATTATGACTAATAACGGGGGAGGCGCTAATCACAGTGGCGTGACAATTGCTAGTAATAGTGTGTGCAGTGAATACGTCGCAATTTTACGTTTTTGTTTGGTGGATTTCAATTGTGATATCTAATATCTGTTTGTTTCAAAACATATTTGTGTATAAGTTTATTTATTTTATGATAATTTTTGTTTCTTAGGCAGGTAGGTATTTTATTAAAAGTTACAGTGATGGCTGAACCATCCACATCAAAGAAAGTTGGCGTGCAGGGCAAAATAATACATAGTCAAGGGAGAGAAATCATTGCTAATGTATTAAAATTTATGAAGGAAGAAGCGGCAAATAATGCACCGACAATACCTCTAATTCGATTCAAAGAAAGGCTGCTTGCAGCAACCGGAGTATCCTCTTTTGTTTACAGGAGTATTGTTAAGGAATCTGAAGATGTAAGAACAGGAAAAGTTGCAGGATTTTCTACTCCCATCAAAAATCGAAACAAAGAGAAACCCAAAAGCACTCTTCGTGTAGAGGAACAAGAAACCATTAGGTCAATTATACATAATTTTCACATACATGACAAAAGACGGCCAACATTAAAAGGTAAAGAATAGTAATATTATTTTGTGTTATTCTTTAAATTATAACGTTATTATTTTCTATATTGTAGGGATTTACGACAAAATTCTTGAAAATGGTAAGGAATCTGAAGATGTAAGAACAGGAAAAGTTGCAGGATTTACTACTCCCATCAAAAATCGAAACAAAGAGAAACCCAAAAGCACTCTTCGTGTAGAAGAACAAGAAACCATTAGGTCAATTATACATAATTTTCACATACATGAAAAAGACGGCCAACATTAAAAGGTAAAGAATAGAAATATTATTTTGTGTTATTCTTTAAATTATAACGTTATTATTTTCTATATTGTAGGGATTTACGACAAAATTCTTGAAAATGGTATCCCATTTGAAGGAGGCTTGTCCACCCTACGAATTATTTTAAAACGGATAGGATTTGAGTATGTATATCATTGTCATATATAAAATCGGTATATAGTAAATATGTATATTCACTTGTAGATGGCAAAAGACGTCAGATAAACGAAATGTGTTAATGGAAAGCTACGATATACGGAACAAACGCATAACATATTTACGTCAACTGCAACGCCATATTCAAGATAGACCGATTATATTTACAGACGAGACATATATTCATAGTACTCATACACAATCAACGGAGTGGTCAGATATTACTTTATTAGGATTGAAGAAACCAATTTCGAAGGGCAAAAGATTCAAAGATCAAAAGATCATAGTACATGCTGGTGGTAAAATGGGTTTTATAGAAAATGGATTACTCATGTTTCCATCAGGTATTTATTGAAATGTATTTTTAATTAAAGATCAAATGTAATATTAATTAAAATATGAATACGAGTCATTTGTTCATTTTTGTTTATATGTGCCTTCGTATCGTTTTCTCATTCTATAACTTGTGCTGGTTGTTAAGTGCACAATATAATTACTAAACGCTCTTTCTTTTTGTACATGCACAAAATCAGGCGATTATCATGATGATATGAATGCGACCAATTTTATGAGATGGGTAAGTACACAATTATTACCAAATATTCCACCTAGAAGTGTTTTAGTGCTGGACAATGCATCATACCACAATGTAAAAGGTCAAAAAGAGCCAACTTCAGGAACAAGAAAAGGTGAAATGATTGAATGGCTGACTGCACGAAATATACCGGTTGATGCAAATTTTACAAAACCTGAGCTTTATGAAACGATAAAAAGATATACATGTCAAGCACCGCAATATAAACTGGATACATTGATGGCATCTCATGGACACAGTCAGTATGCTTAGGTTACCACCATACCACCCCGAATTCAACCCCATTGAAAAGATATGGGCCATAGTAAAGAACTGGGTCGCTTCGAGAAACGTTACATTCAAATTTGGTGATATAATGACATTAGCTAGAGAAAAACTTTCTTCAATAACTCCCGAAGAATGGTTATCTGTTTGTAATCATGTTGATAATGTTGTAGAAACCTACTTGGCGAAAGAACATCTGTTGGATAACGCAGAAGATGAGCTACATTTACATGTGAATACTGGTGAATCGGACAGTGATGAAGATTCTTACACTGACTACGATAATGAGGATTGTTTAGTCTATTTAACCAGAGGCATGTAATTATTTATTAGCAATACATGAAATTAATGTTTTTTTTTCTGACAGTACTTCGAATGGAATTATGCGTATGTTTGATGACAATATATAGGAATTTGGCAGGTATGATAAACAACTTACTGTCACATGTATGTATAATGTTTACACAACTTTTATTACTATATGTATGTGCATCTATTTCTCGTCAATTATTGACTGAAATAGAATAAAGGAATTTTGCAATAAATACTGAAAACTATAATGCTTTCATTTTCCCTGCTTCCATTACTATTTCAGTGAACATGTTATATACACTTATATAAACGTAAAAAGGATATATACCTATAATAAGCAAGTAACACTACAAGGATCTTAATTAGGTAATTAATTAAGTAGAGGGGAGTAGACAAAATACAAATATCGTATATAGGCTGGATTGTACAGATTGTACCAAAGTATATGGAGGACAAACAGGAAGGACTTTTGAAGAAAGAATGAAGGAGCACGAGAGAAGCTACAGAAACAAGAAAACGGACGGAAGTAAAAAACTTAACTTCTTAGAAAATTTAGAAATAAACAAATATAATAAATTAGGTTTAGCACTAAACGATCAACTAGAATTAAATAAATCCCCTCTACTCAATTTGTCACTAAAATAGCCCACGCTGGAATATGTATATAAGTTACCATCCACCTGATAAAGCCATTGTATGGCGAAACAATTGTCGTGTATAATAAAAACATTTGAAACCCTCGAATTATATTAATTTTCTTAATAACTACTGAAATCTCTGTATTTAAAATCACTAACAATAAATCTTGTTACTTATTATTTAAGAATGTTTGAAAAGATTAATGTGTGTAAGTATATATTAACAGATAACTTACATTTATTTTACTCTCTATTACTGCTAATTACTTTTATCAACACTTATTTTCAATAATATTCCATATTTAAATAAACCCCCCCCCCCGTTTAATATTGCCCCTTCACGTCCTTCACCTCCGCCTATGGCTACTTGTTGTTTGCGCAGCTTGTGAAGAGTCATTGTGTATTTCTTAGAGTGAAACATGTCTACGTTTTTCATTGAACAGTTGGATGGGTATTTTGGGCGACAGGTTACTAGGCCCGGTTGACAGGCCCCGCTTATCTGAACTTTCTGTAGAACACACTGGGTAATCTTTTAGACGAGATTCCTTTGAAACAAAGGTAACAAATGTGGTGCTCCGGCGCATTTTTCGATTTCCGTTAGAGAGTATTTACACTGAACTTTTGGACGAAGATGCACAGGAAGAGGCGGAGCTGTATCATGACCTGCAAGATAGCCAGCCCCCCTTGACTTCTTTCTTTAGGGATATTTGAAAATGTTAGGGTACGCTACGCTTGCAAATGATCTCCCGGAGCAACGAGTATATCAAGGATGCCAGCGAATCCGAGTCACTGTAGGTCTTTTCGAAAGAGTTCGAAAGTCCATGCCACCTAGATGTAGTGTAAGTGACCCATGTTCTTTAAGACTTTGCGGTATATTTTGGGCCATACTATCAGCCCTCAAAGTTTGTGACACTTTTTGTTAACACCATGTATGCAAACATGATGATATGTACCGAAAAAGTATAGATTGAGTGTGTCATGACTGGCATTTCCAATGCTGGTAACGTTACGTCTTGTAACGGATCTATTATTTTGTTGTTGTCATACCAACCAGTACTTTTGTTGAAATATAACGAACACGAACACTATTAATAGTTATGTTTGGCCTCCGGACATGTAAACATTGTAACTATGCACCGTTCATGTCACATGTAACCTCGTGTTTGCGACGACTGCGCGTTTTCCCGCATAGTATGCGGTAAAGTAACGGATCTATTATTTTGTTGTTGTCATACCAACCAGTACTTTTGTTGAAATATAACGAACACGAACACTATTAATAGTTATGTTTGGCCTCCGGACATGTAAACATTGTAACTATGCACCGTTCATGTCACATTTAACTTCGTGTTTGCGACGACTGCGCGTTTTCCCGCATAGTATGCGGTAAAGTAAATAATCCTTCTTTTTAAACTCCAGAGACGTAGGAAAAATACGCAATTTTGAAATCATGAAGCCGATGTTCAGGAGAACGAGATGTATTAATTTCTAATTCAATAAGTATAACAAAATACAAAATATTTAAATATATAAAAACTACTTAATAGAAAACGAAGCTCTGCGTACATAATTTTACTGTATTTAATTTGGCCAACAAGCACTGTGCATGCTATTGGTTCAATGAAACAGAAGCTGACCTGCAGGCTTCTATATTTGCGTCATGTTTGACTGACTGACTACATCAGAAGACACCTGAGTGGATTCCAAACCGATAGTAATTTACTCAGATGGATGCTATCAAAATAAAAATGCCGTTATATCCAACATCCTTCTCCATTTGTCCCATGAACTTAATATCATAATTGAACAGAAATATCTAGTGAAAGGTCGTACTCAAATGGAATGTGACAGCGTCCATGCCGTTATAGAAATATATATT
This sequence comes from Geotrupes spiniger, assembly GCA_959613385.1. Lineage (NCBI taxonomy): Eukaryota > Metazoa > Arthropoda > Insecta > Coleoptera > Geotrupidae > Geotrupes > Geotrupes spiniger. Next base: position 8,853,148 of record OY390739.1, read on the forward strand.
TATGTACAAATATATTTACCTGGTGACTATTCTAGATTATGCAGAGTCTAGGAAAAAGAATCCATATGAAACACTTACCCTAAAAAATAAAATTTTCAAGGATTTTAGACGTTAGCGACGTTAACGATTTTAAGTTAGTTACCACTCAATTAGACCAGGAAGAAAGGCAGGAGACCCGACTGTTAATGATATACAAGCCTTACAATACTTACCTGAAGGTTTAATTAAATGCAAGACAAATTTTGACAGCGAGTTTCTCCATTTCCCAATTAGACCTAAACCTCTTAAGAAGACTGCTTTTTCACAATCACATAATGTAAGGCTGCCAAATATAATCATTTACAAGAATTAAAATTAGTTATTCCTACTGACTGTGACTGGCTTGTACTGATAACTAGTGAATACACACTTAAGTACTACGAAATGATTCTTTTGCGTTTGTTGCATTATTTTTATAATTACTAAATACCTGTGATTATTAATGATTGTACTAGTTATTTGTTGTGATGGCTTTCACATCATTGTTATTTCAGACTTACGATGTAAATGTCGCTACTATGTGGAAATATGTATTATTTATATTTTTGTTAGACAGTTGTTGACAGAAGTTTAGCCATAACAAGCAAGGGAGGCGCCCTTCCTAGAGTACGAGTGAAGGTAGGTGGTCTTAATTTAACTATTGATGCTCTAGTGGACACCGGCGCGACGCACAATTTTATGAAAGTAGAATGTGCGCCCGCGCCTGTTACAGGGAACCAACAACAAGTCCGCCTGGCTGGAGAAACCACCTTCATGACCGTCGTCGGACAAGTGCGCGCGCAGATCACCATCGGGAACCAGAACCAAGAAGTGGATTTCCTCGTCGTGCCGGACCTTTCCGAAGACGCGATCCTCGGGTTCCCGACGCCTGAACGCGATGACCCACGACGAAGCATCCCCGCTCCCGCGCATACGTGAGCCACTCCGAGACTTCGGCCGTGCGAAGGTGTTTTCGACACTAGACCTAAAATCTGGCTACTGGCAGATACCCCTGGACCTCGACTCCAAGCCAAGGGCGGCCTTTGCGACACCGGACGGCGCTACATACCAATATGCAGTGATGCCCTTTGGGCTAAAGAACGCCCCGGCGACGTTCCAAAAGATGATGGCGAGGACCCTGGCACATTCTTATTATAGCCGAATATCTGTAGAAATTAAGAATATTTGAACTTTAACGCAATTATATATTCAAATTAACCTTCATTTTACAAATAATATCATTGGTTATTTTCCAAATCGAAACCGCATAAGTTAAGTTCATAGTATTTATTAACATTTATAATAAGAAAGTAAAGGTAAAATCAACTTGGTAGTGGCCAACAATATGATGCAGTGTGTCGGATTCGGATGTTTCTACGGCTCGCATGCAGCAGACGAGGTGCTCGCTTAGGATGCAGCCGGCGAAGTGATGTACGGGGTGACGCGGTGACGTCACGCGTTTCTGTCACGTACGCCAGATTTGCTATTGAGACGGTATAGCTTTCGCGTTAAATCTCTTCAACGCAATCTCAGTACTTCGTAAATCAATGCAAATCTGTAACGAGACCGTAGGTTCGTTACAATCATAGTAGAGTTTTGAAAAATGACCAACTTCAGCATGACGAAAACAACAAATTAAGGAATTCTTGGAAATAAAACAAATTTCTTTTGAAAATAATTTGCTGAAATGTGAATTGTTGTATTTGGCATCTCTATGTAAACCATTCAACTTTATGCAGTTGAGGAATTAGCAGCACCGCATAACATCAAAATTCAAATACTCCTCCCTATCACTGTGAACTCAATCCAATAAAAATGATTCGGGCTCAATATATTGGCTTTATCAAAGCATTTTGAAATCTGATCGTTTGACTGGTTTAAAAACAGGTGTTTTACACTATAATAAGCCTGTCAAAGTTTTGAAGTGATTCTGCTTTTTAAAAATGAGTGAAGGGATCAAAGGCAAACTTGCGGTTAGTGAGAAACTGATAATTCTTAATGTCTTTAAAGGACTAGAACAGTTTAATAAAACTGTTTTATTAACCGAATGTTGCGAATACACAGATGACATTATCTTTTATTCTCTATATAAATTAAGACTAATATATATAACATAAATACCTATATAATAGGTCGTCCTGTGCAAACAATTAAGAGTTTTCGCTAAGGAAAGAACCACAGACACCCTTAGACCACCGAAAGTACCCCAACGTGAAGATGTTAATTTTAGAGGAACACCAAAAGTATTTAATATGACGAACTGTACACAAGTTCTTTTTCGATAACCTTTCCCCAACACTAAATTTGGTTCGTGTCAAAATACAAGAAAATGAAGAAATTCAAAAAATGACTGCATCGAAATTATATAAGGTGTTAAAATCTTTAAATTTCATGTGAGTAGACAACAAATCAAGATATTGATTAATTAAAAGCTTAATCTTTATAATTAACAGATTTACAAAGAGTTGTAGGAAAAGTATATTATTTGATAGAGATGACATGTTGTAATGTGGAGAAGAAAATATTTACGTCAAATCAATGAACTGTGAAGCAAAAAGAAAAATATATTATTTAGACGAGACATGGATGAACTCGAGTCATGTCAGATCTAAAGTTTGGGTAGATCAAAGCCTGATGAGCAAGCAAAAGAGAGCTATTTAACCAAGGTTTGCCAACCGGATTAAAAAATCCCAGTAGAAGAGGAAAACGTCTTATAGTGGTACACATTGGAAACGAGAAATGTTTTGTTAACAATGGGTTGCTGGTTTTTGAAGGAATTAAATGTGGAGATTATCACGACGAAATGAATTCTGAAGCTTGGTTCTCTAAAATTTTAAGTTTGATTCCTCAGAACTCAGCAGTAGTATTAGATAATGCTCCATACCATGCAACGCGTTTCCCTCTCGGACGGACGGCGCGTTACTATGTGTCGAAATGTTTTTACGGACGTGTTCAAACAGCTGCTTCGGCCACTGACCCTTTTTTGCACCTTAGTAGCGTGCGTGGGGATTCCAGGTAAATGGCTACGTTTTTCGGGTCTCGGATCTTTTTGTGTTTACGAAGACCGCACTCTGGTTTGTATCGATTTTTATTTACCAATAATAAATAACAAAATATCAAAAGCAACGAACACAATATATATTTATATTCCGCTCCTTAATTTTCTTTCTTATCCGTTGTATTCAATTCAAGGCAGGAGTTTTTCGATGTTTGGCGTCACTTCCCAAAAACTACATGTAATAATCAATTAAAGAGTTATTTTTTAAATAAGATACATAACCCAAATCTCAGTGAACGTCAAGAACATATTTTGAAAAATAAGATAAAACTTATTTCGAATTCAATAAACATGAAATGGACTCTTTCAGGTTCACGTATGGATAGATTTACCACGAAATATGAGACGTGGTTACAGGGGACTGAAAACTTGTGCAATCATCACCGACGACGAGCCCTACATTCCAGTTGATGATCAACCTTCAACATCTAGTGGTGGTCGTCAAATGAAGATATTTGAAGAATGTTCTGAAAAAACAAAGAACTGTCTGTTCGTGCTACAGAGGTAAATGTGATACTTTGATCAGTACACTCAAATATGCTATAGTTGTGGAGCGAAGCCTAAAGAAAAAGAAATGAATCTGGAAATAAACAAAGTGGATAAGTTAGAGGAAAAGAAGAAAAGGAAGAATTTGCTAAACGAAAAGTAAATATACAGGGGAAGTTTAAACAAGAGATGGGGCTGAATATCGATAAAGCGAAACCAGGTTTTGGCTCCACAAATAATGGAAATACAGCGAGGCGCTTTTTCAAAAACCATCAATTAATTAAGTGCGGCGGTAACTGGAGTCGATTAAACGTTTTGCTACAATTACGTGTGCACTATTGTCCGGTTATGATATCGATGTCATTAAATTTGAACAATTTGCATCAGAAACAAGAGCATTGTATATAAATCTATATCTACGACTAGTATATAATGGCTCCTTCTGAGTCGACTAGCCGTTCTGACCAGTCGCCCAGAATACCTGCTCCTGCGTTTCCAGTGAACTTCTACGATTTTCACCAGAGCCAACCGCTAGAGTTTTCGCTTGTTCTTTTTAGAACAACCTCGCATTATTTGTGTGTGTTTTGTTTTGTATATTTTCAGAAATCAGTCACAAGCCGACCATTCGAAATGGAGTCCGCGTTGGAGGAACGCGACCGATCGAGGAGCCCAACCCGACCGACACCAGAGCCCCGAGAAGGACGTTCGAGGATCCCGAGAGCCACCATCACCATCAGTGACGCACCGGCTTCGACATCGACCGCAAGCCAGCCCCCGGTTTCGACAGCAACACGCCGAGTGGACGAAATGGAGACGTCCGAATCGTCCGACGGCTTCACCAAGCCCAGAAAAACAGCGAAACGAATCAAAGTGTCCAGCCCCGTACCAACCGTGGTCATCCCGGCCATGAATAGGTTCGAGCCGCTCAGCGACAGCGACACAGACAGCGACATGTCGGAGGAAGCAGCACCCGCAGTAACCGGAACACCCAGGAAAATCAGAATCCCGCCGGTAATTTTACGTACAAAGACGCAATGGGTCCCAATCACAAGATCGCTAAATGAAGCCGGAATCCGTTTCCTGAAGGCCAAAAACTTGGCCGACGGGATCAAAATTGAAGCGGCATCCGTCAACGATTTCCGTAAGTTGACCGCCTTTTTCGACACGAAGAACCTGCCGTACCACACGTACGCCCTAACTGAGGACAGGCCGCTAAAAGTGGTTCTCCGCGGCATCCCCGATACAATTGACACGGAGGAAATCGCGCTTGAACTCCGCGAAAAGAAATACGAAGTCGTCTCCGTAAGCAGAATGAAGAGCGGCCCAAACCGCACCCCGATCCCGCTAGTGTTGTTGACACTAAAAAAGTGCGCCGCATCGAAGAAAATCTTCGAAGAAAAATTCGTGCTACGCCTGCGTATCACCGTCGAGTCCGCGAGGAAGAAGGCCACCGTCGGTCAGTGCCACCGATGCCAACTATTCGGTCACTCACAGAGAATGTGCCGTGCTGCGGCAAAGTGTGTAAAGTGCGCGGGCAACCACCACACCCAAGAATGTGAAAAAACGCGCGACGTTCCGGCGAAATGTGCAAACTGCGGAGGCCAGCATCCCGCAAACTACCGCGGGTGCGAGAAATTCCCAAAGCTCGTCGAGAAGAGGCAGACGAACCAGACGAGACAATCAGCGCCAACGCCGAGAGTCGCGCCGACAACGACCGCAAGAACGACAGTACCAGGCGTGAGTTACGCATCCGTCGTCCGACCAGCCGCCGAACCACAAAGTGCAGCAACCACGCGCACGGTCACCACCCATCCGGAGACACCCGCTGTGAGCGCACGGACCGACGCCGAAACTCCGCCCGCCGAAGGAGGACTGCAACAGCTTCTAAAGCTGCTGCAGAAAATAAATTTCGAGAAGCTCTTAGCCGTCGCGACCAAGGTCCTTGGTCAATTATCCCAGGCCAAAGGTTCAGGGGACGTCATCGCCGTCCTGTGAGTTTGTACAACGACACCAGCTCGACGTCATTCTCATCAACGAGACCCATCTTCATGCGTCGCTAAACCCGAAGCTGCCCAACTACAGTCTCTACCGGAACGACCGAGAGACGCGCGGCGGGGGAACCGCAATATACGTTAAGCGCGACATCGACCACCATGTCGTGAACACGCCGCTCTTGGAAAACGCCGAAGCAACGCTCGTCGTGGTCCAGACCTCGCGTGGCCCAATCAGGTTCGTGTCCATTTACAACACTCCGAACAAGCGCATCGTCCCACGCGACTTGTCGGAAATAATGGACACGAACGGCGCGGTCGTCGTCGCCGGGGATTTTAACGCGAAACATCCGACCTGGAACAGCAGAGTGTCAAACGCAAATGGGAAGATTCTTCGGCGATACGCCGATGAGGGAAACATCGTCGTTATCGGTCCGACAGAACCGACCCATTTCGGACAACACCGCCCGGACGTCCTGGACATCGCCGTCATGAAGAACGTGACACACAACCACGAACTTCATGCCGTCAATGAGCTGGACTCGGACCACAATCCCGTGCTGCTGCTTCTGGGTGACGGACCCGGCGAACCGTCCGAAGATGCCCGGCGTTACCACACATCCTGGCCCGCCTTTACCGCCCACCTGGAGGAAACCATCGGCCCGGTCCCGACGATCGCGACGGAGGAGGAACTCGAAGCTGCGGTGGACGTCGTCACCACGAAAATCAAGGCGTCGCTTGACTTTTCGGCGAATCCGACGACGTTTGCCAAACCAACGTGCTTTCTCCCGGATGACATCCGCGAACTCATCCGCTCCAAAAACCGCGCCCGTCGCCGCTACCAGCGATCCTGGGATCCGGATCACCGCCGGGATGCAAATCGACTGTCCGAAGAAGTCAGAAGAGCACTGGAGCAACACCGGAGCGAATCGTGGAACGAGAAGATGGAGGCTCTGGGAAACGACGACAAAGGGCTTTGGCGGATGGCCAGAAGACTCAGAGCCGGTAGAGCACCGCCCATGCCGCCGATTCACGGGGAACGTGGATTGGTCTACTCCGACGAGGAAAAGGTCGAGGCTTTTGCAGAAAATCTCGAGCGACAGTGCCGTCCGAATTTCGTTGATGCAGATGTGGATCACATCGAACGCATTAATCGAAACGTACGACGGCTACTTAGCGGCAGAGACGATCTTCAACTGACTTACACCACTCCGCCGGAAGTACGAGAGGCAGTGAAGAGGTGCAAGAAGAGGAAAGCTCCAGGCCCCGACGGCATCCCGAACCGCGCGCTACACGAGTTGCCGAACAAGGCGGTGGCGCACATCACCGCCATCGTCAACGCGTTTCTCCGCTTGCGTCACTTCCCGGCCCAATGGAAACGCGCGGACGTGATCGTTTTATTGAAACCCGGGAAAACGGCAACTTTCCCCCAAAACTACCGGCCCATCTCCCTTCTCCCGGTAATCGGAAAACTGGCAGAGTCGATCATCTTGCAGCGCCTGAAGAAGGAAACGCATGAACTCGACATTGTTCAAGACGAACAATTCGGCTTCAGACCGGGACACTCTTCAGTGCAGCAGGTACTCCGTCTGGTTGAAACGGCCACCGACGGTTTCAACAGGCGGCAGTTTACCGGCGCGATGTTTCTCGACGTAGCGAAGGCGTTCGACAGCGTCTGGCACGTCGGACTTCTCTACAAGATGTTGCAGGCAGGGATCTCACTCGCGTTGGTTAAGTTGATCGGATCGTATCTCGATAACAGATCGATTCGCATCAAACTTAACGACGTGCGATCAACACCCAGGACGACAACCGCGGGCGTACCCCAAGGATCTCTGCTATCGCCTGCGCTTTTCAACATCTTTGTAAGCGACATTCCGAGGACGCCGGACACGCATCTCGCGCAATTCGCCGACGACACTGCCGTTCCATCCGCGCGGACGCCATCTCACGAAGACTCCAAGAAGCGGCCAGGGGGCTGGAAGAATGGTTTCGGTCATGGATGATCGCGATCAACCCCGAGAAGAGCACCGCCATACTAATGGGACGAAGAGGACGACGAAGAGGAAGACCGCCCGACCGCATCTCGATGTTCGGCGCCGAAATTCCATGGCGAACCGAGGCGAAGTACTTGGGAGTCACACTTGATTCTAAACTCACCTGGAAGCCGCATATCGAATCTGCCATCGCTAACACCAAAGGGAGGCTAGCGTCTCTCTACGGAATGTTGAACCGACGAAGTAAACTTAATTCTGCTTGCAAAATTAAGATTTACAAGTCAATCATCAGACCGCGGATGTTGTACGCTGCGCCCGTTTGGGGTTACGGTGCGGAAACGCATATGAAGAAGCTTCAGGTGATTCAGAACAAGTTTCTACGAATGGCTTTCGATGCTCCGTGGTTCGTCAGGAATGATCAATTACATCGGGATGCAAACCTACCGAAGATGAAGATCCAGGCCATCAGACTGCACGGCAAGACGGACGACCACCCCAACCCACTCGTACGAGCGCTGGGAAATTACACCGAAGACGATCAGCTCCGCTACAACAGGCCGAGAATGTTGCTCAAATAGATATTTGCGCGCATTCGTCGGTCTAGCGGACTGAGAACATCAATCAACTCCGACAATTTCCCAGCGATGAAGGAGGTGAGGGGTCCATCCCACGGAACTCTGTCTTGCCAGTCAGAAAAAAAAAAAAAAAAAAAAAATAGTATATAATGGAAGTATTATATTTGTGGTTTTTGAACAATAATGCCATATATAATATTCTATTAGGGAATAACGACGATATTATTAATAGTCATTATTCCCTCTTGTTCTCAAATCACAAAATTTCTCAAATTAAATAATACCATAGAAACAAAATACACAAACTCAAAAGTGTCATTGTGATTGATGGTTCACAACCATAACTAAGTTGTTCATTAAAAATCTCAAATTTATATATTTTAGTCGTAGATAAAGTAGAGTATACTACTCGCAATAATGGCTATTATTCCCTCGCGCTGCGCGCTCGGTTCGTAAATACTTTTCCTCGGGAATAATAGCTACCATTATTGACTCGTGGTATAATCTACTATTACACTTCGGAAACATTCTCGATGTCTGCCATATGTAAACTTTGAAATAAGAATAAATTAACATGAAGGAAGCTACAACGCCTAAATAACTGAACCCATCTTTTCCAAGTATTGCTTAGAATCTAATCATAGGTTTAATAATAAATGTGTAATTGTACATATATAGAAAAAGAGCAAAAAGCTTAATTTATTAGAATGCTTAAAAATTAATAAATTCTAATGTTGAACGATCAGTTAGACTTTTACAGATGTAACTAATCATCTACTAAATTAAAATCTGTAAGGATACACAACATACTGTTCTTTTTTGCGTGGGTGCAATTATTAATGAAATCAAAGAATGGAAAATTTTAAATACCAAAACACAAACTTTATATTTGTTCTTCTAACTTTCAAGAAAAATTACGCAAACACTTACAATTTCTTAAACGACATTGATATATTTCAGCTTAACAAAAAATGGGGTAAATATTCGAATTTAACTGGATTTAAATAATATAACTTAATTTAAAAGATCTTTAAGATGTCGTGGGATTTCATTCTTGAAATTTATTTTAGATGCATGGAATTTACAGAGGGGCAGAGTATCAAATTGATTTGACCCTTACGGTAATTTTCTTGGTGTTATATCAATGTCGCAAATTACTACATTTTTCTTCTTTATTATGTTATTCAATTTTAGGACTTTTCGTTGCTTAGCAATGTCAAATACCACTCTCATCGTTTTCTGACGTTTCTTTGATGGGTATCCGTGGCGTGAATTTTATCAAAAGTTATAAAAAACAATGTCTATGTATTTTTTCTCTTTGCAACTTTGCTTCCCTTTTTCGAATAAATGTCCCAATAACGTTATAAATTGTAAAAATATTTTCGTAAATATGACAGCTCCTCAACATGACACTAAACATAGACTTTCACATAATTTCGTTCTGGCTTACATATCTTGCCTGGAACGTTTATTATACATCAATTCTAGATCACAAATTATATTCGCCTCTATACCTAAAACCTTAAGCGAGCACGAAAAGTGAGATTCGGCAGGCGATTGGTTCTCGAGCGAATTTTGCGTTTCGGAACGCGGCGGTGCGACAGGTAAACGTCACCTACGAAAATTTGACGTGAAACGGGCGTTTGCGCGGACCGCGGCGTCGCCACGGCGGCGTTTCGGGGCTTCGCGCGGGTCATTTGCGACGGGCAATGGAGGTCCGCGGTCGATTCGTTTCGCCACGTCCGATGTGCTGAATTGGCCTGAACAAGTCAGGTTTACCCTAAATAAATTATTGGTTCTCGCAATATTTTTTGACAGTTTTGAAGGTGCACAGTTTTGTACAATCCGTGGATTCACATTGCGGTATTATCTCCCAGAGACACGTGCTTCGCTAAAATTTAGTGTAATTTTTATTCACATAGTGGGAACATTGGACACTCTATCTCGGGAACGTGAAACCTTACAAGTTGAAATTTTGCATGCACCAAACTGACACGATTAATTGCACCATTGGAAAATACTACGGTAAACGGCCTACCCTTTCACAAAAACTTAGTTACCTAGTCCACCCCCTTATATAGAACGATAAGCAAACAGAAAAAGTGCAACGGGTGCTACGACGGTTTTCGGCTGCGCGTCGAATTTATTTTATTGGCTTAAGGGAAAATACGCGACGCTCATTGGTTCGCGTTTGGCGGCTGAGAGACCGGCCGAACGCGCCGCTGTGTTCGAATCGGCGACATCTGTCAGAAGGTAACTTGCTAATTAAACTTGCAGTGGCATCGTTTTAGAGTGTTGCATTCGTATTGCGCGGCAAGTTAAGGCCGTGAGACACAACCCAAAAATCGATACTTTAAATCTATCACGCAGTGTAAGCTTCCCGCAAGACATGTCAAATTGCAAACCTCAGACAAGCCGATCCATTATATTGGGTATTAAAACTCTATCTCGGTTACAGAGAGTGGTTTAAGTTTGTGCCAACAAGCGTGGTTGACATTACAAAATACAGTTTCCAATTTGCGTTTTGTCGAAACTGCTGCATCAAGTGAATGTAAGAAGCAACAAACTAATAATCGTCGTTATAAACTGCGTAATTTGTTGCTAATTTGGCGTTCAAATTTTTAACAGAAAAATACATGCAACTTTGGTAGATTAACTTGTTTTTAAATTTTATTCAAAATGTATACTCTGTAGAATAAATGCACCTACTTAACCTGTTGCACCACATCCAAGATGTGGTGCAAATGTTAAAGGTGTTCGACGACATATTACACATTATTAAAAGTATACCTTCATTAGAGTTTGTGCATATACATGTGGATTCAATTAGCAACGATTTAGGCATCTCCGTGCCTCTGGGATACAAAATTGGAAACAACACACAAACAGAATTTTATACAGCTTGTATATTGCAGACAATATTTATATGAATCAATTTATTTGTCTTCTGTGTAAGTATACATAACTATTCACATGACTTTTCACCCAACAAACAAAATATTTTTTAAGTGTGTATATACTTTAATCAATGACACATTTTCTTTCAATTTAATTCAATATTTTATATGGATTCGATTGGCTATGATTTTATGGCATCTCCGTACCTCATATAAACAAACAAACATAATTTTATAAAAAGATGTATATGTGTATATAATATTGCATAATAAATATATTTGTGTATTAGTCAATACTGTAAACAACCTTCGTCAACTAATTGCTTTATACCCCTCTTAATGATATTTGTCAATTAAAGGGAATGTATAGAGACTGTAAGAAATGGAATATGCAGTTATTATTCGTTTGACTTTAGACAAAAACCGTTGATACAAGAATTGATGTCTTGGATTTATTTTAGCCCGTGATAAAAACAGTCACAATTTTTTATAACATTTTGTGCGCAAAAAGAACTATGGAAAAATATGAACGATATAGAAGATATAAGTTTAGTAAAGCTTTCAACAGCAAGATGAATACCGTAACGTTTAATAATTTGTACGCCAGTATCAATAATGGTGACATCGAAAATGTTGTAATTGTCCATTACCGAACAGCAAACTTACTGCTCGTAATACACTCCAGGAATACCGGCGGCGGCTCTACTCCTCAATAATACAACAATTAATTCGAACATAGCAGGTGAAGTGCTAATAGAAGGCCACCATTGAATATTAAGAATACTTTTTAATAGTGCGGAAGAAAAATTATTTTTCTTGAACGAGATAGAAAGGTATGTATTAATAAATAATTATTAGATTGATGCACTTAATATAATGTAACCTGTTACAGTGATGAATCATCGAGTTCTAGCAGTGGGAGTACGGACTCTGGAAATAGCTCCTGATTTACAGATTTATTTAATGTATGGAATTTATTTTAATTTTAGTAATTGTACACCATAATTTTTATAGCATAAAATATTTATTTAAATAAAATATTATAATTTTGTCGGTATAAATGGTTATTACAATTAGAAAAGGTTCGTCAATAATTTTACAAGATAAATCAAAAATAGTTGAAGGAGGTGAAATGATAAATTTTTTAATTCCCATATTAGCTGCTGCAGCTGGACCAGTATATTAGCAAATATTTTAAATAAGGTTGTTGATACAATAGATGATAAACGTCATGGACTGAGCGATGAATCGCGAATTAAAGGTAGGTCATTAACTTTAGAACTTTCTAATCAACCTCCAATTCCTTTAAAGAAAACATTGTCTCAAAAAGATAAAGACACAATAGAAAAAATATTAGAGCTCTTATGAATATAACTAACCAAGAAGATTCAGATTGTGAAGATGATATACCATTAATGTACTAATTTCTTCATCTATTTGACTTGAGCTTGATTGACCAAAACGAATAGAACGCATTTTAAAATTGAAAATGTTTCCACAAATCGACGTTTCAATTTATTTAGTTGTTTACGTCTGAGATGTCACAGTTACGACATGTTTACTATGTCGATTTTTGTATCATAATTCATCCAAAAGTAATTAATTTTGGTTTTTTATTATTTCTGACATACCTACTATCAACATTGCTTGAACTTTTCTTTGTGAAATAGTCCTCGATATATCCCTCGAGCATGCCATACGTATTTGGCATGCACTCGGGATATAACTACTGATTATCTAGAATTTAAATTATTGGGCGCAAGATTTAAATATTTAATTAAGTCCCACTACAGGAAGTATATGAACAATGTCGAGAGCAATACGATTACCAACTCTAAGTATTTCTGATCCTTCTTTCCAACAAAAAAGAGAAATTCTAGTATACCACATGCCATTACTTTACTTACTTTTATAATGACAAGAAACCAGAAAATATCCCTGACATATGTCAGCTATTTGCTGAATATTTTGCAGATGTATACATTCTAACATCAGCCACACCCGCTTTACCAAGCAATGCTGTAGTTAAATCCATCACTGCCTGAAAAGATTTGTAAACTGGACGTTACTAAAGGATGCGATCCCGATGGGATCCAGTTCCTCTTTATAAAGGCATATTGCTGTCCTTTGTCAATTTTGTTCAAGAAGGAGGAATATTTCCACGCAAATGGAGGAACAGTCATGTAAGTCCCATATTTAAAACAGGAGTTAGAAGTGACTTAAGTACCATTTGCTCAGCTTTCCGTATAATATTTGAATCAATTCTTCACGACTACTTATTTCTATCAATAAAAAGCTCAATAATAACTGAGCAGCATAGTTTTTACGCATCCAGATCTATCGAGTCAATTCTGTTAGAGTACGTCCTTAAAACCATGGAGAAGCGTATCCAGTTGTACGCCGAGTTCAACAAAGTTCTGGATAAAATCAATCACAACATTCTTTTGCTGAGGTTCGGATCCCACTTTGGTCCTCTTTTTTGTCGTCTACATAAACAAAAAATAAGTAAATAGCACGTAATATTACGTAGCAGTTATGAAAAAGTTTTGAATTCTCACGTAACCTGGTTATTGCAAAAGTTAATTTAACATTTAAGGTTAAGCTCACATGGCGTTATTTTAATTCGTTAAAACGAGTGAAAGTGACTATGAAGAAGAAATAGCACCTATGCTCGTAGAAAAAGTATAGTAGATTACTCGAGTTGTAAAGAGATGCACGTACTCGTGTATTTACGTTACTCACTCCTTCGCCGCTCGTATGTAACTGACACACTTGTACGTAATATGTTCTTTACAACTCGCGTTATGTACTATAGTATTATTTGCTGATGACCTTAAATTATTTCATACCATCGTCAACGATAGCTACTGCAAACTAAGCGTGGCAAACTATATTGCGAGAAAAACCAACTCTACGTAAACCTGAATTAATGCGTTTACGTGCAACTAAAACAAGAATTTCATTGCATCAGTTAAACAAATTAGGGACCTGGTAGTTATCTTTTACTCTAAAATAATTTTGGAGGTACATATCAGTAATTCAATTAGCAAAACACACAGAATGATGGGCTCCATAATTCGTACGTGTCGGCACTTCAATTCAGTTCATGCCATTAAAGGTGCTTTATTATTTCTTATGTACCTATGCCCGCTAAGCCCGCAACTATTTAACGTATATATTGCGCAGCTGGAAGAAGTGTTAAAAAAGGGCAAGATGGGGGAGTGAAGTTGGGCAGTGGGAGGATTTGGTCGTTGGCCTTTGCAGACGACGTAGTTATACTGGCGGAATCGGAGAAAGGATTGATGGAGATGGCAAAAAGATTGGAAGGTTTCCTGGATAGGAGGAGACTGGAAGTAAACGTGCAAAAGACAAAGATAATAATATTCAGGAAAGGAGGAGGAAGAAGAAAAGAAGCGCAGGTGAGATGGAAAGGAGAGATGATAGAGCAGGTGAGGGAGTGAGCATACCTAGGATATGTACTGAGTGAGAGCAACAGTGGTGACGCGCACATAAGGCACATTTGTAGGAAGGCGAAGAGGGCAGTTGAAGGGCTGGAGGCAAGTTTATGGGGGAAGAGGAAAGGGAAGTTCGAAGAAACAATGAGGATTTGGAATGTATGTGTACGGGGCATAATGATGTATGGGGCGTCAAGGAAATAAGAAGAGTAGAAAGGGAGCACATAGGGCAATTAAAAAGAACATTGCAATTGGAAAGTTCGACACCGGACTACATCGTGTGGCAGGAGACGGGAAGCGAGAAGATGGCGGTGGAGGCGGGCAGGAGAGTGGTAAAGTATGAGTTGGGGATTAAGGGGAGGGGAGAGGAGAGTTTGGGGAAGAAGGTGATGAGTATCTGCGGGGAAGGAAGACAGCCGAAGAGGAAAGACTATTGGCTAGATTTCAGTGTGGAAACGAGGAGAGAAATAATAAGTATTGGATGAACGAGGAGTACAAGAGGTGCGAAGCATGTGGAAGAGGGGCAGATGTTTGGAAACACTGGTGGGAAGGATGCGAAGAAATGGTATGGAGAAGAGAGGAAGAGAAGCTGGGCCGGGACTGGAGAAGGATGGTAGGAGAGCAAGAAGAGGGAGTGGAGATGTAGAGAAAGTTAAAGAAAAGAAAAGAAGATTGAAGATGTAGGAGGGAAAGAAATAAATAATACATAATATGTTGTAGATGCAAAGACACGATGAGAGATGGAGGAGAAGGGATCCGAGAGTGGAGAGTGGAAGAGGACCAGGAAGGAGACGAGGATATAGGAGGGAGGAGAGACGCGCAGGATCTCATAATGTATAGTCGTAAATAGCTAGTTTAGTCAGAATATGCGTGTAAATATGCCAATAAAGGTTGTTACTACTACTACTATTAGTAGTACTACTTAAATTAACGTTACTACTATTAGTAGTACTACTTAAATTAACGTATGTGACAAAAATGTTGGGAACATTTTTCGTAATACTTTTTTCCTATTGAAAATAAAGCAATCAACGTAATATTGGATATTGAGAAGTTTTACAAAATGTCCTACAAGTTACAAAATTGCGGAAAGTTATTTACAATTTGGTGGCCATATACTCAACCGTGACATTATCGCCATTTATAAGAAACCAAATATTTCCAAGACAACAATTTACCGCGTCATTATATGAGGAAGGTTTGTCGAACATGAATCTTCCCAAGATGTGTCGCTCTCGAGTTTTGAATCATGAAGGGCTTCAGAACCTCATTGAATATGCAAGAAACGAAAAGACGTTTTAACGAGGAGATTAGGCCGAAGATTTCACATTTCCCATATGACAGCCGAGAGGGAAATAATTTAAAACATAAAAAGCGACAAAAATGTCCAAAATACACGGTGGATGAATTAGAGAGAATTTCAAGATGCTGCAGAGAATAACATTAGAATACACACAACATTTTCCTAATGACGTAAGGTATAAGAAAAAAGCGAAATTTAATGACAAGGAAGCAGGCATTTATATTCAATGATGTCTAACCAAATTGGTGAACTTTATTCAAACGCCTTATGTTAATGATAATATTATGTTCTGGCCGGATCTGGTATCGTGCCGTTATAAGAGAAGAACCCAAGATTGGGTAAGGCAACTAAATATCCCATGTTTACCTAAAGAGGATAAATCCCAGACTGTTCCACAGGCACGATCTATAGAAGAGTTTTGGGCTTTACTCGGTAGAAAAGTTTACGACGGTGGGTGGGAAATACAAAATGAAGAATACCTACGACGAAGAATCTACCAAAAGATTCGAGGGTTTAACCCACTTATCGTCCAAAGGATGATGAGAGGCACTCGCACCAAATTGTGAACTATTGAAACCCAGCTGTATATAGAATTTGATACAATATAATTATAGCTAAAGCTTCACTAAATCGTTTTCTGAACTATAAAATTCAATAAAGCAATTATAGTTTGAATAATTATATTTCAAAAATTTTCCTAAAACTTTTGTTACAATGCTTTCCATATTTGGAATCCCCAGTACCAAGTTTATATACAGAGAAATCCAACATAAGTTATAATAAGTACCTACTGTAAAAGACAACTGCCTACTCTGGATCCTGATACTGTTGGTTGATACTGAAATCCCCATTAGGGCCTTTATATTAGTTTTATAATAGATTTCCCATTGATAATTTTTACAACTCGCTTGCAATCTGCAAGCGATTATTGCTCTCTATGTTTTTCGATTGTAGTACATAGGCAACTTTATAAGGACTTCATCAATTGATTTATAATGTTTATAATGTCTATAATCACTTATATACTATTGCTACTAGTTCTGCATTTTATATTTCTATTTTACACTCTCAGCTTTAGTTTTGATTTTATTTTATTTTCCATTTACATAGTTATCATTGCATTGTTAGTTTAATTTAGATATTAGATATTACGACTTTATTGTTATTATTGACAATTTAGAGGTACTTTTTTGGATTTCTTTATGTGTTTGTATCCTGAATGAATGAATAAATAAATAAACACTTGATTACGAAAGGTTTTTGATGGTAGCTTCCATCTTCGAGATTTTCTAGTTCCAGAAATCTACTAAACTTGTAAACTTGAAGCGAATAATGCATTGGAAATTATGTAATAACCACGATGTGCTCGAATAATGAGCCAAATGAATTTATTTTTTCACCTTATAGACGGAATATCTTGTTAGACGGCGATAATTAGAAGGCCTGATTAATATTTTTACGAAACGATATTCACAAAAAACTTTAAACTAGCAGGTTGTTAAACTTAAACTCCAATAAATATTAGATCGATGTTCTGAAAGCAATCTGAAAGGTTTTGTTGGTTCTATCATCATCGTCAATATTAACATTATAGATGCTGGGGAATAGTCAAGTTTATTATGAGTTAGCAACTCGTTAAAATTTAATCTGCTCGTAATACCTATGATGGGCGTGAATAATGGGCCAAACAAAATTAACTTTACGGCATACATGGATAGCCTTGTTAACCCCGCCAATTACGAGCCAAACAAAATTTATTTTTTGTAATCTCGAAGTTGACCCCCTGGTCGGCGTAATTTACCAGAATATATTGCCGTTATATGACACACTCGAAACTTTCCGGTTTTTTAAATGAAAGTTCCACAGCATAATGGAAATAAAACACAATCTACCGCATGCACATGCTGCAACAACGACTGATAAAGTTAATGAATCAAACAAAACGCTGGAAATCTACATCCCGAAATTTCAACATTTAGCCGAGCGTTTCTGTGTTTTAGTTTCACGTTGCCGTAAAAGTAATGTCGTGTATAAACTTTCGCAACTTTTACGTTCGAGGCCATCCCATTTTCCGAGTTGATTTGTAAGATGATGTACTCACGTGAATGTTACGTTTGATTTGTCGAAGTGGCGACCTTCTTCTGCGGTCCAATTTAACGATACTGTTGACGATTCCCCGATCTGATTTCGATGCGCGTAGTCTGGACATATGTAACTTGGTTTGGGGGAGATAAATACGCCCCTGGGTACGTCTTCA
This sequence comes from Geotrupes spiniger, assembly GCA_959613385.1. NCBI lineage: Eukaryota > Metazoa > Arthropoda > Insecta > Coleoptera > Geotrupidae > Geotrupes > Geotrupes spiniger. The sequence continues at coordinate 8,871,185 of OY390739.1, forward strand.
ATTGACGACGAGATGGAAAAATCTATTGTGGTATCTGGACGTAGACGAGTTATGGTAACTGAAAATAAATTTATTGTTAGTATAGAGTATTGTTTATATAGAACACTAACCCTATTTTCTTAAAGGTTTATATAAAACTGTTTTAATTACAAATAATCTAGTTTAGTATATAAGAAGCAGTTATTACGAAATTATTATTTATTTATTTTACATATTTTACGTTTTATTTAGTGTTAAAAAGATAGCCCTAGTCACATATTACCAAACTCAAAATCAAACCAGATTTTTGATATCATTTTGGGAAAAAAACACCAACTGTGCACAGTGCAACTAGGATTTAGAAAATCTACATCTACAATCACAATAATTGACCAAACTGGGAATCAAATTATGGTAGTGAACTAATCATTTCGGTGTTGCTAGTCCGAAATTCTACTAATTTATATTACCGTGATGGACGGCAATGTAAATGAATGAAAAGACAACAGTGTAAAATTGAAAAATTTCGCTCAATGCCATAACTTTGTACAACACAAAAATTACCAGCGCTAATTGCCTAATTATATACACCGCTAGATTTTTACGAGGGCGTTTTTTATTTTACTTGTTATTTTCGATGTTTGAGTTCATTTTATTATTAGCATTTAAAAGTATGTATTCGTCGTATTTAATAAATACGGCGAATACATTTCGTATCTAACTAATAAATTGCTTTTAATGGACCAACATTTCCAGAATGTGCACAAAATATGTTTCTGCAGAAATTATTAAAGTTTACAACCTGTGCACCATAAATTCCCACCGTTTGTAAAGTACCGTCCTATTCGACCATGCGAAATACATAACATGTATGCGGCATTTTTTGTAAACCACGTCATAACTGGCCGTTGCAATGTACCCAAAACAACTGTCTAGTTTCCACGTCTCTTTTCAATGGGACTAGCCATTATTATATGTTTCGTTTCAGATGTAAATTGACCTGTAATTTGTCTTTAGAAAGCTGAAATCTATATATAAATTATTTTGGTTTGTTGTGGCGGTAACAAAGAGAATTTGACTCTTTCATTTACTTCATAATATCGAATAAAATTTGCCAATAAGAAGAATTTACGTAAAAGCTTTAAAAACATTGAGGAAATCGCAATCGCAGAAAAATAAAAATGTAAATGTAAGGTGGTGAGCTATGTTTACTATTATTTATTTACAATAAATTATGTGCTGTGTTACTTTATCGAAGCAAAAATTATTAATCATGCAATGAGAATGCGTTCGGTAGCTGGACAGTATATAGGGTATTACGTAAATTATATGAAAAAATGTGTTTAATAAAAGTTCACACATGAATGTATGACAACAAATGAATACATAAATTGTTACTGTTGATTTCTCTATACAGTGGTTTGAAACTTATATGAGTATTATTAATTTTATAGATATTGGCCAACAAAGTTAATACCATGCACCATGGATGTTGTTAACCATCTTGATATTTTTCCTAAGTTTACTCTTATATATAAACCTAGAACAATCACAAAATATGAAGGGTTTAGAGACCATAATTGAGGTCCCGAATGCAATAACGCACGGAGCGCGCGAAGCTGGAAATAAGTATTGTCCAACCGATCGATATTTTGGGGAAAATTTGTTTTTCGGAAAATGGATTAAACAAAAATACTATCTTGTGTAACTTTCCGCATCTTTTTTACCCGAACTATTTTTTGATCCGTCAATTAATTTGTCCAGAAAAAAATAAAATAGTGAAATTTTTTCGTTCGACAATTCAATTAATTTCAATGCTTTTTAAAACTCGAATCGCGAAATCTCGGGAACTATTCGACCAAACTAGTTGAAATTTTTAATGGAACACTGTGACACTTTACTGTCGCGGATAAAGTTATTGCAATCGTCGAAATAATCATTTGTTGGATAATATTCAATAAATAATCAGTTGAGCTATGAAACCATGTTCTTTTTTTTCGACTAGCGAGGAAGTTTTTCGCTATTGGTCTTGCGGCATTCTCTTTGCGGTATTATTGTTCCTCAGACTGTAACGTAAATTTTGATGTATCACTTGGCGTGATAAGTTTAAAACCTGGAATGTTGTTGCTCTGTAAACAAAAGGTTCGTTTACCGCGCACGACGCGTCAAGCGCTTCCGATCCACTCGCGCTACTCTACTGCGTTTTATTCTTGCAAGCATAGATTAATGCCCAAATTACTTAAGTGTTTATTTGATAATCGTGATTGAAGCATACAGTTATTCTTCTATGCAAGTACGCAATCAAACATACAGCGCATATGAATGAAAAAATTGCAATACGATTACCGGCTGTAAACAAAAGATTATTTTGGTCGCACTCGCGATCGTATAAGGAAAAGTGAAATAATTAATATTGTTTTTATAGACATTTTTTCTAACAACGAAAGAAATACAATGAATAGTATTAACTTGTAATTATTACATCACTAAAATATTAAAAAAATCTATCATTTGGGATGTACGGGCGGAAAAAAAATTGCTCGAGCACATTGAAACTGAAAGAGATTATATAGATTTGGTACAAAGTGCTCGAAATCCTCCATTTACTACTGTAGAACAGAAAGACTGCACGGTGAAAGATTTTGAATCTTTAATTAAAAAAAATACAAAGTTCCGAAAGGACTTAAGATCAGTAAAGCAGTTAAAATTCAGTATTTTGCTAATGGTCAAATTAATGTTTTCTACGATTATGATAGCGAACCTATTACCTATAAAATAGAGACGACAGTGTCATTTGACGATATTGTAAATGCTGCAGAAGCTAAACAAATAGGGATTTCACAAGAAAAAATTAAAGATTTAAATGCACTGCTACGATATTTGACTCCAGGAGGTAGACATTATTTTATCATATTTAGATGATATGCGTGTTGGAGTAAAGACGGCGAGCAAAACTAGTGAAGATAAAAAATCTATCAAGCAGGAATGAAAGTAGAAGAAACAAAAGAATCTGCTCCCTAATGATAGATGTTTTTAATATTGATTTATTGATATAATAATTACAAGTTAATACTATTCATTGTATTTCTTTCGTTGTTAGAAAAAATGTCTATACAAACAATAATAATTATTCGACTTTTCCTTATACGATCACGAGTGTGACCAAAATGCCTTTTGGAGTTTCGTATCCTCAACCAGGCCCCGTTCATTATGGATATATTGTTCGCCCTAACGCAGGCCGCACAAATCAACGTAGACTGGGTGAAGATTGATTGGCCTCACGAACACCGCATAGCAATCAGGTCTTGTCCTCCAAAATCTCCTGGACCACCCGATATTCCCAGAAAAGGGTGAATATAAATATTAAGTTTTATCGACATATTTAAATTTGGTGTTTCCAAATGTGTTTGTCGTTAACAGACAAAAACCATTTGGCTCACGTACGTAACGTCTTTCTTTTGGATTGTGGGGAATGCTGGCTTTTCCATATAATCTGGGTTCACGTCGAGCTGATAAAGGCGGTTTCCAAATCTAGTGTTGCGACTAGATAATTTGTCGAATGTATCATGATAATATGTGATAATAGTGAGACGGCACCCTCCTCTTATCGAAATCTAAAAAAGGAAATATGTTCGATAGTGCCTTAAAAATAGTTAAAAGATAAGAATTATCGTAATAGTACGAAAATAAAATAAAAGATTTTGAAGGAAGAACCCAATAGTGGTAAACAAGATTAACGAACTTGATAATATTAATATTAACAAAAAGCAATTCTGTTAGAATTTACAGGATTCCTGAGAGTAGAGTCGGAATGGTGTAATGGACAAATACAAAGCAATAAGAATTTTAAATGAAAACGTAAATTTGGAGATTAAAAATGAATGCACAGATCGATGTCATAGAACATGGGATGCTGATAAATGCACAAGTTATAAAACCAAGCAGCAATGAATAAATAACTGAAAAAGAAACGTTCCAAATCACTCAAAAATGTATGCAACTTATATTCATGTGCATACAAGAAGTTAATGAGCTTTCAGGTAGGTACTGGTATAGTTTAAAAACTTCCCACTATTGACTAATATCATTTTGAATTTTGTTTATAAAGTAACGCTATTAATAAAATGAAATGAGTGCCTTAAATCTCCATTCAGTGTCTTAATATATATATATAATATAATATATAATAGTCTGTGAAAATATATTTTTTCATAGTTGGGAGCGAAATATAAAGTATATTGCCAAACCACACTAAACTACACCAACAACACACCAACGTTATAGCAGTATCATTTAAATTATTCTATTTAAATAAACAATTATTCTATACACGTGTAGACTAGATAGAAAACTACTGATATGTTGTCGTGACCATCCACCACAAAATTCCATACATTTTGCAACTCGTGCAGTAAAACCTGCCTCATGAGACTCTTGCTTTAATATACTATTTCATCTTCTATATTCTTGTATCGTATACAATGTGCATTTTACTATCTTATGAAGTCTTTAGGATATTGTATTAGAGGAAAATTAGAAATAGTTTATTTGGGCCGAGCAGTTTATTCGAAATAAGCAATTTAATCTTTAATGTATTAGAGAAATTAATGTGGATAATATCATAAAAATTGAAATTTATTGTTAAAACTTCGCATATGTATTTCATAATAAATAATACTATTCATATAATAATTGATGCAGTGATACATTAAAATTAAGAATATTTAATCGCAGTAAAATAGAAGACAAATTTGATACTGCCACATTTTAATCAGTTTGGTTTCTATGTACTACAACTATACCTCGTATGTGATCACGAAATGGTGATGTTATGAGTATAATTATGGTTGTTGAAAAGAAAAAAATAATCCTTGATTGGTGTATGTCTGAATTTATTTCTAACTGAATTTCGACAACGACCATTTCTACCATTTATACATTTGTAGCCAGCTGCTTCTTCTCCCTTGCTTCGCAGACTGTAAACACTGGCTCGTTATCTAATGTGACAGCACGTCTTGTGTTGTGTTATACGACAATTAAACATTAAGCAATAACTTGACACTTTAGTATAAAACAAGCAGTACATGTCGTATTTTCGCAATATTGGCATAACCGAAAACCGAACTGAAAACTTGTTAATAAAATAAGCACAAAGCCAATGATTCGACATAAAAGCTTTCGCTATAAATTCGCATTATGCTACCTTCGACATAATTACTAAATGCAATTATCGTAATGCACAATTTACAACATTGGCATTTAAAGTTCACCTGTATCATAAATAACATTAATTAAAGCAGTTCCGAGTTTCATTACAAAAAGTGCATTGGACGGTAAATTTCAAAATTAAAAATCTGATGGAGATTCGTTGTGGACACAGTTAACTTGGCGTTATATTTTCAGTTAATTAAATAAAATTGCGCTAGGTTGCCAGTGTAAATATTGCAATGTTTACTTATGATGAAGGGCTGAATTCTAAGGGTCGATGTAGTTATTTTAGTTCAAATAATCGGGTTTGAATTAAATTCTATGCTCAATAGTGTAATATCCCTTCAGTGAATCGTTAATATTGGAAAAGAGGTGCACAATACTATTGAAAGGATCTGCAATACAACGAAATACATCCCGGTTGCCTTTGATGTTTTTGTATTTAAATTCGAACCGGCTGCTTCCTTTTACGCCGTATTTGCTTCCCTAATACATTTCTTTTGTTAGATAAGAATAAAATGCAAGAACTATACAATGTAAGTAATTCTGGTGTGTTAAATATTTGGTTTCAATGTTGTTTAATAGTCTGCCACTCAAGGTTATGTTGTTCGACTACATTGGTACAATTTCTAAAACCAAATGTCGTGTATAGAGTTTTCGCAAGTATAAAATTTTAAAACACACGCTCGTTCTCTTGTTGTGGAGTGGGCATTATGTGTTAGGTGACAACTTATACGTCGTTAACAATAATTTATTAAACAAATGGCCTCAAAATTTGCACGTCTGGAGAAGTACTAACATCGCCACATGTACCTCTCAAAAAATAATTACTTGAATAGAATAAAAAACCTGAACAATTACACAAATAATAAGCGTTTCAAGTTTTTAACAGTAATTTCTTAAGTGTTTAAGCTATGAAAAATATCACACAAAATATATAATCTAGCGAGCATTTTGTAATATTTTTGCTGTCGCCATAAACATCCGTTCCCAATTCGAATGAATGATCATCATAGCAAATCGAATGAAGTCGGCGTTAAAACCTACTGAGTAACTTGGTGGTGTTATATATATATTATATATATAGTCAATAATATTTTACTATGATAAAATTTGTGCAAGAAAAATCTAATAGAAACGTTTTACACCCTCTTACCGCCAATTAGGAATTAGAAAGAGAAATGATTACTTGAGAAATTAACTTTATTTGTTATAATATCGGACTTATGTTGGTTCTAAGATTTTACATTTTATCTTGACTAATTATATTAATTGGAAAACTATTATTAAATAAGGAATCAGGTCCAGGTTTTTTCTTTCCTTCTGTTTTATGTTTCAACGTGTAATTTATAATAATGCTGATTTTAAGTCCGTTTTGTCGAAAGTCTTAATGAATTGTTTTAATCATAATTTTGTAATGAATTAAACTTAAACCTTTTTAGGACAGACATGGCGCCAATTCAGGAAAATATATAAAGAACACATCATCATTCACAACAATAAAAACGACTAAAATTACGCTAACTACAAAATAAAGGCAGAAAATAAAATATAGGCGAAAATCTGGAAATACACAAAATTAAATTGATAAACGGCAAAATCATAAACGAACAAACGGCCCTATATTCAAACCATTAAAAACCATGCACATCAAAAGAGACAAAAATCGCACATAAAAACATTATACCCCCATATTTTCCAACGGCAATATAAACAATCCTCCCGATGTTGCGGTTAGACGCGAAACATATCGATACCTCTTTCGCAGAACATCGTATATCTTCATGAGACTTAATTTACAGGAATGAAGATTTTTTTAATATCTCACTTGCATTACCTTATTTGGCCATAAGGTTTTTGATAGAAATTTTTAAGAAAAAATAGTCAAAATAAGTATGGAATCAACGGACGTGTGACCAGGTAATAAGAATGTAATTTTAATCGTCTTTATGTTCGAACATTCTTTTAGAAAATAAGAAATCATGAACAACATAGCCCTATTTTTATTTTGGCCCGCACAACTATCGCAATTGAGGGAAACATGGTCTTTCTTTCCTCTACCTCCTGTAGATACTTGTACATGATGGTGCAGATTAAATTAGATCCTCTACCGCCATCACATTCTCCCCATAAGAAACAAAATGCATTTTGTGTTACACTTTCGTAAACTGTTACATCGTAGAAACTGTATTTTCTTGAATAATAGAGCAACAAATTGTCTTCATGAGGTGTATTCAATACCTTCTGTAGGTCAAAACTGACACAAAGAAAACTTTCATCGTCTAATGCTTCTTCTTGAGTTTTTAGAAACACGTCCTTACATGTATTCTTCATTTGTATATGGTGGTTATATTCTTGCAGTGACTCTTCAGTTTTGTTATAATCGTATTCGCACAATCTGCATTTGTCTTTTTTCGGTAAGTGGAACCCTACGTTAAATTGATCCTTGAATATGGTTCTAAACACTTTTAATGAAACTGTTTTAGTTTCTTCTCTATTGATTTGGACTTTCTGAAAAAATCCATATAAAAAATTCTAAATTGGCAAGGTAGGTATTTTCTAGAAGATTTAGACCAGTGGTTCTTAACCTTGCTGGAGGTACCGAACCCCATCAGTTTCATATGAGCATTCACCGAACCCCTTTTAATTGGCAAAATAAAATATAATTTTTCAAATTCATATAAAACATTACGAACAAAAAACAAAACATTACGAACAAAGAACAAAACATTAAGAACAAAGAATAAAACATTAAGAACAAAGAACAAAATTTAAAATCAGAACATTACGAACAAAGAACAAAACATTAAGAACAATGAATAAAACATTAAGAACAAAGAACAAAATTTAAAATCAGTGTGACTGCTGCTGTTGCCTTTTAGACACCAGTTCGGAAATGCGAGGCTTTACCTTGGAAAGTGCCACTCGCATGTCATTTTCGCAACTAAGTCTGTTCCTTTTCTTCGTTTTAATGTTCAGCATCCTCGAAAAGGATTACTCGCAAAGATATGTTGTCACAGACGGTATCAAAATCTCCAGAGCTTTCTTCTCAATAGCAGAGTACGTTACTATTTGGTGGCACCAAAACGATGAGAGCGTTGTTGTTTTGAAGAGTTGCTGTTGAACCTGGCTCTGCTGAATTTCAGTGATTTCATCCAGGTATGTATCATTGACATCTGTTTTCTCAACATCAAACGTAAACGGCTGCCTCACCCATGCTGGATATAACTCTCTTGAAGGGAAGTACCCTTCAAGAGACTTTGCAATCTCGTCTAAGTGCTTGGAAATTGCGTGCTTCAGTTCCCCCGATACAGAAATATCTCAAATTCCAGGCACATCATAATTCTTATTTACACATCGTCTAGCAGGGTAAAGTTTGCAAAGTTACCGTTTTCTATTCGTCGGTTCCACAACGGCAGCTTTTTTTGAAACGCCTTCAGGGCTTCTTCCGCTTCGATGATGTTGACACCACCACCCTGCATCTGTTGATTCAGATGATTGAGAGCTGCGAATATATCAGCCATGTACGCAAGCATGAGAATAAATTCAGAATTTTTGAAGCAATCTGCATGACCATGTTGGTGCTCTTGCAAAATAGGGCTAATTCCTCACGTAGGGCACGTAGGCAAAAACACGATTCAGAACCTATCCCCGGGATATCCATCGAACGTTTGAATGGTACAGAAGTACCTCGAATTCAGACCCCAATACGGTTTCTACGTCACGATGACGTCAGGTGGTTGACCTCCGCCGAACCCATGTTAAGAACCACTGATTTAGACCTACAATAGTGAGATTGCACGGCTGGGAGCTTTGAGATAAAGTCAGTAACATTTTTTCTCATTTTGGGATCTGTTTTATTGGCTCGTTCACGTCTACCCCTTTGATCCGTTTTTGCGATTCTATTTGACACCGCTTTATTTTTTGTATATCGAAGCGTTATCTGGGAAATATCCAAAGTATTCAACAGAAACTGTTCATGTTCCACCCCATTCCATGGAATAAAATATTTGTAGATTTTCTGCCTTCTGCTAACGACGGCCTCTCCTACGTCTTTTTATTGGAGCTTCCTTCACGCAAGACAATAACCAGTCTGTAACCCAACCCAACCCAACCCAACCCAACCCAACCCAACCCAACCCAACCCAACCCAACCCAATAAATTTCATGTCTAGTTACTTAATAAATTTATTGCGCATTGCAGTTTAATTATTCTTTTTCAAATGCTCAAGTCAATTTAAATAAATATGAAAAACTAAGCCAATGCAACAATTTTTGTGAGGTTATGATTATAAGTGTAGCCGGTGTAGCGGACAAAACATGTGAAATTGAAACTCAAGAAAAAAGGAAGCATTTTTGATGGACATAATATAATAGTATCTAACTTGAATATTAGCAAAAGGACCAAAAAATTCTCAAAATATTGTTACCTACGTTGTCTTGTTCTGACACGATCACTACAAGCAAAATCACTTAAACGGCACATGCGCTACGATTGCCACGACCTGACGCGGACGATACGATTTTCTGGTGGTCACTTTTAGCTGTACGATATTATAGTGGTAACAATTACAACACACTTTAACCAAACTTTCACTAACGATAAAACAAAATAATGATTCCTTTGTAATGGGTGGTTCTGACGGTACAATGAATTGCCAGGCACTTCGTACAGACTTGGTACTTACAATAAAGCAAAAGTCCGGTTTACTTACGATGTTCTGCCAAAGAGGTATCGATATGTCGAGAAGGAAGTGTTAAAACTGCTAAGTGACGAACATTATGACGCGATAAAACGTAAAGACTAATGTAAATAAATTTTAAAGTATATGTGACGCAAAAATAAGTGGAAGTTATAACAACTCATCACAGGTACGTGTTCCATCGAATATTAATATTAATATACAACGTAAAATTACACCTTACCTGAGTGTTTGTATTTGATCTAAAATTGTGTTTCAATTTAACTCTAATTTTGCGAAGAAAACGTTCGCTTTCGGGCTGGTTGCAGCTTAACAAATATAAATATGCTCGTAAGTGAGCGTCGAATGAGACCTGTTTGATATCTGTGTTCCAGGAACTCTTCACAGTGCTTGTATTTTCGATTAGTTTGCGCGTATAGCCCGTGTTCCGATTTGCAAAGAATTACAACCGGGTTGGTGTTCACATTATCCTGTTGCTTTCCTAATTTATCACGTGCCGAGATTAATAACAATTAACGGTTAATAAATCAGTTTAATTCGCCACGCTATAATCCACCGCGTGCAGGTATTAATAAATATTGAGATGTTGAATGCAATGCATTAATCCCTTTCGATCTAATGCACCGTGTGCTGGTATTAATAATTATAAAAATGTTTTTGTAAATTATTTAATTCACCGCGATCCAAATCTATAGCGTATTGACATTAATAATTATTAAATGTTTAAATAATTATTAAATCCTCTGCGATCCAAACTGGATCGGAGACAGGCGAAATTTAGGTCCGTGTTCGTTTAAATATAATATCCCCTTCATAAACTTGTCCATTCCTTTATATTTTTGATCAATCATTTTGATCTTTATTTTCCTTCGTTTGTAATGTTTAGTATTGTCTGCTGTTCTACGTGCCACTTTGCATGTGTATGATAAAATAATGTTAATATCAATATCACCCTTACCACACAGCACATTTCACCAACTATGTCGTTGAGTCCATTTATGATGAGGATTACAACGTAGGTATCGAAATGAGCGTTCTGATTGAATAAAGTGCTACGTGGGAAAGGTAATATTTATTTAATTTTATTTTTCAAACAACAGTCTCCTATTTACTATTAACAAATGTATGCCTTTCAGCGCCATTTTGGAATTCTATGGGTTGAAAAAGGGGAAAAAAAATATTAGAAATTTAACAAGAACAGGGCTATAATACCGAATCATCATATATTTGAGATGCTATATAATATAGACTTTGAAATACCAAAACTCTACACAAAGTAGCACATTTTAACGGAACGAATAATAGGGGAAGCTACAGAAACAGATAGAACACCTCAACAAATGGAACAACACCCGACGACTTCTAAGCATATGGCGACCAGTAATTAACTGCCTGAAAAATCTCAAGCAGCAAACCTACACAGACCGTCACGACGCGACCCGTCGAACAGCAAGATTACGGCAAAGTATCCAGAAGGCAAAGTGGAAACCAGTTAACCACAGCGGCAGTACACAAAGACCGTGCAATAACTTCGAAAATCACTATTTCTGGATCATGTTGACCTAGAAGGCTTACCTGATTTTAATTCTAATTTAACTTAACGGAGCTAGAGACCCGGAAATTTCGGATCTCCGTCATTTACGATCGTCTGTGAGAATTGTGTTTGCTTACGTTCCGATATTTTTGGAACTTCCTTGCTGCGGCGCCCGAGGTAGCGCAGCAGCTCTTCCAGAAGGATCGTGCACGCCTGGCCCATAATGTACTAGACTAAATTCCTTTGGCGGAATTCAGCCCTAAGGTACCTGGAAAAAGTCAGTGTTACCTACACCGGCATCTTCGGCGGTCGCTCAGATCCAGACAACTTATCCTTTATCCCAAAACGTAGGCGAGCTCCCACGATCTTTTATCCGGTTACACGCGAGGAGTTCGAAAAGTCGATTCAGGATAGTAAGTTCGATTCGCCGAGCCCAGACAGGGTGCGCCTGCATCACCTTAAGGCTGTGCCCGTTCGGAAGTTAGTTTTGTTGTTCAACAGTATGTTGGTGTCAGCACACACTCCTATGTTCTTAAAGGAGTGTCGGACCGTGCTGATCCCAAAGGCCGGCGATCTGACCGAAGTGAATAACTGGAGACCTATAACTATCTCGTCGCTGATTTTTAGTGTATGACATAGGGTTCTGGGACACCGGCTAAGTCTAATACCGGTGAATAGCGCAAAAAGGGGCTTTAGACACATAGATGAGTGCCTTGCGAACAATTTCTCTTTACAGAGCCGTCGCCGCACCACATAACCACCTTGGACCTACGCAAGGCGTTTCCAGGACCCGTTGCAGATTAAACGTCGATGAGCGCTTCATCGAATTCGTCCAGGAGGGATATGAGGATGTGGAGACGAGGGTCCACATTGGCAGGGAGCGTACAGAGGCTATTCGTATAAATAGGGGGGCTAGCAAGGAGATGCGCTTTCCCCATATCTCTTTGATTTCATTCTAGACGAATTTATGGGCGAGCTCCCGTCCGATGATGGGCTCAGTTGTAGGAGACCGGAAGCTGTTCAGCCTATGCTGACGATATGGTCCTGCTGAGCTCTTCTACGTCGGGTATGCGGGGCTTATTAAGGTGTGCACCATGTTGTGGGTCTTGAAGTCAATTTTGATAAATGTACCTCTCTCGCGATGAACATGGTGCCCTCTAAAAAGAAGCTGTACGCCGTTACACGATCCCTGCATTTTATCAATGGCAAACCCATCCGTCAGATAGCCCCCTGGGACTGCTACAAATATCTAGGGCAGTTCTATGCGTTCAATGGAGTCGAGCCTTCATTTATCAGCTCCATTATAGCGATGCTAGGAAGGATACGTTCCGCTGCTCCGAAGCCTTCCCAAAAGCTTCCTATAATGAAGACATATTTTATCCCCAGAATCCTGAGCAGCCTTCAAAGTCACAGGACAAATAAAAAACGCTTTTTACCGTAACCGACTCGTCCATATAGTGGTGAGAGCAATCCTCCACTTGAACAGGTCTTGCTCCTCGGCATACATACATGCCGATGTGCGTGGTCGAATTCAACCAATGCTGCATGCAGTCTTATATAACCGCCTCGTTAAGCTACGAACAGTAGACGACCCAGTTGTGAGAAGCCATAATGTGTTCCGGTCCTGTCGTGTCTCTTGGTGCTGAGTATTTTGGGTCCACTAGCTCCATCCAAGATCGCCGTTAGATACCACTGGCGGCAGGAGCTGGAAACGTCTTACTCTGGCAACGGGCTTATTCACGGTTCGTCCTCCCCGGCCAGTGGAGCTTGGCTTTCTAACCCCCCTCGGTTCTGGTCGGGTCGAGAATTCGTGCAAGCGGTCCAAATGAGGGGAAATCTTCTCCTGATGCTGACTCTGCCTTCGAACCGTGTTGAGCAGAGACGTTGCAGAGCGGGATGTGACCGAGTGAAATCATTATGTCACGTTCTGAAGCGATGCCCGATTACTCATCGGCCCCGTATCTGGCGACACGATAGGATCGTTTCATGTCTACATAAGTTGGCTGCGTCCAAAGGCTGGATTGTTCAACCGGAGGAAAATGTTAGAATGGAGGATGGCACACTGAAGAAGCCTGATTTGTTGATGCTTCGAAACAAGGAGCTCCTGGTGGTGGACGTGGCAGTTAGCTGGTAGGGGCCTCAACTCCGCTCAGTGGTACTCCCACAAGGTCGGATACTACAGCGACCCATGTTTTATAAGGGCGCTATACCGCAAGTATCCGGATCACACGATTGAGATTGTGCCTTTCCTGGTGGGAGCCAGGGGCACCTGGTGTGATTTAAATCGTCACCTAACAATCCAGCTCAACATCTCGGGTTACGAATCGAACATCTTAGTGAATAATGCTATCCTCATCAGTATTAAGATTCACAAACATTTTATGCAGTCAACTTTTTTGGTGGGGACAACATCTATATATCGGAGATCAGCAAGACGCTTTTAATATGTTGCTTTTAACCATTTACACAGATTTTACTAGGACATGTGTTTTAATATTCCTTTGATTATTTATTATTTCAATTTAGATAAGTTTTATCTTTACACCATTTTTAACTTTTGATATATTTATTATTTTAGCCTGTCTGTTTCGTTCCGTGTTGTATTTAAAATTTTTACACAGTTACACGCGAGGAGGTCGAAAAGTCGATTCAGGATAGTAAGTCCGATTCGCCGGGTCCGGACGGGGTACGCCTGCGTCACCTTAAGGCTATACCCGTTCGGAAGTCAGTTTTGTTGTTCAACAGCATGTTGGTGTCAGCACACACTCCTATCTTCTTAAAGGAGTGTCGGACCGTGCTGATCCCAAAGACCGGCGATCTGACCCAAGTAAATAACTGGAGACCTATAAGTATCTCGTCGCTAATTTTGAGGGTGTGCCATAGGGTTCTGGGACACCGACTAAGTCTAATACCGGTGAATAGCGCACAAAGGGGGATTAGACACATAGATGGGTGCCTTGCGAACAATCTCTGTTGAGCATTGTTCGGAGCCATCGGGACCAGCCGTCGCCGCACCACATAACCACCGTGGGCCTAAGCAAAGCGTTTGATCGGCTATCAAACAAGAAAATTTTCAGGACCCTTCGCAGATTAAACGTCGATGAGCGCTTCATCGAATTCGTCCAGGAGGAATATGAGGATGTGGAGAGGGTCCACATTGGCAGGGAGCGTACAGAGGCTATTCGTACAAATAGAGGCGTTAAGCAAGGAGATCCGCTTTCTCCCTATATTTTTAATTTCGTTATAGACGAACTTATGGACGAGCTCCCGTCCGACGATGTGTAGGAGACTCAGACCAAAAGTAAAGGTGTTTAGCCTATGCTGACGATTTGGTCCTGCTGAGCTCCTATGCGTCGGGAATGCGGGAGGTTATTAAGGAGCGCACCATGAAGTCTTGAAGTCAATGTTGACAAATGTACCTCTCTCGCGATGAACGTGGTGCCCTCTAAAAAGAAGCTGTACGCGGATACAGGATCCCTGCATTTAATTAATGGCAAAGCCATCCCTCAGATAACCCCAGGGGACTGCTGCAAATAATCTAGGGCAGTTCTGTGCGTTTAATGGAGTCGAGCCTTCATCTATCGACTACCTTTTACCGTAGACCGACTCGTCCGTATTGCGGTGAGAGGAATCCTCCACTCGAACAGGTCTTGTTCCTCGGCATACATACATGCCGACGTGCATGGTAGCGGCATTGGAATTCAACCATTGCTGCATGCATGTCTTATATAACCGCCTCATTAAGATACGGAGAGTAGACGATCCAGTTGTAAGAGCTGCAATGGGTTCCGGTCAGAAACCACTGGCGGCAGGAGCTGGAAACGTCTTACTCTGGCAACGGGTTTATTCAGGGTTCGTGCTCTCCGGCAGTGGGGCTTGGCTTTCAAACCCGCCCCGGTTCTGGTCGGGCCGAGAATCCGTGCAAGCGGTCCGGCTGAGGGGAAATCTTCTCCCGACGCTGGGTCGACTTTTGAACTCTGCCGTGCAGAGCGGGATGTCACCGAGTGGAATCGTTATGTCACGTTCTGCAGCGAAGCCCGATTACTCACTGGCCCCGTGGACACACGATAGGGTCGTTTCGTGTCTACATAAGTTGGCTGGATCCAAAGGCTGGATTGTTCACCTGAAGAAAAATGTTAGAATGGAGGATGGTGGCACACTGAAGAAGCACGATTTGTTGATGCTGCGAAACCAGGATCCTTTGGCATCCTGGTGGTGCACGCGGCAGTTAGCTGGGAGGGGCCTCAATCCCTCTCAGTGGCCTACTCCCACAAGGTCGGATACTATACCGCTCAGGGCGCTATCTCGCAAGTATCCGGCTCACACGATTGAGGTTATGCTTTTCGTGGTGGGAGTCAGGGCAACCTGATGTGATTTAAATCGTCACCTAACAACCAAGTTCAACATCTCGGGTTACGAATTGAACATCTTGGTGAATAATGCCATCCTCGGAAGTATTAAGGTTCATAAACATTTTATGCAGTCATCTTGGAGGCGGGGATAACCATAGTACCATTTTTTACTCCTTACCCAACCCAACCCAACCCAGCTCAACTCGCGTCTGGAGTTTTTGACTCAGGTATGAGTGGACGTTCATTAAGTATATCTTTATACAGTCCAATCGCCGGAGTAGGCGAAAACGTTTTAATAAAATCGAAACAATTACCCTAGCCAAATGCCTTTTGGAATTTCGTATCCTCAACCAGGCCTCGTTCTTATGGATATACCTCATCGTTCGCCGTAACGTAGGCGGCACAAATCAACGTAGACTGGGTGAAGATTGATTGGTCTCGCGAACACCGCATAGCAATCAGATCTCGTCCGCCAAAATCTCCTGGACCACCCGCTATTCCCAGAAAAGGGTGAATATAAATATTAAGTTTTACCGACATATTTAAATTTGGTGTTTCCCGCTGTCGTTAACAGACAAAAACCATTTGGCTCTTAACTTAATTAAGTTATCAAAAGCCAGTTTATTCTCCAGTATATATTCATTTCTCTTTTTCATCCATCACGAATGATGAGGATGTAAATATTTATTTGTTGGAAAATTCGAGTATTAATACCGTCAATTATATACCTCTTTGCCTCCTAGCCGATCGAAACATTATTAAAGTAGTCTTATATATATACTTAAAAACCAGATTTTGTGGATAACACTGGATCAATTGATGGAATTCCGCTGTGAGACAGAAACCAACCTGACGAAAAAGGAACACATACAGATGTTTGAGAACCATCTGATGGAACAAAAACCAGAGAAGAAGAATCACATAACGTATTAGCTAAGGGTTTCAACTACGCAGTAGCACTAATTCATATCCCGGTAGGAGAAATATTATGTGTCGTCGAATCCTCCATTATCACACTGGCGAGAAATAAAGCAGAAGAAATCCGCCAAGAGTCTCACGCATATTGAGAATAGCCCACCAAAGAAGAACCTCTCACCGGAAGAACATTACGTTCACTGCGGTATAGTCCGAATATCATCATCCTACCAGCAGACAAGGACAACGCAACAGTTGTGATGAACAAGAAGGACTACGACAACAAAATACTAGCACTACTGGCGGATCCAGCATATGAACGAATATCGTCTGATCCAACAACATACCTCAAGGATGAAGATCAAGTCGAGTCAAATTGACAACGATACACAAGTACAACTAATTCCTAGGGTGAAATCATCGAGATGTCCTAAATTCTACGGATTACCGAAAATCCATAAAGAAGGCGAAGGTAGGTTACTGAGACCCAAAGTGCAATAGCACAGGATCTCCATTACAACAACGTCAAGAACGCTGGTCGCTTCCTCGAGCTACTGAAGAAAGAAGTTGTCAAACCAGAAGACCTATTAGTCAATTTTGACATAGTATCCCTCTTTACGAACGTACCGGTGGAAGAATCATTGGACATCATAAATAAGAAACACAAGCTTGCAGCACACATCCTGGAACTATCGAAGAGCACATACTTCATATACAGTGTGTTTCACTTAAGGGTGTAACACCATCATATCTTTTTTATTTTTAGTTCAATTCTAGTAATTTTTTTTCCCAAACGTAGAATACTTATTGCTCTATTAGAGAGAGAGAGAGAGAGAGATACCCACGAGTAGCTTCGCACTGTATTAGAAATTGATACATGCCAGACTTCCAAGAACTGTCATCAAATCTATAGAATTTTGGATCGACTTGATATACACGATGTTGTTCAAGAATGAAAGCTAGAAATGTTCAATTCACTAAGTAATTACTTTTTCAGTTCAAATATGTGTTTATCTATTTCTTTCCCAAATAGTATTCGGAGCATGATCTTATTTCACACACTTGTAAGATTTTTATGTATATATCTATACAAAGTACAAAGCACGATAAATTACGTATAAAAAATATGCAAACAATTTCCTGGGCAAATAACATAACTTACTCTATTTCGTTTGAAATATGTTTTTATGTTTTTGTTTCTATATCATTCTTGTTAGTTTATTGTTTTTTTTATATTTTTTGTAAATCTTTTATTTTTGCATTGAACTTATAATTAGTCTATCATATATGATCTATCATTTGTACTTACTGATATGTTTTGATAAAATAATGTTTTATTGTGGGGACTAAATACAGTTCTGCGTATTTACGTCGGATACTGTGGGGCAGCACTGATTGTAGATATTGTATGAAATTGGAAAAAATCAAATTTATATGACGTGCTAGTCAGTAAATCTTGTTTGAAATTCTCTTCACCGTCGTAATTGACACGTTTGTAAAATGCAATTCAGTTAGGAACATATTGAGTTACATTTCCATGAATATGCTTAAAATGACGACAAAGATCTTTAGAGATAAACCAGCCCATTTGCAAAGTTGTTTTCGAACGCAAAATAATCATAATATTTTATAAAATCACTGTACAAGGATTTAATAAATTAATAGTTAACAATATATCTATATATAACACACAGACCATATTGTGTAGCGATTCACCAGTTAGTCTTCGTGAACCTGTTTAATTAATGTTCCAAACACAGGTGGGCAAAAAAATGCAGATGACTTCGTACGGCGTGGAGAATGAACATAGAGTAGAATTAAGAGGCTTTTAAGAAAATGAAAGAGTGCATTTAACTAAACGGTACAATACGATAAATCCTACATGATATGAGGAAATAACAATTTTGAATGCAAGAGACACGAAAATGACTTGAGGTTGTGCAAATGAGAGAACAGAGCAAAGATGTTTGTGTGTATGCTGGTGTGTTAAACTCAACCTAACCCAGCCCAATCCAATAGAAGTTAAGTGAATTTGTAGAAAATTGCATTAATTATATATTTTTAGGATAAATAGACAAAATAATAATAACCGTATTTGATTTCGTACCGTACTTGAATTCGTGGATAGTTCATAGTTCGCAAAATTTTGTCACTGGTTTTGATTTTTTTTTATTATAAGTTCATTGGAATACATCCGGTAAAGAATCTGTTTCGTCCATCAGGACTCCTCAGATCACTCACACACACTCACGAGGCCTGCTTTGACCTCTGCAACAAGGCAGCACGATATGAGGGTATTGACATCTTGTTGGTGTTCTCACACCGTTGTGTGTGTGTCGTTATTGGTATGATGAGCCCTGATAAACGAAATAGCTGTCATCATCTGATACCTTCGCTGAAGTTTTATTATATTATAATATTGTACCGACGGCTGCGAAGAAGTCTCGATAGTACCAACTTAGTCGGTCAAAGTGGACCTTTGTGATCATATAGAGTGTTTAAATCTATTAATGGTGTTAGTAGACTCACTCAAACTTTTCGTTTGGATATTTGATATTTGTCCGGTTGCTCCGTTTTGTGTTGAGTCATTCTAAATTTAATGTTTGTCTAACTACAATCAAAACTTGCTATCAAAATTTATTTGAGTATCAAAAATCCTAGCATAATTGTACAATTGTGTCAAAAATTATTGAAGGTTTTACTATCCTGTAACCTACATAAAACGTGCGTATTGTCCACACGTCGCGTTATGGATTGAATAACATTCAATAACATGAGCTATAAAAATAAATAAGTTTTTATAAGGATTGGAAACAAGAGCAATTATCTGGGAATACCAGCACCCATTTTGCAACCAGAAATCATGTCGATCGTTAGACATTTATCTGAATTATTAATTTGTATTAAACTTGTTCCCTTTTACTACTAGCTCGGTTATTATCTAGGATATCAACTTATCATTCGGATTGAACTTCAGAAACCGCCTCAATTCTACAATGTTATAGCAATTATCGTCAATTGTGTTTTGTAATGTTGTGAATCATGTGTTCAGTAGCAGCGAAGAAAAAAATTCTAGAAATGTAGATCGTTATAATATGTGAGAAGAAACTACTACGTGCATGAGGAGTATATAAGTTTATTATCGATTACGGGATTTATGCAAACACACTGCATGTGGAGTAATGTACCAGTATGTGAGTAAGCTGGAGTGAAAACTACAAAGAAACTATAGTGAAATCTCATGTACAGAGGAAGAACATGAACTGGGAATATATGTTATATGATATTATAAGATATGTTTAAATACTATTAATGTTGGAATGTGGAAGATTAATAATGTGTTACCACGTTCCTTCATTATATCAGTCTAACCATAACTTATATTTATATAAATTTTCAAATAAAACTTGTTCAAAATTTCAATATTAAGAACATTTTTTGCGATAACATGTACCGTTTTCGAGATATGGAAAATGTGATAAGAGTAAATCATCAGTTTTGGTCGAGTTATCGATTTTCTTCCTTGCTGACTGTACACGCACACGCACACGCACACACAACACATGTATAAGTATAAGGCTTGATCACTTTTCTTAACAGATCAAATAAAATTTCAATGCACGTGTGATTTAATTTCAGCCACTAAAATCAATCAAAATCACAAGAAATAATATTAAATGTGAAACTAAATAGAAATGGACACGTTCCGTTAAAAACTCGATTAAAACTTGCAGAGGAAAGGGATTTAATTTGTTCAAGCATTTACGTAACAAAACTTAAATGAGCGGTTCGATGGCGAATGTAATAATTATTTTAATGACTTTCTCAAGTCGACTTGAAATTATTATTCCTGTAAAATTATGTAAGTTTAATTCCAAGATTGAATTTGGCACGTGGGTGTATTCGTGCTTGTCTAAATTGGTGGAAAGTTATAATTTATGGCCGGGGAATCCGGGGAAGTATTTCTAATAAAGGACGCATGTTTTCGTCTTTTTAATTAATAATATAATAATAATACTGTTACAAAGTTAATAATGATGAATGCGATATAAATGGTAACAAGTTATAAGTACGCAAATAATCTACAAAAGGGTTATGTTCTTATCGCTAATGTCAAACACAAAATATGTAATCCATTACAGAGTTCTTAATCGTCTTGCCTCCGAGGTCCTGTACTTCGACAAAGTTGTTTGGGATTGGTTTCAAATTTCCGCGGCGATGGCTTAAAGCGACGAGGTTCATGTCAGCTTGTAGGGAATGGGATATACGCTGGACTGCTTCTCCAAGGACCAAAGTAGCTACGACGCAATTTGTCCACGAATAGCAAACGACCTTATAAAACACGATGCAAATTTACGTTTGTGTATATGAATTTAGCAAAATCCAGTTAAACGCAGTCTTTCAAAATAACGGTATAAAATGATACACGCAGTTCACAAATAATAACAGTTCAAATTTTCGGTAAGGTAAAATCAGTTTAATCCAAAATCTCGAGTTCAGTTCTTTATTTTAGCCTTACATATCGATACTAATTCTCCTCGATTTACGTTCAATGCATAATGGGAAGTGGCAGGCAATGCACAATTAACCTTTATATTACAAATTTTGTCCTCAAAAAATTCAACTTAATTTTTTGATTTACCATACTTAATTATCATGCAATAAAAAGCAATTTGTTTTTATAAGATGAACATACGTTAAATACCGCAGATGGCAAGCCGTTTCATAATAATTCATCAGAAATTTGTCAGTACGAACATCTCATGAACAACGCTGCAGAGATGACTAGTTTAGATTAGGTACCTGATTTTGCAACTGATATTGAGAATAAGCAAATGGGAATGCGCGTGATGCATTTTATTCGTCTCTGCTTTCTTGCTGGTTGTGTCGCATTGGTATGGTGGTGTTAAGGATATTAGATATTCACGGCAATTTTCCTGTTGAAACAGACTGGAATCCGATCACGTACCAGTAAAAGGGACACAAAAGAAAGAGGAAGAGTAAGGAGGAGATAAGGGAGATTGGGAAGTGTATGGGACGAGAAGACAAGATTGGAATACAGAAAACAACTTAAAAAGATGAAATGGGAGGAGATAAAGGACATTGAAGAGATAACAATCGAGATGGAAAAAGCAATAACAAAGAAGGTGAGGTGTGGGGGGGGGGGGGATTGGAAAAAACATGGTTTGATGAATAATGCAGGAAAGGGAAAAAATGAGGATATTAATGAATATATATATATATATATATATATATAATGATATTAATGAAGGAGGTATGGGAAGGACGGTGAACATGGGAGGAATTCTTAGAAGAAAAAAGAAAACAGAAGGAGTTGTTCAGAAGAAAAGAGAAAGAACTAAGAAAAACAAGTGAAATAGTACATATACATAATACATACATAATGAGGGGCAAGAATAGTAATGAGGGACACATAGTACATATTTGCAAGAAGGCGAGACGGGCAGAGGAGGGTCTGAGGAAGAGCTTATGGGGAAAAAGAGAGCAGTAGCTTCCAAGAAACAAGGAAAATATGGATCGCATGCATAAAAATCATATGAATGTATGGAGCGGAAGTGTGGGGTTGGAGAGAGTGGAAAAAATTAGGACCACAATTGTGGGAAAACATTTCTGAGTTTATTTTATACACTCCACGTGCTTTTATTTCGAATAAAGCATTTTTTAATTAATGCTTATTATTGGAAGATCAGAGTCCATTTGGTTTTGCAGTTTAAGCTTACATTCCACCCATTCTTCAACATAAATCCATTTCTGTTACTTTATCATTTCCCTTTATTTTTTATTGTGCTTGTAGCATTTTCTGTTTTTCAATGATCCTATGATTTTCCTGTAATTTGTTACCTATGCTTCGTTGCTCTCGAATTCTCCAGGCATTTTGGGGTCCTTCCTATTTTACTTTATTCCTTTGTTTTATGTAAGACACCCCTTTAACGATATCTCTTGCAAAGGCATATTTTACGATAGCAATGCCATGTTATTAAAAATTTCACACCATACATTTTTTACCTATCGTTTCGGGTACTGAAAGAGGACTAGAACTGAACAGAAGGAGGAGGAAAAAGAAAGGAAGTGCAACTGAGATGGAAGGGAGAAACAATTGAGCAGGTGAGAGAATGGACGTACTTGGGAGTGGTGCTAAGGAAGAGTAACAACTGGGATGAACATATGAACCATATATGCAAAATGGTGAGGAGAGCGGAAGAAGGGCTGAAAGAAAGCCTGTGGGGAAAGAGGAAGGGGGGCTTCCCAGAGTCAATGAGGATCTGGGATATTTGTGCAAGGAGCATAATCCTGTATGGGGTAGAAGTTTGGGTGGTAAACGACCAAAAAATACTAGAGAGGGCTTACATGGGGCAAATGAAGAGAGCGCTAACATTAGAGAAGTCGACACCAGACTACATTGTGAGACAGGAGACAGGCAGGGAGAAATTGGAGGCAGAGGCGGCGAGGGGAGTGGCAAAGTACGAAGAAATGATAAAGGGAGGGAGAGGCAATAGCTTAGTGAAAAAAGTTATGGTAGATATGGAGGGGCGCAGAAGACAGGGGAAGGATTTATCAAACTTGGAAGAGTGCAGAAGGAAAATATATGAAAAAGCGGGTTTGTCCTTAGAGGAGGTAGAAATAAGGAGGAGGGAGGGTAGGGCAGTTGAGAGGGAGGTAGTGGAGAGGTTCAAACATGTGGAAGCACAGGAAAGGGGCAGGAAGATAAGGAGCTCAACATACAATGAAAAGTATAAAGACATAAGAGTATACGGAAGAAGGCCAAAATATCTGGAAGGGGGAAAGACGCAGGAAGAGGAAAGAAGTTTAGCGAGATATAGATGCGGAAATGAAGAAAAGAATAACAAATACTGGATGGGAAACGAATACAGAAAGTGCGAAACGTGTGGCAACGGAAAAGATGACTGGAAGCATTGGTGGGAGGACTGCGTGGGAATGGGATAGAGCAAGGAGGAGAAGGAGAGAGGTAGAGAGTGGAGGAAGGTGCTGGGAGAGAAAGGCGGTGGGGTGGAGATACTGAAACAACTAAAGGAAAAGAGGGAAGAGGGGAGGGAAAGGAGGGTGAATAACATAAATTTGGTTGTTACAGGTAACAGAGAATAGGGGAGAGAGGTGTCCGGAGGGATGAACGAGAGGAGGCGGAACAACGGACAGAAAGGATGTTACAAAATGTAAAAATGTTATATTGTGTTATTAATTTGTCATTATGCCAATAAAGGTTATTTATTTATATTAAATAGAGCAATCACCATTTGTAATTGCACATTACTAACATCAATTAATTAAAATTGGACAAAGAGAGCCAATTGTGTCATGATATTTGACACGCTATGTGTGAAATGTTAATAGAGCTGGAAGATATCACATTAGCAAACTTAGTATCTTAAAACCCTATACAGGTGGTGTTATTAATTTATAAGATATTATTCGACGTATATATTCCAGAGAAGTATTAACTATTTGTTCACACGAAGTCCTTACTAATATACTTATATATTATTTCATTTTAAATCTTGCAATTTTAAAAATGATCTGTTTCGATTTTAAAGCTTATATCAGTTTTATCCTAATTAAAATCTTTATTATACAAGAGTATTTTTTTTATTTTCTAACAGAAAGATTAATAACGATATTAATGTCCTTTCTACGTCTTATTGTGCTAGAGTGAAAAGTCATTGCTTGTCTGATAAGAGCAAGAAAATTAAAAATTTACAAGCGCCACAGCAATTATTCGGATTGCTTGACAATTATTTGTGGCGCGGGATCATCTCTCCAGCCATTCATATTCCCACGCAACGTGGTGTATTTATGAACCGCTTATCTGAGACATCCCCTTCAGCATTATCCAGATACTACGAAAAATTATCCGTTCGTCCCGTCTTCCCTTGAGGGCTACAATCGTTCTAGTCAATGCCTTCAAGGATGCGGACATCAGCGAATGACGAAATGATGGATGGATGCAATTTCTTATATTGGTAAGAATAGAGTGCATCTCAACTAGGCAGTAAAAGAACGGAAAGTATGTTAATTTTATATCCATGTATAAAATTCTACTTTTTGTTAGTGAAAAAAATAAGAAAAAGCAAAAATTATAACTTACATTATTATCAAACAAGTTGAAAAAAATAGAAAATAAAAACATTAATAAATGAAATCTACGTTTATGCTAACATAGTACACTTACATATAAAATTATATCAGTACTGCACAATGTATTTAATAATTAATTAACTTATCAATAATAAATTGACGCAGAAAGTGGTTTTTAAATATGAAAATGATTTGTAAATAAAAATTTACATATGTAACAAACCCTACCACACTTGATTTTAGCAAATCTATATACGTATTTCGGCAATTAAATTGCCGTTTCCAGTAGAAACAAACTAAACAAAGATATAACTGTTGAACTTAGTGTTTCTAGCTAGGTATTACCTTACCTATTATATTTGAAGACATTCTCTTCACTAGATCACCGGTGGGATAATTAAATAGAAACAGATTTTTGTTCTGAGATTTTTAATAATATTACATTCTTTGATATTTAATACGTGTGTTTGTGCTGCGGTAAGTTTTGCGTGGATTGATTTTTGCATGTACTTCTGATAAAAGATTTTGGGGTGATGTTTAACAGATGGCTCGATCCTTGGTGTAATCTCCTCAATAGGCTTTCTACGGCCTGGCTAACAATACCTTCATCCTCTGCTTAACAAATTTGATTAGTCAGTTTTAGAAATCTTGGAAGTTTTTGGACACAATTGTTGAAATTTTGCATTTATATTACACATTTTGTTCTTACGTTTATGATGCGTAAATTTCCTTTCAACCTTTCACCTTTAACCTTTCAAAGTCTAAATCACGTAAGTTTTCAGTTAATTGTAAATGCAATTTATATAATTCTAACTCCAACTTACTTATTTTACAGGATTTTTCTTCGGGAACGTTGTGTTTGAGTATTGAAAATGCAGACGAGCGCCACGAGTGAAAATCATACACACCCCTCAGCCTTACATCATTTATGCTCAAGATATTGAGAAAGTTATGGATAAACATATCAGAAACGACGTTCTCGTAGACTGAAAATGTATCAATTGTTCACCAGACAGTCAAATTAGGCGAGTTGGTCCTGCTTTTGTTCTTGTAACAGAACACTATATTTCGATAACGAAGGAACCTTCGACAACCTGCCCGAATGCAACCGTGGTAACAAAGTCGGTAGGTAGGTTTACCAATGTTATTAGCGAGAAATTTATCAATTATTTAGCTGACTAACTTATTATAATATTTTCAGCAATTTTAATAATAAATTCCCGAACTAATATTGTATGTACTAATAAAAAGGCGTGGTGTACCTAAATACATACACTTCTTTGCCTCTTCAATTATCCCTCCCTTCCATTTCACTCTCACTCCCCTCCAATCCTACCCCTTTCCTAAATACCATTATTTTTATTTTGTCAGTATTTAACAAGAGCGTTATTCTATCTAGGAACCTCTTCAACCTCTCTGCCATTTATATTAGTCCCTCCATAACACCGTTATGATTTCCATAAAGGCTAGAGACAGAATATTTTCATTTCCCAAGACTAATTCTCCTTTCTGTGTTTCTATCAGAATCTTCCCCAGTTCAGTAGTATACATATTAAATAGCAGAGAGCTTAACGGGCACCTGGGCCTAAGTCTTTAGTTGTTATGAACCCTCTTGTCATGTTCCGCCACCCTCATTTTATTCCATCATATCAGGTTTGCTGATACCCCTATCCTCTTCCAGATATTTTATGTAAATGTTGTCGAAGGCCACCCTCAAGGTTACGAACATGGTATATAGTTTTACCCTCCTCTTCGCCTGTTCCCCCTCTAACAGATTATGCAGGGCGTATATATCTTGTTGCGCTGCGCAGCTAAGTAAATCCTTATTGGTGCCGGTGTTGGAGTTGGCTGATGGTTTTATGCAAAGAAACTGATATATAATAGGCAAAGAATAAGCTAGAGAAAGTAAATAAAATGTCAATACCAAGTAGGAAAATATATCAAAAGTATCTATACAAAAGAAAGAAGGCAGAAGACGAAAATCGTAATAGAGCGAGAGCACCCAAGAACTCGTGGAAATTAGAAATAGAAACGATACAGCAAGAAAGCGTGAGGAGAGACCATGGGGATAAATTTTAAATTTGAGTGTTTTCAATTATACATTTGTAGCACGAATATTCTTATAGAAACATGTATATTGTGTATTGTATTAATATTAATTGAAATTGACACAAATACAGTTATGTATGAACTATTGCATGCGAAGTTAGCCTACCTACGATTCCTGGATTTGGAATGAGGGCTGACACGCGTTCATCCTTCTGTAACTATGCACGAACAATCTGAGAACATAGCTGTAACGCGGTAAAGTTGCCGAAACATAATTACATGACAGGTCAATGGTAGTTATTAGATGCAATGATGATTATACATACACAAGCTCAAGAATTGGTGCAGGATTGCCGCGCCGTTTATACTTTAATCCTTTAATCTACGAAATGATAACAAATTGTTGATAAATGGTGATATAACAATTATTCCACTTTTATTTATTAATATAAATTAAATTATGCAATTAAAAATACCCTACCTAACATATTCTTTCGAAATGTAATAATTATCAAGTGAAAAACACTTTTATTGTGAGAATTATTGCAATGATATTTAATATTCCAGAACGTATTTTATTTTACGACTGATTGCTCACGATCGAGATATGCACCTTTCTTTGTTAAATTACGTAATTTCCTGAATGTTCCCTTCGATAAAGTATGTCAAGGGCGAGAATTTTTTATGCAAGTCATTACGTTTTTATGGATGCTAACGTAAGTCGTTAAGATCTTCCACGAGTAGAGGTTGCAGAGATAACTGCGATATTATAAAAGTTGTATCGTTTTTCATCCCCCTAAACATTGCAGCTGCTAAATGAGTGTTTACTTATAGTGGCGGTTTTTATTGTTTGTAGCTGCGGATGTAATCAGTTGCCAAACTGCTTCTTTAACGATTGCTTTTCCGATGATTTATTTCTCCAAAATTGTTAAACGTTTTAATATAATTTATTCTGGTTATGTTTTCACAATCTTTGGTTTGATTCCTGTTTGGAAAATGTAAAACAGTAATTTTTATCAAACACTCAACTTTTTTCTTGAATCTAAATGGTGTAACAACTAGTTATTTCCAGTTTTAAATTGTTTGTTAAAATATGTACCAGCTTACTATTTATTTATGTTTAGTGGAATATTAATTTTTACTATAAGCCTATAAGCGATAGTGTAGGATAGTTGATTCATTATTTAATGGTTGGTGCTCCCACAATAATTTGTATGAAGAAAAAAACTAGAAATGGGCTTCGGGTTGCCGCTAACTCGTCGGTGAGGGGTGATATAAAATATAAAGTGATATAAAAGAGGGTGCCACAAAGTTAACCCGAAAATCAAGCATAGAATGGCGATCAGAACTGCGACGACCCGTAACCACCAAAAAATTAGCCCCACATGCAAAGGAAACGGCTCATTCTGAGTCGACTACCCGTTCTGACCAGTCGCCCAGAATATCTGCTCCTGCGTTTCCAGTGAACTTCTACGATTTTCACCAGAGCCAACCGCTAGAGCTTTTCGCTTGTTCTTTTTAGAACAGCCTCGCATTATTTGTGTGTTTTGTTTTGTATATTTTCAGATAATCAAGGAGCCCAACCCGACCGACACCGGAGTCCCGAGAAGGACGCTCGAGGATCCCGCGAGCCACCTTCACCATCAGTGACACACCGGTTTCGACATCGACCGCAAGCCAGCCACCGATTTCGACAGCAACACGCGGAGTCGACGAAATAGAGGTCTGAATCGTCCGTGCGCTTCACCAAGCCCAGGAAGACTGCAAAACGCATCAAAGTGTCCAGCCCCGTACCAACTGTGGTCATCCCGGCCATGAACAGGTTCGAGCCGCTCAGCGACATGTCGGAGGAAGCAGCGCCGGCAGCACCCAGGAAAATTATAATCCCGCCGGTAATTTTGCGTATAAAGTCGCAATGGGTGCCGATCACAAGATCACTGAACGAAGCGGGAATCCGTTTCGTGAAGGCCAAAAACTTGGCCGACGGGATCAAAATTGAAGCGGCATCGGCCAACGATTTCCGCAAGTTGACAGCCTTTTTCGCCACCAAGAACGTGCCGTATTACACGTACGCCTTAACAGAGGACAGGGCGTTAAAAGTTGTGCTCCGCGGCATCCCCGATACAATCGACACGGAGGAAATCACGCTGGAACTCCGCGAAAAATTCCAAGTCGTCTCTGTGAGCCGGATTAAGAGCGGCGCAAACCGTACGCCGATCCCATTAGTGTTGGTTACACTAAAAATGAGCGATGCGTCGAAGAAAATCTTCCGACGAAAAATTCGTGCTACGCTTGCGGATCACCGTCGAGACCGCGAGGAAGAAGGCCACCGTCGAGCAATGCCACCGATGCAAACTGTTCGGACACTCATAGCGAATGTGCCGTGCTGCGGCAAAGTGTGTCAAGTGCGCGGATGACAACCATAACCAAGAATGCGCAAAACAAACGTTGGTGCGAGAAATTCCCCAAGCTCGTCGAGAAGAGGCAGACGAACCAGACGACAATCAGCGCCAACGCCGACACCGACCGCAAGAACGACAGTGCCAGGCGTGAGTTAGGCATCTGTTGTCCGACCAGCCGCCGATCCAAAATTGCAGCAACCACAGAAGCTCTTCGCCGTCGCGACCAAGGTCCTTGGTCAACTATCCCAGCCCAAAGGTTCAGGGGACGTAATCGCCGTCTTGTTGAGCTGCGCCAGCGCTATTTCTTCAGTGTTCAATGGATAATCGCAAAAGAAGACCCGGTTCCCTACAGACGGCATTCTGGAACGCCAACGGCCTAACGAACAAGAAGATGGAGTTGAGTGAGTTTGTACAACGACACCAGCTCGACGTCATTCTCATCAACGAGACCCATCTTCAGGCATCGCAAAATCCGAAGCTGCCCAACTACAGTCTGAACCGAAACGACCGAGAGAACAGGAGCGGCGGGGGCACCGCGATTTACGTAAAGCATCGACCACCATGTCGTAAACACGCCGCAGTTGGAAAACGCCGAAGCAACGGTGGTGGTTGTCCAGACCACGCGTGGCCCAATCAGGTTCGTGTCCATTTACAACGCTCCGACCAAACGCATCATCCCACGCGCATCCATTTTCCACTTGTCGGAATTAATGGACACGAACGGCGCGGTCATCGTCGCCGGGGACTTTAACGCCAAACATTGATCCTGGAACAGCAGATTGTCAAACACCAATGGGAACATTCTTCGGTGATACGCCGATGAGGAAAACATCGTCGTCATCGGTCCGACAGAATCGACCCATTTCGGATACATCGCCGTCATGAGGAACGTGACTCACAACCACGAACTTCATGCCGTCAATGAACTGGACTCGGACCACAATCCCGTGCTGCTGCTTCTGGGTAACGGACCCGGCGAACCGTCCGAAGATGCCCGGCGATATCACACATCCTGGCTCGCTTTCACCACCCACCTGGACAAAACCATAGGCCCGGTCCTGACGATCGCGACGGAGGAGGAACTCGAAGCTGCGGTGGACGTCGTCACCACGAAAATCAAGGCGTCTCTTGACTCTTGACTAGCGAACGAGACGATCAGCATCTGACGAACACCACTCCGTCGGAAATACCCCAGGCAGTGAAGAGATGCAAGAAGAGGAAAGCCGAAAGAGTTGACGAACAAGGCGGTGGTGCACAACACCGCCATCGTCAACGCGATTCTCCGTCTGCGACACTTCCCTCCCAATGGAAATGCGCGGACGTGATCGTTCTACTGAAACCCAGGAAACGGCAACTTTCCCGCAAAACTACCGGCCCATCTCCCTTCTCCCGGCAATCGGAAAACTGGCAGAGTCGATCATCTTGAAGCGGCTGAAGAAGAAAACGCATGAACTCGACATTGTTCAGGACGAACAATTCGGCTTCAGACTGGGACACTCTTCAGTACAGCAGATACTCCATCTGGTTGAGACGGCCACCAACGGTTTCAACAGGCGGCAGTTTACCGGCGCGATGATTTTCAACGTAGCGAAGGCGTTCGACAATGTCTGGCACACCGAACTTCTCTACAAGATGTTGCAGGTAGGGATCCCGCTCGCGATGGTGAAGTTGATCGGATCGTATCTCGATAACAGATCGATCCGCATCAAACTTAACGACGTACGATCAGCACCCAGGACGACGACCGCGGGCGTACCCCAAGGATCGCTATTATCGCCTGCACTATTCAACATCTTTGTAGGCGACATTCCGAGGACGCCGGACACGCATCTCACGCAATTCGCCGATGACACTGCCGTTCCATCATCTCAAGAAGACTCCAAGAAGCGGCCAGGGGCTGGAAGAATGGTTTCGGTCATGGATGATTGCGATCAACCCCGAGAAGGGCTCCGCCATCCTAATGGGACGAAGAGGAAGACCGCCCGACCGCATCTCGATGTTCGGCGCCGAAATTCCATGGCGAACCGAGGCGAGGTACTTAGGAGTCACACTTGATTCTAAACTCACCTGGAAGCCGCATATCGAATCTGCCATCGATAACACAAAAGGGAGGCTAGCGTCTCTCTACGGAATGTTGAACCGACGAAGTAAACTTAATTCTGCTTGCAAAATTAAGATTTACAAGTCAATCATCAGACCGCGGATGTTGTACGCTGCGCCCGTTTGGGGTTACGGTGCGGAAACGCATATGAAGAAGGTTCAGGTGATTCAGAACAAGTTTCTACGAATGGCTTTCAATGCTCCGTGGTTCGTCAGGAATGATCAATTACATCGGGATGCAAACCTACCAAAGATGAAGATCCAGGCCATCCGACTGCACAGCAAGATGGACGACCACCCCAACCCACTAGTACGAGCGCTGGGAAACTACACCGAAGACGATCAGCTCCGCTACAACAGGCCGAGAATGTTGCTCAAATAGATATTTGCGCGCATTCGTCAGTCTAGCGGACTGAGAACATCAACAACTCCGACAATTTCCCAGCGATGAAGGAGGTGAGGGGTCCATCCCACGGAACTCTGTGTTGCCAGTCAGAAAAAAAATCGGTATCATTCCCACCCACCATCCAGCTCCCAATGTGCTCCGGCATATCGAGCCATCTTCACCTCCTGCTCCCAATGTGCTCCGGCATATCGGGCTTCCTCCACCGCCAGTTCCCAGTGTGAATTTCCCACCTTATTCCCAGCATGGTCTGGATTCAATTTACAATAGTTGTGTTATTTTATTTCCCTACCCGAGTCCCTACCCTACCCGCACGTAAACCCTAAGCGAACAGAAGGCTTGTTCGAACAAATAATACCTACAACAAAGACGACAAACTATTTGTATCGATCACACCTCGAGGATAAATAATTTCTCTTCGCCCAAATCCTCCGAAGAGATATGAATTTTGAACCTTCTAATACCAAGAAAGGTTCCAGCAACAGAGTTTTAGGAATCCAATTCAAAATGAACAATAATAAATCCAAAATATTCGGAGTGGTCTAGTAAAACGCAGAATTGTTCACCTATACGTAGGATAATCAAACACGGGCTGTCACAATCAAACACAGATTCTAACAATCCAACACAATGTGTCGCACAATCGATTCAAAAGGAATTGTAATGATAACGAAGAACAGATACCGTGGAGTAAGGAAGTCAAATGCATGCAAACCTGCACAAAAATAAAGGCAACCCCTTCAGTGTTGGACCCACTAATATGCCAAGCAAGCAATCTCGACTTAAAAACTGAGGCCCTAACACAAAACAGTCCTCAGACCGACCTTAACGTACGGCTCGGAAACATGGTCTCCTACGGCTGCAAAAATTCGCACCCGAAAACTTGAGGTGATCCAAAACAAAATCATGCGATATATGATGGGCATTTGTTACGTATGAAACGACCAACTCACAAATGATTTTGATCAATGGAGTGTCCAGGACCACTTCAAAGAGATAGATATAAAAATGATCGGCAAAGCAAAGGTATATAACAAACAAGTCATACAACGAGCTAGGGATTACATCCCTGATGATCGAACAAGGAAGGTTAAATAAAGACACACAATAATGCCCGAATAGGTCCTCAAAAATCAGCAATAAAACCACATCCCAAAGACAGATCAAGATGCTCCAAAAGATAAGAATGCCCATGGATAAGAGTTCGGCATTGGCCATATAGGAGGTGGAAAGTCCCAAGCCATACGTCAGTTTTTCTGGGCCATTACAACTGAGGGAACCAATTTCAAAATAGCAAATGTGACTTCGCAGAAACGACCTTTCAGGGACAATTCACAACGAGAATCTCATATCAACATTCTATCGGTTAATTTTTAAACGTTACTTTATGTTTGGAATATTTCCAAACAATAATTACGCTCGTGACTGCCGCACATGGTTCCGTAAATATTTTTCGGCTATGAAGCGCTGGGCGTGACCGCGTACCGCGAGAGGTTCTCGTCGAAAAGTTGGCCCGGGGTAACTGGACATATTGACGATTTTTTATTTCAAATCTTTCAAATTTTCCATTATAAGGAATTTATATTTTATTATTTTTGGTGTACATCGAGACAGGATTGGAGTGGTATTCGGCTTGGGATAAGTAAAGGTATTTCTTGGACGGGGACCGAGATATAAAATAATCTGCACGTGGTGCCCAAATTGTTATTATCTTCAATTATTAAATCCATTGAGGTTCTTATTATTTAAAATTGCCAGTTTATGGTATATATTTTTTACTTGGGTTTGTATTGGGTGTCGCCAAGTACGTTGTGTCTGTTTCTTCTTGTTAAATAAGCGTTACAATCATTTGCTGGGTGTATTTTGTAAAGCCATTTTATTAGTCAATAGTTGTGAATGACCTCGTAGGTAGTCGCAAGGTACCATCCCATATCGACTACTTTAAGTTTAGCTGTTGCATTGGAGCAAGAAAACTCCCAGCGTCGAAAACCTTCAAGCCAGCCGTTCCAGTCCCGAGCAAAGTACGCCAAAGGGCCATCTCCCCACATCGTAACACGGGGGCCACCTAAGCTTTAAGGTGGGGAGAAATTTGGGTTCCGGTCCGCTTTCGGTACTGCTGAACGTAGGAATAAAGGCGCCTGGGAAGAATATCGACCATTCCCAACATTAACATCAAAAAGTAACTAAATAGTTCCTAGTTTCCCCTCCAAAACAACTAAACCCAGCATTAACTTCTTTTGATAGGTCGAGGTCATACATTTGTTAACACCCAGCAAATATTGTTTTTGTCCTTCAGCCCGTTATATTTTTTGTTTATTATATCTTTACTTTCCCACTTGTGTTTGATTGGTGTGACTGGTGCAAGTAGTTCCTTCCCCTTCTGTCGCTGGCGCCCAACAAAAAAGAAATATAATTAATAAATTCCACAGCACTGCGTAGCCGGTCATCGTCGCAACATATATAATATATTGCAAATACATGCAATTTCAAGTTAGGACACGTTTAAAGTTAAACTAAATCATTGAGTGTATTTTGGTAATGTTCGAATTATATAGAGCCTTGCTCTCGTTTCAAGTGTATTAAGAAAATGTAACAGAAACAAAAAATTTGCAGAACTTTTTATTATAGATCTTTCTGGTAACAAAATGGAAGGGATTGCCAAGTAAATTCGAAAGCTTTAACTATAAACCAAGAGTGGCAATTTTTATAGTAAGCCCTTGCAAACCATGCATATGAAACCCCAATCCAATAGCCCTTATCAATACCATTTTAGTTGAGAGGTACATGAGAAAACGAAAATGTACGAAGTACGTGTAATGTTACTACTACTAATCTTTAATTATGCTCCTTTCAACTGAAACGGGTGTTTCAATTTAATTTGGCATCGGAGCCTTAGAGTCGGTCATGTACAGAAAAGCACTCACTAATTACGCCCCGGGTAAAATATCATCTTCGCAGAAACGAAAATGCTAGCAAGTAATTTTCGAAAAAAAATATTAACTGCACTTTATTCTAATTAAATATATTTACGTTGATGAGAGTTCAGTGGGTCCATATATATTTTTTTCGTTTGAACAACAACGGATGTTCACCACAGTAATTGTTTTGATTTGTTATTTTGAACTCAATGAACTTTATTTATTCACCTCGGTGATTTAATTTTTTACTTTGTACAATTCTTTATTTGTATTACACGTTCTTTCTAAAAAAAAACAATCCAATAAGGGAAAATTATATCAAGAATTTAAACTACCAAGCTAAAAGAGCATACGATTTTCGACACGATATCCGTGGTACAGCTTTGCCATCTGCGCTATCGCGAAATAAAATAATCAACTTCGAACTACCCCCTTAGCTAGAAGCCAAAGTCCCGAGACTGAAACGTCGTAGAGTGCTCCGATTAAACCGAGATCGACCTGATAACATAATCGCTGACTAAGTTGACTAAATGTTTCGTGTCGGCAAATTTATTTAAAATTCGACTAGGAATATACCACTGATTGATATAGCAACAATGTGAATAACGGCTAAATTCGAAGGAAAAATGTGCAAAATGGAAAAATGTAAAATACTAAAAATAATTAATTTTACCTTTCAATTAATTGTTGGGAAAGGATTGGCGAAATTTGATTTTTTTTGATATGAATAGTTTATAAGTGAAGGCTTGATAATATGTACTCTTTTTTGAAAAATTATGACATGAATTATATTTGTTATAAACTTGCGATATTTTGCAAAAATTCTGTTGAATGCCTAACAATAGAAAATTTATCATTAGCGGTAAAGATCTTGTTAAATCTGAATGAATATTTTGCATGAAATCTATTTGCTATCTTTACTTGAAAAGATTATATTTCGTGTTCCGAAAAAAATATTTATTATGTAAAATTAAATTCTAACACGAACCGAAGCTTTTATAATACAAAGTAGTTTTAAGGTGTCCAAGGAATTAATGAAATAGCCAGAGGTAATGTTTTAATTAAATTAAATACATGTTATACATTCACAAATTTAACTGGAAACACAAACATTTTGCAAACCTTATATCAATTAGAGGCAGTCGACGCTTTGAAATTTGCGCTG
This sequence comes from Geotrupes spiniger, assembly GCA_959613385.1. Lineage (NCBI taxonomy): Eukaryota > Metazoa > Arthropoda > Insecta > Coleoptera > Geotrupidae > Geotrupes > Geotrupes spiniger. The sequence continues at coordinate 8,907,025 of OY390739.1, forward strand.
GTCCATGCTTTGAGGTTCACGAACTGGAAATGTTTCTTTGTGTTTACGTACCTGTATATGTAACTTGATTTAGGACCAAACCGGCAGATCAAATAATCGAGCAGTTACCAGTCATGCAAAGTTTAAACGGGTATTCACGTATTAAAATCTTATTATTTGAACAAAGCTTACTAATGGAAACAGAAATACATCAGTGGTGTAACATATTTAAAGGCCCACATGACAAAAATAGAAGAATTCAGTTGGTATGAAATGCTTCTATTCTCATACATACATCACACCACGACTACGGCGAATATCGTAAGAAATTCTACAAATCACTATTGATTGAGTAAGTTTTCATACTTTACAAACCATATAAAACATAATTTTAAATGCATTTATCATTTACTGAAACATTTGATAGTAATAGAAATTAATAAATCATAATTATTAGCCAACATGTTGATTTCATGTTCTCCAGATCTGAGAATTAACGTTCTTGATAATTACATAATGATTCAAAATGTGCTTAGACGTCATTTAACAGCATAAAACAAACAACATTTTGTCGTTACTATTTGAAAAACCACGAGTGTAGTAATGAATGGAAATTAAGAAATGAATAGATGTTTCTGTAACAAACTGAAGCCTTTGTCTTTGACACGATGAACTGTGTTTTAGGAAGAATAAATATTTGTCACGAAACTGGAACTTAAATGGGACGGCAGGCATCAGTGAAAGTTCTTTAAGGTACGTTTATAAAAACAGCGAGTTTTATCGATTTTTAATCAATATGCCGTATTACTGAACGAGGATAGAGTCTCATCTTTTATAAGTCTCATTTGAAATTTCAGAAAATTAAAAAAAAATGTTATTCACAGTAAATCAGTTATATCTCAAATGAATATGAATATCGATCAATATAAAATCATGCTGGGTTATTCACGATTAAAATCTCTCTGGTTTATATATAATGTTTTTTGCTTCTACTAACAGTGCAAACTTCTTCCATCTCTTTATATCTCTTGTGGCTGAGTTCCAGTTTTCTCCCCTCCTCTTAGAATGTCTCTTACGATGCTATACCATTTCCTCTTAAGCCTTCCTCTTTTGTTTATCCCCTTAGATTTCGCCTACCATCTTATTTCCTTTGTGGATGTAATGGCTATCTTCTTTCTTATCTATTTTTCTTGCTCTCAGTACTTTTCTGTGGTATTTTATTTCCGGTACTTGATTTTTTTTGTCTGTCTGTTAGAAACCAATTCTCACTTCTATGTAGTAGTACTGGCTAGTAGATTGTCTTGTAAACACATGTCTTCCTTTTCCTCGATATTTCTTGGCGTTTGATAAATTTCTGGTGTATAGCATTATATATCCTATTCACTGTCTCTACGTTGACATTTATTTCCTCTTCCATGTTTATTTCCTCATCCTTCGTTGTTGACTATTGTTCCAAGATATTTAAATCTATTCATTTGTTGATCTATTTCTATATTCAATTTGATATCTCTATTGCTTATGACCATATATTTGTATTTGCGCGACGTGAACGAAGGAACTGTGTGAACTCGACTCGTGGCGAGTTGTAAGTTCGCCGAGAATTTCGAGTGCGTCTCTCGCTCACGTAAGATACGCCACTGATGTGCGCGTCGCTATCGTCTCGGCTTTATTTTAACGTTCGAAGGCTTGTTGCAGAATAAAGTCCTTTAACTATGTAACTATTTATTAACACTAACATTTATTACTACTTAATTAACTTACAATTACAATTCCACTGTTGCGCGTGATCAATAATTCGATAAATAATACTGTTGTATTACTACTATTACTACTGGTGTTTATGATGTTATACTTGTGTTTGGCTATTCTTGAATAGTGATGATGTGTTACTGAATGGTGAAGGGTGAAAATGTTCCTTAAATAATAAAGTTCGTTCGTGCCACTGGTGGGAGGGAATGAAATGCCCCCAGTTAGTTGAAACGTAGTGTTGGACGAATAACTCGTCATGATTGGCCAGAAAAGGCATTTAATTGTGATGAAGCAAAGGGGTGTTTTGCCCGACATTTGGTTCACCGATTCTAAAAGGATTAATCTAAAATCCCGAGAGTGTTGGCCATATAATAATTTAAATGGCCACGAAAGTTCGGTAATGGTTTATTTACAACCGCGTTGTGATAAATGTGGCAATCGTAAAATGACGGCTTTTGTGAAAAGGGGAATTTTGCGCTAAATGCCGGTCCGCAATTTTGCCGCAATATATAACCTCTTGTACATCATCGTACAAGAGTTTTTAGTTTTTAACTTGGGGACAATAAGCCATAAACATTTAGCGGCTGGCGCATCTGAGGAAACTACCTGTATCTAAACAAAATAATTGTAGCGAATGTTTTGCAATGGATTGCGCGAATCCAAATTAACTTAATTAAATGTTAATATGTACATGTGAGACCGAAAAATTTGTTTTTTTTATGAGTTTAAATGTAATTGTTGTGCACCTGAAGGTACCTTCCCATAATTTAATGCCTTCCTCTAAATTGTTTTCTGTGCTTGCAAATACCACAAATGCGCATGAGTTCAGATATACCGTATGTAGGTTGTTATATATCCATAATTTTCTAAATTTTCATTTTCTTTTCTTCTGGCATAAATCATTTGTATCAGATCATTTTCTAACCAATTGAACTGTTTTCCATGCCCCAAAGATCAATATTCTCCTGATGACCAAATGTTGAAACCGTGACTGAATATTTGATCTTAGATATTAGAATAATTCAGAAATGAAAAATAAATAGAATAGAAAATAGTGAAATATATACGATAAATGAGTTTTAAGTTTTGAACAAAATTTATGAAAGAAATTATTGGTAAATGATATAGTTTGAATTCAGCTGAAAATAGGAAACCTGGACATTATGGGTAAAGAAATTTAGACATGCAAATATCACTACCTCCGGGAATAGATTCAAATTCTTCTTTTTTGTCGAAATTTAAAACTAGAAACTATGTCTAGAAAGAAAACCAGCCAGTGCGACCCTAATTATGAATGTGAATATTGCTGCCATAAAATTATTTAGAATTTGAAACGGATGCAAAAATTTTGCACATTCGCCAATGCTTGTGTAATTTCTGCAATAGTATAAAGTAATTTTAACACAAACATAAAAATGTAAAGTCTTTGACAATTAGATTTTGTCGTCTGTGTGCGTTGGAAACATGATAAAGTATAATTGGTGACACCGCAGTCAGATGTTTGTTTTTCTCCGACGTGGTTATCGTCCGCCATAACATCCAAATTAAATATTAAGCTTTCAAAGTCTGTGAAATTCGACCAATTAACCTAAAAGCAGTTCATAATGTGAAAGTAACGTGAGCTATAATATTTAAATAACGTTTAAATGTTCTAAGTCTCAAATAATAAAACAATTTGGCTTCGCATTAAAAGATAATGCTACGATAACTCATCTGTGTGCTTAATTCTAATAAACCCATGCAACGCACAAGGCCATATCTAATTATTATCATAAAATTGTTGCTGCAAACTCATTTGCGACTGAGCCAGCGTTGCCCATATGACAACCAAACGCTTCTTCTCACATTAATTGAACCCATTGGCGATTTTAAATAGCAGTAACCCCTTTTCACATAACTAGGCATCCAAAGTCGCAGACTATTAAAAACGTGCTTATTATAACTTGGTTCCCATTTTCTACAACGAAAACAATAACATAAAAAAATGCAAAAAACAAGTTCCGTGTAATGAGGAAGACAAGGAAAAGGAAAATTTCCGGCAGTGAAACTCAAGGCTACCAGTCCAAATGACGAAACACGAATGCAACAAAAACAAGCCTTTTATTAAGGTGGATTTGATAAAATAATAGAATGAACTGTTATGGAAATACAAGAAATATAAATTTTGTACGTAAGGTAAGATCCATAACTGTTGACTGGCACGTTTTTGGCCCGATTGTATGCATTAGCTACCGGAGAGACATTATCCTTTATAACAACAGTAACTACTTTGATTTAGGATCAATGACGTTATGACGTAACTAGTATATCGTGTTAACAAACCCATTTACATATTCATTTGTGTATGTTGGGTTACTGCCCAAATTGCCACAAGGTGAAATCATCCTTGTTTCTATGTATTTCAGTATACAATCGAAGTACGTCGAAATTAAATCACGTGCCTGCATTGATGTGATCATTTCAAATAAATTCTTATTGAATTAGTTTATTCCATTAATCCAGAAATCTCGCTATTTTGTATTGATTCGGTTGATTGGTTTCCAAATTGATATAGATAAGTGAAACAATCATAAAACACTTGGTAATTTGTTCCACAAAATTTTTCTGACAAATCTTTATTATAATTTTGGCAGTTACGCCATCATCAGAAGATAAGTGAACTTAGTCCCCCAATCAGCCGTTCGTGCCTATTGTTGCTCTTTTCGCATCAGAATTTGTTTGATTGATTGACAACGTTGGCACGAAACTAAGTTACCGTAACGATTTTCAAAGTTATCATAATATATCTCAGAAAACCTTTTTCGTACTATTACATTTTTAAGAAAGTAAATTTAACTAATAACTAAAATTACGTATAAGTATTTCAGTTTTCGATTTGTCACATTCTGAGCAACAATATTGATCCCATATTTCCATGTAGCTAATAAATTTACTACACAATTCGTCATTCGTCAGATAGAGTACAATGAATATCATATTTATTGAAATAATAATGCGAGACGATTGTATATCACGAAATTAGTATCAGAGATGTGAGTTTTGCATAACTGCGAAGCATATTCTGGTGCCAACAGAGGGAATAAATTATGGTATGACGCAACGTCTGAGACTAAGATATATTATTTCAACTTTTGCTACGCAGCTTACGTAAACCTTTCAGTGCTCTTGCCTGAATATACAAATAAATGTAGAAATGAAATACGGTTCGTTTTATTATTTTTTTTACTAAACTGTCACTTTTCGATTACGCACTAGATGTATATCAAAGGTTTTAGTTTAATGTTATATGTTATAGAACAAGTCATTAAAATAAAATATTAAATTACAGTTACAGATCTGTGGAAATTCAAGTGCCAATGAAGGATATTGTAGATTGCACACACAAACGTTCTCAAGAAATCCCTTGCAAATTAATGTTGAAAGAAAAAGTTATTAATATTGCAAATATCGCGCCCCACTTTTCTAATTAGTTGTATGTCGGAACAAGGTGTTTGTTCCGATGACTGAGCAAATATGTTTTATGCTCGATCATAACACTAGAGGCCCACTGAAGCCACTTTTGAACATATATATTTTATATATTTTGTAACAATTTATTCTAATCTATATTCTTGTATTAAGTGTGGGTGGGTACATTTTATGCTGGTGATGAGTAGCAAACCGTCTTAGTCTACGTGAGACTACCACGCTATATTTAGTCGACGACTTGTGTGAGGTAAATAACGCTTTCATTTTTTCATTAGATGTTTTATATTATGTCTACCTAGCATAAGTTTAATAATAATTATGCATACTGTACCTAACTTTTGAATTAAATTTTACCGTGTGGAAGTTAGCAAAGTTGAAGATGCATCATCAATCCTGGTAGGTTCATTAATTATTAGTTTCAGCTGTAAGGACTAACACATCATGAAATGCCGTAGCATGCCTCCAGTAGGGTTGAAATATGTCGATATTGAAATCACCTGCACATATGATCTCGTAAAATGTAACCCTAAAATGCGACACCGTTGACATAAACATATAAGCTAGACATTGCACATCATTACATAAGTAAATGAATCCGTACCTAGTATCAATCCATATCTAATTTATCAAAGTCACATTTATTTCTCATAATATGTTTAGAATTACCAACCTTAATATAAATTTCCATCATACAACCATGAATTTTTAAGACCAAATGCATCTTTTACAATTTTGTACAAAATATAGCGAGTCACAAGATCATCGACCAATGATGATATGCCAGTTCCCTTTAACAGTGACCTTGCTTCAACACCTCTCGGCGATGTCTATAGCTGGTAAATATAACAATAATATATTGATTATCATGCTCTACTGGACCCATATAATGACATCGATCAATGGACGCGGTAGAGATATCTAGCTTCATCTCAGTTTCGAAAAGATAAATTACGTGATATTCGATTCTATCTTGCGACACCGACTTGACCCCGAGAATCCGTACATTATTTCGTCGGGAATACTGTTCCAGAGCATCAAACTTTTTCAATAGTAATTTGTTTTATCCTCCAACTCACTAATTCGTTTGTCGTAAACTTCAAACATTCTATTCGTGGATTTTTGGACCTCCGTGATAATATTTTCTGTCAATACAGACCAAAAGTCTTCATCGCGCATTTCATTGCTGAAATATTTTTTTTAGCAAAATAGTGAACCTAGTATAAAAGGTTACACGTAACCAAATCATTTTAAGATTTTCGAGCGAACCAGATGTTTTGAGAAGTATAAAAATTTAGTCATTACACGTCGGTTGCAATAATTTTACATAATAAGTGTAATATGTCCGCATTAGTTATGAATAATTCTTATATCCCTACCACAAATTTACGACAATAACAAACAAACGTTATTTTATTTGACATCCTTGGCAGTCATGGGAAAGGAGCTGCTACGTCTACAGTTGCAATAGATTGCTCCGCCGTCATGTTAACACTCGGCGAAAAAATGATCGCTTTACTTTGTAGACTGCCTAATATTACAGATTTCCGGTTTTTTATTGAACGTTCTGAATATATATTGGAATTGGTTGACTTAATCATACTATTTCAGCACCCCATCTCATAAGGGCAGGAGTGCCCCAAGGCTTTGTCTTGGGACTACAATTATTCTCATTATACATCAATGACATACCGACTGACGAAAACACGTTTTCGCTGACGATACGGCCATTTATGCATCATCGTCCTCAGAAATCATAGCACACAATAAAATAGACACCTATATGAGGGAACTCGAAAGGTACTGCACCCACTGGAAACTGACAGTTAACTCGACCAAATGTGAAAGCATTACATTCACGCAACGAAACAGACATTACACGATATCGAACCCGACAAGGGTCAACGGTATCGCAAGTACGTATAGCAACGACAGTGAGATGCCTAGGGGCCACACTTGACACAAAGACTACGTTTGGTGCACATATACAACACGCAAACAGAATGGGACACGCTGCAATGAGATCGGTGTACGTACTGGTCTCAAAAAGCAGCAGACTTACGACGGACAACAAACTGTTACTTTATAAGACAATTATAAGACCGACGATGACGCGTCGCCTGTATGGTACGGAGCTTCGGTAATGAATCTCCGTAGACTGCAAGTAGCGCAGAACAAGTATCTCAGGTTCGTCCTGGGTACCGACCGCATACGAGACCTACATACAAACGAGGACATGCCGCTACTAACGACTTATATAAAAGAAATGGCGGAACGCTTTTACAGGCGAACCGCCACTCATGACAACAGACTCATACGAGACATAACTGAACAAAGACATGTCGAAGGACAGAGACATATACACAAATTACCTTACGAAACACTGGACATATCTACGAGGAGAGGACCGACTAACATAACATATCTCAACATAACATAATATAACATGACAAAACTTACGAACCAAAAAACAGGACGTACGGGGTGTGTTTTTGAGAGTTTCCCGCCGACAATACGAAACAAACGTAACGGACAACGGAACCCCGACAATCGTCAAGGAAGGCACCGTATTTGTTTTTAAATGTTATTGTATATCTTAGATCCACCTAATAAGCGTATCGTAGGAGTAGGTGTTTTAATTGTGTGTTGTATATATAATTTCTTTGAAAATATTGTGTATATAGTGATTTTAATAAAAAAACTTTAAATTTGAATTTGGAATTGGTAAGTAAAATGACTAAAATCATTATAATTTGCGACGACTTCAACGTGGATATTTAAAAAAAAACGCAAAAGACCGGATAGAATTAATGAAATTAGTGGAGTGTTATGGAGTTCATCGGACATACTGTATGACACCAACCAGAGTCACTAAAATGACGTTAAACACTATTAGACTTATTTTTCACAAATTTGGCAGCTACTGCATATCATCTCTATATAGAAGCCCAGCGTATCAGCTTTCATCAATTAAATCCAAATCGCTGGGCAACTTCTGATTTATCACTTTTTAAATCATCGCATAATTTGTCAATTACTGATGGGATCTTCTAAGTTTCGGTTTCGCAATTAAAATTCAGTTGGTTTTTATACCCAATTGGCACTAACTGAAAATAATTATGTTGATACTGGTACTGGTATTAAAGTTACTGCCTTCCACGTGATTTCCTAACCTCAAATTTAACACATGAATTATTGCATATGTTTTAAGTTTGTTTGGTAAATCAATTTACTCTAAATGATGTAAGTATACGTTTACTTAATTTGTAATTTCAAAATCAACTAAGTTGCATAAACCCATCTACCATCTTCTTGGTCTTACTGGATTGGAAGTACTGAAGAACTGTTCTTCCAAGTCAGTATTAAAGTCATGTAACAAATAATTAGTTAACGAATTGGTTAGCTGTGCTCTGCATATATTTATTTCTTCAACAGTGCGTTAATGTTTTCATACTCCCACAACTTACCCACATCTAACTCGTGGGGTGTTAGTGGTAAATCAAATGTTGAGCCTAACAAACATTTTCCATTATTATTAAAAAGTTTTTTTGATGTAGAATCACAAATTTTAGCGAACTTTTTGCAAGTGACGGTGTGTGTTTTATTGGACCAATTGTTAATATGATTTTTGTTGACTAGGGTATTAAAATCAGAAAAAAAAACATATAGAGGGATGAGTAATTGCGCCCTAATGCTTTAAATGCATTATATTGTTTTTATAAATATCTGACTCGATAATGGAAATTTCTAAATTTAAAATCCACTTCCTTTATTTTAAGTTGTAATTGTCAGTATTTTTTAGTACCCTGTATTTCGGAACTTTTTTCATAGCACTGCTTATATTAAAAACAAATTAGATGCAGATGCTTACATATTTAAATGATACCGTTATTTCAACATATTCTCCCAGGCCTGATCCCCTTTGGACGCAAAGTCGCCCAAATAAAAGTCAACAATGCATTAATTTTCGTAGGGAGCAGATTAAATGTAAATATTTTTAAAGCGAAGCGGACCAAGCCCAGTATTTGCATATTAAAATATTGCTTTTTCTAGTTATTGAACCAATGTTGAAATGTAAATAAAGTGCTCGTAACTGTAGGAGTCCTTTGTGATGGTATATTGTGGCGGTGATATTTCTAAATTTTGTCAATGTAAAAATCATGTTACTAAATAAAAAAAAACTATTATGTAAATGCATGTACATATTTGTATCTGTTTGAAAATTCCATCCAAAATTGATATTTATGCGTATCAAGTGTGTGTGGTTATTTAAAATGCGATACGTACAATATTTTTGTGCGACTATGAAATATAACCAAACTTAATATGCACTTTTTAGGAATCACAAAAGTGCATCTATTTTTCTCCAACTTTGTTGCCAAGTTTCAGCTTTTTGTTATGAAAAAATGTTTTTAATATTCGAAGTTATGTTCGGCTGATATTGATGAAGATTTGAATTTCCTTCTTCTAAATTATATTTTATAGTGTGTTTTATAGTACCATTGATATATTTATGTTGTAAACTATAAAAAATAAAATAAAGGTGATATGTCAGAAAATTCAACAGTAATCATACAGTGCTGTGAAAATATTAAGGTCTATTCTTCTTCTTCTTTCTTGTGTTATTCCCGCCGACCAGCAGGGTCCACAGTATGGATTTTTCTTTTCCAGATTTTACCGTCTAATGCATCGTTTGATTTTAGTTTTTCGTCTATTCATGTCGTCGTCATGTTGTGTACTATTTAGCTTCTAGTCGACGACTGGTGTTGTCACTACACTTGTTGTTCCTTCGTACATCCACTTCGTCCACGTCTAGTATTGTCGGAGAGAATACCAGATGCGTTCGCAGAGAATTCTCTCAAAGGAATACTCAAGGTCCAAGAAGGTGCAATGGATGGTTTGTCGGGTAGGCTCACCGACGTGCTAGTAGCATACTGTTACGTGGAACAGTCCTAAAGCAGATAGTTCGTTCATTGTAGCTCGGACGATGTCCCATTTCGTCTGTGGCGAGCAAGGTTGTTGGAAGTTTTACAACCGAACATTACTTCGAGGTGTATTTAGCGAAGCAATTTTGTGGAGGCTGCATGCCTGTGTTTGTGAGTTCTTGGCTTACAGATCAATCTATCAATCAATTATAATAAATATCATCTTACGAACAACAATTTTTGAACTAGTGTTTTGTTATTAACGTGTAATTAATTCAATTTCATATTAACCTTTTTGAATTTACATTTAACCTAACTGTTATAAATCCTTTAGTATTATGCATTTCCTATTTACATTTGCTTTTGAGGTAAAATTTCATTAATACCTGTTATGCTTATATGTAAAGTTCATATCTCTTTATAGTCTTGGGCCTTTGCTTACGTATTATTTGGTGTAGCATATTTAGAAGCGTAATGTTGTTAAGTCAATTCGAGCCTGGTTCTTGTAGTCAGTTCGGGTAAATTGTTTTACGTTACCGCTAACCGAGTACCCATACCTATATTACAGATAATTTATTTATTTTATTCCTTCCATGTTCAGATATTCGACCAATCATCAAAGATACCTAACGACGTGAGATTATTTTATGTTTAATTTTGTTGTTGTAACATCATTACCTTCGGTTGGGCCGAACCGCGATGTCAACCATTTAGTTTATGCTTAATAATATTCACTATGGCAAATGACTAGTTGCGTCCGACGTCAAGTTTGCAATCACTGCATAATAATTCAATAAATGTGGGTAACTAGTTGAAAGTTAGAACGAGTTTTATATATTAGAACCCGTTCCGATACGACGCACGCTGATACATCTCGCCAAGGGCTATATACATTTTACTTCCTATTTCACAATGAGGTTAAGTAGGCATGTTAGGTGGTGTACAGCGCACCAAGGAGTATCCATCGTCAGTCGAATATAACCGCGTCCAAACGGCTTACTGTTTCATCTTCGTCGTTGCCTCGCTAACTTCTATGCTCATTGGTTTCACCGAGTATTGGTATGCCATGAGGTAGGTATAAGTGGATGGGGAAACTGTTAAACGTTCGACATGCTAGATGCATGGTGCTAGAAAACTAGAAACCTACTGCTATTCTTATGTAATATAATACAATAATAAGATAAAAGTCAAGATTGCAAAAATATATGTGATTTAGTTAGTTGTACTCTTCGTGGATGCTATCTCATCAAAATAAATATAAAAATAAATCATATTTTACTTTTAGTGAACTATCCACTTCACTGAACAGAAAATTCGGCCCATTATATATTATTGAACCGACTAAGTGAAGAAACGTTATACTTTAGAAGTCGCAAATGTACATTTCCATGGTTTTCCTGGTTTTTGGGAAATGAACCTGGCATTTGAATTCCTAAAATGGGTCATCCGACATTAAGGCAAAGTCAAATTTGCCATCTTGAGGTTTTATCGGTCGAAGTGATCTAGAATAAGTGACTCTGGTTTCTAGTGCGAGTAAATCTTTCGCTTTTCACAGATTGGCACTTGCGAGACATTTTTAAACACAGTGTCAACGTACAAGCAGCAGTGTTCCATGAAAATCTAGAGGCCACCTCCTCGTGGTGAAAGGCGGTAACGATGGTAGGCTATAATTGGCGGTGTAACGAGCATTGTGCTACGTTTGGGTTGAGTTTTCAGCGCAGGTTGTGTTATCCAGCTCTGTCTCATAAGCTCCTGCTATGGCTAAGGTCCCATATCATCGGGGCATCACCCCCTCATTTTAACCTCTATATACCTAACAGAGAGCAACAAATACCGACTATGACTATGAAGATATGGCCAGAGTCAATTACTATTAGCAGCGACAGGACCCAACTAGGTCTTCTTGCACCCGGCAACATCTGTCGCCGGAATGTCACAAAGTGCATTTCCTCTACTTCCAAGCGGAGTCAAGAGGTCTGATCCTGATCTCCGCCTCGCCGCAATGTGCCCGACTTGCAAGTCGAAATTCCCAGATCCCGTGAAGTTAGTCACATTTAACTTCACGCGAATGCCGCAACATGGATAAGTGCATACACTGTGGTTAGCATTGCGCCACCTTTGCAGGGTTCTTTACCAAAACGGCATCGAGGGCTCCACGCCATTTTTACGGAGTCTGAGATCCTATGGATACTGGCCGAGACAGAGGTACTTCACCGTGCCACTGGCCAGTTCATAGCCCTAATGGCCAAGGCTACCAATCTATCGATCCACCAAGTTCGATGCCGGCGAGAGAAGCCCATATATAACAAGTACCTAGACCAAGGCCAAAAAGCCCAAACGGCAAAATCTTCAAGGTGCCTCAACATCCTGCACCCACTCTCGCCGTCGAAGCGGTAGACCTTGTGCCACGGCCCGCACGTCGTGGCCAGGTACGCTAGCTCCCCTTACGTTGTCCGACCCTGTTACCTCCAACCCAGTGATATGGTGATCGATCTATCGGACGACTTCTCGGGGCACTTCCGCGAGTCGCTCTCCGGATAACCCCAAAAGACCCTGGGAATCTTACGCACTGTGCCCAAATGCTGCACACGACACGCGCAAGACCTAACTTGTGCCGAGCATCTCCTCCCCACCCACCACCCCCTAAATCGCTCCCCTAATTTACTGAACGGCCTTCATTCACTGTTTTTCATAAAAAAAGATACAAAATAAGTCGCTTGCTGTTGACTGCGTAAGTGTTAGACCCCCACATTATGACCATGTACCTTTTGGGTATGCCGTCCTGATGAAGACAAATAAGTCTTAATAACGTAATAACGTTTAACGTTTTTTCAATTAATTAATAAAAATTTCTTTAAAAAATACTTGATAAAAGTTCTATTTAAAGAGTTCCAGACTTCACACTCGTACTGTATACGTTGTTAAATTTCCAATATAAATTTACTAAATGTAGCAACCAAATACACAATCGACGAAATGTTAATAAATGTCAATAAATTAAGCAGGGAAATATCAATCAAGCATAAAGTAAAATAGCGACAGTGAGAACCAGATTAAAATAAATTAAATGGTGAACGTAAAGCACTTATAAACTTAAAAACCAGATATAATGAATAAATAATACATTTGATTAAATGTTTAAAATGTTTACCAATAAAATTACGCAATAAAATTTAGGCAGCGCTTGAGCAAATTCCCTTGCGTTGTATCGGAACGAGATATAAGAAAGAAAGTGCGTTCTAGCTTTAAACAATTTACCCAAATTTATTAAAAAATATACAGATCTCGCAAAGTTGACGTCGGGCACACCAAATCCTTCGCCAAAGCGAAATATAAACACACAAAAATGAAATGGTTGATATCGAACTACGGACATCCGGATCCGGTCCAAAGGAAGGTAATACTATACCCAAAAATAAAGATAAAAGTAAAATAAACCCACCTCGTCCGGTATACGCGATGATTAGCTAATCGTCGAAGACCTAAACGTCGAAGCAATGAAATAAAGTCAATTGTATCCGAGCTGAATATACAAGAGCCAGAATCGAATTAACTTAGCAACATAGCGCACCTAAATATGCGACACAAAATAATACGCAAACAATGGCCCATGACCATAAAGTGATATTATATATTTTCATATAACACAAAATTCGAAATTCAAACTCTCAAGACGCGTTAATCATCAATGGTTTCACGGAAAATTATGAAAGTGCTTAACAGGGAACACCTGGCAGTAATAGATGGAGAAGCATAGCATAGCATTCCTTCCGTACATTAAAGGCACAACGGATAAAACAGGGAGGCTATTCAAGACATACAACGTCAAGAACATCTTCACAACGAACAAGAAAATCGCACAAATACTACAAAACCCGAAAGATAATCTCCCACTGGAAAACCAAGGAATCTATGAAATACCTTGCGAACAGACATACATAGGGCAGTCCGGCAGCAGAATAAGCACTAGAAAAGATGAACGCAGAAATCCGGTCGCTCAGAAAGACAGCACGATATCCCTTCGCAAACTTGAAAACTCTGGTTAGGGAGGAGCATTATTACACAAGAATTTTCGCGAGCCAATTGAAATAGAAAATAGGCCTCAGAATGTAAACAAAATGGATGACACAAAAATATTACCGAACACCTGGAAAAATGTCATTAACCCTCAGATTAACACCGATAAGAACATAAATCGAACCGCATCCAAAATGACGTGTAAAAACTCCATTAGCAGTAATCGGGGGTTTGGCGGTAATTCCCAAACACCAACCCGATGACAGCCCAACTCAGGTGGGCCCTGTTACACGGTCACGAATACGACTACAAAACGCCAACGCAGAGAAATCGAATCCCACTTCAGTTCAATGCAAGGAAACGTGAAGACCACCACTGTAAATCGTTGCTAATGCTGCAGATAGCCTGCCATTTTGTCAAAATCTTCCGTCGTTGTAGTATTCAAAACTATCTCGCTTGCCGCCATGATCAATTAGATGGTTTCAGTTTCCCAGTTGCCTCTACCTATCGGATGCTAGCCGATCACACATAAGATTTAATTTATCATGCTCTTAGTTTTATGAGATGTGTCAGATGCATACATACGGTAGCACATACACATTCATGATCCTAACAGTCACTTTTAATTGTTCACCTCTGGGAAAAGCAGTAAATCAAATAGTTTTTGCAGGCATGTAGATGTGTTTCTCAATGACGAATTAACTAACCATTGATTTATTTATCTAATTATTTACGGTCGAACAAATTTACACATTTGAGAATATCTACCCATAAATTATTGCTTGCATCAAATGCAATATTTTATAGTACATTTTATTTGAATAACGTGTCCTCAACAATTATATACATACGACATACGCCGTGCCTGGTTTTAATTAAATCGTTGATTACGCTGGCGATGAACATTTCCATAATTGATCTATATGATAAACGCGCAGCTACCTCCGATTGTTTTAGATAATTAACTTTAAGTTTATCTGTACCCTCAGTTTGAAACATAACACCGAACAATGGTGTGTTATTAATATTATTGTGCATTACGTTTGGTTATTCTGCAGAACCCATTGGCAGTGCTAATCTAGAACATCGTCATCAATTAATCTCTTTGGATGAGACAATGAAGTTTATGGCGCCACGTAAGTTTGTAAAGTGAAGTAGTTGCTTTAAAATGTTAATCCTTTTATAGCACAGTGCGCCAATGTGATTTACGACAGCTTAAGGAAGTTAATAAGAAATAACTAACTAACTGATCTGATACAAATACACTTCGTTCGCCAGGTTTATCCCACAGTGCACGTCTCTAGGGAAGTGACCCCGTCTTAAACTGAAGAGGTATTTAGTGCTTACATAAGCGTCAGTTTTGATAAACTGCCGTAAACATAAATTTGCATAAGATTTGCAGATAATATTAATACCACCTAGCACTCGCAAGAAATATTTAATGCACTAAGTATCCATCATTTGTTGAAGAAAAACTTAACGACAATACTTTAGAACCCTTTATTCTAGTGTTAGTATGAAGGAGTTGGCATGCACGTTATTACGTAATTGCTCGTGAGCTTTTTTACTTGCCTCGTTTTATAAATGGTCTAAAGCGGATTTTAATACATGCATTTGTGTGCATGCAATACGATTACTGCAGTTGTTATGGTTATTTAAACGCCATTGCTTATATTTCCATCGATTTAAAAAAAAGTTCTAAGTAGCATGAAACTTGGCGCAGCATAAACTATTGAAATAAATGGAAAATATTGATTTAAATGTATTAATATTTGGTACAATTCTTCTCTCTGTTTTTTTGCGATGTGCCCTTTTGTCTCTACTAATTTGATGTATTTTATGAGCCTTTCTCTTCCTTGGGTGCTTTAACATTTATGCCCCATACTTAATTAAAATTATCGTTATTTTTCTTTTTATATTGCTGTTCCCAACATTTTCCTTTTGGGTATCTAGATATTTCCTACGTACTCTTATCATTATTACGTAATTGTGAATACAAGCTTCCTTCAGTTATCTTACCGCAACCTATATTCATTCCGTATCAATGTTTCCATCACCTAGGTCAGATTTCAAGGAATTAGTTTCTGCTGTACATTTTCTTCGGATTTACTTAAAAATAAAGACATGTCTGTAAGCAGATAAAAATATGAATCATCATGCGATAAAACTTTCTTATGTCTTGTCATTCGATTATTCGTAATGGCTTTTTCTAAAGGTGAAATACGAAATGGCAACATTCTTTTATTCGTTCAAGAGTATTCTTTTGTGAAAAATTATATCAACACGTACCTAGGGCATCAGTTCGGATCTACCGGAATCAACAAACCTTTCATTCCACACCTCCAAACCAGGCTTCACAACATCAAAACCTCACCCCTGAAGCCAGACCAAAAGCTGCTGCTCATCAGGGACTATTTAACGCCAAAGCTACTGTACGGACTCCAGAATCCGAAGACCACCGGGCATCCGCTCAAAGATGCCGACCGCCTCATCCGGTCCTACTTAAAAAGGATTTTACACCTGTCAGTGCATACGCCCGACGCCACCTTGTATGCTAGGATCCGTGATGGAGGCTTGGGGATAATAATAACTTGTACGAGTTATTTCATAAATAAAAGTAACACGTGTTTTTCTACGCTCAAGGGAGAAAGGCATTTTACTAAACTCTGTCTTTTTAAAGACGATTCCAGTGAGGAGATGGCGGACATCATCCAGACCAACGAGACGATCGCTGCCAATACACTGCCGTCCGAGAAACCGCAGCCGAACCCGAAGGCGCAGAAGCGATCCGCCGAGAAAGCGACAAGAGACGACCCGCCAGCCATGGCGCCGACACCGCCGCCCGCAGTATCCATCGCAGCCGGCGCAATGGACGTGGACGCGGAAAGTTTTCAACCTTCCAAGAAACCGGCCATCAAGTGAAGGAGGCAGGCCGTTTAACAGCTACGGTGCGCTGACGGACTTCACCGAGCCGGAGACGGAAAACGTCTCCGCAACCCGCACTGAGAAGTCACGCCGAATCCCGCCTGTTGTTCTTCGCACGAAGGACAACTGGGTGGCGATCAACGTCGAACTGGGCCGCCGAAAACTTGGCTTTACAAAAGCCAAAAGGCTTTACAAAAGCCAAAAGGCTTTACAAAAGCCAAAACACCGCGGATGGCGTCCAGATATCACCGAGCACGGTCGATGCGTACAGGGGCATCGTTCGATTCTTTACCAAAGATAACATTCCCCATCACACGTATCAGTTGGTGGAAGAGAAACCGCTGAAGTTGGTTCTTCGGGGTCTCCCGGAGCAAATCGTCGGCAGCGATATAAAAGACGATCTCACCGAAAAAGATTTTTCGATTGTTTCAGTAAGCCGATACCGCCGAGGCAGCGACAGGAAGCCTCTATCGCTCGTGTAGATTACTCCGATTAATCCGACGCCGTCAAGAAGATCTTCGATGTGAAGCATGTCTTTCGCATCAGGATCACCGTGGAATCGGCCCGCAAGTATACCGTCGCCGGGCAGTGTTGTCGCTGCCAGAAGTTCGGCGTGGGGATCAAGTGCGTGAAGTGCGGCGAGGATCACTCGTCTGGCATGTGCAATAAACCCCGCACTTAGGCCGCGATATGCGCTAATTGCGCCCGGAGCCCATTGGGCCAATTACCGCGGATGTCCAATTGCGAAGGCGGGCGTGTCAGTACTCGCGACGTCATCTATGCACAAAGTGTGCACGGCTAAAGCGTGTCAGCTTCGGCAAACCTTGCCAACAGCAAGGCTGGTCCTGCGAAGGCTTCGTCTAATGCACGGACATCGCCCGCTGCACCGCAGAAGGAAGCCGAACCCGCAAAGGACAATAGCGACGTCACCGCCATGCTGAGCTTGCTCGGGAAAGTGGACTGGCAAGAGCTGGTCCCGGTGGTGATGAAGGTCGTTAAAGCCCCCACCAGTGTGTCCACTAGCGCCGAGATCATCTCCGATCTCCTGAGCTGTGCTCAGGACATTGCCAAATTATTCATGACCCATAATGAATAATCGGCACCGGAGACCTCCATAGCTACAGACGGCCTTTTGGAACGCAAATGAGTTACAGAAGAAGAAGGCGGAGTTGCTCGACTTCGCGTACCGACTGGATCTGGACGTGATCCTGCTGAACGAGACATCCCTCGTGGAACAGCAGAACCGCTAATCGCAACGGGCGAATATTGTTCGACTTTGCCGAGAATCACGACTATGCCGCGGACGGACCCGTGGAATCGGCCCACTTCGGACGGCCGGTCGTCTTGGATATCGCTATATTCAACGAGGTAATAAGGCTAATTCACTGCGTCACTTTCCAACCTGTTGGAAACTCGCTGACGTCATAGTCTTCCCGAAGCCAGGACAGTCACCGACCTTTCCGCAGAACTACCGGCCAATAAGCCTATTGTCGGTATTGGGCAAAGATAGCGGAAGGAGACGATTTAAGACGCTTGTGGCCGACCTGCAGGTAATGCAAAACGAACAGTTCGTTTTCAGATCGAGTACTCCACCGTCCATCAGATTCTACGAGTTGTGGAACAAGCCACGGAGGGATTCAAAACGAAGGAATTCACCGGCGCACGGTTCCTGAACGTGACCAAGGCCTTCGACAAGGTGTGGATCGCAGGGTTAATTCACAAGATTATTGAAACGGGCATCCCGCTTGGAATCATCCGCCTAATCAAATCATATCTAGTAAGCAGATTGTTTCGTATCAAGACGGGCGGGACCAGATCGGGCACGCGGGAGTCCCGCAAGGTTCTCTTTTGTCGCCGATCCTGTTCAACATCTTCATGAGCTACCTCTGCCGAAACGACTGAATGTCGCTACGGCCCTTTACGCGGACGATACTGCCGTCCTGGCCCGATCGCGGGCATCGTGGCTCGTAGTTTCCCGACTACAAGCGGCGGGGGACGCCTTAGTGGTTCCGCACCTGGAGAATCGAGATCAACCCGGATATTCATTTCGACTTGATGGCTTATATCCTGATGGACATATAGACTATGAGATGCTAATGACTAGACACAATATGAAGCCTCTTTCTGCTCGTAGAGAGGTTCATGACAGTAGATTACCCTGGAAATTGGTTAATGGTAAAACTGATTTGTGGACAACTACTTTCGAGGCAGGTGACTCGCATTAGCCCCCGTCTCCCACCATCGTTTAGTTTACCAAACACCGATGACCTATATCATGTGGAAGGCTTCATTGATGAGGATGTGTAATTCTGCTGATTCATATTACAATGATATGGTTTTCAATCCATTGTGAAGCATATCGCTTTATTATATCATGTATTGTATTTATATTGTTTATTTTGGTTATTAGTATGCATGTTTGTATATTATTTTGTCATGTCATTGGTAATACATATTATATAACAAACGGGTATGCGAAAACAGAATACCGGAAGAATATGTGAAGGAAGGTGGCCCAGGCATACAACATACACAGAAAAATTGTTCACTGATGCTGAGAACGAGCAAAATATTAGTAATAAATCAAAATTAAATAATACATATGGAAATAATAATTGCAGCCATACAAGAACCAAATCGAATTCCAATAAAAACAGTTAAATATAAAGATTTCAATTTCGATAAAGTAACGCAATTCAAATATTTAGAGGAGACGTGAGCAAGTAAGTGTTCGCTAGTAGGACTAAACAGAAGGATTCAATGGGACCATTTACGAAAGTTATCAAATGAAAGCGCTTATCGAGAATATCAAAATTAAGGATATATGGAACAATAATAATACGTACGAAATATATGGATGCGAAATTTGGATGTTTAATGAAGAAGTGGCGATAAATTTGAGTATATGCGAAAGGAAAATATTGAGGAAGCATGGTATAGAGAAGAGGACAAACCGCGAAATTATGTAGATTTACAACAAATCGAATATCTTGCAAGAGATTAAGAAAACTGGCGCAAATTTCAAGAATCCTCAATTATACGCGAATAGGGCCCAAAAGGAAGGACGGGCAAAAAAATTAAGATAATGGAAGAGGATAATATAGATTCGAAACCAAGGTAATTAGTTCATGCAATAAGGTAACAAGTTTTAAAAATATTATAAAAGTGATTAAAAATCAAACACAATATTAATGTAAATTGTAATTTTACAGGGTTTAGAAATAGTACATTTTTAAATAATTTTCTTCCCCATTTATTTCGAAAAGACAAGAGTCGAGTTAATTTTAAGTAAATTTCAATTATGTAAAGCTAATTTTCTTTATTCTAGCTTAGTTTAATTTTACAATCTAACGGTGTTTTTAGTCATAATATTTGCGTTTTAAATATGTCGGACAATGTACTAAGAAATGTGCGATTTTTATTTTGTGAGCTTAAATAACCCGAACATGAATTTATTTTCAGCCCCTATAATTTCCTTCTTGTTGAGTAAGTCAACAAACGGTTACATTACTTAGCACTTGACACTTTCAGCCAACTTCTAAAATATATCTCCGCACCTTCCGAGTTGTAAAGCAGGGAGAAGGCCAATCGATCTCAGGAAATCTTAATTGCATTATGAGAGGTAGCGCTAAAATAAGAAACCAATGTCTGCAAAAGTTTCCGTGATAAATGCCAGCAGGTAGAACATATATTTCAGCTACAATGTGCTATCGTTTGCTTGTAGTTTTATATTCACCAATGTTCTCATCGTTCACACGTAAGCAAATATTCTATTACACTTATGTAATGTTTAATAGAATCTTGTGAGACAGTATAAAAATTCAAACAGTCATTAAAATAATGCAATGATTTAAAAGAACGTATGAGATCTTTGTAATTTATTGAAATGTATTTGTTATTGTTGTTTTCGGTGGTATCGCTAATATTATCAATCGAATTGTTTTTTTTTATTGTAGAACTTTTAATTTTAGTTTCTGTGTTTCCATCAGTTTTATTTTTATTGGAGAACTTATTGTTGTGTGTGTGTTGGTGAAATCGTCACGGTAACGATTACTGAAAATACAAAGTAACAAATCTAATTACTAACCATAATGCAAATACAAATAAAAAAATAAACCAAAGGACCCTTACACAAACATGTACCAGAAATTAAACAGTTTATTAAGACAAAACAAATGTAATAGTAATAATGTATAAGGAAGAGTATAGATATAAAATAAATACAATGCTAGAAGATAAAAATATATATGAAACGTTAAAACATGATCCTACAAGTAAATACCATCAGAATATAAATAAATCAATAACAAAATGGCACAAAAGTTTATAGACAAATAAATGGAATGCATCATAGAAGCATTTTTCGCTAACTGTTACAATGAAAGATACTTAACAGCCATAGGCTCATCTATATCCGATGCTATAGCCAACCTAGCAATGGAGGATTGTAAACTACAGTACTTAATAAAGAGAAGAAAATAAAATAAATATACACTGCCTTTCAAATAAAATAGACCACCCCGAACCACTGAACGTAGAATTATGAAACTTGGTGAAAACCTGACAACATTTAATGATAAAAAGTTAATAATGAGTTACATCCCCACGTACTCTTACACAACTTTTCTGCGCATACTGAAAATTAGATTATTGATATCTTCTTGAGGTACCTCATCCCAGGCTATCTGTAACTGTTGACGCGACTATTGGGAGTATTGGGAGGTTGGGGTAAACGCCGCAATCTTCTTTCCATCATATCCCAGACATATTCAATGGGGGATAAGTTACATGAGCAGTATGAGGCCGCGCATTATCTTGTTGGAAGGCTGCTCCAGGAAGGTTTTGTAGTAATGGCACAACAACTGATTCCAACACTGAATCAATGTAACGTTTGGCGTTTAGTGTGACCGGAATGAATACCAGACGAGATCTTCTTCCATAGCGTATTGCCCCCCAGGAGTTAAAGCCGTATAGCGACGTTGACCAAATTTTAAATTTTGCCTTTGACCCCTAAGTCGCTTAATCCTCGAACGTCCGCCAGAGTGCCATAAGCAAAATATTGATTCGTTGCTGAAGAAGATCTCATCTCATTCATGAACCCAATATTGTTTGTCCTGGCACCAGTGAAGTCTGATGGCTTTATCTTCTTTTATCTTCTTTTCTTAGAAGAAGACGAAAATAAGGACGATAAGAACGTAGTCCAAACGTGCGTATTCGGCGATAAATCATGCTCCAATCACTGGTGGAACTCCTCAGGACCCGCGGAGAAAATCTAAGCCACATACCGCTCGCCTTAGCAAACATCACAGCTGATGAGGCGTGGCGAGAGCTACAGTCGTTTTCAACGTACATCCAGATTAAAAAGTATTTCGGCGGCAAAATTAAAAGGTAGTGTTGCAATAAACTTTTGTCACAATTTAAAGTTTAATAACGAAGTGAAGAATATAAAATCTGTCAACTACTGTCTAGTGCAGATTTTATTCCTTTTATTTCTCATTCGGAATTTACCATATCGTGATTGGTTGAATATTTTCCCGCTTAAAATATTTTAAATATTTTTTTTGTAGTTCGCATATAAGGGGAGCTGTAGACACAAAATTTGAAGAAAATTTTTCTTTAAAATACATTTATCGACGAATTAAATCAATAGAAGTTCCATTTTAAACAAACGAAGATTTTTTTAAAAGTGAATCGTTAGGATATGTAGTTAAGAATGAAGAAGTATGTGATGACATATATCAATTAAGACAAGCACAATATCTAAATAAACTTTGTTTCAAATGCATTTTAAAAACAGACTGACGATCAATTACGAAAATGCTCACTTATTTCATGTCATGTTAATGAGAGTTGAAATAATAATTAAGAAGACAAGAAGGTGCTTAGTGACCTTTCACAGAATCTGCGCTTGAAAATGACTATTGATACATCAATAAATTTTGTTATAACTGCAAAAATCTTGCGCGCCGCTAAATTGCAAAAGACTTAAACACCCCGAAATTTATCTAAAATTACTAATCATTCCAATTGCTAGAAATTATTTAAAATGAGTTTATAGCTCAAACGCGACTGCTGCTTAAATTACCATAAAACGATTTATGTTTTGATCGACATGTTTTAAAATGCACACTCAGTGTTTTCCCACTGGTAATCTAGTGAAGAGGCAGCTGTTTCGACGGCTGCGAAAAAGCTGCAAGTCTGAATACTACCAACTTAGTCGGTCGATAAAGACCACTGCAATTACGTAGCAGTTTGTCGGTATTCATGTCTAGATGGCGCCAATATTCACACACATAACCTCTTTGCTTGCATGACCTGATGGACCTTCAACGAACGTATGTGTGGTGGTCTGATGAGCTCAAGATAGAGAGAACCAGCTGTCATCACTTTCGTACATTAACTAAAATGTATGGTTTTACTATTTCTGCTTGAAAACATGACAACTTGAAATGTAAGAGAAAATGACAATAACTCTTAACAAGGAAACTAAAACTAAGCGAAATCAATTCTCATTTATATAAATTCATTGCTACCATGTCCCTTCCAGCAAAATAGCTCGTTGCAACATATCTCAGTTTTCGTTTTAAATCTTTTAGCTGTTATGATTTGCATATTTAATGGGGTTCCATCTTATGTTGTATGTGTTGATATATTTTCAGAAGAATTTGAGTGAATTATCATTTTCATTATTCCTTTGCGATAACATATTTCTATATAAATAATTTTAAAGAGCTTTTTAGTTACATAATGTTGGAATAAATTGAATTTAATAAAAATACCGAGCTTAACATTTTCCATTTTGATTTCTACTATAGATTGCTTGTTATGTATTTAGATTTGCTAAAATCAAGCGTGGTAGGGATTTTTTAATTTTATAAACTTTAAGAAAATTTATTATTGTCGAACTCTATGTGAGAATAATAGAAACTAACTATTTCAATCGGTGAGAGAGTCCATGTCTTGTTTGTTTGGTTACAATGGATTGTTATGGCAAAGCCCTCCCCTTAATCCTATCAACACGCGTGAACCACCCTAGAAGCAGTTTTCCAACGAATAGCGAGACGAGTCCCCTTTTAACCTCGTCTCGCATGAAACGGGGCCTGGAATATCGAAAATTCTGGATTTAATTATGTCACTTCCACAATCAGTATCCATCTACTCAGCATTGAGTAGCATCTGAAGTCCGACCAACCGTGGCTTGAAAGGATGTATATCAGCACAACAAATAGTTAACAAACCCAAATTGTTACTCAATGGAAGTTCAACGAATTTCGACAAGCAGTTGATTTTCTAGCAGAGGACTGTAAAACTATCAAAGTACAAAAGTAGTATTCACAAAAGTGTAAATAAAATAGTATACAGAGGTAAAATAGTATTTTCTGCTACCAAGTCACTTCGAATGATTCAACAAATCCCGCACAATAGCGACGTACAAGAGTGGCGTAAATCCGTGAGCGAGACACGCATACAAAATTCTCGGCGAGGTCACAAATCGCTAAAAGTTGAACATAATCTGTTCAAGTCACATCGCGATACTGTCTTTATGGAATCAAAAAACTTCGTTTTACGAGGGGATATCAGTATTTACGGTCTCTAATATAGAAGAAAACAAATTGAAGAAATATCAAACGTTACTTTTCTACATATTCTCCCTGAACGCCGTTGTTCGGTCCCACACCTATATGTGGATTTAATTAAGACAATTTAGATCCGCGCAAATAATGTAAATATTTCTCAAAATTATTTTTAAGTCTGTAGAATAGTTTTAAATTAATTCGCATGACACTGTCCAGGTACAGATGGTGCCTGCCGCCAATGCGGCCTGCTAACGGTCGGTTCGGTCATTTGCATTTTATTACTTATTATGCCAAATTTAAAATCTAAAAAACTCTTGTACGGTCACGTACAAGACGTTATGTATTTCAAAACCTTTGCGGCCCCAATTTCCCATTACAAGCCGTAATTTTACGATTGCCGGTTGTAAAATAGCAATTTACGAATGTTTAAATTATTATATGGCTCTCGGGATTTTAGATTAATCCTCTGAAGCAAATGTTCCAAACTTCCCTTCCATTCATGGCTTTAAATTCATTATGTACCAATCACGACAAGTTCTTAATCTTACATCAAAGTGGGGACATTTCATTCTAACCAATTACAGAAAAGACCGTAGTATTTAAGGAACGTTTTCACCCTTAAACAGACTGTCAAATTAACAGTGTCAAATTATCAGTGTCACATTATCACAGTATCACATTATTACCACGATAACAGTCAAAGTAACAACATTATCACGACACTAGTCTTAACAGTTACACACAGTAACACATACAGTGTATCTTCATCAGTGCCAATTGTAATTGAGCAAATTGTATATTGTAAATATTAATAATAAATAGTGTACATAGTTAAAAGAGTTTATCTGAACAAGCCTGTTCAAACAATTCAAATCCTTCCTTCAGAATAGCGCTCATGGCAACATGGCTTTTGTGCATAGGAGCAGCGTTGTCTTGATGAAATAGAATTCCTTTGTTCAACTTTCTCCGACTCTTTTCCTTGACACAATCGCGAAATCTTGAAAGTAAGTTGTCATAGTAGAGCCTGTTATTGTGTCCACGTTAAAAAAAATCAGTAATCCTGATTTGCCTGCGTCCCAAAAAATTGTGGTCATAACTTTGCCAGCAGATGGCAAAACACTCAGGATCGTAGCGGTGAACCCACGTTGCATCAACATTGACGAATCGAGAAAGAAATTCATCAGGATCTGCTTTAAACGTTGCCAAACTTAACTTAAGGCTTAAGAATGCAATGCTCTAGAACGTATCTGATCAGGTGTCAACATTTAACACCCTTTTTAGTCTCACAATATTCCTTAAAATATTTTATAGAACCTTAGAAATAGAAATAGAAATATTCGTAATTTTAGCTATCCGGCGAATGATCGGCCGTCTATCTGACAAAACTACAATTGAACCAACATAACAACAAAAGATTAATAGGTTAATGTGTCAAATTGATTCAACGTCACTCAACGCCTACTATGTTAGGGACGCTAAATAATGAACTCCCCTCGTATCCTTCTGCTTATCATATTTTTCTCGTTATATTTTATATGTTTGTTAATTTATCGTCGCGACAAGGTGTATATTAATGGGCTTTATATATTCCGTAATAATTTTATTAATAGCTTTTTTGGCTTCTGTTTTGCTATTCCTAATTCTTATTAATTTGGCCAGAAAATGTTGTATTCGGAGAAGTAGAATTCTGATATAGTGCCTTCTAGTTAATCTATTTAACTTGCTGGTTATTGTTATTTTCGAAACCTATACGAAATTGCCGGAGTGTTGTCTATGTTACTGTATAATCGTAGCACATTTTAATTACGATTTTGTGAGTGGCTACGTTAACTTCATTCACGTGTACAGGAGGTTGTGCGCGTGATGATTTCGAAATAAGATTAGGCGATTCTAATTAATATATTGCCTGACCCAATAAGAATCGTGGAGCTGACATTTATATCATTTAACTTCACCAACTTAATTTATGATGCACGCAGTAGTAACTTTAAATTTGTACTAAATTTATTTCATATTTATTTATTTACCGAAGTTTCAGTAAATTACTTTTACGATACTCGAATATATATAACTTTGTTTGCATAAACTTCTCAACCAGTTCACCGGCAACGAGTTTTCACGACGTATCTATAATAACTTCCTAACTTGTAAAATAACATTATCCCATGACGTCTTTCAGTTAAACTAGAAAAAGTTTTTCTCGGTATTTAAAATGTTGAAATTGCAAATTTCAAATGTATATGTATATATATATGAGAAATAAGCAACATTTTTTTCGCGTTTAGATCGTACAAGTTTGATATAAGCCGTGATTGAAAATCGTAACTTGTATTAATACATCCCAACAATTTTGCTCCCCTCCTGAATTCCTGCCGCATTAGTAGTACGAGTGGAATGCAATTAAGATTTCCGGGAACGATAAAACTTCCAAGTGCATAAATTGACATCCTAATGAGATAACGTGTGTAACTTTGTTACTGACGATGTTTATTAAGAATGGAACAAATTCCAATATTCTGTATTCAGCTAATTTGATATATTGATTACAATTTGTTGGGGATCATTGACAGCATGCAATACGGGTGGCAAATTAAACCAAAGGTGTAGTTCAAGTATGTATAAATTTCATGCGAACGAGACAAATGATATTTTTCTACAACCATCGTATTAACATATTGTAATACAGAGATTATTTGTCAAAAATGAATTGTAGAAAAATATTTGTCCTTCATATTTTGTTATATTTCGTTATTAAATATATAACAATCCTCTAAATACTTGATCTCGTCTCAACTCTAACTGTAATAATAAATAATGTCAAAATAGCAGAAACATATCTCGAAGAGACTGGATGGCCTTTTCTTAAGCTTCGGAATGGTGCCACAATAAACCGAAGTTTACATAACAAGCTATAAAACATCCCCTCGTCGCTGTCATACACCGTTCATTTGAGTCCCTCATCCTGAATTCGGCGACGAGGGCTTGTTTTATTGGTTATGTCTAATGTAAGTTTACACGTTGACTACCACAGTAAAAGCACCATTATATTTTATTAGAAATCTGAAGACATTGAATTGGTACTTAATCGGCATGTTGTTTTTGCCGAAAATAAATGGGATAGTTGTCAATAGTCATTATGATATTTGTGTTTAAATTTCTACTTCTAGCAAATTATGTCAATCGGATGATGTTTTCTTTTAATCCAGTATCCAATGTGAAACCACGCAAAGAGCGAGGCCGGTTAAAGCGTGGGACCCTCCACCCGCCAGAGACCAGCATTGTCAAAGGGAGCTAATTAATAAATAGACCAGCACGACATATAAAGCAGACTCCCCCGGCAGCAGTCGGTCAGAGAAGACGTAATATGCATTCGATTAATATTTAATTATTCATAGTCTAGGAAGGTATTGCTGCTTGGGAGTCCTAAAGTAGCTATAAAGCGTGAGCAGCTGCATCGAAAATTTCTCGTTTCTAGGACGAATGGGACGTTTCTGGGAAACATGAAAGGAAAGCAGAAGGGCTGATGTTTTTTATATACCTGAATAATATTCCTGAACACTTTTGAAACACATGGACACAATCATGCCTACATATTTGGTAAAGCCGTATAGCTCAGTTTGTATCGTTAGCTCGAAGAAGCAAGACGTGCAGTCACTGCTGAGAGAATTTGAATAGTTTGGTATATGTGTGCGTGTTATATCCGCTGTTTTATTTTTATGTATTGTTTTAAAATCTGTGTTTCTCCTATTACATAATAATAATTTTTGATATAAGCTGTACTAGACCGTTTAAATGTAGATAATTAAATATATAAAAAACCTCAAAATGTATTATCATAATCCTCGTTTTAATCATTTATTTCCAGTTCAGCAATGGCTAAATCGGGCCAACAGTGTGAGTTTTTAAACTGTAAGAAATCGAGAAGAGATATGCCTGGATTAAAGTTGCACCGTTTTCCGTTAAACAAACAACGTTCTAGGGAATGGATTCTGAGTTCAGGTATTGATTTTTAATACAAATTTTTAATAATAATAGTATCAAATTCTAAAACACACAATTCATACTTCAGTGATCATAGATAATAATATAAAACGTTTACTTTCATTGCGTTACGAGTTTTGCATGGCCAAATTAGTGTAGGTTTACTTTATTATAAAGCAATGAGTTAAAAATTAAATGTTTCAAAACATATTCGTTTAATGAATGGCATATGTTACTATTACATTGATTCATAATAACTCTCTAAATTGTTAGCTTTTGTAATTATATTCGTTATAAAGTCTAAATACTGTCGATTTTAAACTCAGATCAGTGTTCAGTAATGGTACTTTTTCACTATTATTTGAGTGTAAACACTTTATTTTAAGAAACATTATTATTTTGCATGTTTCTAGCGTGCGGCGGTTTACGTATACATAAAAATGTTTTAAATAAAAAAATGAACATTTTAGTTTGTTATCCATGTAATAAATTTGAATACGGTTCTCTTTCTTGTTCACATTGCCTCCCCCTGTATCCGCGCCTGCCTAGAAACGACTTGACGAAAAAAAAATTGAAATACATATTGTTACAACCGGCAATCATTTCTTTGTAACATACTGTAAGTTCTAATTCTTCAATTCCTACGTTTCAAACCAATCATTAAAGAAGTTCAAAAAGTGCTCGATTTTAGCGCGCTGTAGCCGATGGTCGCTTTACAACTTTTTTCTCGTAAACCGTTCATAAATAAAATTGAAACGTCGACTGGACGTAGTCCATCATATCGAGCACCGATGGATATTTTTCCTTTTTTAATATTTCATGCAGTTTTTGTGGAATCTTGAGCTTTTGTACACTCATTATATCAGTAATTAGGTAAAAATAGTTATCTATTTCATGGTATTCTAGTTGTCGAATATTTCATGTTTTTAAATAAAGTTTCATGGAATATCCATCCGGTATCATTTAAAAACTTACCAGGTAATTATCTCGTTACTTTCAATTTTAACGATACATTTTGGTTCTTTTTTACAGAATTTAATCAACTTGACAATATTATTCAAAAATGCATCAACAAAAAACTATTTCACCAGTTATAATATAACAAATGATGTAAATTTTCCGATAAATTTGGATTGGATATTTCGTGAGTGCTGCTTACAATAATCCAAAATTAAGTAGCACAAATAAGTATCAAATCCAAGTTTATTACAGGAAAATTGTATCACGCATTATATTCGTTAAGACTATATAACGAATAGTTATTTACTATTTATGATTTATTTACAATTAATCTAAATCAATAGGAACTTATTGCAAATTTCGTGAACTATGGGTCATGGCAATAGATGACGTTAACTGGGGTAGAAAGCACGAAAATACAACATGATGCAAAATTTTAACAAAACATGCAGCTGATATATCTAAAATGTGATAAAACCTCGTGATTTTATCACTTATTAAAATGCCATGTGTGGTTCTTTCACTTGACAATTGTTTCTATTGGCCATTGTTAAAGAAATCGATGAATCTGATTAGTTGAGTAAAAGGTGAGGGATATATCGGGACTGTTACCCGAAGAAAAGTTCACGCAATTTTAATAGTCACCACGAGAACTTAATTACAGAACTACGAGGAGAATCCAAAAAAGAAAATGTTTATATAACATGTAACTAGAGACAAAGCCAATTGAAATTCTGAACAAATCGACGATGTTTCAACAAACGCTGTTCCAATGCAGCGAGAGTAATTCATATAGCAATTGTACTTTCAATAATAACTATTAACTATTGTTCGCATGCTAGTCGTAACTTCAATCAATAAATGCATTTTGATAGTTATTAACCCGAAAGTTTTTGAAATGTCACAAATATTCACTCAAAGCGCATGTGCAAATACCCTGATATTTGCATGGTGCATCGAATATCCGGTAATATTCTTCGGTTACTAGGTGATTTCTGTAATATGCATTAATATGATTGGTTGAAAATGTCTGAGGGAAATAGGCATATATTTTTTGGCCTCGTGAGATGTAAACATTGGAACTATGCATGCAGCAAAGTGCAATTTCCTACATTCGATTATAAATAGCTAATAATAAACGTACCTACCTACCTAATAACAATTAACTTTTGTACAATTATTTAAAGGTAACAAAAATATGTATTAACATCGCGGCTGAATCAAGATGCGTTAGAAAACTTCTTTTCTGTTTTACGCCAAAGAGGTGGTTATAACCGAAACCCAACCGTCAGAACTTTTAGGACGGCATTCAGAATTGCGTCTATAAATAGTTTAATGGAAGCACCATCGGCAGCCAATTGCGAACGCGACGACGATACATATATGACCATGGACCAAGATCCAAGGGTACAGGCAAACATTTCTACTGCGGCATTGTGTGAAGAAATATTACCTGAGGAATCGTCCTCATCGTCAACGTCGGGTTCAACTGCTGATACTTCCTCATTGGAACAATGTGCCTTAATATATTTTGCCGGCTATTTAGTAAAAAAGTGTTTAGATAAGTTCTGCTGTACGCAGTGCGAAAAATTGTTGCTCAAGTCAAATTAAGTGATGAAAGCGAACTGCTCATTTTATACCGTAATCATGAAAGGAATGCTGATTCTGGTGGATTAAAAGTACCGTCAGATTCTGCAAGAACAATTTGCAGTATTTCAATGCACACATTTCAAAAAGAATTCCATAAACATATGCATAAAATTAAGTTGAAGGAAAGAATTTTAAATAAAATCATCCAGAAAGTAAACTTTTTAGTTACAGATATATATCAGTTAAATAATACCGAATGTGGTAAACATAGAAAATTTATTGTTGAATTACTAGTAACTACACAAATTCACAAAAAGTGTAAGTGGTTTTTTACCTCTTCTGGTTCAGAAAGTGGTATAAAACCACATAGTAAACTAAGAATTTTACAAAATAGGTAGGTAATAGTATTATGTGTGATATTGCGAATTCGTTATTACATGCGAGATATATATGTGTGTGTATATATTATAATAATAAATTGTATATAAAATTGAGCTTTTGTTTTTGTTTTTTTGTATATAGGTCAAATCGACTCATATTAACGTGCGACGATCCGCACTGAACTGTCTTATACATGAATACATTTGCAGCAATCTGGCGGGATCGTAATGATAGGCGCAATCGCGAACGCGCTATTTCGGTACGCCCACCACTGCGATCATACCCGGAGTTATTTATCGTATGAAACCAGGCCAACGAAAATTTTTTTCAGAAGCTATTTTCTAGTAAATGGTAGATTTTTTGAAGGAACTTTTATAAAAGCACCACGGTTTCGAGAAATCTCGAAATATTCAATAAAGAATATTCAAGATGCCCTATACTTCCTTGTAGTACATAAAGTATATGGAAGTAAAAAAAAATATGTATTTAATCTGAAACAAATTAATGCAAGATAATATAAGATACTTTGCCAGTAATATAAGAATAATGAACAAAAAAATCCGTTATAATACCAACATCGATTGTAAAAAATATTTGTTGAATGAAAGTATTCAATGTATATGAATTAAAAATTCGAATGTAAAAGATTGAAAAAGATTGCTTTTAAACGATTACGACAGGTGTGTAAAATGGCCGATTTTCAATTACATTTAAAATTATTATCGTTGCTTTAAATCATAAAAATATAGATATGTAGAAATGAGTGCAGTTGTGCCCACTTGTCTTAATATAATTGTATTAGTTTATTGTATTTAACTTTCTTATACTCAGTTATACTTTCGAAAAAACTTTTCAAATGAAAGTTGTCTAAAATATCAATATCTATAATTTATGTAAGAAAATTTTTTTCCGTAACGTGTACCGTTTTCGA
The DNA here is from genome assembly GCA_959613385.1 of Geotrupes spiniger. Classification (NCBI taxonomy): domain Eukaryota; kingdom Metazoa; phylum Arthropoda; class Insecta; order Coleoptera; family Geotrupidae; genus Geotrupes; species Geotrupes spiniger. Next base: position 8,939,505 of record OY390739.1, read on the forward strand.
GATATGCAAAAAGGTGATAAGAGTAAACCATCACTTCCCGAGAGATTGCGTTCAAAATAGGACTCCTTGCTGCATACAAATGTTAAGTTTAAAGTTTCAGAGCTCTAGCTTTAATCGTTTGGGCCGTAGAGCGCGCAGAGACAGACACACAGTCACGCAGATATCATTATAAAAATAGCCAGGATTGATTCAGGGGACCTCAAAAAGTGTTGAAATCTCGAGTTCGAAAATTGATTCCTATACTTACTTATACATAATGTATAAGAAAGTAACAATTGGGTACGACTCATCAAACCAAGAACAATAACAAACTTCTGTTTATAATTCCGAAAGAAATTGTAATGTTGCATAGATATAGTCCGTAATTACATTAGAGCGACTAAAATAAACATTCACAAAGTTTTCAAACTTATTTCACAATCGCAATTACCTACATATTTGCGTATTATCATAAAACCCTATAATTTCACCGCAACGAATTCTCATCTAATCGTTCACAATGTAACCTTGCGAATAGCCGGCCGATCGAATAAATTTTTCGTCAGACGTTTTTTGTATTCAACTTCAGTTGAACGCTTTTTAATTCATATATCGCCAAATCCATAATCAGCTTATCATCACAATAGGTTTTAATATTAAATCTGCCGTTTATATTTATATTTGATTTGAAATGTTAATAATCAATGAATCGTTTTACAATACACTTTATCTTTCGTACACTCATTATATAGGCACGTCGATCTGCCACCTTGTATATGTATACTAGAGCCAAATGATGAAATATTGTTGGGTTCCTTGCTAATTTAAAATGTTATCAAATGCTGAATATTAATCTAAAAAAAGATAGAGGGCCAATGCGAAAATGCTTAATATAAACCCTACAAACTATGCAACCGTCACAACAAGCCGGTTTCCAATCGTCCCATAAGCGTTGTCTTACTATATGGTAGAGTCCAATATTACAAGTAGAACTTGCGCATTATATTTGCGAAAAACAGAAACAGAAAGCAGAAAGATGGAGGAATTGTCGAGAGCTGAGTTTTTGAGGTAACGTAAATATAATATAATAATAAATATAATATAATAAGTGTTATATTGTTGTGAAACATGAATTTATTTATTAGTTTTTAGATTAAATTACGCTGAAAAAGGTGAGTACATGATAAGATTACTTGGCGAAGAAGGTGACAAAAGTGATGACCATTCGGACAGTGAACGCGAGGATTGGTTTCCCATCGATAACATCGGATAAGCATCGGATAATGAAGATTGCGTTGATGACAAAGCCGAAATTCATAGCGGAATAGAAGAAGAAGACGATGACGACGAAAGAGGCGCTGAGGAGGAGCGTGACAACGAAGTAGCTTCAGATGTTTCAGGGAGCACTAGTACAACTTTTGTGGCAAAATACAAAACGGTTTGGAATAAAACTCCGCCTCAAAACCATCAGACTCCGGCTAGAAATATTGTTAGGCACCGAGCTGGACCGCATATAAGTGCGGAAATGTTATCGATCTCTGGCACATTCAAAAAATTCATCGCAAAATGTACCGAAAATATCTTCAAAGTTTGCAATTACTTGCCATACTTGCTTGACATCACAATTTCTCAAAAAATCGAATAAATGTGTTATATTGTAAAGTATATATCTTATCTATATTATATATTCGAGCGTATTAATTACATATTTTTTTATTTTACCGGTCATCTTGATAAAAGAATTTGTATGTAACAGCAACTCATGGGGTATGCTGGTAGTACTTACTATTTATAGGCATTTACGATATACACAAGACATCTGTGATTATTTGCACCTGTATAAGTGCTAATGATTGGGTCAGGAGATATACTTATTAAAAACCAATTACCACTAAGGAATAATTGGATTAGTTCAATAGATAAAAAAATTGGGGCATCACATTTCGATAATTATAAATGAAATATTAACCAAAATGGTGTTTTAATATTCGTCGTGTAGTAAAAGGTGTGTGCAGTGTTTTCACTGAACCGTAGTAAGTCCTAATTAGTACCATGGGAGCCGGCGTACATTTATTCATAAAATGGTCGAAGATATTATTAAGGAAGAGTTATCACAACAGTTAAATTTAATAAATAAATAAATTTTTAATAAATTGTAGGTCGATACGTAATGGGAAAATTAAACAATTTATTAAAAATACTACATCATCATAATTCTAATCCCTCCCAATATTTTTTACTGAAATTGAGCTGTGATTGAAATATTAGGTTTTGTTTAGTTATCTATTGACGCTAAGCTACACAACGCCCTTAATCATAAACCCTAAAAATTACCACGAACGCAGTGATAAAATTCTCTATTGCTCTCTGCTTTAGTTCACCATATCGGACATTCTAGCGGCTTGGTTGATTTTCTAAACGATGCAAACTAGAGTGGAAAAATTGCAATATGCAACGACGGTGCTCGTGCTGGAAGATTCCAAGCCAGTGTGTCTGAACACAGCGCTTGATCCACAGAGATTTCCTGGTATCCAAGGAATGAGTCCTACTACTCAAGAATTTTTTGTCAACTTTGTAAGGACATGGGTGCAGCACATTTACCCTTTATTTTGTATTGCGTAGCAAGATGGTTATCATGTGGGACATTTTTGCAGCGCGCTTATGAATTAAGAGATGAAATCACCATGTATCTAGAAGTGGAAAATCGGCCGGTAGCCGAGAAAAGCAAGATAATTTATTTGTGATGAAATGGGGCTAATTGGTACACATATCTGAGAAACTTAATACCGTGTATCTTCATCTTCAAGGAGCAAACACACATAGGTTGGATACGACCGATAAAGTTAATGCTTTTTGTAGAAAATTGGAATTGTAGAGCAGCAAAAAACTTAGAAATGTTTGCAAATGTGGATGAATGAATTGATCTTTACAATCCTAAAGAACAACACGTGAAAGTTATTTTTGTAACCAATAAAAATCATTTAGCCATGAAAAAAAGGATTATAATTCCTGATTACAACTTGGTAGCTAGGTATAAATACCTATTTCAAAATAAAATTTAAGTGCCTGCAATACAACGTAACACCGAATTCCGCAAGAGTGAAAATCAACATAGAGACAACGACAGCCCAACAGGTTAGGAAACAACTACACATGGCATGGGTTAAACAGGAAATATTCGACAGAATTAACTTGTACACAAGCTTACCGAATCGGGAAATCCTACAAATCAGCAAAATCGTATTAGAACGCAACGGCACACAACACCAGATAATCAACTACGTCGTTAAGAGCTTAGAGCCATTAACTCAGCAATATTACTTTCGCTTCAATAACGAATTTTATCATCAAACCGGGGGATTGATTGCTCTTGGGAGTCTACTTGCAATACGTGAAAAAAAACATCGCGGAAAAGTATCAAACGAACTGCAAAATTAAATCCTGGCTCTAATACGTCGATGATATCTTATGTATCAGCGAATACACAAAATTAACTACTTAGACCTCACCATCGAAAGGAAAACACAGAAACTGTAATACAGCATATATAGGAAACCTACATAAACAAATTACCATCAGGTTATCGGGATGTTGCGTGTTAATACACGCAACATCAAAACAACAAAAACAGGCGGCTTTTCGAAGTCTACTACACAGAGTCTGGCTACGAAAACGGTGTCTCGGAAAGACAAGGACGAGTCACGAAGGTTAGAATGGCCGATGGGTCCGCGGGAAATCTCAGAGACCGGATCAACCTGAACCTCGCTACGAGAGGGGGCACGAAATCGAGTCGCCATTCTGGGTGATGGAGAACGCCATCGGGATGGACGTGTTGGGAAAACTGAATTTGATCCTCAGCACTGGCAACCGAGAAGTCAAAGAGAATGCCCAGGACGATCTAGACTTGGGAAAGCTGGACATCGACCTGTCTCCTGAACAACAGGAGACACCACATCACCATACCACTGCGGGACGCACAAACCTAGTGCATCACGAGATACGACAAGCCGGGAGCGAATCCTACGAAGCAAAGATATTATCCGTGCAATCCGAGAAAGCTGGACCTGATGCTCGCCGATGATGTGATCGAGCCAAGCAAGAGTCCGTGGAGTTCACCAGTCGTGATGGTCACGAAAAAGAATGGAGCTTCTGTAAAAGTGAACGAGGTTACAGAGAAGGATGCTTACGCAATCCCCGATTTGCGTTATTCTGGATAAATTGCGAGGGGGGAAATATTTTTCCACCTTAGACTTGCGTCATGGTTACTGCCAAGTACCACTGTGGGAATAAAGTCGACCGATAACAACTTTTACAGACCGTGCAAAACTTAAACTTACTTACTGTGCGCTAGCGTCCCACTCTAATAATAAGGGCCATCACATAAATAATGGCAAAGTCTTGACACATAATAGCAAGTTACCCCAGAGATTCTTCATTGAAATGTGAGGAATAACGCCATGAACTTCAAAAAGGATAAAGAAAATCTGAGCACTATTTACACCTGCCTCATTTTTTAATTAATTACTTTAACTTAGTTTTTTCCTGAGTAATTCGTTACTTGAATGGGAGATGCATATTTCAACTACTCACAACCTATATCGATTTTCCATACTCCGTCCTTGTCTTTCTCTTTAGGTTATTTTGTAGCTTCTTTTGCAGTTGGTCTCGGTAACTTTATTTTTTCGCGGTTGGACATACTATGTTGTTACTAAGGTTCAAATTCGCATAATCTGATTTTCGTTAATTTAATGGCTGCAACGGCTTTAGCGTGGAATACGTTGTAAACTTTTAACTTGTTTTAAACAAAATGTAATTATGTAGTGCTGATTTTTTATATTTATAACTTTGATCCTGTCACTCGTCGTTTTGTGTTAATCTTTGTAATGGGTCATTTTTTAATCTTGTAAATTTTCGTGTAAGTACTTACTATAAATTGTTTTTATACTAAATTTACTATTTTTGTTTATTGTTAACTTATAGGATTTGAAAAGGCCTCAATGAACGAGGCGAAACGTTAGCCAGAAAACTTTGAAGTGATTTCTCCCTTTGATCGTTAAATACAGTGAATGCTGTTTTTTATACAGTACAAAACTTTTTAATTTAACCTTTAACTATAACGATTATTATACGTGGGACTTTCCATTATATATATATTTAACAACAAAAGCGTTAAATAGAATAACAGATTTAACAGCAACGAAATACGACACTGAAACGAGAGTAGAAGTTTTAGATCGACCGCGTAAAGAGATTCTGCATCGTAATATTGCTCCGAATAATAACTCCATGTAAATAATTGAACAAATAAGGATGTTTGTCGTAGAATTAAGTTAGATAAGGTATGTAAAAGATTAGAATAGAATTAGATATAATATAATTATAAAGTTGAGGGGGGAGGTATCTGTTGACAACGCAGACAGTGGGGAGTATTGGGTGGTGCACCGTGCTCTTTGCTACAGATACTTGGGTGGCAGCCTCCGCGTGGACCCCTCTGGGCGGCCTATTTATTGGGTCGGCGAAGTGCCACGAAATAGTCTGCTGACGCGGCGAGAAGCTGCGATTAATCGACGGGAGTTTTTCTCAAATCTTTTTTTCCTCCATACCGAGTTTTCCAGGATGGATCCCGTCGCTAACGCTGTGAGGGTTTACTACGTATGTGGCAAGAATTTTGCCATGCAGCATAAAGCCCGATTCTGCCGGGAGAGGATCATTCCTCCCGTGCAGACCCAGAGGGCGGCACTCTGGTCTGTCCGAGTCGACTTGAAGTCAACTTGATGATGCAAAAGCCCAGGAAATTTTCGCCGTGGCAACAATTGCGTACAACCCAGCTTTTAGAACCTGATTGGCAGCCGTGGTCCGTTTTAAACACCAATAGCTACTCTGGATGACTCTCGGTCAAATTTAGTTTAAAATTTAAAAATAATGTGAAATAGCATCGGGTGTATATAAGCAGACCAGCATACGATTCGACTCAATTCGACATCGAGAGCGAAAGCTTCGCTTGCGACAATATTCGAAACTCCAGAAGTTAATTGTTAAATTGCATTGCCTTTGAATCTACTGTTAATTTAGAACGATTTATTTGTGCATCGTTCTGCAAAAGCCCTGAGTAAATAATTGTATTATTTATATCGAGTCTCAATTTGTATGGTGTAGTTTTGTAACTGTTAAACTGAGTTTTGTTCGCAATACTTGCATTCATAGTTAATAAATAAAACTTTGGATTTATTTTAGTTGTTTTCTTTTCACGACAGTGAAACTTTTGTATTTATACATATTTACGCTCGACTTTGAGATTTGTGTTTATTTTCTGTACTTTATTTAACAATTAAAATCTGCACTGGGCAATTTATCAACCCAACCTCTTCCGACGTATCGACAGACAGTAAATAAAAGTTTATTGATCGCAAAATATAATTAATTCATCATTATGACATTCATAATTGCAGCTTGTGATGGATTTTTCAATTCCCACATGACGTACAGGTAATTGGTGTCCAATATTTCACTCAGGAATGAAATGGACATTAGGAATGAATTATAAATTATAATTAATGATTTATAACAACATTTGTTGTTTAATAAAATGCACTAAAATTTAACGTAAAAGTAGCACTATTTGGTGTTTGAACCCGTGGAATAGTTGGGGTGTTAAGTTTTAATTAGATCCCTCATCTTACTTCGCAAATGTGAAGAGGCCTTGTTAGTACAAGAACAGCTATGACAATTTGACCTCAAATGATATTTATGCTTTAGTTTGAAATGTTGTGAATTTACAATGTATATGCTATTGGAAACGTGCGTTTCAAATTAATTGAATAATAACATGATATTTTACTTTGATTATATCGATAATTAATCAGCACCACTGTAAGTTATAGAACATATTTTATAAGTGATTCGTTTTAATGCAAAGTATAGATCTGCTTAAAAAGTACACTGTATTAATAAAATTCTAGATAATTAAATTCATCAATTAATATTTACCGCGGAACAAACTTACTCGTATTACAATATGTTGAAATATAATCAATTATAATCGCTTAAAGGTAGATTATATTATATTTCAAAAAATCTATACACCGATGGGATGAACAACGTTAGTCTAGATTTTACTGAGGATGCATCTTGACCCCTTTGTTGCGCTGACCCATTTTTCGTGAAGTGTTTCATGCCTATACTTGAACTGTGCATTCATAAACATATCTGAATCGAACTGACAACGTCAAAAGGCACTCTGCTTATCTTGTAGTACCGTCTCCAACAAATTCATAAATTATATTCTCCTTCAATGAGTATTCATTGAATTGATGCACAAAAGGTCGACACTCGTCGAGGCGCACCTTAAAATAATATAATTAATGAGACAATATGTAGAATAATTTTATATTTTAAATTTGCGGATTCCTTTTTCAGTACGAATATGATCGTTTTTCTTGAATGGTGCAGGTGTAGCATACTTGCACCGTTGCTGTTGTCTGCATTGCAATAATTGCAAATCTGTCATCAGCTTGTATATATATGATAATATAGTTCAAACGTTGTCCGGACGAATACCTCCTATTTTTGAGTCTAATTTTGTTGTTTTTTAAATCATAAATGGCAATTTTAGCCAAACACGATTCTTAATCATTGCAAAGTAAAATATCTGCAGTCTTATGTTTTGTCTTGTTCCAGAAATCCCGTAAATTGTGTAAGTAATTTAGCAAACATCACGTCCAATCTCAGTTGTAATTGAAAACGCCTATTTGCACCATCCGTTTACAGAAATCATACATATTATTGGCGGTCGAAGATATTACATATGATTCCCATATCACCACATCATAATAAATCATATACTTATATATACAATATTTTTCTACGTATAGAATTAATTGAACAAGAAACCTATGAAATACACATTTTGAAGTTATTGAGCAAGTGAACAGTGCAAAAGCATCGCTACTACGATGCTTTTGCACTGTTCACTTGCTCAATAACTTCAAAATGTGTATTTCATAGGTTTCTTGTTCAATTAATTCTATACGTAGAAAAATATTGTATATATAAGTATATGATTTATTATGATGTGGTGATATGGGAATCATATGTAATATCTTCGACCGCCAATAATATGTATGATTTCTGTAAACGGATGGTGCAAATAGGCGTTTTCAATTACAACTGAGATTGGACGTGATGTTTGCTAAATTACTTACACAATTTACGGGATTTCTGGAACAAGACAAAACATAAGACTGCAGATATTTTACTTTGCAATGATTAAGAATCGTGTTTGGCTAAAATTGCCATTTATGATTTAAAAAACAACAAAATTAGACTCAAAAATAGGAGGTATTCGTCCGGACAACGTTTGAACTATATTATATTTAATAGTAATTTGCAAGAAACAATCAGGCCTTTAATTCCCTAGATGCAACTGTGGGAGGCGAAAATCCTTAAATTTACCTACTGAGTTTTAAAGCCAGTAGAAGGAACGAAAAATTCTGGTCTGTTCGCAAGCTGTATCAATGGACTTGGCTTCAATACGAATTTGAGAGTTTTTCTCTAACACAATAATAGCTGTCATGATGCGAGAAGCTTTGAATTGCATCTTATTTTTCTCGTGTTTTTATGTACCCCCAGCGAAGTTGGTACCGCTACATCATCTGGAATTGGGATTTCTGGGTTCGAAGGGAAACACGACAAGCTCGTGACCGCGTTGACAGATCAGCCGAACCCACGCCCGCGTGCTACATCAACATGTGTACCGTGGACCTAGTTTTAAACGAGCTTTTTTTATTGTCAATCATGTTTTCGCGTTGATATGCCGGGGATGTTTTCTTTAGTGTAACCTTGAGTTGTATATCGATTGAGTGATCTCCCAATTAACTCTGCCCAAAGGGGGTACAGACGTATTGACGGGTGTCTTGCCAATAACTTATGCCTCCAAGGTATAATTAGGCATCATCGGGACAAAGCATTAGCCCATCATCTGACCACTCTTGACCTCAGGAAGGCGTTTGCTCTCCTCTCTCACGTAAGTATTTTCAGGACCCTGAGGAGATTCAACGCCGATGAGAAAACTATTGAATTTATCAAGAATGATAACACGGATGTCACGATCGCGGTCTATGTGGGAGGGGAGCGTACGGAGCTTCTGCGGGTACATAGGGGGGTTAAGCAAGGCGATCCGCTTTCCCCCTATTTGTTTAACCTGGTCCTAGATGAACTTTTGGACGAGCTCTCGTCCGATGATGGACTCAGGATCGATGATCATCAGGTCAGTTGCTTGGCATACGCTGATGATCTGGTGTCTATGCTGTAACACGTTCCCTCCACTTTATCGACGGCCTCCCGATCCGTCAAGTGTCCCCCGGCGAGTTTTTTAAATATTTGGGAGCGTCTTATGATGGCGTCCTTTGATGGCGTCGAACCTCCATCAGTCGACGCTATTATTACAATGCTTGGGCGATTAAGATCTTCTCCGCTCAAACCGGCCCAAAATCTGGTTCTTCTAAAGACGTACTTAATCGCCAGAATTCTTTATAGACTGCAAACCCCGAAAATTAATAAGAAAATTCTTTTTGCGATTGATCGCCGTATACGGGTGGCAGTGAGGGGCATTCTCCACCTTAACAGAACATGCGCGTCGTCTTTCATTCACGCTGATGTGAGAGGCAGGGGTCTCGGAGTTCTACCGCTCCTACACACTATACCCCGTATCTTTCTAGATCGTCTCCTGAATCTGTCATCGATTCAAGAGCCACTCGTGACTGCCACCATGAACTCCGGCCTTGTAAAGGGTTTGAAGTCCAAGTTGTGCAATATTTTACGTCCCCTTGCCCCGAGTAAAACTGCCGTCAGGAATCATTGGCGGCAGGAACTCGACATGTCTTACTCGGGCAACGGTCTTATACAGGGCTCCTCATCCCAATCCAGCGGTGCTTGGATCTCTAGTCCACCAAAACACTGGTCTGGGCGTGAGTACGTTACAAAACAAAATGCCATACATGCAAAACAACTATATAGAACAAACGGGCCGGAAATTCAGAGGCCGATACAAGAACATTCAGCATACATCATGCATTTAAAACACGAAAAATAGACAGTAACTACGCAGAGCACCTCATCAAAAACAACGACAAACCCAGGACAATAGACAGAACAATGAAAATACTTCACACCCAACAATAAAGCAAGACAAATCAAAATTTAGCAATCACATCATCAACATACAAATCAACAGCACCTCGGACTCGATATTCACCCTCACCTACTTTACAAAAAAACCGCTGATAATTCCTGCAACAGCCCAAACGCGTCGTGGTCAAACCGACAAAGAAAATGTTCGTCAGAACAAGGGAACTCAAGAAACCAACGATATGGACATTACTACATGATAGAAGTTTAAAACAAAAATAACGATTATAAGGCTGATTGCGTTTATCCTACAATATTTATGTCGCCTATTACCGAACATGTTACGTACACTACCATTGTCATTCTAAAAAATCTAGTTGGGGCATGGATGGAATCTCTGCTGATATTTTAAAAACATGTACTCATTTATTGCAGTTCCGTTTACTAAATTAATGAACCGTTCCATCTGTAAAGAGATATTTCTAGAAATATTTAAGATAGCAAGAATTGTTTCCATTTTTAAAAAGAGTGACACTGTGGATAATTATCGACGACTGTCAACGTTTTCGAAGAAATAATGTTACACAAATTGCTATCTTTCATCACTCATTATAATATTATAAGTAGTGCTCAGCATGGTTTTCTAAAAAATTGGTCTACAACTACGGCCATATTAGACTTCATAAATGAGCTACATGCGATTTTAGAAAAACGGAACCATTGCATAGGTACTTTTATGGACTTCAGTAAGGCGTTTGTTCTTGTAAATCACACATTACTTTTAATAAATTATAAAATTATCGTAAATATCTTAATATTTATTTAGAATATTTCATAGAAACATTACATCATGATACATCTGATGGAATTTATTATAATGACTGTTTTGAACAGTTTTATACGTATTTTCGTTGTTGTTTCTTTACAATAACGTCCTTTTGCAGCTGTCGCATTTTAACTGGCTGACTGAAGTAGGATAATTTTCCTAGGCAAATGTAAGTCATATCACACTATCTTAATAACATTGTTTCGATCAATTTGCAATTCTGTTTTAAACATTTCTACTAGCTTATATTCCCAATGCACGTCGAGCTCTTGCCAGCCTTTAATGGAAAACCCTTTCATCTGGAATATTCTGCTTTCGGTGGTTCTAATCGTTTATAAATATTTGAATTCGGAAGTGGAACTCCAATCGCGTTGATCACCGTACCACCATCATTAATAGTTATGTATATGTATAGTAATTTCCGCCAGCTTTGTTTTACAATCAAAAAATGTTTAGAAATTTAAATTGAAAGCACACACCACAAAGATACAAAATATATACAAATATGTAAAAATACTGTCTAGATGTGAACATGCAATAAATTATAATAAAGTTTTATTGAAGCTAAATGCAGCAACATTCGAATTTGTGCAGCTCAAATTAAACATTTCTATAATTTTAATAAAAACACAAAAAAAGATAATTGAAATATGAAAGAAGAATTTTAGCGCTCGTACAAATTAGGGAGTTTGCTGGCTATATCTAAGAGATGGTCGACTCAGCGATGAAGAGGGCAATTAGATCGACGTGATGTTTCAATTAGGGAAAATGCAACGGGACTCCCAGGAGAAATTCTTTTTCGTTGGAAACGGGATGCGCTCTCGTCGCACTAAATATTAGAACCAACGTAAACTCTGAAGGAAAAGAATTAAGGACACAAGTGACATTGATTCTCAAGGATTCGTCCATTAAGTTGGTGGCGAAGAGGAAAAGGCGAAACTTTCTTCTGAACAACCAGCGCTATTAGTTATTCGACCACGCACAAAGGATGTGCCGCAAAGGTCACAAATCCAGCACTTGCACCAAGGACCGTGCCGATCCAGCCAGCTATGCGGCCAGTTATAAAGGCTGAACTGCTTATACTGCCGCACACCAACAGCTGTAAGATACTGTAACTCCAGTAGCAGCAGCCAACAGTGGTGCAGTACACGCACAATGTTTGCGCAGAAACATCAAGAAAGTTCACAAATCTTCTGCAAACATTGCGCACAGCAACGATTCACTATAGGAAACTACGATCCAGCCAGTGCCGGAGGATACGACAGCCGCCAGCAAAACTGGACTTACTCGAAAGAGTGGACCAGCAAAATCAAGTCCTCGAAGTGACTAGTACCAGGTCTCGAGATCGCTGAAATGCTGAGCTACGCTCTTCAAGACATAAGAAGAAGAAGACGGAAATTCGAAACTACGCGAATATCGGAGGAGGAAACTGCGGATGATTTACTTGAATTGAATTGTGTAAGTGGTCCCAAGTGTAAGTAGGTCGTAAGTGTAAGTAGGTCATGGAATCCCCCCCCCCCCATTCATGGTTCGATCAAGCATGATCGTCCTTTCATTTTCACCCTTTTTCAAAATTGTTACCTAACTTAAATTCAATTTTAATGGCTCTAATTTTCTAATACTGACCAATCAGTTGTAAAAATTTGGCGCTGTAACCGACAATGATTGATTGGGCCTAAGAGGCAGCATACAGAGTACCGGAAGTTATATTATGACTCCGTGGTGAAAATGTCTCTTCTATGTTGCATAAAATTGCATTGCATATTTAGAGGTGAAGTTTAAACATTTTTTAGTTTATTAAGCTGAGCTATGATCAAAGCATGCACGAGTTTTATTTTCATTTTCCTTTGCAAATTCATCAATGAGCAATGCTATAAAATGTATTTTAATCTTTTAAATAATTTATCATCGAAATTAACAGGTTGTTAAAAATCAACAATGTTTCAAAGCGCAACAATATTGCCGGCACCTATGGAAAAATATTCAGAATCTGCAACCATAACATAAGCTCTTGAATTTAACAAAGGAGCATGCGTTGTGGACCAACGAAAATTTCCTTGCAATTAGGAGTACCTACATGATACACTATCAACAGCATTACTAATCTTAACAAAGTAAAATATATGAGATATTGATAACAGCCCTCCAGTGAAATATACAGCATGAATATTAACATAAACATGAACATAGGCCAAGTAAATATTCAAAACAATTGTCCCAAAGATTTAATGTAAATTTTTAAAAACGTAGCCTAAAGTTGTTACACTGAAGCTTCGCTGAAGTGCCTCGGCTAATTTCAGTGGGAAGTGGGGTATTATTAATTCCAGTCCGCAGTAAGCTAACTACGGAGGCTAAACGATGAAATAGAAACAAAATACAGACGAACTGAACACGGTACGAAGAACAGAGGGATAACAAGAGGGGGAAGTGAAAAGAAATTCTCGAACACTTTAATGCATGTTTCTCAAATGTAGTATACCTAAAGACATCAACTCAGGGGGTGGAAGAATAGTGATATGGACTATTTGGAACATACGATTTTGGACAATGTACAATTTACTGTATAATTTTGTGCAGTGGGAAATATAAAGGATATGGGTGTGAAAAGAGGAGGAGTACAGTTCAGAGAATGCACACCAAAAGACAATTAGAGAGGAGAAAAGCTGTGATTAATGTATGCAATATTCACTAGACATAAAATATATGCGACATCGCAGGAGGATGGAAGAGTAATAATAAACTGGGGGAGAGTGTGGTTTTTAATTATAAAAAAGTACTTAATATAAAATCTATAAAATTAAAAAAATACACTTGATTTTTAACAAATATAGATGCATATTTCAGCAATGTAGTTGCAGTCCGCAGTAGAATATAAACATGAAAGTGTTAAGCTTAGCCTTTCTAGCTCAGTAGACCACCATATCTGTAGATTTTTTTTAAATGAAGTGTGATTGGTTTCCTCTAAATTTTAAAGATTTTATACTTGTAAGTTAATTTTTCACTTACTCTAATATGTTTTATATTTGATATTCAGTTGGTACGAACTTGGCAAACAGGGAATACTTACTGCAGTTTCCCATAAAACCAACATATTTATACGTTCAACAGTTTCACTGCTCCTTCATCCACGATCAAAAATTGCATACAAGTTGAGTAATGTATAGGTATCGAACGTGGAGTGTAGTTTGCTATAATAAGATACTATACATAATAACACACACTTTGCGGAACAATGTGAAGTTGGGTGCTATTTAGTAATAAATATTTGTTAAGTAGTTTTATTTGTGGTGCACTTTTATTTACAGATCGTGTACGTTGTTAATAGCACTCCGTGAAATATTTACTAATGTTTTACTTAACCAATTTAATGTTTTTTCCGCGTGTCAATTAATATCGACTTTTGAATTTGAACTATTATTTAATTACTGAAGATTTTTATCGGTAAAGTAACTCAACGTTAATTTTAAAACCAACATATAAAACAACTAAAATTGAAATATCCTGCCAGCAGATACATCAGTTACAGAGTCGTTCATAGATAATTGGCATCATAAGACATTTTATTATGCTAGTATTACATGGTTCATAAAAATGTTTTAGAACTGCGGATGCATTAGCAGTCGCGGTATTAACAAAAACATAAAACGTGAATTGTAACGTTACAGCCAGAAATGTAGTTTCATTGCGCAGTGACCTGTTTCCATAGTAGCAATATAAATAATTTATGTATTCAGAGTTTATAAAATTCTACATTTCAAACTTTGCGGAATAAAACATGACGGTACGTGATTACTTTTCGCAATATACCAGGTGTCATTTTAGTGTACTTCTTCCAACTGTCTGAACTATTTATAATCGGGTCAAAATTCTAGTTTGATTATGATTCCATATTTTTTGTAAAATTATAAAGACGTTTTTTTAATTTTAAATGCAATTACAGGAGCGAAGAACAGGAGGTGGGACAAAGGACAGAAAAGATGATTCAGAGTGTAAAATTGGGTTATTAATATTGTTGTATTTATGCCAATAAAGGTTTGTTTTTTTATTTTTCAATATTTGGCAATTTGCTTAAATTTCTTTTCAGTATCCAACACATTTACGTTGTTAAAGTCAAAGTTATGGTTATTATTAATTAAGTATAAAACTAAAGCACATGTTTTTTTTTTAAATCCTACAATCACTTTTGTGTTGAACTACTGTAGTATGTAACCACTGAGATGTCTGCCCAATGCAGCCCCCCCCCAATCTATGCAGTCAATTCTGTAAACAACCTTTCTAACTTAAGGGGCAAAGATTACGTTGTTGCATGAATGCATCTATAATGTAGCTGAACATTTGAAAAAATATTCCATCACAAATGTAACGACTACAAATTACATTTAAATATTTCTTATAATTAAAAATTCGAATTCATTCAAAATAATAATGTTGCTAAATTTAATAGATTGAAAAGTAGTGTAACAGACTTAAAACTTTTTAGAAACAACAGCAGGTGGTTTGTGTCCAACGTGCAATTTCCGGACGATGTCAGAATTTTTTTTCATTAGGCCCCAAATTTTGTATTAACGTTTCACCTAGAGAAATTCATATTTACTTTTACTGATGTAGAAAATTTGATGTCTTGTTGCCCTGGTGGTAGTAAGAATCAGGTTAGGGCTTATATAGGTAATGTAGTCCACTACTACTACTACTAATAGCTGATAATGGCAATGTAACTTTTGCTGCCTGAAGATTATAACAGTAGGATGATGACCTACTCAAGTATTATAAATGAATAAAGTTTATATCCCAAGAAATGTATAAGCATTTACCTGTTAATAACTCAGCTCCTTCTAGAATATATAGTCTCCCCAAAATACATAAGAACAATTATCTGAGACATTCGTTTTTGTTTAATTTGATGTTTTTCGCTGTTTACCAACGTGCCTTGATTTGGTCCTGGCCATTACGAACAAATCTAAATATAACTTAAAAACAGTCGGTTACTTTTCACCAAAGTTGAAGACAAGGTCCCGGACAGGTACAGATCGGGGGTTGTTTACAGAATTCTAAACGTAATTATAATAAGATTGCGGGGGTTGTTACACTGGCCAGACTTCTCAGACTTACATATATATTAGAGTAGATTAACACAAACGTGATTGTAGAATTTAAAAACTCATGTGCTTTGGTTTCATACTCAATTGATAATAACCATAACTTTTAACAACTTAATTGTATTGGATACTGAAAAGAAATTTAAACATGTGCAAACTCTGTCAATTTTAGGACACACGTAAACAAGTTGAGTAATATTATTCATATTTGTTGCAACCAGGTAACAACAAAAATGTTGTTTTCCATTTATTTGATAATTTACTCTTCTAATTCACTTTTCTAATGTTACAGTAGCGATTACCAAGAACCTTAGTCGTTGAAATACCTTTCTTCATGGACCTGTTTTAATTAATGTTCACTATACCATTGAGGTGTAAGATTCGTCCATCTTTCATGTAAATTTTACATTTTTCTGTCATATTTGACCAGACACATTTTCAATTTGAATTATTTTTGAACTTAATTGCAGCAATCCTTTAATATGTTGACACAGGACATAATACCATAAAACTTAATTATTGTATCATAAGTGTGGATGATAATAATAATAACAAATAAATTACAGTATTTAGAAATTAGTATTGGAATATGATTACAACATGGCTAGAGTTTCACCAGTGAACCCAGCACCCGTAGGTGAAATATTTAAGCGCCGGTGAATTTTTTTCACCTTCTCAATCGGTGCTTCGACGATATAGTCAGTAAATTGCAAGGAGCACATAATTAATATACATTATATGTGTAAACGATTTTCCCCTCTAATAATTAATTAATGGATTAATGAACATATCCTAGTATTTTTCATAACTTGTACCTTAACGTTCAGGCGAGAGGGTAAGTAACTGGCAAGATATCGCCAAGATTCCGTTCGAAAGGATCAATTAAAAATTATACGGATTTAAACTGGGGGAAATTAAACTCGTAACAGTGCAGCAAAATCTAATTGCATCACGAAGTTTCGAGACATTATCAGGTGAGTGAAAGAATATTGAATTTGTTACGAACTTCTGGGGAAATGTAATCTTCGTTAAGGTGTTTCTTAGCGTTCCTGTGATACTGATGATTGTTATACGTATTGCTGTGAACCTGGCACCGTTGAGCTTTACGTGGTCGGTGCCAAAAATCGTTCTGTGAACCTGGTGTCATTGATCCCCACGTAGTTTTTTCTGGAATTTTATGAATGTAATTCTTTAATATATTTTCTTTGTGAGGATAATTTTAAACCGGCATCTCCTTATTCGAAACAAGATTTTTCCACACAATTAGTCCTTATCATAAAGTAAAATTTCATATATAAATGAAACGGAGAATAATTAAATACACTAATATGACAAAACATGTTCAACCAAAGCAAGATAAAGGACATTCACAATACAAAATAGATACATCTTGGATCAGGCTATCATAAAGGTTCGGCACTGGATCAGTTCACGTTGATGGATTCAAATGGTTTTGAAAAACAAAACACTTGTTTAAATATCGAATATATACGTAACAATATATTACTTCCTACTATTATTATATTACTATTATTCCAGTGGTAGCATAGCATAGAGTAAATAAATGTGTCTTGTCCTGCACTGGACTGTCAGGAAATATAGGAACATGTGACATTAAATAATAAAATTCAAAAGCAGTTTAAAAGATATATGATAAGCAATGAAACGTCCCATAAAGTGGGACGACATTGAAGTGAAGTGAAACATGTACGTAATGTTTCACTTGAAGAATTGCAATTCATTGAAGTAGATTTATTAGACCAACGTACAGAATAATAAACAAATAATAATTACAACAAAATATACGTTACGACCAACTACGATAACGTTTCTTTAACTGTTTCGGCCGGGTAGATCTTAAAAATCTCTGGGGTGATATCGTGGAGAGAGGATGGATGTGCGTCGACGTGCTGCCAGTTTAAAATTTTGCTGATGACGTGTGAGTGATATTCAAAGGCGAGACAAAGATAATATCGATACTTTTATGGTACAGCGACCCTGCGCGTTTCCTAAGAAACATATCATAGCATTTTTTATTTCCCAAAAGTATACATTTATTTATAACTCAATAGTATTACTACTTAACTAATTATATGAAATAAAGAGAGACATAGAGGAGGCGTTCAAAAAGGAGGGAAATGGAAAGAAGATAATATTGGCGAAATTGACAAAAGAGCGGGAAAGGAGGAAGAAAAAAGCTGAATTAGGGGGGCAAAAGAATATACATAGACAATGATTTGATGGAAAAGGAAAGGGAAATCCAAAGGGACAATTGGAAATACGCAGTGAGGGAAAGGGAGTAAGGTATTGAGTCAGGATGGGATACAGGCAGTTGACGGTGGATAACACATGGCTGGAGTGGGAGGGGGAAACGAAGACGCTAATAACAAAACACTAAGGGATTCGGGGGACAATTGGGGAGGAGAAGAAGGAGGAGCAAGGGGAGAGAAAGAAAGGGAGGGCAAGCGAAATGAAGAGAAAAAGAGGTTGGCGATATGTTTCTGGAATGTAGCGGCATGGAAGAAATGGGTGAAAGAAGAGGGAGGTGAAAACAGATACCTCAGGGAATATAGGGGAAGGTTCGATTACATAGGTCTAACAGAGACTTGGATGGAGCTGGAAACATGGAGGAAATACAGTAATAAGATATCTAGTGGGTATATATGGGAGTGGAGAGAAGGAGTGTGTGGAGTTGTGAAGGACCCACTCCTATAATATGTGTATTGTTTATTGTAATTATTATGTAATTCATTGAAAAATCCTTTGTATCACAATCGTTATAGTGAAAAATGAAATTGAAAAATTACTGCTAAAAACAGTATTCGTGTTTAAACGATTGGGAAAAAAGTCATTAATTTATCGAAGCATTTTCAAAGCCTACAATGTATACAATACTATGAAAATGTATTCAAACAATTTACAAGAGAAAGGAAAAGCATTATCAAACGCCTCCAAGGAAGCAATGCTGCTGATACTTTAAAAAACTGAAGTAATACAACAAAAAATAGCATATTTCCGGAATAGACATATTTAGTTAACACAGTGTAGAAGACTTTCCCTCATGCCAGCTCATATTGCACACAGGAGCAAAAGTATAGATGCATTATTACCGGCTTGAACAAGAAAACTACTAGAGAAGCTGAAACTATCAACAAAAGGTTAAAAATCAAATTAATAATTTTCGAAATCAATTATACCAATGCCATGTTACGCTACCTGAGCAGATCTTTACGATGTCTAATAACGAAAGCGCAGTCATTACTGCCTCGAGAAGTTACTCACGATTTCAATTTACATCAAATTAATAGTTACAATTTTCTTTTCAACAAAATTAAAAATTTCAACATAATGAAATTGTTACAAAATGATTATGGTTATGGTTAATACCCCTCGACATCAGGGATTTCATCGCTTTAGGCCCTAAATTTGCCTAATGACATTTCGATGTATAAATTATTAGCAAAGGTTGAAGATCTCCTTAGCGATGTTGAACTTAACAAAAGAGATTTGTTTAGGTCTGAAATTACATATTTTATAACTGATTTTATATATAAAGAGTCTGATCAGCCAGGGGATCTTGAAACAACTCAAAAACGTTGCAGTAGATTCCTCAATAATAATCCTAACATACTAATTGTTAGAGTCGACAACGTCACCGTCACCATAAATAAAGAGGACTACGTTAGCAAAATTAATGAGTTGCTTCAGAACCCGCTCACTTTCAGATTTATCACAAAGGATCGAAAACATCCTTTGAAAAGAGGAATAACAATTTAATAGCTCTACTTAAAAATAAATCTTTGATTGATGAACCTACAAAGCACAAATTAATTATTCATAATTCTATTGCTCCTAAATTATATGGCCTCCCTAAAATTCATAAAGCTGAAATCCCCCTTAGACCCATTGTTTCTTCAGTACAAAGGCCTACCAAATGTTTATCCAAATTTATTGCTGATATCCTGTCTATAGCTTTTCAAGAATATAATTCCTTTCGTATCAAAGGTAGTTTTACCTTTTTGGAACTCATCAACAACTTTCAAATTTTCAGAAAAGATAAACATTTAGATGCAGTGAAAAAGGACGAGAGAACTTCATCCCTGGCCCAGCACGTCATAATCACCTCATACACGATCGACTTCAAAAACACTAAGATGACAGCAACATCGAGCACTACAGGAGAAGAATCATCAGCGAAGCCATAGAAATCGAAAAACGATCGCACAACTTAAACACTAGGGACAACACACGAAGGCTACCACTCACATGGAAACCAGCACTAACCAAGTTAGTACAAAAGAAAAGGAAACAGATTCCAAACAACACACAATTAAGAGAACCCACGACGCAGAAGATTTTGCACGATCTGCATGATTCATTCCTGACCTCTTGGACTTACGCGGCCAGACCTAGTAACTTACGTGAAATTATCACCGCGGGATGTAACTAAAAAAACCGCGAAATCGCCAAAATACGTCTTAGCCCGTAAGTCATACGCGATTGTCCCCAATGGATAAACAAGTTTTGTTTATTGTATTGACGTATTTCGTGAATAGTAATTATTATGGCGTTAAGTAGCGTCGATTCGTTACTGGCAATAGCTAGGGCTCACGCCTTCTGATTTACTAGGTCATAATTGCTAGTGATATTTGTAGAGCAAATTATTCATTATTTTTGTTGAGGCTTGATCCATCATATATGGGACATTTCTAAATCCGTATAATTTACACACGCATTAGTAAACATGGTGCTACGTTAATAAATTAGTCAGGTAGAGAGGGTAAATTCGCAAATTTTATTTGCGAATTATTTTAAATGTAATTATAAATTACATTTAAAATTAGGTAATATGGGAACGCAAAAACAATTTGCATAATGGAAAAGAATAAATTCGGTGGAAGCGCGTGGTGCAATATAAAAAGGACTGCTTTATGTTCGCAATTATACGGTCAAAAGTAATTATTTGCTCGTCCTCAGGCATAAAGCAATTGCGAACAGGTAATTTGTTGCGCAATCAACGCATAGCTAGAGCATGTAATGATTTTACGCAAATGCAGCTTGTGGGTTATCAAATCAGGCCTGAAGGTAATCAACCTCATGCAACAACCTTTACAATACCTCAATATGACGACAAGAGCGTGGTTATTTATCATTCCCTACGGTTTATTTCCCCATACAGCATGTACATGGAATTAATACGTCAATTTTAACCGTTAAAAGAGCCAAGACAACAAAGTTTCTAAATAATTTTTTTTAAGAAAAAGAAGGTAAGTTAATTATCGCAATGACTGTATTACAAGTTTGATTACCCGCCCATTACATGAATGAAGGTAATAAATATTTACTAGTAGATGAACTTTTTGCACCCTAACTTGTTCTTCATTACGTTTTTTCCTCTATTGCGAATGCTAGTCGGTTTATATCTTTGACATTTTTGAAAATTTATTTATACGTTTCAATCAATTATTGGTAATATTGATACTACGACTTTATAGAGTGAAATACTTATTTTCCCTGGTCCTTAAACACTTACTCTTACTTCCCTACAAACAATGTCATAATAAATGATTGTAGATTTATACACTGGCCCGCAAAATTATCGATCACATTGGAATCAAATCAAAATGTGTATATGGTTTTCAAACTGTCAACGATTTGTATTGTATACTCAAGAAATATTTAAATTCTGTTAAAGAAGACATCCTTACTTTCGATAGGAAGCTTAATTTTTTGCGGATTTAGTTAAAGATAAATCAAGAACAGTGCTACCATTTTAAATTTATATTGCTAAAAACATTAAAATTAATCATCAGTTGAATGTTGGAAGGTTCAAAAGTGTAGAAGAGGCTGTCCAAAAGGGTTTTCTCAGCGAAATATCGTGGTATGGTATCAGCCAATCAACAGTGTCCCGGATTATGCAAAGGTATCAAGAGACTGGGAGATGCACAAGACGTCCAGGACAGGGAAGAAAGCGAATAACAACACGCCAGTAGGATAGATTTTTGATGACGCAGTCTCTGCAGAATCGAACGCTAACTGCTCCTGCCTTAGAAAGAATATTCGAAGAAAGATACAACAATCGAATAAGTGATGATACAGTTAGACGAAGATTAGCAGAACACGAAGTAGTACCTAGAATTCCAGCAAGGGCGTCATTACTGACTGCAGAGCACCGCAGAAATACACTTGAGTTTGCCCGAACCCATATAAATTGGTTAGTTGAGAACTGGCAACGCGTTTTATTTCCTGATGAGTCCAGATTTTGTCTGCACTCCAGTGATAGACGAGTGAGAGCATATCGTCGGCCTGGAGAACGATACTCCCAATGCAACATCATTCCTGACATACGTTTCGGTGGCGGATCAGTTATGGTTTGGGCAGGCATTTCGTTGGAAGCTCGTACTGAACAAGTCGTACTGGCAATATAAATGCATATTCGTATATAAGGAGCTGTTTGGAACCTCATGTTGTTCCATGTTGTTTATTGGGGACAGTTTCCTATTTATGCAGGATAATGCGCGTCCGCACATTGCCAGAATCGTACGACAGTACCTAGACACCGTCGGAATTCAGACACAGTGGCCAGCACGAAGTACTGACCTCAATCCCATCGAACATCTATGGGATCAGATGGGAAAACGTTTAAGGACCAGCCCTAATCGACCTGCTGATGGCAATGCGCTCTCCATCCGCCTAAACCAGATATGGGAAGAATTTAATCAAGAGGTCATTCAAGGCTTAATTTCAAGTATGCCACGCCGTTGCGAGGCTGTTATTAGGGCTCGTGGGGGAAACACGCGTTACTAAATCATTTTTTATGTAAGAATTACAACCCTTTAATATTTAGTTTTTAATTATTCTTGTAATTCTTCAATTAACTTACGATTTGTAAGAGAATAATTACAATTGTGCACTAGTGTTGAGTAGTCTAGAATTATTGCTAATAAAATATTTCAGTTAAATCGTTGGCAACGCAGTTTATTGAAATATTTAATAGTAATGCGATAATTTTGCGGGCCAGTGTAGCTGTTTTGAAATAATAATGTTTAAAATTTCAATATCTTTAACTTTTACAACAATATTGTATTGTTCTATAACAATATTTTTCCTATCCAGTTGTGATATTGCATTCAAAATACGACGTTTTCTTCTATGTTATATAAACATCTTAAGTTTAAAGTTTCATAATTTTAACTTGTATAGGCGCTAGCTAGAGTGAAAGTTTATTTCCGTAATAATAATGCAATACATTTATGTAATTCAGTATGATCAAGTTATATTCCTTGGATAAAAAATATTTATTTGACGCCATTTGCTGCTAAGTAGTGGAACTCGTATTTCAATTAGTAATCGATTGATGTTGCAATTAATTCTCTTCGGGCTCAGTGATGATGAATTTTAGTTACTCATTATTCTAAGTCTTATTATCAATACGTTTACAGTTTACTCTATAACGCATGTAGGGGGTTATGTTATGCAAATATTCAAATATTTCAAATAGGAGGCAAGCTCATAGTAGTGCTTGGTTGCTGGTTATCCTCGGAACGCGTCATATAAAATTGCATCGACCATTGGGCGGTGGTGAGCACATATTTAGGGAGCCACTTTCCCAGAATTGTGGTAGCAAACATTAATATTCAAATAAACGTCATTTGACCAGATACTACGAACCTATGAACCGAGAAAATTACAACCAAGAATTGCAGACCATCAAACAACTGGTAACAGATAACAGAAAATTGTTAAAGGTCGAAACGCGTCGTGATCGAACCAAGAAAACTGTTCGTCAAAACACAGAAATGTACCAAACTAATTATATATCCTCTCAGGCAAGTGAACTCTCTCGATATCGTATATATGTCAATTGTAAATTTTTCATGTTAATAAACGAAATCGCCAGCAAAATTATTTATTATAACCGCCACAATTTGTGCACGGTTTCATATCGATTATATGTAGATTATAACTGTTTACTAACCCTATACACTTTAAACAACCGGAGACATCGAAAAGATCTGTTTATTTTTGAGGAGAATTTGTGTATTTCGTTTTAAAGATTTATTTTATGATTATATTGATTAGTTTTGCTGCACCTATTGTATTTTATTCACGGATACGTTCCGTCTACACGTTTCATAGTAATAGCACATACGTCAGTAGTGTTGGTAAGTGGCGATTGATGCTAACAGAGCAATGTAACGCACCCATCGAACACCACTCCGACGACACTTTCACAATTGGTCTTCGCCACGCGCTTGAATTCCGACGAACACCAATCGTCTCCTGTATAACCGCCTTACAACATCTTTGTGGCCATTGCTTCTGCCCCACTTGCAGAGAAAAACCAAAACTTCGTGCACCCCAAATGCAATCCAGTGCTAGGACTACAACTCTTAAATTCGCACAAATTTGTCATTGATATCATTAGTAATCTATTTTATAGAGTATCAGCATTTAATATTTCATAAAACTGGTTCAGGTTAATAGCATGAGCAGTGGCGATGTAAGTATTTTCATTTCCGTTATGAAGAACAGCAGCTTTTAGACTCATTTCCAGGAGTTTAAATAGTCTCCACTCTTCTAGATTGTAATGCTGGATCATTGCCTCAGGTAAAACGTTATAAAATACCAGTTGCAGTGTGTATGCAGCCTACCACTGAATGTGCATATTATTACCACTTTGTCTAATAAATTTCATCCATTGAACCTTGAGTTCTGCTCGATTTTTGGCCAAATTCAAATCAAGGTCTGACAGTCATTTAAATCTGGTTGTTTTATTTTATGCGGCTCCTCGAAGAGGTCAACAAAGTCGGGGTCCGTTCCATGTTTGCTTGGTCCTGGACGTGATCTATGGGGTCTATGTCGGATCCATAAATCTGGTGGGGATGGTATGAGAAGAACGCAGTATTGAGCGTATTGAGTCTATTATTTGTGAGGTTTGGACATTTTACTCTAGCTCTTGATTTGATATCTCATCGATATTACAGTTGCACAAAAGTATGCAAGATGCTCTCTACATATCATTGGAACTGCATACGGCATGTGACAAGAGTTTCTCTTCCATTCCAACCAATCAGTGGTAAGGTATACAAACTTTGAACTGTTCACAAATTTGGATAGTCAATTAGTCAATTATTAGCCGTACCATGCGGGTAGCTTTTAGTCATTACCGGGAAACGGCAAGTCTGGTTGGTTAAATATAAGTAGCAAGATATACTAATTTGGGGGTAAAACATACAATTAAAGAAACATGGTTGAAACATTCTGTAATTTCCTGTTCAAGTTGAAGTGTTATCAGGTTTAAAATACTAATTTTATTGTGATATGTCGCACTACTTTTGTGATATGTAATGTTTACAGTTGCTTGGCTCGTTAGTGATACCGTTAAGTCAGAATCAAATTGCATGCTCGACTCGGATATCGGTTATATGGGAGCCCTCACTGCCTAAGACGGTGACATTGATTGTGGAACTTTATGTCTAGAAGGCAAGGTATGCTAGTATACAAATTTGCCTGCCAAACAATGTCCAGGTACGATTCCTGGGCACGGTATAGGGGATGACGGCCACGGGTTATCCAGTAACTCCACAAGTGGAACGCGGAGTACAGCAAGTACACAATTAAAGGTGCATTACTTACCATGGATTTAAATTCAACGTGGATCCGTTCGAATGTTGATCGCACTTATCAAAAATGTGATCAAGACAGACAGTAAGAGAAGAGAAGGCAAAATCAAAAAAGTAAGAACTTTTTAATTACAGTGCACGCAAGAAAGGTTAATTAACGTGATCAACGGCATACAAAATCGCTAGCCAGTGGCTGATATACTTTTGCTGGAACCAGGAAAAAGTGATATAATTTACCATCCCTAATACTCAATTTAGATTCCGAAACAAATATGATACATACAACAGATGCAATAGTGCGCAAAGTGAAAAAAAAAAACTTCCCATTGGCTTTTTGGTTAGTCTATCGATACAATCTAGCATGTATGGCTATTATACCATCTCAAACAAACAGATCATAACAGCTTCTGGTAAGTGTTATTCAGCCCAAAATACCATTAGAGGTGCAAAATGGAACTCTAATGGTTACATAATCTCGCAAGGTATACCAAATCATTTAGAGCATCCAAAGCCAAAGAGGCTACATCAGTACGAGTAGCAGAAAAGAAACTTCTATTTACACGCCGCTGTACATTTTGAAAAAGAAATGAAATATTTCGCAATGGATTTACATATGCGGTTAGATGATAATGTTTGTTAAAATAATCCAGCTGGGTATTACGTACAAACAAATGTATTTGCACATTGGTAGAAACTCTTGTTCTTACTTCTAAAAATTACTGTCCCGTTATCAATTTTTGGACATACTTTTTCACTAAAAAACATTTTTATATGCTTTTTTTCATTTTGCATTCATTTGCATTTGCATCATGGGCGTGGAGAGAACGAATGATAACGGAAACAATAAGGGGGGAAGACCAAAAGTTGGAAGACCACGACAGATATGGGAGGGAGGAAGTGGGAGAAACTGGAAGCAAATTCATAGATTAAGTGAAAGTGTTGTTATTTGTAGTCATCACGATACATAAAACGATTTTCGGATTACAGTGTCGATGATCGAAATCGTTTATATAGATGGCGCGTCCATAACTTCCAGTTTACGGAATGTATTTTCTCTTGTCCACGTGATTTTGCAAGTGGGCCATCGATAATGTGTATATTTGATTGTTGGGAAAGCAGAGCTGGTACGGTGGCTCATCGACCAATATTCCATCATGTTTCATGGATCGATCTCATATCTACTATAGCCCAGATGCAAAATTCACCATAGTAAGTGAATATCGTTTGTGGTGAGTAAAACACCCATAACCTAAACTTATTTCCAACGTTCGTGTTTTTTGTGCAAGTCATGGGAACGGCAAGTTAATTAATTTATTTATTTAGTTATATATTTCTAAATTTTATATACATCTGGGTAGTGAAATCTCTAGCTAATTATTTTATTTCATAAACTATGAGGCAATGAAATATACATTTTATATAATTACACTTTTCAATCCGCTTTTATGTCATTATTTTAAATCAAATGATCTTGAATGACCTGCAATATTGTTTAGTAATTAGAGTATAGATCGTCACTGACGGAGTAAGAGTTGCGTTCCGTCGGTATATGTGTAGTTGGATTTTATTTATGTGTTTATATGAGCTTACTCGGATGTTTTCGGCTACTCTCGTTTGCTCTACGTGCCAGTTTCTAAACAATGTGTATAACAGAGATGATGTATACACGCACTAAAGTAACCCAGTTTTACGATCGGGTGAATACAATATAACAGATTTACGACTTTACGCTTGACACAATAATTGGAGGATTTATGAGTGTTCTCACTCGTATCTATTATATCTATTATAAGCTAATGTCTGCTTGTTATGTTATACTACACACTACTTATACAATTATACACGGATGTAATTATTTAAAATAAAGAAATCGAGTTCATTGTGATATAAAAATATGTACCACGGATATTTTTTATAGACGAACATATTTTAAATATTCGGGCATATCCCTTAAAATTCATGCGAATATACAAAAAGTTAGGTGGTCGATCGTCTAAGGGTTGAGTGGTGGCGTAAGATAGTGTTGACTGTCTATGGTACTCACGTTAGTGGTGTTGGAATTGGGTACTGCGGCGATACGTTAAACTTTTAGTAGAATCCAATAGCGTACTACTGTTCTTAGTGAATCGATTACAGGCGTTAACTATCGACAACTACTGACAGTGATTCTGAGACCGTACGTCTACAAGACAAGGTTGCTAAAATCAAAATCGACTTGCTGACAACGCCCATGCAATTCTTATGCGAGATATTTAGAATATTTAGAACGGATGCACTAGTATTGCCGTTGTGTTATTGAAGTTTGTCCGTGAAGTACTAGCCAAGGAAGACAACGAATCTCCCCATATTAAGACCACAAATATGCTCTTGTCTGCGGCGTTCGATTCGTCTATTTAATTGACTAATGTATTTTTTCCTTTCTGATTTAGGCAGGAGAATTGACTTAGACCTACCTAACTTGCCTTTATACAGTATAATCAAAGGTAGGGTGGGTTGACCCGCGGTGCGGGGCTACAAGAATGCAAAAGGGCCCACTAAGATATAGTACACAGGTATTCTCCACCAGAGCACAACATCCTATGTCAAAATCCATGTAGTAATTGAATTCGTCAAGTACAAACAATTACGTATCCCTCTATGTGCGCAATTAAAAATTGTTTTCGTGTCCATTCTAAAACAGAAACTCCACAAAACGAACTTTCTTATTCATCCTCCCAACAGTTTCATAATACTCAACTGTTTGTAAAATTAATAATTTGGTCAACACAGTATACATACATACTGGTAAAAACCGTATCACCGATATTGTAGATATAAAAACACTGTTAATTCACCTTTGCGAACGTCATGAATTTAGTATTTGTTGCAATTGACGTTTGTGGATTACACTGAAATTTCATATTTCATGTTAAAGTAAAATTAATCCAATCATTGGGCCGTATATGTTGGATTGTTTTTTTTTTTTTAGTTAGCATGCACATCAATACTGCCGAACATGCATCGAATGTGCATTTGTGCAAATATTTGCTCGCGCGGATATTTTGCAATATTAATATTTTCCTTAAATTAAAACACAAATTTGATGTATTTCGTTCTATGTGGAGCGTAATTTGACATCATATATTTCGTATTTGTCAACCAGATTTATTCAAATATTAATCTGATTGTGATGCATAATAGGTGCGATGTTTTATTGCGCCAATTCGATCGCATTGCGGTTTCACTGCAATGTTTCATTTGCCAAGTTTAGCAAGGTGGTTGTTAGAGTCTATAAGCCGATAAACTTTATGTGTTTAGCGCGATTCTCATACGTGATAGATGGTGATAAAGAAATTCTTGAAACTTTGGAAACGTCGGCGATAAATTTATATTTAGCAAACGACGTATATACTCTAGTTGAATAAGTCACAATTTTCTTAAGAGTTATTATAGTATTTGTCATTTGTATAGTCCTTGCGTTATATTAAAAAATAATAATGAAAACAGACTGGAATAATTTAAATAATTAATTAGTAATACCCGTCGTCAGATGATTTTCGTGGGTGTAGTGACGTAAGACACACCATTAGCCTATTTAAATTTAGACATAATACTTTCACCATCTTCCACACCCGTTTTTGAGTATTGAATCGTTATGTTTCATCTATTTTTCATTACAAACTGTTGCATAAATGCATCGCTTTCAATTTTACCTCGGTATCTACCCTCCAGTCAACTTTTATTATTAGATCAAGATGTTCTAGTACAGTACAGTATCCATTTTGTTAATTTGGATAACATTTTGTTACAGTTTTGTTTTATTTACGACATTTTACGTATATTATTCTAAAACAAATGTTGCACATTTAGCGCGCTTTTCTTGTATTAGGGCTCAGTAAATACTTATGAAAACGGGTGATTGCTGAGATGTATGAAATGACAACTGCTTTGAGTAAGTTGCAGGTGAGCGAGTGATTGCCGGTGTAGTTGGGCAGACCGGATGCATTGACTTGGCTGTGTTGTGGTTGCTATTGTTGTTGCGGTCGCTATTGGCTCTGGGGCGCACGACGGGCGGCTTGTGTGCGCAGGTATGCAAATATAAGAATGTAACATACTGCGACAGTACAACAGGTTAGGAATTTACCTGTGTCACTTGACCTGGACCGGTGAGTTCAGGGGTCCATTATATCTGTTCCTGACATATAGTGGCCGGGGGCACGCAAGTGCCTCGAACTAGACTTTGCTTTGTCGATAGGCTCTTCTCTTCTAATTCACGTTATGTACTGACGATTAGGTGTAGAGGAAGACAATCAATGGAGGAGCAATGTAGAGGCGGATAAATAAGGTGTAGGTACGATCAGAAGAGTGCTGAAGCAAGCGTGTTTGAACACCTGGTATGTTAATACTAATTACAGTAGGTATTATCACTAATTACTGTTTGTCTATTCATCTTGATTGCTGTATAATCTGATTGCCCATGCAATCTCATATGAGAGCAACATTTATCGGCTCGTAGATCATCATTGGTAATGTAGACATATACTTGACGCACTTGGTGTGAATTGGAAAGTAATCATTAATAGGCGCCACGTATTAATGGCGGGAAGCTAAACAAGAGAAAAGAAGAGGGAAGGCGTAGCAGGGACAGAAATATAAAGCAAAATTTGTTAGATGTAATGACAGGACGAGAGATGGAGGAGAAGGGAACGGAATCGAGGATCCAGAAAGGGGCACAATGTTTTAGGAGGGAGGAGGATACGCGCAGGATTAAGTCACTCATTTCTCGCGTGATTTTTTCCTCCTCGTAATACTTTCATAATTCAGTTCGTAATATTTGAAATTTTTACATTTCCACGCTTGAGTTGATTTTTAAGCAGTGTCAGCAAGTCAACGCCTCAGTTTGCCTCTATAATATTAGTGCCTCGTGCCGTCGATAACTCAAGTGCCGTAGGTCGCCTATTTTTTCTCGCGGTACGACTCCTCTTCTCTCGGACTAAAGAGAGAAAATCTAAGAGTTCGTGTTGATACCATGAAGGAAAAGTGATGTTAGAAGTTATAGAGAAACTGATCTTGATCAATACTTATTGGTAGCCATGTAAAAATTTAAAATAAATATAAAAATTAAAATAAGAACGAGAGATCGGTGGAAACGAAAGGACAACAAATCGATAGTGGGTAAATAATAGGAGAAGATTTATAGAGAAATAAGCATAACGATGAATGGTAATGGTAACGTGGCGGCACAATAGAAGGGATTCAAAAATGCTCTACACGGGGCGTAGAATACTTATATGTACAGGTGACAAGGATACGCGTGGAAAGCACTAGTTCGACAAACAGTATAAACAGTGATATCTGCAAAACAAAATGTGAGAACTAAATGAATAGCAAAACCTGTTCAAATACAAGCAGTGGATAGGGAACACAGAACGTTTGTATAGGAGAAAAATAATATATAAAAACCTACAAGAGATAGAAATAGAACGCACGAATAATAACACTAAAGTTTCTACAAAAACATTGCAAGAAAATGTGGCCGATAACAAAAAAGGGAAGAATGATCACATATTGTGAAATGAAATGAACAGTTTGCGGAGCTTCTAAGGCAGTGAAATATAGTGAAAATGTAATGAGTACAGACAATGCTTGGTGAGTTTTTCTCAGATGATAAAATTAAAAAAAGAGGCGCTTTCTAGGTTCAAAATCACTAAGAATCAAAATGACTGGAATTATTATAAACAATTGAGGAACACTACTACCAGTGCCATAAGACGGGAAAAGAAAGCTTATTTGGAACATGTTCAAAGGGAAAATAATAGCAGACTGTTTTGGAAAACGATGAAATCATTGAATATAGGTAAAGGAGGGAAAAATTCTGACATACCTGATTGTCTGTCGAAACCGGAGGAACTTAATTCATATTTTCTGCAATCTGCGATTCAAACTTTGCCCTCAGATCAGTTAAAATCATTTTATTTGAATAATAGATTCAATAATGGGACGTCTAAATTTTCATTTAAATTAATTACTGATTCGGATATTGTTAAATATCTGAACAGTATCAAAACAAATGCTTCCGGCTGTGATGGAATATCAGTAGATATGGTTAGGTTGTCCTTGTCTGGAATTTGTGATCCATTAAGGTACTTAATTAATAAATGTTTCATGGATAGTAAATTTCCAAGTATGTGGAAAGATGCAATTATTCACCCATTGCCTAAGGTTAACAAACCGAAAAGCTTTTCAGATTTACGACCGATTAGTATTCTTTCTGTTCTTTCAAAAGTAATTGAAAAGGCAGTAAGTGAACAGATTACAACATATCTTGAGGATCATAGCATTTTGCCATATAGTCAGTCTGGTTATAGGAAAGGTCATAGTACAGCAACCGCCCTTGTCAAACTCGTCAATGATATACTGGGGTCTCAAGATCAAGGAAAAATTTCCGTTTTAACTGTATTAGATTACTCAAAAGCATTCGATACATTGGATCATGGATTACTTGTGGCTAAGATGGTGTATTTTGGGTTTGATTATATTACTACAAGTTTTATTTCATCCTATTTAGAAAATAGACGCCAAAAATGCGTTTTAGGAAATAGAGAATCGGAATTTCATATAGTAAACATTGGTGTACCTCAGGGCTCAATATTGGGACCTCTATTATATATATTGTATACGGCAGACTTTTACAAACAGCTGGAAAACTGCACTCCACACTTTTATGCTGATGATACACAAATTTATTATAGTTTTGACATTGAGCAAATCCGTATTGCAGAGCGTATCATTAATGATGATATTCAAAAATTAGTTGCCTTCTCAAATGACCATTGTTTGAAAATAAATAGTAAAAAGTCTGAAATAATTGTATTTTCTAGCGTGGGCAACCGGCAAAAATGTGTGGATAATATGCATGTATATGTGGATGGGGATATGCTTGATTTTTCGTCCCAAGTAAAAAGTCTCGGTTTGATTATTGATCAGAATTTGCGCTTCACCTCATACTTAAACACAGTAATTCAAAAATCATATGCTGCTTTGAAATGTTTGTATAGTAATAGGCATATGTTAAATAGGAAATTACGTTCGTTATTGTGTGATTCAATTATACTTTCAAGATTTAATTATTGTGATGTTGTTTACGGGCCTTGCCTTGATGTTAATACAAAGTTAAGAATTCAAATAGTGCAAAACTCTTGTGTAAGATTCGTATACGGTTTGCGCAAATACGACCATGTTTCATTTCATTTAAATCAACTGCAGTGGCTAAATATGAGTTATAGAAGACAATTTCATATGGCTTGTTTTGTTCATCGCGTATTGTCCTCATCAACTCCAGCATATATCAAAGAATTACTTATCTACAGACATCAGGTCCATTCAAGGGATTTACGAATTTTAAATTATTTTAGTGTACCTTTGCACCGCACCGCCCTGTTCGAACGATCATTTTCATATAACGCTGTCACTCTTTGTAATTCAATACCTCGGAATCTGTTTACGTTTAATTCAGAAAAATTTAAATACTCATACAAAATTTATTTGATGTTGCAGCAGAGATCTAACATCCAACATACAACATTTAACATTTAACATTTAACATTTAACATTTAACATTTAACATTTAACATTTAACATTTAACATTTAACATTTAACATTTAACATTTAACATTTAACGTTTAAACGTCCCTTGCATATGTGCGCTTTTGTTTTTGTTTGCTTATTATACTGTATTTTATTTATGTTTATATATATATTTTTTTCTTATGTATTATTTCAAGGTTAAGTTGAACAGCTTAGGCTGGACTTCGCCTCAATAAAGACCTTTTATTATTATTATTATTATTATTATATGGCTTTTCTTGGCCTTTGCCAAGCGACAATTCAAGCGGTTATTGAGATAATTAAGTAAAGTAAAGATCCAGTACTATCCAATTTAATGCATTTCAAGCTTGAATATGTGGCAGCAAAATACTCCTTCGGGTTCTTCTTTAATGCGATGTGTTTCGTTGTCAAATGTCGCTTCAGACAAAAAGGTCTCATAGCGTCATTGCTCTTACTCTTACACTTTGTAACAAATAAATAACACACTACATTTTTATGTATAGCAGCAAAATATTATTTGATATAGTCGTCATAATATTTACGCTTTTTCACCGACGCCATGATGAAATAAGATCTATACCTACTTGCGTGATGCGTGTGTCTATATGAATACACATGCTCCTGTACCCATTGATTTATGTCAAAAAATATTATTAAATAGTTATATCTTTTAGATATTGATCAACATGTTCTACGTAATAAAATACTGTAAACCTAATTTATTTTATATTTGATCTTCAAGGAAACTTTGTAATATGAATACAATAGCGAAATTAAACTATGATGAAATAGCAGGGCGTTTCTTTGTTAAATAATATTTGTTGAATATGCAAATGATGCCACGGTCCAATTATCTAATATAAACAGCTGTATATTTAGATACACTAGTTCGTATTAACATTGACATAAGTTCATTAACAATAATGTTGTGTACAGTATGCCATTAAAGCACTTGGTGTGATTAATGTTCAATAAATGAAAATTGCCATTTAAATTACATTGTTAATGATCGTTTGATCCTTCTAATTACGTCCAGATCGAATTTGCAAATTGGAAACTTGCATCGTTGGCAATATTTAATTAATTTAATCACTTAAATTTGCATTAATATTCGCAATTATACATTTTGCTACTTGTGTATTAAAACTGAAAGAGTTAAAAAGACTCCCTAACGAATATTTTTTTTTTATTATTTAAAGGCACACATAATTAAATAAATTAATTAAAAATGCACAGTTTGGCAAACGATTTTAAGAACCTAGAAGATTTTTTAGAAACATACCTAGTCTTTGAAAATGATCAGGTATGATCTGAAACTGTGTACTAGTAAATTATTAACCTCAAGTAGCATTAATTAGGAGTGGATGGGTCTACAAGTACTTTGGTATGTCTTTGTTGCATGATATAGCTTGAGCTACGCAACGCGATAAAAACATATGTCGTAATACATGATTTTGCAAAATATCTTAATTAACCCTTAATTGTCGTGGCCCTGTATTTGTCACGCTGCTTCCGTCGTGATGCCACAGTGACCGCTTCTCATGTTTGTGCTTAATTCACGAACACGGTCTCTTCGTTTTAATATTATGAGGATGATGTAATAGGTCTTATTATTATTATTTTCGCTTCAACAACGAGTATTACCGACAAACAGAGGGATTACCCATGGGAGGCCCCTTTCGGGAATTATGTCCGAAATATACTTGCAAGACTTAGAAGAAAACATCTTGCAAAAATACAAAGGAAAACTCAAAATAAAATCATGGCACAGGTACGTCGACGACATCATATGTATCACCGAAAACCATAACACGCAAGAAATATTGAATCACATAAACATACAAAACACGAATATACAATTCACAGCACAAGAAGAAACAAATCAAAAAATCAACTAACTGGACCTCACCATCGAAATAACTGCACAAACAGTACAATACAGCATATTTAGAAAACCTACACAAACAAACAACCTAATACACGCGACCTCGACACACCCCAAGCAACATAAACACGCCGCATAAAATGCTGAGTTTGCCTGAAAAAATACGCAAGGTATGATCGACTTTCTGCCTTCAATCACTCCAATTGCAAGCTGTACTTAATGGAATTAATGACCTGATTGTGGGGATACAGCTTATGGTATACGATTTCATTGCAGTTTCACCAGACAGATAGCACAGGATTCCATAATCGTTTTCGCTTACATGGAAATGAATCAATTTTTCATCGCCGCGACAATCCATTTCAGTAACATATCGTATTCGATTGGTTCCGGAAGCGTTTTATGTGTTTTAACGTGTATCGCCTGTTAATACGACTTATGCCAGGTGAATATAATGCAGGCGCAACCAGATCTAGACTGTTATAAGCGATAGAGTACATTTGTATTCGGCAGAGCTGCTAAGTTTTATGCTAATTAAGAATCTATGAAAAATATTATAGTGTTACAGAAATCTGAAGAAACTGGAACTGGAAATTTTTTGTGGTTCATTTTATTTGTTATATTATTATGACAATTTTGGTACGCTAATTAAATCTTCCCGTTGTTCAAAGACGATGTGTTTCAACCATTTCGCCGAAAATTTCCATCCACCATCCATTGAATCATTGATATTACCGAAGGTGATAAATTGTTAACATCCATTCATTGTTAATTTATGATCAAAAATTTTCCTGGGAAATCATAAATAAATTTCACCTAGCACCAAAAGGGCACTTAATACAGAATTCCTTGCTTCCATATCACCCTCTATCACAGAGGGCAGTCTCAATGCGTAACCCTTATTATTGAGAATATAATTCTTAATTGAAACGCCGAATTAAACACAAAATTCATTTGAATATAAAACGTATGCCACATAAACGGGATTCCCAGCTCAGATCCGAGACAACCACGTATCAGATTTCGAAAAGTGCCAGCGTATTGATCAACACTCGACACCAATTTCGTTCCGTAGCCTTCCTTCGCTCCGATATTTTTGTGCATTTTACGAATATGTTAGTGGAGTCGCTCCTTGAAAGAAGGGGGCTGCTTATCTTTAGTACGCTATTTATCATTTATGATTTTGGTATATTGTTTTAGGCGTACGTCAATACAAGAAAACACTAACAGAGAAAAATTGTGTGTGTCAAAAATTGCATTGTAAAGAATTTACATTTACAACTGTACACACACGAATTAGAAAATTTACTTCATTAATAATAATGTTTATGTGTTTTTAAGGCTGTGCTATTATTAAAGTACAGTGAAAGCTCTCTTTGCGGACAGCTCTTATAAGCGGACATCTCTCATGAATGGACAATTTTATGGAACCAAAATGTTGGGTATTAATTCCTTTGTTTAACACGCTCCTATAA
Source organism: Geotrupes spiniger (assembly GCA_959613385.1). NCBI lineage: Eukaryota > Metazoa > Arthropoda > Insecta > Coleoptera > Geotrupidae > Geotrupes > Geotrupes spiniger. Next base: position 8,976,105 of record OY390739.1, read on the forward strand.
ACGGACGGACGCAGACACAACAATTTACCCCATCAGGCTCGAAACGATCTCATGAGCGGACAAATCGAGAGCTGCCGTATTTTTCAGCAGTGTAAAATTGATATAGGGTATTCCTACATCTATATCTCGTTGCGGCTCTCAAAGCATATTTAATGATTAGTCATTAGTATGTTACGTCTTGTTGGAAGGTTTGCAGCAATGGCACAACGCAAAATCTATTTTACAATGACGCAGAAAATGGAATTGTTTAATGTTGCAGAGCAAGAACATTTGAGTGAGCAAATTGGGTGAACGGTAGCTCATTATTTTAGTTTTAATTAAAAAAAAAAGTATGAACTTTTTTGAAATGATTGTAGATTCAAAATAAGCAAAAATCAAGCCGCACAAATTGTGAAACAAAAAGAAAGCATTCGTAGACATTGGCAATCAGGTGTTAATTTGAACCAAAAAACATCAAAACTAAAAAGTAGAGCAGCACACATTGTTTCATTGTTTTCATGTCCCGAACGAAGTTTCCTTAGGGTAAAGGTATTGTCCTGGAAATCTGAGTTTCAGGGTAAAAAATGAAGTTGTTGATCCTTCCGTGATTGTCAGATCTGAGTAATTTATTGACTCGTTTAAGTTTGCGTTGTCGAATTGAATTAATTGACATATATAATGTCGCAATGTCATAGCATGTAGTGTCAATTGCAATATTATTGTTACGAATTTATTACAACCAATTGAGTTTTGTTTTCCAAATGTAACATATAACAATGTAATTAGGATACACGAAAAACCAACCCATTTTGGCAATAGGTCCTCGGGTGTTGCTAAGTAGTAGGTCTTTCCCGGGATAACGCGTCCCTCCTCTAAAACATTGATTTGTTCATAACAGATTCCGTTATGCAGAATATTTTGGTATATAATAATATAATATATATATATAATAAGTGTAGACCAATACCTAATTGAGTTGGTGTATGAGATTTTGTACGCTGCTAATATGCCACGACACTCTACTATCGAAACCCGAAGCAGGATTGTGAACCCAAGGGTAGTCTTGTAGAGAAATTGCTGACCAGTATCGTGTTTACTGTGTATTTAGAATCTGCGCATTTAGAACAATTTATTCTGTTTTTACATAATAATCCTCGTTTATTAATACTCACGTAAGGTCGTATATGACTTGTATAGCCGGTGAGCAAGGTTTGTATTTTTGTTCCACCAATCATTGTATCGAATATTTATTTAGTTCTAATAGAGCGAAAGATGTGAATTTTCCGATAATGTAGGAATAGCACTTCATGAGTGCTAGTTAAGAGGACATACCATCAAAAATTAACTAGCACGAAATAAGTATCCAACCCACACTTATGAGGAAAATTGCATCAAGGGTTACATTCTTATATTTTGATAAATTATTTAATCAATTTGATTTATTTAAAATTAATGTTAAACAACCGAATTTACCGGTGAATTTCGTGTTTTTTTTTGCATTGTCATTGCAATTGCAGTAGGTGTAGTGTAGTAGTAGTAGTAGTAGCTAGGGTAGAAATCATGCAAATACATTCATGAACAAATTCGGATTTTCGAGGCACGTGCACCTAATACCCCTGAAATGTGGTCTATGCGAAATTTCTTGCACGGTTCAAACGTACACTGCAGACGTCCAGCGAAGATGGTCGACATGACACAACAACATGCTGAGTGCCGCTTAAATTTTGCCATGCAAAATTTAGATCGTGATTGGAGTCACGTCATCTTCACCGACAAGGAGACATTGACATGTGATAAAGTTAGTGTGGAGGCTAAACCTCACACGCTTTCTCACACAAAATATTGTGAAAATACGAAGGGCCAGTAGACACTCTTTGGCGTACTGGGGCTGAAAATATCCGTATACTGGAGGACGTTATGTTACCAAGTGTACGGTTGTTATATCTTCCACCAACAGCAATACCATTCGTGCAGGACAATTCATCGGTGCATACGTCCAGAATCGTCCGCGAGTGGTTTAACAAACATCCAGATATTGTTCCTCTTAACTGGCCACCAAAGTCACCGGATCTCAACCCGATTGCGAATTTGTGGGCGATTATGGGCCAGATGTGGGAGCATGATTTCGATGCGCCACCACGAAACTGGCAGACTCTGCAGGGTCATGTGACCAGAATTTGGGAAAGTCTGAGAGGCCGACCAACTTGCCACAAGCTTGTGACTTCAATGAGTGACAGGATGCAAGAAACCATCGATAATCATGGTTTTTGGACGAGTCATTGAAGAAGGACACCGAGGCGACGGTCAAGGGGGGGGTCTACTTCACAGTAAAGAAATAGTAAATATACGGTTGGTATTAAAGTAAGTAATATATTTTTTAACCATCACTTGAAATACATACATATCGTCTTGATTAATCGAAGGTTCATTCGAAGTAATGGGGAGATCTTGTAAGAGAATAGTGTAAGTGCAATAAGTAAATCATCTAATAGCTGTCTTAAAACTAAAAACAAAATGCTATTATTAGCTGATAGTAAGGGAAGAAGTGTAGCGAGAATCCTGAAAGATTTTCCGAGTGCGGAATTTTTAATTGAATCGATATTTAAACTGAATGCGTGGTTGGAAGATTTTGTGGGAGACATTTATCAATCGACGCAAAATTTTACGCGTGGTGACTATGTCTTATCATGATAGGTATCAATAATGTTTTGAAAGGTCGATCGATAAAGGATGTTGTTGTCGACTCTAATAGGAACAAATGTCATCTTCGTACTGGAACAATAAGCACATCTGGAATAAATTAATATTTAATTTCAATTGTAAAATATTTAACACGTTGTCTCAGTCCGAATGTTCTCATTACATTGAGATGAACATTGTTGACTGATGAGGATAAAAGTAAATACGGATGGCAGTTGAATAATCGATATTTAAACTGAATGCGTGTTTGGAAGATTTTGTGGAAGACATTTATCGATCTACGCGACATTTTACGCGTGGTGACTATGTCATTATCATGGCAGGTATCAATAATGTGTTGAATTGTCGATCTATAAATGAGTTCAATCGAGGCAAAATTTTACGCGTGGTGACTATGTCATTATCATGGCAGGTATCGATAATGTTTTGAAAGGGCGATCGATAAAGGAAGTCGTTGTCGACTCTAATAGGAACAAATGTCATCTTCGTACTGGAACAATAAGCACATCTGGAATAAATTAATATTTAATTTCAATTGTAAAATATTTAACACGTTGTCTCAGTCCGAATGTTCTCATTACATTGAGATGAACATTGTTGACTGATGAGGATAAAAGTAAATACGGATGGCAGTTGAATAATCGATATTTAAACTGAATGCGTGTTTGGAAGATTTTGTGGAAGACATTTATCGATCTACGCGACATTTTACGCGTGGTGACTATGTCATTATCATGGCAGGTATCAATAATGTGTTGAATTGTCGATCTATAAATGAGTTCAATCGAGGCAAAATTTTACGCGTGGTGACTATGTCATTATCATGGCAGGTATCGATAATGTTTTGAAAGGGCGATCGATAAAGGAAGTCGTTGTCGACTCTAATAGGAACAAATGTCATCTTCGTACTGGAACAATAAGCACATCTGGAATAAATTAATATTTAATTTCAATTGTAAAATATTTAACACGTTGTCTCAGTCCGAATGTTCTCATTACATTGAGATGAACATTGTTGACTGATGAGGATAAAAGTAAATACGGATGGCAGTTGAATAATCGATATTTAAACTGAATGCGTGTTTGGAAGATTTTGTGGAAGACATTTATCGATCTACGCGACATTTTACGCGTGGTGACTATGTCATTATCATGGCAGGTATCAATAATGTGTTGAATTGTCGATCTATAAATGAGTTCAATCGAGGCAAAATTTTACGCGTGGTGACTATGTCATTATCATGGCAGGTATCGATAATGTTTTGAAAGGGCGATCGATAAAGGAAGTCGTTGTCGACTCTAATAGGAACAAATGTCATCTTCGTACTGGAACAATAAGCACATTTTGAATAAATTAATATTTAATTTCAATTGTAAAATATTTAACATGTTGTCTCAGTCCGAATGTTCTCATTACATTGAGATGAACATTGTTGACTGATGAGGATAAAAGTAAATACGGATGGCAGTTGAATAATCGATATTTAAACTGAATGCGTGTTTGGGAGATTTTGTGGAAGACATTTATCAATCTACGCGAAATTTTACGCGTGGAGACTATGTCATTATCATGGCCGGTATCAATAATGTTTTGAAGGGTCGATCTATAAATGAGTTCAATCGACGCAAAATTTTACGCGTGGTGAATATGTCATTATCATGGCAGGTATCGATAATGTTTTGAAAGGTCGATCGATAAAGGAAGTCGTTGTCGACTCTAATAGGAACAAATGTCATCTTCGTACTTGAACAATAAACACATCTTGAATAAATTAATATTTAATTTCAATTGTAAAATATTTAACATGTTGTCTCAGTCCGAATTTTCTTATTACATTGAGATGAACATTGTTGACTGATGAGGATAAAACTAAATACGGATGGCAGTTGAATAATCGTGAAAAATTTAAGCTCTACTTCCACATCGCAACTTTCATCTGTAACGTAAGCATGAACTTTAGAAAGTTATTAGGTCTCCGTGAGTTATTAGAAGGTGGTCAACACTTTATGGATATTGAGACTAATCAATTTAACGGTACACATTTTCCTGGACCTGGAACAGAAAAGTGGGGAACGCAAATGGGAAGATCCTTCGACGATACGCCGATGAGGAACATATCGCCGTCATCGGTCCGATAGAGCCAACCCAACCCATTTCCATAGACCATACCGCCCAGACGTTCTGGTCATCGCCGTTATGAAGAACATGCACCACAACCACGAACTTCATACGATAAATGAACTAGACACGGAATACAACGCCATATAGCTGTTCGTGGATGATGATCGCGAAGCGCCTCCCAGCGAAACCCGACTGCGCATTTCATGGCCTTGCCTACACCGCCCACCTGGACGACACCATCGGCCCGATCCTGCGGATCGATACATAACGAGGATCTGGAAGCTGCCGTGGACATCATCACTGCGAACATCAAGGCCTCGCTTGACTTTTGATGAGATGTCAGCCGACTAACCGAAGAAGTCAGAAGAATCCTGGAGCAACACCGAAACCACGCGTGGAACGAAAAGATGGGGTCTCCATCCTCCGACCAGAAAGCGCTTTGGCGAACGTCTAGGATACTCATAGGCAGAGAGCACGGACCATCTCGCCGATCCACGATGAACGTGGATTAGCCTACACGGAAGGGGAGAAAGCGGAGTCATTTGCAGACAATATGGAGCGACACTGCAGTCCGAATTACGTCGATGCAGATTTTGACCACGTTGGTAATATCGAACGCAACGTGCGAGTGCTACTGCGCAAAAGAGACGACCTGTAACTGACCTCCGCCGCACAGTGGTCCCAGCGCGGAAAAAATCCAAATCCAAATCATGAAAGTACGAATTTCATTTTTTTCTTGAAAGTACAATAAATGAACTATCTTTTGGTGAAAGCATTTTAAATTTAGTTGATGTTGGCATATATTTAGAGGCGTGCAAAGTTCATGAATGGCTAATGTGCTCTAAATTGTAAAAACTTAATGCAAATTCAGATTTAAATATCAACTAGAGTATTACATTTGGATTTTTTTATTATTAATTCTAAACTAGGTATATATAGATTTTCAAATGTACAAACTAAATAATAAAATTCCACCACTTGATTAGTTGAAATTAAATCATTTACGCAGTTATGTTCTTACAAAGTTTTAGAGTTATAAAGTGAGCTCCACGACCCTCCACGTAACAATTTACATGAGGTCGTAGGTTATAATCTTGACTATTGTCTCACAAAAAATCGTTTGCGGATTCTTGCGATCTTCGCTGTAATCAGCATTAACGTTTGTCGGCGCATGGTCCGCAGGATTATGCGCGACTGCCCCATTGTGGTCTGAGACTCTATTTCCATGAACGATAAAGATATGATGCAATTACGGTTCTTTACCGTTTCAACCCCGTATTGTAACGTTACAGTACCGTTACAACCCCATATTGTAATGGTATAATACCGCCATCGTTGATATCAGTAGTTAAAATAATATTAATATATATATATATATATATATATATATATATATATATATATATATATATATATAAGACCAGTTATATTGAAAAATATACGCGATCATGTAACAACGTGCTTCGAACTAGTTCTCCATCAATATTTTTCAACATGGTTGATTTTACGATTACAAACTTCGTTTTATCTGAAGAATTATTAAATTGTGGTCGAATCGTTCCTCTTTTACGTCCGTATATACGAGAAAATTATCTACGTATTACAGACACCGAAATTGAAATAGTGTTAGAAGCAATAAGTGAACGATTTCTTCCACATTTAAATGTTCGTTTCAATTATGTGACCCGAAAGAAGAAAACATTTTTTGAAAAGTATAGTGAGTGGTTGAAGGGTGTATTCACAAAACGGTACAAAATAAATGAACTGCGTGCATTATATCCGGAAGACCAACTTTCCCAAGCCAGCATGGATACACAGTCTTCGGAATATATTGGTTTCCATCCAGATGAGGCTCTAGCCTTTTTTGTGCAAGCTCAAATGACAAGGTACCAATATCATTTATTACGACAAGTCACTAATTCCTCCGTACCGCAAAATTATTGAAGCAAAGAAAAAGTGTTACCCTGAAGGCATTGACGTTAGCGAAACACTTGCGAGTGTTAGTTTGCAGAGTTTGCTGGATCATACAACAAAAAGACTTTTCCAAGCTGTGTCAGAAGAAGAAGCAACCGCACTGCAGTGTACAAATTTAACCTTACACACTGTTCGGTCCGGCACATGTATATATTTAATTAAGTTAAGCAAAACAAAATTCGCGCAAAATTAATTTAATTTCAAATCCAATGTTCAAATTATCGAACCGTAGTTCATGCATCTGCAGCGGTTACCGCCGGTACCTGGCAATCTTGGGTCCGCAGCTTCGGTCAGAAATATTTATGACAGCGCGGGCTTCAAAACAAATTCTCGTTTCTCATATTTTATCACGTACCAAATACTGCTCTATTATCTCGTTATTACGCCGCGGCAATTTATATTTCCTAAATCCCGTCTTTTTACAACCGTTATATTCCATCATAATGCTAACATTGTAAACAAGCCATCAGCCGACGCGCTTGGCAATTTAAATTATTTTACAACCTCCACTATCGGTAATAACGTTTTCGAATAAGTTTTTCGAACCTTCCAAGAACTTGTCCCACCAAATGTCTAGAAGCATCCCTTCCAGGCCGAAAATACAGAATATAAACCAGGTTTCATCACACAGAAACTCATTACATTACATTACACTTGCATTCGACAAGCAGCACACAAGCATTCGACAAACAGTCGAAAGAAATATCAAGAAGTATTCACAAGGTAAAATTTCTTGTAATTAGTGTAAATAAATAGTGTACAAAGTGAACATAGTTTTTTTCTGAATCCAACGCTTCGTACGTTTAATAAAGCCCAGACAATTAGCGACTCACAATCAGTGGCGCAAAAACGTAAACAACCTAGTCGAAATCATCGGTCGATCTTAGAAATCGCTGCGAGTCGCGAACATCACAAGTCCGTACGTTCACGTCGCGACACACACCAAATGGGGATGTGATGGGGCATGAGGTCAATATAAACAAGCATTCACCCAAATGGAAGACGGAGATATTTCAGATGCTAGTATGTTTATGACGTCACTGGTGCCATTGACTATTTCATCAAGTGAAGACCGAAAAATGGTGATGTGGAAAAATAATCGACCATCGTCTACCCGTTACTGCAGAGCATTAAGGTTTGAATTTGTTAAGGAAACTGAAGATGTTATAAGAGCGGAAAATCTACGAGTTGAAGAAGAAATATGTAGGTTAAATGGGTTAAAAGTGTCATAAACATTCATACCCGAACATTTATTATAAAACATGAGCTGATGTTCACAATGCTCGATGGAAAAACAGCGCAAGCTGTCACGGAAACGCCATCTGCGGTTTCATGTTTCATATGTGGCGCTAAGCCTTCTGAGTTGAACAATCTAGATGTTGTACAAAGAAAACCCTGCAATGAAAAAGCATTAACATTTGGAATGTCACCTTTGCACGCTAGAATTAAATTCATGGAATATATTTTACACATAGCTTATAATTTGGATTTCAAAAAATGGGCGGCGACAACTTCTGACATGAAAGAATTAAAGAGGAATAGAAAGTCGGAAATTGGAAAAAAAAATTGAGCTAGAGCTAGGATTAAAATAGATGTAGTGAAACAAGGTGCTGGAACTACTAATGACGGGATAGGACAAACTGGCAGGAAATTCAATGACAGATATAAAGAGCACATCAAATCGTTTCAATACATGAAACAAGATTCAAATTACGCAACACACCTAATAGAAAACCACCACGAAGCAGGAACAATAGAAAATATAATGAAAGTAATAAAAGTGCAACAAAAAGGTAGAAAACTAAACATAATAGAAAACATGGAAATAGAAAAACAAAAAACCAATATAATCAACGTACAAACAAACAGCACACCTGAAACAATATTCTCCCCACCACTGCTGCTCTAAACACCTAACCACATAAAAACACGGACAAATCCCGAAAAATATCATTCACTTGACAATGACGAAAGTCGAAACGCGTCGTGAAACCAATAAATAAAGTGTTCATCATCAGGGAAAACGAAGACATCCAAGTATAAAATGCCATCAAGTGTACACAAAGTTCTCATTCACGGGCAACAAATCATGGAAAATGCTGCTTTTCCCATGGGCACTTTGTCCGAGGAAGCTCAAGAATGCAGAAATAAAGATTATAAACTTTACCGGAGACACCATTCAAGAAAATGTAGCCGAATAGGCACAAACGAAGATGTCATGCATATGATACTTATTTCCTCAGATCCTGTTATTACAAATTTAAGACCAGATCCACGGAAAGAAATTTTAAATCTTAGTGAAGAAGCCAAGCTAATGCTGTTAGATTCATAAGAGAAAATTTTATTCTACCACCGCAGAAGTAAATATGATTCGCATACCAACCGGGCCTCCTTCATGCCGCTGGCGATATGGTAAGAATTTTTATTATTTGTATTATATGCAATAGTACTTGTATTTATAGCAGCTATGAATTCACATTTGAAATTTAAATATTTATGCATTTTTAACTATAACCTTGTGTACAAAAGCTACATATTATGAAATTTCTAATTCCTATTGTAAATTCACAACGCAAATTTTCGTGAAATGTAATGAAAAATAATATGCAGTTAAGTTGTAGTATGTAGTTAAGTTTTATTGGAATTGGTCTAGTACTTTTCGAGATAATGAATTTTTTCCGCGCGCCCATAAGACCCGGACCACTGTGCGCCGCCCCGAACGAAGTGTGAAAGGCAGTGAAAAGGTGCAAGAAAAGGGAAAGCTACAGGGTCCAACGTCATCTCGAACAGGGCAGTCCACGCTCTATCGAAGAAATCGCTGTCGTATATTACGGCCATCGTGAACATCATACTCTGCCTCCCCCATTTCCCACGCCAATGGAAGTGCGCCGACGTAATAGAGATCAAGAAGCCCGGGCAAAACGCGACATTGATCATCCTCAAGATACTGAAGAATACCGACCAGGATCTCGGAGTTCTTCAGGATGTTCGGCTTCCGCCCAACACGTACTCCGTTTCGTTCAAACGGTCAACGACGGTTTTAATAAGCGGCAGTACACCGATCCTTGACGTTTTCAAAGCGTTCAATACAATCTGGCAACCAGAACTTCTCCACGAAATGCTGCAAGCAGGGATCCCGGTCGCAGTAGTTCAGTTGAACGGATCTTTCCTACGCCAAAGAACGATTCGCATCAAGCTAAACGGAACGCGGTCAGCACTCAGCCTGACCGCAGGAGTTCCGCAAGGATCGCTGCTCCCACCGCTGCTGTTCAACATCTTTGTGCGCGACATTCTGACGACACCAGAAACGCAACTCGCCTTATACGCCGACGACACCACCATATTCTACCGATCGATGAGACCGAAGATAATCCGAAGAAAACTGAAAGAAGCCGCAAGGGGATTGGATGATTGGTTCCGATTATGGATGATCATAATCAACCCCGAGAAGAGCACCGCCATAATCATGGGAAGAGGGCGAATCCGCGAACCGGACAACGTCTTGATGTTTGACCGTGAAATTCCATGGCGAACTGAAGCTACTTGGGAGTCGTACTTGATTGTAAGTGCCTCTATGGAAACAATGTTGTTGGAATGTAGAAAATTAGCATCTTTCCGGAACAGACTTACATATTCAATAGAATGTACAAGACTTCCCCTCATACTGGTCAACATTTCACACAGGATCAAAAGGATAGATGCATTACTTACTGGCTTGGACAAGGTAACCACCTGAGGCTATCAACCAAAGGTTAAAAATCAAATTTTGAAATCAATCACACCAATGCCACGTTACGCTACTTGAGCATATCTCTATGATGTCTAATAACTAAAACGCAGTCATAACTGCCTCGGGAGGTTATTCACGATTTCAATTCACACCAAATTAATAGATACAATTCTCATTTCAACAAAATAACAAATTAAATCTAACAATAAACTTAATGAAATATTCACAAAATAACCATTTTTCAAATTTCACTAATACAGAAATACCCCACGAGATCAGGAACTTCCTCGCTTTAGCCCCTAAATTTTCTTTACCAGTTCAACTTAAAGAAATTTCGATGTATAATCTATTAGCAAAGGTTGAATATCTCCTTAGCGAGGTTGAAATTAACAAAAGAGATTTGTGCAGGTCTGAAACTATTTACCTTATAACTGACTTTATACATAACGAATCCGATAAGTCATGGGATCTTGAAACAACTAAAATTCTTTGAAACAGATTCCTGAATAACAATCCTAACAATTAATTGTTAGAGCCGATAAAGGCAATGTCATCGTCGCCATAAATAAAGAGGAATACGTTAGCAAGATCAATGAATTGCTCCAGGACCTGCTGCTTACTTTAAACCGATCACAACGGATTCTACACAAAGAAAAGAGTAACAAAGATTTAACAGCTTCATTTTAAAATAGATCATTGATAGATGAACGTATATATCACAAATTAATTATTCATAATTCTATTGCTCCTAGATTGTATGGTCCAAAAATTCATAAATCTGAAGAATCCCTTAGACCCATTGTTCCTCCAGTGCAAGGACCTACCAAATATTTATCCCAAAATTATGGCTGATATTCTCTCTATAGCTTTTCAAAAATAAAATTCTTTTCGTATCAAAGATAGTTTTTCCTTTTCTGAACTTACTAACAATTTTCAAATACCCGAAAGTTATGTGATCGCTTCATTTGATATGGTTTCAATTTTCATTTTGATACAATGTACTTCTCTTTCAATCGTGTTTATCAAATTTTTGGTACCCCATGGCATTCTCCCTTTCTCCAATCACAGCCGAAATAGTTATGTACACACGCCTATCTGTTCAATTCCCTTTCGTATAGGTATATTGATGATATCATCTGTAGTATCCGTATAGATTCCAAAGAAGTGTTCAATTCCTTCCGTGACCGCCTCGAATTCACCATCAAAATGCAACGAGATCGAGAAGTATCATGGTATCATCAAATTTAACTGGTATCTAAAACTCACTCGTTCTGGAAGATATCTTCATTTCAATTCATATAATACTTTCAAACATAAATTAAATATTATTTCAGGATCACCTATTTTGATCATCAAGATTTTCATAAATCTAGTTTACATTTATCATATAACATTTTAATTGAAAATAACTAAACACAATTACTTGTTGGTAAATTACTTTTCTCAAACCCTCCTCCTCCCAGACAACAAACTGAAATTCCCCAACAAACGGTAACAAATGTTTATAAAAGTTTCCTATACATACCAACCATACCAATTATGCTCATCCATCAAAAAAATTCCATAGCACCAGCATTGTAGTCGCCGACAAGAGTACTGTTGGCAAATTCTTTTCTACTACGAAGGACAAAACCCCAACTATTTTGCAAATTAAGGTTTTTACCAAATTCCTTGTGATGAATGTAACCAAGTGTATATAGGCCAGACCATTCAACGTGATACTTTACTCAAATCTAAATATTGTTCTCTGGCTACTCATTCCACTGGCAATGGCCATCAATTACAACGAAACCAAGATCTTAGCATTTAACGACCATCTTCAACAAAGTTTAACGTTAATTTTGACTGTCTCAGACTCTCAGTCTCTTGACTGAGTTTCAACAATGGTGTTTGTTTGATAGAAATATGGTAGAAATTAACAAACATAAATTTACGAAAAAAATCAAAAATTGTGTTCCGAGACCGAGAAATACGAAATGTAGTTCTGTCAAAGACACGCCATTAATCGAAAACGAATCTTCCGAAAAATTTTAATAACGAAGAAATTGCAATGCTCAATAAAGGTTTGAAATACAGCTTACCATGTTCAAAAACACCGATAAGCGAGATTATTGTAGGTATCGAAAGTTCGATCAAATACTTCAAAGGAATTTGTTAGAGAAGCCTGCAAAGTCAAAATGTCGGAGAATTTGAACAGGTTACATGTTAGTTCAGTGAATAAGCAATTTGAGGTTATCAAAAGTCTCAGAAAGAAGAATTGCTTTTATTTAAAAGCCGACAAGGGTAACAACATAGTAATTTTAGACACATCTGACTATTTTGAGAGGGCCGGTGCAATATTATCAGAGGGACCTTATACAAAAATACTCAGAAATCCATTACCAAAAATGGTCAATACAACGAAAAGTGTATTAAAGGATTGTCCAAAATTACTAACACCCCGTCTTACATTTACATTGTCCATTTCGAACCCTGTCACGCCCAAAATGTATTGCTTACCGAAAATTAACAAACCTGGTAAGTCGGTGAGACCAATTGTCTCCGGTATTAACCCACCTACAAATTAATGAATATTTAAAATTGACTACACTTTGAACAACAATGGGTAATAGTTTATCACCGTTTATTGCTAATCTCTTTATTAGTAAATTTGAAACGGAATTTAAAAACCAAGCCAAGTATTTCCCTAGAGTGTGGATCAGATATGTAGACATTTTTGCGGTGTTCGACACTGCAAATATAATTTAGATGCCTTCCTCAAAGAACTGAATTCGAGATTTGATAGCGTCAACTTCACCACGGAAATAGAAAAGGATAATGAGATACCGTTTCTTGACACTTTAGTCATCAGGAACAATGACAGAATAGAAATTGATGTTTTTAGAAAAGAAACCAATGTCAATAGATTTATCACATTTGATTCAATTCATTGTTTTCAGCAAAAATTGGCTGCATTTAATTTTCTTATCCATCGTTTGTTAAGTGTCCCGCTTACAAGGGACAGATATGAAAAAGAACTCAAGGTTATTAAACAAAATTCCAAGACAATGGTTTCTCGGACGAAATCGTCAATAATATTCTTAACACAAAGAAATTTACGCTCGATGTTCGATGCTCGAAATTCCACGACATTGTTACCTCAATAGTTAATCAAGTTAATCAACGAAATTCATCAAACTCCCGTTCCACTACGCGACTAAAAAATTGAATAGCATCTTTAAAGACCAAGGTTATAGAAAAACACTACTAAGTAACCCAAAGGACAAAGTTGAGGTAAATCAAAAGTCGGGAATTTACGAGATCAAATGTAAAGAACGTGATAGATAAGAAATATATTTGCCATAATAACGCGTTATAAGGAGCACATAGCTCATTTTCGATTCAACAGATCGGAAAAATCTAGTGTGGCTCAACATATTTACTACACAGGGCATGCCTTAGGATTAGAATCAATTAAATTAGTTAAATCAGTAACAAATAATTAGATGACTATGAAATATATTATATTTATAAAAATAAAAACAGGTTGATGAATTCAGATTTTGGGCCTGTACCCAATTCAGTTTTGTACAAGTTACTGTAACTGAACATCGAGCACGTAGTTTAGTCCATTCACGCAATTAGTTTGTTTACGCATACACGAGGTTAGTTCAGGTAGATTAACGGTTTAGAGTATTTAAGTCAAGTGGTAGAGAATTTAATTTTAGTACACTGCTGAAGATGACAACTTAGTTGTCGAAATGTACATCTAGGGTGAATAAAATACTGTGTGGTAAGAGTAAGTTTATTTCAATTTATTTGCCAACCAGAGCCTCCAATTTAGTGGAAGTAGAACTAGGACTTAATAATCTAGAAGGGATTAATCATAGTAAAGCCCAAATAAAAATCATTCAAGGCCAGGCATATACAAATGCTATAAAATCAAGAAAATTAAAGGCAAAACTTACACTAACATCGCAAAAACAGAGTACAATAATAAACTATTAAAATTTATTAAAAAAGAATAATTAATAGAGCAAATAAAAGATCCAACGACCCAACTTCAACGTCAAGTTAAAAACACACTTAAAGAATTTAGTGGTTTATTTTCAGAATTAAGAAAACAAAATTAATTTTAATGAACACTAGACCCCACATTTTACTGCCAAATTAAATTTTATAAGTTATTGCCCCAATTTTATCTATGGAATATATAAACATTTACAGAGGAATCGTCCGTAAAACAATCCAGGGAAGTACCCAACAAATTTAGAAACACGAACACCATATTATTTTCGGTTGATGTTACCATTACGTTATATAATATCCCACTTCTAGAATTTATGCTAGAATTTTTTGCCGGGCGGGATGCGACCGTGTAGAGTCGCTTTGTCATGTTTTACAAAGATGCTTCGTTTCGCACTGGCCGTGAGTCCCGAGTATCGCTAGTAGTCTGCATAAGTTGGCTGCTTCCAAGGGGTGGACTGTCCTAACCGAGGAAAATGTAAGGATGAAGGATGGTACGCTTAAGAAACCTAATCTGCTGATGCTGAGAAACCAAGAACTCCTGGTGGTGGATGTGGCGGTGAGCTGGGAGGGACCTCAATCCCTGAGTAGCCTTTGCCCAGAAGGTTGGGTACTATAGCGACCCTCGTTTCCTAAGGGCGGTATATCAGAAGTATCCCAACAACGCGGTAGAAGTCATTCCCTTTATCGTTGGAGACAGGGGCGCTTGGTGCGAACTTAATCGCCATTTAACATCCAAGCTAGGCATCTCAGGTTATGAATCCAATCTTTTGGTGAACACTACCATTCTCGGAAGCATCAAAGTTCACCGACATTTTATGAGGTCAACTTGGAGGCCGTGACATGGCACGTTTTTAAAATGTGTTTTTATTTATTTACACCAACTTTTAACCCTTTTACCCACATATTTGGCACTTATGGAAATATCCCTATTCATAAAAATGTAAAAATGTAAAAATATATGGGGTAACATAGTAAAAATTATTTTAAATTCAAATTTGGATAAAAAGAATATTTTAGGGTTAAAGGGTTATATCCCCGAAACACATCGGACCCAAAATGTTACAACGTTAGCTTACTTTGAGAAAATAAGCGAAGATGTAGCTAAAATAACTGGAAAACAACGATAATGTAGCTTTTAAATCTAATAATAAAATACGCAATATTTTATTTAATGCTAAAACAAAATCAATCTGTTAATGAAATCAGATGTATGTATATAAATTAGTGCCACGATTGTAATGGTGTATATATTGGGCTGGAAAAGGTTTGGCATACGTAAAAAAGAACATACCAATCGCAAACCATTTGCTCGAACATAACATACCGCAATAGAGAAAAATCTACAAATTTTACGTTGCCGACAAAGTGAAAAGCTAAATTATTAACTGCTCCTCTGTTAAGTTTCATATGCGCAATCGATGCCGTTGATTTTATAACAAATTATACAGAATATCTGACCGTAAATATTTTATCTGTCGTGAATTAATAAATAAACACCGCTGACCAGTGTATTGGCGCACATACGGATATTTTTTGCTGCACTACGATTGAGATAAGTTTTTTTGATACAAACAAACATTTTTCTATGCAGCTAGATCTCTGATCCTTTTCTTCTCGATGTACTTGTTTTCAACGGCGTAACGAAAATAAATATCAAACGAATTTGAAAACTAATAAAACGCTCAATGCCTATTAATAATTTCTAAATCAATGACACGAAATTGCTTCGTTGTTATTAAACAGACTGTTGGCGTGAATGTGCTACGCCGCCACTTCGTCTCGTAGCTTTATAGCCGCCGATGTATTTCGTCGCTTATCGCCGACCGAGTTCAACCGAACACCCTCCCCACTTCAACGTTACTTCTCTTTATCTTGCTAACTTAACCTTTATTGAATTTTATATGTATGAAAAATGTAATTATTAAGCCAAAATAAAAGTATTCTTCTATACAAAACTCCGCTTATTCCACTCATTTGCGGTTGTGTATTGAAAAACCTCTCGTCGGCCGAAATATTTATTTATCTTTGAATTATGCCTTACAATAACATTCATAATAATCACAATATCATTAATGACGTCATACTTATATAATAGAATCAACTGCATAAGTTATAATGGTTTCGAATTACAAGAAAGGAAAATATAACACGAACGCGAATGCTCAATCAAGAATAGAAATAAATCCTCTAGATACGCAATTAATGATTGCGAACCTGGATCATCAAGAATTAAAAGAACTGCTACAAGGAACGTTTTAGCAAACCTGAAGACATGTAAAAAATTTGTAAACATTGATGAAAATATTAAAAAATATTGTAAAAATTTATTGTCAACAACATTGTCAATAAAAAGCTTTAACTGCAAAAGTTCTCTAAGATGTAAAAATGTAAACTTTTGGAAAAAAATCTCCATGTAAAATTATATATTGTGGTAGTTATCTAAAACGCAAAACTAGTGATAATTTTGAAATATTATAAAAATTCGGACACGTTGCAAAAATTGAAAAAAAAATATCTTTTGTTTAAAGGAATTAAGGAATTCCATTCAAATGCAAAAAAAAACAAAAAATCAAAATGCAGAGATGACAACGTTGACAACACTGAGATAAATATTTCTTTTATTAATTTCTTGACCGATTTCAAACTAAAATTGAATGGATGTTATACCTTTAATACCTTTATTGAATTTAAAGTCAATACATATCATTAGTACACTATACACACATAGCAATAACACTAAACAATAAGCACCAATAAAGTTAAACCGCCTGAAATTGCCTAACAGACTGAAACAGCTGGTCCGACAATCAACGGAATACCACTGAACTGCAAAACAGTCGTGTGTGGTCTTTCATAAATTAAACAAACTAGCAGATTGATCGTATCAACAAGTAACAATTAAGCTAGGGTTTGCTCCACATCGTATCCAATACATTGCCCTGCTTACGACTGGTGAGCATAAATATCGTCGACTGGAGTCAATGATTTAACCCATTCCTTAATCGTGTAGTTAGTATTTTTTATTAATATTATGACCATGCAGACGAACATAAAAACAATTATTAAAATTATTAAAACAATTATACACTTTGGACACATGGTAAGTAAAATGTTGTTGGACCTTTGTTTTGCTCATCATAGGAGTCATTACGCTACTGACAACGTTCAATCTAGTATTATAACAGTGCATACTCAAGGACAGAAACTCCTGATTTTGTTTATAAATATATTTGGCAAACGCAATTGCGTAAAGTTATTTAATTGTTAAGAGTTGGGAATCAGTATAAACTAAATGTATGGGATATCTTAGCGACTTCTTCAACATGATCGTAATTATTGATTTTGATTTATTATTAATTTAGTAATATAGTTGCGCTCGATGTCGATCCCCAGTTTAAAATAGCGTAAGCCAGGATGGATTCAACCAAGGCATAATAAAATATCTTCAGTGTTTGTGAATCTACGACGTGCCTGACTGTTTTAAATATATAATTTTTTTTCGTAATCGGCTGACTGAACAATGTACTTTTCCCACCTAAGATGGGGATCAATTATCACCCCCAGGTATTTAATATTGTTGCTAAACAATATCTCAGTTTGACAACTACAATCCAGATACGTACAGAGTTCATTGTGAACATTTAACTTCGATATCGAATTTGTATTTATTTTACGCAATGCAAACGTTGTGAAAAATGATTTTTTATCATTTAATGTCAAAATATTTGAATTTAGCCATTTCTTTATTGACTGGAGGTCCCGTTCTGTTTGTTCCCGTACATTTTGCCAATTCTCGCCCTCCACAAATAAAACAGTGTCATCCGCGTAAGCTATTATACGTCCATTCAACTTCAAATTTAGCATATCGTTAATATATATTAAAAATAGCAACGGCCCTAAAACTGTACCTTGCGGTACACCACACTTAATATTTCACTCCTTACTTACAGAAGTACCTATCTCGATAAGTTCTTTTCTGTCAACCAGATAGCTCTTCAATAACTTCCATGCCACGCCTCTGACACCATAAATATCCATCTTTTTCAATAAAATTTTGTGATTAACGGTGTCGAAAGCTTTAGCAAGATCTAAAAATACCGCTAATGACAAATTAGACCTTAGACCGATTAAATGCGCTATTAATCTGAGTCGTAAGTTCAGCTATTGCATCATTAGTCGACTTCCCATTGACAAATCCCAATTGCTTCGATGACAATATTTTATATTTATTTAAGACGTAAGTTTGCACTTAATTATCTTTTCAAAGATCTTGGCAATATTGCTTATTAGAGAAATTGGTCTATAATTGAATACCGAATCCTTGGCACCAGATTTAGACGGGAATTACAATTGCAGTTTTAAAAAAGTCAGGAAAGTATCCGTCATTCATATATTTATTACAAAGTTTGCGAAGCAAGGAGCGAGTATAGTCTTCAATTATTTTAAAATAGTCACACTGATACCGTCAGGACCGGACGATTTAATATTACGTAGGTTGTTTATAATATTTAAAACTTCGTTTGTGTCTGTGGGTAACAGGAAAAATGAGTTATTATTTTTAGTAATTTTTTTTTAACATAACAATTGTAGAAGACAAGTTGCGGGATATTATTGCTAAGATTCTCTGCTGCTTCAGTAAAATATGAATTAAATAAATCCGCAATACGTGCATTATTCGTAATTATTTCATCGTTTATTTTAATTTGAGATACAACTTCTTTTGTATTTTTTTGTTTAATACATCACCCGCTATTTTCCAGAGTTTTCTCCGGTTTTTTTTTTAAATTATTAATGATTTCATTGCGAAAATAATCACTTTTAACGTTATAATCCACATAATATTTGTACGTGGCCTGTAAGTTAAAGTTTTGTGAGTCAAGCAGTGTTTGTCGATACAACATGTCTCTAATATTTATGGATGTTACTATACCAGAGGTAATTCACGATTGCGTTTTCTTCTTTTAGCGTTGATTCGTTTACTAAACATATAGCTTGTTTAATTTAATTATTTAGAATATCCATTACTCTGCGAAAACTCGACCCAACATCTTCATCTCTGTTCACATGCAAATCACGACGTGCAATATTATATTTTAATGCGACATAGTCAATCACTTTCGTATAATTAAGTTTATGATTCCGCGGATTATTTCCTTATTGTGACAATACAAGTTTAACAAATGTAGGACTGTGATCAGTAATCATTCGATTTTCCAAATCACTTTTTATAAAAATGTGGTCCAAACAACTACCACAAATGTGCGTGTGTGTATTTAAGCAACAGTTAGTTCTAGTAATTTTCTTTGAAACATTTTCCAACACAAAGGAATCTCACAAAGTGAAGCAGGTTATTCATCTTTTCTTATGTTTTTTACAGCAAAATCTTATGTAACTATGTATGAATTTCCACAAGCCTATGCTTGCTATCTCATATTTTCTGAAATCATGATTGATGGTTGATCTTTACTAGAGGCTCTCCTAATTGCCTTTCCAGAACTTTCTTAATGTAAATTCTGATTTTCAATCGTTTGCAAATTGTTGTAAAAACTTGTTCTTGCTTTTATGCCACAAATGAATTAAATAAAGCACAGTGTAACATGAAGTCAAGTTTTTTTTTTAATATTTCGAAGATTTTGTACTTGTACTACTTTTTTACATCTCTATTGTCTTTCCAGATATGAATTAAAAATCCACCATTTCTATGGAAATCGTGTCGCCCCTTTCTTAACTTAATTGTTTTTAAATCTTCAGGTAACCTACAATTTTCCCTTATTGTACCACAAATTATGGCTGTATTGTCTGGTGGACTGTCTCCTCACGAAGGACAGCCAGAGTAAAACTGGCAAGCCTGCAGAGAATGACCAGCATATCGGTAACTGGGGCGTTAAGCACCACGCCGTCAGCTGCCATGGAAGTGCTACTGGATCTTCCTCCTTTGCATATTTTGCTGCAAAGTGAGGCCAGGAAGGCAACACATCTATTTCATAATGCGGAGATGCAAAGGCCGCAGACATTGGCCTTCATGCGGAACAGGCTGTCGCCCGACATTGAAGCGGATGACATCCTGGGGATGAGGGCTGATACAATGTCTACATCATACAGCTTTGGACTGCCCTACAAAGTCATAGTTCCCTCTCGTGACGAATGGGAGCGTAATCAAGTCGCCCTGTTACAGGCAGACTCGAGCTGGTTTATGGATGGCTCCAGGACAACTGAAGGAGCAGGAGCTGGAGTGTTCTGCGGTAAACCAAGAACTGGATTAGAGTTCAGTCTTGGTAAGCATGCATCGATCCAACAGGCAGAAGTCTATGCCATTGAAATGTGCGCAAGAGAGCTATTAAAAAGCCCTCGGCAGCACAGGACAATAAAACAATTTTCTGACAGGAGAACAGCACTGCAAGTCCTTGCCGACAATCAGTGTACATTGATGTCGGTCAGGGACTGCCGCGCAGTGCTCTCTCAAGTAGGGAGAGTCAACAAGGTTAGAGTGGTCTGGATACCCGGACACGCTGGAATAGAGGGAAACGAAGCCGCCGATTCCATGGCAAAGAGCGGGGCTAACCAGAACCGGCTCTTGGGATTACAAGAGCCCTGGCCAGAAGCTCGAATAAGAGCTGGATGGAGCACAAGGTACTGATAAACTGGCAGGAATGCCAGGGAATGAGACATTCCAAGTTAGTACTAAAGGGCCCATCTGCGGCACGAACCAGGATACTATTAGGTTTGGGCAGGAAAGATCTGCGAACTCTGACAGCCCTGGTTACTGGGCATAGCCGACTATGAAGAAACAACAGAGCACGTGATGTGTGCCTGCCCCGCCGGGGACAAAATCAGGTTCACAGTCTTTGGTAAGATAAAACTGGAGCTGGGAGAACTTGATAAAATCTCACCCACTAAAATCCTACTCTATTTAAAGAGAATGGGTATGGAGGGTGAACTATAATTAGTTGTGAGCCACAATAGACCCTTGCGGTCGCAGTGGAGGGACGATAAACGCCCCACTCAATTATAACTAACTAACTAACTAACTAACTAACTAACTAACCACAAATTATAATCTTCTTAATAAGCAATTCCTCAGCCAACTATTATAACAATTGTATATGTAAATAATGTGTTAATATTTTTATAACCATCTAATGGAAAAGCCATATTATATTTACAAATAACAAAAGAGAAAAACGAAGAAGAAACATCCAGATTTTTGAAAAGTTAAATATTATATTATAACTGCAAAGATTTTTGCAGAGTATATTGGAGATTATTTTGACCAACTAAGCCATCATTAATTAGATGTACCAAAGATTTAATAAGCATCATCGATAAAAATAAAAATAAAAAGCGATAAAGATGGCGCACGAGAGCAAGTGTAACTAACATAAGTGAAACCATAATGCAATTAAAAATGTATATATAATGGGAAACCTATAATAGAATAAATTAACAAATGTGGAATATGTAAACGACCATACTGTAGACATCCACCCAATGTTCCATTGATGATAATTAAAAATTACGAAAAACCATTTAAGAAAAATCCACATTGGCACTTTCTCGATTCAGAATAATTGCTTCCTTGCACTAATAGATTCCTTCACAAAATATAGTCAAATATATTACCTAAAATAGTAATTTTGTACTATTTCGAAATGTACTCCATTGGAATGGTTACTTGGAAATCCCTACGAAATCCGTATGACGTAAATTATGAACGGGGATATATCAAAATTACTTGAAGGAAGACCAAAGCTAACTTGAAAACGTATAAAAAGTTAAATGAAAGAGCTGCAGAAGAAAATGAAAAAGCAATTACCAAATAGAAACAAAAATTACCAGCACTACCATTTATGGACGGCCAAGTTGTCTATAAGTTGTGTAAAAGTACAAAAACAGGCAATAAATATTCAGGTCCCTATAAGTTAATCAAAATTTATCTTATCAACACCTGTTCTTAAAACACCTCACCACAAAGAAAACTATAAAGTCGCATTAAGCCACATAAAACGACCTGTTGTTTAATGAAAATCGACAGTTCATCGTCTAAATATCAATAATGTAAAAATCACGCCCGTAGTACACAAGCTGTTACAACATTGGAAACGCAAATCACTACTGCCTGGACCTTAAGACTTCAAGAATACAATCAAATTAAATTAATTATCACACAAGTGAACGAAACATTTAGTCACAAAAAGGGGGAAAAATAGTACTTCGCTGAAATGCAAAATTATCATTACATATTAGAACATACTAAGAAGAAATTTACAAACTCATCGATTAACTAAACATCGATTAATGGAAGAAAAGGGGCTTATTAAAGGAGTAAGATCAACAACAAACCAATTAACGTGAAATATGGACCATGAGGATTCTGAAAAGATCGAAGACCAAATAAGAAGATTGCAAATGATACAAGGAAATAACGCAATGCTTAAAAAGCACTGACGATGCAAGCAGTCGCGAGGTTCAATGCTACCAGATAAAAACTAATTGGTTGTGGGACATGATACATTTGTACATAATCAAATCCCCCCTAATCCGTTTTGGTGTGAGGTTCTATTTCTTTTGTTAACACTTCATCTTAACTTCACTCTTCTTGTCCTGAGCTAGCTATTTTTTTCCACAGCCTCCTATCTTGTGCCGTGGCATTTGCCTCTTTCATAGTCACATCTCGCTTTTGCAGGTGATTCACAATTGCATTATTCCATGTTTTTCTTCGGCTCTCTCGCTCATTTTCGTTCCTGTCCTGGCTTCCCATTTTCAACCGACTGGTCGCGTCTCTTCCTTCCTTCAATGTATTGCTAGGTTAGTTTATCCACATTTCTTATTCTATTCCTCTTTTTGTAATTCCCTTAACCGCCCGTAGTTATTTCATTTCTACTGCATCTATTTTCTTGCCATTTGTTCTGGTCTGAATATTGTCCTTTTGGTTTGCGTTGTTACCTCATTATTTCTTGTCTCATCATATGGTGTGTTCATCGGTTTTCGAATTCTGTTCATAATGTTTTTTTGTTTCCCATTTTCCCAAATTATAGCTCCCAAATAATTGAAGGATGCGACCTGTTCTATTTTCTCTCCTACTTATATATGCAATATTTCTTCCTGTTTAGATGTCATAGTTTTATTCATATTTATTTTCATTCCTTGTTGTTTAAAAATGTCATTTCATGTGTTCATGTTATTCTGTAGAGCTTCTTTTTTTTCCTGCCATAATCACAACATCATCCGCGCACGCACGCATTGGCTGTCATCTTGTATGTCCTATATTTAATCTTTATATCTTTGTTTGATATTTCTTAATAATTCCATTCATAAATAAATTGAAAAGGTAAGGGTTCAGCACTCCTTGCATTATATGCTTCATATCTCGTTACGGGTTTATCTCCTATGTATTATTACGTATATTACACTGTACACCAAAGGAGCTTTAAGTTTTCAGTTAGTATGTGAGGTGCTACGAAGTCCGACGCTGCAAATATTCATAGAAGAACGTCCAGCGACGTCACGACCGTCTTAGCAGATAGTCTAATTATTTTACTTGACCCATGAAATTAAGTGTATTTTTAAAACAAACAAAAATCATTTTCTACCGTCGCTAAAACGTGAAACAAATGTCTGACAATTAGATTTCACGTCATCAATCTATCTATACCGTGTTTCATGCAGGTGTAGTGGCCACGATTGTGAGTTTTGTAGAGACTGATCGAACTGTATTAAGTATTTCTGGATTTCTATGATAATAACAATGTCGTAATATTCCAGTAAATACTCATCTGGCTACCTGAGTGTGGGGTAAATTATGTTCCTCATATTAATTTGTTTTAAACACTTTACCAAGCACGGTGTATTGTACCTTGTGCTCTCCCCTCAAGTATGTTATTCTTGTTATTATAAATGGAAATTTGGCGTCCATATGAAGATATACCATCTACTTCACAAGAAGTAGCGGGTAACAGTGGTGATGTGCACATAATAAGTTCGGATACAGAAAACGAAAGTCAGGAATTTGTACCCAGACAAAGAAATACTCTAAATATGATATTGAATCATTACATCGCCGATCGAACAGATCGCTGAAAGCCGGTTAATCTGATTTCCCTCGATCTTCGGAAGGCAACTGTGTCACAGGTTAGCATCCTGCGAGCGTTACGACGAATGGGTAGCGATGATGGGACCCGTTCCTACACTGAGGGATCCCTCACCGCTTAGACCACTTCTAATCAAGGTCGGGTCCCTGTCCACAAAGCAGATTAAGATCAACAAAGGTGTGAGGTAGGGGGACCCGTTGAGCCCCGTTCTGTTCAACAACGTCGACGGCGAGCTTTTGGACAGGGCCAACCGCGAGTTTCGTGTTGGGTCCTTTGTGGAGAACAATGACGCTTCTGCCGTGGCATTCGTCGACGACATCGTGCTACTAACCGACCAGCAACCAGAGGTGCCACTCCTCCTTGACATGGTCTCGTACTTCTGCCGCTCCCGGGGGATGTCGATCCACCCAAGCAAATCTGTGGCCCTAGCCACTACACGTCCTCATGGCTCGAAGGTGACTCCCGATCACCCGACCGATCTTGCGGATTGACGGTGTTAAGATCCGCGCGATCTTTGAGCCTTACAAGTACCTTGGTCATCACTTCAGCACTACCGGTACCAACAAACCCCCAATTCTTCATCTCCAGACCTGGCTTCATAACATAAAAACTTCTCCCCTGAAGCCAGGCCACAAGCTGCTGCTCATCCGTGAGTACCTCACACCAAACCAGCTTTACGGACTGCAGAACCCAAAAACCACCGGGCGTCTACTGAAAGACGCCGATCGCCTCATCCGGTCCTAAATCAAAAGAATATTACACCTCTGTGCAGACGCCCGACATGGGGATCACCAACTTGCGATTGCAACCCCATGTTCTTATTCGTTCTGAAGTGTGAGCGCTGCATCCTCCATCGCTTTGACAAGTTATCCGGCGAAGTCCTAGCGGATCAGCAGTTCCGTGAATCCCTGACATCCGGCCCAACCACTTCCGGGATGCAGCTGTCTGCCGAAGACCCTGCGAGTCGGTCATGGCTCACCAACAAGCCGTCTGGATGGAGAAGCCGTGATTTCGTTCGTGCTGTGCCCACATCAGGTATGCTATCCGTTCCTGCCAATCAACATTTGTGTCGGGCTAGATGTAATCGAGTGGAGTCGCTGAACCACGTGCTGCAGCGTTGCGAAGCAGTCCACTTCGAGAGAATCAAGCGCCACAACGAAGTCGTGAACAAAATCGTGAACAGCACCAGGGCGAAACGGACGACGGAGACCCTCTACAAACCCGACCAGGCCATCCATACCTCGCCGATAACACTGACTATCTGCACGTCCAAGTATCCTGGGAGAACCAGGACAGTTCGGGAGTCGCCTGGCGCCATAAACAAGTCACGTACGGCAACGTCAAGTTCTGCGAGGCCGCTGGGGCCTTATGGCCCGCTAAAAAGCTCCAGTTTCTACCCGTAATCATTAGAGGCCGCGGCATCTGGCCGAGATGCAACGCCCCCACCAACGCCCTGAACTTGACGACACGGCCCAAGGCGAGCTGCGTCCACAACGCCCTGAAGTGGGATCCATCCATGCATTCCTCATTTATGAAGAGGAGAGTATTGAGAGGAGGGGCGGCCCGCACATAGAATTTAATTATACTTGCATTTTATTTTTATTAGGTACACTTACCCCTATTATCGTATTGTAAGTTTCAATGGCCAACATCTGCCATCATGTGTTTTAATAAACATTTTAAATCGCCGTAATGCCTCGCCATCTAATTAGTAACATGAATGGATGAATTGATTAACGAGATTATGTGTCCCGGTGTCCCTACCTACTATCAAGATAATCTATCAAGGGAACGGGCTTGGAAAAATTAGCGGAGAAATAAGACCCTGTTGAGCTTGACTCTGGCAATGTAACGAGACATAAGAGGTGAAGCATGAAATACCACTATATTCATCGTTTAAAGTTGTGAAGAAACATTTTTCATGAGTCATGAGTTTCATGACTAAGAATAGGTTTACCTTTTTGCTTATATGTGAACGATTTGATAAGCCCGAATATAAAAGGAAGCCCTTTTTGTCGCATTTAAGAAGTGTTTCGTCAGTTTACCGTTAACTATCCAGCGATATTTTCCATCGATGTTAACATGCTTGTTGCCTATAGGGGCAGGTGCAAGTTCAAAATGTATATGCCTCTGACGCCCTCCAAATATGCCTTGCAAATAATGTGGCTGACTGATGCGAGAAATAATTATTTGTACAATGCTTACATATGTCGCGGTAAAGATGGCGTTGGTTTACCTGACGACCTAAACAAATTTCCAAGCCTATATAAGCGATCTAAAGAATGGCGGGGCCAATTTATAATACAAATTACAGGAAAGCTTAGAGGGCAAAGAAAACCAGAAAGAAATTCCCCAGAATTTTTGGCCAAGCGAAAAAGGGAAGTCGACCCTCTTTGGTTTTACAAAACAATACAACGTTAGTTACAACTTGTCGAAAAAAACAGCAGTAATTTGTGCTTCGTGAACCCACCATGTGCTTCATCAATCGTACAAAAATTACACAAAATTAGAAAAAGAGTTTCTTAAATTTCTTGCATATCATTTGGTGAAACCTGAGGTGTAAAGAAGAATACTATATATTCATACACATTGTGCACTGAAGGCAAGTATTACAAGATATTAGAAATTTCTGAAAATCGGGATACCGTGTCAATGAAGAAAACGACTTCGAAAAGCGCAAGAATTAAAAGGAAGACTTTCTATCTTTGCTTTGTATGTCACAAAACAATCTTTCTGAAGTGCAGGTGCAATTGTTTTAAATCTATATATGTAGTGTAATTTGACATCCATTAACTTTAGAAAATTGATATTAGCGAGTTTATTTTTTTCTTTTTCTACCTTAAATGTGGGTGTGTACTAATAAAATATATTCTATAAGACATATGCGTCATCCATAATATTAAAAACACAAAGAGTCAAAGGTGAATGAAGCAAAAAATAAGAAACGGTGAGCTCCCTCATTGCATCGTGGTTTCTGGTCATACTAGTAACTTACTTCTACATTCATCGATTATTAACCTTTTAAAAATTACATTCATTAATATAATACGTGCCAGCTGATGCAAAGCCCTATACTTATTGCTATCATTCGGTATAATTGTTACTACTTTCTATCGTGTTACATTGTTTGTTAATTATTCATTCCTAAAAGTATTAGTAGCCGTTATACCCTCCGGAGAAATATTCGCGTTCGCCGGCGATAGTCTTTATTCGTTTAAGCGAAATTTCAGAAGGGTCGTGTGGAATTTTTTCGTTCGAAAATTTAATTAGATTAATTCCCTTTGTAACACAATGTTAATAAAACCAACACGTTTGTAATTAAATTCTATCCATTATGGTAATCGAATAATTCAATTTAAATGTAATTTCACAATATCTACTTTAATCAAAATATTGAATACAAACCATGTAACCAAATTATGTTAACGCCGCAGCGTCTGCATCATTTATTTTATCCGCACAATGCGGTGAAGTACCAAATTCGGATTCACATTAGTTACATCAGAGCAATGATCGAAAATAATATTTTACGATTTACGAACGTCAAGCCTTTTGTAATCGTTAAGTGATGTGAGGATAAAAGATTGTTCCAAATTTGAACAGCTCGTTCAATTGTACTTCTTGCTCTTGCGCTTTAATCATTTATTTCGCTTGGCGTTAGGTAACCACAAATTATCTGCCGAACAGGCAATTATATAAATCAGGGAATTGGGTTTCTAATTACAGTAGGATTTCCTTAAAGGATTTTCGTTCATACAATATATAAAATTCATTATTACGCTCTGAAAAATTTTTAGTTGAAATAAAAAATGAAATATTGTTTGTATTTGTCTAAAACCCAATTATGTTGCGTTAAATTAGTCTTTTAATAATTTGTAATTTATAATAATGTAAATTATTTTTTATTTCAACCACGATTGTCATTTTCCAAAGAATTGTTGATTGTAGGGGGGCAAGAAAAACACTGGTTCACTTTAATGCGACTAAATCTTTCGTCAAGCACAGACTGGTACCGAGATACGAACAACCGTGTCTGAACATCTAGGTCGCCATGCCAGTGGTAACATCTACCATAAAATGAAGAGAACACCAGAGTCAACTTCTATTAGCAACGACAGGGCCCAACTGGGTCTTCCTGCAGCCCGCCGAACATCTGTTGCCCGTTTAACGCAAAGGAGCAAGGCGAACCCTTCCTCATATAGCGGGGCCAAGTTTAATCCTGGTCCCCGTGCAGCCTCTGCGTGCCCGGCTTGTAAACTATCGTTTCCTCATCAAGCGGACCTGAGCTTCCACGTGGCTACGCGCGTTTGCACAAAAAGTGACACCAGTGGATACACTCTGGGATGCCCATTACCACATTCGCGGGCTTTCGAGAAGATGAGCGACGTGCTCATCCCCTTCTGTACCAAACAAGTGTCTAGACATCCACACCTACTCAGGATACTGGCAAGTACCGAGGTGCAACACCGCACCTCATGCCAGTTCGTCGCCCTAATGGTCAAGGCCACAAAACTAACGACAGATTCGTTACCGGCGCGAGAATCCAATATAAAAAAAGTATTTTCTCCAAAGCCGAACAGGCCCAAAAGGCCAAGTCCAAGGAACTGTCCTAGCTTCCACTGCAACTTGCATCATCTCTAGTTGTCGACCCAGTGATACTTGAGCCTAAACCTGAAAAGCCAAGCAGGTCCGCTGTAGCCCCCTTGTCGAACCCTGCATGTAACATCCTAAGTGACTAATGCTAAGTGACTCGTAGACCCGCTGAAAGTAGTAAATTTAACGTATTTATATCGTATTGTCAGGACAGAGCTGCAGGAGCGGATTAGTAATGGCAAATCTAACTTGCGTATAAAATGTAAGAGTGGTGCGCCCACCATTATTGTAAATAAGGAAAACTAAACGTGCCCAACAATGTAATCCGTTGAGTGCGGAGAACTATAAAAAAGAGCTTGACATTATTAAACACAGAAAACTACAGAAAATAAATACAATAAAGATACCATTGTCAAAATGGTCACCAAGAAACTTAGAACAGATATACTTAAAAATTTCTACACAGGACAAGAATATACCGCAATATCATCAGTATCAAGACTACAGTCTAACAGTTACACAAAGTAAGGCACCATTTAAGATAACAGTCGAACAGCATTATTCAAGACAACTTGAGTAGTAACACAACAGTGCTATGTACTTACGTATTGATTAGCAAACAAGCTAACACATCGTAACAGTGCCAGTTACAATTAACTGCGCAAAATTGTAAATAGTGATAATAATGAGTTAAACGAGTTTATCTGCAACAAGCCTTCGTAAGATTAATAAATTCCAGACGGTAGCGACGCAAATTATTGGCGTAACATACTTGAGGGAGAGACGTAATTGAAATTCTCGTCGAACTACAACTCGCCGCGAGTCGACTACACGCAGTTCCTTGTTAACGTATCGCAAACAAGGCACACACCGGAATGGCTGAACATTGGATCAGTAATAAAAATTTCATACATTATATGATAATGGTATTACATGTGGACAACAAAAAAGCGAAATTAAGGGGCAAGAGAATATACATAGAGAACAAGCTGGATAACATCGATAACACATGGCTGAAGTGGAAGGGGGAAACGAAGATGCTAATAACAGAAAACCAAGGAAGTCGGGGGGCAAGTGTGGAAGGGAAGAAGGAGGAGCAAGGGGAGAGAAAGAAATGGAGGGCAGGGCAGGTGAAGTGAAGAGGACAAGAAGTTCGCGATATGTTTCTGTAATGTAGCGGGGTGGAAGAAATTGGTGCAAGAAGAGGGAGTATTAACAGAGACCTGAGCAAATATATGGGAAGGTTTAACAGAGACATGGAGGAGATGGAAAAATGGATATACAGTAACAAGATGTCTAGTGGGTATATATGGGAGTGCAGGGAACCGAAGGGGGAGAGAAGACGAGCAAAGAAGGAGGACGGGATTGAGTGGAGGAGGGAGCACGAGAGATGGAGTTCCAATGAAAACTGTAAATAGGATAAAGGGGAGTAGCGGGATGGTAAAAATTTTAAGCGGGAAATTTTTTTTATATACATATTGTCGCTGCAAAGTGCATCTGTACGAACTGAAAACTGACGTAATTGTTGAGAGAAAGTAACCGGGGACATTGTCTCAATGTGGCCATCGCCTGGTAGATTCAATGGCCCAGTTGTACAAATACAAGGACAAAGAAAGCATGGGAATGCGATTATGACTAAATAAAGTAAAAGGTTTACCAGTTGCACTGATGAATCATAACCGAGGGAGTATAAATTCAGATGGCCCACAAGTACACACAAAATAAACTGAATTGAATATAGTTTTTATATATAGTGTTTTTAGCAACCGGTTATTCCCCACTTCAAAATTATAAATGCGGCTGTGAGAAAAGTTTATTTTTTTGTTGTGTTACAAGGAACGAGGCAATTGTACTTTTTTTAAATCGACAACGGATCCAGAGGACTTCTTTTTCTATTACATGGAACAAGAGGAAAGCTTCAACAACAAGCTAACACACTTAATGACAGGTCCAGGATCAAATACACTGAATTTCGAAATGAAAATTACTATAACTGGTATCCAGTCGTTGCATGAATCCATCTGTACGGATATTGAATAATTAAGCCCGCTCATTTCTTTTAATATTTTAAGAGATTACAAAAGACATCTCTTATAATAGAAACTTTAAAAAACTATTCAGAAAGCAATATAATATAAATAATGCTAAACAAAATAATGAACTTCAAATAAACAAATGAACGCACACAAAAATATGACAACTTAAATAATAAGTATAACTAGACAGTAATAAAACTAAAACGCTCTCAAACATTTCCAAATTATTCCAAACAAACAAATTCATTTAGAAGCAAAAATTTTGTCGTACAACAAAACAAGTATGAACAGGAACTGATAAAGTATGAACAGTCGACTTCCTATATAGAAAATTTATATACATTTCTGGACAAAATTAAGGGACCACGAAATAAACTTGAAATAACTCTTCCAATTTACAAGTTATTTTTTATGTACTTTTTGCATGTCATAAATTGACCTTTCTTAAACAAAATTCAAATGTGTGCCATGCAACAATTAACAATAGAAAGAATTTTTTGCTAGGACACGAAAAGTCAACAAAAAGGCTTAATTGTTGAAAATTGTTTTTAAGTAATTTAATTAATAAATCTTGCTTTTTCTTGCGAGAATTGGTGAATTTGTTTGCATTACGTGAATTAAATATGCCTAGGCGCCATTGTAGACCAGAAAAAGTATACCAAATTATTATTCTTCTGCGTGAAGAAGAGAAGTTGCTGAAATTCTAAATACCAATAAATCTGTGATGCAGAGGGCCGCAGCAAGGTTCAGAAACACTGGTAGTTTCAAAAGAAGACCCGGACAAGGTGCTAAAATAAAAATAACCCGCAGAGATGATCGCTTTATCGAACTTCAGTGTTTAAGGAAGCGTTTTGTAAGATCTCGTGAATTAAAAAATGATTTCCGATTGGCGACTGCAACAGAAATTTCTACCAAAACAGTAAGAAGAAGGCTAAAGAAGTCAATGTGTCTGCTAGAAAACCAGCTACCGGTCCAATTCTCACAGCTACGCAGAAAAGAAATCGCTTAAACTTTTGTCCAAATCACCAAGGTTGGGACGAGGAGCAGTGGAAGTCCGTTTTGTTTTCAGACTAGTCCAGATTTCTGCTAAACGAGAATGACCGCCGTGTTCTTGTCGTGCGAAGACCAGGTGAGCGATTTGCACCATGTACCATTAGAGAAGTTGACAAATTTGGTGGGGGTTCTGTGATGGTTTGGGGTGGCATACAGTTTAATGGTCGTACAGAATTGGTTTTGGTACGAAATGGGTCGCTAACAGCAATAAGATATAGAAACGAGATAAATGTACCCCATGTTCAACCATTTTCCGAAAATTGCAATGGATTCATTTTTATGCAGGACAATGCCAAACCTCATACAGATAACATTGTCACAGCCGTGTTTAGAGAAGCAAATATCCAATGTTTGGAGTGGCCTGCCAAAAGCCCTGATCTCAATCCTAATGAGCATCTCTGGGATCAATTGGGCAAAAAAATCAAACACGCACTAAGACCGCCAGTAACACTTGATGAGTTCTCTAACATGCTTGTTCAAGAATGGGAGCAGATACCTCAAGAAAAAATACAAAACTTAATCTCAAGCATGCCAAGAAGATTGGCAGCGTGAATTGCTGCAAGAGGAGGGCATACTACACTACTAAAAATGCTATTTTTTTTATAAATTACGATTCTAGTTCATGAGAAGACCATTGGTATTTTAGTTTAATTTTTACCTTTTTTTCTTCAAGTCCATAAAAGTACATTTTGTTAAGTTTAGTCGCTCTTAAATCAACTATACTGTAAGTAAACACACTTAAATTTGTATATGTATTCGTTTCATTAAATTTAGCTACTTTGTTTTTAATTTATTTTGAATTTTACTAGTGGTCCCTTAATTTTGTCCAGAAGTGTAGTAATCGAGTTGTGCTTGAATCTACATTAAGAAAAGCTTACGATGATTTGAATTTAGAACGAGATATTCAGTGCAAGCGTGAAAATGATGTAAAACAATCGCAAATGAAAATTAATGATGATGCAAATGAAAAGAAAAAAAATCTGGAAATTGCAATTATAATGTAGTAATAAAAAGTATATTGAAAATAGTGAAAACAAGCTAACGTAAATTAGAAACCAATATTGCCACACAAAATAATGAGTTTAATTTAGAAAAAGTTGAAGAAAAATATTGTTCTTTTGGGAAATACCATCAATGAAAACTGAATATACAAATAATCTAGAAAATTTCGATAAAACTGTTATTAGAAAAGAGAAAAATATTGAAGAAGTAAATAAAGAACTCTCAGAATATGAAAACAAGATAAGTAAACTGATCCTTGAGGAAATTTCATTGAAAAACCAAATTAGTTCCGAAAGAGGTAACTACATAAAATTATTGACTGAATACGAACATTCCGACGAGACTAACAAACTGACAATTGCTGAATACGAACATATATTATTATCATAAAACTAAAATGTGACAATGATGTCTTAACACGTAGCATAGAGACATTGAAAAATCAGCTTGAAAATATTCAAGCCGCGAAAAATATCAATTATACACAACTTCAAAAGACGCGAAAATTGAATAAGAATGAAATAAATTATTTGAACCACATAATAGAAACGAATAACAAGCAACTTATACAAAAGAATAAAGAAATATCAAATAATGTATGAAAAAAATTGAAACGTATTAATGAGACTCATGATAACGAAATATTGTACATGAAAGATGAATTGAAACAATCTGAAGCTTCTTTTCAAGAGCGAAAGAGTCGAAATTAAGCAAGAAAATTCAATAACAATAATTGAAATGACAAATAACTTGTATCATGTTGCCATAATGGTGTTGGGTAATAACGTAACGAATCTGGCGAGTGAGGTTGATTCATTTCAGCGGAATTAAACGATGATGATTTTGGAGTTTAGTGAAAACACAAAATTGTCACGTTGCCGTACAAGAATATTGACCAGACTCGAACAATATCTCACACCGACTGTCGTACGAGCGACGATTTTTAAAGTCATATCAAGCAAGAAAATGATAACGAAGACCCACAAAAACTTGTATAGTACACAACGATAGCCAAAAATTATACCTGCTAAGTTTCCCATCTCCCTTGCACTTGCACATGGACCGTCTATTTCACTGGGCTAGTCGGGCCTGCGCGGACCATTTAAGTTTACGAAGCGAACGGCTTCACAACTAGCTCGCTGTGTGAACGACGATGTACCGAACGTAATTGGCAATTATTAATGGAAAAAATATTAGTACAATAACTAATAAAAATATGTCGAGTTGAATGTTACAGTTCCCCCTAATTTCGTAACACAATATCTGATAATCTGCCTTATTCTGTAACTATTGTTACGTAGCAATTGATAAGTCTAACAAACTTGAAAACGACTGAATTGATACGAAATCCTAACAAGCGTATCAATAATGCTATTCTGTAACGGGACTTGTTAGCCGCAATTGAAACGAACCCATAACAAGAAAAATAGAAAGTAATTTTGACCGCATCAGCGTTCGCACATGCGCTGACAACATTACATTTATAACCGCTTCGTATTAAAAATAGCGTAGTTCGCACATGGCGAGTTTAACAATGGGGAAAAAACGAGAAATCCGAGAACCAGCGAGAAGTAGTTTGATATGATGCTGGACTTTATTTGTACTCACAAAGTGGTTTAATTATTGCAATTGTGTTGCATTCTTCGAACATGATCTTTAAAAAGTGAGGTTACAATAATATTTTTTTTATTTTTATTGCATATAAATTCAACTCGCATACCTATTTTCTACTGCCAGCTAACTCATCTACTAAAGCCACAAAAATTTCTCCATTCAAATTCATGACGCAAAATATTTTTAATAAATAGCACAAAAATTGTAACCAAAAGCGATTTTATATTAAATACCTACTTATTTACTATTTTTAATACAGCGAAATATAAGTAAAAATTATCACTGATGCTATTTAAGAATAAAACCCAGTTTTTTTAATGTCCAAATGACAAATAACACACGTAACAACAGCTCATTATCAATTGATACGACATTTCAATAAATTGTTAGGTTCTAACAAAAATTGAACGACTCAGACCTTACAGAATACCACTTTGCGTAACAAACTTGTTACGATTGATACGTAACAAGTCTAACAACTTAACAAGTTGAAAAGATGCTTAGAGAATACGGCTGAATATAATACATTTTGCAAAATTGAAGGAAAAACAGTATCACAGCAAAATAGAAAATTTAATCCATTATTGTAACCGGCACTACAAATAAAATTCAACAAAAGACAGTGGACGCTAGCCACCACATCTCAGTGAAAACTGGACATTCTTAAATCGACCTTTAAATTAGCTTATTTTCAACACACTATAGCAGCCGACGTATTTCATTTCAGAAAGTGACTATCGTTAAATGCTCTTAGCTGCTCCATTCACCAGTTCGATCGATACTTTATTTTCGTGTGGGTGATTTTCGCCCAAAAATGTAATTAAATCTATCCCTTCGCAGTTAAAATTTAATAAAAATAACACGTTTTTAATTAAACTCCGTGCATTATGGTGATCGAATATTTCAATTTAAAAGTAATTTCGCCGTATCTAATTTAATCAAAACATTGAATACAAACGATAAAATAAATTGTTTTTTTTTCAACACCAGTGATTCTGGAACGATTGTGTATCGGAGAAATACAATGAAATGATCGACGAATTGTTATTTATATTAGCTGCATGTAACACTTATTGATGATATAAATATTGATATGAGTTACGAAAGTCGAAAGATGTTATCCTTAAATGTTATAAGGGAGGTAGAAAATTGTTTAACGATTCTATGAATCGCTCCGTACTTCTAATTATTTAACCCATTCTATCGCTTGGAGTAGATAACGATGGATATACAGGCAACACAATTTTTGCGAATGAAAACTGTGGATATTTTATAAAAATGCATATAAAACTTATTTTGACATGGCTCTTGGTGATTTTGATAAGAAGTGGGCTCCCCATTAGCTTTGTTCTTGCATGCATTCTTGCTATGTTCATACCAATGGTGTGACGTGAAAGACCACATTACATATTGTTATTTTCGTTTGTGCAATGTTGCTGATATGAGGAGAAAGAATAAAAGTTCTTTAAAAAATGCCAAATCCCAGTAATTTGGAGTCTATAATTTGTCCCATCCTATAAAGAAGTGCCTGTTCCTTCGTGGCCTGATAATATTGGTGTAAGCAGTTCAAGCACCAGTAGTAAAGATGAACCACGGTTATCAACAGACAAGGACTTTCATCCCAACGGTGAACGTCAAGACCCGAAGCAGATTCAATACTTTACATAGTCTGAGTTAAGTTATCTGGAAGAGATTTGTACCTATCGCAGGAAAGTTTGGAAGTTCGAGATTAAAGAAGAAAAACCTGTTAATATCTGAAATGTGTCTGGTACATTTTACAGGCAACAGCAAGCAAAATTTTCTAAATATGCTTGTTTCCTTTTCGAATGGTACTGCTGTCTAGATCAGAGCATTGGACCAGACAAATATGGCCACAGAGGGGCAATTTAATTTCTGAAGAAAAAATGTGAAATTTGAGCCATTGGTTTCGCCATCTAATGCCCTTCTTCCACCACTCCATATTAAATTACGCTTGATTCTTAGGAAGTTCTCACAGAAAACAGGTGTTTTCGAGGTGATCTAAATTCTTTAAATTAATGCAGGATGAGACTTTGCGTCAGTCGATATCCAAGTTAGAGAAGTCAGCATGGCTGGCATACAAACGAGTGACTTTCTTGATAACAAGAAGCCTGAGAACTATAAAGAAATTGTGGAGGAGATATTACAACATTTAGAAATTGGGGGTGTGCAATTTCTTAACAGATATATTGATTACTTTATTGAAATATTGGGCGCAACGAGTGAAGAACAAAGTTTCACAAAGATATTAAAGTAATGGAAACCAGGGCCATTGGGATGTGCCAATGATGGCGTACATATGCCAGCATAGAAAAAAAACTAATTTTCTTTTCCCCAATAATGAAAAAATGTAGAAATTCATAATTATCGGCACATATTTTTTGTAATATATCCAGGAAAACTGAAAACAAATTTAGAGTATATTAAGAATTGAAACCATGAGTTACGCCCAAAAACATTTTGTTTTTTTTTAATGAATGTCGAGCCTTTGTATTTGGAGAAAATGGTTTCGCTATTTCAATTAATGTGCGGTTTGTGGTTCTAACATTATGTTAACTATTCGCAACGGACAGATTTGATGGATTAGTCAAGTATGCTAACTTTCTAGACTTCTAACAATATTAATTAATATGCGGAAACTCACAATACAACGTTCTATCGATGACAAATTAGTGTGAAGTTACACCAGGGGTTTTCATTTAATAATATACTTGCATAGTTGATTAGTTTGATTTTGTCAAACAATTTCTTAAGGGGGCCTTACGCCAATTTTTGAGCCAATTTTCAAGAACTTATGCAGGATGAGACTTTGCCTCAGTCGATATCCAAGTTAGAGAAGTCAGCATGGCTGGCATACAAACGAGTGACTTTCTTGATAACAAGAAGCCTGAGAACTATAAAGAAATTGTGGAGGAGATATTACAACATTTAGAAATTGGGGGTGTGCAATTTCTTAACAGATATATTGATTACTTTATTGAAATATTGGGCGCAACGAGTGAAGAACAAAGTTTCACAAAGATATTAAAGTAATGGAAACCAGGGCCATTGGGATGTGCCAATGATGGCGTACATATGCAAGCATAGAAAAAAAACTAATTTTCTTTTCCCCAATAATAAAAAAAATAGAAATTCATAATTAGGGGCACATATTTTTTTGCAATATATTCAGGAAAACTGAAAACAAATATGAATTTAGAGTATATTAAGAATTGAAACTATGAGTTACGCCCAAAAACATTTTGGTTTTTTTAATGAATGTCGAGCCTTTGTATTTGGAGAAAATGGTTTCGCTATTTCAATTAATGTGCGATTTGTGGTTCTAACATTATGTTAACTATTCGCAACGGACAGATTTGATGGATTAGTCAAGTATGCTAACTTTCTAGACTTCTAACAATATTAATTAATATGCGGAAACTGACAATACAACGTTTTATCGATGACAAATTAATGTGAAGTTACACCAGGGGTTTTCATTTAATGATATACTTGCATAGTTGATTAGTTTGATTTTGTCAAACAATTTCTTAAGGGGGCCTTACGCCAATTTTCAAGAACTTAAAAAAAACTTAAAAAAAAATATTTCGAGAGAAAAATATTTAAACGGAACCGATTTTTATGCACATTTGTGCAACACCTTTCAATTGCAATTTACAATCGGTGGGAAAGATGTAGCCCGTAATTTTTGTCTCAAACAAAAAAAACCAAAGAAAATGGTAATTCTCATATATTTTCTTCTATGGGAACTAAAAAAAACCAAAATTTTGAAATTCAAGATTTTTCTCAGGTTTGAAAATAAATGTTGCAGGAAGAAAAAATCATTTCAACTTGCTAAAAAAGTTGTTTAGAATTTTTTTTTCATCAATCTTTTTAGTTCAAATAGAAGAGAATGCTACTGAAGCCAACAAAAGTTTTGTTTCGTTTTGATTCCTTGTCTAGTTTTCTCGCAATCACGCCCACCAGTTTAGAAAAATCGTAAAAACGAAAACTCGAGAAAACGCGCTCTAAAGTTTACGATCAGCAAAACTGTTAATTTTCGACACTTACGGAATATGTCGTTATAATCCTACTATAGCTCTTACGAACTCAAAATATTATTGTTTCGAACGACCGATTGAACTTTTTTAAGTACATAGTTCGGTGTTGTTCTGCGGGGAGGGCGCGCGCTTGGTTTGTCCGAGCGTTCGTGCGTTCGTATATTTTTTGCTCGACACCTCACTGTGTTTAGTGCTGTATCTTTCAAAATATTGCGAATTAGACGCTATAATTTTTTATACATATTCTTAGATATATTAGGCATAGATTTGAGCAATAAAAAAAAACGATTTTTTGAGCCTTCTAAAGCAGGATCCCCCCTTAAAGTGAAGGGTCAAACGTTGTACAGGATTGGGTTATCGGAAGTTATCGGTAGTAAAGAATTCAACAATGCTTTTGATCATTGTTATGTCAGCAAGGTCCCGTGGTCCCAAGGTCGTTCACTTTTTCAAAATTAAAATTGTTCGCGAAATGGCGAATATTTAAGTAATTTAAAGTAATATTTTTACTATGTTTCAAAAATATACCTGACACCTTGTTATTATTATCCAGATTCGTTGAATACAACGAAGCATGAATTTGTTGATTTAATCAACGGATCCCTAACATAGGCTTGTTGAACCAACAGTTAAAAGACGACCAGGATCAGACCAAACCAAAGATAGAGGAGAAAGACATAAAATCAAAATATTTCCGGCGAATTAATTTGCCTCAGTAGGAGAAGGCTCTAGTGTTAGAGTAGTAAAAAGTTACATATAAAGTTATAACAGGGCACCTATCAGGTTTCCAAAAACAATATTCGTGTCAAACGGCGATTCAAATCGTAATAGCTTTGTGGAAAATAAATATTACTGAAGGGCGAATAGTAAGAATAATTTTCACGGATCTGAACAGAGCATGCGAATCTGCGGATAGAGAAATACTACTAGAAAACTTATATCATGATGGAATAACCATACAGTTGTGGAAATGCTTTAGATCATACTCTAGTATGATGACACAACAGGTTCCACGAGGAATTTTCGGAAATTTTAACACGAAAATACGGAGTACCACAAGGATACCTATAATGGCCTCTGCTCTCACTGTAATATATGTAAAGGGAGATAGTAACACGGATGTGGAAGTATGATGAATGAGGCATTAAGTATAGGTGAAAGATGGATGAGTTGGAACAAGTTAAAAAGGACTATTGTACTGAAATGTATGAATGGAACCGAAATAGTGATTGGAAAACAATAAATAATAATACTGTAATAATTGTTGATAAATACATAATATATCGCATTTTGTTCCACATTGTTTGCACCTTGCACATAGGAGCGACAAACTTTTATAACCTACAGGTAGCACAGAAGCTGATAAAATAGGTACCTGACGGTGAAGGAGTTAAAAACAATAACAGTCTTTGGTTATTTTTGAATATAACATCCTTGTACTACTATACATTTACATTTTACATTTAGCGATTAACGAAAATCAACCAACAATGCTCTGCGTCATTTAAAATCTTCCCCTCAACTGATTTCTCAACTTCTGAGAACTTTAAAGCCATCAGAGCATCCCTGACAACAATAGTCTGGTGCATTGGCGCATTGCCATGTAAATTTTATTTTTTAATTATTGAATTTTCCTTTGCGTTTTTCCATTATGGCCTCTTGCAATTTGTATAATAGTTTACCCTCCATTGTGATCTTATGTGGCAAGTAGTATATTAGTAAAATTGTACCAAAAAATAGTAACCATAACCTTGCCAGCCGAATGTTGGATCTTTATCTTCTTTGGCGGAGGCGACTCCTTGCATTTCCATTGCATAGACTCCTGTTTGCTTTCAGGATCATACTGATGAAGCCACTTTCCATCACCAGTTATAATTTTCTTCATTTTGCCTTTCAGAAAGCTCAAAAAATTATTAAGAAATTTCAACTCGACGTTGTTTATCGAATGGAGTCAACATTATCGGTACTCATTTCACAGTCACCTTTGACATGCCCAAATTATTATTATTCACCGTGAACGTCAGAAAAATTTTATGTGGAAACGGTGCTCAATTTTTTCCATCAGATAAGCTACAAAACGTCACTAGAAAAAATCTACAAAAGGCCGCAAACAAAATGGAATATCGACTATTATGTGCACTCACAGTACAATGCAACAAGTACACGATGATACGTAGAAGATATGCACAAGCGAATAATTTCATTGCCCGCAGTGGTGAAAGACAGTGAATTTGACTAAATTCTAAACAATGTTGCGAGAATTATTGCATTAACTATTATTGTATTGAGATAGTTGTGAAAGCTAAATACATGTCATCCTCATTCATTAAGTCTCTCTCTCTCTCTCTCTCTCTCTCTGTGTGTATTTCTGCCGTTGCTCGAAAAAATGCAGTTATGTCAGGTTTATGGATTGTTTGGCATTACGCGTAGACAGTAAACATAATCTTCTGTTCTACTAATTATTTCTTGAGTATGTAGCAATGACGATTATTTGCGATTAATTTAAAGCAACACGTTTCATTCTTGTATAGTTGAATGAGTAGATTGCTTCTCTCGATGTGTTAGAAGTTTGGACAAATTTTATTTGCAATAGGGTCATGAAAAATGTGCGTTTGTAATGCGAATGATGGCGTCTCGAGATGGAGCGTAAAATTTCGTATATTACAGTCTTGTGTTCAGCAAGCCATTAGACACCCAGTGGAAATATTACGTCGAAAATATTACGAACGACGCATACTACGCATTGGGGTTGGGAAATGGTAAATGGCAGACTTGGAATCTGTCCAATCATAATTTTATAAATTTATGAGCAAATACGAGATTCCCAGTGCGCGTTCGCTTGTTTCGTCCGCTTAAAATATTCAAATCCTTAATTAAAATAAAAATCGACCCAGACTGATCTGAATTTAAAAAAACTAACTCTGCTGTTCTGATTTTTTTATTATTACTTAATTGTGTCGTTTTATGCTTCAGTTGTGTTTGATTTATTTTTTATTGTCATAGTTCATATACATTGATGTAATTTACATTGTGAAATTTGACTTTATATTAAATCATCGAATTTACGCCTGAAATTAATATAGCCGCGTCCTTCATCATCGCATTATGCTTAAGTTACATAGTGTAACTTTACCTGTATGAAGTGCCTTAAAGCCAGTAAACTTGAAGCAACAACGCCATTGTTTCCAGAGGGACTTTTGTATGTTGGAAGTTTATGTATTCAAGCATTTGTTTGTGTTACGCATAAATAGCACCGAATTTGCGATGAAAACTGTTCAACACGCATAGAAAAAATGCATGATTAAAAAAATTTAACGCTCGCGTTTTATCTTCCTACAAACTTAGATAGAAGTATTAATTAAAATAATTGCCAATTATTCTAATCGCTAATGTGGTGTTCGTGTGGTACATACTTTTTAATTAATGCAATTTGACGACACCGGTGAAATAGAATACGTTTAACTTCGAACTTTATTGTCAACTGTCTCCGGTGATCGACACCTTTTGTGTGTTACTTCGGGTCATTATCAGAACAACACTGAATAGAGTATTTACTTTGATATAAAAAATAAGACACATTCACGTAATGGGTTGTTTTAGATTATTTGTTTAGTCAACGCAAACGATAAAGCAATGTTAAAGTTCCCAGGGAACAGCTCAAGTCCCGGACATCAATGGAGAAGTACATCAATTAGTACAAGGTATTGACCATGATTCCCTCCATGCTAGAGCTCTATCGCTTCATTGGACTTTTATGGAATATTTATATAAATTTCATTATACTATCCCCTATGAGAAGGCAAGAAAAAGGAAATGATATATTGGCGAAGAAGGTTGTAGAAGATAAAATAAATAAAAGATACGATGAACGAGGTGTCGAATTGGAGAATATAGAGAACGACAATGTATGAGAGGGCAGGACTGTGGACGGTCTGAAGATGAAAAGACGAAAGGAGCAGGAATGTCGAGGTAGAGGGTCAGGTCGAAGCAGATTATACTAACGTTTTTTAGCAACGCTCCTGTATTTTCCTTACTTCCTTGATGGATAATTTTTCTAATATTTTATGGGATACAAATAAAAACTTTTAAATGCAATTTTATAAAATCCGTGATATGATGAGCAAGGAATTATTGACAATGAAATAAGATCATTGTTCTTGCCTACATTAACAGGAATTAATTAACGACGCACTAATCTCAGAAGCAATATATGACTTCCCCCATATCGAAATATAATTATTATTGCATTCACTAATTACAAATCCACTACGTTCTTTCATAAACAACACAATCTGGTTCGAATTACAAAATCAAACTTTTTAAATTCGAAAAATTTGAAAATGGTTGTGCATACTCATATCATCATATCATATCTCTAGTCACGACAACACTTAGAAATATTGAACCATCTCTGCGGACCATATCAACACCAATACATGACTTTTATTACATTACGACCCAAAGTCGAATATCCATAGATGTGTTCTTGGAATTCGTGTAAATGTTCGGAAGGCAACATTAAAATAAAACTTTGAATGACAGATATACAGGTATATAGATGTTACTAATTATTATAATTATTTCTAATTATATAATGTGTCGCCTTTATTTCACTTATTCTAGTATAGTCATTTGAATTGTTGTTTGTTATTTTAGTGGGTGCTGTACGTTTAGCTATTTTCCTATCTACGTAATACCTGCTAAAGCATTTTGCCAGCAGCTTAAAAGTGACTAGAATACCGCAATCGTTGGGTCGAATTTCATCTAACGCTGACACGGCTGGGGGAGCTAGACACATAAATTTGACAACGTAAT
This sequence comes from Geotrupes spiniger, assembly GCA_959613385.1. Lineage (NCBI taxonomy): Eukaryota > Metazoa > Arthropoda > Insecta > Coleoptera > Geotrupidae > Geotrupes > Geotrupes spiniger. The sequence continues at coordinate 9,019,874 of OY390739.1, forward strand.
GGAGCGCCAGATTTAGCAAATCACCGAGCAATCAAACGCAATTTTCCCGGCGTTCGCACAAAAGCGTACAATCATTAAGTAAAATGAGCAATTTTTCTAGACTTTGAACCGAAAATAAAGCACATTCAGTCTCACAACTCGATGTCTTTACGTATGTTACAGGTTTATCTGAATCGCACAAATTATGATTGTTTTAGATTTTAGATAAAGTATAATGGATTGAATTTTAAATTATTTCCATATTTCTGATCTCGGTTCTGTTTAATTGCCGTAATTTATTTTTTTAATTTACACTATATCAGTAAAATCGAATCTATACAATCGAAGGTCGATAATATAACACCAACGACAGAACAGAACTACGAACCGAAATACGAAGGATTATTGTTCCTTCCCGAAAAAAAACACGCTAGGAAACCGCCGGACCGTACGTTCCTAAGTTAATGGGATAGAATTTATTTAATTTCTACTATCAAACGTTTTAAATATTGGCTCGGTTAGATTTAGTTCATTTGAAACTGCTCACTTCACAGATTACTTCGACGTATAATTCCATCGCAACTATTATCATCCACGAATTTCAATTTAATGCCGGAGTACAAATAAGCAGTACCCCCACGCTACCAAACCGAGACTACGGATTCGATGGAATTATTATGACAACGCTGAATGACACCACCATCCAGGGCAACTCCACTAAGTCATAAAAACTCTCATTGCAAGATCAGATTGCAGACGATACCAACATGTCTGAAGAAATGACGAATGTTTATAAAACAATGGCTATACAAAACGCTAATGCAAAAAACTGCCTATAGCCACAGCCTTCTTACAATATGTACGAACCCTGCTGAGAAACACAAAAACAAAAATCGATGTCGATGAACTCACATCTAGCGACATCTGATAAAAGTATATTAGAGAGTTTAACAGATGAATTGAGCAAGTTTTATCCGTTAGTTTCGGCAAAAGAAAACGGCTTCACTGCAGATGGCAGCAGACGGGAAAATTTGGCCCGTAGTTTAGTAGGTAAATAAAAGAGAACTTGATACATTAATGATTTTAGTCTATAAGTCCAAATCTATGGTCCAGATACAACATTTCTCATCAATATATGATATACCTTATTGAAGAAATTGGCATTGTATAATAATAGAAAACTATTTATTGCTATCCAGGTATACTATTTTCATTCCTAATCATTTAATGTATAATACAAATTGCATTTATACTCTTCATTTGAATAACCGATGTTATGAAAAAGAAATTTCAAAATTTTTGCTCAAGTAATCATTTAATATGATTAATAATATTAACTGTGAATTAGAAGACATAGTAGATACTTTGAGAAACTTGATGCCCAAATGTACATTTATTGAATTAAAAGTGATCAGTTGAAATTATATGACAAATTATATGGCCTCTCCAAAATTCATAAACCTAAAATCCCCATTGTTTCTTCAGTACAAGGACCTACTAAATTTCCATACAAATTCATCACTGACATCCACTCTATAGCTTTTCAAGAATATAATTCCTTTCGTATAAGACTTTCGTATCAAAGATAGTTGAACTTATTAACAATTTTCAAATACCTGAAGGTTAAGTGATCGCTTCACTAGATGAGGTTTCTCTTTTTACTAACATCACCATAGATTTAGTATGTAATATTATAACTGACAAGTGGGATATGATTCAACCACACGGCTGTTTTTGATATAACGTATTTTTGATTTAAAAGTCAATATTTCTCGCAAATTTTTGGGATCCTCCCTTTTCCCTTTTCAATTTCCCTTCGTATATCAGTATGTTGACGATATCATTTGTAGTATCCCTATTCATTCCAAGGAGACTGCCCTGGGAGTATTTAATTCCTTCCATGACCGCCCTCAATTCATCATCGATGGAACACGAACAGAAACTACATTTTGTGGATACTCTGGTCAGAGGTATTGTTAAACTTAACTGGTTTCGAAAACCCACAAGTTCTGGGTGATATCTTCACTTCAATTCATATAGCACATTAAAACGTTATTTTAGGTCTTAAATACAGAATAACCCACATTGCCCTTCAAGATTTTCACACACTTCGTTTACGTTTATTGTATAAAATTTTACGTGAAAATAACTACCCTCCAATACTTGTCAGTAAATTACTGTTCTCAAATCCTCGTCCAAGGTAACAAATTGAACTTCCCCAACAAACAGTAAAATTCTATAAAAGTTTCCCTGATATACAACAACTTTCCCCATCTTTCAAAAAATTAAAAATTGTTATTTGTCAAATTTCATGTGATGAATGTAACAAAGTTTATATAGGCCAAACCACTCAACGTCTTAAACAACGTTTTACACAGCATAAAAGTGACACCTTATGTAAACCGAAATACTGCGCCATGGCTACAGGCCTCTGGTAATGGCCATCACATAAATTACAACGAAACCAAGATCTTAGCGCTTAATAACCATCTTCAACAAAGAACTTTTATGGAAATGTGTTACATTGTTAGCTCGCCACATGCGACAAATTTTTAAGAAAGATTATAGGTGATCCGCTTTTTTGCCGGTGAGTGTATTTCAAATATACGATGAATGGAATTTTTTTCCGGAAATCGTCTCGAAAACAACATTTTCCTGTTTATTTACGCGCAGGAAAATTTAATTTTCCGGACTGCACTGTAAAGACTTTACAAGACGCAAAACACTATAGTTGCCAACAAAATTGGCAAACTTGATTATTGAGGAATTTGTAAAAACGATTTCTAAAGTTTGTAAATTTCGTCTTTTTACGATTTCCGGAAAAAATTAATACAAAACGCGTCAGTAAATCAGTAAAATCTCTTACTTGACTCGGAGCTCTAAAATACTCGGCATAAAGTGCCTCGTATTTCAATTTAGCTCCTCTTCAGTAATGTGACATTTTCCTGACTTTTATGTAAATAAGTGTTAATCCATTTCACATGTTCGTGTCTTGCGTTTTAAACGTAAGCACGCGAGCAAGTAAAAATTCTTATCGCATCCGCATTCGATATAATTCTCTGGAAGTAAACAAAAATGAACTTTTTATTTATCCAAACATGGACTTTTGTGAAATTATTTATTTCGATCTATGTTGTCATCAAAGTGACCGCCATTATTGATAATGCAACGCAAAATTAATACTATAGCAATTTAAAAGGCTACCAAAAATTTACCTATGTAGTAAATAAAACTTTCTTATACATTTATTCTAAAATGTGCATTCGGAAACATTTTTTAAGTTTAGGTAATTTTGGGTTTTGCATATTATGGCAGATAAATGGCATACAAATCACCAGCGAGTAAAACGTAACCGTTCACCACGATTAGCTGTATTCTTATATTCAAAACTTTGTTTCCTAATGAAGCCAACAATACTTTCCTAGTTTTACCTCTCCGCCCTCCTCTAGTATTCCATCTGTTGACACAGTTTTAGACAATCGGTCCACATTATTAACGTAAGTGTTGCGCTTTCACTATTGTCACTCCTCATTCGCCCTTCACGTGCTTCTTTCTCTTTGCTGGTGCGGCTTTCTTTCGTTATAAGAACACCTGCGCAGATAAAGCTGTGAACTCGTTCAAACTTCTATTCTCGTCCATTGTCCATTGTTATATACACTGTGCCGTCAGCCAAATGGAATAATGGAATATTTTTACTTGCGCAATTCTTGCAACAATTTTTTTTGTACAGGGTGTGTCATGTAATAATGGCCAATACCAACTTTCTTATTTTTAATGCAACACCCTGTATATTTTTTGTTTGGATTCTTCATAAGATTCTAGACATATTTCATGTACAACGTCCTATACCTATCTTCAACTTTTTCGGAAATATTAATATTTTTAGATTTATTGCAAAAATTAACATTTAAAAAGAAGATTATTTGATTAAAGAAATTCGCTACAACACATTCTCTGGCGATTTTTGATAGGAGAATGTAATTTTGTGAACAAATGATTGCAATGTTAGAAAACAATGTGATCCAATTAGATTACATGTTTTGTTTTCTGATGAGTGCACATTTACACTTCACGGTCATGCTAATCGTAAAAGTTTCCTCTATTGGTCGACGGAAGATCCTCACTGGATAAGAGAAGAACATACACATACCCCGTAAAGGGTAATGGTTGGGCAGGAATTGTTGGAGAACATATCATAGGTCCCTTTTTCATTTATGGCAATTTGAATGGCGATAATTATTTACACTACTACAAAATTGTGTCGTGCCAACTTTGACAAACTTATATCTTGATCCAGTAAACCCACAAGTTCCAGCGAATATGCAGCAAAATGGAGCAGAACCTCAACTGAATGATATGTCAAAAATATTGTATACAAAACTAAACCCCTCAACTTACCTGATTTAAGAAGACGAAATTTCTATTTAAGATTAGGATGTTGTCAAGACGATACAAGCATTTTAACATCTCGTATTAATGTAACATCTCGTATTATACATTAATGTTTTGTTTTTGTACATTACCAAGAAATAAACAGTATTACTTATTAGTTTTTGAGTGTGTTGTAGCGAATTTCTGTAATCAAATAATTTTCTTTTTTAATGTAATTTTTAAATAAAATAAGAAAGTTGGCATTGGCCACTCTTACCATGACACACATTGTAGAAAATGTTTTTCTTGAAAAAAATGTGCAACTAAAAATACCAATCGACCTATCTGAGCGTTTTTTCGAAGACGTCCTCATTTATTTATTATCGAATTTATTCCATTTGGCTTATACACAGTGTATAATATGTTTCTATTTCACCATCTCTCATACTTCCCATATACATAAACTTTTATTGTTGCTCGTTTATTTCTATTACCCGGTTTTGTAATTCCTTCCTCAAAGGTTTATCTGTTTTTAATATTGTAGCAAAGGGTATCCGAATGTCCCTTGAAAATGGCAACGAACAAAACTTTATAAAAGGTTGTTTACCCTACGAGTATAAACTCGGTACCAATGCTGCAGTGGCGGTGCGAAAATATGTATCGCATTCGAAGATGAAATGATCGAACAGCACGGCAGTGGTTTAAGAAATTTTCTTCGATGTTCTCAGCTTTGCCAATGAAGTAAGATCTGGCAGAACGAAGGTCATTAACAACAAGGATATTCTGCAGGTTGAGGAGGCAAATTCCAACACTCGAAGAGCTTGCAAAAAGTCACAATGTGAGTGATGAAACTATTCGTTTGCACCCTTAACAGCTTGCAAAAACGTGGAAGTTAAGCAAGTGGGTCTCACATGTATGTATGCCAAATGATATCAAATTAAGGGGGGATCCTGCTTTAGGAGGCCTTAAAATAGCGTTTTTTGGGGAATTTTTTTAGGACAGAAAAAAATTTGCAAGTCTAGTGAACTTTTTAGAGCATCTTATTGCATATTTGAGAATTAAAAAAAATATTTCGAGAGAAAAATATTTGAACGGAACCGATTTGTGCAACACCTTTCAATTGCAATTTACAATCGGTGGGAAAGATGTAGCCCGTAATTTTTGTCTGAAACAAAAAACAAAGAAAATGGTAATTCTCATATATTTTCTTCTATGTGAACTAAAAAAAAAACCAAAATTTTGAAATTCAAGATTTTTCTCAGGTTTGAAAATAAATGTGCTCGTTGCAGGAAGAGAAAATCATTTCAACTTGCTAAAAAAGTTGTTTAGAATTTTTTTTTCATTAATCTTTTTAGTTCAAATAGAAAAGAATGCTACTGAAGCCAACAAAAGTTCTGTTTCGTTTTGATTGCTTGTCTAGTTTTCTCGCAAACACGCCCACCAGTTTAGAAAAATCGTAAAAACGAAAACTCGAGAAAACGCGCTCTAAAGTTTACGATCAGCAAAAATGTTAATTTTCGATCACTTACGGAATATCTCGTTATAATCCTATAGTAGGATTATAACGAGATATTCTCTCTTACGGATTCAAAATATTATTGTTTCGAACGACCGATTGAACTTTTTTAAGTACATAGTTGTTCTGCGGGGAGGGGCGCGCGCTTGGTTTGTCCGAGCGTTCGTGCGTTTGTATATTTTTTGCTCAAAGCCTCACTGTGTTTAGTGCTGTATCTTTCAAAATATTGCGAATTAGATGCTATAATTTTTTGCACATATTCTTAGATATATTAGGCATAGATTTTTTGAGCCTTCTAAAGCAGGATCCGCCCTTAATTCGTCTTGCTATTCTATTCTTACATGATGCAGCCAAACCGCATACCGCAAGCGTGACCCGAGAAAAAAATTTTGAACTCCATATTCTCCTGACATTTTGCCAAGTGATTACCACCTTTCATGTCCCTTGACAATTGTATGAGACATAGAAAATTCAAAATTCGAGTTGCTGTAGTAGATGCAGTCCGATATTTTTTATACAAAATCCACAGAATTCTACGGTACCGGTATATAAAAATTGGTGCCACGTTGATAAAAAGCTATTAACTGCGATAGTTATTACTCGGATGAATAGTAGTGTATTATTGTTTTTTAATAAATATTTATATTCCCCATCAAAAACCGCACGAACTTAGTTGGTCACCTGATATAACTGTCGCCTTTTTTATAAAAGTGAATTATTATTGCCTCTGTCCACCCCTCTGGCATCCCTCCTTTATTCTAGGTTCCTACAATCATGTCGTATATTATTTTGTGCAGATCAGGATATACGATATACATACTTAATTAATGTTGGTGGGGGTATTTCTTCTTCCGGCATCGGCATCGTTCCTTAATTCTTCTATTTGCTCAGCTTCCTTACGGTTTTTGTCAAGAAATCCCCTTTGTTTTTGAAATATGTACTTAACATTTGTAAAATTCTTTATTTCTTTATATTTAAAATTCTTTTTTACTTTTTGTAGCTTGCTGATTCCGCATCGTATCATTTTTTTCTCTACGTTTTTCCTCCTTTTTGCACTTCTGACGTCATTCTTGCAGACTTTAATTTCTTCACCCCTTATTACATACATTCTTTTCTATTGCTTCTTCTTGTAGCTTTTCATAACTTTTAACTTATTTCTGTGAAAATACTCCGCTCCCCTGTAGCTCCTCGTGTTTGAGATAAGATTTGCACAATTCTCTTCTATCGATATGTTGTCTTTCTGTCGACATCATCTGGTGTCTATGTACTTCTTAATACAATTGTATTCCAAACGCTACCAGTAGCTTTCCTTATGTTCCATGTTCTATATTATAGTTCCATGATGATCTTGACACATACCAAGCTCGTTTCCACTGCCTCGTAGTAAGCTTCTGTGTTTATGTATTTGTATTTTATTCCCTTCGGGTTTTTACTACACAATCTCGCAGATACTGATGTGAATTTAATAACGGAACTTTTCACCTTTCCCCTGTCTTTGCACACGCTGTTGAAAAATGTGTAATTTCAAATTTCCATTAGTTTTCTTTTTGTTGTATTTCCTGCAAGGCCAACCGTGCTATCGTACTTGTCCAGTTTTTGTACTAATATTTAATATACACCTTCGTTTGTTCCTCTTACGTTCCATGTTGCGACTTTGCTGTATCTTGTTAATTAATTGGCCTTTCGTTTGTACGCCTGACATTCAGCGTCCCTTTCTTTATTTAGTTTTGATTTGATCTACCTTCGCTTTTTCTTGTGATGGTTTTCTATTCCTTAACTTGTTTCACGAGGATCACCTGTACCCAACGTTAAACATATTACCGTTCTTCCATAAAAGTGTTCTTTCGGTTTGTTCCGTTCCTGTCGATTTCCTCGATTACGCAGTTGGAACCTCCGCTGAACATAAATAAATAACTTCAACGACCGCATATTGAATGGAATTTTATTTAATCAACGAGTTATCGATGCGATGACGACGCGAAAACTTCAAACGCGCCGTAAAAGACAGCGATTCAAAAGGTCAATCGGCAAGAAAATGCCACTGAAATTCAATAACGACAATTCTTGCCTATCGCAAATAAGTATCTGCCAGCGTAGTTTAGTCTCTTTGCAGATGAATCCTTCATAGATTATATACATTGATACAAGTGTTGAATCTTGCGTATATATCAGTGCCAGAGAAATCAACAACGAGCACAGTCCACCTCTTTGTTTTAATCTAAAGTTATTTTTACAATTTGTGATTTAAATTTAACTGAAACACTGATCCAATTAAATATTTTCAATTTTAATTTCTTTATTTTGTCATGTTTCCACAATTTAAAAGTATTTACCCCAAATTCAAATTGGATTTATTTCACATATGTGTTGAAACTTGGGCGCCAACCATTACCACTTAGCCTAGGATATTGGACTTTGGTATGAAGTTGAGGTTGAGGTGTAGACATAACAAATACTTCACAAAGAGGAATGAGTTGCAATTTCCTATTAAGCAAGAAGTCAACTAAAAATATAAAATCGTCCCCACTGTCGGTTTAAGAGGATACGCTGTAGCTACGTTGGTTTTCTTAAAACTTTATAAAAGCAAGGATTTGAATTATGCACAGGTGCTTATTTTATTGTAAGTAATTCTGAATTATTAACTTCACTTACTGAACGATTTATATTTCAGTAGCGATAAAAAACAAACAGCTTTTAAAAAATCCATTAGTATATTTCAAGGGCTCATTTAATTTATTCCGCATTATTATTATTCTACATCATCTGGACCCAACATCCAACAAATACACATTTGAGTGAACAGAGAAATGTATTTAAAAATTGTTAAATGCCGAGCAAATGCAGCGATATCTTGCCAGTACATATAAAGCTTTAGCTCGTCATTGTTGAAAGCAATTGAAGCCGTGAAATCGTTTTTGTTTCATCATGTAATTGTCGAAAGAATTGGCAGAATTTTACGCTGCGTCTCTTGCACATATTAACATTTTTTTAAACGCAAATATATGCTGGATGAAATCACTCAAACTGTTCGTCTGTTGAAAGCTTTTAGGTCACAATGTACGGCATGCGATTAATCAAAATCAAAATTACATAAAACCTTTTAGCAAATAAGACGTCTCAAGCGAAGTGAAACATTCGCGATGATGTCTCGCAGTTATGCATAGAATCAAAAATGCGCGCAATGCTTACATTGCTGATTCACGTGGATTTACATCTGAGCGATTCTTAAGAGAATGTTTAATTAAAAATATCAAAAGCGCAGAGTAATGTCTCGGGTTTTTTATTTCAGGCGTTTGAAAGGATTTCAGAGCACCAGAATAGAGTAATTCATCCTTCAAGTATCGCAACTATGCCTGTACCTCTTTGCATCCGATTCTGGAATTATTGTTTACTGAACTGTATTTCGAATCAATATTAAAAAATGCTTTAATAATGCTGCGTGAAATATGTAGGTCGGATTAGATATATTTTGGTTACATACTTTGCACAAGTAAATTGCATTTTGTAGGAAAATAAATTACGTTTATGGACATGACGCGAAAACATTCTAAAGGATAACATAAAAAACTCAAAACAAATACAGGCTAGGAAGAAGGATTACAAGTATATTCAAAAATCATGGAAACCCTTTTAAAAATAAATATTTAAATTCGAATTTTCAACTTTTCACCAGAGATACCGTTTCAAAAAATTAATAACTCACAGTTTAACATATGGCAGTTAACTTTGACAACATCCGAATTGTAACTACAGCAGCCATATTGGCTTTTTTTACTAGAAACTTTCCAGGCTAATTAGATATCAATACCCCGTCGTAAATTACTCATAGAACTAATCACATAAATATGCCCCTCGTATGAACACCACGTAATAATGAGAATAATTAAATTAAAATAATTGCAAATAACTGTGGCTTTATATCGTTGGTGACCTGTGGGCTTGGCATCGTGTTGTCGTTTCCGTTTCACTCGCGAGATTAATTAAATTCTATGGAAAGAGTAGTTGGTAAGATGTGCATTTTAGGACAAACACTTTCCATGTATTTATCAAAATTTTCGAAATAGTTTCTATAGTACACATACTAAAATTTTGCGTATAAATTAATTGCCAACCCGGAGAATAGGCCTCAAACAAGTATGGAAGTGTCGGGGGATGCGTCAGGGATATTCAATTTATTCATGTCTGTAAATATCGTCATAAAAGATATAATTGTAACAAAATATTGGATGTGGTAAAGTAAACCTATTGAGACAATAATCGCCCATGTGATTATAAATGGATTAAAGGATATTACGACAGACTAAAAATTTCAAATGTAAAGAAATGGGAAAAATATTTAATTTAATGGAACTGTGTGATAAGTTGATTATTGAAAAAAGGAAATATCAACTGGGGATATATGGTTTCGTGAAAATGTTTTAAATGTCAGTAAATGGAACTATGTGAGGCTTCATGTCAATTATCTGGTCATTTCGTTTCTGTGTTGAATAGGATTTAATGTACATTTTGCTAAAAAAAAAACAGTTCTATATTAAGCTAATTTTTCCGTCACATAAACAAAGTTTTTAAAACAACAACTCAGAGTTGAGGAACTTCTTAATATATTAAAAGTATATTAAAAATTGACACACTTGTAATTATGGTAATTATTAAGTGTGTGCTCGTCTCAAGATTGGACCAAGGATCTTGAAGCCCCATTTTTTGCCTCTCGTCGATAGACCAGTGAATATTACCCCAGGAGTATAAGGGCTTGGTGTTTACAGGCAGTGTGCCATTAATTCTTCATTCATTAAAACATTTTATTTCATAATTAACTGAAATTTGCAGTGAAATTTGTCTTCAAATTAAAATTTATTAACTCGCGCATATAAAAAAATTCTACTTCCCTGCAATGTAGAAATTCTACATACAACTCCTTCACAAGCGTACGATGGATATTTGCATCAACAGGTTAAGGCTTAATGGGCTCGTTTGTATCAATTATTTATGTATGCTAAACACGTCTCTTACTTGTCTGATTACTTTGTGTTTTATCAAGTTCCACTCGATCGTTAGTGCCGATCGTTACTGCCTACGAATGATGACTGAATTTATAGGCAATATTACGTAATCATGTTGTGTTCTTAGCAACATTTCGGCTTCCGCCACATTCTCGAGTGTTACTAAAATAATTTATTTTAAATTTGACATACACAATTTAGAAAATTGAATGAAATTGATGAAATGAAATTTTGTTTTGTTTTTAAATATGTGATTCTAAATTTAAATTATACCCAATGTTATATACTTTATGTTCATGTATTATTGTTAGGTTTCCTTTTTTTGTACTGTCTCTCATTGCCCGTCAACATAATTGTAGTTGTTGCTTATTAGTAAATACTACATACATGCCGCGAAGTAAGATAATAGTAACGATCCTTGTTTTGTGTAATTTTTTTTTATAATAAATGTAGCTCATGTTGGTACAGTTATGTGTTTATTAATTTTTCAGTAATTATTGGTATAGCTCGTCGGGAAGGTAGTAAGGGGGTAATCGCAGTTGAAATACCTTTGAGCAATTTACACAATTGTCGATGTACCTGGTTGCATCTCATATTATCGATTACATATTTGTTCTCTTCGACAACAGTCTTTTTGTCATATAACTAATTCAGTACGTTGCTGATAAAAAAAATATCGAGACAAAATTGGAATAGTATTTAATAGCCATTTGTATTTGAAGCTATAATCGATTAAGAATCGTTGCAAGCACACACTCGACAAAATAAAATAAAAAATATTCTATTGTGAAAAATTATTAACCAGTAACAAAATCATGTATTGAAACATTTGCCGTTGTGTAAGGCTTTTAAAAATTTTGTTAAAAATGCCTACTAAATACGATTGCGAGACTAAAATAGAATATTTAAATCGAGCCGCGAAGAGAGATTCAGCATCGTAATGTTACTTCGAATTATAATTCTATGTAAATAATTGAACAAATAAGGATGTTTGTCGCATAATTAAATTAATTAAGTTTATTTAGAATGTGTAAATATAAGGAGTATAAATTTAATTGTAATTGATACTCGATATAATTGGTGTTACTACATTTATATAATTTAATCGCAAAATGTATTTTTAAAAAAAACTCGAAATAATCGTAAGTCACGTCTGCACCGAGCGTGCGGACGTGACTTCCTCAGGATTGTGTGGGGCGCGACTCTACTAACCCAACCCAACCCAACCCACGTTCCATAAAAACGGAATTTTTATAATTCCAAAACCAGTACCACAACGGAAAAAATTGTTATAAATAATCAAATATTTTTAAAAATACTCACAAAATAAATTCGAAGAAGAATTATTTAAAACACAGTTTCTGCCTGCAAGACGCCAAACAGGGAACAAATTGAAGAATATAAGTTTAGCTACAATCAAATCGAGATTTTTCTAACAGTAGATTCCGTTTGTTTTTATTAAAACAAAAGAAAAAGAATAATAAATGCAATAAAGCTACTAGACAAAGTTATGAAATTAATTTGAATTATATGAACAAGATATATAGAAGACATATAGAAATGTTCGAAACTAAACAATTCCCACTTCCCCGACCATAAACAAAATATACCATATTTTAGTAATACTGAAAATTTTAAAACCTTTTCAGCAACATATTTTTTCAATAATTTCGTGAATTATTGCAATTTTTGTGTTTAAAATTTTTGAATGCGCAAAAATACGTTAATGGTGAACCATTTCCTAAAATTCAAACTTTTCATAATCCAACCCAACAGAAAGAAAAAACAAAAAATCAGTTAAAAAATTCAACATTTAAAAAACTTCAGATCTGCCGAAAATTATGTTTTTAAAAATTCAAAAAATATGTATCATAGAATTATGAAATTCAAATATGCAAAAAATCAAACAATTAATTCATTTAATGTTTGATTGTAGCCACCTGTAGATGTGCAACGTTTTTTTGCGGACGAGCTCATAATTAGACGTTAATAGACGAATTAACGTTAATAATAAGTCTGCACATTTCATATTTCTAGATGGAATTGATATTTTTGCAATGCATAACGTTTCTAATTGTTTCTGTTTTTGTAACATTCTCATCCTCGTATATAAACAAAGGTTCCATCCATTCTTCCTTTTTGTTGCTCGATTTCTAATTTAAATCTCATTCCAACCAAATCTAATCCAACCCAACCATCTTACTTATTCATTTTTGAACAGGATTGTTGTTAAATTTATGTTTCTATTTCTTGAATAGAAAAATAGAAGATTTTGTTCCCTAGCGGTAAGCGTCTTCACGCTCCATTCCTTTGTTATTTTTGAGTAGTACATGAAAATAAACCCAATAATAAATGTAAAATAGAAAATTAAGTTTCTTAGTTTATTATTTTTTCTGTTATTTTATTTTGTTATTGTCCTGTGTGATTTATTAAGACTTACGCCATCTGCACATGCATGAAAACGAAGAAATGGAACGTTCATATACATTCGTGCTCATAATAAATTCCCTTAACCCAAAACGATGCAAAAACTGCCAAAGCTCGACACCGTCATCATAAAAATTTTCGTTGAGTATTCAAAAACATCAAAGTATTAATTCAAAATCGACTTCGACGGAATTCCGACATTAACGAGAGCTACTACCAATCACCCTTGGCACTTATGAGAAGATAAGGGGAAAAATTAAAATTAATAAAAAATAATGTGAAATGGCGTAGGGTTTAAATAGCCGAGCGGGACCCGCTATCGGGGATTCTTTCCTCAACATCGAGACCGAAGACTTCACCTACGACGGAGAGACCAAGACATTATAAAATATTATAATAAAATGTGTAATAATATTCGAAAGTCCAGAAGTAGAAATCAGTGATTTTCAATTTATTTGTTTATAACAGTATACTACGAATTGGCGCGTTTAGTTGTTCTATTGTATTTATCTTGAACCTACAGATGTTTTAGAATCATTTATTTGTGTATCGTTCTGCATAAATCCCTGAGTTAATAATTGTGAATCTTTATATCGAGTCTCAATATTTATGGTGTAGTTTTGTAATTTTAAACTGAGTTTTATTCGTATTACTTGCGTTCCCACTTTAATAAATAAAGCATTAAATTAATTCATTTGTATTTTCTTTCTTATAACAGTGAAGCTTTTGTACCTAGACACATTTGGGATCAATTTTGAGATTTGTGTTTATTTTATGTGCTTTATTTACAATTCAGGTTAATAAAAATTAAATCCAATATAAAGAGATAAATGGGAGAGACAACAAGTGCGGCTATTGAAACGAAAATCTCCGACCATTACATGATCGCGTGTGCGATAAATAAAAATAGAAATGAAGAAGATGGAGGTGGAAACGGATATATGTAGTTTCTAAAACAGAAATATGCTAGAGACAATATTAAATGACTCAATACTAGTGGATGTAACACATGTTGATAAAATGTGGAGGACCTTTACGAAAGAGTAATCGCAGCTTATAAATAGACTTACCAAGCATCAACGATGGACTGCGTTAGGAAGGAACGACGTCCCGCAAAAACGGGGCGCATAATACTAGTTTGTGATGAGATAGAGGAGAGAGATATACTTTTCCAAATGTGGAAAAGATCGGATGGGAGCACAGAGTATAGGGTGCAATTAAGATCCGAATACTGTGATGAACAAAATAAAACTAGCAAAGAAAAAGTATTTTATGAACTTACTAAACAGTCACACAAATGACACGAGAACGAAACGGAAAGACTTAGGACGACAGGGGGAAGATGGTGATAAGAGTATCGTTCATCATTTTAAACTTCCAGTGGCGCAAACAGGTTATTGGAGGAATTTTCAAAGCAGTTGGATGGCATCGTGCCCTAAAACGCTTCTCTGTTTAAAATATAGGGGTCAATTAGTCGGCCGTGATATCAAAAAAAAAATCAATTCATAATGTTGTGACGATAATTAGGAGCAAGGATCGACGCAATTACAACTGCTGAATGTGAGGAAACTTTTAGCAACCACCGCAAATTATTAACGAATCACTAATAAGCGGAATGATTCCCAATGCCATGAAGAAAGCAATAGTAAGATCAAATTTCAAACAGTGATAGCTCAACAAATTCATAAACTGTAGGCCGATGTCAATATTGCCAGTCATAGAGTAGATCATGGAGAGATACATTTCAGATAGAATGTGGCATTACCTAAACAAGTTCGGAATAGTAAATGCAAACCAGTTCGCATATTAAAAAAAGAAAGGCACAATAACGGTGTTGTAGGCGTTCTCGAAATTAATAAACTCAAACTAAATTAAAAATGCTCATACTCTGTGCGTCTATAGATGTCTCCAAAGCATTCCGCATGATAACCCACGAAAAACTACTAGAGAGGATGGGCACGAGAGGTGAATTACTTAACTGATTCACAAGCTAGCTGAACATTTGCTGCAAAAAATTGTAACGACTTAGGAATTGAGGAGGGTGTCCCACAGGGGAGTATTTTGGGACCGCTGTTACATTTATTTTATGTCAATGATATCGGTCAACACGTCGAAAACTGTATACTACGCGAATGACACAGTGGTCAATATATAAATATCTAGATGTGGCTGAGAGTAATCTGAATTGGGAATACTTACAAATTCCAGTGCTGGGATCACGACAAGGAACTTGTAATAAATATTAAAAAACCACAAAGTTCTACATGTGTGTCCGCCAAAAGTGTATGGAAGAAAATCAATTAAAATTACACATCAAAGTTTGGATTGTCACCACGTTGTGTGTCTGTGAGAATTGGACCTATTCAAATATTTAGGAATGGAAATTAAAGACAATTTCCAATGGGGTGGGTAGTCATATTGACGGGTTTGTGAAAAGATTTTGCGGGAATGTTTTAATACCTTAGAAACATAATTCCCAAAGGGGCACCGAGGATCGTGTACCATAATCTGATAAAGTCAGTTTCGATTTGGGATTTTGTGTCGCTATATCCTCTGGACAGACTTCAATCATTGCAGGACAGAATAGGATAGCACATGCTCCAGTGGGAATATATGTGAAGCAGTTGTATAGATCGTTGGAGATTCAAAATATAAGAAATTTACACAGATGCTGGGTTACTTTAAACATGTTCTTCAAAAAACGTTCAGAGGGAACATACCGAATTTATAGGAAACAAGAGCTTGTGATGCTGGCATATGAGCTTTACATCGTATTAATAACAAATACGGTGCTAGGGCAATGACGAATGTAGTGCCGAATATATTTAATAAAATTCCCGATGAAATGGAACAAAGCTCATGGTTAAGTAATAAAGATTATAGTGCTTTTTTGTTACTATTTTTCTTTAAATCCCAAAAGTAATAAATTACAACGAATAGTGCTGTGCCACTGGCAAAATTCGGTGCTTCAGGTCTTCTCAATTACCTAATTTTGTTTTTATTATTGTTTTATTTTTTGTGTATTGTTTTTCAGGTTAGCTGGAGTTAATTTATTATTTAGATATTTGTACCATAAGATTAAGGATTTATATGATGTGAATTAAGATACTTAAGATACTATCAGAAATTGAGCACGAAAATTATCGTCCAGTTAACGTTTCCACCAACACTGAGATTTCAAATTAAAATGTATTAAATTAATAGCAAATTGTAAAGGTGACTCTGAAATTAGAAACGCCGGTTAATAAATTTATTAAGCTTCCATTTCATGTTTCTACGAAAGTTCTTAGTAATATTTTGAAACGTCAACATTTTAATATAATTTATGTTTAGTTATACTAAATTAGTAATTTTGGAGACTGTGGTTGGCAAATAAAATGAAACAAACTTACCCTTACCACACAGTATTTATTCACACTAGATGTACATTTCTTCAGCAGTGTACTGCTGAAGATGACAACTTAGTTGTCGAAATGTACATCTAGTGTGAATAAATACTGTGTGGTAAGGGTAAGTTTGTTTCATTTTATTTTAGTTATACTGTTTGACAAAAACAAAGTAGAAGTTTTCCAAAAATCGAGAACTTAAGGAATTTCTTGTAGTACAGGTGATAGCGTAGTTATATGTTGGGTAAACGAGACGTTCTATTTTAATTTGTTACAAAGCATACTTGGACCATTTAAAACGTAATAGACTTATTTGAAACTGGATATGTTATAAGTTTCAATAATTTAAAATTGTTAACCAATTAGTTAGATTCGTTTTTATTTTATTTTATTTTTATTTTTAAGAACAAATTTAATTTAATTAACACAGAGTATGGGCATACACCGATATAGGCACCTTATGAATTATTATAAGATTTTTAAATTTAATTTGTTAGTCATCTATATCTGAATTTATGACATTTGAAACGGGTACAAATTAAAATTAATTAATAAATTTGTAGATAAGGATTAGGTATTATTATTGACATATAAGAAAATCAACAGGTCATCTTAGTGCATTTATAACAATACAGTTCAAGAAAAAGAATTACTTGATTATAATTAAATACAGATTATAAATAATTATAATTGGAAATTTATGTTGGGTTACAACACGTCATTGTACACCGCTTTGTCTATTAATCATCCTAATTATGCTTTATTGTCTTTATCAAAAGTTCAAAAGGCATTTCAACAACTATATTATATCATATATTGTAATTTACACAAACTGCTTAAAAATAGTATCCTATAATATATCATAAATTGTCGATCTTGGTATCGGCTCATATACTGAACTTATTAACTGCGTCATTTTTTTTTCGATAGTTTCAATGTGTATTTAAATATACTCATATTCCCCTTTCTCTATAAATTGCCAGAAGCACAGTAAAATGTTGTAGCAAATCAGAACAAAATAATTTTCATTGTTAATCCTATTATCTGAGATTTGATGACCACCAGCACTGCAAGAAAATTAGGAAACACAATTGCTTTTAGTATGCTATAAAATTTTGATGGAATTTCCAGATTAGCGGCAACAAAAGGAAAAGTTGACCACAGCATCATAAAAGAACCCCCTCACCCTCGCCCTGTAAATGTATCTCCAGTGGAGGACGCAATCGTATTTGCCATTCAAACTTAATTCAGGGCCAGTCGGTCGCCGAGCTAAATATTATATAAAGAATTCGTGACGTCAGATGTGCAATCGATTCCCATAGCTATGGGACAAAATATGCAACGATATGCGTTGAAAGTTGAAATGCAAATCAGACAATTTATTTGTTTGTAACAAACTTAAAAATAAAGGTTTTGTTTTGTGTAGCTTTACCTTAATTCTAATTAACAACGATATTGAATTGTGTACGAATTAAAAAAGTTTTTTAATATCAAATGCAACCTTTAATAGGGCAGTTTTAAAGTTTCCATTATATAAATATATACCGAACGGAACCTTGCTTTGCAAGTTAGTAGAATTATTAATTTTAAAATGTAGAAGGCGTTGCTAATGCCATATAGAAGCAACTAGATATGTTGATGCAGTAAAAGTTTAAAAATGGAGTATCCGCACTGTACCAGGGAGGAGCAGCGATCTGTTATTCGTTTCCTGCAAAGCAAAGCTGATCAAAACCATCAATCGTAGAATAAAGCTACAATATGGAAATGTATGTGTACTCCAGGAGGGATATGAATGGAGCAACAGATACAATTTCTGTATCTGATTGTCCCCAATCTGTTCAAGCGAATCATGTGTTGATGCCTGAATTGTAGGCAGAAGCCTCAGTGAAAGAAAATGGCCGGGTTAATGATAATGAAATCGCTGAAGTTTTGTATATGAGCCATGGTTCTGTTCTTCACATTGTGCATGGCATCATTGGGTTCCATAAAGTGTCAGCAAGGAGGGTGCCAAAATAATTGACTCCAGAATTGACTAGTGTTGACGCTTGCGACGCCACAGAGGGGCACCTACAAATGTGGCAAAAATTGTAAAATTCGAATGTGACCATAATGACACCCTTTTAGGTAGAATATATCATCGGGTAAACTGGCTACCTGGAACCGACCCCAACCACGCGATATACCCAAACGGCACCCCTAACGAATTGTTGAAAGTTGTGCTTCGTACAGACCACTCGTCACTGATATTTTTGAGTTTGTGACCGTTATATTTGTGTGGTTGTTAGTTTATAATAGAGACATTTATTTAGTGTAATATCAACATGGCTACACAATTATTTTTTAAATTAATTTTTTTTCATACATATTGTATTTAAAAGATCCTAAAAGTCTAATGTATGCACGATTTTAGTTTGCATTGTTTGTAATGATGTAGAGTTTTAGTTAGTTTCCGTATACGTCCGAGCTTTGATTTTTCTTTTGTATGCACACTGATACTGCCCACTTTCAATGAAACAAATAAAACCTTGCACATGTTTGCTCATTTTCAAAAAAAAAAAAATTCTCTATGAAAATTTTTGAATAATTTTAGTAATATTATTTATTTTCTCTTCGATTTAGGATCAAGCAGTACTGATCTTTTTTGTTAAGAAGGTTCCTCTGCGATAAAATGATTGAATCGGGCAAAACAAAAGTTCAAGATCAAGTGAATTATTTAAAAACATACTTAGAAAAGAGACCAAACTGTCCATTGAATAAAGTTTCGATTCTTCACAAGAAAATCTCGTATTTTTTTACCGATTTTAAGAAGAAGTGGGCTCAGGCATGTAGAATAAAGGATAGATTTCTATCACGAAACGCTATATGGTTGGACTCCTCAATTGGTTTTCCAACTTATGTCGAAAAGAGTGCAGTGGGGAGACCTAAGACAATCTTCGCAGGCGGTTCGGAAAGAACAAAATGAATGAAAACTCATGACCTACGTTCTCCATATTCTCCTGATAAGTTATCACAAATGAGTCTAAGATCTTCAGGTCTGGTTGATGCGTCAAAACTTGTAAAAGAAGTTACTACTACATCGCCTCAACGTCCCACTCGCTACAGGATCGCTTTAGAAAAATTGAAGACTGGAACACGTGTCGAACTTTCATCAGAGGAAGCTCTATCTATGTTTGTGGATGCGAAACTTACAAGGAGCCAGTATAACATTGTACGGGAAAAAGATAAGGAGCGATTTCCCTCGTATAAAATAATTCAAATGGCCAAAAAAGATTGCTATTCTGGTAAAGACCATATTGTAGTTACTGATGTAGTAGCAGAGGTCAAACTGCAAGGACTCTTGAACCACACAGGTTTGCGTCTCACGCAACTACAACGTGAAGTTATTAGCAACCAAGAAAATTTACAGCGGGTGCATTTAATCACCAAGTGGGGTTTTGATGGTTCTTCTGGACACTCAGAATATAACCAGAAATTTTCTAGTGGGCCCGCTAGTGATGAGGCTATTTTTTTATCTTCGTTGGTGCCATTGAAGCTGATATCTGGCAACCCTGATGAATCCGCAGTACACAAAGTTGTAATTTGGAACAATCGGAGGCCTTCATCAGCGAGAAACTGCCGACCAATCAGGTTTTAGTTTGCGCACGAAACAATTGATCTTGCTAAAAAGGAACGGGATTACATAGAGAGTCAAATAAACGATTTAGTTCCTTCATTGTATGACGACGGCGATGGACGAATAATTGAAATTCACCATAAATTGTTATTTACAATGGTTGATGGCAAGATTTGCAACTCGTTAACAAATACGACGTCCACCATGAAATGTTATCTCTGAGGTTTAACATCAAAAGAATTTAATGATATTGATAAATGCATAAAAGCAAACATAACTGAAGGAAGACTCGAATTCGGTTTATCGATACTCCATGCGTGGATACCTTTCTTCGAATGCATATTACATGTAGGTTGTAAATTACCTCTAAAGAAATGGCAAGCCCGTGGAGTCGAAAACAAACAAGTCGTCGAAAACGTAAAAAAATATAAAAGCACAATTTAAGTCAAAACTTGGTCTGATAGTAGACAAGGCAAAACCCGGTTATGGCAACAGCAATGACGATAACACTGCTAGACGTTTGTTCGATAACGCTGAGATATCAAGCACTATCACTGGAGTCGATATGGAAATAATAAAAAGATTTCGAACGATATTAAAAACTCTGGCATGTGGACATAACATTAATAAGTTGCTCTTTAAAGCGTACACCTTGGAAACGGCTCAATTATTTGTTGACAGATATTCATGCCACACACTGTACATAAGGTGCTTAT
Organism: Geotrupes spiniger; assembly: GCA_959613385.1. NCBI lineage: Eukaryota > Metazoa > Arthropoda > Insecta > Coleoptera > Geotrupidae > Geotrupes > Geotrupes spiniger. The sequence goes on from OY390739.1 coordinate 9,040,882, forward strand.
TCATGGAGCCACTATAATAGAAAGAATATATATATATATATATATATATATATATATATATATATATATAAGAATATTACTATATTATATATTTTTAACATGTTTAAAATCTCCGATAAACATTATTTTCATATTGTAATGTTTTTTATTTACACAATGGAACATCAAAACCACCGAAAATAATTTTTGCAAACTTTTCATGACATCGGCCCCCTTGTGCGACGGTACGAAGTAGAAGAGACTGATTGCGACTGTGATATTATCCTGAAAACAAGCGAACAAGCAAAGAAAGGCGTCAAAAATTTCGCACAGAGCTCTCGGTAGGAAATATTATGCTGACCATTTTTGGCATGCAAAAGGGGTAATTTTGGAGCACAACGTTCAATGGGGTGCGCTGCTTCACATTCTCAGAACGTGACGAACGTTGGATATCGTCCAACTATCCAATATTTAAAGTATAAATGTGAACCAAATCCTCCTTATTCCCCCGACTTCGCCCCAAGCGATTACCACGCCTTTGGTCCACTTAAAGGAGTATTAGGTAGGCAGAAATTTAACAGTAATGATGAAGAGGTTTAGGCGGTACATGAGAGGGTGTGGACGCGACGAAAAGTTTTTTCCTTCGGGTATTAAATCACTTCCCAAACAGTTGAGGACTGGAATGGAATGGCAATTACGTAACAAAATAATACTGCTTTTTGATATTATTTCATTAAATTCTGTTTAACAACGTTTTTTTATGTTTTCATTTGATTCGTAATTCAAAAATGATTTAAAAGTCAAAAGTAATATAAAAATGATGGGAGGTGGGTGGAGAGAGAGTTGGAAGAGAAATGGAAACAAAGAGATTCACAGGAGAGAGAGGAGAAGATAATAAGGGCAAGATATAATGAAAAATATAAAGAATTACAAGTAAAAGGAAGGACGCCAAAGTATTTAGGAGGAGGCAAGACAGCGGAAGAAGAGAAGACGATTGTCTGGTATAGATGTGGAAACGAGGAGAGGGCAAACAAATATTGGATGGGGGAGGTGCGAAGTATGCGGAAAAGAATAGGACGAGTGGAAAGATTGGTGGGAAGAATGCGAAGAAATGGAGTGGGAAGAGGAGGAAGAGAGGAAGGGCAAAGATTGGAGAAGGATGTTGGGAGAGGAAGGAACAGGAGTAGAGCTATTAAGAAAGTTGAAGGAAAGAGAGAAGAGGGTAGGAAAAGGAGGGGGATGGAAAGGGTTTAAAGTTTGTTATGTTGCAGGCAAGGGAGGAGGTAGAAGGCAGAGAAAGGCTGGGGAAGATAGGAGCGAGAAAGAGAGGGGGAGGAGGAGGACAGAACAGGAGGGAGATTTGGAATGAAATGTAGCGAGATATATTGTCAGAGTATGCCAAATAAAGGTTTTTTTATAAAAATGATTTAAAAATCTAAATTAAATAAATTTTAATAAAATTGTGCAATTTGAGAAATGGTATGCCTGTTGAGAAAACTTTAATAAAGTTCAATAAGGCACATTAAGAATTAGGTTCGACATCGTATAACAAATTGGAGACGGTTGTTATAGTATTGTAAAATTTTCTAAAAGGAAACGAATGACCAGATATAAAGCGAGTATGAAAAATGTCCGTTTTGTGAAACTGTTGGCCCCTACACAGTAATTGATGGAGCGCGAAAGATTTAGTGTTGTAGAACGAACGAGTGAATTAGGGACTAACTAGAATAAAGATGGACGGAAACTGCTGTAGAATAATGAATTGAAATGAAATTCTGTGAGAAATTAATTGGATTATTTAAGTAACAAATGGGAAGCAAGTGGACTTAATTACAACATGATAGTTTCGAAAATAAAAATAACGCGGCTAAACTAGCCATAAATTATTATGGTAATGCGACGCTACCATTTAGCGCGGATTATCGTTTACTAAACAATTTTTATTTACAATTAGAAACCGTATTTGTTTTTAACTTTAACTGCCTATTATCTACAATAAAAAAGAAACGTATTTCACGTGATTAAGACGATACCACAGTTCACTGAGATCTCTATGATACAAGAATTGAATTTATAATATAAATTAGAAACACGTACACCACAAAAAACGAATTCTTAATTATTTTAGTATTTAATATATTGAAATGAAAGCTACACGCTAAGTAACAATAATGTATTTTAAACAATTTAATAATATTTATGTACTCTAAAGTAAATAATAATAATAAGGCCCATACTCACGTAGTTCAGCACATTAATTCTTTGAAAACATATTTGACATCGTTCTATCCTACAACACCAACAATTGCTTAAAAGAATGTAGTGACTTTATTTTAATTGGGACTCCGCATATGACTGTGATCTATCATACAAAAATCAATTTAGTTTAATTATCGAAGAAATTGTTGTATTTGACTGACATATTAATAATGTAAATGAAGAACTAACTCAAATATAAACAAATTCTTGAATATTTGCCGCGCATTTGTACAACATATAACGTAAGCTGTATTGATCATCCTTAAATAAAAATAAACTTCTATTTATGTTCGTTGGTAGTTCCTCCAGGTGCTTCTTCGTTGAGGACTTTTATTTCGTCCCTATTTGCCATATAAACTGCCTTCTCCTCTGAGGATAACTATTCATGTTGAGATAATTATTCCGTTAAGAGTTTACTATGCAATTTTTAATGCACCTGTACACGCGACAGCTTTTCGTTATTCGTAATTTATAAATTAGTTCGAAAACAACTTTTCGACGTTCTACAGAATTCATTAGAGCACACATTTTTTCTTTTCGTGATATTTATTGAATATTACAATATGTAAATATAAAGAAATCAATTTTTCCCAACGTATAACTACTGCATAAATTTTCAATTGAATTATGTTATCGAAAATATTTACATACGCCTAGCATGGATATTTCTGTTGGAATACATGTACATTTCTAACATATCGTTATATTACCTAAAAATTCATAATATATGTCGTTTTGTAGCTGTAAGGGTTGAGATGAAGCAACGCACAGTAGAAGGAAATTGAAATTTAAGCGAATAAAAAAAAATATATTAAAGTCACTAACAAAATCAAAATACGCGCAAAGAAATTTCATAATACACAGTCCATCCAACTGAAACAAAATTAAATATGCATTTCCTGTGAGGATAGTTTGCAAAGCAAAATTTACTTTGTTTATATTGTTCAAAATTTGCACGTTCCAATTTTCAGGTAAATCGGCATAAGTGCCATAGGCCTTCAATGCCTGTAGTGCTTATAGATACTTGGTCGTTGTTGTAAATTGTTTGCACATACGTATTTTTTTCTATGTTTATTTCTAAATTGTTGGCAGTATACCATTTTTGCAGAAGCGGTCCCAATATTGAACCCCACGCAACTACGTTGATGCACGATGATGAAATATCTTTACTTCTTTTTTATTTGTAGCTATCCAGCCATTGTTTTCTTTGATATAAGTAATGTCGTCAAAATACCAGGAAAACACCAACATTACATCATCTTGTTTGTCAGCAATTTGTTTAGGTATAACGTAATGCACGGACAGAACAATAACAGAAGCTTACACTTTCTGGAATTATCCGTATCGTACGAATAATAACGTGGGTCCAAGCATCGCGCTAACCACAATTTGTTATAAACAGAATATAAAACAAATCAATCAACAAAACATAATTAATCAAACCATAATTCATTTTAATATTATATTATGTGTTTTTACAACAAGTAGCATAAACTTATATATTGTAGTGAGAAAAATAAAATTGTTTTTAAAAAGAAACTATTTCTTATAAACAATATAAGTGGCGCAGTCGGTAAGATAAAGCTGAACAGTTCTGTGTAGAAGACCTGGTCCGTTTCAACGGTTCATCGGCAAACGAAAATACGCGTAACGATCTCTTGACAAGTCGGATTAGAGCAAAAATTCAAGGCGAAGCCGCTCTTTATTTGGGAAACACACAGATTAATGATTGGCAAACATTAAGCACATCTTTATTAATTGCTTATTCTGATAATCGTGATGACGCTAGTCTCACAATTGAATTAGTACAATTAGAACAGGGAAGCGACACTCCGTTCGAATTTTTCAAAAAAATTCAAAAAATATTGGACAAATTTCATATGCAAATTTAAATTACGGTAATAACCAAGGCTTAAATAATCATTTTCGAAAAGCTGCACTTACAATTTTGTTAAACGGATTAAAAGATCCTGTAGGTTCTTTTATGCGAACAAAAGATCCACAAGATTTAGACACCGCATTAAATTTATTAACTAACACATACTTATATATTGTAGTGAGAAAAATAAAATTGTTTTTAAAACTATTTCTTATAAACAATATAAGTTATATGTTAGATACACTTTTGTGAAATCTTTCAGGTTATTAATTATGATAAGGATTTCAATTGAATCTGTGTGATTGAAGAAACATGTCTGTTCGCATATTTTCCGTAGTTTGCCCGTGCAAACTAAATTCTCATAATCGCATATGTTAACAGACATGTTGATTAATGTTGATGAATATGGAGTGACTGTTGTCGGCTATTATCGTCCGTTTTGGATTAAAATAAGTTACAAGATCAATCACCCTTCTCCTTTTAAAGTATGACGTAAAAAATATATATTGAAGTCGCCGGAGATGAGCAGTATATATTTTTGTGTAATTGTTTCCAATATATTTTCGAGCGTCTTAAGATAAAAATCATAGTTCTCTTAATGGTTTGAATATATTTATTAGCATTATATTCAATGTTTTTTTATATCAAGGCACTACAGGCAATAATAATTCCAATGCTTTGTCTCTTTGATTTCAAAGGGGTGTTCATTTTTTGCCAATATGCATGACCACCCATGGTCTTTTGTTCGCATATAATAACAGGGGACTAAAATATAGTCCTCAAGTTTCAAAAATGTATGTTCTTGTGGCTTTAGCCAAGTCTCTAGAAAAGTTGATAGTAAAAAAATCTAGATGATTTATTTTTTAAACTTTGAATGTTTCAGTATTAATATATACATTTAATTCGAAATGTTTTAATTATTATTATTTTTTAAATTATTTATTATATAGTTATACATTGTCCGAAAGAATTAAATGTCAATATGCTATCGTATGTCAGACATATCAGTATTGTGCCAACTCGAAGCGTTATTAAAAAAATAGTGTCATATCTACTCACAATCAGACAATACCTTGAATCAAATTCATTCCAACTAACGCTGCAATCAGGTTTTAGAAATAAACATACAACTCGAACGGCGTTATTAAAAATTGTGGATTACATATATAGAGCACAGAACCTAAAATTACCTTCCTCATAGTGCTATATGAAAATAAAGCGCTCGACCTTATTAATACTGAGAAATTGTTGGCTATACTGCATCATGTAGTATTTGATATTACCATTGCTTGCTTTGCAGGATATTGAATTATTTATATAATGAAGTGTTTTCAGATGCGTCTCGCAGGGGAGCTATTAAGTCAAATTCTCTCTATTCATTCTGCATATAGAAAAAAATGTAGAGTATTTGAATTATGCAGATGATGTTCAACTATACATTACATGCAGATAAATGATACTATATTTCAGATTAATAAAGACGTTGAGTAAGTGGTGTAATGACATAGGACTGCGGATCAATACTAATAAAACGAAATTATTATGTGTGGGGAGTGACTGGAATTAAAACAGAATGAATACTTACAACTTTTTAAAAACTATGAATGGAACATAAATACCGAGGATAAATGAGTCGAAAACGTGGGATTAACAATTGCCAACAAATTAAATTTTGGAAAACACGCAAACCAGATTGTAAGCAAACATTCCTTGGATTCCGAAACTAAGCTGAAACTCGTGCAAGGTTAGATGATTATTACTCCAACATGTATTACAACTCTTTAATTGATTATATTAAAAATAAACTACAGAAGATACAGAAATAATAAAATAGTAAATTGGAGACTGTGGTTGGCAAATAAATTGAAACAAACTTACCCTTACCACATATTATTTTATCATATTACCACCTTACCCCACCAGAGTACACTGCTGGAGATGACAACTTACTTGTCGAAATGTACATCTAGTGTTAATAAAATAATACGTGATATTTGTTTCAAATCATAACGTATGTAACAAAAGTTTTGGGAAATTTTTTGAAATATAATGACTCAAACTGTAATTGTTTTATTTAATTTGGTAGTATAGAAGCCAATTTAGTGAAGCTTTAACTATAATTATAATTTGGTAGATTCTTCGTAGTAGTGCTTTTTCATTTTGGGCTACCCATTCACCACCGTAATTGTTTCTACCGAGTAAAATTCAAAATTCTCGGGGTTATCCTCTTTAGGTACACATGGGATATTTTGTTGCCTTAACCAATCTTGTGTTCTTCTCGCATAATGGCATGATGCCAGATCCGACCAAAACATAATATTATCATTACCATCATGCGTTTGAATAAAATTCACAAATTTGGGGAGGCATAGTGGAATATAAATGTCTTCATTTACAGCTTCGCCCCTAACTCATCCAACGTAAGGTCTTGAAAACCCAGCCTCCGAAATGGCTCATCACACTAGTAACTTGTCCTCAAATTTAATTTTTTCTTATACCTTACATCATTATGAACGTCCTCAATGTTGCCCCTATAACAGTCTTCGTTTCCTTTCCGTCTAAAATTATCGTGGCGTTGTTTCTGAAATGTTCTAACCTTAATTGTCTGATTATGAGATCAGATATACATAACCTACATGTAAGACCAAATAACTGTTTCAATTACACCGCTTCATTATGTTAAAGGATATTTTGTCTACCATACCTATCTAATTCAAGGTTAAAACTTTTATTAGAACAACCTATACTGAACAATTAAAGTAGAGAATGCAAGGAAGGGTTTTTAGGGTTTAGATTGATTAAGGGATATTTACTTAGTTGTATTGCGCCGTATTACTAGGTACAAAGAACATGGTTTTAAATAGTTCGAATTTCTTAGCGTAAGAGCAAATCAAAATTAATTTATTGGACGAAGTGGAAGATCGTTTACGAACTTCAGCCTTTTGTGTAGCTAATTACCATATGTCATGTACTGTAGAATATTTACACAATATATTAGATTATTAATAATAGAAACATGAAATACTTGGTTTGGTTTCATAACTTTTTATTCGATTTTTCGACAGCTGTTTCGGCGGTTAAGCCATTTTCAAGAGTACGTAAGTGTTTTTTTTATATCATTATTAAAAAAAAATATTTCATCAAGTACCCAACGACCATTCAATCTCAATGATAAATAATGCAAGTAAAAAAAAAAACAACCTTTATTGGCATTTTTCTCTCATATATTACATCGTGTCGTGTTACTCTCCACTCCATCTCCTCCTTCTTTGTACGTTTTGTCCGCTGCCTCCATCTCCGGCCCTCGACCCGACCTTTCCTGTAACATGTCAATTATGCCACTCTGTACCTCTTCCACATTATTTTCCAATGCCTTATTCCAATCCCTGCTCTCCCGCTTCTCCTCCTTGCTCAACCCCATTTCGTCGCACTCCTCCCACCAATGCTCCCATTCATAGCTTCTCTTCCCGCATCCTTCACATCTTTTGTATTCTTCCCCCATACAATATTTATTTGCCTTCTCCTAGTTCCCGCATCTATTATTTATATTTTATATTCGCTATTAACTTCTCTTCCTCCGCCGTTTCAACTCCCCCCATGTACCTCGGCCTCCTTCCAAATGTCTGTATTGCTCTGTATTTCAGATTGTACCTTGTCTCCCTTATCTTACATTCTCCTTCCTGCGCTTCCGCCTGCTTCTACCTCTCTACCATCTCTCTTTCCACCTGTCTCCCCTCTCTTCTCCCGCTTTCCACCTCTGCTGTCGACAGCCCCGCCTTCTCATAAAGCCTTAGCCTCGCTACTTCCCACCCTGAAAACTTTCCTCCCGTTCTCTCCCTATTGTCTAATTCCTCCAACACCTTTCCCAAAACTCGCTTTCTTTTACCGTAAATCACTCCCAAAATTCAAAAAGTGAAACAACCATATCTGGTTCAACAAAGAGTGCTTAAAATATCGTATAGTGCCCACATACATGAACACAAAATGCATCACAGATCTCCAGAAGATGCTGTAAATTTTGCGTACACTTCGTGGCTAAAGCAAGAAATTAAAAAATGGTATGCTAGAAGCGACAATCTATCTCTGCACCAAAAACTAATACACACTGAAGTGCTGCATACCTATGCCAATTTAGAATTTGATCTCCTAGACGAAAATGTTAGAGGAGAGTACAACGCGAATGTTTCGTGCATTACAAAAACCAGTTTAAAAAACTAGAGAGTCTAAAAAACCGGAAGAAAAATGAATCAACAAAGAAAAATGACCAAATGCTGCCTGAAACCAAATTCTTCCCAAGCGTGCAGAATCTCACAAATGTGGTAGTCAGCCCTAAAGAAACCAATGTCCTGGCGAAAGGTCTTAAATATTGTTCAAGTGGCAATGATAAAAAAGACATTGAACTACTAGCCGTAAACACTAGATTGACGCTAAACAGCGTCAACAAAGAATTCATTGAAAAACCACTCTGAGGAAGTATATAAGCAAGTACAAGAAGACACATTAAGAATCCACATTCGAAGAACTACATACTATAAGAAGCGTAAAACAAAAAGTACAGGACCACGACCAACTTTTATGCAAAGCAGATAAGGGAACACCATAACCATTCTCAAAAAACTCGACTGTATTCAATAAACTTTGGTGTTAAAATGTCAAATTTACCACATTAAAAATGGAGCCGACGACTAAATATTATACTGAAATAAAAGCCACAATCAAGAAATATGTAACCATATTCGACAAAAATTAAACTTATCGCCTATCTGTTATGAATCCTATACAGTATTCTGAAAATTCACAAAAGTGGTTGTCCCATGCGTCCCATTGTATCCAACATTAATGCCCCAGCCAATAATTTATGTAAACAACTTAATAAAACTACCCCAGACCAACTTCCAAAGTAAATATTCCATAAAAAAACTCGTTCAAATTAATGAATTGAATTCAAAACCTGAAACTCCCACATTCTACGAAATAAGTATCCTTCGACGTTGTAAGCATTTTCCCTTCCATACCCACAAAAGTCCTAACAACTATAATGTCGAAGTACACTTTTGTTTGTCACCATCTTAACCAAAATCAATAAGAAGAATTACTCCTTGCAACGAGAGTAAGCCTCAAACAAAGCTACTTCAAATTCAATAATCAAATGTACCAGCAATTGGATGGCTTACCAATGGGGTCCCCAGTCTCGCCACTGTTAAGCGAGATCTTGGCTTTCCTAGAACAGGAAATGCATTTGGACTGGCACCGAGAGACAGCTCAAATTGTTTCTAAGATTATTGAACTCATTCTACAAAAATGTGCAGTTAACCATTGAAAGGAAGACAACAACAGTACCACAATCAACTTCTTAGACCTACAAGTCACAAGAAAGAACAAACAGCTGACCTTTAACATATATAGGACACCTACATTTTTGGACGCCATATGTATCGTCAACTCGAATCAATCTTTTGCAATTAACATAAGACCTTTCCAGTCTTGGATACATCGGCTCCTAATATTATCATTATCAACGACGGACTATCAGAAAGAAGCAGAGATATTGAAAACCATCGCCAAAAACAATAATTAGAATAAGTACATTTTATATAGGTCAAACCGGAAGTAATTTTAAAAAACGACACACCGAAAATCAATGTTAAATAACGCATCGCAGAACATTGTATAGAAAATAATCATTTGCCCAACATAGACAAATTTAAGATATTACACACATCAAAAAACGTAAACGATTAAACTTATTAGAAATAAAGAAAGCAGAAAAATAAGGAAAAATCGTTACTAATGAACAAACAGATTTCGGAATATCATCGGTAATCGTTGCTACAATGAACCCTTAAAACGAACCCGTGAGAAACCGTGTATATGGTCCTGTCTTTGTAAATAATTTTTGTATTAATGTACTCTTGAAAATGGCTTAACCGCCGGAACAGCTGTTGAGAAATCTAATAAAAAAGTTATAACCAAGTGTTTTATTTTTATATTATTATTAAACACATGTTTCATCAAGTGCCCAGCAACCATTCAATCTCAATGATTATTATTATTATTATTATTTAGATGTTCCAAAGTTTCCTTAAAAAGAAGAAACTTGTATTATAGGCATACTATATCGGTTCGATAACAAGATATAGTGCGCCTCTATTGTAAAATTTATCTATTTATGGGATTATCCGCTATGTAGTCCCCCATGACTTTCCTCACTATTCCGCATGTTTCTATAATTACAATTTTTAGCATTAGTATATAGGTATTAGGTTTTATGTCCAATAAATTTAAGCTCTTGAAGAGTGCTTTGGGAATTTCCCCCGTAGCTCCGATTATGACAGGAACAATCGTAACGTTGTCCTGATTCCACATCGCCTTGACTTCGTTGACGAGAGGTAGATATTTGGTTATTTTCTCGGCCCTTTTCATATTCACGTTAGTCGCGAGAGGGATGGAGATATCTATGAGATATGTGTGTTTCTTAGCCTTGTCTGTTAGTACTATGTCAGGTCTGTTATGTTGAATTCTCAGATCCGTGATGATGTCCCGATTCCAGTACAATTTGAAGTATTTGTCTTCTATCACCCTTTCGGGGTCGTATTTGTAATACGGAGTGATTTCGGTGTCTGGTTGGTTGTTTTTCCGAATCAGTTGGTGTATGACTTTTGCGACATTATCATGCCTTCTGGTGTAGTCCGTGGGAGCCAACACTGAACATCCACTGACAATATGGTCTATCGTTTCCCCTTTCATTTTACATGGGCAATTTGAGGATATGTTTCTGGTAGTATTTCGTCGCCACCACCTGATCTTGTATGGCCATCATGAACCCTTCAGTTTCTGAGAATATGTTGCCATTCGTTAGCCATGCATTTGATGCTTTCGTGTCAATGTGCTCCTCGTGAATGAGTGCCGGATATCTACCGTGAAGTGGTTTACCTTTCCACTGTTGCACCCTTTGAGCTGTTGTTTGGGTGTCTGCTAGCGGTAGATAGTCGCCGTCGTTTAGGCGAAGTTGTGTTAAGTTTTGTTCGTTTTCTACAACAGTTTGGTAGAATTGACTGATTTCCGCTTTGCTGTAGAAATATTCTCTAAGTTTGTGAATTTGGGATCGGTGTAGATGGTGTAGTTCCACTATTCCTCTCCCGCCTTCATTTCGCGGTAAGTGGAATCTCTCAACAGCACTCTTAGGATGGTGTTTTCGAAATTTTGTGCACATTGTTCTCGTCTTGATGTCAGGGTTCTTGATGTCGGTGGGAGTCCAGGCCAGAATTCCGAAGCTGTAAGTAAGTACTGGAATGGCAAACGTGTTAATCGCCTTGTATTTACTCCGGGCGGAGAATTGTGTCTTCAGGACCAGGCGCAGCCTCTCTTCGAATTTATTTCTCACTAGGTCTTTGGCTCTGGCGTGGTTTATGCCCTTATCCTGGTCATACCCTAAATATTTATAGAATTCATCCTCGTACATGCTTTCAATTATTCCTGCGTTTCCTCTCATCTCGTATCCTTTCTGCTGTCCCCATTTGCCCCTTATCATTGCATTTACTTTGCATTTCTCCAGTCCGAACTCCATCTTGATGTCCTTACTGAACTTGGCTGTCACGTCAAGTAAGTTGTCTAGGTTGTTTTTGGATGTCGTGAACAGTTCATCCATGTACAGCAAGTGACTGATTTTTATCGTCGATTTGTTCAGACTGTATCCTCTGTTGTTGTTGAGCAGCGGTGATAGGGGATTGAGGGCCAAGCAGAACCATAATGCGCTTAGGGCGTCGCCTTGGAAGATTCTTCGTCGGATTGGTATTTGTCCGGCGTTAACTGATTTCGCAGAGGTGTTGAGCTTGAGCGTTGTTTCCCAGTGCTTCATCGTGCTTTGCATGAAGGCAATTAGGGTTTGGTCTACTTTATAGATCTTCAATACCTCTACAAACCACGAATGGGGAACACTGTCAAACGCCTTCTGATAGTCGATGTACGCTTTGAACAGTGGTTGCTTGGACTTTTTCGCATCCCCGGTGATGACCGCATCGATTATCAGTTGTTCCTTGCAGCCTCTAGATTTTTTCCTGCATCCTTTTTGTTCCTCGGCAAGAAGGTTGTTGGTTTCGAGATGGTTGTAGATTTTGTCGCAGATGATACCCGTAAGAATTTTGTATATAGTAGGGAGGCATGTGATGGGCCGATATTTAGAAGGATCATTGCTGCATATTATTATTATTATTATTATTATTATTATTATTATTATTATACTTGTCGATAATTAATCTAAATTGGCTATTCTACTAATGGCTATATTAATTTTTATTTGTTACCAGAAAAAAAACCGTATTTGTATGTATCGTACATTTTTATTTTTGTGATACTTACGCCCCTAGTAACTTTGCGAGTGTGTACAACATTTTGATTATTTGTGTTCATGCAATGTCCAATGGTAAGTATACACTTTTTATTTCACATTTCCTACTGAATTAGGCGTCTTGTAACTCTATTTATGAATAACTATTACTATTACTAAGTAACGTTATTCTCTTCTTATAGTTAAATCGTAATACAATAAAGGAAATTAATATTTTCTTTATCTATTCTTTCCAGGATTTATTCTTACGATATATACAAAACTAAATAAGTTATTTTGTATTAATTCAAAACAATTGGGAGATGGAGGAATGGAACTGCTACTAAAAATTTGTAATAAAGTGTGGATGGAGGAAGAAATACCAAAGCAATGGGAAATAGGATTGATAGTGCCAATACACAAAAAAGGGGATCGTATGGACTGTAATAATTACAGGGGAATATCATTAATAAGCACAGTAATGAAGATAATGGAACAAATAATAGAGAAACGGTTAAGAAAACAAGTAGAACCGACACTAACAGAAGTGCAAAGTGGTTTCAGAAAAGGAAGAAGCACTCAAGACCACATATTCACACTTAAAGAAATAACGAACAGAACATTAGCAACGTCAAAAACAGCCTATTTTGCATTTCTTGACCTGGAAAAAGCGTTTGACAGAGTATCACGAACGGAAATATGGGAGAGCCTAGAGAAAAGGAAAGTAAATAAAAAATTAATAAGAGTGGTTAAATGCTTATATAAGAGAACCAGAAACTGTGTAATCAGTAAAAACCTTAAATCCGAAGTATTTCTAACCAAGGAAGGACTAAGACAGGGGGGAAGCCTAAGCCCGCTTCTGTTCATAACTTTCATGGACGACATAATTAAGAACATGAAGCAGAAAGCGAAACCGCTGTATATAGGATACAGGAAACTTGAAAAAATCGGAATCACAGTGTGTGCATTCGCGGATGATGTAGCTATCATAGCAAAGAATGAAAGAGATCTGGGTGAAAACTTGAAAGAATGGAATGAAGCGCTAAAGGATAAAGGAATGAAAATAAACAAGAGCAAAACAAAGATTATGGTGGTAACAGAAGAAACGAAACGGGCACAAATAAAAATTGAAGGTGAAGAAATAGAACAGGTCAGCAGTTATCAATACCTGGGAATAACACTGGATGAAAAAGGCAGACAGGAGGTTGAGCTGAATAAAAGGATAGAAAAAGCAAACAGGGTGTATCATGCAATGAATAAGGCATTTATAAATAAAAAGGAAATATCAAAGAGAACAAAGATGCAGGTTTATAAAATAATATATAGGCCTATTCTAACTTATGGGTGTGAAAATTGGGTACTAACATCAAAGGAAAAAAGCAAAATTAGAGCGGCGGAAATGAAATATTTGAGAAGAGTGAAGGGAGTAACAATAAGAGACAGGATACGAAGTGAACAAATTAGACAAGAGCTTGACATAGAACCAATAGAGGAGTACATAGAAAAACGACAACTGGGATGGTGGGGACACATGCAGAGGATGAGTGATACAATACCGACTAAACAGATATGGGAAACAAAACATATAGGAAAACGGAAGCGCGGAAGACCTAAGGAGACATGGGATAAGACGATAGGAAGAATCTTAAAGAACAAGGGAATAATGTGGACAGATGCAAAGAAACTTGCACAAAACAGAGAGGAGTGGAAGATATTTATTAAGAATTGTTAAAACTATTACACCCTACACCTTCGGGTAGAAGGGTATTGATTATACATACATACATACATTCAAAACAATTATTCAGTCGTATAATTAAAATAAAATATACGAGTATCTCCTATGAATTAAATAAAATCTTAATTGCAGGTTCTATATCCAATTTCATTTCTTTACATTATTGTAAATAATAGTCCCATTTTAACAAATTATTAAATATAATTATATTTTTGATCCAAACCCAAATTCTTTTGCATTCATAAACTAAACTATATCTTCCACGAGTAAAAACACAACAATTATTATATGTGTCAGACCTAATTTCCTCTATTTGCATTCTTATAAATAATAATGACATTCGATACGTATAATTAATTTTTAAAAATAAATTATATTTGATGATCTAGGCACAATTTCCAGTGTTTGCACTCTTGTGAATAAGAATCACCTCCATATACGTATAACAAATTGTAAACTAATACCTTGAAAATTCTTGCCTTAATATAATACCTTAAATTCTTTTCAGCTACATTTTTTGATGAATTCTATGGCTTCGGATCATCACAAATTTCATGAAAGAGGCCGATTACTTAAAAAAATCGAGAGACGCGAAAGGACCGATTATTCGTCATTCATTTGTTTAAATATCACTTAATTTTTCCTGGTTAGCACACTTATACCCCATGTGCTGGTCAGTGCGTTTGTGTTTGTAAACATCCGCATTAGAAATTTTATATTTGAATTTTTATGTTTTGGATTTTTAGATTCGAGATTACATTATTTACAGCCTTTTCCCCAGCCTAGTTTGATTAAAATGTATCGTTAATTATTATACTTGGCACAAATTTGATTGCTACTACATATTTATTTGAATATTTGCATATTGCTGAAATTTAAATTAATATTCTTAGTAGATACTTTATTTACCTTTTGATGCCATGGACACTCACCTGAAAAAAAAACAAATATAATAAACCATGGAAATAATTAGATATATTATGCAAGTGTGATAGCCATAGTGGTGCTAAAGCCCTGTTATATTGCGTGTAATTTCCAAAATAACAACAAAAATAAGAAAATTATTATTAAAATTATTATATACTTATAATCAAATATACCAGTTTCATTTCACATTTTTACACTTTATAAGTCTCAGCTTAATTTGATGGGGCAAGGGAATTTTAGTCCTCACCATACCACAGACATTCGAAACTGCATTGGTGTCTCTTGCTACTTCTGTGTGTATACAAAATGAAGGAATTTGCCACACATGCAACAGCAAAGTGAAGAAAGAAACATTGCTACTTTTTTCCTATCAATTTCGTAGATGTTCGTTCAACATGGCAAATCTGTTCACATGATCGATTGTAGACAATGAGGGCATGGTACTTCTTCAACAAAACCCGCTTTGTTTCTTCTGGAAACTTTTATGAACAAAGACGAAATCTCTTGTGAGATATTTAAAATCTCTCTTCGCCAAATTCTTTTTTATGCTGATATGCATATTTTCATTATCAAAAGAAATTAATGTAATTTTTGAAATTATACAACGAGAGAGCAATATAATTTCGAGCCATTTATAACAGCTTTTAGCTTCTGATTGTAGCTTCCAGTTTTGCGAAAGTCCATTTCTTCTATAACTCTTAGCAGCTATTTTGCTTCCTCACTTGCACGAAATTCGAAAAGCTTTCAATATAACCTCTACAGTACACAAGCTACATATCTCCGGAACTTTTTCGGTATCTCGAAAACGGTATGAGTTATCGAAAAAAATCTCCTTATAAAAGATATTGTAATTTTAAACAACTTTCATTTGAAAAGTTTTTTCGAAAAGTGGAAAATTTTGATTTTCAAATATTTCGAATTTAAAAATTTGAAGAACTGAGTATAAGGAGTTCAGTGCGGACCACTGCAGATTTTTTAAATTAAGTTTAACAAGACTACACTGTGCATAAATATGATTCTATTGCGAACGTGGTAATTTCAGCTAATAATTTTTCACGCGCGTTGATTATACAAGGAAGGAAGATACGTGATTATTCTCAGGTACCGGATGGGCACCAACTAAAATGCCGATCAAAGTTACTATTTAGTCCGACCTTCAGAAAGAAACCAGTTGGGCACTGAGCTTGGGTATATTCTTTATATATGACGTTCGTTCAGGAATAAAGAGTTGACTGATTGCCCCTGGCGCAAGATGTAAAAATTAAGTTTCTTTAATAAAATTATATCAGAAAATTCATCTGATCATTTAGTAAGTTTCTAAACTAATTCTTTAATTTACATAAGTTTTCTCTGTCGCATCTTGAATTTATTTATAATTTAGTGTTTAAATTGATTGATTGATTGCTTTTTCTTTACATCGAATATGAAAAATAATAAAAATATTAATAAAATAAAAATTAATCAGCTTTATATTATCTATCAAGTTTAAGTTAAATATTCCATTGAATAAATTTTTCCATTTTAATCGTTAAATTACAATTTTCTAAACGCTTAGGAACCTCTTCCACCATGGCTAAATGTTCATCATGGTCTCGACCAGTTATTAATATGCCATCCAAAAGGTATACTACTACACCTGAGATTCCCTGTAAAACTATTTCTATTATCTTTTGAAATTTCGCTGGCGCACACTCAATACCGTACGGTAATCTCGGTAATGTTTGTCTGTGCGCGCTCTACGGCCAAACAATTAAAGCTAGAGCTCTGAAAATTTAAACTTAACATTTGTATGTAGCAAGGAGGAAAACGTCCTATTTTGAACGCAATCTCTAAACCGGAAGTGACGGTTTACTCTTATCAGCTTTTTCCATATCTCCAAAACGGTACACGTTACGGAAAACATTATTAGATATTGATATTTTAAACATTTGAAAAGTTTTTTCGAAAAATGTAGTATAACTGAGTACAACAAAGTTCAGTGCGGACTACTGCAGATTTTTTTTTGAATTTTCATCTCAACTAATTTGCTGGTGAGCTTGAGATAAATTATTATTTCGTTAATTGCTTACCTCCATGCAATTTAGTAAATAATTCTTTGATTCGTGGTAAAGACTGTTGATCTATTTCCAAAAAAAGGATTTAAGGTTACTTTATAAGCACAGCAAGTACTATTCGTGCCAACACCAGAAGTCTAGGTGTGCTCCATGGACTATAATTTACAGAATTCAAAATTTTTAACGATTTATTTCGGCCTCTATTTTCTCGCGAATAAACGGAATCGGAATTTTGGTAATTTTTTTTCCCTCTCGCACGTTCAAATGAATGGTATCTTTATTAAATTAAGACATATTTGCAAATAACTTAATTAATCTACACACATCATTATTATCTCCGATCTGATTAATCATCAGGTTAAACTTACGAAAATCCCGGCCTAGCAAAGGCGGTCCACCTTCATCTACGACATGTAATTTAATAAATTCAACGATGTTATTATATTCCATATTTACAAGAATATAACCCAATGGAATAATTTGTCCACCAGTATAATTAATTAAACATTTATCGTTATCATTCATTGATATTATGTTAGGTGAAATTATTTTTGTTTCGATGCAGAAGAAATTACAGAAACGGTGACACCTGTGTCAATCTCAACATTTATTTTAATACCATCGATTTTGCACTGAACTGTAATGGGTTCGTTACCATTTTTACATCTTAGTACAAATATTTTTTGAGACTCACAAGTGTCGGCAAAATTATATTATGCTTTTATTTTCTGTTTACATACTGCAATGATATTTTTCGCCACAACAGTTACATGCTTTTAAATGTACATTTCGATTTCGATGGCCTTTCTTACCAAACACTTTGCACATAATCTGGTTAGTTTTGAACCTCCCATAACGTGCTGGAACAAAATGTCTCTGATTTTTTGACCTGGTTGGCCGTGTACGTTAATAGCGATTCCTTGCGTGCATCCGATAAACCTCCGTGTCATGTGGGTCCCTCTTTTCATCCACCTGATATAAATCAAAATGGCGTCGACTGGCTTCTTTATTGATGAGGATATCACAGCTTTATTAAATTCCAATCTTCTTCGAATATTCGATCTAGGACTAGACCTTTCTCCATCCCCATTACAAATCGACCACGAATCACTGTTTGTAATTTTGTAGCGTAAGTGTAGTTTACACTTAGATGCCAAATTTCGAACACGTGCGGCCCATTCCGAAATAGTCTCACGTTGATTTTTAAAAGCATAATAAACCTTATATAACTATGAAGTTTTGTTGTTCGCATTTTATCGACCATTTCGTCGACGATCTGTCGATCCGTGACGCTTGCTCGGATTACACAGGTTACAATTTTTTTTGTAAAGTATGACTTCATCTATCGATAGAAACGCGTGAAGTTTGACTTCTAATGGCCTTGGTGCGTGAAGTACAATGCTATTCTTATGGGATTTATTGCACCCACTGGCGCTATAAGAGCTAATACACCTATCTGTGCTTTAGTAACATTTTTTTATAACGTGAAATGTTAAACTCAATCATTCTCATTTCTTTGCATACTTATACTTATATACTTATACTTATACATACATACATAAGCCGTCTAATACACCACATCTAACGAGTGTAGCAAACTCAAGTACGCCTTTGTTACCACAAAAATGTATGAAATGGAGCAGAATACATAAAGGTTTTCAGAAAATGTATTGTTAACGTACTTGGCAGAATTAGCGAAAAACTTCAAATCATCAACACTTACTAGTATAACTAACTAACTAGTATCTATATCTTAAAGTGTACCGCCAGCATCAAAGTAATATAAACGTAGGTGACTATTAGAAAGTTTGTGCGGTTATGAAGAGATATTATGAAGGACATGTCCGAAGGAAATACCGTGTTTTAGAAAGCCTGACCTTATGGGACATAGAGAACTCAATAAATAAGAAGAATGATATTTCAGACAGAATTTTGTCAATTCTAAATTGAAATAGTAATGCTGTGAAAATGTTCAGGAGATGCAGCTGCTGTAAAGCCCAAGAACCTAACAAATAAATTAAACACATCAAGTTGGAATAGAATGTACAAAATTTAGATTCTGCAAGATAACCACCTTTAAACTTGTCTTTTAACTATTAATAAAAAGTCTCCAGCCTTGAGGTTCATATGAGGTATTCATAGCATTCAAAGCACCAGCTATGTTGTTACAGATCACTAGTTTATATCTTTTCCTTTTATTTCGAAGCAATTGGCTCATTGCCACGGCCATCATCAGATATCGACTTTCAACCTACTGGTGAACGTCAATATTCGAAGCAGAATCAATACTTTACTCAGGCCGAGTTAGGTAATCTGGTACTAGATTTGTACTTGGTGAAGAGCAAATGGGAAATTGCTTCGAAATAAAAGTGGGCTCCATATAGCGTATGTCCTTCGTGTACCGAAAATTTGAGACAGTGAATTTATGGCAAAGGGAAGCCGTTTGCATTGATACCGATGACGTGTCGTGAACGTAAAGGCCATATTACATTGATTTTTTATTTGTGCAACGTTGCTGGTATTATGAGAAAAAATCAAAGTGTAATTTGGAGTCCACACAATGCAGAAGTGCATGTCCCTTCGCGGCCTGAAAATCTTAATGTAAGCAGTTCAAGCACCAGCAGCGAAGAAAATGTTCTTTAACAGTTTAATCGGTAATTTGTTGAGAATGTCGCAGAGAGCAGATACGTGATAAGAACAAATAATCATCAACCACGAATACACTCATTTTCATATGAAATACACCACCTATTGAGAATTAGACTACAATTTTGAAAATTCGGTAAAATAATGCATTATTATCAACTAAGAAACGATTAAAGTTTCCGCCGAAAAAAGTCAACTGTTATGTTTCCTGTACCATTGTTATCTCCAACTTTCAATATTTTCTTCTTAGCACGTAATGAATTTCTGCCCACAAAATGTCAGTTTACTTTATTGTCAAATTGTCAAGTGGACGCCTTGTAATGCCCGAGTGCGACGTCGTCGAAAATTTGCCCATATCAATGACTTTGATAGGGGGCGAATTATCGGTATTATCTCATTCAGAGAGATTGAGAGAAGGCTGAATCGGGACCAAACTACAGTTGCTCGGCTATGGTCTTTATGGTCCGAAGAAGGTATTCAGAGGACCCGCCCGAAGAAGCAACGCACGTGAAGACCAACTCCTTAGGCCAGGGATCGATTTCAAACAACAAGGTCGAATGCTGTGGATTGGACGAGAGCTTTGAACCGACACTTGTCGATGACAACGGTTTACAGAAGAATTTCTTCCTTTGGGCTTCATTCATACCGTCCTTACCTTCGGCTTCCATTAACACCTCCCCATAAAGCATCCAGAGTTGCACGGTGTCAAGAACGGCAAGGGTGGGTCCATCAATGAAATGACATCGTCTTCAGAGGTGAATCAAGGTTTTGTTTATGGGTGAATGATGGTCGTAGAAGGGTGCGGCGACATCGAGGGGAAAACGTAATTTGGAGTTCGACTCACAGCCTTAACACCTGGGGTTATGGTTTGGTGGGCGATATGTTCTGGGCGAAGGTCATTCATTTTATCCGTTAGTAAATAGAAATTTCTTTGGTAATATAGGTGTTTTGGATTATCCCGATATTGATGGGCAAACCACAATATTTTTCCCCTGATTGCTAATTTCGGATCATCGTCGCCCTTACTTCATCGCCATTATCTGAACGTGCCTGTGTCGGATGGTGTGCACTATTTCCGCTCCCTTCGTCGAAGCACCATGGTCATCCAGTTGATGAAGGCAAACTTCGAACCACGAGTTAAGGATACGGCCCGGCTAGGTCCGATCGCACCGTATCCGCCGTCGTCGCCGTCCCGCGAGACGGAAACCGAAATTGTATCCCATGATTGGGGGAACAAATTTTCCTATGCTCATGTTTAAATAATAAATTGATTGAATAAATTAATTGGTTATTAGGTCAATAATTTTTATTATACCTATTGTGGAGTTGTAGCAACCTATGCGCAATATTCCCTGGACTCGTTTTTTTTTTAACAGAACGTTGTCGTACTTGGATAACTTGAACGTTGACTCGGGTGGGCGAACACCTGCCGAGGTTCTGTGTAACCCTTCGTTCGAAACATAGTGGCGCCCTCATTTACGACCCCCCCCCCCCCCCCCCCTAACCGGCAGAAGCTTGTCATCCATTACATGACGCTGATAAAACGGCCCGAGATATCAACCACCAAGTTAAATTTTGTATCATGTAATAAACACCCATAGTATTTTCCTTCCCCCTACAAAAGCGTACACTATACGCACGTCGTTACATCGACAACGTTCTGGAACCGGTGTTAGTACCTTTCATGCAAACGTTGCAGAATGCCACTTTCCAACAGGATAATGCAAGACCACATACTGCTGTTATTATTACAAGAAGGTTCCTGGAGCAGATTGGATAGCATATTGTGCCCTAGCCTGCACGGTCACTGGTCGTGATTACTTAAGCTGCAACGAAGGATTTTGCAACTTCGGATATAACCTCCGTCTGAACTGCTCTCGCAACGACTGCCACGAGCGCCGGGTCGAATAGTTGCTCTGCATCTGTTTCCAAAGCTCCTTGCCATTTACTTCGAAATAAGCGTTGTTTATAATAATGTATTTTAAAAGTTCATGTTTTTCTGCCATGGTGTACAGCCGCACATTACTATCATTGTCGTCGGTACGTAAATCAATGGAAATGTCCTCTTCTACCAAGGCACTCGCTTCATCCATTGCCCCTTATTGACCGATCCCAACAATGGAGGCTTCATTAATAATGTATATTAATGGTTCCTGGTGTTCAGCCGCACATCACTATCATTGTCGTCGTTACATAAATCAATGGAATTGTCCTCTTCCACCAAGGCACTCGCTTCATCCATTGCTTCTTCTTCACCGTCTTGACCGATCCCAACAATGGAGGCTTCATTTATAATGTATTTTAATGGTTCCTGTTCTTCTGCCACGGTGTTCAGCCGCACATCACTATCATTGTAGTCGTTACATAAATCAATGGAATTGTCCTCTTCCACCAAGGCACTCGCTTCATCCATTGCTCCTTCTTCACCGTCTTGACCGATCCCAACAATGGAGGCTTCATTTATAATGTATTTTAATGGTTCCTGTTTTTCTGCCATGGTGTTCAGCCGCACATCACTACCATTGTAGTCGTTACATAAATGAATGGAATTGTCCTCTTCCATCAAGGCACTCGCTTCATCCATTGCCCCTTCTTCACCTTCTTGACCGATCCCAACAATGGAGGCTTCATTTTTCACTGTCACCGTCCGACTTGGATTTCTTGTGCCGACCGCTGCAGTTCGGTTCGGCATCAAGCAAGTACCGATCACTCTGAATCCTCTTAAATCCACTTTTAAACATTCTTAATTGGTATTTAGTGAGGTGCAGCGATGGATCCTGTATTTTCGGATACAAGGAGCGGTGGCTTTTCTTGGACGGTGTAGGGCCGCCCATGTCCAACCATGGTGTTAATTAAAATAAGAACGAACAAATAGGTATACTAGTTGCAGTGTAAAGCAATGGCCACACTATTCATTTGGTTGCTGCAAATTTGATGCAGCATCACAGCAACTTTTCGTGGCCACACTACCCATTTTATATTTGATATTTTTAGTAACTGTAGTAATGCCAATAGTTATTATAAAAATAAAAAATCCACGGTGTTCCGCACGAAACTTTCTTATACTTAGTTATACTACGTTTTTCGAAAAAACTTTTCAAATGAAAGTTGTTTAAAATATCAATATCTATAATTTATGTAACGCACGCGTTATTATTTCCTGCAACGACTACTCTGTCAACAACTTTTATTTATCGCATTCAGTATTCAACTTGCGCTCTGAAAACTTCGCAGAAATATGTAACTTCCCATCTGATACTGTACCGTAATATTTCTCAAGTTTTAATCATTATTTTATTAAGCCCACACAACTGAGTCATCTTAGTGCTTTAAGTGTTTCATTCTGTATTTATTATGGATGTCTAGCCTACCACATAACATATTGCATTTGCGATATTAGTACATTTATGTGTTTTTACGAACACGTTACTCAGACAGACACATGCACACGCTATATTTGTGCTATCTGGATCAAAATTATTGAAGCTAAAAATTAAGTTCCCTAACCCTATTTTTGAAAGATATATTTTCACATTTTCCAAATTTCTAAAACGGCACAAGTGATCGCGCAAGTGATTCTCATGAAAGTTAAAGACATTGAAGTTATAAACAAGTGTACCATGCACTGGAAAATCACTTTTGTAAATTATTAGTTACCACGGTAACCCTCTACCTTTGCTGCTCGAATCTGATGCGCGATACAAATTCCCGTACACTGAAGCAATTGCGGTGGCGGGTTCAGATATTGTTGCCGTAGCTATCAGATATAATTAAAAAAATAAAAGTATATTCACGTTTCCATAACGGGTACGCGGGCGCGCTTGCCATCACGAGTAGGCCAGTGAGCCGGAAATTTGTCTGATAATAAGAAGTCCAGTGTCGTCCAGATTTCATTATTGCACAGTTTCTTATCCCATAAATTTAATATTTGTTTGTTTTTGTTATTTTTCGATATTTTTGATTCTTAAGCATGCGATGAATACCGCTGAGGTACTGTTAACGAATTCACGAACCTATCTTCTACTTTTGCCATATTTGTGATTATGTGCAGTTTTCCTTAAACATAAAAAGTCCGGGAACTGTTAGAATAGATATAAAAGAAAGTTCAATTCCTACGTAAGAGGGTAAGATTACTTTACAGTATTGTGTTGGCAATAATGAAGCCCACCTAGAATGCCAGTAATTTTCATAGATGTAAATAAACAATTTATTAAAAGTTTTTTATCAAGTAAATGAAAAAAGTTAGTTAGTATGCGGCTTGACATGAGTAGCAAAGGTTTTATTTCAGGCTACAATGTTTATTTTTAATTAAGACAAATGCTTATTGTGCTATTAGCTTTCGGCAACCAGTAGATTGCTTGAATGTGCCGCGGCAGTATATGTAATATATGTTGATCTATGTGCAAGTACTTTAATATTATTATATCCTCTATAATAATTACAATTTGTGACAAGAAGTTGTTGACTAAATCTTAAATAGCTCTTGTGAGCACAGTGATACAAGTGTTAAGATACAGAGATTTTTAATCATCAGTCTGTAGGAGGAAACTAAACCCATACATCGCACCAACATCTTTTGGAAGAAACTTGAAACTTGAATAGATTTAGGCGATAGGTTGTGGAGTTCCATAATCACAAATTTAAACAAAATCTATTGGTTTCACTTATTACTTAATTAATTTACTAGAATGTTTAGAAATTAATAAACATAATAAATTAGGAATAATATGCACTTACTTCTTTGCACGATCAGGTTGTGGGGTGATAACTATCCGCAGTTACATCGACAGAATTGGCCCCCGCCAATTCTCAGAGAGACTGATGATTATTCCCAAGCAAACTAGTTTCATTAACATTTACGGACCCATTACTATTATAACACCAGGGAACCACGGATTAAACAATTCTTAGGACTAATACTGATGCAGTACTTGAGTAGGCAGTAATTGCATATTCTAATAATATATTTTGTATTGGCCATATATATCATTAGCATATTGAGATGTTATGACAGATTGAAAGGAATCTGAAAGATCGTTAATATAAATTGGAGAAAGCGTGGGTTAGTAAATGAAGCCCTGCGGGATACCGGTATTTACAGATAGCGTATAAGAAAAATATCTGCGAAATTTGCACAATCGGCGATCGTGGTTGTAAATTTTATAAAAGAAATATAAAAGATCCAAATACACGACACTTATGCCGTATGAATCTTCAACTATGTAATGATCCAGCCTTGAATAAATCGAAAAGCAAGCCCGACAATATTCCTCATCAAATTCTTATAAATGCACTTCAAGAATATATTATTCGGTTATATTATGCACAGTGCTCCATATTAGCGCTTGCAGTGACGAGCTGAAATGTGAACTGTTCTGTCGGAACATGTGCATCACTAACAAATTACCTGTTTGCGTTTCCAACTTATGACGAGATTCCATTGAATTACATCCCAAGCCGTTTCAGATTTATTTGGTTTGTGTAACAAATTAATTGAAATTGGTCTTTCTGGTTTTATAGTAATTAAGAATTTCTTGAAGTTCATTAAAGTTTGAGGGACATATTTTAAGATTCGTTATATTAGAATAATTTATATACAGCTCAGTAATATATATGTCATTTGCTTCGATCTAAAATAGTAGTTAATGGTATTGAATGAATGAAGCATCCTTGGAATCACTAATGTAAAATTTATTATTATACGTACAATTTAAAGATGATATCAAAATTTCTTTTTCAACGGATTCATGAATTTTTTAGGCATTCTTCTGTGGTTCTTGTTTAATAATAATAATAGCCGATATATGTAACCCATGCACTCCACATTTAATATTTATACCACTCAATTCTATGAATTTGGGGGAAGGGGTACTGCGATTCTGTGTGGAAAATGGAGTAAATTGTAATGTGTTCATATTTTGCGAAAATTTATTTGCACAATTGAATAAACTTCGTGCAATGAAAGTTATTACAATTGTGTCGTGATCTGAATGCAAATGTTAATGAGGATTCCAAAGCTTGTAGAAACAAATATTTTTTGATTTAAATTAATACAAAAATTTACATCACTTAGGTTACTAGAATCGCAGTACCCCTTCCCCCAAATTCATAGAATTGAGTGGTATAAATATTAAATGTGGAGTGCATGGGTTACATATATCGGCTATTATTATTATTAAACAAGAACCACAGAAGAATGCCTAAAAAATTCATGAATCCGTTGAAAAAGAAATTTTAATATCATCTTTAAATTGTACGTATAATAATAAATTTTACATTAGTGATTCCAAGGATGCTTCATTCATTCAATACCATTAACTACTATTTTAGATCGAAGCAAATGACATATATATTACTGAGCTGTATATAAATTATTCTAATATACATCATTACATAGTTGAAGATTCATACGGCATAAGTGTCGTGTATTTGGATCTTTTATATTTCTTTTATAAAATTTACAACCACGATCGCCGATTGTGCAAATTTCGCAGATATTTTTCTTATACGCTATCTGTAAATACCGGTATCCCGCAGGGCTTCATTTACTAACCCACGCTTTCTCCAATTTATATTAACGATCTTTCAGATTCCTTTCAATCTGTCATAACATCTCAATATGCTAATGATATATATGGCCAATACAAAATATATTATTAGAATATGCAATTACTGCCTACTCAAGTACTGCATCAGTATTAGTCCTAAGAATTGTTTAATCCGTGGTTCCCTGGTGTTATAATAGTAATGGGTCCGTAAATGTTAATGAAACTAGTTTGCTTGGGAATAATCATCAGTCTCTCTGAGAATTGGCGTGGGCCAATTCTGTCGATGTAACTGCGGATAGTTATCACCCCACAACCTGATCGTGCAAAGAAGTGAGTGCATATTATTCCTAATTTATTATGTTTATTAATTTCTAAACATTCTAGTAAATTAATTAAGTAATAAGTGAAACCAATAGATTTTGTTTAAATTTGTGATTATGGAACTCCACAACCTATCGCCTAAATCTATTCAAGTTTCAAGTTTCTTCCAAAAGATGTTGGTGCGATGTATGGGTTTAGTTTCCTCCTACAGACTGATGATTAAAAATCTCTGTATCTTAACACTTGTATCACTGTGCTCACAAGAGCTATTTAAGATTTAGTCAACAACTTCTTGTCACAAATTGTAATTATTATAGAGGATATAATAATATTAAAGTACTTGCACATAGATCAACATATATTACATATACTGCCGCGGCACATTCAAGCAATCTACTGGTTGCCGAAAGCTAATAGCACAATAACCATTTGTCTTAATTAAAAATAAACATTGTAGCCTGAAATAAAACCTTTGCTACTCATGTCAAGCCGCATACTAACTAACTTTTTTCATTTACTTGATAAAAAACTTTTAATAAATTGTTTATTTACATCTATGAAAATTACTGGCATTCTAGGTGGGCTTCATTATTGCCAACACAATACTGTAAAGTAATCTTACCCTCTTACGTAGGAATTGAACTTTCTTTTATATCTATTCTAACAGTTCCCGGACTTTTTATGTTTAAGGAAAACTGCACATAATCACAAATATGGCAAAAGTAGAAGATAGGTTCGTGAATTCGTTAACAGTACCTCAGCGGTATTCATCGCATGCTTAAGAATCAAAAATATCGAAAAATAACAAAAACAAACAAATATTAAATTTATGGGATAAGAAACTGTGCAATAATGAAATCTGGACGACACTGGACTTCTTATTATCAGACAAATTTCCGGCTCACTGGCCTACTCGTGATGGCAAGCGCGCCCGCGTACCCGTTATGGAAACGTGAATATACTTTTATTTTTTTAATTATATCTGATAGCTACGGCAACAATATCTGAACCCGCCACCGCAATTGCTTCAGTGTACGGGAATTTGTATCGCGCATCAGATTCGAGCAGCAAAGGTAGAGGGTTACCGTGGTAACTAATAATTTACAAAAGTGATTTTCCAGTGCATGGTACACTTGTTTATAACTTCAATGTCTTTAACTTTCATGAGAATCACTTGCGCGATCACTTGTGCCGTTTTAGAAATTTGGAAAATGTGAAAATATATCTTTCAAAAATAGGGTTAGGGAACTTAATTTTTAGCTTCAATAATTTTGATCCAGATAGCACAAATATAGCGTGTGCATGTGTCTGTCTGAGTAACGTGTTCGTAAAAACACATAAATGTACTAATATCGCAAATGCAATATGTTATGTGGTAGGCTAGACATCCATAATAAATACAGAATGAAACACTTAAAGCACTAAGATGACTCAGTTGTGTGGGCTTAATAAAATAATGATTAAAACTTGAGAAATATTACGGTACAGTATCAGATGGGAAGTTACATATTTCTGCGAAGTTTTCAGAGCGCAAGTTGAATACTGAATGCGATAAATAAAAGTTGTTGACAGAGTAGTCGTTGCAGGAAATAATAACGCGTGCGTTACATAAATTATAGATATTGATATTTTAAACAACTTTCATTTGAAAAGTTTTTTCGAAAAACGTAGTATAACTAAGTATAAGAAAGTTTCGTGCGGAACACCGTGGATTTTTTATTTTTATAATAACTATTGGCATTACTACAGTTACTAAAAATATCAAATATAAAATGGGTAGTGTGGCCACGAAAAGTTGCTGTGATGCTGCATCAAATTTGCAGCAACCAAATGAATAGTGTGGCCATTGCTTTACACTGCAACTAGTATACCTATTTGTTCGTTCTTATTTTAATTAACACCATGGTTGGACATGGGCGGCCCTACACCGTCCAAGAAAAGCCGCCGCTCCTTGTATCCGAAAATACAGGATCCATCGCTGCACCTCACTAAATACCAATTAAGAATGTTTAAAAGTGGATTTAAGAGGATTCAGAGTGATCGGTACTTGCTTGATGCCGAACCGAACTGCAGCGGTCGGCACAAGAAATCCAAGTCGGACGGTGACAGTGAAAAATGAAGCCTCCATTGTTGGGATCGGTCAAGAAGGTGAAGAAGGGGCAATGGATGAAGCGAGTGCCTTGATGGAAGAGGACAATTCCATTCATTTATGTAACGACTACAATGGTAGTGATGTGCGGCTGAACACCATGGCAGAAAAACAGGAACCATTAAAATACATTATAAATGAAGCCTCCATTGTTGGGATCGGTCAAGACGGTGAAGAAGGAGCAATGGATGAAGCGAGTGCCTTGGTGGAAGAGGACAATTCCATTGATTTATGTAACGACTACAATGATAGTGATGTGCGGCTGAACACCGTGGCAGAAGAACAGGAACCATTAAAATACATTATAAATGAAGCCTCCATTGTTGGGATCGGTCAAGACGGTGAAGAAGAAGCAATGGATGAAGCGAGTGCCTTGGTGGAAGAGGACAATTCCATTGATTTATGTAACGACGACAATGATAGTGATGTGCGGCTGAACACCATGGCAGAAAACCAGGAACCATTAATATACATTATAAATGAAGCCTCCATTGTTGGGATCGGTCACGAAGGGGCAATGTATGAAGCGAGTGCCTTGGTAGAAGAGGACATTTCCATTGATTTACGTAACGACGACAATGATAGTGATGTGCGGCTGAACACCAGGAACCATTAATATACATTATTAATGAAGCCTCCATTGTTGGGATCGGTCAATAAGGGGCAATGGATGAAGCGAGTGCCTTGGTAGAAGAGGACATTTCCATTGATTTACGTACCGACGACAATGATAGTAATGTGCGGCTGTACACCATGGCAGAAAAACATGAACTTTTAAAATACATTATTATAAACAACGCTTATTTCGAAGTAAATGGCAAGGAGCTTTGGAAACAGATGCAGAGCAACTATTCGACCCGGCGCTCGTGGCAGTCGTTGCGAGAGCAGTTCAGACGGACGTTATATCCGAAGTTGCAAAATCCTTCGTTGCAGCTTAAGTAATCACGACCAGTGACCGTGCAGGCTAGGGCACAATATGCTATCCAATCTGCTCCAGGAACCTTCTTGTAATAATAACAGCAGTATGTGGTCTTGCATTATCCTGTTGGAAAGTGGCATTCTGCAACGTTTGCATGAAAGGTACTAACACCGGTTCCAGAACGTTGTCGATGTAACGACGTGCGTATAGTGCACGCTTTTGTAGGGGGAAGGAAAATACTATGGGTGTTTATTACATGATACAAAATTTAACTTGGTGGTTGATATCTCGGGCCGTTTTATCAGCGTCATGTAATGGATGACAAGCTTCAGCCGGTTAGGGGGGGGGGGTCGTAAATGAGGGCGCCACTATGTTTCGAACGAAGGGTTACACAGAACCTCGGCAGGTGTTCGCCCACCCGAGTCAACGTTCAAGTTATCCAAGTACGACAACGTTCTGTTAAAAAAAAAAAAACGAGTCCAGGGAATATTGCGCATAGGTTGATACAACTCCACAATAGGTATAATAAAAATTATTGTACCTAATAACCAATTAATTTATTCAATCAATTTATTATTTAAACATGAGCATAGGAAAATTTGTTCCCCCAATCATGGGATACAATTTCGGTTTCCGTCTCGCGGGACGGCGACGACGGCGGATACGGTGCGATGGGACCTAGCCGGGCCGTATCCTTAACTCGTGGTTCGAAGTTTGCCTTCATCAACTGGATGACCACGGTGCTTCAACGAAGGGAGCGGAAATAGTGCACACCATCCGACACAGGCACGTTCAGACAATGGCGATGAAGTAAGGGCGACGATGATCCGAAATTATCAATCAGGGGAAAAATATTGTGGTTTGCCCATCAATATCGGGATAATCCAAAACGCCTATATTACCAAAGAAATTTCTATTTACTAACGGATAAAATGAATGACCATCGCCCAGACCATATCGCCCACCAAACCATAACCCCAGGTGTTAAGGCTGTGTGTCGAACTCCAAATTCCGTCTTTCCCCTCGATGTCGCCGCACCCTTCTACGACCATCATTCACCCATAAACAAAACCTTGATTCACCACTGAAGACGATGTCATTTCATTGATGGACCCACCCTTGCCGTTCTTGACACCGTGCAACTCTGGATGCTTTATGGGGAGGTGTTAATGGAAACCGAAGGTAAGGACGGTATGAATGAAGCCCAAAGGAAGAAATTCTTCTGTAAACCGTTGTCATCGACAAGTGTCGGTTCAAAGCTCTCGTCCAATGCACAGCATTCGACCTTGTTGTTTGAAATCGATCCCTGGCCTAAGGAGTGGGTCTTCACGTGCGTTGCTTCTTCCGGCGGGTCCTCTGAATACCTTCTTCGGACCATAAAGACCATAGCCGAGCAACTGTAGTTTGGTTCCGATTCAGCCTTCTCTCAATCTCTCTGAATGAGATAATACCGATAATTCGCCCCCTATCAAAGTCATTGATATGGGCAAATTTTCGACGACGTCGCACTCGGGCATTACAAGGCGTCCACTTGACAGTTTGACAATAAAGTAGTGACATTTTGTGGGCAGAAATGCATTACGTGCTAGGAAGAAAATATTGAAAGTTGGAGATAACAATGGTATAGGAAACATAACAGTTGACTTTTTTCGGCGGAAACTTTAATCGTTTCTTAGTTGATAATAATCCATTATTTCACCGAATTTTCAAAATTAAAATTGTAGTCTAATTCTTAATAGGTGGTGTATTTCATATGAAAGTGAGTGTATTCGTGGTTGATGATTATTTGTTCTTATCACGTACCTGCTCCCTGCGACATTCTCAACAAATTACCGATTAAACTGTTAAAGAACATTTTCTTCGCTGCTGGTGCTTGAACTGCTTACATTAAGATTTTCAGGCCGCGAAGGGACATGCACTTCTGCATTGTGTGGAGTCCAAATTACACATTGATTTTTTCTCATAATACCAGCAACGTTGCACAAATAAAAAATCAATGTGTAATATGGCCTTTACGTTCACGACACGTCATCGGTATCAATGCCAACGGCTTCCGTTTGCCATAAATTCACTGTCTCAAATTTTCGGTACACGAAGGACATACGCTATATGGAGCCCACTTTTATTTCGAAGCAATTTCCCATTTGCTCTTCACCAAGTACAAATCTTTTTTGGAAATAGATCAACAGTCTTTACCACGAATCAAAGAATTATTTAGTAAATTGCATGGAGGTAAGCAATTAACGAAATAATAATTTATCTCAAGCTCACCAGCAAATTAGTTGAGATGAAAATTCAAAAAAAATCTGCCGTAGTCCGCACTGAACTTTCTTGTACTCAGTTATACTACATTTTTCGAAAAAACTTTTCAAATGTTTAAAATATCAATATCTAATAATGTTTTCCGTAACGTGTACAGTTTTGGAGATCTGGAAAAAGGTGATAGGAGTAAACCGTCACTTCCGGTTTAGAGATTGCGTTCAAAATAGGACGTTTTCCTCCTTGCTACATACAAATGTTAAGTTTAAAGTTTCAGAGCTCTAGCTTTAATTGTTTGGACCGTAGAGCGCGCACAGACAAACATTACCGAGATTACCGTACGGTATTGAGTGTGCGCCAGCGAAATTTCAAAAGATAATAGAAATAGTTTTACAGGGAGTCTCAGGTGTAGTAGTATACCTTTTGGATGGCATATTAATAACTGGTCGAGACCATGATGAACATTTAGCCATGGTGGAAGAGGTTCCTAAGCGTTTAGAAAATTGTAATTTAACGATAAAAATGGAAAAATTTATTCAATGGAATATTTAACTTAAACTTGATAGATAATATAAAGCTGATTAATTTTTATTTTATTAATATTTTTATTATTTTTCATATTCGATGTAAAGAAAAATCAATCAATCAATCAATTTAAACACTAAATTATAAATAAATTCAAGATGCGACAGAGGAAACTTATGTAAATTAAAGAATTAGTTTCGAAACTTACTAAATGATCAGATGAATTTTCTGATATAATTTTATTAAAGAAACTTAATTTTTACATCTTGCGCCAGGGGCAATCAGTCAACTCTTTATTCCTGGACGAGCGTCATATATACAGAATATACCCAAGCGCAGTGCCCAACGGGTTTCTTTCTGAACGTTGGACTAAATAGTGACTTTGATCGGCATTTTAGTTGGTGTGCAACCGGTACCTGAAAATAATCACATATATTCCTTCCTTGTATAATCGCCACGTTCGCAATAGAATCATATTTATGCGCACTGTAGTCTTGTTAAACTTAATTTAAAAAAATTGCAGTGGTCCGCACTGAACTTCCTTATACAATGGTAATATGAAAGACTACATGGTGTAGTATAGCCAACAATTTCTCAATATTAATAAGGTCGAGCGACAATTTTATTTTTCTCACTACAATATATAAGTTTATTGCTACTTGTTGTAAAAACACATAATATAATATTAAAATGAATTATGGTTTGATTAATTATGTTTTGTTGATTGATTTGTTTTATATTCAGTTTATAACAAATTGTGGTTAGCGCGATGCTTGAACCCACGTTATTATTCGTATGATACGGATAATTCCAGAAAGCGTAAGCTTCTGTTATTGCTTTGCAAACTATCCTCACAGGAAATGCATATTTAATTTTGTTTCAGTTGGATGGACTGTTTATTATGAAATTTCTTTGCGCGTATTTTGATTTTGTTGATGACTTTAATATTTTTTTTTCATTCGCTTAAATTTCAATTTCCTTCTTCTGTGCGTAGCTTCGTCTCAACCCTTGCAGCTACAAAACGACATATATTATGAATTTTTAGGTAATATAACGATATGTTAGAAATGTACATGCATTCCAACAGAAATGTCCATGCTAGGCGTATGTAAATATTTTCGATAACATAATTCAATTGAAAATTTATGAAAATTTATGCAGTAGTTATACGTTGGGAAAAATTGATTTCTTTATATTTACATATTGTAATATTCAATAAATATCAGGAAAAGAAAAAAATGTGTGCTCTAATGAATTCTGGAGAACGTCGAAAAGTTGTTTTCGAACTAATTTATAAATTACGAATAACGAAAAGCTGTCGCGTGTACAGGTGCATTAAACATTTCATAGTAAACTCTTAACGGAATAATTATCTCAACATGAATAGTTATCCTCAGAGGAGAAGCCAGTTTATGTGGCAAATAGGGACGAAATAAAAGTCCTCAACGAAGAAGCACCTGGAGGAACTACCAACGAACATAAATAGAAGTTTATTTTTATTTAAAGATGATCAATACAGCTTACGTTATATGTTGTACAAATGCGCGGCAAATATTCAAGAATTTGTTTATATTTGAGTTAGTTCTTCATTTACATTATTAATATGTCATTCAAATACGACGATTTCTTGGATAATTAAACTAAATTGATTTTTTATGATATATCGCAGTCATATACGGGGTCCCAATTAAAATAAAGTCACTACATTATTTTAAGCAATTGTTGGCCCCGTATGATAGAACGAAATCAAATACGTTTTTAAAGAATTAATGTGCCAAACTACGTGAGTATGGGCCTTATTATTATTATTTACTTTAGAGTACATAAATATTATTAAATTGTTTAGAATACATTATTGTTAATTAGCGTGTAGCTTTCATTTCAATATATTAAATAATAAAATAATTAAGAATTCGTTTTTTGTAGTGTACGTGTTTCTAATTTATATTATAAATTCAATTTTTGTATCGTAGATCTCAATGAACTGTGGTATCGTATTAATCACGTGAAATTTGTTTCTTACTTACTTATACTTTATGTATAAGTAAGTAAGGAATCATGAAAAATTTCGACCTCCAGATTTTAACGGATATACGCGTTTTGAGGTCCCCTGAATCGTTTCTGACTATTTTCGGAATGTGTGTGTGTCTGTGCGCGCTCTAGCGTCCAAACGATTATAGCTAGAGCTCTGAAACATTTGTATGTAGCAAGGAGGAAAACGTCCTATTTTGAACGCAATCTCTCAACCGGAAGTGATGGTTTACTCTTATCACCTTTTTCCATATCTCGAAAACGGTACACGTTACGGAAAAAAATATTCTTACATAAATTATAGATATTGATATTTTAAACAACTTTCATTTGAAAAGTTTTTTCGAAAAACGTAGTATAACTGAGTATAAGTAAGTTTCGTGCGGACCACAGCGGATTTTTTTTTATTGTAGGTAATAGGCAGTTAAAGTTAAAAACAAATACGGTATTTCTAATTTTAGCCGCGTTATTTTTATTTTCGAAACTATCAATTTTATCAATCATTGGGTGTACTCTTGCTGAGTAAAATCCTACTACTCGTTACGCTTTTTGTCATCTTTCTTTATTACCTTTCTTTTGAGTCTGGCATTTAAAATTGAATGTGTGTATTTTTTCTCACGTTATCAGTTCAAGATCCCATTTGTTGCATCCATACCTTCTGTTGAGCGCGGAAGTGTGTATCTTTGTCTATTCCTTTGGATAGTCGTGGTTAGGTGGACGTAGTTTACACAGTTTTTTCAAGTGCTTTGAACACATTACATCATAGTGTATTATTAGCGAAACTGAGTTCGTTAGTGTTCGGTCCCTTACTGTTGAGTCTTATGAGTTCCGATCTAACCGTTAGAACTAAGTATGTTTCGTACAATGGATTTTCTTCATTTGGATTGGCCCCAACATTTGGCGTTACTCAAGGGTCCAATTTCGGACCATTACTATTCGTTTTATTCATCGATTATCTGCTTTGTCATGAACTTGCTTTTATTGATGACTTAAAATTTTACGCGTAAAGCCAATACCCTACAATATGGAAGGTCAGGCATTAATGGTCCCGAACGTTGCGAACTATCTGGGAGTTTGATTCCCAGCTAGCTTTTTCTCAACATATTGTCAATTTATGCACGGTATCGTCTATGTGCCTGGGATTTGTAATGTACGTATCCAAACACTTCAATAATCGTTCTTTCGTTCTAAGCAAACTAAATTACGCATCGATAGTTTGGTCACTTACACACACCGATAATTCGTATCGGCTTTCCATTTAACGAATTGAACGACTGTTCTTAAAGCGTTTGTGATTTCAACTTGATCCTGTTGCATATGTAGACTATGGGATGCCAATGACTAGACACAATGTGAAGTATGTTTCTGCCTGTAGAGAGGTTCATGGCACTATAGAGAGATTCATGGCAATATATCACTGGCAATTGGTTAACGTTAAAACTGATTGTTCGCAACTACTTTCGACGCTACATTTTCACGTGCCTCGCAATCTTGAAACTTTTCGGCTTCCGGTCTATTTTCCTCTTCTACATAAATGACGATTTCATCTGTTAATTCATAAACACGTGGGTCGTGTATATGGTTGAATTAAAATCAAGGAGCGCACTTCGTAACGACAAATATGGCGTATAAGGTCACTCACTTGTTTCACATTGTCCGATATGGGTAAAAATGTAGCATTTATAACAAATAATTCGTTGTAGTACATGTCGCCCTTGGTGACTATATACACCGCCAACAAACAACCGATTTGAAGTACCATGGATGGCGGAAGGAGACATCTGCCATTGTCGCCAAAATAATATAACTTCATATTGTTGTCGCTATACTGACGCTGGAAATTTAAGCTTATAAGCAATATATCATTTCGCTAGTTATTTTTACGAACGAGCTTTTTTATTTATTAATTCATGACGCTCGCCGAACATACAAACAATGAAACAGAGTGTCGAGAGTGAGCCAGCCCACAACAGTATCATAAAGCCATATATCACAGAATGTTTTAATGCACGCGTCGCTCGTGCGTGATGATAAATGAATCGAAAACAAGCGGTATATTGATGCTTGTTTTGAAAATTTTTATGAGTCATAAAACTGAATTTTTACAGAAATGATATTGGGTCTTGGAAAAATGTTGTGAATATTAGAATGCACCTCAGATTTGAGTTTAATTTCCCCGAGGATTGTATATAACATTTTACGATATTAAACTTTCCATTTACCATCCTATATTTGTGCCATCATATTTTATGTAACAAACGGAATATTGTGAGCGGATTTTACCTGTTGGTTCCATGACAATTTTTAAACCAAAAGAAATATTTACTACGAACGACACAAATTATTTTTTTTTATTTTTTCATAACAAATTATGATAATGTTATCCGTAACCGCTGTGTGGAGAGTGAAGATTCCCCTTGCCTTGATGATTTCTGTGGTTTAAACATTTTCTGTATAGATACTGCGCTACTGTGTTCGTTTATCAAATGATTTTTTAAGTCGATCAATTATTGTTTATGTGGAATTTTGTATATTTCGCGAGTATTTTTATCGATGCCTGTACTTACGTCTGCGCAAAGGAGGCACCAGGTCGTTCGTTGTCTTACGAACAAGAGCAGCATTAATTCTTCAAATCCAGTAACGTGTTCTTCGAGGCTTTTTGGCCATGTTGGATGTACTGGATTGTGTCTGGTACTGATTGATTAATCGTTTTGATAATCCGTCGGTTAATTTCGTCGTTATAATTGTATGGAGCACCTTTCTTCATATTTTCCCGTCCTGGTGGGATATTCTGGTTCACACTCCAGACCTGCACTTCTCTACGTCATTCGCGGTCAGTTCTGGAAATGTCGCTCTCAGGAACTTTCCGGCTGTTGGTGGTAGGGATGTGTAAGTATTGGAGTCCGATTTGCAACGAAAATAACCATCGAATGTTGTTTACCCACTCTAATGTGGCTAGCGAAGTCATTTTAACAATTTATTCTAGTTGTAGCATTCACATCTACCTGTTGTACCATTTTAGTAAGTTACGTTCAATTGTAACAAAGCAGCCTTGTTTGATATCATCGCGCGGTAGATCCAATTGACATTCGTATTTCTTGAAATTAGGCAATCCAGTGCATTTAATTTGTACATTTTATTTAATCTTTGCTTGTGAAATAATGTAGTAAGTAGTACATTATAAAATCATATTTCAGTTTAATGCCTGGTCGTTTATGACCCATTCTATATTGTATTGGTTGGGGTCCCAATCTGTGGCTGCGCCTTTTATTGAATAAGACCTGGCTCAGGTGCAGTCAGTGTTAT
Source organism: Geotrupes spiniger (assembly GCA_959613385.1). Classification (NCBI taxonomy): domain Eukaryota; kingdom Metazoa; phylum Arthropoda; class Insecta; order Coleoptera; family Geotrupidae; genus Geotrupes; species Geotrupes spiniger. The sequence goes on from OY390739.1 coordinate 9,078,748, forward strand.
TCAGTCAGAATTGTTTCATTCTGCCGCAATGTGATCGCCCAATTCTTGGGACTAATTTTACATGCATTTTATTTATTGTATTCCTGCTCCGTTTAGCTCTCGAAAATTAGCTGAGGACACGAATGTGCGTTTATTTTGTTTATTACCTTATTTAGGTCTAATAATATTGATGTTCGGTGTGGGCCTGGATGTCCGATTTTATAAATCCTTGTTTAATAAATGTTGGTGATTCGTTTAAAGCTAGAACGTGTTTTATTTTCTAACATGCTCAGGTACTTCGCACATTGTTATTATTTCGATAGGGCTGTGTAAATTTTTGTAGGGTGGCGCGTTGAAATATAACCCGCCCCATTTTCCATTGGAATTAGGTCAGGAAAATTCACCAAAAGAACTTTGTAAGGACATTTGGAACACCCCAACCTTCTGTTGCCTATACTCCTGATGGAGAACAGATGGCAGGGGTAATTGAAAAAGGCATTACATATAGAGAGATCGACACCAGAGTACGTGCTATTGCAGGAGACAGGGCAGGAAAAGATGGCGATAGAAGTTTTAAGGGTAGTTAGATGTGAGCTGGGGAAGTGGGTGGAGTGGGAGAGAGATTTGGGAAGATGTCGTTAAGGGAGATAGTGACTAGAGAAAATGGAAAAGCAGAAATATCAAAGTGGGAGGTGTATAGGAAGAACCTTTACGAAAAGGCAGGGATAGCGTGGCAGGAAACACTAAGGTTAATGGGAGAAGGGAAGGAGATGGAGAGAGAAATCTTAGAAAATGGATACAGGTAGAACCCTAAGCAAGACCGACATATCTTAAAGGGGAAAGATCGGGGATGGTGGATAACGTGATAGCGCGATTAAGGTACGGAAGTGAGGAGAGGAGCAAGAAATATTGGATGAACGAGGAGTGTAGAAGGTGTGAGTTCTGCGACGGGGGGACAGATGACTGGAAGCATTGGATAGAGGATTGTGGGGAGATATAATGGAGTAAGGAGGAGAAAGTAAAGGGAAGGAACTGAAAAAAGATTTTGGATGAGACAGGAGGTGGATTGAAGAAAATTATGAAAATAAAGAGATTGAGGGAGGGGAAGAGAAAAGAAGCAGAGACGAGAGACACAGGGGGACCTAAGGGAAAGGTACATGAAACTGAAAATAGTGAAATAGATCAAATGTAAAGAATGCCAATAAAGGTCGTTTTCACTGTGACTACCGTTCATTAATCTTTATTATACTTTTAGATCCAACTTCAAGGGCAAACTGGACGCTGTCTATCCGGGAAGTGTCAAGGAAACATATCCAGAGAGGGTGTCGAATGGAATATATGCCCGGTCAAAGTAAAGAACATAAAATCATCATAGACTACTATGCACAAAAATATAATGTAGACGCTTTCTCGGAAGAGGTGTCCGAACTAGAAAATCTACTAACGGCACAGCTAGCAGAAGAAAGGCAAACGAAATAGCAAACACACTAGTAGGCAGAGCTAGCAACATAAGGCCAAACAGAGAGAAACAGAGAACATGACTCTAAGTAACGAATTTACCTCCAAGGCACTCGAAAATGTACTCCAGTCATAAAAACCTGGGTAAGCCGCAGGCAAATTTAAAAATTCGGCCGATAACAATACAATTGCAGTTCAAAATGTTTAACCGATGCCTTTCCGAAGGCAACATTCCGAAAATATGGAGAAAATCTCACGTCATCGTCCTCTCTGTGTAAAATAGCCAACGAATGAATTTCCGACCGATTTCACTCTTATGTTGCTATATAAAGTAATCGAACGATTGATCCTGACCAGACTCTACCCTAATATAGACGATCAGTTAATACCTGAGCATGATGGGTTCCAACAAGGTCCTCAACCTCACTGATTACATCGAGGACAGCTACGAAAAAATCACCAACGGCAATCACACAGTTAACTATCGTCAACTATGATATGTAACCATATGTTTCAGGTAGAACTTGCGCCAAGCAAGCCGGTGGAGGAAACAAAAAACGTTCAGTCTCGTGGATGTGTCCTCGCTCCTTCATCAACACGAATGACCAACATGTAACAGCGGACACCAGAAATTTCATATATGCGGATGAACACAGCAAAAGTAAGCTAACGCTATAGAAATAAAATTAAAAAAAGCACCCGAGAACCTATCATTATTCTACAAATCTGTGCCACCTAAGTAACAAACGAACCAATGTAAAACTAAGCATCACTTGGAAAGATTAAATGATAGAGTTTTCTAAAACTCCAAATATCTTGAGGTTAATCTAGATCGTATCATGTCTTTCCGAAAACATATACAAAACACAAGAGCCAAGGCATATGCAAGAAACAACCTCCTGCAAAAACTGTCCAGCACCAAACTGGAACCCACCCCTCCAGTCTTAAAAACCAGCGCACTCACCTTGTGCTATTCGGTGGCAGACTACGCTGCATCTGTATGGGCCCGCTCCAGTCACGTTGTCACTCGGACGAGCAGCCTTATTATCATCAGCGTTATTGCACCACCGAATATAAGAATCCTCACGCACGAAATAACTCGTAGAGTTATTTCAGGCACCTTCATTTTAACAACACAGTATCGTTTTAACAACACAGATTAAGGCGAAGAAATTGCTTTCTTTGATCAGTCCAACCACTGGAAGACCCAGCTCCAACGACTAGAGTACACATGTGGAGAAACACTAGACCTGGTAGACCAATGTAGGTAGAACTCCTAATCATTGCTAACGAAGAGTTGACAACCTGGAGGACTATCAGGCAGGCAATGTCAACCTAGATAAATAAGAATATAGTAGCGACCCGATCCAATGTTGCGGGGCTGCGGGCTGCGCCAGACAATGGAGCACTTGATATGAACCAACTTACAAAAGGTACGCACATGGAGTATTTCACAAGAGCTAGCCAACCTGCACTGAACTGCGCTCGGTACTGGAATCGAAAGGTATCTGATATGTTTGACATTTTTATAAAGTCTATAAATATTATTTGTACGAGTAAGAGTATGTAATATTTGCATTATTGTGATATACCTAATTTTAATTTTAATTATATTTGTTAATATATCGATATTTTATTTAACTCACTAGTTTTTTTATAAATCCATATAATTGGTTGGACAGGAATAAATAAAAAAAATATATTTTATTTTAAAGCTATTTTGCCTCACCTTACTGTGTCTACTCTGTAATTATATACCAACTTTGGCCGTTGGGAATACAACAACGCTGTATTTCAATGCATCTCGTAACTGGAATATATGGGTGATATGGGAACCGGCGCACAACAACATTTCCACATTTTGAAATAAAGCCAATGACTCCGCTGCAACGCATTAATAATTTTGTGTGTGGACACAACTGAATAAATTACACAGTGACACAAACTATGAACGTGACATTAATCCTACAAATTATTTGCCTCGTTAGTTCATCAGAAATTTTCATTTTCCTTGTATGCGAAATATAATATATTTTTTCTACTACTATGCAATTACTCACTCGATAATATGCTATTTGTAACATAACCATTATTTAAAGATGATAAGTTACAATTCATTACTTAACACCTTGTACGGAATCACAACGGATTACTCCGGGTTAAAATTGTAATATAATCGAGGGGTTTGTATTAAATTATTTTTTTCTATAGCAAATGTCATTTCTGGCTATTTTTATGTCTAAAAATAGCCAGAAATGACAATAATTTAACGTTCAATATCTATAGAAAAGAAACCCATGCAGATAATTACATATATAATAATTCTACAACGTTCCACAAATACAAAGCATCAGTGTTCCACAGTTTGTTTCATCGCCTAACAAATATTCCACTATCAGAAGACAATTTTAGGAAAGAACTTAAGTACATTTACGAAATTGGACTGAATAACGGTTATAACATACAGTTCATTAACAAAATCTATAATAAATATATCGTAAAACGGACACTCAATTCAACTACCACTCACTTGCCAATAAAGGAGACCGATAAAGATAAAAAAAATTGCAATATAACCTACCATCCAATGTGGGAAAATTGTTTCTCGAATTTGTATAAAAAATTTAACTTAATCCCTGCGTTTTCAAACAACAACACATTAAAATCATATTTAAACAGTAATATCAATAAATAACATCCCCTTAAAAAATCAGGAATATACAAAATATCGTGCAGCAAGTGCGATAAGTGTTATATTGGTCAAACTCAAAGGAATGCTGAAACCAGGTTCAAAGAACATAAATTACACTTAAAAAACCGTGATATTACGAAATCCGCAATAGCCGAACATTTCTGGAATACAGGGCATAATTTCAATTTAGATGACGTAAAATTGGAAAAACACAGCACCAAGTACCACCTTAATACTTTAGAAGTGATTTACATGAAGAAATATTACGGGACACTCCTAAATAACGACCTATCGCCGCTTGGGAACACATTACTGGACCTGGTAAAAACCAAAACTTAACAATAGCCTTATTGCACCGCACCGTTAGGAGGTGTATATATTTAGTTTGTATAGTTTTAAGATTAGTCGAATTGTTATTCTACTGATGATGAATGCTTCGCATTCGAAATGTACATTTAGAAAATAAATGTGTTTTGTGAAAAAGTGGTGACTTACGTTTCATTTATAGTTAAAGAATTTTCACAGCTCAGAATCAACAGAATAGATGTTAAACTATTTTTGTTATCAACTATTTTGAGTAGATGATGTAGCACTTTAACCGCAAGGGTAGATAAAATAATTTAAATGAATTAAATTTATGACAAAAGACGTCGGGCAATGACAGAGTAATCTATAGTAACGGACAACGCAATTGCGTTTTTTTGTGCCAAAAATTGTAATTTTCTTTGAAACTGAAGTCGTTCTATAGATTGAAACAAACATACCCTTACCACATAGTATTTTATTCACACTAATGTACATTTCGACAACTAAGTTGTCATCTTCAGCAATGTACTGTGCCTAACGTCTCGACGCTAAAAAACGCTCTCAAAGATAAAGTATAATTTAAATAAATAACTATAATTAAAAGAGTGGTGGAAAATAAAGGCAAAAAACTATTCGCAATGTCTGTAGACTTGAAAGCAACATTCGACAGGATACATAGATGATTACTGACAAGGACAATGGAAAAAAGGGAGACATCGGGAAGGATATAGAGTTGTGGTACAAAGTGAGAGCAGGAAATGAGAAAGCGGGGAAGTTTAAGACTAAGACAATGGCGTCCCTTAAGACAATTATTCAATATTTACATTGCGAAATTGGAAAAGGTGTTGAGGAAGGGGAGGAGAGGAGTTGGTCCTTAGCTTACGCAGACGACATCGTCCTGGTGGCTGAGACGGAGAAAGGGCTGAGGGAAATGTCTTGGAGGCTGGAAGGGCTCCTAGCAAAAATAGGGTTGGAACTGAACACGAGGAAGACGAAAGTGATGGTGTGAAAGGAGGAGGAAAAGAAAGGAGGTACAAAAGCGGGAACCTATAGAACAGGTGTGAATGGACCTACTGGAGTGCTCTTGAATAGTAGTTGGGAAGAGCACTTGATTCACATATTCAAAAAGGTGAGGAGAGCGGAAAAGCGGTTGAAAAGGGAAAAGGGGAAAGAGGAAAGGGGGATTCGTAGAGTCAATGAAGATTTGGGACAGTTGCGCAAGGAGCATATTTTGTATGTATGTATTTGGTAGAAACATGTGGGGTAAGGAAGCAGAGAAGGTTAGAGAGGATATATTTGGGACAGATGAAGAGCGCAATACATCTAGAAAGTCCACACCTGATTATACCGTGAGACTGGAGACAGGGAAGGAGAGATTGGTGGAAGATGTGGCGACGAGGGTAGTAAAGTATGAAGAAATAAATATAATGTCACGTACAAATATGCCAATAAAACTTTTTTATAATCTACGCGATAAAATATACTCCAGATTTACCAAAATAATACGTTATAATGTTGAATTTTTATCATTTAAATTCCACTTAATAATTCAACTAACAGTAAAAACTCAATCGAGTTATTTACGCCACTTGCAGTCGCTTGTGTCGAAATCGCCACCCTCTTGAATAATGACTCATGTGTGTGGTATATTATAACTTGAAATTGGATTCTTGCACACACATCCCACACATTTTTATAAAAAGCGCGCGCGACAAAAATGTTGAATTATGTGACCATTAGTAATATAAAATGCTTATTATACAGGTGTTCAAAAAAAAGTGTCACAAACTTTGAGGGTTGATAGTATGGCCCAAAATATGGATGGTTTCGAAGATAGGATTTTTTTATTTACATAAAACGCATGTGTGGGCCGACGACAATCCCCCATGCTTTTATGGAATCCAGACACCAGGTACGTTTTTCATTGAACAGTTGGATGGGTATTTTGGGCGAGATGTTACTAGGTTCGGTTGTTTTACGAAACCGATTGTTCTTTAGGGATGTATTGAAAATGTTAGTGTAGGCTACGCCAGTAAATGATCTCCCGGAGTAACGAGTATATCAAGGATGCCACCGAATCCGAGTCACTGTAGGTCTTTTCGAAAGAGTTCGAAAGTCCATGCTACCTAGATGTTCATCAAGACTTTTCGACATATTTTGGGCCATACTATCAGTCCTGAAAGTTTGTAACACTTTTTTAACACTCTGTATATAAAATGACAATTAGTATTTTCAATAAAATGACCTGTCTATGATAAAATTTAGAGCACAACCATAAACAGCAAAAAATGAGATTAGTTTGTTATCGTGCGAGTTCAATCGAATTACATTGGTTCGTGTGCAAGATCAACGAATCTTCGCAAAGGAAACCTGCAGGAGCAACAGGATATGCATGTATCCCTGCCTGTTACTCCTTATGTAAACCAAGCAAAGGGGTAAGAAAATTCAACAGTTCAAATCATCGACTACGACAATGTCTAATACAAGTACATAATACTTGCTGTGACTTTGTGAACGTCAAATTACAATTTCCCTCCCGGTGACCGGTGGAAGCGATGAAAATTCAAGCCATGAAAAATGATGAGAAATTACACTTATCACTAAATATATACACACACAACCGATGTAGGCCAAAAGGAAATAGAATGTCTTAGGCAGTTACTGCATGTACGACAGAAATTGTGGCTGCCGTTAAATTTTCATCGTTCCATTTCGTCCCCGCTTATTTCATTAAATTCGGGCTTTGGAGGTATCCTTGTTGGATAGGTTGCCATTTATACGTTATATGTTTAGCTCTTTGGGTTGTGAAATGTTGCTTTAAGTTCTAAATAAATTTTATTTTTATATCTAAAGTTGTGATAGAAGCATTTCTCTAAAAAAAATTATTTATTTATTGTGAAGAAATATTGTTTTTAAGACAATTAGTTAGCTACACCAATTATGTTTCTCATTCTACGGCATTTTTTAAAAAATTATAAAAATTACGGGGTTAATTGGATTCAGCTTATATATCAGTGTCAATCTGCATATACATATTTATAGCTTTTGTTTGTTATGAATTACAAAAAAAAATTAACGAAGACTGTGGTTTTTAAATATAAAAATAACCTAAAAATACTAAGTTTTAACAGTTTTGTGTTTTTTTTTTAGATTTTTTAGGTTTCTTCCTTTTAGCTTCCTTTAGGTATCTGCTGAAGATTTCAAATTCGCTGGTGAAATACATATATAGATTTGTTGAAATCAAGTGCGGTAGGGTTTTGTTTAAATTTATAAATTTTTATTTATAAATTATTTCCGCTTTTATTTAGATTCCGTAAAATGCATACGAATGTGCAAAGATTTGTGTAGCCAATCAGTTAGGGGTTAATTATGGGGCGTCATTTAAATGATGAGGGAGCTTAGGAAAGGTCACAGTTGGGTCTTGGTAGCCCGCACCGGAACGAATATCTGTTACCACTTGCAGTGGCATGTGGGTGTATTATAAAGATGTGAACATAGGGTTGTAACTTCGTACAGTTTTATGAATTGTTAAAGGACGATGCATATGTTACGTCTGACGTCTGTATATTATTCATGTATTATGTGGTTCCTGTTTTATTGTTATATGCAGTGTTGCGACGCCGCACCGTCACCTGAGTGGTGAGACGGGCTATTACCTGTGTGGCCTGTGTGGTGACTGTGGCGATTCGAGTATTTAGGGCCCCCCTGATTGGCTGGTCATTAAGTCAGAATCGAGTAGTAGCAAACTATGAGTCTTGTGCCGCCGATAACCGGCGTGGTTATCGGTGAGCCCCGACCGGTCCCCGGAGTAATGGGTGTACAGTGATTCTGGAACCGTATATCCAGAAAGCAAGGTATGCTAATATCCAAAGTTGCCTGCCGGTCAAGCCCCACGTACGATTCCAGGGCACGCCATCGGGTCTGACGACCACCGGTTCACCTTCAATCTGCAGGTTGAACCCCTAGTACGGCAAGTAGTACCAAGAGGGCTCGCGGAAGTGGCCCTGTAAGTAACTCTATGTATCGTAATCGCTGTATTTGAAAAGGTGCTATTTATATTTTCATGTAGTGTCATTGTTACTAACGCTATCGAGAAAATGCTTATTTAGCAATATATTTTGAGTTAATGGTATAGTCACAAGTATATGCTAATTATGTTACTTATATGCATTATACATATACATACTGTAAAGGTCATAAATTAACAGATTTAACAGTAACTAAATACGATGCCGAGGCTAAAATAAAATATGTAGATCGAACCGCGTAGAGAAATTCAGCATCGTAATATTATTTCGGCTTATAATTCTATGTAAATAATTGAACAAATAAGGATGTTTGTGGCATAATTAAGTTAGTTAAGACAATGTAGAATATGTAAATAGAACTAGAAATGTAATTAATTATAAATTGAAACTCAATATAATAGGTTTTACTACATTTATATAATTTACGTATCGTAAAATATGCTCAAATACACGATATATGCCCATTGCGAAAGCTACGGGCTTGACTCCGAGACGTGGCTCACAGCACGTGGGCCGCGAGTCGAATTCGATGTAACCAGAAGCACAACCAATCACCGCGTGTAGAAGGGCATGGCAACTTCTGTACGATCAAACAACCAACTGCTTTGGCACTTAATTCAGATTAAATTTTTAAAAATAATGTAAGCGTAGGGTTTAAATAAACCGAGCGGCATATCGAAAAAGTAGTTGTTATACGTTAAAAGTTATTAAAATCCTAAACAGCTCTTGTTTGAATAGTAGAAAAATCTACCATCTAGACTGTTGAAATATTTTATAAGAAAATTCAATGCATATTTTTATTAGTTCAACGCCAAATAAGAAACTAATTTTCGAAATAATTTATCCTTTGAACGACCTACGCAACAACAATTGCTAAAGATTGTAACTTATTAGCAACATATTTTCTATAGTGAAACTTTCGCAGACTTAGAGGGAAATGCGGTGGCCGTGCAAATGTGCCCTACAAAACTTTTTGATGTAAACGACATGGAAGTTATAAATGAATTTCTTTACCAGAGCTTGTTGCATTACTCTTGCATTAAAAGGCTAAATTATTTAGAAAATGCAGTTTCTTAAGTTGGCGACTCATACATATTTAAATACTCATTCTACTTTTGCCGTTTCATTAAGACTCTAAAAGCTATTAAAACAACTTTTATATGAGCTGAAGCATAATATTTTTAAATAACATACATTAGCTCTAATAATAATATAATTGTGCCAAATCTTTGTTTTAATATGAACCTAATTTGGCGGTATGTACGTTGAGCAATCGCTGATGCTGAAAGGGTTTGCAAAAAGAAGTCGCATTAGCGGTGAAACGCTTCGGTCACGTTTGAAATGAAGTTCTTGTGTGCTTTTATTACTTAAATGGAGTGGCCAAAAGGATAGAGTAAACTCAAATAATAAGAAATGGTCACACCATATTGATTTTTCAGTTAAATGGAATGGCGATATTGATTTCCTCGCTTCTGTACTATAAATAGAATCGGCGAATTTACAAAAAGGGATGAAATACAACAGATTTCTACAAATGAAATAAAATGACAAATACAAAGCTATAAACCATAAATATAATTAATTTTACCAATTAAAGTACATCAAGTTTTCTTTATCGACACAGTACGGACTTAACAGTTGGGTTTTCTTTAATAGAAAACTATTAGAAACAATATAGTAGACTTGGAGTTTACGTGCAGGTGACTGTTGATACACGACAATTGTCAACATTCTATCTACATCCATATCCATATGTATATAATTTAATATTAAGAAGTTAAATAACTTAAAAAATGTAAAGTGAAGGATCTAATTCAGCGCTTTACAGCCTTTTAGAATATGATCCAATTTTCACACAATCCCCCCTACCTCATTAGATTGCGTGAACAACTGAAATCGTCTGTAATTGTAATATTAGTTTTTATTTAATTATATTTTAACTCTAAAGCTACACTACGACCTTATTGCAAAGTATAAAAAATACCACGAAGTTGCATGACAAATTGTTTTTAATTCAGATTAACGGAAGTCAAAGTAGCAACACATTGCATTATTTGCTATCTTAAATGATTTTGCAAACGAGGCAAACATAGAGAGAAAATTGCATCGGAATATGGGCAGATGATGCTCGTGCAATGTTTGAAAGATTTCAAAGTATTCAAGCACTTGTGACAAAAATTCCCACAGTGTGTCTGGACGCATTGATCAGAGAAGCTCCGGCTTCCAACGAAATTGTGCTAACAGTTGAGACACCTTCAATCAAAAATATTTTATGAACTTTGTAAAGACCTGGTCCCAGTACACTCTGATACCGCCATTTATCTAGAATATAGGAAACCCCGGAAGCCGAGAAATTTCAAAATGATCATATATATATGATTCTAAAGCACCCCATTCTTTCAATGAACTCTGCGATACTTGCAATTTGTCATTTCTAATGATCGGGACTTGTAAACTTCGCTTGACGTTTCTGTGTTAATTTCAGTTTGCCATTCATATTACACTAATTGACATTTAGGTTATAAATTCAGGAGGGGAAACGCGAACTTTACTATGCGAAAATGTAGTGAATTTACTCGAGCAGCAACTCGTGACAACTAGTCTCTTAATTTTCGTTACGATGTCATATCTCTAATTTTTCCAAATTTTAATTAGTATGTGATGCCTAATCACACAAATAAACAATTTCCTGGGATTGGGTTGGGTTGGGCTGGGCTGGGCTGGGCTGGGCTGGGCTGGGCTGGGTTTTTGATGGGCTCTGCTGGGCTGGGCTGGGCTGGGTAGCTAAGCTGTCTGTGTAAAGAAGTGTGCCTTAACAGACATGTTGTTAGGTATATCGTACTTTGAAATGGAATGGCAATACTTGGGCGTTGGCTCTGTATGGCTGATTTTGTAATTTCTTATATATATTTAATGTAATATTTAAAAGGAATCCTGAGATAAAATTAAAATTCAATTAAATTCAAATATTGAGTTCAATTTGTTGTAAAACTGAAATCAATCAATCAATTTTATTTTAGTAATTATTTTGTGTTTGTGTAATTGTTTTTGTATTAAAAAATAACTAGAGTTTGTATGATGGCATTTAAAATTTTCCATTCTTTGATTTCATTAATTAAGGCGAATTAAACCAATTAGTGAATCGCTGGACAATATTGTTTTTGTGTTATTACATCTCATGAGTAGCGAATACCAAGAAACATTGTTGTTGAAATACCTTTATATGTAGTGGAATCAAAATCAAAATCACTGACATCCGAACACTAACAGAAAAACCTTTTTTAGCACATTGCTGTGACTAAATAAGAACGAAAGGATCACTGCAATTAGGTTCAAAAATATCTTATTGAAATGATGCATAAATGCAAAATGTACATGAAGGATAGACTAATATTACACATTAAAGCTGTTGTGAACATTATAATTAACTGGACCACGAATACTAACTGGTGGATCGATAGACTATATTGTCTCTATATTATTACACATCATAATAGCGATTACCAAGAGCCTTAATATATAAAACATCTTCGGACTGAAAATATTAAACGAACGTATATTAGAACGGACAATAATGAATGTTAGTGAAAAAACTCACTTAATGTAATAAATTACTTAATGAACGCATTAATACTAAATAAGGCACAGTGATAAAGAAATAACAAATGCAAAGATTGATCCTTGATCAGTTTTAATAAAATTTTAGACGAAACACGCAAACAAATTAAAACGATGTGCTATCGACGCAGGTCAAGTTAAGACTAAATACAAATTCAACGTACGGTGAAAAAGGCGGAAAAAAACCGAACCGTTCTTAAGCCAAGTAAAAATATTAAACGATGAAATGCGAGGTCACGCATCCAAGTATTAGTACGTTATTATAAATTGAAATTATTGAATATTCATTTTTAATATTGCATTTGGAATAGTAGCGATACACTGGGTTCCAATATTAAATGCTTATGTAAGTTGATAGTCGGCTTAGAAAAATCGAAGGTGCTTAATAACTTAATTAATGAAATCAAAGAACGGAAAGTTTTAAATACCTAAATACAAATTTTATTTATTTCAGTATACAACAGCCCTACTATTTTAGTGTTATATATTAAAATATCGATATTATTTAACCTGTTAATAATGGTTGCATGTTAATGAGTGTATTTCACTGTCGCAGAAAAACATGTTATTCAAATAGTTCGCGTACGAGGAAAATGAAAATTCCTCTTGATCTAACGAGCAACATAATTTTCAACATTCATATCATGCAAATAATTTGTGTCGCTGCGTATATTTATCCAGTTATGTCCACACACAGAATTATTAATGCTCTGCAGCGAAGTCATTAACTTCATTTCAAACTCAGTGGAACTTTAATGTGCCCGTTCACATATGGTCCATATATTTCAGTTAGTAGATGAATCGATGAATAGCGCTGTTGCAATCCCTAACGTCTTAGTCCATAAATAATTACAGTGTAGACGCAGTTTCGGATATACGATACCAATGAATATTGCGATCTCGCGTAATAATTTCTATCATTGCGCTCGTAGCCACACAGAAGTTCGCTTGACTATCACCAACTAGTTCCTATTAAATATTACTATTGCGCCACCAAGGATTTGCACGCCCTAGCTAATTGTATTTACATGGTACTGATATATTGATTACATTAATTATTCTAGATATTCTGTTGAATATTATGGTGATAATGGACCGGGCGAATTAGCAGTGAAATGTTATCCTTCATATCTAAGTCTATGTAGAGCTCAAAGGATCACAAAACAAAAGTTATCGCGACACTTGCCCATGTGCCCAAGAGTGATTTGCAGACTCCAGCTTATTATAAGTCTAATGGAGTTCAAAGAATTTATTAATGGAAGTCACTAGTTTAAATGTCAAATTAACACTGAACTTCTGTCAAAAAATAAAAAGTTCAAAAGTGGATGGCAGTTCTGCTTTTTCGCTGACGATGAGTCCTCACGAATGATGCACCATATGTAGTCCCATCATACAATCCCACCAGCCCTGATAGCGTTTTTCGATCGTTGCTATGTCCTGATGGAATATCTCACCGTGTTCTTCGTTGATGTCACCCATATTTTCACTGAGGAATCTTAAGTGAGAATGTAGAAAGTGTAACTTTAGGGACATTCGGCAACCAAGCTTTTTATAACATCTAAAAGTTTTCGAACAATAATCTTGTACTGTGGAGACTTTTTATTTCCAAGGAAGTTATCTACTACTTCCTTAAAAAAAATCCAAGTATTTCTCTCAATTGACGTCATTTTTTGTTTTTATTCTATTTTAGCTTTTGATAATTTTGGAATCTTATCTTATCTTATCTTTCGATCTTACTAATGACGGATGTTTAATGTTCTCTACAACAGGTATAAACTGTGTTCTAATATGCCAATCTTTTCTGGTGTTCGGCTGTCCCATAAACACAGGAAACAGGAATTTTTGGTGTAACCACCCTGAGGACCTTTTAAAAAAGCAATAATTTTTTAATCTCCGCAGACTAGCCATTCATGTTTTATGTACTAAAGCTTTTCCAAAAGAAATTTTCGTAATCTTCTTACAAATGACGTGAATGACTAACGGGTATTGACGGATGCAATCCTGGGGATGATATTCAATATCAATCTCTCCAAATAGCTTGTTCACATCATTACAGAAACACAAACAATTTTGCACAGAAAAATATGTCGAAAATCTCTGGTGTCTTTTTGGGGCAGTTTTAACTCGGTAACAGGGGTCCATTCCTTCAATCTGAATGTCAAAATGTCTGCATTTGATTTGGTTAGCCCAAGATCTCTGATTAGATCCTTCATTTCTTGTTGACTGGGAAAATGAGGTTCTTTGCTTTCATTGTTAAAAAATAATACATCAGAGGAACGGGTCCACTACTTGATTCAAGGTCGGGATATACCGTATGCCCTAGGATTAAGTTTACAATATGTATGATTGATAAAAATTTTCGAATTGGAATTTCATATTTTGGGGTTCCGTCCTGCTTGGTCTGAAACTTGTTTTTATTTTACTTTCGATTTTTTTAAATGAAGCAGGCCTTTGCAGTTTTGCAAACACTATTTTGGTTCTAGGTTAACTACCTTTTCCGTTCATAGTACGGTGTTACTAAGAAAAGTTGCTCAGAATGTAAAGTTATGGCGTACAGTGAACGGCAAAGGTAGTTTACCTAGAACTAAAATAGTGCCTAACTGTAATGGCCCACTTGATTTAAAAAAATCGAAAATATACCCCAAAATATGAAATTCCAATTCGAAAATTTTTGGTCAATCATACCTATTGTAAACTCAATCCGGGGACATACTGCATAATGTCGTGTCGGTTTTTTGATCTTTTAAAGCTAGTGAGATCTAGCAGTCTAGCAGTTTGTCGCACGATTTTTGTAATTTCTCTACATTCGTGGAATTGCAAGGGCATGGCTCTGCGTTGGCTTCTGTACAACGCTTCCAACGTTGATCGGCATGATCCATACAACACGTGCGAAGCCCATGGTTTGTCTTGGTTTCCAATTTTAAAACCAAAGTAGGCATCGTACGCCTGAGTGACTTTTGTACCGGATTGATTTTTATGTTTAACTTGCTTCGGGCCAATATCACACATAGCAAAACGAGCCAGCAGGATGTGCCCAATTCCGCACAGACGCCATCGGTTCAGATTTATCTTGATTTTCATTTGTATTTTTGATATATACTCAAAAACACAACTGAAAATCAAGAAAAAATCTGAACCGTTGGCACTTTGGACACGTAAATCTGATATTAGCAAAGCCTCCTTGATAATAATACCTCAAAACATTCCCATAAACAGAAATTTGCTACATGGTGTAATCGTTGAGCACCAATATATATTTTGCTGCGCTTGCATGTGCGATGGGTTATAGTACTTGTTTGACGCAAGAGTTGTTAATTCGACCTCACAGTTGTTCTATTGAACGTCGTGGATTTATACGGGAATTTGGAAAACAAATTTTTGATTTGACAGAGTTTGTTTGTCACTTACATAAAATCTACCCCTGTGAACGTGTTGTTAATTTGTAATTGAGATTGTTGTAAATGATCAGAGCATTGTATTTTAATTGCGATGGTGAGTCTTGCCTAATTTATATGATAGAATTCTATACGTGGATTACCACTTTCCAGTGGGCTCCTGGGTCTCTCTATTAGCTTCTGGAGCAATTCTGCATAATTATTGACTCGACGCTTCCCCACGTTTTACTCGTAGACAAATGCATATAAGATTATCATATTTGTTATTAATTTATGTTTCTTTTAGGTTTGTTATTGCCTTGAAATACACACGTGTTCAATACGTGATTGCTTCCATCCCCTTTAATACCCTTTTTTTGTGTAAATAGTCATTTGTTTTCTCGGTAAATGTGTATATAGGTTACTTTCAATTTATCCTGTGGAATCATTACACAAACTAAAACACTTAACTTTAATTATATCTCAGTCTCAAATAAATGAGGAAACACTCGTCTATATAAAATTGTGTGCAAAGGGAAAGTAAACCAAATAGCACTTATGAATTTAATATAAAAAACTACGAGAATTCCAAGCATGTATACAAAAATCCTACAAATCACATCATAACCTACATAACTGAATATAAAATAAGGCCTTGTATTAAGATCGCACAGTCAAGGTTTTGAGAGAGGAGGGATATACTACGCGATTTTTACAGGAAATCGTAATTTGTATTCAAAAGAATATTGCCATTCGCAATGCTTCTGCTCCTAACATTTTAAACGGTAAAAGAATAATCCATAGATATTCAAAATTCTGTAATATTAAATTACGTCATAATACCGGTACGTTACTTGTAACAGTACGATTTAGACATTATGTGCAGAGTCAAATGTCTAAACGCTATTCTAATAATTTACGGTTTTAAAAATATATTCGTTTAATTCAACTGACTTATTGTCGTTTTCAAATTCATGTACATGGTCTAGGGCCTAAATAAATTACACTAGACTTACTTTGAGCTAGTAAAAGCATGGGTGTGAACCACATTTCGCAGGGAGCAACCTTAAAGTTTGTATTTGTATTTGTTGTAAATGATGAAAATTTGGAAAAAACAGCGTTTTATTGAAGAAATATTAATAATGTGTAACATCACCACGTGTTTGAATGCAGGCATCCTTCCAGACACACTAGAAACTTAGAAAGTAGATTATCTATTGCGTCCTGGGGTATTTCCCAGGCTATTTGAAGCTGTTGTCGCAATTCATATATAGCGTTTGGAGGCTGAGCGAGATGACGCAGTCTTCGGTCCATCATTTCCCAGACATGTTCTATAGGCGATAAGTCAGGCGATCAGGCAGACAAGGTTTAAAATTTAAGCTATTTTCTTCAAAAGATCTTTGTCATTACTGTCACATGAGGCCGCGCATTATCTTGTTGAAAGAGAGCTTCTGGATGTTCTTGAAGCAAAGGAAGAACAACTGGTTGTCGATGTAACGTTGAGCATTTAAACTTCCCTGGATAATCGTTAAAGGAGAACGACCCCTTATTTTTATGCCACCCCAAACGATTACACTAGGTGCAAATTGTATCGTTGCATTTTTATGCTATCACAGCCGCCATTTCAAACTATCGACCAATCAACAACTTTGCTAAGGTTTTTGAAATGTGCCTTTATGTCAAAATGTTTCGTCAGATTAGCGCATTTCCGAAGACCAACATGGTTTTATGAGTAGTTGTAATGAATCTGGCGGTAACACTGGTGTTAACACTACTTCTTTCTGAGAATATGGATAACAATACATATCGATATAGTCTATACAGGTTTTACTAAGGCGTTTAATATCATCATTGTTTTCTTTTGCATAAATTGTTGTTGATTAATTTTTCTTCGAGTCTGGTCGAGTTTGGCTGGGAGTAGGACGAAAATAAATATAAAACCAATGTAAATGGAACTAGCCAATCGAGTGTACTTTATGCAAATTTTGTGCGTTAATATTACCTGCTAAAATCCCCTGAAAAGAGAAATCTACCGCGACCATCAACACTATTTGCGTAATTTACAATACATTTTAACGGTAAGTCGCATAAGAAAACCTCTCTCTGCATGTAGTGTGATCATTTGAAGACGGGAAAGTGCTATCAATGAACTTGTAGTGCTACCCACAGTAATCGGTCGTGTTTCACTCCACGAGCGCCATAAATGCAGGAAAGTAACTTTGACCAAACACTCAACAAACTCTATTTTTCCCTTCGCAGTTGGAGCCGCTAATTAATAACACAACACAACAAATATAATTTACAATGAATATATTTACAGCATGTAAGAAGCATTTCATAATTTATCTTCCTGCAAAAATCTTAGCGTAACACATGGGACAAGGTGGATCGTGCAACTAGACAAGTTTTTATAAAATCCCTGGAGTCTAAAGTAACAGTGTAAAACTCACGTTAGCAATATTAATTCAAATGCAAGGTTCTTGTGCGACATGTTACCCTTGGGAGTCTACAATATACAATATATATAAATGAACACCAGAGAAAGAAATTAAGTTAAGTTATAATTTATTTTTAACAAGAAGAGATTATACAAGAATAAGAAATCGGAAAACGAACTTATCGACGATTGATTGGGATATTACTGGGTACAATACAATACAAAGGTTTAGAGCTGGCGTCCGCAGGGTCAACACAATAGAAGAATGGATGCTTTCCATTCACAACAATATACATTGTTTTGATTTAGTGGAGAAAAAAAAAACGTTTATATTTAAATGCCTAGTTTTATTCTGGTAATAAAAAAAAATAAAAGGGCCGGTCATTATAGAAACACCATAGGCCTCATATTCCATGGAACAAGGCAATAGAACTTTTTCTTAAATTTAAACAATTACAAAAGAAAAATGTAATTTAGAAGGTTTCATGCAGCAAACGATTCCGCAGTACGATTCACAGATAAGGCAAATAGTGTATATATTTAAATCGTAATGAATGTAAACAAACCACGGACAATCTGATAAAATAATTATTTTTTTTTAACAATTTGCAATAGATGTCCAAACACATGTGACTATCAATACCCTAACCTATTGTAAAAGCTGCATCTCTCAGGAAATCAGCAGGTGTAAAACCTGGCAACTTAGGCGGCCATTTAACATTACCCGTTCTGCTGCGATACCCAAAAACGCTGCTCAAACATTTTCGTATAGCCAGCGTGTCGTTAGTGTGCCATCTTTTTGGAAAAATATTGTATTACAATCTCCTGTACCTGATACCTATGCGGTGGTAGTATCTGACTTTGAAAGAGTTGCAAATAATATGGCTCATTTACGTTGTCATGTATGAACAAAGTTCGTGAAGCATGATTTCGATCTACCCATGCCCACACATTATTCTTTCGGGTTACTGCGTTCTCAAGTCCATTCGATTACTAGTATTCTTTGCAAAACACTCAAATAACAATTGCATTAAGCTTCCCCTGTAATGAAAAAGTCTGAGAAGCATATAGATTGTTCAGAATGTTCGCCATTATATATAAATTTGTCATTATGGAGTTCCACCACGCATCAAGTAAATCTATTCAAGACAATAAACACATTTTTTTGTCTTGGATATCACTTAACAAATTTCCTTCATAAATCCATTTGATTATTTTGATTTTTTCTAAAGTTGATGAGATGCATTCGCACCAAATTGCGAACCATTGAAACACGTGGCCCTTTAGCTGGTATGTGATACATTATATATATTATAGTTAAAGCTTCCTTGAATCGTTTTCTGTACTACCCAAATTAAATAAAGCAATTATAGTTTGAATAAGTATATTTCAAAAATTTTCCCAAAACTTTCATTACGTTATACGAAGAGTATAGATTTGACTTTCAAAATAATCACTTATTCCACTACTCGGGTAGCTTGCAAATACATAGATAGAAAAAGTATTTTGGTTGTCTCCGAAGCCAGTTTTGCGTCTCTACCATCACCGGGCTTATTTTTTTGCAGCGTCTCCGACACTTAAAATAATTTGACTATAATACATCTCCTCCTTAATAAATAATTCTTTCAAAATTGGACTGTGAATATTTAATGCATTGTAGCGAGTGGAATTTGTGACGCACGTTCACGGATTGTTATTAATGATTTACACCAATCAAATACTGAGCTTCTGGAAAGACATTCTTCACCAATTTGTGCATGTAGCAGACGATTCTGCCCATTCTCCTGTGGTCCTTATATTTATGTGGAAACTATAAATTTAATGTTAATATCCCTGCCGGTCGTAAATTTCCCTTTCGCGTTCGATAAATATTCGATGTTTATACGTACAAATCTCTGTCGAACTGAAGAGTATCGCTTGGTGTCGTCATATACATAGTTCAAAGTAATGATTCGAATTGGTCTTGGTTTTATCAAACTCAAACATATACTTTACGTGGTTTTTCGCATCCAAGTTTAACAACTATTTATTTTAAATTTAAATTATCATCAATGTGCCGCATGTAGAAATTTTCAGTATTCTTTTCATTTCCTCGATTAGTAACATTTAGTACATCAGATACTAAATGGGTCACTTCGGTTGTTTGTAAATATTGTGTTGATGTTTTACTTTCTTTCTGGATATCAAGAAGTGAGTTTCAAGTTCTTCCGCTTCGACGATGATATTCACGTTTCTGATGTTGAATTTACAGATGTTTATGTTTATTGTACGTGTCCTTTATGTCACATTTTATTTTTATTTATGTGCAAATGCTATTTTCTTCTTACTTACAAATTCTCCCATTTTTATAATTAATAAAATCTTACAATTAAAGTGTTTTCCTTATTTAATTTAAAATTAACATCCCCATTGCGAATTTAATGTCATTGAATTAATTTCGGTAAAAATAAAGTTGCAACAAATAATAATACTTTTAAAATTAAGGAAGTTTTCAAATTATGTTGGGAACCTTATAGTCGAAATTATGGAACCATTTATAATTAACTGTTGGGCGAGTCAAAGGGCAGTTATGATGACGAACAATGCTATAATGAAATTGATATTGAGGATGCTCACTTTCCTCATTGCATTACAGGCGACATTACACAAGGTAGTTGTACTGCTATCAATTCCGACATGGCGTATTCAACGCTATTCAAAGATTTACAGAAAATATTAATGTGACTTTAGGATCAGAATCAATCCAAACAACGTTTTCGTTCAGAGACTTTATATCGGAATAATGTCACTATTAATAATATTAAATACGTCGCTTTGTCAGGATGCATGTGTGGTCAATTCATCCGGCTATTGTTGTTAATTATACGTTTGATATTAATATTCAAGTAAACACATTTTAATTTCACATCCGCCTAAACGATTATGAATGTCATCGAGGTAAACATTGATAATAAATTCAATATAAAACATAAATCCGTTAGAATATTTTGCAAAAACCAACAGCTTGATATACATATACTTATGTAACTACCATTATAAACTCTATCCTTGTTAAGGGTGGCCATCACAAGTAGCTCTAGGAGTAAATAAAGATTAAGAAGACGATTTAAGAATATGCGGGGTATAGTTTGTAAAAGAGACAAGATCGCGATACCCCCACCACGTACATCGATGTGTATAAATGATGTACATGTTCTATTTAAGTGAAGGATATATCTCACCGCTACTCGGACAAGTCGGTCGATCGTGAACAGTGTCTGCCTCGAAATTTTGGGCGCTTGTAATTTATGGACCAATCTAGGAATGAGGTAAGTTTTTATGAAGACTAATTTCTAAGCCTGTTTTAAAGGGGATGACCGTATACGCCCAAGCATCGTTATTATGGCGTCGATTGAAAGAGGCTCTTCGCCATCGACTCCACATAACTCATCGAGGTATATAAAGAAATCGCCGGGGGAGATTTGACCAATGGGAAGGCCGTCTATGTAGCTAACGTTTTACTACATATAGCTTCTTCTTCCTGGGCACAACGTTCATTGCGAGAGAGATTTTATCAGCCCCCGCATTCCTGACGTCGACGAACTGAAGAGAATCAAGTCGTCGGTATACGCTAGAGAGCTGACTTGGTGGTCATCAATCCTGAGTTCGTCGTCGGAGGGGAGTTGGTCCAAAAGTTCGTCAAGGACTAAATTAAATAAATAGGGGGAGAGCGGATCTCCTTGCTTCACCACCCATTGTAAGAAGCTCTGTAGGCTCTCTACCGACACAGAGAGTGGTGCTGACGTCCGTATAACCACTCTTACTGAAATCTATCATTACTTCATCAAAGTTAAATCTCCTCAAGGCCCGAAATATACTTCAATGTGAGAGGAGATCGAACGCTTTTTTGAAGTCAACAGTTGTAATATGATGTGCGGAAGCTTTATCACGGTACCGTCGAACAATACTCTGCAAATAGAAACCGTTAACCAGGCACCCATCCATTCACCCATTCATTCATCTGAATTAATATGGTGCGACACTCTTTTAAAAAGGCCGGACTGGACCCCCACATCTACATCGCATTGAAAAGAATGCGCAGTTTCCGGATGGGAATAGTTCTAATCTGTCGAAGACGCATCCCATCCGGACCTGGTGAGTCGGTCTTCGCCCCCATTACTGCACGGTTGACTTCATCGTCTGTGATCGGGCAGGAGATATGCAGCTTTTGGCGCCTGCCTTGCATTTGAATGACATGGGGTCATTCCGGGATCATCCACCGAAAATGCGCGCGTAAGTATCTCTGACTGTTTCTATGTCAGGTTAAGTATGTTCTGCATCCACCAACAGCATGCCATCAAGCTCGTTGCGAGCCAGGCGCGCACGGTCCTTGACGAAGAGTTGCTGGGCGATTTTAAAGGCATATGCCCTTCCAGCGTTTTTGGGATAAACTCCGTCTCGCCTGACTCTCCCGGGGACCCTCTCTGGATCGGGCCCAGCGTCTTGTTGTTGATAACACAAAACGCCCTTCTTAGGCGCGTTGTTTTTAGGACACGACCCGTCCTTTTTAGGTCTTTGAGGATGCTCCCTGGTTGCCGTGCTCTCACGTACGGTCGGGTGGCGCCCTCGAGCGTACTCATCGATGGCAGATGACACAGTTGCAGTGCTGACTCGGATGCTAAAACTGTTTGGAAATAATCGTTAAAGGGAGTACGTTTATTTTTGCGGGATCTAACGTTCATGGTGGTTCTAGCAGAGGAAGTGGAAAGAGTATCAAGGCAAGTATCGTAGTAGGAAATAGAGATATTATCAATGGGGGAAGGAGTGTGAGGAGGCGTGGAGGTACGTGAGCCCTCCGCAGGACCCAACACCGCACCCAGCCCCCGACCAACTGTAACAACCGTTTGAGGAGGTTCGATACTAGTATCCTCGACAGCTTCTTCTAGATCGTGCTTATACCGCAGGAAGAGGGACTTGTAGTAGCTCTATTATCGTCATTAGGTGTTCATTGACGAAAACTCCCTGAAAGGTGACTTCCGTTTTAGACATGACTCTAATTTCCCAATTAAACCATGGCTCGCACGCTCCCCGAAAATCTGCCTCGTTTTCGACGATATATTCCTGCGGGTGTGAATAGCGGACATGCTGACGCATACCCGCTTTTGTTCTGAACTGACCGTTGGGACAGTGAGGACAGGATCAGGATCAGCAGCAGGTCCGTGTGCAGGTGGAGTTGTAGGCAAAGCTCGGTTAAGTTATGGGGGTATTTCGTTCATGACATTAGTGACGGGAAACGACGGGGGCCGGATTCTGTTGCGCCGGAGGAACATTCCTCTCACGGTAGAATCAGGCGCTGTGTTGTGCCAGGCCTCGCTGGGTGGCAAATTTTCTGCCACACGAGCAGTAACCCCTCACATGTGAACTAGTAGTGTCCATCTTGGAAAAACTCAAGATGGAGTAAAAATTTTAAGAAAAACGCCTACTAGATATAATCGCAGCTAGAGTTCCGCGCCAACAGACTTCGTAGCATTTCGTAGAACTATTGCCAGTCCTCCTATCGGGGCCCGCACTACCCAATACTCTCTCGCCGTTTGTGCTGTAAATCGTTTGTGACATAAATATCGGTAACGATGCCTCGGTTTTAAGTTGGCGTATTGCGTAATACGAATTGGATAGCTTGGTTGTTATAAAACCGATCTGAGTCTCCCGTTGCAGTCTGCTATCCATCTTCAAATCTAAAATGTTTACCGTGGTGCTTCGGATTAGATCATTGTTGATAGCCTTGTTCGGTTTGAAGTGCACATATTGTGTTTTCTGCATTTTCAAAATTAATTTATTTTGCGACACCATTCATTTCATGCAGTACTTGATTAGCTTTCCGCCTAATTAATTAAAAATCCATCTTCGATATGATCGGGTAGGTCGTTCAGAACTGAGCCCTGTTCGACACCTGCGTTGACAATATAGCTCGGGGATTTCTGCCCCGCTACTGTGACATGCATCTTTCTATCTTTTAAAAATAATACCAGTCAGTCCGGTATGTTTCCTCTTAACCCATTTTATATAGCTTAGTACCTCAAACTGTATGTCCAGAGAGTCGAACGCTCTGGGCATATCAAAGAACATACCAAGTACATGATTATTTTTGTCTGGTAAGGTGCACGATCTTGATATATCACTGGCGAAATATTCCATTCGTTTGGTGGAAGTTATTGTTGAGGAATATTCTCCAAATATATGCGCAACGGTTGTGGGGTCTTCTACGGTTTCGTTTTTGTTTTGCAGTACAATGGTTCCAAGTGTCTTTTTATCGCGACCTAATATCTTGTCAATAATATTTCAGATTCCTTTGGGTATATTTTCTGTGCCTTGCACGTTTTTGCGTTGTAGTCCTTTTCGTTTATATGATGAGATGTTTGTTTTTCACTCGGTATAATTCTTTGATTTCTACTTCGTTTAGATTTTTTGATAGCCAGAATAGTGCTTTTAAGTTTTTGCTTGTTAGTATTATTTCTTTAGTTTTAGTTTCTATATTTTCATCAAGTACAGGCATCGAGCTCTTGTGGTATTTCTTATTATATATGTATTGCCTCCATTATAATTATTTCCTACAATAAATATTACACTAACGTTATGACCAATTATTATTTACGCCTCTTAAAAATAGAATAAAGCAATCTTTGAAAATAAGCCAGACAAGTTGTACCACGCTGGCTAAATTACAAGCGGTCTACTGAATTTACCCGCTTCGAATGATATCCTGCGAAAAAGATTCCAATATTGATCACCCTCAAAAATTAAATATTGGGTACAATTAAAATTCAATATGTATAGCGAATAAATACAATTTGATAATTGAACTGCACATTGCGATTTCATGCACCTTCTTACGAACATCACAAAAACTACGATTTCCACCTAAACTATATGAAACATTGTAAAAGTAAAAGCGACGGCATGTCTACAATATACTAGGCCTAGTCGAACCTTTAATTGTCCTTGTTGAACGGTGTATTAAAAAAAATGATTACAAATCTACTATAAATCGCAAAAATTAGATGCTTTTACACTTCTCTAATGATTATTTCAAAATGAAAGGGTCAATAATTGGTCCGTTAGTTAAATCGGCATATACATCGGAACACGTGATTATGGCCCAACTTATTCTCCGATTTCACTGCAATTTCTCGTTGAGATTAACATCCTGGTGTGAGTCATGAGGTTTTTGTTCTGTTTAAAATATAATATTGTGTTTTAGCTAAACAACGTAGTAGGAATATATAATAACATAATGGTAACCAATAAATTAACCAACGTACTTCGCAACTGAACAAGAAACAAATAATAGGAAAACATTTTAGGCATAAAGTCCTCTGTAACCGATTGTATTATCTTGTACCACAGCTTTAAACTTGCACTAATATCTCCAAGACTAAGGACACGTAGTCGCATTTGTAAGGTAGATAAACTAACTTCTACGGCCGCAACTTTGCAGGGCGGAATCTACGACTTATGTTTCTCTTCTTTGGCAATATTTCGTGTTGATATATGCGCTATATGTGCTTTGTAATTATTGCCTCGTGCTTTGTATTCAAAAAATCTCATCGATTGAGGTAATATATTGTCGACTAAAGGAAACCATATATTTTATTGTAATTTTTTAAATTATACTAATAAATAATATCTTCTGACTTAACTGAAATTGTATTCATTGTATTCTAAAACATAGTTGTTGCTAATATGGAGATAATTTCAAATTTCAGTATACAGAATATGAACAGCCAGAATACGACGCTCGGGACACATTGCCACTTAATAGCAACACTATAATGTAAAATGAAATGAGCTAGGCCTGGTGATAAATGCACGTCAATAGCAGCTGAGCATTATGCATGTAATAAAACATATATCCAATAAATCATTGGGCCGTAACAAGTTTATAGCGATTCAACGAATTCAGTGCCCCCACGAATAATTGAAATGTGGTGTTACATGTAACACAAAAAGGGATGACCCCTCGAGAGACGTGTGAAAATCGAACTCAACCCAATATTTCCTAATGCTTCATTCACTTGTATATATAAAACATGATCTACCAGTACATTTACATCCGTTTTATATTAAACGCTATAACTAGTGATCACAAGTGACAAGACAAACTCACGTGTACCTGCAATGCTTAAATGTCTAGCCGGGAAACTTAAGTAAAAATTTGCTTAGAAAATTTTATTTAGATGCGGCTAACGAATTATATGATTTGTTATAAACGAAAGACCCTAATTACTGGATAATCCTGTGTATAAAAATGGTTCTATGTAAAATTTTTAGGTTCCAAAGGCCCACTGATCTCTTAGAGCATTCGTATCCGACAACCGATTAATTTATTGGCGGTGACCTTAATAGTAACTGAATACGCGATATAGTATACTTATAAATTACAAATAGCATTTAGGAGTATGAAAAGCAAGAAATTTCGCACCAAAAACCTAATATCATAATACACAAAAGCTTACAATTTGCGAGCTAAAGATATTCGACAGCTACATTTTCTCTTATAGCCAGCCAATAACACAAATATAATACAATAACACGCAAATAACGAGTACCTGAACCATAAACACACGTTGTCGAGTGTGTACAAGTGAACTAAGCCATATTTTAATGGGGATTGGAAGCACGCAAAATTACAGGACTGCAGTACCTTGAAATTGTTCTCATTTCAAAACTAATTTGAGATAATTTTTTTATAAATATCACCAAGGTGATCTGTCCGTTTCAATTTAATAACAGTAGTAATATTTTTATTGATTAATATATATTTTCCAAATCATTCTAAAAATTACGAATAATATTGGAATCGAAAATGATCCCTGCAGAACCCCAGTGTTGAGTCCCGCCTCTTCAAATTTAGCCTTGTTTGGATAAACACATCGAGTTCTGCTACAAAGAAAGAACGAAATTAGTAACTGAGACTTCCTTATGGTAGGGAAGTCTCAGTTACTAATTTCGTTCTTTCTTTGTAGCAGAACTCGATGTGTTTATTATAGAAGCACACTTATTACGAATTGTAATAAGGAAATACACGGGACCAAAAGATGTACTTATGTACTTCCAGGCGTATAATTGTAATTGAGGGTATGCTTCTGGTACACTCCAAGAAGGTCCGGTGATCCAGATTTTTCACCTCCGCAGATTATTCAGAGCTAGCCTAGCATTAGCACAAATTAAAATTATAAGTGAGGGTGGTATATATACCAAAGTGGGACAGTTGGCGACACACCTTAAATCCTTCATTTATACCGTGATGTGGTCGATGGGTATATACGGAGGAAGGTACTGTAGTTAATAGTACTGTCAGTACTAGTAACAATATGTTATTGGCATTCATTACAATTAACAGTTTTTTACCCTTTTTTCTCTCTTCCTCACTTAATGGCACATCCACATACTCTTCCATCAAGTGTTGATATACATTCAACCCTATTACTCAAAACCCACCCCTCCTGTAATTCTCATTCATCCAATATTTATTTCCTCTTTCCTCGTTGCCACACCAAAACCTCGTTATTACTCTCTAAAACCTTGTATTATATTCTCCTCCTAATTTCCCTTTGCTTCATTCCTACCGACGATTTATTTACTAATTTCTGCCCCCCCCCCCCGCCTCTCTACTTCCACTGCTAACCTTTCATACCCCGTTTCTTGCGCCCACCTTTCCAGGTTCAACGCCCTCTTCAACTCCTCCTGCAACATTCTCTCCAACTTCCTCTCCTCTCTCATTTCCCACACTCACGCTCCATACATCAATATGCACCTCACGCATTTCCTCCATACTATCATACTCTCCTCGAACGTACATTCCCCCTTACTCCCTTTTTCTGGCTTTCTTGCTTTTCTGTACACATAGATCATATGCCCTTCATAAGTGTTATTCTCTCTCAACACACATCCTACATACATCCACTCCTTGAACACTTTAATTACCCCCCTTCAATTATAGTCTCACTTCACTACAATTCTCACCCCATTTTCTAAATACTATTAATTTCGTTTTGTCCGTACTTAACTGGAGTATTCTCTCTTATCATCGTTCTGCCACCCTAACATTACTCCATGTATCCTCGTATATCTCTGCTATTCTTTCCACCAGGTTCGTTAATACTCATGCCCTCGCCATCTCGTCTCTTCCGGACTTTTTACTGTTAGTACATTGGTGGTCGACGTGTGCTATGCTAATGATATTGCCATTCTTGCAAGAGGCGGTGATGAAGTGATCATCTCTGAAACACTGCAGGAAATACTAGATGTTATACAATGCTGGTGCGAAGATTAGAAGTTACCTATAATCCCACCTAACATTGTTCTATTCATGAACTGAAGCAGGAACTGAGAGTCTTAACCCACTCAAATTGAGACTGGTTATATTCGATTTGTGGATCAAGCAGAATTTGTAAGGGTAGGTAGGTAAAATGCTTAATTGAAAATTCCATAATGACAAATGTACCAGGACACTGTTGGAGCTTGGCAAGAAAAAAATAGCTACTTTAACAACACAAGCCAAACCTTGAATTTATTTATATGTTGCTTATCCGAAGGCATAATTGTAAATATTATATGGAGAACGCCATACACATCTTCCTATTAAAACGTTTATTATGTTACTGTTCACTAACGTTTATTTGAATATTATTTTCCCAAAATTATGCATAGAAGTGAAAGTGTAAGTAAATTAATTTTTATTATTGTTGCTCGCTCGCGAATAACAGCCGAGGTTTGTGTGTTCCCTCCTTCAGAAACCGAGTAGCTACCAGTCATTACTATGGGCTTGCCTCCGTATTGAAATATTTGAATTGTTGGGTGGCATACTCCATCCGCGCGTTATAGTAGATAAATGTAACTCACGTGCACAACCCAAAAAGTAAAATAAATAAAAATTGAATTAAAATTACGACCAACTACGATTGCAATGCATTTTTTCAGTTGCTTTGGAGTGCCTCTGGCATTAATCATGAATTGTGCGGTGATTTACAAAGGCGAGAAACAGCCATTACCTGTTTTACGAAACGTTCTTTGAGGTACGATTAGTAATGTCTCGCACCACCAATGTTCTTTTAATTAAAATGCATATTCAGTTTTCATTAAGAACATGCATGCATTGCAATAATTTAACATACTTGTTTGCAATTAGCTGTTTGAGAAACAACACTTTTGTAAATGCAAACTAATTAATTTAATTTAATTTGCGATTAATAGAAACAATCATTAACTTAAGCAAATATCAACTTTTTGGTACGATGGCAGTTTTATGATAAATTATTTTCGTAATATATTTTTTTATGTTTTTACACAACTGACACACGTTTTCTATTCATACTATATTAACGCCAGTATAGGTCGAAATATTATAAAAAAACAACCTTTATTTGGCATACTCCGACAAATTCTATCCACACATTTCACTCTAAATCTCGCTCCTGTTCTGTTCTCATCCTCCTCCCCATCTCTTTCTCGCTCCTATCCTCTCCAGCCTGTCTCTGCCTTCTGCCTATTCCCTTGCCTGCAACATAACAAACTTTAAGCCCTTTCCATCACCCTCCTTTTGCTACCCTCTTCTCTCTTTTCCTTTAGCTTTCTTAATAGCTCTACTCCTGTTCCTTCCTCTCCCAACATCCCTCTCCAATCTTTGCCCTTCCCCTCTTCCTCCTCTCCCAAGTCCATTTCTGCGCATTCTTCCCACCAACGTTTCCACTAGTCCCATTCTTTTCCGCATACTTCGCACCTCCTATACACCTCCCCCATCTAATATTTATTTGCCCTCTCCTCGTTTCCGTATCTATACCTGGCAATCGTTTTCTTCTTCTTCTCTTCTTCTGCTGTTTTGCCTCCTCCTACATATTTTGGCTTCCTTCCTTTTACTTGCAATTCTTTATATTTTTCATTATATCTTGCACTTCTTATCTTCTCCTCTCTCTCCTGTGCATCTCCTTGTTTCCATTTCTCTTCTAACTCTCTCTCCACCCCCTCCCCTCCCTTCTGCCTCCCCCACCGTCATCGCCGCCTTCTCATATAGTCTTCCTCTTGCTAACTCCCAATCTGATATATCTTTTCCCCTCCTCTCTCTCCTCTCCATTTCCTCCACTACCCTTTTCCCCAAGCTATTCTTCCTTCCGCCTTTCACTGTCATCTCGTATCTTACTGCCCTCTTCCCCGCCCCCATCGCCACCTTCTCTCTCCCAGTCTCCTGCCTCACCACATAGTCGGGTGTCGATATTTCTAGATGCAATGTTCTTTTTATTTGCCCTACTTGTACTCTCTCCACTCTTTTCTGTTCCCTAACTTCTCATACATCATGATGCTCCTGGCACACATATTCCATATTCTCATAGTGTCTTCGAATTTACCCTTTCTCTTAACCCATACCATACTTCGCAGTCCTTCCTCCGCGTTCTTAGCTTTTTTACATACATGCTTTATGTGTCACTCACTAGAATTATTTTCCCTCATTACATACCCCAAATATGCCCATTCCCTCACCTACTCAATTTGTTCCCCTTTCCATGTCATCTATACTTCCTTCCGCCTCTCTCCCCCTTTCCTGAACACCATTCTCTTTGTTTTTCCTGTGTTCAAATCTAGCCCTCTTCTATATAAGAACCCCTCCAATCTCTTTGTCATCTCTTCCATCCCTTTCTCTGTCTCTGCCAGGATGACCGTATTATCTTCGAATGCCAGATGTGAGCAGATCTTCTAATTTCCCAGTTTTACTCCCCCATCCTGTCCTCTTTTTAGCGTCTCCGCGATATATCAATATTGAATAATTTCGGGCTCAATGGGCACCCCTGTCTCAAACCCCTTGAAGTCCTGAATTCCTCCGACAGCTCATTCCCTACTCTTATCCTGCATCGCGTCTCTTCATATATCTGTTTCAACCCTGTTCACTATACCCTTCGATATCCTCACCTTTTCCAATGCCCTTATCATTCTGTTCACTCTATCAAACGCCGCCTTTAGATCTACGAATATTATGAATATTATATATTCTAGTTACATATATAACCTAATTCACGCCCCTTGAAAAAGTGCGCAGACAAATTTACACTGATTCAACTACATAACCGTATATAAATAACGATCCAGCCGTGCATATAGAAATATTTGATCAATACACTGAATGCGTTATAGAACACAAAGCGATTGTTGAAAATTCAATTTGCATTCTGCTTGTTTGGCGATAAATGATACACAATTATGGGTTTTGTGGTCATTAAACGCTCAATGGCAGTTTTATATTGCAATTAGTTTTTGTTCTGCGTTAATGTGTGTTTTTCCAATAATTAGTGCAACGGCGCGCATCTGAATTTCAATGCATAAGTTTTTTTAACGTAAAATGGACTAAAAAAAGTTTATTGCAATACATTAGTGAAGACCAAATGGGTTAATATTGTTATGTTCCGAGCCAGTTCATTTATGTACAATATTATGAAATTATATATTAAATATATAACTATTTGTGTTTCAATATTTATTTTAAAAAAGTGTTCGTAATAAACATTACCGCTTTGCGTCAATAATAAATTACCCCATCATTGATTATTCAACAACAAATCCAAACCGCAAAAACATGGACGTGAAAGTTTAATGGATGGTTCCGAATTTAACATGTTGAAATATAGTAGAACATTAATTTAAATTATGCAAAAAAATAAATAGATCGTTTTATGCGTTATTTTGCAAAGTCAACATTCGGGCATTGGACTAATTTTTCATTTGTCTGCGTACAATAAATCTTAAATAGACATTAACTTATGAGGAGTACTAAGAAAACCTATAAGAATTGTTTGCTTATGCGCAATTATCACAGTAAATACCATTAGGTACAAAGCTGTAATCAACGTCTATTCATATGGACTACTTTAACTAATTTGACTAATTGTAGCCTTCATATTTTTTTGTTGATACGAAAACTATTTCTGTGTAAATTTATAAGTTATTTTACCATCAGACGAATATTAATTTTCCGCAGTGAAAATGTTTTCTATCGGAAGTTCATCTCCTGTATTACTGGTATAATTTGGCGAGAATACACCGCATAGTGGAATCGAACACTCCAAATTAGATTTCAAACCTATCATATTTAAAACTAACTCATGTTCTCTTAATATCCGGCGACGGATTCGAGAAAACAACGGGCGCGACGGATCGTCAAGATACACGCATTTCAATCTAATGAAAAAAAAATGGAGAGGGGGTGAGTGAGAGGTGTATGTTTCAAACGTTCTGAAATTCTAACCCAAAAGCGGGGATTTTTCGAACAAACAATCTGTGAGTTAGTGGCGTAAGTGGCAAGCAAACAGTTACGAAGTGATACAATTAGAAACTTTCTAAGTAAGTAAGTAAGAATAGTAGAAGATTCGAATCTCCGATGCGATGATCTGAACGATTGCTCTTATTGCGCTGCGATAACTATAATAAACAATGTGCAGTTCCGTACTGAGTACCGCACTTATACGGTGGGAAATAATTACTCTTAAAGGAAAAGAAATCCACCATCGATTGTATTGAATAACTGATTGAAAGAAAGTAAGAAATTAAGAAGGAGAATACAGAGAAGGCTATTCGGGAGCACAAAAAGAGTAAATGACTTCATAAAGGAGCAATTATAGATTTAAGTCAAGATTAAGATAATCAGAATAGGAGAATAATCCTGGTTGATAGAACATGAATATGGAAATATCAAAACAAATGTGATGCATATACATTAAAACTGAAAGATCTGAGACCAGAAAGAATATTTATTACATACCCAGAAAAGAAAGGGAACACAAACACATACGATTAACGCCACAAGAAGAGGAAGAAACGAGGAAAGTTGTGAATAGTGGAGGTGGAATAAAAGTGAAGAAATGAAAGAGTAAGAAACAACGTAATAATGATTGGGAAAGCGATCCAGTCCAGGCTAATGAAAAGGACAGCGTGGAAAAATTCAAATTCACACTAGGGGAAGGAGGAAAGAATATATCACAGAAAATGGAACATGTAATGAAGGGGCATTAATCGATGACGGAACTG
This sequence comes from Geotrupes spiniger, assembly GCA_959613385.1. Classification (NCBI taxonomy): domain Eukaryota; kingdom Metazoa; phylum Arthropoda; class Insecta; order Coleoptera; family Geotrupidae; genus Geotrupes; species Geotrupes spiniger. The sequence goes on from OY390739.1 coordinate 9,111,688, forward strand.
CAATACAACAGACGAAAAAACAATCATTAAAGCATACTGGTCAACAGAAGAAAAAGATAGAGAGGCAAAAGATGTTATCTGGCAGGATAATGAAATTCCAAGAGACGACGTGGAGATAATTATAGGCGATTTCAATGCTGAAATAGGGAAAGGAAGGAACCATAGGAGCCAACTATTGGAAGACAAGAAAGATACGCAGAACGCACTGAAAATAGTAAGAAGGTATAACTCGCAATGGAGAAAGAGTTACGATGAACAATGTACTATTTTTTGCATCGAGAAACACATGTATAGCACTAATGGAAAGGCGGTTAACCATATCTATAACATAGTAATAGAGGGGAAGCATCTAAAGTATACAACATATGCAAGAAGTGACCGGGGCGCAGATGCAGTAATGATATACCTGTAAGAGCAAAGTAGAATATAGAAAACCAGCTATATTGAACAATACCAAAACAATGAAAAATAAGTATTCGGTAGAAAAACTTACAAGAAATAATTAATAAAAGAATTCGAAAATTAAATTAATAGATATTATGAAGGATAATAACAACATGGAAGAGTTACTGAATTGTGGAGGAAACCTATTAAAACGACAACGGGCAACAAGAAAAAAGGAAAATGTGCCATATATAAATAAGTGGTACATAAGCAGGCCTATGGAAGATAAATTAAATAGAAGACGAAGCACTGGAAATATGGGGAAGAGCAGTATTAAGGAGAAGATATGGAGGGAAGAAAATGAAAAACCGGTGGATGAGAACAACAAACGAAGGCAATTGTATGAACTCCCAAGAATAACAAGCAGCATGAGGACACATATAATGGCAAACGGCTCGAACAGGTAACAATAATGGCAGAGAACAAATCAACAAATCAGGTATCAATTGGAAATACCATATGTCGCGGACAAAATGGTATGAACCAGTAAAAAGAATCTACATGAACTGTGAAAAGCAGATTGATAGCGGTTAATAAGTAACAGCGCACATCTTTGTTCGGCCGTTGATTAAATTATGTCGGCAATATTATACCTACCTATCGTTCACGCTTACTCGTCCACCTAGAAGTTTTGATTTTTGCGGCCATGATCATTTTGGATTAGATGTATTGTTAGAAAAGTAAGGCAACATAATCTTTGGCTGACATACCGTTCGCCGGATCGACTCCACTGCCACCGACACATGTCGCGAAGAAGATCTCAAAGCAGAAACAGAAACGCCTGGAGCGGCGGAAAAACATTGATGAGCTCCAACGCGTTGCGCGCTCTCTCCCAGCAGTGCAGGGACGCAGCCGAAACTGACCACAAGGAAATCAAGAAGACCCACCTCGTTAAAGCAGCGGAAGCCCGAAGAAGCATCATAAGAGCTGCGTCAAATTTCGCCGAATATCGCGCAGCGATGCCTGCCTGAAAATCTACTCTGGAGACCGCGTTATCGCCCGCCTACTAATCGATCAAGAGTCCTTCTCCACACAGCTCTTCCGAAGTTCCCGCATTCCTACTCTCCGTCTTCTAACTCCACGCTGTCCTTCCTTTCCTCCACGGGGAGCTTAGTTCAGCAGTAGAGGGAATATCTAATTGGAAGACAGCGGGAATTAAATATCACAGCGGAACTCCATAAATTATGCGGTCCAGCGCTCTACTCGGCATGCAGGATTCGCTCGTTCCGCTACCTGGTACGGGGTACTGTCGAGGAGGGGCTATCACACGTCCCGCACCGTCCTACTCTTCAAAAAAGGACGACTGAGAAGATCGACCGATCACCCTCCTACCGCTGATCTGCAAGATTTTCACTCGTTCTGTGCTCGGGCCCATTAGGACTTTGGAACAGGCGCAACCTCTCATCAAGACGGCTTCCGCCGCTTCTCCACCATTGATCATCGCCGTCCGCCGAGTAATCGAAACGGCGTCAAAGCACCACCTCATCCTGTCTTCTTCACCTCCGTCAACTATAAGAAAGCCTTCTACACCATCGAACCAGAGAGTGTATGGAACTGCATTCGCTAACAGGAAGTGGAGTAGGAATACGTCGGCGTCTTCCCAGCCCGCTGCGACCGCTGTGGCTCATTCAATTGAAATCCCGGTGCTAGTTTTCATTGAACTGCCCTCTTCCAAAACAGATGAGCCTAGTGAAGAACTAAGTGGTGAAGAAAATTAAATTATCGACGACTCAGTTCGTAAAGGATTTGATGGTCATGATTTGGTAAGAGATTTGGAGCTATCCGAAAAGGCTTCAGAGCTCCTGCTAGGTATGCTACTTTCGAACAAGAGAAAGTGCCAGTGACGGTTGTGTATTGCATAACATATACATGGTCTAGTGGAGATTTTAGGAATTTCCACATCGAGGCTCAAACTTGGTAATTTGTTTGGTGCGGTCTTAGTTTATTTTCATGGAAAATATTAATATGTAATCGTTGATCTGGTGCAATATTACCAGCACAATTGTATCATCTGGGTCGACCCTAAACTGGTCTCCCTCCTTCTTCGTCAGCAACGTGGATACACAAAATATCCCTGTTTTCTGTGTTTTGCTTGTGAGTTGGCCGCTAGGATCTAACCTCAAACCTGGTTATCTGAGCATTCTACATAAGCCACTTGTTGACAGAATGAATATTATATTCTCACCTCTGCATATAAAACTGGGTTGTCCATCAAAGCCAACTGAAAATATCTGATTCAAGTACATTAAGAATGAATATTTCATCGGGGCAAAGGCAGAACCCCGAAAGAATGCTTGGTTGTCATTCAAAAACCTTGTTCACGACATACAATAAAAGAGAACAGAATTACACCGAAATTGTCCAGAGAGTGTTCGACAGGTTCAAGATATTCATCCCTTATCCCCAGGTTGAGAATCGGTGCTCAAAAAACCAACATACAATCAAAACTTGAGCATGAATCAAAATAAAAGTAAGCGTAGGATCAAACAACGAGCCCAACTATGAATTCAACATTAAATAGTAATTTTCATTTGATTTTGATCCTGTGTTACTTAACATTACGCCACAAATTAATTAATTTATTGAATTGTCATTAAGTCCCGAAAAAACAGCCAACGTTCTGAATTTCCCAATAATATCTCGGGTATCTTTCTGTGGCATCTATTGATATATTTAGAAAAACCACTCAATGTCCATCGATTGGTGCGAGAATGCAATACGACCTTAAAAGCTGAGCACACTGCCAAGACGAAATAGAATCGGAGCGCTCAGTGAATTAAAGATTTTTTTATTTGTGTTATTGAATATTGCTCTTAACCTAGTTTATACAGTAAATGCTGGCGTGTGTAGAAACGCGGCTTCGAAACCACACTAGGAGTTAATTAATTGTGATATTTTCGTTTATTGCTTAACAAAGATCTCAAACAACTCATTACAATGATGGTAGCCGCGACACATTAATATTGGTAAAAGTATTTTGATAAATCATATTTACGATACGATATCAATATCAATATCAACAAGTTTTGCTGAGAGTTTTCATAACATTAACAAATATTTAACTTAATATTAAATGGAAAAATAATTAAGCCTGAAAAAAATCGTTGTTTTCCTTTTAAAATGTAACGGGTTATTGAATGTCGTCTTATTTACTGACACTAACTGATTCTAATTGGTAGCTGGTCTGGAATTTAATTAATTTAAATATTTACCACAACTCTAACGAAGGATTGAATTCCTTTTATGTATCGGCTGTGTACAGACGAAAGAGAAATTTAAGGCATGGTTAGTAAAGCGTAAAGCTTTTTCGTAATATAATATGTCTTATAATAAAAGCACCTTACAATTAACGAATTATAACTTCGAGAACAACTTTAATTAGCGTGATAATGTAAGAGCCTTGATATAACGTACCTCTCTTAATTGGAAGTGCTATAGGGGCCTAAAATGGAAAGAGGGATTATTTATGCTTACGTAAATGTATGAATATAGGGCATAGACTTGAAATGTAGCACATTCTGAAAAATTGACCTTTATTGCAACATCTATTGATCACATTTTTATTGATGTTATCTATAGTATTCGTTATGAAGATCATGGTTGTTTTTACTTTGCTTCGCCTCTGCCCCAAATATTATTCGCAGTTGCAAAAGTGCAGTTTCTAGCCTAGTGAAACGAAATACTGTTAAATAAAGAAACTAAAAGTGATTTGAAATTATTATAATACGACAAGCTTAATGAGCGATATCTCCTGACTACCTACTACTTCTTACAGTACCTTATGGACCGAAATAGGAGTGCACCCTAGAATTACGTTGAAATGGGCAGATACTGGGAGTGAAATTGTAAATCCGTCCGAATGCATCCAAATCATGCCGCCAATAGTCTGCGATGAACTGTAATCCACTAAATACATTGTTACGGATGTGGATTGAGCTCGCGTTAATACATATGGCGCTGCATTGTCGCCTCGTTAAAAACGTTCCAGTGTTCGATTTGGAAAAACTATCGACCGTGAGACAGTAATGTTGTGTGGTCGCTGGGGATGAAATTACTTGGCGTTTTATATGGATTGATATTTTCCGGTTCTTTATTGTTAATGTACGCAGTTAAATCCAGTCGGAGCAAATAGTCGCACATAGCTTATAAATTACATTGTTTATTTTATCGTGTTAGGTCAGATTCACCCCTGAACGATAAATACATCCACGATTAATTTCTCGTAGTGGTCCGTGGTAACTCATCTTGCACATTACATGTAGTTAATAATAATTAGTTGCTTGATAATTCATCGGATCCAATTATTAATCTCTTGCGCATTATGTTCTGCTTTAGTCTAATGCACTTGGCTTGTCTTGGCTTCTCAGTTGGCTTCTATACATCATTGCAAATGATATATACATTTTCATAATTTCATTTTATCCTGTGAATCTTTGTGTATAATTTATTTCCTTAATTAATTACTACCTAACTACTGTACATTGTGGCACCATCCACTTTTGCAGTTGCTATATAAATAACTTAAGTAAAATATACATTGGAACGTAAAGCGGCTTTTAGACGTCCATCTAAAATGTAATATAGGTAACTTATATATTATAGGAAGACTCGTCTGGGAGGTTTAGGTCCATAATGAGTGCTTGTTCTTGTTGATCGAACCGTTGGGTGCTTGGTGAATCTGTTTCTAAATCATCGTCGTTGTTTAATTGTATACATTGAACATCATCAGACGTTGATGGTTATGTATCATATTCCAGGAGACTAGGCAGGCAGCTGAATGATGGATTGGATATTTCCTCAAAATGTTTCTAGTATTTTTTCCGAATTTAGATCAGAATCAGAATATATATTTTGATTGAAACAATGTATTATGTAATAAAAATATTACACAATATTATTGATCGTCGTGGGAGCGCGTAATATTATCAATCAAATGTCAATAATTTTCCACTTACTTTACTAAATCTAAAACATTATATCGGACAGACATGTAGTAAATTATACATAGTGCAACAGTTTGCTTTGTAAGGATGAGCACGAAAAAGTTTAGCCAGAAATGTATATTATTTAGATGAGATGTTATATGACACACATGATGTAGTGGATAAATGATGGGCAGAATACTTCACAGGCTACAAAATTTATTTTTTCTTGATGCCTGAAAACTAAGATGCCCTCGATGTGCTGATCCTTAAAATACCTGTTTTTTTTGTATCATCTTTAGTTTTGAGATAGAGGCTAATTAATTATTTCAATTCTGATAATAGGCAAAAATATTGTCAGCTTAGAGGGTGAAATTGGGATTTCGAACCCACAAGTTATAACCTTTTTGGCAATGATCAGTTACATGGTGTTATCCATGACCGTAAAACCCGATTTTCCTACCCCAGGGTAACCTCAATAATTGAGTAATTGAATATTAAATCGTATCTACCGCTGCATTATCAGACTGAGTCTACTTTTGAGTTTTCATTGGTTAAGTCGTGTTATCACTATTTGTCAATTATTTGTTGAGTAATCGTTTCACGACATTCACAATTAGGCGTAGCCATGAAAGCATCCAGAAAATTTTGTTATATATGGCAAATATACTTTGCAAGAAAGTTGACAACATATTTGTGACTTTGTGAAAATGAGTTATCTGGCATATTTTAGTCCACACAGAATGAATCTTGGGCTCCACATTTCGTATGTAAAAGTTGCATTGAGCATTGAGGAGGTGAATTCGAAATAGGAATTTCGGTTTGAGGGAGAAAATATCCAAGAAACCACAATGATGATAGCTATTTTTGTCTCCTAGATTCGGCAAAATATGCATTCTAAAGAAATAAAATTGCCACCGTTCAGTAGTATGCCCAGACTGCCGGAAGATGATACCTTCTTAAGAGATTCAATGTGTGAATAAAAAAACGACAGTCATGTGGAAGAAAATTCAGCAAGCCCTCAATATTTCAAACAACGAGAACTAAATGATCTCATTAAAGACCTGAACTGTTCACAGGAGTCTTCAGAATTTCTAGATTAAATTAAATGAATCCAGGTAATCTTATTAAGTCCCGAAAAAACAGCCAACGTTCTGAATTTCCCAATAATATCTCGGGTATCTTTCTGTGGCATCTATTGATATATTTAGAAAAACCACTCAATGTCCATCGATTGGTGCGAGAATGCAATACGACCTTAAAAGCTGAGCACACTGCCAAGACGAAATAGAATCGGAGCGCTCAGTGAATTAAAGATTTTTTTATTTGTGTTATTGAATATTGCTCTTAACCTAGTTTATACAGTAAATGCTGGCGTGTGTAGAAACGCGGCTTCGAAACCACACTAGGAGTTAATTAATTGTGATATTTTCGTTTATTGCTTAACAAAGATCTCAAACAACTCATTACAATGATGGTAGCCGCGACACATTAATATTGGTAAAAGTATTTTGATAAATCATATTTACGATACGATATCAATATCAATATCAACAAGTTTTGCTGAGAGTTTTCATAACATTAACAAATATTTAACTTAATATTAAATGGAAAAATAATTAAGCCTGAAAAAAATCGTTGTTTTCCTTTTAAAATGTAACGGGTTATTGAATGTCGTCTTATTTACTGACACTAACTGATTCTAATTGGTAGCTGGTCTGGAATTTAATTAATTTAAATATTTACCACAACTCTAACGAAGGATTGAATTCCTTTTATGTATCGGCTGTGTACAGACGAAAGAGAAATTTAAGGCATGGTTAGTAAAGCGTAAAGCTTTTTCGTAATATAATATGTCTTATAATAAAAGCACCTTACAATTAACGAATTATAACTTCGAGAACAACTTTAATTAGCGTGATAATGTAAGAGCCTTGATATAACGTACCTCTCTTAATTGGAAGTGCTATAGGGGCCTAAAATGGAAAGAGGGATTATTTATGCTTACGTAAATGTATGAATATAGGGCATAGACTTGAAATGTAGCACATTCTGAAAAATTGACCTTTATTGCAACATCTATTGATCACATTTTTATTGATGTTATCTATAGTATTCGTTATGAAGATCATGGTTGTTTTTACTTTGCTTCGCCTCTGCCCCAAATATTATTCGCAGTTGCAAAAGTGCAGTTTCTAGCCTAGTGAAACGAAATACTGTTAAATAAAGAAACTAAAAGTGATTTGAAATTATTATAATACGACAAGCTTAATGAGCGATATCTCCTGACTACCTACTACTTCTTACAGTACCTTATGGACCGAAATAGGAGTGCACCCTAGAATTACGTTGAAATGGGCAGATACTGGGAGTGAAATTGTAAATCCGTCCGAATGCATCCAAATCATGCCGCCAATAGTCTGCGATGAACTGTAATCCACTAAATACATTGTTACGGATGTGGATTGAGCTCGCGTTAATACATATGGCGCTGCATTGTCGCCTCGTTAAAAACGTTCCAGTGTTCGATTTGGAAAAACTATCGACCGTGAGACAGTAATGTTGTGTGGTCGCTGGGGATGAAATTACTTGGCGTTTTATATGGATTGATATTTTCCGGTTCTTTATTGTTAATGTACGCAGTTAAATCCAGTCGGAGCAAATAGTCGCACATAGCTTATAAATTACATTGTTTATTTTATCGTGTTAGGTCAGATTCACCCCTGAACGATAAATACATCCACGATTAATTTCTCGTAGTGGTCCGTGGTAACTCATCTTGCACATTACATGTAGTTAATAATAATTAGTTGCTTGATAATTCATCGGATCCAATTATTAATCTCTTGCGCATTATGTTCTGCTTTAGTCTAATGCACTTGGCTTGTCTTGGCTTCTCAGTTGGCTTCTATACATCATTGCAAATGATATATACATTTTCATAATTTCATTTTATCCTGTGAATCTTTGTGTATAATTTATTTCCTTAATTAATTACTACCTAACTACTGTACATTGTGGCACCATCCACTTTTGCAGTTGCTATATAAATAACTTAAGTAAAATATACATTGGAACGTAAAGCGGCTTTTAGACGTCCATCTAAAATGTAATATAGGTAACTTATATATTATAGGAAGACTCGTCTGGGAGGTTTAGGTCCATAATGAGTGCTTGTTCTTGTTGATCGAACCGTTGGGTGCTTGGTGAATCTGTTTCTAAATCATCGTCGTTGTTTAATTGTATACATTGAACATCATCAGACGTTGATGGTTATGTATCATATTCCAGGAGACTAGGCAGGCAGCTGAATGATGGATTGGATATTTCCTCAAAATGTTTCTAGTATTTTTTCCGAATTTAGATCAGAATCAGAATATATATTTTGATTGAAACAATGTATTATGTAATAAAAATATTACACAATATTATTGATCGTCGTGGGAGCGCGTAATATTATCAATCAAATGTCAATAATTTTCCACTTACTTTACTAAATCTAAAACATTATATCGGACAGACATGTAGTAAATTATACATAGTGCAACAGTTTGCTTTGTAAGGATGAGCACGAAAAAGTTTAGCCAGAAATGTATATTATTTAGATGAGATGTTATATGACACACATGATGTAGTGGATAAATGATGGGCAGAATACTTCACAGGCTACAAAATTTATTTTTTCTTGATGCCTGAAAACTAAGATGCCCTCGATGTGCTGATCCTTAAAATACCTGTTTTTTTTGTATCATCTTTAGTTTTGAGATAGAGGCTAATTAATTATTTCAATTCTGATAATAGGCAAAAATATTGTCAGCTTAGAGGGTGAAATTGGGATTTCGAACCCACAAGTTATAACCTTTTTGGCAATGATCAGTTACATGGTGTTATCCATGACCGTAAAACCCGATTTTCCTACCCCAGGGTAACCTCAATAATTGAGTAATTGAATATTAAATCGTATCTACCGCTGCATTATCAGACTGAGTCTACTTTTGAGTTTTCATTGGTTAAGTCGTGTTATCACTATTTGTCAATTATTTGTTGAGTAATCGTTTCACGACATTCACAATTAGGCGTAGCCATGAAAGCATCCAGAAAATTTTGTTATATATGGCAAATATACTTTGCAAGAAAGTTGACAACATATTTGTGACTTTGTGAAAATGAGTTATCTGGCATATTTTAGTCCACACAGAATGAATCTTGGGCTCCACATTTCGTATGTAAAAGTTGCATTGAGCATTGAGGAGGTGAATTCGAAATAGGAATTTCGGTTTGAGGGAGAAAATATCCAAGAAACCACAATGATGATAGCTATTTTTGTCTCCTAGATTCGGCAAAATATGCATTCTAAAGAAATAAAATTGCCACCGTTCAGTAGTATGCCCAGACTGCCGGAAGATGATACCTTCTTAAGAGATTCAATGTGTGAATAAAAAAACGACAGTCATGTGGAAGAAAATTCAGCAAGCCCTCAATATTTCAAACAACGAGAACTAAATGATCTCATTAAAGACCTGAACTGTTCACAGGAGTCTTCAGAATTTCTAGATTAAATTAAATGAATCCAGGTAATCTATGAAAATAATCTGGTAATGATATAAGAGCAAAATTGGTTTGAAAGAATACACACTAGTCAAATGGCGCCTTTTTATGTGCAGTTCAAACTTAGTTTGAAATAAGTTATTTTAAACAACAGTAACAAATATGACTCAATGCATATTGGTCTTTCTACCAACCACAAAGAAGAAAGTGAGGTAGTATCACAAGTAATGAAGTATGATAAACAACACTGGGTGATATTTGTCGACCTGAAAATGGTAAACTTCCTCCTTGTACAGGAAAGTAGTGATAGAGTTATTGTTTTTATGGGAGAGCAGAGGATCAGAGTTAACAGAAATTGAACTTTAGGCTATACAGCCCTTGAGATGTATAGCGACTGAGGAGAAGCATGGCATGAAGGAGGGGTTGGGGCAAAAAAATGACCAATATTCTCTCCTGGAACCATGTTGATTACACGAATTTGTCCTTGAATCATGACATTTCATAATATTTTGGAATCGTGGTGCAATATTTACCTAGGAACGTTTCTAAGTGCAATGTTTAATCGTTCTCCCGGAAGCAAAAGTAGATTCAATTCGATTATACTTTTAACAAAACCGTAATACCTAATCACTGTTTCAAAGATCTAGAAGTAATTTTAACGAAAAACTGATTTTTTCCGATCGTACCACGTCAATTGTCTCAACTCTAGACTACAGTTCTTGAAGTTCCTACTGTTCAAACAAACTGGTATATGCTCGGTTCAGCGTGTGAAAAATATTACTCTACATAACTTTAATATGGATTTGCTACAGTTGCGGTCACAAGTTTATATATGTTTCATTAAACAATAATATTGATGCGTCGCACCTACTGGAAAGAATGATCTTCATGGTACTACATCATTCTGCACGACTTCATTATACATTTCTATTATTATTAAAGATCTTACGGTCGCACCCCTAAGCAAATTGAAATGTACAAGAGTGCGAAGAAAGAGCTGCTTGCTCTAATGTATGAAGGGGAAAATCACCTAAAAATTATGTATCGTAATTCGTATTCATTTCCACTATTGCCAATTCGGGAAACTGAATTGCTCCAACAAATTACCTCCATCACTTGATATTTATTGCCAAAATGCGCGTGGATTAAATTCCAAAACAAATTTACTTTACAATAACTGGTCTGAATTACCATATGAGTGTAATTCTCACCGAGTCATCACAACGTTGTTCGGTGGATCGAAATTTCTTGGTTGTTGGCAGGCCTAGAGAAGCGGTGGACTTTTGATTGCGTTTGCACATACAATCTCATTCACTGTACGGGACACCACTCATATCTCCAATCCGGTGTCCTTGATTGATCTCGTTATATGCAACCATACCTTGGTTGCTATCAACTTATTTATTATTATAGTTTATATTCCACCCGGTGTCTTGTGATGTGCTTGAGGTATTTTTCAGTGCATTTGACGTTCACTTAATTAACCACTATTTATAAATTGAAAAGAAACAACAAAACGAACATCCATTGAATATTAAGCCTGAAATAATTTGTAATTCTTATGGAACAATTCATTACTTTAATTAAAGAAATTTACCTCTATATAATTTATAATGCACTCCTGTACCTACAGTATATTATTTTATGCAATTTACTTGTTTACATACTTCATTATCGTCTTTGGTATCTGTATTATATTTAAATTATTACTATGGAAGGTTTTTTTGTGCACCATTTTGTATATACAATGTATTACTGAGAATTCTATTTTAAAATCGACGTTTAAAATATGCATTAAATGGTTGGTAAAATTGCAAAAAGTATTTAAAAAATATGTTACGTGTATATTGAACCATATCGTAAAGAGATCATGATAAACTTGGAACATATTTTTTATAAAGTATGTCCACAAACTTAAAAGGAGAATCTTAACTCATTAGCGCCGGAGTTAAGGAATTTTTAACTTTTTTCGTGGTATTGGTGTTCTAATAGATGTGAACGACCATTAAATATATTTTTTTTGTAAAGTAATGATATTTTTGCTGTGCACATATAGCCACGCAAGGCGCTGGCACTACCTATAATTCAATAAATAATCCATAGAATGTGTTCAATTTTTTATTAAGTCTTTGTTGTACAATCAGTTTTTAAAATGAATACACAAGAAATAAAGGCAAAACCAATAACAATAATTATAACAGATAACTGTAAAAGAGAAACTCATTATTTATACTACTGCGAGTCATAAAACGAATACTGATAATAAGAAACTGAACTAGAATTCAAAGAAACATGATTGTATACCACACACTCTAAAAGCAAGCTCTAAAAAACTAGCGAGTGTGGAAAGGAATAAAGCAATCTACGCATAGCCTGACATTGCATTTTGAACAGATTGTTCTAGGAGTGGATAAATGATCAGTTCGATCAAATCTAATTGCATCTGATACGCGACTATCTGACGACGATCCAACTGACGCTGATTGTCTTCCAGATCCTTTCGATTCAACACCATATTTTTTTAAATAAACATTGTGATATCTTTGGCCTACCAGTTTTGTTATACAAAATCCAGCTGTTTTGAAGAACTATGTCAAATATTCAGTCAAAGTCAGTATTGGACAGTACCATTTTTTCCGCGCATTCCAATACGATATGAACTCAAATTTTGATCCATTTGATCTGTGCCCCCCATATATATGTTGTATTTGGTAATTAGCTTGGGTCTTGGAATAATGATATTACGATTTTGTTGTTGGGAAAACCTTTTCACTTGACTAACTTCTTGAGTGCCACATGAAGAAGAAATCATTGTGACTACCGCATTGTCCACCCATCGTACATACAGCTGCCCATCATTTCTTTCTATCGCTTTCTCGAAATACTCACGATCCTTTATTTTAAACAATTGTTTTGATGTGAAGGGGCATTGTTTGGGTGTACGATTTTATCTAATGGTGCCTATAGCAGAATAACGGCGAAATGTCAAAAACGTAAATAATGTTGGTCCAGAGAATAGATTATCCATGTAAAAGGAGTATTTTAAATTTCTTTTTTCATGTGGCATTTCATCTAGTAAGACTAGAAGGGTCTGGCAGCCTTGCGTATTTTTCCATACTCAAGATTTGATTTAGGACCATTGCCCTGATAAAGCTCCAAGTTAATTAAATAGCCGTCTTTGGAATTGAGGCACCACATTTTGTACTCAAATCTAATGGGTTTACCGCGAATGAATTGTTTACACCCGTACCTTCCATAATATTTCACCATACTTTCGTCATATGCCAGGTGTTCTTCGGGTTCAAAATTTCGATACAACTTTTTTTATCATTTCCATAAGCGGGCGTACTTTCCAGGCTTTGTCGTTTATATCAATTTTTGTATTGTCTGCACAATGCAAAAACCGACTAATTTGCAGAAACCTATCTCTTCTCATAGACTGAGATACAGCGATATTTTTCATATCGTCCGAGAATATTATAGTTGGAAAGGATATTTCCAATAATCCTATATATTGCAATATTTATGATATCCAAGAACTTTTTGTACTATTCGAACAAAGAACAATATGCAAACGAACACTAATCACGTTCATAGATGCGGTAAATTATGAACCTTCAATGAGCTGCCTTAGGATCATCAAGTATTCCGGATATCATTTTCGGTGATAATCCCAGGAATTTTGTTTGCCAAGAAACAAAAAAGTCCATCTCCATTCAAAGACTTCACAGTACTTCATAAGCCCGAATATATGACGAATTTGCTGTATTATCAGTAAGAGTGAAAGAGACGCATTAATCTTGTCTGAAATTGGAATAACTGATGAGGAAATGGAAATGACTCAGGAAACTTATGAGAGGGAAAATTATAATATGTTATATGAATGTAGGAGTGGCAAAGTGAGTGGAGGAATTATAATTTATGTCAAGAGACAAGTATGGTTAACAAATGTTCAAACTAACTTTGAAACGTTCTGGTGGCGATATATTAAAAAAACGTGCTAGAAGCACAGAAACTTTTCGGACATTGATCAGCTATGAGCTATGAACTATTAATCCTTCTTGTTGTCATGCATATGTATCAGCCACAAATACTGTCTGTCAAAAAAAGCGTCGTCAGCAAAAACATCGGGCATATCAACAGATTTGACTTTTCCTTTGATGATGATACTTTCAAATTAACTTTGAATGTAACAAAATTCTACTGTTAAATACACTCGGATGCAAACTCCGTTTCTAAGCTTTTATCATATTAATGGTCAGCTACTTGATAGAAAATTAAGCATAAAAGATCTAGGAGTAACGTTTGATTCGAAGTTAACATTTCTTTTACATCTTGAGAATGTTGGCTCTGCTGCCTACAAGTCACTGGGTTTCGTTATGCGTGTTTGTAAATCGTTCTCTGATGTTAATTTGGTAAAGCAACTTTATTATTCCTATGTCATGAGCAAAATTGAATATGCTGGTATAGTGTGGTATCCTATTTATGCTTCACATATAATGGTCCTGGACAGAATTCACCGTCGATTCTTGAAATTTTTATCATTTAAGCTAGATGGAGTATATCCGGACCGAGGAGTTGACCAAGCTCAGTTATTAATGCGACATGGGATGCTTTCGTTAAGTGACAGGAGGGATTTGCAGTGCGCCAAATTTACACAGAAGATGTTGCACAATCGCATAGATTGTGAGTTCTTGCTTGCGAGGATTCCTTTTTATGTGCCAAGAGTATCATTGCGGTACCATGCCTTTTTCCACCTGCCAACAGCAAGGACAAATGTTTTGCGAAGGGCTCCAATCACGATATTGTGTAAAGTCTCAGAAAAAATGTTCAGTGACTTGTTCGCTTAATCAATGTATTTAAGTATGTTCTTTCTTTTTTATTTTTCATGTATTGTTTTTTCTTTCATTAAATATGATGTATATATATTTTTCTTATAGTTATATTTTGTCCTGTAATTGATTCTCGTTGGACAATAAATGGGTATTATTATTATTATTATTATTATTATGACATCAAAGGAAAAGATAAACATTTCCAAATTCCAAGAAAATAGCGAAAAAACACTAAATTATTGGACAAAACCAGATAGGTTTCGTAGACCTCTCCAAGGCATGTGATATAATTATCCCCAACAAACTCTTGGAAATGCTAGGAAAGTGGGGAGGAATGGGAGGCACGTTAAAAAAATGTTACGAGGCTTATCTAAAGGATCGTGCATTTGTTGTAAAAGTTGGACTCATTATAGGAAATATGGTACATATGCAAAGAGGTGTCCCACAGCGCTATATCTTGGGAGCGATGCTGCTCTTGCTCTATGTAAACGATGTTGGCCGATATTTCGAAAACTGCCTAAGGACCTAAGAATTGCCTATGAAACTAGTATTAACAGTAAAAAAAAAATGAAATTAATGCATGTGTCGCTTCCAAAATTGGAAAATAGATCAATAAAAATCAAGGGTAAAAACATAGTGGCTACCTATGTGGGACAAGCTATTCTGAACATCAGGAACCTATATATGTACAGTAGTTTTAAATAATTTCTTCGCAAATAACTATAAAGTGATGGTCTGTATAAAGTATCGGAGTTCAAAAACAAATATGGTTCGAGTACAATGGTGCTTGTGATACCAAAAATATTTAATGACAGTCCACAAGACATAATTAAATTAGACTAGTTGAGCCAGGTTAAGGAATAGGTGAGAAACTGGTTGCTAGGGACGGTCTGTTAAGCTGCCCGATGACATCAAATCATTGCCACTGATAAGATTCGACTTAGTGGTACTGTTATTAAGGAAATTGCTTATTCCTTATTATATTATTATACTTTTATCTCTGTGGTTGCATTTTGGTTTAGGTTTTGTAATTTATTTCAATGTTACTGGGAACTAACATTAGTAATGCTATTAATAAATTTAACAAAGCCATATTTGTTGACAACTGGTACTGCAGATACCGTCACCAATCAGTTTAATTTAAAAAAGAAATTTAATATCACCAGCAAACAACAGTTTACTGCATTTAAGGTTAACGACGCTCGCAGATTACTTCCCTGGTGGACATCAGATGTTGGGATAAACTCTGTAGATTTTTGAACCCAAATTGTTTTCTATTCGTTAAATGTGAATTATATAATGATATGAGGCGTGCGGAGAAATCGATGGTTTCAAACTTTTATAAAACTAGTATATTATCCATTCTATCGAAGGCTTAAAAAATTCTGCGTAAATAGCATTCACCTGCTCATTTTCATTCAAATATTCTGATATAAATTATGTCAATATTGACATGTTAGCTGCTGTAGATCGCTTATAACATCGGATAATGTATTTATAATTTGATGAAAAATATATGATAAAGTATATTTCAAATACCCTAGCAAAATTATTCAATTTTTATCGGTCTATAGTTATCAGTTGAACCGACAACTATCTTTTTGTGCACCGGCACTATTCTAGTTATTTTCCAACAGTCAACGAAAGTAGTTGTTTGAATAGGGAAATTGAATAAAGTAAGTGAGTAGCAAAAACACTAGCGCAGTCCCTAGCAAGGACAGTCATCACTCATTGTATTACTATTTTAAACCTCTGATTCCAATACTACCACTAAATTAATTGACCAAGTATTAATAACGGGAGAAATGTTAGGAGCTAAGTAATTGGTAGAGTTGGAACAAACTGTTCGGAAGAATTTCCGAAAACCATCAATTATTGATGTAATCGTATCCAGTAAATGGCAATCACTATCCTTGAGTGTGTTCGTAATTCTCGGTGTGTTGTTTGTTGACGAAACAAATGACCGCCGTAGTTCCCTAAACACATAAGTGCCACAGGAAAACCGGGATTAACAATAATATCAAATTCATCATCAGAAATACTTGCATAAAATGATCCAGTTCTAGTCCGTAAACCGTGCACATTTTGGTAATAAATTCTAATATTACTGTTGGGCATATTCAGTTTAAAGATTGAAACGAACGAATTTCGCGTTTATATGTAACTGCGACGTTTGTTTCACCATACGCTAAATGATTATTCATTTCTGCTTTATCCGTGGGCGGATATTATTACTACCAAATCGACCAAGGCGGTATACCCGAATATCGTTACGGTTGACATTAGTCGCTTAAGTGCCCACTATAGACTTGTAAGCTTTTTTATCATCGGTTTCCGTTCGAATCCTGAAGTTCTTGAAATAATTCCTCGAAGACAGAATCAGCAATTTCACTTTTTATTGTTGCTTTGATTAATATCACTGATAGGGGCGCAAAGCAGTTTTATTAATAAATCATACAAATATAACGGGCATTTTGATTTAACAAGTTTGTACAACATCAGAATGTATAAGTATTTAAATCTTGTACTAATATTAAATTAGTCGTTACTTATTACCATGTGTTCCCTGTAAGGAATACAAAAAACAAAACGCATGCAAGCATTTTGAACCCTTTGTCGTTTGTTTTTATTATAAACAGTTAGTTGGTTGTAATAAACGGAACTGCAATATTCTAAGTTTGGATAAATTAAGCTTTTTAT
The DNA here is from genome assembly GCA_959613385.1 of Geotrupes spiniger. Taxonomy (NCBI): domain Eukaryota; kingdom Metazoa; phylum Arthropoda; class Insecta; order Coleoptera; family Geotrupidae; genus Geotrupes; species Geotrupes spiniger. The sequence continues at coordinate 9,129,137 of OY390739.1, forward strand.
TAATTGCATTTTGGTCTTAGAATCTAGAGAATATTTTAAGCGATTAAGCATTTTTAGTTTCTGAAATGACAAATTATAAATTTTATTAACATGACTTTCGAAGCTTAAATTTTTGTCAATGATCAGACCAAGACTTTTGGCTGATGTAACCCATTTAATTATGGTTCCTCTGAATGAAATTTGAAAGTTCTTAAGATCGATTTTGGAAAGATTATAATTTGTGCCTATGCACATAGCCATTGATTTTTTAGAATTAATTTGTAAACCATGCCTATAGCACCAGTTCGATAAATTAGCTAAATCATCGTTTATTAGATATAGTGTTTCCTATATGTGTGTTAGTTTGCAAGAAATGTATAATTGAAGGTCATCAGCATAAAGGTGATACTTGCAATACTTTATAATACTAGGCATGTCAAATATGAACAGAGAAAACAGTAAAGGTCCCAATATTGTGCCTTGAGGGACTCCACGTTTGGTCTGCATGTAGTCAGAGAAAATTTCATTTAAATTTACTTTTTAAAAACGGCATTGGACGTAATCGTTAAACCACGAACTAGAGTTATTGGTAAATCCCAAATATTTTAGTTTTGCAAATAATAAATCAAAGTTTACAACGTCAAATGCTTTGCTCTGGTCTAACAGGATGATAAATGTAATGAGGGACTGATCCATTGAAATTATTATATCGTTAATTATTTTTAATAATGCAGATTGTGTGCTGTGACCTGGACCTGATTGCAATGAAGGAATAATAGAGGCACCATCCAAATATTCTTTCATTTGACTAGCAACAATTTTTTTGATTAATTTTGACAAAAAGGATGGCATACTAATTGGTCTTAAATCGTTTAAAGAATTAGCATTCGATACTTTTGGTAATGGTTTAATTATTGCACTTTTCCAAATAGTAGGAAAAACTCCGTTTAGCAGAGAAAAATTTATAATATGTACTATATGATCAATGCAATACGCTAAAACATAATTTAACATTGCTATGCTTATTTGATCTGCGCCGATTGCTTTTGAATTAATTGTGTTTATAAATTTATATATTTCTGCAGATGTGACACTATGTAATTCAAATTTATTGGATGGATTTAAAAAGTTGCTGTTATAATAATTTATAAGATGTTCCGCAGGCAATATTTATAAAATGGTTATTTATATCAGACGGTGTAATATTATCCGGTAAGCTAGCATCAAAATAATTTGTTTTTGTATTTTTTATACCCATTTACGTTTTTCCATAAAGTTTTTTGGTCTGATTTATTATTTTTTATTTGATGTTGCATATAGCAATTTCTTTCCCGTTTTATAGCATCTTTAACATAATTCCTCAATTCAGTAAAATTTCTCCGATGCATATCAGTTTTATTTTTTAAATATAATTTGTGATATTTATTTTTTTCATTAATAATTAATTTAATGTTATATGTAATCCATGGTAATGACCTTTTACGAGTACATAATGAGTTAGCACACAATGGGGCGTGCACATCAAATAAAGCCAAGACTAATTGATTAAACAAATTCACCTTTATATTTATATTTCTCAAATTATATGTGTCGTTCCAACGCATTAGCAAATGCATTTATATCAAAAAAATTGAAGTTTCTGTATATTATATTATTTTGTGCATTTATCTCATCAATATGAATAGTGCAAAATATCAACATGTGATCAGAAACGTTATACGCATCCAAGGTTTGGCATCCAGTGGCCATTAAATTGTCCTTTACACATAGAACATCAATGAGTGTAACACCATCATATCTTTTTTATTTTTATTCCAATTTTAGTTTTTTTTCCAAACGTAGAATACTTATTGCTTTATTTCCTCCCAAAAAAACAATCTTCTTTAAATGCAAAGCAACCTGCGATGGCAAAAATTAAGAAATCACTTATATCACACACAAGTTTTGTTAGTAATAATTGTCCAGAATTAAAATAAAAAAGATATGATGGTGTTATACTCTTAAGTGAAACACACTGTATAGTAAAAGTTTTGTGGTGTCCATTGACATTTGTAAAAGAGTTAAAGTTCGGCTACCCTTACGCCGTACAAAATCGCCGTTTCCAGAAAAGCACTGAACACCTACGATACATTTGACGTTACATATTGACACATCAATCTGTTACATTTGCAACCACTATGCCCCGCCACAATATAACACATTAACCATTACATACAGTAAATAACGTTAGGTGATAAGTAACGTGCGTTCAAGAATTTGACCTAATTTAGGAGGTCTCTGAAATTCAATTGGTTTTTGAAGGTACTTTAGTATAACCAAATATATATTACTCTTTCATCTTTTCCTTATGCCAGTTGTGGCGTCGGATTTGGTGCTTTCACCCATGTTTTCAATTCTTCTCTGTTCATTGTCATCCCCTTTATTTCCTCCATTGATTTTCCTCTTTCTATTACTTTTTTTATTTCCCGTATTCTGTCCTCTCATTTCCTTCGTGGTCTTCCAACTTTTCTATTTCCCTCTCTTCTTGCTTCCATTGCCCTTTGTTCTGTCGTCTCGCTTTCGCATTACGTGCCCAAACCATCCTAATTGTTTCTCTTCTAGTTACCATGTTACTTTATCCTGCTTCAGTCTTTGAAGTATCCATTCATTAATCTTCCTGCCCTTTTTTGTCACTCCCAGAATTTTCCTCATCACCTTCATTTCCATCGCTGTAATTTTTCCTTCGTGCCTCTTTTCCACTGCCCGCCTTTCACTCCCTTGCAATATTATTGGTACCATTATAGTCTTCTTCTTTTGTCTTTCACAATTTGTTAAATGATTTTCCCATTTATTTTGCTAGTAAGCCATGATTTATAAAACCAATTTTTTTTGTGATAATTGTCTACAATAAATTTGTATGGATAATCGTCAGAGACGAAGAAATAATAAAATGAGCAATGAAATACGTGGATTAATAATCAATTCGATGAGTAATCGTGCAACAGCAAAAACTGTGTGACAATAATTTAATGTTCAGCCAAACATAGTAAGGAAAATTTATTCCACATACAGAAGAACTTAAGATACTGCCAAAATAAGTGCTGGACATCGACAACAGAAATTATCTGATGCTGAAAAAGAACAGATTTGCGACTGGGTGGATGAAGATTGCTCCTTAACACTTCAGCAACTGAAACAAAAGTATTTGACCCAGTGGCCAAATATTAATCAGATCGTTCCCGAAAGAAGAAATACATCGGACACCATTCAAGCTCGCTTTGATTTTGCAGTTCAGTATAACAGAATTATGCTTGAAAGGGATAAGATTTTCTTCATTAATGAGTATGGAATTCAAGTAAATTATCGAGTTTCATATGGAAGATCAGTAAGAAATACTCGAGCATCGAAAGTTAAAGCTCAACTAAGAGGACGCAACTATTCCATTGTGTGCGGTAATGAATGAAAATTCTTTGTATTTGTTTCAAGTTCAGGATAGACCGTATAATATAGAACATTTTTCATGATGGTTTCCAATGAGCTCATTTCGTTATGGATAATGTAGGCTTTCATAGGAATGAAGATGTAGTGACTCTCATTCAAGCTCCTGGTCATTTTGCAGCATTTCTACCTCCTTACAGTCATTTTTATATGAGAACTATTCAACCATTTTTTGTTACATGTTCTTTGTTTGTTTTTTATTTGTCTTTTTCCAAAAATAGTCTTGTTCATCTGGTAGTGTGCTATTGTTGCCTTCCTTATCCTGTTTGACACTTCCAAATCTATTTGCCGTCAGTAGTTATTGTTGTTCCCAGGTTTTCCAATGTTGTTACTTCTCCTAGTCTTTCTTGATTGCAGCATACGTCTCCTATTTTCACAGCTTCTCTCTTTCCCTTTATTCGCATCACTTTTATTTCCATTGCCTTCTTCTCTATTTCTTTTATCCATACGTTTATTATTTTCTGCAGTCTCCTTTACGTGTGGGCCAGCAGAACTACATCGTCCGCGTATGCCATGTTCTGTATATATACCGGTTTCATATTTCTGTACCCTACGCACATACTCGATGCTTTGTTTTCGCATTCCTTTATTATGTCGTCCGTATATACTTTAAAAAGTAGTGGGCTTAAATTATCCCCATGTTCACAATCGTCTTCCTGTTTCAAATTCTCTGGATTTCCCTCCCTCCATTCTTACTGCTTCCATCACTGTTATAAATATGCTTCTTATTACATTTATAATTTTTTTCGATATCCCCTTTTCCTTAATATTTTCCAAACTTCCTCTATCTTTACCGTGTCAAAAGCTGACTTTAAGTCTATGAAAGCCATATATAGATCTTCCTTTCTCCTTTTTCTATCTTTTTCCATTATATTTCTTAAGGTGCTTATATGGTCTTGTACATGCCTACCCTCCCTGTACGCTGCTTGCTCCTCTTTTATCTTTCCTTGCTGTTTTTCCTTAGCCTTCGCTCTATTATTCGTGTATATATTTAGAACGCCACTGACGATAGATACAGATGCAGATACACTGATTTGGTAACAGCTATTTTCAGTTTTGGAAAACGAAAAGTCTCACAAAGGGAAATTTGCTAGAGGATTGCGATATTTTTAAAATTTTTCATTCTAAAGAATTGTTTTTCAAAAGGAATTGTGGAGTTTAGTTTGGATATATTTAATAATTGATTAAAAACAACTGTCTAAATGAAAATTTGCATGGCTTGGCTATTAAAACATTAAATTTAATACAGTTACTCTGACGAAAATGTCATTCTACAAGTTTGAAAAGGAAGCGCTAGAAATATCCGAAGAGAAACTATAAAATTCGTCGTCACATTCAATCCTAACAATGGCCGACATCCAACAGACAGGGTTGAAATCCACGAGGTAATTGCAATTAGCAATTAAGTTGTGAGATGTGTTTTAATATTAAATGTACTTACAATGCTTAAAATTTCTTGGAAACTGCAATAAATCTTTAATACAGGGAAGATAATACCTATCTTAATATCCAGTTATACGATTGAATTTGTACAATTTTGTTTTCTGATAAGAAAAAGTGAATTAAATATAAACAATCAAATATTGTCTCTGGAATACTATTATTATTAATTATAATTTTAAATGTATACTTTCCCGAATTTAAAAAATGCAATTTTATGCTGGTGGATTGAACTGCGACACATGAAACCAGTTTAACATTGATTTTTCGATCTAAAAAAAACTTATCTTTGGACAATATGTTTGTAGGTCGCCCGGAAGCTACTCGCAAACGGATATTCATCTTCCTACCACCGTGTTTCGAGCGATGATTTGCGAAGCTCGAGCCACTGGATTACATTTAATGTACCATTATGTAAATCCTTGTAACATTATACGAACTACAGAATGCAGAAGAACTGCAAAGAACGGATTAAATATTGTAGCGGAAGAACTCCCTTTCCATCTCTTTCTCTCATACACCTCCGATGTACAATGGTTGGAAAAAACATTCAGGTAGTCAGAGGTAGTCGCGCTTAAAATCAAACCCTTGAATAGATGGAATATACAACTTAAGTATACGTTTTTCAACCTCGTATTTGCGACCTAGTTTTTATACCACCCCCCACACTCTCAATAATTTTCACTGATACTTTCCCGTAATTGTAATATTAGCTATTAGTTAATTGTAATTTGACACTAAAGCTATAGTGCGACCTTAATTACCACGAATAAAGGTAAATCCATAGACATTTGGCAAGGATTTGCTGCATTAACAGTACCAGAATCGATGCCGCTCTATTGCTTTGCCTTACGTCCACTATATCGGATATTCTGCTGTGATATTGGTGTAGAATTTGGACTTCCGCCAAATGTACTTTTTAACAAATTTTTAAAAATTCTGGTTGTAACGTTGAAGAAAAAAGGACGATACTGTCACTCACCGTAAAAATATTAAACTTTAATTTGAAGGATAAAAAGTGTTTCGATGGAATACATAGCAAAGAAATTGCGATGTAAATAAAGTGCAGTATTTTCCTTCGTGCACAATTTTGAATGGCCGATTTTATTAAAAAAAAATCAAAAATAATGGCAAGCAAGTACATACGAATTTACATAAAATGGTTTAGAAAGCGAATATACATATATTATAAACAATAAAAATGTTGCTCTTGATCGTTAACTGTGGTATTTCAAATGTAACACTAGACATCACGTGGAAATTATATTATTTTTCTTAGAAAAACAAATTTGGAGTTATAAGGACTTGGAAAATTTTAATGAAGACGAGGTAGATGCATTACTGGTAGACATCCCTTCTGATGGAGAATTTGTTGATGAGTTTGGAGAGGACGTGAACGACGACGAGTTGAACAAGTCACTATTAGTTCCCCACCAAATTTATCGGACTGTACCCAGCAAATTCGTGAGAGTTCTGATTTTGACAAACTATATAAATTGCGACCGTTTTTGAATGCAGTTTTCGTTCTTTTTTTCAAAGGCCGTTCTGCGATCCGACAATACATGCCTAACAAGCCCATAAAATGAGGCTATAAGGTTTGGACTCGAGCAGATGCAAGTGGCTACATCGACGAATTCCAAATAAAAGTTAGTAAGACGACAGAAAAACAAATGGGACCTCGGGTTATTAATAATTTAACCAGGTGTCTGGTTGGAAAGCAGCATTTTGTCTATTTTGACAATTTCTCTACATCCATGCCACTGCTAAGACAGTTGCAGAAAGACAAGATTTACCCCACAGGAACCACAAGAAAGGAAGGAAAGGAATACCGGGAGACTTCAAAGCTGATAATAATTTGAAGCGCGGTGTGACGACGGCCTCTCCTGTGTCAAATGGATGGACAAGAGAATAGTTTTGTTGGCCTCCAATTGCGAAAATCCGTCAGAAACAAATTATGTTATCAGGAAGAAGAAAATGGGGAGACGGAAAATGTACCTTGTCCGATGGTCTTGAAATACTATAACCAAAACATGGGTTTCGTTGATAAAGCAGATGCGCTGAAAAAAAACCTATGAAACAGATAGGAAGAGCAGAAATAGTGGCCACGCATATTCTGGCACTTTATCGACGAGACCGTAGTCAATGCGTTAATAATTTTTCCGCAAAAGTGTAACAATAGCAGTGGCATGAATTTGAAGGCGTTTCGTCTAACAGTATTTGCAGGATTGCTAGGAGCTGGAAGGGAAGAAACAAAGAAACGAAAACCTAGTTTGGGACAGAATAACCCTCCTAGTAGTAGTAATTATAAACCAATGGCCCCCCTTTAGAAAAGATGGGATCAGGCTCTACATATGCCACTTTATGAAAGTACTCGAGACAATTAAAGGAGGATAAAATGGGCTTGTGAAACTTGTGGCGTCGCATTATGCCTATCCGACAAAAAAAATTGCTTCCAAATGTTTCATAAAAAAAATAATGTTTGGCTTGGTGATATGTCTGATATACCATTTTTTTAAAAACTAGCAAAATAAAAAATTTTAAAAAAATACACGACTTTTCTTTATTAATTTTCTACAAATATACCTAAAATGATATATGAAAATGGATTTTTTCTAAATACTGCCCGCAAAGGGTTAACGAATATATTTTCTTATTTTTCCAATATGTTCACTACTAGCGGATATTGAAAAATAAATAAATTAGTGTTCCTTTAACTGATAAATCGTTCATTTCAAGAAGGAAGATTTCCACAAATCTGCCCACAAAGCCGTGCTTGTATATACCAATACACAAAAAGGGAGCAAGTGAAAATATGTCAAACTACAATTTCATTACTGTCTGTATTTTCAAAATTTTTTGAAGGAACTTATTCTAAGTCACTGTACAACAAACAGATAAAAATTTGGAAAAAAGGAACAAAACGACATGTTTATTTGTCGATATAACGTGTCCGTTCAATACAATCAACCATGACTTATTACTCCATAAACTGGAGATGATAGTAATTAGAGGTTTGCCACTGGCAGAATTTTAATACCTTGAACACAAGCATCCCCCAAGGTAGTAACCCTGGGGCCAATATTATTTATTCTATTTATCAATGATAATGGAACCTACATCAAGCATGGCTTCATGAAGCTTTTTGCGGACGATGCCAATGTAGGAGTGTATGACCAATAACGTGACACAGTTATACAATAAAGCCAATTGTACATTTTGGAGACAAAATGGAAACGAACAACAAAGATAACCAAAAACTGTTCTATAAAATACTAAAAAATATCAGAAAAGGTAAACAAGTCCACAACGTAACAGTAAAAGACAAAAATAACGAAATAATTACGGAAGAAATGGAAATTATGGAGAGATGGAAAGAATATTTCCAAGAACTATTAGGAACGACACCGGACAGTAATAGTAATGCAATAGCATGCAAGGAAATGCAAAGGAAGAAGACACAACGACAAACGCAATCAAACTAGAAGAGGCAATACAAAGACTAAAAAATGGCAAAGCACGATGCTACGATAGAATTACAACAGAAATGTTTAAAAACACGGGAGAACTAGGTACGAAGATATTCTGGGAGATATGCAATAAAGCATTGAAATAGAAGAAAATACCGAAAGATTGGCAAATTGGGGCAATTATACCAATACACAAAAAGGAGATACGAGAAACTGTGATAATTATAGGGGCATAACACTGTTAGCACGGCAAATGCATACGAGAGAATATTAGAGAAAGGATTAAAGGAGATAATCGACCCTACGTTAGATGAGGTTCAAAGCGGGTTTAGAAAAGGAAGGAGTGTACAAGCCCATATTTTCACCGTCAAACAGATCATAGAGAAGACAATGATGAGTAGATCAAAAGAGTACTTCGCATACATAGACATGGAGAAGGCGTTTGACAGAATACAAAGAAGAAGAGTATGGACAAAACTAAAACAAAGAGGAGTGAACTGGGGATTGCTAGAGGCGATTAAAAGCCTGTATAGTGGGAATGCCAATTATGTCGCAATTAGAAATATGAAGTCTGATCTTTTCAAAACAAAGAGAAGACTTAGAGAAAGCGGTATTATTAGCCCTGTGCTATTCACAGTTTTCATAGATGAAATCCTGAAAGAATGCCGTGCAAAGCTAAAAAAACTAAATCTAGCATATAGAAGATTTCAAAACATAGAACGAACCGAATGTGCTTTTGCGGACGATATTGTAATTATGGCAGAAAGTGAGGATGGAGTACAAAACAAAATAAATGTATGGAATGAAGCGCTGAAGAAGTATAGCATGAAAATAAATTCAAATAAGACAAAAGAGGTGGCAACGGGTCACGAAATAGATAACATTAAAATTAGAGTAGAAGAAAAAAATATAAAGTGGACGAATTTACATACTTAGGGGTGGTAATGCAAAGCAACGGAACCCAAGAGAAGGGTATACAGGAAAGAATAGAAAAAAACAGCTAGATTATATCACTTAATAAACCAAACGTTTATAAGGAAAAAGAGGTATCCAAGGAAACAAAAATGACAGTCTACAGAACAATATATAGACCAATCCTAACCTACGGGAGCGAGACATGGGTAGCAAACAGGAAATTGAAGAGTAAAATCCAGACAAGCGAAATGAAGTACCTAAGAGGAGTTAAAGGAATAACCAAAAGAGATAGAATTAGGAACGAAGTGATCAGGAAAGAACTGAAGACGGATTCCACTCTAGAATACATAGAAGAGAAGCAACTGGGTTGGTGGGGCCACTTATATCGAATGAAAGACAACAGACCCGTGAAAAAAGTGTGGGGAGCCAGAGTGAGAACGAAAAGAGGAAGACGAAGACCAGCAGAAACTTGGGACAACATAATAGCAAAAGCAATAAATAGAAGAGGGAAGAATGTACAAGAAGTGGGCAGCAAAGCCAAGGACAGGAAAACATGGAAGCACTTTGTAAAACATGAGATGTAACCAGACACCCCGACACCGAAAGGTATAAGAGGAATTGAATTGAATGGGAAATTGAAAGGGAAATAACAAAGAGACCCTGGCTGATGTGGTAAGAAATGGGGCAATTTTAATTGGTCGTAAATTTGGATTATTTAGATAATTTGGATTTTACAAATGGTATTGACAATTACAGATAGGATATTATGAATTTTTAATCAAACAAATGGACTTTGGAGTCGTTAATTTAGTATAAATGTTAAGATTTTTCGTTTAAAATTTTATTATTCAAAATGTGTTGAGCGACAAATAAATACGACACTTCGCGATTTTACTTATTGTATTATTTACACTTTTTAGAGTTTTTATTAGTTATCTTTCGATACACTTTTGAGATATGATAGTGGGTTTCTTAGTTGCTTTCATTCGCAAACATTTCGATACTGTATTTATAAATAAAATCTGTTACGACATATACAATTTTAAAACAATTGTAACCTGACTTTCCCATACTTCAAATGTAAAACTGATATCGAGTTGCTTCAATGAAACCCGAAGAATTACTTGTTGAAATGGCGTCCAACCAACACGTTATATACATTTTGAAACCGAAAACATGGCTGAAAGTCTCTTACTCGTAATCGCAATTTTTCCAGTTGCATTAGTATTTTGTGAAACTGAGATTTGCGCGTTTAAACCGGAAATTGGTTACATCCTACTCTAGAACACAAAGTACGTTTTGTTTAGTCATTTTAAAACATTGTAACAAATTTTACAATGCAGTTTTTAATAATTAGCCTTTCCATCTCAAATCAACTTAAACACTTCGAGACATCGACATGAATCCTTAAATACCTAATACATCATCAAAATGAACACAATTTACTTTTTAGAATCCTTTACCGTCGATACACGAAAATCTTTTTTGATTCAGTGGCTTATGCTTCGACACACTGCATGAGATTTATCACATTTTAAACTGTCATTTCTACTTTAATTTGACGTTAAATGATTTTGTTGTTCTTCCTTGGCTCTTTGGTAATCTATTTATATTTCACTTAAACTTACTCTTATGCATGCCAGTGTGAACGTTTAAATTGATCAATAAGAAATTTTTGAAATATGTTGACGCTGAACATTTGTCAGTTGTTATGGATTAGTCACAACAATGTGCTAGAGAGGGTGTTAGTGCAAAATTTAGTAATATTCTGTTTCCAGTTTATATTGCGATCATTACTATTTAAAAATTCATTAAAAATATTATTGATAACTAAAAGCGGCTTTTAATTAATTTAAAAAAATCAATTTTTATGTTGAAAAACTATCATGACTGATTATTATGAAACACAACTTGAGAAACGGGACGTCGAGCCGAGTAAGAGTTGGTTGGGCATATTTCTAAAACATCAAATTATAAATATTAATACAATTTCAAACATTGACATTTATATCACATTAACAACTCCATTTGTTTGATTAAGAATTTATAGTAAAATGTCTGTAATTGTTCATATCATTCGTAAAATTAAAACAATCCAAATTTACCACCAATTAGAATTTCCCCATTTCTTAGCATATCAGCCATCGACTATCACCTTTTTGTTATTTCCCTTAAATATCATAATAATTGTCAGTTTTGAAAATTTCTAAATAATTGCTTTTAATTTGTTAAAACCAAAATCTAATGACAATCAAGAGTTCCAAGTATTAATAAAAAGAAAGTAGTAGCCATGTAACAATTGACGTTGCATTGCGGGTGTTCTAGTGATTATGAAATACAAAAAACTGAAATTCTGCACGAACTTTAGGCAACGTTTCGTTTGGAATTAATCTTATTTCTGTGCGAATTTATTGCTTTAACTGTTTTACTGTCTCGGTGCGGTTTATATTAACGTTAATCTTTAGATTACCTCTTAAAAAATCCATCGGAGTTAGGTCGGGTGATCTCAGATGCCACACAAGAGCTCCCATTCTGTATATCCATCTACCAGGAAAATTTTCGTTTAAATAATTCCTAGAATCTGCGTATGCGTCTCGTGTGGATTTTCGCTATCGATATTACATCGCTCCATCATTATCTCACAGAAATCTGTTGTGCCATCAGGATCATCCCCGTTAAGCTCTTGAACTAATTGAACTGTGTTGACGTCATTTAAGTTTATTAAAAAGTTGAAAACGTTTTTGGTTTTAAAACTATACAAGCAATTATATCGAACATGTCAAAATACACTATTATTTTTTTTACATTATTTGGTCTTAAAAGTTCATGCTCTTTCCAAATTCATCATAAACAATTAGGTTTCCATTAAAAAAAATATCTCTTATGTCATAACTCAAAAACAAAATACGATCTTTAAGTGACAATTACATTAAAATTTGTGTTACTTAATGACCTGTCCACAGGCAGACTAAGAACTAAGTCAGCCAGACCTAGAAGAGCTTCCTAAGGTGGCAGATGGGACTTCGGGGAACATTTCCACAACGCGGTTCACAACCCGATGACTTAATGTTTGTATATTTACCATTTAAATTTTGTAATCATTTTAATTTATTCCCATTTAGTATTATTATTGCTTTGTAAACTCAATTCCAAATACATTAAATATTGTTGTTGTCACTATTTGTTTCATATAATTGCTTCCAATTTACGTAAAGCTGTTAAGTTTGTGTCAGAATCGTTTATATTTTGTTTTATGTTATGTGTTTTTGGTATAATATAAAATTACAATATCTAATGGTAAATTATCAACTCAACAGAGCCGATATAATCAAAGGTTGAAAGCAAACCAATATGCTGAAATAGCGAAACATATTAACGTCGCAATACGCAAATTCGGAGCCCTCAATGCCATTTAAAGAAACATTGACAAGTTTGAGAAATGGCGTACATTTTATATGTAAATCAAACAAACAATTCACTACCCTATCGTAATAGGGCTGGCATTGAAAAGCTCCTAAGTCGAAAGGATTCAATTCGATTTAAACTTCTAAACTTAACCTATATCACGTATGTGTATTCGAAGAGACTAACTGCCCTGGGTGGTACGATTTTATGCCAACTGACACTGCAGTTCCGGAACGCAGAACTGCAGTATGCTTTTTGGCGATTCTGCAGAGCCAGTAAGTACATAGATATACACAATATCGTTATAATAGAATTGACCTTATAAACTGGCGCATTCGGTTCGATCCGCATACATGTCATGACGTGCAATACTTCATAAAATATCTCAACTAAATTAAGGATTGAATATTTAAATGAAGAAACGTAAAATCGAATACGAATATGGTTGCTGTTAATGTTGGAGTTTGCAGGAGGTACACTCTGTGATATTTAAATTTAATTAAAATAATGCCAATATCAAGAACCAGGCCAATAAAAACGAAAAATAAAACTACTTATTTATTAATAGAATACATGTTGTGAAATAGTTTACTGAATTGCAAATATTACAGAAGCGCCCCGTCATTTACAACACATCGAGCTACCACCTAATCTAAATGGGCAAAGAACATATAATGCTGATGTTTAGCATCCACTCGTTAAGATAACCATCTAAATAGATTTGAAATCACAAAAAAATCATTCATAATTAAAAAACATCTAAAATATTAGGCTCATATATAGCGCAGAGCAGCGTTTCTCAATCTATTAGTATTTGGAATCAAATTTTAATCAAATAATTATCATCGCGCCCACCCCTCTCATACAGCAATTTTCACTGAAATCGTGGTGTAATTGTAATATTATTATTTATTTCATTGAAATATGACGCTAAAACTACACTACGACCTTAATTACAAAACCCTAATTATAACGGGTAAATTTATTGATATTTGGCGACACCAATCCGTTAAAACCAAATGATGCACCTCGTTTAACTCTTAACGAATTATACGAAAACGATATCAAATATACTGCATGATATGCATACATTAGATGTTGAAAATAGAATGTCCGTCTAACAAAGTGCTCAGAATAATATCATCGGATAAGGTTAAGGTAAAAATCAGTAAAGAATGGGACCACCCTCAATTTTTTCAAGCGAAGAAGAAATGTGCCTGGAAAGGTGGATTCTCCATTCGCCTAGTGATCCAACGTTTTCCAGTAAGGAAAGGGCATCTGCTGGATAGCGTTCAAATATTATCAAAGCAATTAGGAAACCAAGATAAATTTGCAAATGGTAGAACCGGCCGTCGATGGTATGGGGCATTTTTAAAACACATACCCTCTTACAATGGGAAATGCGGTAGGTCATATTGCTCCACTAGTGATAGATATTAATTTGAAAAGAATTTATCAGAAGTTGTCAGAATCGTTGCTGTGAAAATGTATGGATGGCAGGGGAAACATTCTATGAATATTTTCATAATGTGTTTCATCCCTGTCTTGTTCACCATAAAACTGAATTCCTAGTCAATGAATTCGATGGTCATAGCTCATACTTAACCAAGATGATCAATGACTTCTGCATGGAAAATTTAATAATAACATTTTGCACTTTACCCTAATGCAATATAAATTATGCAACCGATGGATGTGGCAGTTTTTATTCGTTCTAAGCAATCTTGAGGAAATGCTGTTTATTCGTTATATACTGAGTTACCTCAAGGGGGAGAAATTCTGTCCCATTTCGAATGAAGCGTGATCACCCATGACATTCTTAAAAAATGATTTCGTCGTCCGATAGGCGACGAACATTGGAAACTGCGACTCGTCATTAGGACCAAACAAATCCTGCATTTGACATTCTTTGAACAGAATGTTTCATCAGAAAAAGTGGCCCAATTCAAAACTTCTGGCGTGACCTGAACTGGTGCATTCGAAGGAATTTTTGGACTAAATTAAGATCAAAGCCACGTCCTTAGAAAATGCAAACTTACATAACTGACGATCAAGTGGATTGCATTCGGAATATGACGTAGAAGAGAATATTGAATGGCTTGAGAATAATTTTGCCGATGCAAACGAGGATATTACTGTGTAACAGGTAGCTAATTCCGGTGAACTTATCACGGTATCTATAAAAGAGACGAGTGTTATTTATTGGCATGAAAGAGAGCCCCGATCTGAGATAAATAAAAATGTTGACGAGCAAGACAAAATGAATAACAATGATAATGGTTCGAAAATGTATATTGAAAGTGAGGGATATCCACGAAAGAAGAAAGATTCCAACATTGTAGGAAATGCTGAGTGCGAATTCCAACACAAGCAAAACGATATCGGTACAAATTCAAAAAATGTCCCATATTGGAATTCACTGCTGAAATTGTTGGGAGAGAACAGAGAACAACACTAGAACAGTAAAGAGCTCACATGTCCGACACCGCATGCATTGCCATCATAATAGAACCCATAATAACTGAGCAATTTCCAATACCATTGAAAAATTCTATATTTTGGCCTTCTACTCGCAACGAATATCGAAGGAACAGATAACTACTCCAGCAACGTCTGGAAAATGCCGACAATGATTTTCAAAAAAAGGATAATGACAAAGATGAAAAAATTAAAAACAAACTGAAGAGAGTAAAAGGAAGTGGAGGGAAATCACTAAAAAGGAACAGACAAAATTAAAAAGAACTGAAGAGAATAAGAGGAAGTAGAGAGAAATTACCAAAAGCAGAAAAACGGAACGAAAAAGAAATATTGCGAAAAGGAACATGGGGCCACTGAGTACATCAAGTGTGTACTGACGTATCTAAGAGTGCCAACATTTTTCTCTTCAACTTGTATTGAAATAAACGTAAAAACGTAAAGAATAATATTTTTTATTTACATGCGTTCTTAGATAATTTGAATACTTGTATAGTTGTAAATTGGATGTGATGGTTACTAAACAAATGGTAATATTATAACTTCAACGACAATAAACCTAAGACATGGCAGCAGAGAGCATGAAACCGAATAAACTGAAAAGGCATTGGGAAACATTTGGCGGCATAGTAAGTACGAGGATTTTTCGAAATAAAATTAAAATCATATGATCATATTTTTCAAAAATACTTTGTGAATGAAACATATTTACTTGCCTCTTACGTAGTCATTGTCAGGTGCAAAAGGTCTCATACAATCGGTGTATTTATTCTGCATGTTGCAATTGAGAATGTAGAAAGTATCTTTGGAGATTTTGCCAAAAAGTTGCGTACATACTTCTATCAAATGATACTGCAGCCCGTCGAATTGGTGATATATCTGAAGATATATATACAGCATCGAGTAGTTTCGTGACAAGTTGTTTTCAGTTCAGCTTGATCAGGCAACAAGTAGCACTAAGAATGCTGATTTAATTACATGTTCGATTTTCTGATGGTATGTCAGGCGTAGAAGAACTTTTTTGCAAACCAATAGAAGCATGCATTATTTGCTGTCTTAAATGATTTTCTGAACGAGGCAAACACAGAGTGGAAATTTGCACAGATGATTCTCGTACAATATCTGGAAGATTCCAAAGAATGTAATATCTACAGTGTGTCTGCCTGTGTCACATTGCATAACCCACAGAGAAGCTACGCCTTCACAGAAATGAGCCTTGATCCTAGCCTAGATGTTGTGCTAACGACGGTTGTACCGTAGTATATTATATAAAAATGCAACCCTTCAATAAAAAATCGCGTCTGCACTTTGTAAACACGTGGGTGCAGTACATTCAGCGTTACAATTTTATTGCGAGGCTAGATGGTTATCACGTGGGACATTTTTGCAACCTGCTTATGAATTATGAGATTACCAAGTATCTATCAAGAGCCGTTAGCCAAGAAGTATCGTAATGATTTATTTGTAACGCAATTTAGCTTCTTGGTCGACATATTCGAGAAATGATATCCCTTGAATCTTCAAATTCAAGGAGTAAACACACACATGTTGGATACGAGTGATAAAGTTAGTGCCCCTTGTGAAAAATGGAATTGTGGAGCAGAAATTTAAAGCAAAAGAACTTAAAAATATGTGAAAGTTGTTTTTATAACCATTGAAAATAATTTACAGAAAGTATTTCCTTGCTGACTACAGCTACAAGTGACTTTGTTACACATTTCAAAATACTCCAGAAGAACTCTCAACTACGCAATAATTCTGTACTGAGAGCATTGCGTATACTATTACCATTTTCTACATCCGACATTTGCCAAAACTGATTTTCTGCGCTGTTGCTTTTAAAACATGATATAGCTTTCGGCTAAATATTGTATAATTTCTAATATTCAACCATTTTTCGAAAATCTTTACTCTTCAAGAGAGGACCAAGGGAGTCACTAAATATTATTAAACTTGTTTCTTATTTAGTCTTTGTTCGGTCCCATAACGTACATATGTGGATTTAATTAAGATAATTTAGATCCGCGCAAACCGTGTAAATATTTGTCACAATTCTTTTTAGTTTTACGATAGTTCGCACGACCCTGTCCAGGTACAGATGGTGTGATCTTTATGTATTTTAAAACATTTGCGGCCCCAATTCCACTTTCATAAGCCGTCATTTCATGATTGCTGCACTTTCACAAAGGCGGTTGTAAATAACCAATTTACGAATATTTAAATTATTATATGGCTATCGGGATTTTAGATAGATCTTCTGAACCAAATGTTTCAAACTTCCCCTTCTTTCATCGGTTTAAATTCATTCATTGCCAATCACGACGAGTTCTTCATCTTACTTCAAAGTGGGGACATTTCATTCCAATTAATTACACAAGACCGTATTTAAGGAATGGTTTCACCCTTAAACAGACACATTACCACGACAACAGTAAAATTATTATTACTACGGCAACAGTCAAAGTAACAACATTATCACGACAACAGTCGAACAGTTCGTATGAAGACAACAGTGTTAAAAGTTACACACAGTAATACATCCAGTGGAAGATACACTTGATCAGTGCCAATTTTAATTGAGCAAAGTTGTATATTGTAAATATTAATAATAAATAGAGTACATAGTTAAAAGAGTTTATCTGAACAAGCCTTCGAACGATTGAATAACTCCCAGACGGTAGCGACGCAGATTATTTGGCATAACATCGAAATACTCGTCAAATTTCCAACTCGCCACGAATTGATTAAAGGCAGTTCCTTGTCCACGTATCGCAAACACTATTGCTTACTTAATTATCAACTACATCATACATTGTGCACTACTCAACAATCCGTCTATAACTGTATTATGTGAGAAGGTATTTTATTGCTTTTCTTTCAGTAAATTAAATATTTTTTCTTATTCATGTCACTCCTCCAGACGGGGACGCTGCCTCAGTGGATGGGGTGAGTATTTCAAGGTTCAGATTAAACCTTGAAATGTGGATATTATTCACTGAAATATTTGTTGCCAACCTATTTAGAACGACAAAAGTGACAACATAAATTTCTTTTTCAGATTCAAAGCGAAGATGGAGTGCCATCTAAGAACTTCTTACTCTACTCAGAAATACCGCATTTATCGCAATTATAAAAATTCTGCAGAATGACCACAAGAAACAATTTCCAATTAAAAGCCTAACATCGTGCAGGTAATTGTAACATGCGAGTGGATTTCTTGGAAAACATTTGACTCATTTACTGTAAATTCTACATTTACGTTTATTTTTGTAAACCCCCCACAGTCTAATCCACTCCCAAGCGAGTCGACCTAATAAAATCTAAAATATCCGCAGACACACATTATTATTGACAAAACATTGTTTCTCCACCAGCTTCTGAAACTATATAATTGTGTATTATAATTGCCTATAATTATTTCCGAAATGAAGATTTATGTGTAACATTTAATTAACTTTCGATTGTTAAATTTCGTTGGCTCATGCCATTCCGTGTCGCACTAGAATGAATATTACGATCGAATGTCATTGTATTTCGTAGAACGAACATTATGATTACATGAACACACGAACGTTGTTGACTAACCGCGCGACCTTGCACTATATTCATTTTTCAAATTTCTCTAATATTTTTTGTTTTGAATTCGGTTTAGGTTTTCTTGTTCTAATTAAAATTTATAATGTTGTGTACTGTGGTAATTATTTTGATATTTTGTTTTAGAATCATAATAAACTGCCATATTTGCAGTTTATTATGCAGGATTTTACCCCGCATTACGCTAGAGTGAAGAAACCTACGTTTGAGATTCAAAAAGGCATACATTTTATTTTCCCATGCCCCCAGGAAATTGAAAATATATATACAGAATTGAACAACAAACCACTGCGCCTGGCTTTGACATTTACAAGTATTAGTGAAGAATATCATTGACATTGGAAGAAAATGAGAGCAGAATATGTATGCTTGTATGGGATGGGTGGGTGAAATGCACTGCACTAGAAAAGGTGCAAATGGACTGCAATGAATTTAAATACACAATAACACACACATTAAGCAGGAACGAGAAATCTATGATTATTTTCTTGAGCAAAGATGTACGTAAGTAAAAAGAGTAGCAGAAACTGGAAGCAAATGATTCCTGTTATTAATGTGTCTTAAAAAGCAATTAGAAGAAGCTGGAAAAAGGAAAAAGAACGAAAAGTTTTAAGAGTAAATTTACAGCAAATTGCGCAGTCGCGATGACAAGTACATGTTTCCAAAGAACTTTTCAAAATGAAAGTTTCGATAGCACGTAATGTTTTCAAGATATGGAAAAGATAAGGAGATAAACTCCGAAAATAGTCATAATAGGTTTAGGAAACTCAAAACGATACTTTTCCATTAAAATCTCGAGTTTGGAAAATTTCATGATTAATACATACGTAAAGTATAAGAAAAGAAAAAAGTGATGTAGAGGGAAATAGCAGAGAAAGGAATAATTAAGTAACAGGAGGAATGAAAAGATGGCAAACGATATTTCATTGACCTCTTATAGGGAATTGGACATAAGATTTAATAAGAAGACAACATAAAATAAAAGACAATGTAGAGAGAAATTATAAAGATGGACAATATGAAAGATGCAATAAGGGAAGCAAAGTCGAGAAATGCTATGACCAAATGGCCACGGAGAGGCAAAGGGCGAAGCAGATTCGGCCCTACAGGATCTATTGCATATATTTAATAAGGCATTCAACAAAGGAGAAACGCCAGAAGAGAGGCAGTAAAGATTGTAAATATTACAGGTATTACTATAACTAGTGCCGTCGCAAAATATACCCAAGAGTCCTGGAACAAGGATTGTGGCAACAGGTGAAAGTGATAATAGAAGAGAGGCAGTTTATTTTTAGACCAAATTGTGGGGGAAAGAATGGGATGTTTGTTACCCGACAAGTGACATAAAAAGGTACTAAATGCTCAAGGAAAAGTACACGTCTGTTTCGCAGACATAGAGAAAGCGTTTGATCAGCTAAGATGTTTGGAAAATTTCAGGAAGGATAAAACCTTACAATACACGACTCTCTTGCAAAAAAACCATTATTATAGTACCAGCGTCCACTACTATTTCCTGTGTTACTATAATAACAGATAAAAGATAGAAACAAACGTGTTCGTGTCCTGCCAAGTATTAATTTTCAGTGCTTGCCGTTAAAGTTCACTACACTTAATGCCAATACACCTATACCAAATCATTGCTATATGTTTATATATATATATATATATATATATATATATATATATATATATATATATAACCTATGTCCCATAAGTTTTTGCACAAATTGCAGGGAGGCATAATATCGGCAATAAAAAATGGTTGCTCTAGAAACAAAAAGGATATTTGACACCTTAACTTAACCAGGATGGCTTAGTTTCCTAAGGTGTTTATTTCGAAATGATTTACAAATTAGAAATTCTGAAAAGTATCAATAATTTAATTGAACGTGTAAGTAATGTCCAAACCACACGAATTTTTGAAAATTAAAATGTGGCCAATAGAAACAATTTATCGCACCCTTGCTGAATGTGAGCAAGGTATTAACCTTGCAAAAGGTGGAGGCCTTAGATGAGTCGAATAATAACTATATCCATAATTGTCTTACGAAATTGGTTAATTTTATTTTAGAAAAGCACGCTGCGGATTATAAGTGCTATTCGAAAACTAATGTTCGGTTTCCGAACAAAGTTACGGCTTGTGGAAAACCATGGCGGTTTCAGTTTAATTTGATTTTGAAATTTCGTTGCTTATGAAACAGTTAATTACTAATGAAATGCAAAAGTTTAATTAAAAGCATTTGTTTCTACAAAAGAATATTGTTGAAATTTGTGCCAAAACTTATGGGACATACGTTATATGCATAACACAGACGAGAAAATTAAAATTCAATTCTAAAATGTAAAGTTTTATGTGAAATTTATCAATTTATAAAACTTACGCTTAAATAAAAGTCAAGGGCAGAGAGAAGATGAAAAATGAGAGAAGGCCATAATTGATGAAGAAAATGAGGACCACCACAGTCTTGGTATAACAGAAAAGAAGTTTGTAATATTAAGTTATGTTTAAAAATTGATTAATGTGAATTTTGTGTTTTTTTAACATAAAGCAACGAAATTATGGCTTATGAAAAAATGTGCATATAGATTGATAAAATAAAGTGTATTTCTGTGTACGAATAAACAATGCATTTAATGGTCAAACAAAATCTGTAGATAAATTTATTTGAACTATAATTGATCAAAAAATATGTCTAATAGTTAAGAAGCCCATAGTTATGTTACAAACACCATGTTTTGGTTCTTACCTATTAAATGAGTATATATTGAGTATTTAGTAGAAACATATATTGTATTACTTCTTGAATAAATCAAATGGCAGCAATTTCTGAAATAGAAAGCCTATTATTAAAATAAAAATATTCGTTCCATGTTATGAAATAAAACATTAGATCCATTTAAAGAATGAAATTATGCGTAGAAATACAATTGATTTACTGGGTCAAGTGAATTTAGGTCGAAATTCAAGTAGTATTCCGTCATAAATTTTATTCGCAAACTGTTAACAATTGATCGTTAATGTACATGGCGCGTGTATAATGTTATTATTGGTAATAGATTAGTTTGCAACAACACTCACTTCAATTAGACGCAACGAAGAAACCAGAATGTCGATCGTTGTTTGCTATCATATCCGTAAAAATAAATAAATATTGAAAATTATTTACGTTTAATCTCTGAGGAAAATTACAAATAAAACAAATTAAACAATAATATTCAGATATCGATTATTAACAAGTTATTGATACAGCAATATTATTTCAGTTTTGATGAATAAATGATGGAAATTGGTTTTATTTTAGCTGTTTCTGTTTAATGTCATTTGTTGACAACTAGTAATAAAATTACATTTATTTGGCATTATTAATAGTCAAATCTTATAATATATACAAAAATAGAAAAACTTTTAACTTTCAAAAAAGTTAACAAAACATGGGCGCAATAATTGAATTTAATTGAATTAAAATTTTATCTTGGGGATTCGTTTAAATATTATAATTATTTATAAAGTAAACTTAATTTAAAATATCGTTTGTTTCCGGGTGTTACGTCCATTTCCCAAATCGCTGCCCGTTTCTTCTTTATTATCTTATTCAATTTTAACGCCTTAATTTTATTAACGACACTTCACTTTCCTTTATATTTAACACCGTGATTTTGATTTTCGTATAAACACAGCGTTGCTTGGCAACGTTTTATTTAAATTCTGAAGACAAATGACGTGGTCACTATAACCTTTAAATTGGTACTACGCTTTCATCTCATCGCTTTCTGACATTTCTCTTATACCCTTCCGTACCTGGATTTATTTGCACTACGCGGGGTGGTTGCGGTTAAAATAGCGATTCAATGGAATATGGCTCACAAAGTAGAACATACAAACCCTTCTTCCTCGTTTGATAGGTATTCGGGTATTTGATTTCGGTTGGCAAACTATTAAATGCTGTAAAGTTGTGAACTTATTGGAGTTATCATTCCTAAGGAATTTAGCGCATCCATAAATAGAAGCAGCAGGTACTGTTAACATTATTTAATCTGAAAATCCCTCTACCTGCTGTTAAATTTACAAATATATTATATATAATTCCAATGTTCTTTTTTTGGTTTCAGAACACCCTCACTTCACTAATATTTATCCAGAAATATTAGTCCATATCTTACGTGAGAACATATGTTAGCGTAGTGAAACATTTTGATTAGATTTTTATAAATTGTTCTATTGAGTTCCACACAAATGTAGTTTATGTGTTCGACAAGAGACATCCTATTTGCAGATCATTTATAAAAATAATAAACAGAAACTGGCCTAGAACATTCTCTTGTGGAACGCCACTGATCACATCCGACGAATCCGAGCACCAGACATCACCGCTCCCATTATCCATTCGCAGTGTTTTATCTCATAGAAGTCGAAACCACTCCAATGCAACTCCACTATCTCGAGATTGGTGTAGTTTAAACAGAAAGATGGCGAAATCGCTACAATAGAAAACCTTCCGGAAATCCACTAGCAACCCACACACTGCCTGTTTATTTTCCAGTGACTTAAAAAAACAATCCTCGTCATAAAAATCAACGCTATATAAAGTATATCACTCTACTTTGCATTGCACCTTGTGTCCCATAGTTCCCACTACTGCGCTACTCATCTACCATCTCTCCATTGTCCTTCCCTTCTCCCATCCGTCACTCTTACTCCACTCCCCATATCTATGCTTTTTCATAATCTTAATCCTGTTCTCCCACCATATCGATAATTTCCTTCGCCTAGGGTGTCTTGTCTTCAACTCGCCATTTTTACTTCTGCTTTTCCCATCCACGTTGCTGCCAGTTAGTAATCTAAATTCCACCACTATTTTCACCGTCTATTGAAGGATCTAAATTCTGCGTTCCCTTTAATTACGCCTGCAACTTCTGCTCCATACATCAATATACTCTTAAGACATGTTTTCCATACTACCATCCTTTCTTGAAAACTCACTCTATTTTACTCCATATCTTCCTCATCAATTCTTCTTCCCACATACATACTTTAAATTTTCACTATAATTATTGCTACCTTACACCACACATTCTAGGTGCATCCATTCAAAACCTCTGCAATCCATTCTCGTTTCTAGTCTACTTTTACACACCTCCTATTGCCTCCCCCTTTCCGGTACACTATAATTTTAATTTTGTAAGTATTTATGTAGAAACTTCCTTTTGTCTAGTGCTCTCTTATAAATATTTGCTAGAACTCAAATTATGTTCTGGCATTGACAGAGACACAACTCCTACATATAATAAATATAGTTTCCCATGTTTGCAGAATTGTGTCCTCGTAGATACGATACGATAACAAGATATGAACAAAAACACATATATCTTTAACTTAACATATGTAAAACTTTTAATAAATTAAGTGTCTCCGCGTAATGTTAGCTCGACCCAGATTTCTAATGTGATTAAAGCAAAAGTAATCAAACTAGTTTACCTAAAATTTGAATACTAGCGAGACACTCGATAATAATATTTACTGGGTACCCAATTTATCGTTTGTGTAATGGAAATGTTTAGTTACTTTGCCAAAATAAATGTTATCGTTTCTGCAGTGTTTGCACAATATTATAGATGTCTGCGCCAGTGTCAGCTTGATTAACACCATTTTATTTTACGAATCGTTATCTTTAGCAAGACATGGAAGTATCATGGGAGTAGTAAGAAGTCATTATTATTAACAAATACATTACTAAAAGTAAATGACTAATGAAGGGCTAAACAATATAGTTGAGCTTCTAATTCCGGACGTTGGATAATCCAACGTAATAAACTACGTTATTCATCCCTTAATCTAATTCCAAAATTTGGCAATATATATTGTAATAATCCCGGCCGGCGGTAGTTTCGAAATTCATTTCCTTGCAAACTGGGTCAGCAAATGGGCTTTCGGTTTGCCAGTAGATCCTCTGTCCTACTAACAATATTTACTCCGACATGGCACATATCGATTTTACAAGCACGTGCGCTACTACAACACGCGACTAATGACGTGGTTAACACGATAGGTTTTCGTATCGCACTATATCTAACTATGGCACTAACAACAGATCGGATCAAGAAATTCTGCGCATAAAATCGATTGACTGCAGCGACCTAATGCACAAAATATTAACGTACTGAATAAATATTAACCAATGTTGTTTTATGACGTGAATGTAGGTCACGGTTTGCTGAATTGATGAAATGGGGGAATACGGCAAATATTTGAAGTCAATAATGTGCATTCAAAAGATCCTCGAGATCCTGCGTTGATAATAGGTACCTGTGACACGTTCTGCCACAAGTTCACAATTTTTATACCTGTGGGTAACTTATGTGACAAGAATTGTTTGAATTCGAGAAACAGTTATACAATCCAGAGAAATACGAAAAACTAAAGAACAATAATTAAATTATGACAAAAGGAAACTCTCACATATTTTTTAATGCGAAGTGTAATGTTCTTCTAAACGGAAATATATATATTTTAAAATAAATGTAAACTATTCATATAATTAATAATTTTAGTACGGAATCTGAAGATATTATCCAAATGCTGACCGTGACTTCTAGTTCCGTCTACAACAGATTAAACAACATGTATCATTGTTTATACGAATGCTATGGACTTGTTTGAGGTGAGCACACTACTTCAACTTTCCGGAAATAATCACCTTTGATTTATTGGGATTAATTATCAGTCAATATACCATAGCTAACTTACGTAATTTATTCAAATCATGATTTGTATCGTTCATTGCAACACGCCACTGTTTAATGCAAAAATCAATACACTCTAAAAACTGTGACGTGTAAATTGAGAAATGTATGGGTTCAAGTATCGATTTTTGAGGAACTCCATTGCTAAAAACCAAAGAGATGTTTTCGTGTCCAGGTGTACGCACTGTTTATGAATAGTTACATAACTACGGAGCAGCTGAAAGCAGTTACTTCCAAAGCTCACTTACTCACAAAAATTCAATAATATTGAATGATATACCGTATGAAATACTTTACTGAAATCAAGCAGGACTAGCACAGTAGTCAGTAGCTTCAATTATGATAATATGTAATCTTTAAAAGTACTGATCGTAATGGGCTATTACTATCTACAAAACTTGTGGATGTGATCAGCAATTACCCGCTCCAAAATTTCCAAGTTAAGAAAGTTACGTTGATCCTCCAAAAAGCCTTCGATGCCGTGAATTACATACAGAGGTCTGGCACCAGAGTCTTCTGTGGCGTCGTAACGACAAAACGAATTCCAATCCGATGGGGTGTACGGCAGGGGAGTCCCTTGTCACCTTATCTATTTAATATGGTCGTCGATGAACTTATCGAGCGTTTAGAGGCACCGGAGAAAGGATTGGAACTGGACGGGGTAAGCATGGCCTGTTTGGGCTACGGCGACGATCTTTTGTTGGTATCTGCATCGATCAATCTCCTGTAGCGTCGTAAAGATATGCAGACGATATACAGGCACTTCTGCGCATCGTGACTAGATTCTTCGACTCACGAGGCATGCAACTTAACATCAAACAATGCACATCGTTTAGTGCGAAACGGCTGGCAGATAAAAAGAAACAGTATATTGCAACACCTCCACAGTTTTTTGCGGGCCTGCAACGGATACCACAAATAGGACTCACGGAATCGTTTAAGTACCTTTGATTCGGATACGCGATTGTGGGTTGCCGTATCGAGCGGAGATCTGATGAAGGAGCTACATAATTTATCAACAGCTCCTCTTAAGCCACCCAGAAACTCATGATCCTGAAGCGATATCTGATTTCAAGGCGGACCGAAATATCAGGATGTTTGTCAGAAGGATATTCCACCTTCCCAGATCGTCGGCTGATGCATATATTTACGCCGTTGCGAAAGATGACGAACTCGAGGTGTACCGAGAATATTACAAAACAGATTTATCGACATCCTGGAATCCTCAACCGATAAACTAACTTTGAGCGTCCTGCAAGGCGAGATGATGTGGAAAACTGGTAAAAAAGCTACAATCCTGGGCGAGCAGAAGGGGGTTGAGTATCGAGAGTTCCCGAATGTGGTTTGGGAAGAAGCCAAACGACTCCTATGACGGAAACGGCCTCATTCAAGGTAATCTCGACAGCTCGTTTCGGGTGGATAGACCACCTGCCTTCTGGTCCGACAAGGACTTTGTAAACGCGGTACAGCTGCAATGCAACGCCTTGCCAATGGTGGGAATTCAATCTAACCCACCGGAAGCCAAGAAATGCAAGGCAGGTTGCGGATACGTCGAGTCACTTTCGCATGTCCTTCAGAGGTGCATATTGACACATTATAAACGGATTTATCGTCACGATAGGATATTTGACTTCATTCGAGAGGCGGCGATGGCAAATGGCTGGAAACGGAGGTTTGGAAAAACCAGATCTCATCATGATTAAAGACAATAAACTCATAATTTCTGATGTTGGGGTTCATTGGGAAGGTCCCGCATCATTGAATGCCGCCTACTATAACAAAATTAGCTACTACAGCACGGTTGAGTCTTTGGAGGGAGTGAGGAACAAGTATGGCAACGACAAAGATATTAGCATCCAACTATTCATCGTCAGGGGAACTCTATGTGGACTTAAGAAATCATTAACTGCATCCACCACTAGGGTGAGAAACTTGGTGTCGGAGGATTTGAGAGATGGAGCCAGAGTACATGAGGACTTCATGCGCGGGATGTGGTACGGCAGGGCGAAATGGCGAAGATGGACAAGGTCTGCGATAGAATAAGGATAGGTGCTATCTAAGGACTGCAGTTGTTCAGGAATAGAATATAAGAAATTTTAGCTTAAGGGAACAATATTCAATGGAAAGTCCCGCACACGCGTGGCTATGTTTTCTATTTTTTATGCAGTACATAATGTAATATGGGAATGGAAATATCTGCTTTGTAAAGATCAATTTAATGGCCGCGCTCCGCAGCGACTCCAGCATGTCGGTTCAAGATTTGGAGGCCCAGTGTTTTTATGTTTTGGCGGTGATCCACGTGATCACCGTGGTTGAGTCTTCTGTGTTCGCTGTCAATCCGTTTAGGAGGTGTGGACAGTTGAAATGCCATTTCCGCAGATTAAATCCTCCCCTGGATAGCAAGTTTTTTGTTTGCCTCATCTTAATTTCGAGCTCACGGATTGTGTTGTCACTTATAAGTTGGTCGTCCACGTAAAAGTATTTGATGTTATAGATGTCTTCACTGTGAGGTACGAGGCTGACGCGTTTTCATATGTCACGGTCAGCAGTTCATACGTCTAGAGGGGTCGACTGGAATCGAATCTCCACTAAATTCTCTGCCACTTTGTATCAAATGGGTTAATCGGAACTTGCCGGTACATCTTCTCAATGTTCGCCGTGACCACACATTGGTATGTCCTGAATCTGGTCGCTAAAGAGGTCATCCTGTAATTTATGGCGTACCATCAGTAGGGAATTTAAAGATCTTCCACTTGATGAATTGTCTGATCGTGGTGCTCGTGTCCTTCACTACAGGGTGATGGGATAAGTAGAAGCAGTTTAGCTAAAGACGTATCTTCGCGCTGCCGTATATTCCTCCTTCAGCGCGGGTTGCTTATGGAGCTAGCACTCTACGGCCCTCAAGCGACGTTCCGCAACAAAATACGACTCGCAAGTGTGCTTGGATCGCTTCTCGAGGGAAGGTGCACCACGAATATGCTCTCAGGTCCGCTGATGTGGGTTTTTCTGACTTTCGCATTTCTGTTCGTCTAGAGACATAAACGCAGGCTGATGGCATTCTTCGAGCTCCAAAAACCTTGTAAGGTTAATTTCGGGTTTCTGCTGCACCGTCAAATGGCATATGGTGCTGGCTTGTTGGTGCCTAGGTTGCACAATGTTCGCAAAACACGTATGTGGGTGCCCTTTTTCGGAGGGCAGGAAGGATTCCGTAGCTTCTGGTTCCGTCGGCTTCGGTGAAAAAGGATTCCTCTGATTCTTCCTTCCTTGAAATTCTTTAACTTCGCCTTTTTTCGCAGCAATTATTAGTTGAAGGTTGTCATTTTCTTTACTTAAATAATGCTTTCACTATTAGAATTACGCCCGCTCGTCAGGTGTTTGCTAGGATTATCTATAAATGTATACCGGGTTACGCCGTAGAAATTCGATCTGCTACCACTCTCATAAATTATGACCAGAGCATTGCTGCTAGGCCCAGAAACCTAACATTTACAATATTTGGCTACGCTTCTTTTAGGATAGCCCGAACTTCTACTTACATGTACTCTTTTCATTTTTTAATAACTTTTCTGGTTGTAACACATCATTTGGAATATGAAAATTCCGTAGCAGATGTTACGGCTGAAGGTTTTAATTTAACAATAAATAAATAATATAAGTTAACGCTAAATTTATTGATCTACTGAGGAAAATGAAACATTCACAATAAGAATTTAACATTATTTTGTGTGGACAATTTGCCAATTTTGATCAATAAGGACAAAATGGTTGATTATATTAGACAAGGCGCTGGTTACACCCGACACATAACCAAATTCACATGTAGTGAAAACTCAAAAAAGATGAATATAGAAATTATATTAGATCCCCCTCAAACAATGCGATTGCAACAATTCGCAGATTTTTCACGCCTGATGTAATGCAGCGGCTAGCACTTTTTAATTGAAATACACCGAGTCGACATATAGTCGCAAATAAATTAAATATATGGTTTCCACATTTCAAGTTTACAGCAAGACATATTTTCAAAAATTAACAATTAATTGCGCCGAAATATAAAAATACAAGAAATTAGTTGTAGATATTACACTCATGCGCAAATAATAAAACAACAGCTGTAACATAAACTCACATAGGATGGGTAGGAACTGTTAGAGCGAGTATATATTAACTTAGAACGCGAGCACTTATATTGTTTACTTTCATAATTCTGAGACATATTGCGACCCAGTTACGCGTAGAGCTTCTCCACCATAAAACTCTCAGTAAACTACTATATTGTATAGACGTTGTGTTGTGTAAAAACGTAAATGTTGATGGAAACTGTATTACTGGAAGGTTTTCATAAAATTGTTATAGCGCGTTATTTTTGCAACAAATGGGATTGGATGGTATAATGATTCTTGGTGTTAATAATAAATATTTGCCCATTTTTTAAACAATGTATGTGTTACACCAGCATTCCGAATAATATCCATTGCTATGCTATTGACCCAGCAATACAATAAAAACATTTCAGTGTAAATTATAACTAATGATTACAAAGATTTTAAATAATTTATATTTTATCGTCAAATGGCAACTTGGCAGACGTGGCCGATCCCACCACACTTAATTCACAGGAGATATAGATCATTCATTTACATTAGTACACAATGCGCAGAAACGAATTTTCGTCAAGACGATTTCATATCTAGATTGTAGGGGAGGTCGGTAATCAGTTGCGTGCACGCGAAATTTTCGCGTCATAAATCCCAGCCTCATTCTAGCTCGTCTCGTGGTTTGGTTTGTTTCGTAGAGTCGTTTCTTGTGTTAAAGTTAACATTAAATCCTTCGTTTTCGTTTTTTCTTTTCAGAACAAATAAATATTAACACAGTCTTTACGATTGATCTACATAATATTGTAAATACAATAATTTTCATATTGCATACGGCACTGCTCATCAGCTGATATCAATTTACCGGTCAGATTTCGATGAGTCATCATGTACTAATGTAAATGAATGATCTATAGGATCTGACGAGTTTAATGAAAACACACATCCTTAGCGATGGCAGTAAGTGGAATAAAGCGGAGCAACAATTAGCAAACGCTCGATGCAATCGATAAGAAACGAAGAATTAAAAACTGATAAATTGCAATAGTTGTATTATTTCGTGTCTCATTTACATTTTAATTTATGACGCGAATAAATGCACTAGAATCCAAAAATAAATACGGATCCAATGATAAAATATTCAATGACGACCTACTCTTGGAAAAAGTTATGGAAAAACAGGTATAATGTTGCATAGTTGCAGGAACAATACTCCCGGTAACAACATACGAATATTTGGCGCAAAATGTGATGAAAACGAAAATATACAAAGCCAAGTTACATCTATCTTGAGGGACAAGATGAAAATTGATTTGAGTGCATCGTGCATGGATCGCCGCCATCGCTTCGCACAAGTTTAGCGAAATCGTAAAAATTTGAAGAATATGAAACCGGTGTTTGCTGACTTGACTCGGGATAGGCATAAGGCAACAGTTGCATCAATCAAGGGCGCCAGATTGGAGATATAAATGGTGTCCAGTACTGTGAATGAGATCGTACATATGTACGTGCAGGCGCAATCAAAACTCCACCGCCCTAGGTCTACCAACCGAGAAATTTCTGTCACGTCAAGAAACGTTATAACGACTTCAGAATAGTTCCGAATTAAACACCGAGTCATTTACCAACCCAGATGAGAATTACATCATATGCTAACTCGGAGCCGTTATTATAAAATAAATGTGTTTGGGAATTTAATCCACGTGCATTTTGGTAATAAATAGCAAGTGAAGGGAGGTAACCTGTTGGAGCAATTCAGGATTTTCCCCTTTATCCAAACAAACTAGCAGCTCTTTCTTCACATTCTTGTAGATTTCAATTTGCTTAGGGGTGCGATCGTAAGACAGGCAAACCAGCCATATTCGTGTTGGTTTTCAGATTTTTGTCAAAATTGTGAATAATGTTCCGAACAGCTTCATTTGACAAAAGCCGAACGAGATTCGACGAGAACGATTCATTTTCGTTACCCAGACGAATTGTTTTCACATTCTGCTCATCTAGATCAAGTCAATTAAAATAGAACTAACAATACCAGAATCATAAGAAATCCTGTTTGGAGGTACCACTCCCTACCGAGCCATAAATCATAACATTATACGAGCGTTTAATAATCTCCTCGGTACAGGAGTGGGAAAGCTGAGAACCCAATGAAACTGGCGACGTACCATTAGCCGGCAGGTTGGTGCTATTCTCCTTTAACTGTCCAACCTCTTAATTCAGATCAGTGATCATGCTAATTAACTTCGGAATTTGATGAACACCCTACTCACATTCGATGCAAATATATTTTATACGTCGCTTGCTACTGTGACGCAACTCTAAACATATCAGCTCTGTAGGGGAAAGTTCGGAGCAGGTTGTGTGGACAGCCCTATTTACAACCGTCACATTTGATAAACTTGTCGATACAATTGTTAATAGGACTAGAACATTTAAGGCACATGATGTGCGAACGCGAGAAACAGGGGTAGCAATCATGCACAGTATTCACATACATGATGATGAGACCACCTTTAGGAGATCTAGGAATTTTTCTTAAGACGCTTTAAAATATATTGGAAATCGCACAAAATATACAAAATATGTACTGCTTATCTGCGGTGACTTCAACATAAATTTCTTAAATACATCAAAACGAGTTTTGATCGATCTAGTAACTTCTTTTAATCTAAAACAGACGATATCAGAGCCGACAAGAGTCACTCCATATTCGTTAACATGAACAGAAAACATATTTGTTAACATAGACGATCATTAGAGTGATGTAGTTTGTACGGCACTCTCTGACGACTATGGCCAGGTAATTTCGATAAATTATAACGACAAGAACACAATTGCAAAAAGTGAACAAAAGAGAATATTTTCTGACAGAAAAGTGAATATGACATGTTTCTTCGATCCCACAGATCCAAACGAAATCCTTAGCATCATTAATAACTTGAAAGATACATGGGTAGTAGGCCATGATGAGGTGCCAGTCACTCTTCTAAAGAAAACAGCCAAGTATGTGGTGGTGCCACTATCACACATAATCAACCTATCACTGGCAAATGGTGTATTTCCAGAACGACTAAAAAGAACGATCATGTGGAGAACACACTGCTGGGATATTGATGGATTTATCGAAGGCCTTCGATAGAGTTCATCATGAAACACTTTTGTTGAAATTAGAAAAAATAGGTTTCAGAGAATTTGCACAAAAGAGGATTAGGTCATATCTATGTCAAATACAAATACAAAAACAATCATAGTATCTACAAATGTAATCATCAATAAGGGAGTTCTGCAGCGTTCTGTATTGGAACCACTTCTGTTTTTGGTATACATTAACGATTTACCGGGCACACTGCAAAACTTTGCTGCTCTATTTGTAGATGTCACATCTGTAGTGGTCAGAGCCTTAAATTTAGAAATTCTGAACCAAGATATAATAAAGTCACTAAGCGCTATGGAAAAATGGTATACTGCCAATTATTTGCAAATAATAATAATAATAATAATATTGTCTTTATTGTGCATTGGAAAAAGAAAAAAAAATGGATACAAATTAAAGTAATGTACAGAAACTCCAGCACAAACCCAAGACGAGATTCAGGTTCATTAAAAACCTGCTTTTCAATCTAATCTGGAATACAATAACAAAAATAAAAAAGAGAGATATTATACCTATTGCTAACCTTAACTAAATATTAACTAAATTTATAACACAACATAATAACCATATAATTATCACTAATATGAAAAATTAATAATAAAACTAATAATACTAGATATACATAATAAAACTAAAATTACACGATGCACGCTCTGCTAGTGAGATAATGTAATGTGGAACATATATAAAAAAAGAAAGAGGTCATAGGGCAAAACCCGCACGAATTACATAATTTGCTCATAAATATATGCTTTCATTCGCCTTTTAAACGCGCCGATACTCAAATCCTTATACTTGTTTAGCACGTTATTATATTTGCTATAAATGCAGTAAGTAAAAGATCTCGTAAAAAGTGATGTTTTGTGGAACGGTGGTGATATTAATGCCCGAAACCGAGTAGCGGTGTTGTGAACACCGGACGAAACCGTATTTTTTGATGGAGATACGGCGGTGACCCAAATATGAATATCTTTTGAAACAAACAGAGGCACTGAAGCTCTCTGCGATTCTTCATGTTAAGCCACCCACAATCCACAAGTTTGTGAGAGATATGTTCATATTTTCTTATACCATATACAAACCTCAAGGACGCATTTTGAACTTTTTGAATACGATGAATAGTCATAGAGTCAATTGCAGGATGGTACACTCCTGCGCAATAAGTGAATTGCGAAAGTACAAAAGCTTCACACTTCAGTTTAACGTCTATATTCAATAGCAGACGATACGAAAATAGTTTTTTCAACTGCAAATACGCATGCTTAATATATTTTGATATTTGCTCGCGATATCGAAAGGTATTGTCGATAACAAGGCCTACATATTTTGCTTTCGGTACGATTGGGATAGTGTTATGGTTAAGTACAATACATATAGTGTTGCTTAATTCATAACAAATTTTAGGCTTACCAAAAAGAAGAACCTGTGATTTACCCGGGTTAACCTGCAAATTGTGAGCAACGGAAAATTCATAAAGGCTCTGTAAATCTGCATTTAGGCTTGCAACACTCTGCTCCCAATCCCGAGGACTAAACGAGAGGTACAGTTGCGTATCATCTGCATACATGTGGCTTTTACAATGCTTTATGCAACTCGTGAGTTTATGTGTATAAATTGTAAAAAGCACCGGGCCTAAAATTGAACCTTGCGGAACTCCTTGTAATACGAATAGTGGCAATGAAATATCATCGCCTATCTTTACACTTTGTTGACGTTTATCGACGTAACTGCGAACTAGTTGTATTGCACTCTTACTAAAACCTATATCTTGTAGAATTGATGATAAAATATTGTAATTTACAGCATCGAAAGCTTTAGTGAAATCCAATAATACTAAAATACTTATGTGTCCTTGATCAGTTGCAGTTAGTATGTCATCAGTTACTTTTAAAAGAGCAGTTTCACAACTATATCCTCGACGAAACCCTGATTGTATCGGAGGAAGAACATTGTTTGCATTCAAAAAGTCAACAATGATCATGTACTACTCGTTCGAAGACTTTGGAAATAGTCGGCAGGATACTGATTGGTCTTAAATCTTTGAGACACGAGGGCTCATTATTTTTAGGTAAAGGAGATATTATAGAATGTTTCCAGCAATCAGGAACAGTACTATGTTCAATTATATAATTAATAATATGGGTAATATAAGAAATTATATATGGACAGCACAATTTAATCATGAATATATTTATTTTATCGACCCCTGTACCTGTAGTCTTAATTTTATCGATTATATCAGACACTATATTTTGATCAATAAAAGAAAATCCAAATAAATTTGTAAAGTTATTACCATTGATATTGTAGTCGAAAGAGAAACTTGAATTAGAAGCACTATTAACGAAGTAATTATTTATAGCATTAACATCCAATAAATGCTCAGGAATAGTAATTTTTCTCTTTTTATTGAGATCTAAGTAACCAATATGTCTCCATAAGGTACTATTAGAATTTGTTCTAGCAACATATGCGAAGTATGCTTTTTTCTCTTTTTTGAAAGTAGAATTTGTTAAATTTCTCAAGGACTTATAATATTCTCGATAATTTGATTTGGCCTTATCCCTCAACCGCATGAGTAATTTTAAATTATCAGTCAACCATGGGGTATAGCATTTTGTAAAGCGTTTAGTAACCAATGGCGCATGTTTATCGAACAGGTCGAGTAAGCTATTATTTAGAAACGATATCTTATCATTTACATCATTCATCGCAAAAATAAATTGCATTGGTATCAGGATTAAGTCTCGATGAAAATTATTAAAATCAATTCCCTTGAAATTTCGATATGTGCGTATTAATGGGGATATTTTCTTTTGAAGTAAGGACAGGCTGCAGAAAATGATGTCATGGTCAGATATTTGAGAATTCAGCACCCCCGCACCATCAACCAAATTACTATCGGTGGTTAAAATTAAATCCAATAATGAACATGTGTTACGAGTAAGTCTAGTAGGTTGATTGATAAGTTGACTAAAATTAATAGAATCTAAAAAGTTATCAAAATAGATGGTAACAGGGCTATCAACTTTTAACATATCAATATTAAAATCCCCACAACAAAATATCACCTCTGACACGCTAAGGCAAGTAGTAAAAGAATCTTCCAATTCATTTAAAAATTGCTTGTAGTTCAACTGCGGGGGTCTGTATACAACACCAACAATAAACTTATATGTACCAATTTGAATATTTAACCATAACTGTTCAATATTATTATTCATATTAACAACCGAATATTTTAACCCGTTCCTTAAACAATCGCAACATAAAATTCTATTAACACTACATCTGCTGAAATTTATTGAGCTGGACACAAATGGCACACTTGTTGATCATATTTCACTTACATTCATACACCATAATGTACGTTGGCACCTAACATAATTGATTGGGCAAAATGTACGATTTAAAATACTATACTTAAGTAATTAAATTCAGAAAACCAATATTAACAAAACTTTACAAAACAAACCAAAGAATACTGGCACAATTTTCAAAGAACAGCTTCGAACAAGAGGTGAAGGAATTTATTGTTACCCAGCATTAACATTATACGAGTATAAATTTTGAAAACCCCTTAAAAAAATGCATGTGACTATATTCTCTGGGGTTTTATAAAACCTCAAGTCTACCTCGTGGCTCCTACCACAAGAGAAGATATGTGTGTTACAACGTGCGAGGACTAGTTTTGGACATCGACAGGATATTTCTGTTCAACACAGTGGAAACTATATATGTATAGATCAAAATCTTTTGCTATTTTTTATTTTAGAGCTATCTTAACGTTTTTTGCATTTAATTATTACATTTGTCAGAATTAAAGTTATTATTGCTTGTTCAGAGTACATTTCATTATTTTTAACAACAATCAACTTACTCGATGTTAAGTAGGCTCTGATGAAGACGCCCTTGTTGCTTTTAATTAATTAACCTAATGTTCCCCATGCGTGGAATTTGTGGTGTGGAATTATCCGATGTACCGAAGTAACACCGGGATACTACTACGGTTGAAAGAAAGTTTTTTTCTAAAATTACTCGAAAACCTGAAGATTCTGAATCGAGTTTTAATGATATTCTGCCTCTTAAATTTATGTGATAAGTCATGTAAAAAACCAACTTTGCAATTCTGTATCCTATGCTAAAATTTCTTGAATTAAATGCAGCGAACCTAGGAAATAAAAAATGATAATAAGGGAACCTGTAGACCGACAGACCTATTTATGTACGTATATGACTAAAATTTTTAAAAAATCACATATTCATTTCGCTATAAATTAATTACATTAAAGAATAAATAAATATAAGCTGGCATTTGTATATTTAAATTGCATCGGTAAACATATACTCTAATATATATTGTAAGACAATACTCTATTCTTGATAGATTGTAACATAAATTAGAGCATCCATATTTCACTGGCTATATGTTGAGAAATGGTGTGTAAACTACTAAATGTGGAGTCTGCTTCGTTGTTTATGTTGATCGTAAATTTTGAAGCGTCCACATATTCTATTACTTATCTGTTTCGCTTTTTGCATTACATTTTTCGTTATAAATTTGTATGTAAGCCATGAACATTCAACCGCTTGCGGTTATATAATTTGATTGCAGTAGACATGCAGCGATGATTAGGATATAATGTACCGATTACATTGTGACAATAAGCGCACCTTATTGATTGACGCGGTGGTTGGCACTTGATGAAATAATGCTGTTTTTTGTTTATTGGCTCGCATTCTGTCTATAATATTCGTGTTGTACTTATTTTCTCTTGCTATTTGTTTAATCGTGTCCAGTTTCATTTTAAAATTGTCCCCGTTTAATGGGGTATTTGTTGGCCTGTGCGTTAAACTGTTGAATGCAGCCATTTTAATAGGTTTAGATTGATTGAAATCCGCGGGTATCACTGTGTTTGTGCATGTAGGTTTCCGGTAAATGTTAAATTCGATTTTGTTATTGTAATTACGTGTCAAAGTTAGGTCGAGGTAGTTCAAGCTTATGTTCACCTCTTTTTCAATGGTAAATAGAATTCTCGGGTTCATTGAATTGAGAAACACCAGGAATGAATCTAATAGTCGGTCTGTTCCTGTCCACATTCATAGAATGTCATCAACATATCTTGTCCAGGATATGATACATTTTAATAGCGGATTATGTGTCTTGAATAACATGTCTTCAAAGTTGTCCATGAATATTTCTACTAATAACGGGTACAATGGTGAACCCATAGGTAGGCCGTCCCGTTGTTCGAAGAATTTTTGATTAAATTTGAAATAGCTTTGTTTTATACAAGTTGTGACTAACTAGCATTTTCAATTCTGTTTTTTCATTATCGTTATTGTTGCAGGCATCTATTAATTTTTCGAGGATCAGATCTAAGTCTGTTATGTGTACTGATGTGAAAAGGCTTGATATATCAAAAGATATTAGTTTGCAATTGTTAGGGATATGTAGTGATTTTAAACGAGTAACCAATTCCGAGGAGTTTTTTATGGAATATTTGAGTTTGAAGATAGTTATTTCGGGAAGGAGATTTTTACATAATTTGTATGTAGGGGCAAACATATAAGATACCACCGGTCGCATGGTAAGAATTGGTTTATGGAGTTTTGGTAAACTGTAAAGTAACGGGGCTTGTGCGTTCATGAGTTTGAGATCATGAATGGAGTTTCTAGGTATTAGATTTTTGCAGTTTTTAGGGCCTTGAGCACTTGCGTTTGAAATTTGTTGGTAAGTGTGTTTTTTAGTTCTACGAAGTTCGCCGTCTTGATAATTTGCTCGGTTTTTTCAATATATTCACTTCGGTGCATGATTGTTATTGTGTTGCCTTTGTCTGCCTTACCTAGAACTAGGTCGTTGTCTCCCAATTTTTTCTTGATGTTTCTGAGTAGTTTATACTCTGGATGTGTTGATTTCCACTTCGTGTTTCTAGTTAAGCTTGATTCTAGTATTCCTGCACATGTGTGTTTCTCTTGGTGTCTGATGTGTAGGGGCTCAATAGTGTTTAACGCTAATTCTGTGTTCACTATTAAAGTTTCAACATCTCTCATTTCTTGTGTTGGTGGTGAGTATTTCAATCCTTTTTCCAAGAGTTTAGTTTCTTCCGCTGTAAAGTTAGTCGACGAGAGGTTAAAATCGTGTAAAATTAATGAGGTTTCTCGATGTTTTGTTCTTCTTGTGTATTATTTTTTGTAGTTAGTTTTCGGGGTTTGTCTGCTTACTTTAAATGCTGTTTGTGCGTGAGTACTTGGACTTCTCTTATTGTTCGGTCTACTATGTCAAATTCTAAGGGGTGTAATTTATAGCTTAGTTCGTCGTGCACTAGTTTTAAATGTAAACCGAGATAGTACCTTCTGCTGTACCACTTTTTATTTTCAAGATTGATCCACGTAATGTAGGCTCTTTTTATCGCTGATTGGGCTTCCTTCGATTTATGTTTGCACGTAATTTTCATGTATTTCGGTATGGCACTGTTTGTAAGGCACTCATTGTTGAACCATATATGGTTAGAGTTTAATTTGATTTTTAGAAGTATTCTTCTGTAAAACACCGTGAGTTTTGCTTTACTTGCACTGTTAATCGTATTGACTGAGTCGGTGGTTGGCACTTGGTGAAACATATTTTATAGAAATAAAAATAAAACACTTGGTTTAATGTTCAGTTATTTCCAACAGCTCGATAATGGCCTAATAAGCCGAAACAATTGTCGCCGTACAATAAAATTTTTGTGAACATTAAACCAAGTGTTTTATTTTTATTTTTATTTCTATAAGCGCATCTGTTAGTACGTATTGTTGTATTGGTGTATTTGATTGATAGGATGACTAGTTATGAAATTTGGGTAAGAAGGTATCTCAACCAGACTTGAGATTTTCTCAACATGCTCCTGTCAACGCATATGTGTAAGTAATGTATTTTTTTCACCAATATACGTTGCTGAAAATTAGAACAGTTAATTTTGTATACAGTGTATGTTTGTTTTTGTTTGGATATAAGTGGTTTAATCAGTATAAAAATGTTTTTAACTATGTGTGTGCAATTATAACATCGTAAGGTTTTAAAATATGTTTAATGCGT
The DNA here is from genome assembly GCA_959613385.1 of Geotrupes spiniger. Lineage (NCBI taxonomy): Eukaryota > Metazoa > Arthropoda > Insecta > Coleoptera > Geotrupidae > Geotrupes > Geotrupes spiniger. Next base: position 9,168,959 of record OY390739.1, read on the forward strand.
CCTGACAAACCCTTAGCGTATGGAAGTGATGCATATCTAATATCGTTATTAGTAGATAATTATATCAATATTTTTGTTGTGAATTATATTACTAATTAACTTTTCGAAAAATGAACTGTTATTATGTATTTTATAGTATCTAATTTTGTAATAAGAATACAAGCGGTCAATGGGTCAATGCATGAATATACATAAAATACTAACGCTATAAGCTTTTAAACGGATACTTTCAATTTAGGCAAAATTTATGATCATTTATTAAAATAATATGTCTACTTGATCACTCAAAATGATACCTAGGGTGGGTTTATAGAACATTTCTTAATTCTGCATTAAGTTAATGACGGTGTTAATTTAACAGCGCCATTAAATTAATAACAGTGTACACATACATTTTTGACGAAATTTAATGAGCGATTAGCTAATTTTAATTAAAATGATATTTGAAGTTGTTAGTATCGCGGACCAAACCACAGCCACGTTAACGCCTATCTTCACATCAAGTCAAGTGTGTGAGTTTGTTTGTACTACTTAAGGGGATCCAGCTTTAGAAGGCTCAAAATTTTTTTTTTATTGCTCAAATCTATGCCTAATATATCTAATAATATGTATAAAAAGTTATAGCAGCTAATTCGCAATATTTTGAAAGATACAGCACTAAACGCAGTGAGGTGTCGAGAAAAAAATATACGAACGCAGGAACGCTCGGACAAACGAAGCGCGCCCTCCTCCCCGCATACACATAACACCGAACTATGTACTGAAAAAAGTTCAATCGGTCGTTCGAAACAATAATATTTTGAATTCGTAAGAGCTATAGTAGGATTATAACGAGATATTCCGTAAGTAATCGACAACTAACATTTTTCCTGATCGTAAACTTTAGAGCGCGTTTTCTCGAGTTTTCGTTTTTACGATTTTGCTAAACTGGTGGGCGTGATTGCGAGAAAACTAGACAAGCAATCAAAACGAAACAAAACTTTTCTTAGCTTTAGTAGCATTCTCTTCGATTTGAACTAAAAACATTAATGAAAAAAAATTCTAACAACTTTTTTAGAAATGATTTTCTCTTCCTGCAAAGAGCACATTTATTTTCAAACCTGAGAAAAATCTAGAATTTCAAAATTTTGGGTTTTTTTTAATTCACATAGAAGAAAATATATTAGAATTACAATTTTCTTTGGTTTTTTTTGTTTCAGACAAAAATTACGAGCTACATCTTTCCCACCGATTGTAGACTGCAATTAAAAGGTGTTGCACAAATGTGCATAAAAATCGGTTCCGTTTAAATATTTTTCTCTCGGAATATTTTTTCTTTAATGCTCAAAAAGCAGGATCCCCCTTAACCTAAAAAACCGGTTTTTATTTGTGTTGTATTTCACTCGAAAATCGAAATGGAAAAAGGTGATAATGCACGTCGGGAACGAGGCAAAAACTTCACTGAAAAAGAGAAACAGATTGCAATAGCGGTCATAGATAGGTACGTTTAACGATAGTTGAATTATGTTGTAGGTTTTTGCGTCGATGATGCCGTTATGTTGCCACCTATAAAATAAAATTATCCGTAATTCCAATATAATTTCACTTTCCTTATCCTACATTATCCTTTATGCGACCTTTATCCATCCTTTAAATATCGACTCATAGTGGAAGACAAGGCCACCAATGGATCTTCCTTGAAGCAACGGTATGATGTCTGGGGAAAGATTATTGAACTTCCCCAACTCCAAAGGAAAAAATATATTCCACCGAAACAAAATTAAAAAAAAAAAAAAAACGAAAAGAACAACGACACAATTAAAAAGGACATTGTATTTAAAGCGTATTAAATTAGCTAATATGGAAATTTCTTTTAAACGAAAATTGTATGAATCGAACACAAAATTAAACAAAAAGAATTAGATAAATGTTAACTAAATTGCACATAAATGTTCATGTATTAGTTATAATTTTGTTTTATTTTTTGCGTGAAAAGTATTTTATGTACAATGTGTTCGCATTAAAGCCCTGCGAGCAGCAGCGTTTTCATTATTATTTCTAATATCTCCAGGTTCCATTAAAACTTGATGGGGTACACCAACTTTTGGATCAACTGGCGGTTCGTCATCGTTAGCTAAAATTGCTATATTATGTAGCACATAACAGGCTACAATAGTGGTCAAAGTAATGGGGTTTTAATTGTGCTATTTTATGTATTACACGTTTTATTATAACGTATGCTGTTGATTTGTACACAGCGAATGTGTCACCAAGTAATTGCTGAAATGTACCAGTGGCAAAATATTTCATGGTTAGTAAAATTTGATTTAATCCTGGGACAGGTTTTCGTCAGTCGGGTTCAATTTCAGGGCCGGTTAGGTCACACAACCACAGAATTGTTCGTTTTTCAAAACGAAATCTCATGTTAAATTCTTGGTCGTCGAATAATTCGAAAGGATTTGTTCTGTCTCGTAGAGCACGACGTCTCCGTGGAATTCTTTCTTCCTCTTCATCAGAAGACGTATCTATGCATTTTCAAATAAAAAATATAACCAATACAGCATTTTGATTTATTATGTACCTTGATTTCTTGAAATTTTGTCCCAATAATTTATTTATGTGAATAAAATAATAATAAATATATTTTTTAGTAGTTATTCCACTTCACTTTGACCTAAAACTCGAGTCAATTAACGATTTAATTGAGGTAGCTCCTTCAATTAATTTAATAGCGTGGTAATGGAGAAGTTAATGGCGATTAGCCGCTAATTTAGCTTCTATAAACTGTTTTCTAATTTAATCATGATTAACTGCTGTTTAACAACGCATTAACTTAATTCGCATTAAATATTTAATTTCGACGTTAATCGAAAATAGTGACATGACAAAAGAAAGTTAATGGCGCATTAACCTTTTAATTTGAATTAAATATTTAATTTGCTTTCTATAAGCTGACCCCTAATCTGTTAAATTTGTTAATTTCTAAGCTTTTTAGTGAATTTAATTTATGGTTGTTATCTAAACAATGGTTGGCGAAGGTTGACTCTGTTTTCTTGAAGTTGTAGCTTCCTTCATGTTCTTTTATTCTAGTACCAAAAGATCTCCCACTTTGGCCTACGTACACTTTATTACAATCCTCACATATTAACTTATATACACCCGAGTTCAACTTTTTGTCCGTTTTATCCTTATTGTTTTTTATTTACTTTCGAATAGAGTTGTTAGTTTTGAATGCTATTGTTTGGTTAGTAGATTTTTTAATTGTCGTACCTATTTTTTCGGAGCTTTTGCCTATATAAGTAATAGTGCTGTAGTTAATAGGTGTTCTTTGCATTCTAGGGTATATGGAGGAAAGTATTTTAGACTGTTTCATAAGAATTACCCTCACCATGTTTATAGAATAACCATTATTTAACGCGATAGTAATAATCCTGTTCTTTCCTACTTCAAAATTTTCTTTACTCATAGGGGTATTAATAAGTCTGAATCAATGATTTATAAGCCGCTAATTTATGAGTTATAAGATGAAAAGAACTAGCGGTAGTGTCAGTGTGTGTAGGTTTATGATATATAGCGAATTCGTGCTTATTGTGTTTGTGTGATATACTAAGGTCCAGGAAATTGATAGATTTGTTTATTTCCATTCCCATCGTAAATTTTATGTCAGGATGAATAGCATTAATGTCATTATTTATGTAGGGATTTAGCTTGTCTGTCGGTGCCTATGAAGCAAATTAGAATATCATCTACATATCTGACCCAGTACACGCAGTATTTAAACAATCGGTGTTTGCTAATGGTACTTTCGAGGTTGTCCATAAACATTTCGCCCAGTAATGGATAAGGGATCTTCCTTTGCCAATTCCCTCGTCTGTCTGTAGTATGCGCCTTGAAATTGATAATAATTTTGCTGTAAACACGTGTTAAGAGAATTTACCATTTCTGTTTTTAAGACCGGGTTGGTGTTATTATTTTCAAGTTTTAATTTGATTAATACTATAACCTCATTGGATGGTATACTCGGGAACAAATTAGTGCCGTCAAACGAAATGAGCTTACTACTTCTGGGTATTATTAAATTACAGATTTCGTTGGTTCATTCCTGTGCATTTTCTATGGCCAATTTTGGTTTAAATTGAGTATGTTCAAGTATAATTTTTATTAAGTGTTTGGAGAGATTTTTACAAGGGGCTTGTATATATGATACTGCAGGGCGGATGGGGTTATTTTCCTTGTGTAGTTTGTCTAGGGTGAATTAGGGTGCTGTGGATTCATTGTAATTAATTTAAATACATGGGTTTTATTAAATAAGCCTTCTGAGTTTTTTTATGGATTGTTTGGCTTTTTTTGGAATATTGCGGTAGAGTCTGATTTAATTTGGACAAAGGCATTGTTATGAAGGAAATCTTGAACTTTTTGTACGTATTCTACCTCTGTTATTGCGATGACTGTATTACCTTCATCAACTTTGGTGAAAGTAATGTTATCCTCAATTTTTTGTTTGTTTTCTTATCTTTACTCGGGTTAGGCTCGACATTGTTATTTTCTAATATGTTTTTAGCTATTTTATGTACTTTTTATAATTAACATTGAGTTTAAGTTTGCTTATGGCTAAACCAGCTTCCACGCCTAAGTTTTCCAGATGTTTTTAAGAGATGTTGTTTCGAACTCGATGTTATTAAATTTATAAGTTAACTGTGAATGTAATACCTTAAGGTGTATTGACAGATTGTCTCTGATGCTGTAGAGATTCTTCCGTTCTGCTTTTTTCCAGGTTTCTTGACCAATTTTCACTGCTTTTGTGGCTGCTACACTCTTGTGGTTGTTTTTAAGTTGTATGTGTATGGGTATCACCTTTTCTTCTATGCACTTGTGTAAAAGCCATGTATTCTGTTCGTTGATGTAGTATTTTAGTCGTAATATATGTAATATTAATTCTTATTTTAAGTTATTTGACCATGTTAAAACCATTATTTTTACAGCTGGTTTTTATATTTGACTCGATCACGTTTACCTTTACGTGGCCGTTATTCCATGGCGTTGGAGAGCATTGCATGAGCATATTTAGTTGTACGTAATATTTAAATGATTTGAAAAATGACAAACTCATTGTAGAGCTGGCCTTTAAGGTTGACGTGGGGTTCTGAGCATGTATTAACTTGGAATTTACCCATTGTCTTTTTAGAACAGTCCTATTTTTAAGTTCATCATTTGGGCACATTTGATTTAAGATTTGATTTGTATTTACGCAGTTCAGACAACATACAAGGAAGAATAATTAGGAATAACGGAAGATGATCGGAAATATACACGATATAGTAATAAGTAATCAAAAAATGAAGAAGATAATAAAAGAAATAGAAGAAGCGACTGAAGGGATAGAAGAAGCAGTGATGATACGAGGAAACATGAATGCAAGAACAGGAAGAGTGGAAAAGGTGGCGGGAATTACGGCATGGACGAGCGGGAATAATTGGAGTGAACATATGAAATATGTAGGAGAGAAAGCTAGAAGAGCGGAAGAAGGGATAGCAAGGAAGTTGTGGAGTAAACGACGTGAAATTTTGAGAAAGGATGAAAATATGGGAGGTGTGCTTGTGAGAAGCATACTAATGTACGGGGCCGAAGTGTGGGGCGTGAAGAAATAGAGAATGTTGGAGAAAAGATGGCACGGAGAATTGAAAAATACATTACATGTAGAAAGATCGACACCAGAGTACGTGGTATTGCAGGAGACAGGACAGGAAAAGGTGGCAATGGAGGCTGGCAGAAGGGTAGTAAGATATGAGGTGGGGAAACGGATGGAGGGTGAGGAGAGATTGGGAAAGATGGTGTTAAGGGAGATGATAAAATAGAAAAACAGGACAATCAAAATGGGAGGGGCATAGGAAGAACCTCTACCAAAGATTAGGATTAAGTGGAGAAGGGAAGTAAATGGAGAGAAATATATTGGAAAGATGGAACCAGGTAGAAGCACAAGGAAGAGAAGGGAGAATAAGGAAGGCAACATATAATAAGCGATATAAAGAAATTTGTACATATGGGGCTAGACCGGAATATTTGAAAGGGGGGGAGATCGGAGATGGAGGAAAGAGTGATAGCGAGATTCAGGTGCGGAAGTGAGGAGAGAAGCAACCAATATTGGATGGACGAAGAATATAGAAGGTGTAAGTTCTGCGACGGGGGGGAAAGATGAGTGGAAGCACTGGATAGAGGATTGTGAGGAGATGGAGTAAGGAGGAGAAAATAAATGGAAGAAACTGGAAAAAGATTTGGGATGAGACAGGAGGTGAATTGGAGATAATGAAGAAAATAAAGAAATTGACAGAGGAGAAAAGAGAAAAGGACCGGAGAGGAGAGATGCAGGGGGACGAAATGGACCAGGCACATGAAATTGTAAATATTGAAATAGTGGAATTGTAAAGAATGCCAATAAAAGTTGTTTTTTAAATAAAATTGAGATGAATTGAACAGTAGTGATTCTTGTACTAGTTTTTTATCTAGACTTCATAATTAGAGTTTTGTGGTTCTAATATATTCAAGTTAAATGTCACAAAATTCCAAGTGTCCAACATTTGATTAATTGCACTACAATTGTTCTTTTGCATTAGGGGGTTAACCTTGTATTCATGCTTTTTAAGGTTTATTGTAGTAAATGTAGCGAATATGTTTTTACAAGGTGTGTTGTGGTTTTTATAGTCAATCCCCAGTATATAGAAAGACGGCACTGATATCACGATAATTTTATTTAATATCATTTGTCATATTATTTTTTATTGCTTGTTAAGGATTTCCGAAAAAACTTATTGCAATAAACGTTAATATTACTAAAAGTGTTGCATTCAGCGACTGACTGCTTACGACACAAGACATATTGTGGAATCAGCTGTGAAACCGTTGGTTGTGTAGAATTGTCATTAAAATTACAGTTTTATTTCCACGTTCACAGTAACGAATCTTAATAAGAATCAAGTATGATAAAATTTCCTTATCCACGTCGTTCTCGTAGAGTTCCAAATTTAATATTTTAGAGCAAGTTGATTGCTAAAATAACAGAGAGCAACGGCTTGTTTTTCAGGGCGATTTCCATATTCTGTTCTCCATACTTACATTGTTTGGTGAATATCAATTTTCGAGATTGGTGTCACTTCACTTTACCTACAGCTGTTTCATATTTGTTTATTTCCAACATGTTGTTTTTCTAGGTGCTTTGTTCGTGTTCGGAGTGTCGTACTTCTGCAAATGAGCGAAGTATTTTTCACTATTATTGTCGTTTATATTCGGTATATTCATGTACAATCTCTTCGAAGTTCGTACCGGAGAGTATACGCTGATGTGTCCCCGTTCGTCGATGATGCCATGGAGTTTTATAATGCCGTTGCAAGTGAAGCTATCTGGCTTAGTTTTAATATCTTGTTTATATATACTATATATGTGTGTTGATATTTTGAGCGGATGCGATAAGAATTGTTACATGCTTACATAGGCGGGCAAGCAGATGATATAACTAAACCCAGACAGATTTTCTGCTAAAGCTTTATTGTCCTTGAGTGCTCCTTAGCCAGCAACCTATTGATATCCATTTCAGGACTTTATGAGGAAATAAATTCCAATTAGACCAAAGTAATAAAAATACGCGAGGACAACAAATCTGATGAAAGGTTGTATTGAAATGATGAAATTCGACACGTTTGGTGCCAAATTGTTCGATTTAATATCTGATAATATTTCTTCTTCTTAATCATGTGCCTTTCTGCCATTTGATTTTGAGTTGAGTTCATTTCTTCTTTCATGTGCATTGGTTTGTCCATTTCTTTTGGTACTTCCTTTCTTCCCTTATTCCTTTCCATTGTATTCCTCTTGTTTCTATTTCTTCCTTTATTTTGTTTCATATACTCCTCTTGATTGTCTTCCTTCACATGGCGAAACCATTGTAATTTCTTGCCCATGTCTTATAGTTGATCGGTTCGATTCTGAGTTGTATGAATATTTCATCACGTGTCTTTTCTTTTCGTGTTCTGCTTTTAAATTTCCTAAGTAATCTAATCTCCACTACATTTATTTTTTATCTATATTTTTATGCTCCCAAATATGTCTCTTTTACTTGGTATATCGTATGCTTTTGAGTTTTTATGTATGTTTTCATGTTTATTTTGTTCGGTTCCTCTGATATATTTATGTGCTTCAGATTCTGGCAGATTTACCATATAGTCAGTTCTGAGCTTTTCATTTCTTCCATCTTTCTGAATGTGTTTTACAAGTTCCTCATCTCTTTCTTCCTTTATTGCATCGTTAATTGTAGCTGAAGAAATCAGTGGCCTCATCATCCACCCCAGTCTAACTATATCTGTTTTGAATTGACCCGAAATTTAAATGTTAATTCTGACATGGTTCTCGTTATCTTTGTACATTGCCTTTACTATTTCAGTTATTTCCATGTTGTTCAATGATCTGCATTATTATACCTTATAAATATAAGATCTTCGGTGGCTTCTGCTCCTGCAGCATTTAGTTTCCTCTATTATATGATTGTTCTTATTCTTTTTTCGACAATATTGCTAATATTTTTCCCGACATACTCAGTAGAGTACGTCTTCTATTGTGTTTACATTCTCTTTTATCTTCGGTTTTATACATTGGGAATACTATTCCTGTTTTCCAAACTTTTGGCACTTCTTTGCCAATTAATATTATATTCAAGATATCTTTCAGTTCCTCTAAACCCTCTCTAACCTGGTATTTTATCATATGTGGTGTTATCTGGTCATTCATCTTCTGTTATTTGTTTTATTCCATGCATCTTCATTCTCTTCTTCATTTCTCCTTTATATTGCGTAGTTCTTCAAAATATTGCTTCCTTCTTCTCATAATTTCCTTCTTCGCCATTGTCTTTTGCATAGTATATCCTTTTTCCCTTTTTAGTCGCTCTCTTTCCATAGAAGAATTTCTGGTTTGCCCTGTGATTTTTGTTCTTTTTTCTCCAACGTTTCCTTCTTTAACTGCTATTTTTATTACTAACTGGATGACCCGGTGAACTTTGTATCACCTACATATATTGTAGGTGTCAACTGATTTGTAAGGAAGCAACTCTCCTAGAAGAAAATTCTGAATGGTCGCATTGAGGTCATTGACATCTTGTTGTCAGCGAATTATGGTTTCTGAACTGTTGTTCTATGTCCCTAAAAACACGCTGAATATGCTCTTTTGAGTCGACGAAGTGAAAAAAAAAAAACGAGGGCAGTGTAATTAATCCGGCCGAGGTGTCAACTGCGACTTTACCATTTCCAATATCTAATAACTGCTTCGAAAACATAATCGCAGATTGATTTTGTTGCAAAAACACTCGCGTTAATTGGAATATTTTTACATGCCGCCACAAATTAGATGATTTTAAGTATGCGCTTAGTTCATCAGCAACAATTGATCGGGGAATAATTGGAAGAGTCTGACGAAAATCACCAGACAACCGGAATCATGGCTCCACCAAAAATGTTTTGGTTGTCACGAAGATCTTTTAACGTTCTGTCCGGTGCCTCCAGTGACCTCTTGTTGGCCATCGTACATTCATCCCAAACGATCAATTTGCATATCTGTGGAATCTTCGCCATTGCGCTGTTTTTGGCGATGTTGCAAACTGGTGCTTCGTTGTTTTGCATGTTTAATGATAACGTCAAGGCAGCATGTGCAGTTCTTCCAGTTTCTAACACTGTTGCAGCTATTTCAGATGAAGCCAACGCTAGGGCTACTTCATTTTGCGATCTGATCTTTGCCAAGAGCAAAGAAATTGGGCACGTTTTCCAGTCCCCACCGGAAGCATCAAGGAAGTAAAGTCCACCAGATCCACTGTTCACAGCTTCCATCACTAACTAACTAAATAATTATGGTATACTACCTTTAAAGTGGGCATGACATTTTCCTGTACAATACTCGTTGCGCCAAGCGATGTCATTTGAAAGCAATTGTTATATTTTTGGATGTTGGCCAAGAAATGTTTAGAGTTATTTTCCATCCCAGAAACTAATGAGCGTAATGGATCTGGTGGTAGGACCAATTGTGGCAATTTTACTTTACTACCAGCATAACATAATCCAGTAGATTCACCGCTGTATTTTAATGCTTTACAATATTGACAAATGGTTGTCATTTCCACAATTGTTACGGCTTGGCCGGCACAATAATCTATTTCATTGTGTCGTGCTCGGTGTTGTGTTTGGTGTGTACGAACTCATTCCATTCTAAGCCTATCAACTTCATTATTATTCACTGTAGAACGCAATTCTGCCATACGAATGTTATCATTATCTGTCTCTCGCTGGTCGTCAGTGCGGTTTGCACGTGAGGTAGCTCGTCGCACATTTGATTGACTTCGACGACCTCGACCTTCGAAGTCAGGTCGTTTTCTCCTTGGCATTTTAAAACAATAACAGTAACTAAAGTGTTCTCACGCACTAACATACTATGATGATAGATTTTAATAATCGTCTTGAAATTTATTTATTTATTTTCTTTTTTCGACAACCAACTGACACATTTACACTTTTGCACTTTTTTATTTCTAAAACAGAACTGATTTCTATTGCAACAAAACAAACAAAAGAGATCGAACCACATACTACAGCTATGAAACAGACAAAATTCTGCACACACCTATAAATATTTAACAACCAAGTGACATTTTATTATTTCAAAAAAGACAGCAGACCTCAAATTCCACAGCTAGGAACATTTTGTAGTGGAAAATTAAATTGTCGTTTTCAGTATTTTCCGTTACTTATTATTTATGTTTCTAACCATTTAAAACTTCCCTGAACTTCCACAAATATTTGAAGATCGAAATTAGTCAAATCGGTCCAGCTGTTCTCGAGTTTTAGCGACACAAACGAACATCAATTGATTTTTATAGATATAGATATCTCCTGTTTATATTTCCTACGCCCTTCTCGCCTCTTCTTTATAATTAAGTAGTTTTTTCATGCCTTTTTGCTTTTTTATTATTTTTCGCATTTCTCTTCATATTTAGGTTGGTTTAAAGATCATTTTCTTGAATATTGCCCATTTCACTTCTTTTTCGACCACTCGGGGATTAATTTCTCTTCTGTTATCTAGCCATGCATTCCTTGTTTTCTTCTGGTTTCTCTTATTTACTTCAAGTATATTCCATAAGTGCTTAGTTTCTACTCGAGTATATATATTTAGATCCCCTTAAATTTACTCTCCGTTTACTTCCTTGTTAATTACTTAGCCTATTGCCCGGTTTCACAAATGACTGTCAAATGGTGGATTAGTTAACAAGCCTTTAAGACTCTTCAAAACCAAAACATTGGTAATTTTGCTTTTTACTGTTCGTCAAGGAAAAAGACTCGTTAACGAATCGTCAAACTTTTGACGATACGTTAACAAGCTGTTAACGACCGACTAGTGTTTGTGAAACCGGGCATATATGTTTTAACTATTAATATTAATGTATATAATCCGTTTCTATACTCAATTTTTACTTGTTTAGCCGTCTGTATTTTATATTTGAAAATTACTGTCGGGAGATTAGCTCCGAAATGCTCACTTTCTCCGCCGTACGCTCGTAATAACTCTCGAATTTCGCTTCGCTTGCCGGCTGTTAGGTAATGTTCCAGCTTTAATTGATTTACATTTGTTGCGAAGAAGGAGAGCTGGTTATAATTGATACTGACACACTTGCTTGCCAAAATTATCTTCAAACTGGATTTTAATTTTATTTATAGTCCGGAAACGATTTGGTGGAGTAGCAAATTTTATTATGTTGTTTTGGAGACGCGTAACACTTTATAATTGAATTTCGGAGACGATCTTAAATTTGAATTGTAATACTTACTGGGATTAATTTTTATGTGTTATTCTTTATGTTGGCGCTTGAGATATTCCGCTTCTTTTGGTTTCGTTTATCGTCGCAAATTATGAAAAGTGCACTGAATAAGAATTCAGGCACTAAGTACAGAAGCTTTATAAATTTATTTTTTATATGTGTACTGACAATGTATGGCAATGTATGACAACTTAATAAAAAAAAAATGAGTAAAAATCATTACATCAGTACAACGCGCTAGATCACAAGACATTACAGCTATTAATGTTATTCTAAATATAATGTGTTATATTTTCGTTGAATATTGTAGACGAAGTATTGGTAATAAAAATACTGTTTTGGACTTCCATTCGCCTGTATATTGAAAAAATCGTTTCCAAAATACACATATACTAAATAAAGAAAATGAAATAACTAAATATTCGACTGTTGCCGCCTTCAGGTAAACTAACTGAGTTAGTGAACTAACACACACATGTGTATTTTGTAAACAATGTTTTCAATATACAAGCGAATGGAAGTCCAAAACAGGATTTTTAATGATAGCTAAAATAGTCCTGCATTTTTAGATTAAGATTACATTTTCTTTTGCATTTGCGAAATTTGTCTTGTATTCACAAAACAAAAACAAATAGACAATAATTATGCTCTTGTGCCAAACATCAAAATCTTGAGAAGTTATTTAAGAAAATTAATCTGTCATAGCCCAGGAAGGCTGGATGTGATATGTAGACCGGTGAGAAAACTCTGAATTTAAAATATGACTGTTAGCGACAGCTTTGATCACAGGGGAATTGACCAATTTTTCAATTTTCTCCAACGCCTTGTCGTTACCATGCATATCGGTCTATATGCATGCCATGCATATAGACCGACATAACAGAACAAATATTTGCACTTATGCGCCGACAGATTATTTAAGGTCAATTATGCGAATGCCTCGTGAGAAACAAATCGCGTTTTATGTGCAAATGTCACCGTTCATGCACTTTGACACGCAATATTATAATCGGTTAGTAATCTAAGACAAATCTATATGGTCTAAAACTGTGGCGTCAGTGCCGAAGGCCGTATCTTACAAAGGGCATAAAAATCGATTACGTGTAGAATGTAATGGATAATAAATTGTGACATAATGGATTCAGCAGATACAACATAATATATTCGAGCTTTTGTGAAGTGTTTAGTTTATAGATATATGTAGCGGTATTCAGATTTAGTTGAACAATATTTTTCCAAATTTATACAAATATATATATATATATCAAAACTTGATTCTTAATTTCGTTTAATGTCAGGGTTTTTTTATTCAAATTTTTAATATATCTATCTGGCCGATCGAAGGATTAAGCGAACAAGGAACCGTCTGCTTTCTAAATTTACATTTATTCCCGACGTCTTGTTAGTATTCTCCGTCATCATCCACAAGAGATCTTTACCACTGATCCCACTGACAAACTCGATCGACCACGAGCTTTCGTAGTCGACCAATTCCGTAATGTCATCATTGTGTTTATATTGTTTGTCTTGAGATAATTGTAAATTGTCTTTCCTAGTCAGCAAGCCTAGGGCCGATGCACATCTCTTAATGCACTAATTAATAAAAAAGACTTTTTTTATTTAATTCGTTTATTATAGTCAAAGTGTACCATTATTGTGTAACCACAATTGCATACGCATGCATGTCAATCAATCCGAATTACAACTGCGAGTGCTTAGAGCTTAGGGTGAAGCAAAACTCACGTTCTATATTGCCGCGTACACCTACAGAATATAAAAGAGTGCTCAGCAACATCACCCAGGTAAAGTTTAACCTGAAAGTATACAGATGTCAAGTTCTGATTCTTGAACACCTCGGAGGATTTTTGCTTCCCTCGTCCAACAAACCAGAAACCCTTACACACTTCCATTTTAGTATAATTGCCACTCAATGATTGTATATTGTTTTGAGTTAACACTCACGATAATTTTCTTGAATGGAAACCCAATTTTTTTTGTTGGGAAAGGGCTTTGTATATTCGAAGGAATTATTTTAAAATCGTATAAAATGAATAAATACGTGGCATCAAACATAACCTTTCATACTTCACGTTCATTTATGGATGATCTTATATCCATAAATGGGTCGTAGAAGTTATTTAGCCAGATTAAACTTTCCAATTCAAATAAACTCGTCTTATTTTTAAATTTTAGATATTTGCTTATCAAAACCCTTATTATACAATCGCCGTTTGATTTGAGACGGAAAGGATGTTTAAAAAGTAATATATCAAATGCTTATAAATCACTAATCCAATAACATCTTGGGTTCGACAGTAAAAGTAGCCTATTTTCGTAGTAAATCTCAGACCTATTTACTTAAAGAAATTCGAATTTCAAAGCTTGCAGTTAGTTTTCAAAATTACATTTGATAAAAATGGCACGGTTTCGAGACAATCACCCATATTTCCGGTTTCAAAGCGTATACTAAAGCAGTGCTTGGAGGCCATTTGCATCCAGATATTGCACGCCACTTTGACCTTTGAAAAATCAGGTAAATAATATTATAATATAATAAATATTATGGCAGTTCGAATAATGCAATTATTTAGAATGTATATATGATATATGAAATATAATTAGTATAAATGTAATTATAAATTAGAATAATTTTTACTACATTTATATAATTTAAATCGTAAATTATATTCAAATACACGATTTATTCGCTTTGCGAGAGCAGCGAGCATGACTCCGAGACGTGACTCACAGCACCTGGTCCGCGCAAGGCGACTTGATGATGCAAAGGCGCACGAAAATTCGCTTTGGTAACAATTTGCGTTCAACCACCACGTAAAACCGGCATAGCAACTTCTGGACGTTTTAAACATCCAATATCTCGGCTTTTGTGATTTGAGGTAAAATTTAGATTAAAGTTTAAAAATAATGTAAAATAGCACCGGGTATATAAGCAGACTGGTATCGGCACAGTTTATTCGATTCAGTCCTCAACGTCGCATCGCTTGCGACAATAATATTCGAAACTCCAGAAGTAGAAATCACTAAGTGCTTTTTAACCCAGATGTTCCTAAAACTAAGGTATGCTACACAGGAGTATAATTTTTCTTGAAAGCTTAGTAGAATATGTCAAAAAGACAACAAAGACTACAAAAAAATTGGTGTTCTACATGTAGTACATCAGGAAAATGATTGATGGTAATAACAGAATTAGTGTCTCGTGTGATAACCTAGAAAACACTGCACATGAACTGCAATATCACATTTTTGACACCTCGTTGTCGCACGTTCGTGGCACTGGCCACATATTGTCTATTTTGGTTGGCGAATGACATAATGATCAATTTGATCATATCTAATGTCGATATTTTCATGTCTAGAAGGGCGACCTCTTTGATATGAAAAGGGTTTTTTTGTTTTGAGAAAGGATTGCAGTGGCAATTCTTTTGCGAAAACTTAGTTGATCCATTTTTCCACCGTCATTAGGATATAACTGCCAGGGGTTGTTTATTTGAAGTCATTCGTACAGTTGCATAAGCGCAAATGAACGACTTGCGACTGATATTGCGCTGGGTGGCTTATTTGAACTGATTCGTGCGCGCTGCTTGAAAAGTATGATCGAAAATTCAGCTGTTTATTTGCGATTGGGTAAACGTCAGTCGTAATTTCAATTCGATTGCCATTCATCTAGGAAAAAGTATGAATTTGAACAATTTAGTGCAATTGAAAGCTGTTGCTGCTGTTGAATTAGCAGAAAATTTTTACCAGAAGACATAAAAGACCGCGAATTTTATATACGGAATTGTCGAACAGAGAATTAAAAAAAAATTTCGTCTTAATAAGGAAACTTTTGACCTGCTCTTTGAATAAATTGAAACTTATTTGGTAGAACCAAGCAGAGCTTCGACCATTTCAAAAGAGACAAAGGTAAGTAGATATTATAACTAATATTCCTTTATTTTTTCATATTGTCTAAAATTTAATTAGATATTGTCGGCTCTAAATCTTTTGGGAAGCGGAAGCTACCAAAATGAAATTGGCAATAGCTTTGCCATAGGTCTGAGTACCTATAGTGTTAGCAAAGCCCTTCACGAGGTAATTGAAGCTCTAAATCAGCCTCGAATTTTAAATAAATATATTAAATTTCCATGTACAACTGAAGAATTAAATCAGATTCGAAAACAGTAAGTAAATGTAGTTTTATTATTTGTTTAATAAAGAAATCATTATTACTTTAGATACTTCACAAAATTTAGAATTCCAGGAGTTGTTGGGTACATTGATTGTACACTTGTGGCAATCCATTCACCTAATACTCATGATCCAGATTATCCGGAATACGTTTATGTGAACAGAAAGGGCCACCATTCCATAAACGTACAAGTAGTTTACTTCTACTGCTTTCTTTTCTAAATATTTTATATCTATTTTTCATGGAATTAAGACTAATTTTATTTTTATTTAGATGTGCGACCCTGATTTGAAAATTTTACATGTAAATGTACCAATAACAAATTTATTTGGAGCAATAGTAACATTTCAGAATTTTTCGAAACCATACATAATCGAGGTCAAAAAGATATCATTTATTAGGTAAGAAGATGTGGGCAACTTAAAAGATTCTATTGGTAGGACCGCTTTTATATATTAGACATTGCTAATAATAAATTGGGAGGAGGCAATTATAAAAAAAATGCTACTTTAGAGTGTTAATTACTATAAATAGTAGAATGAATGTTAATAATTCTAGGAGACTCTGGATATCCACTAAGATCTTGGCTTCTTATTCCATTTGGAAATCCCGAGGAAGAAAGTCCAGAAGAAACATTCAACAAATGTCACAAAAGATGCAGGGCAACAATTGAACGATGTAATGGAGTACTCAAAGGCAGATTTAGATGCCTTTGCAAAGAAAGAACTCTTCATTACAGTCCCCAGTTTGCTTACCAAATTATTAACGCTTGTTGTGTATTACACAACATGTGTGTCATAAATAACGTTGAATTCGATGAGAATGAGGTTTATGTCGAAGACGTTGATGATCATAATGTACAGTCGAATGCAAAAAAAAGTAGACACGAAATTTTCGGCTGCTTGAACAAACTTGATATTAGCAATGTCATGTAAACGTCAGTATTGTCATTTCAGTGATATTTTAATGAATTGGTGAGCCGTAAGCGTAGGTACCCCGAACCACCGTTACTGAATAAATAAGCCAAATATCACGTGGATTAAGAAAACTTACTGAGAAAAGCCACATTTATACAACAACAATTTGAGGAAAATCAATTACAGGAAACTGTTTTTGTCTACTTTTTTTTGCATTCGACTGTAGTACAAGATCAAGCTGTTGCTAATCGAAATGTAAATCGAGTATATCCACTGCTTGGAGAAGGACGACGAAAGAGAGATAACATTGTACACAATTATTTTATTCATTAATAACTACATACATTTATAAATTTCAAAATGTTGTATGCTTATTTATGTACTGCTACTAATTAATTATATTATATTCAATTATAATATAAATAAATCAATTATATTCAAAAACTAAAATTAATGAAATAATTAGCTAAGTTTTTAAAAATAACACTAATTTAAATTATTTGATATTTGAAAAAGAGCAGCAGCTACTGCTTCAAGAGCTGCATTTAAAATATCGGCAGCTTCCTGCCATGGTTTTTGGCCATCCTTAAAACTAAAACTAGTGCTAAATTTGCCGCTTATTAGTTTAGGATACCTTTTTACAAATTCCGCAATAAGTTCCTTTTGTTCGGAACTTGCATTCGCGCAACGTTTTGGAATTTGCGATGACAACTGACCAAAGCAAATATTTTGAGTGAAGTACCTGTCAAAATTAGCTACGTTGCCACATAGATCCTTCGCAATCTAGAAATCCGTGCATCTCAAATTTCGAACGCTGTCAAATAAGACCCTCATCGCAACTTTTTGATTCGTATGCGAACTCTGGCAATCGCAAATATACGCAGTAGCAACTTTGCGAATAACTTCAAATAAACCCACCCAGCCGTTTTGGATTCCTAGATCAATACGATGTGTTATTAGGGAAAAATGCAATTTTTCCACGGATTGCGATATGTTTTAATCAGAGCGGTCGCCCCCACCCATATTGGCATTGTATAAATGGATGTGGTTGTGTGACCTGTAATAATCAGTAATCATTATGTATGACAAGACGTATGTATAGAATATTAACCTGCACATTTTGCTTTCCTTTCATGAATATCGCTTGACATTGTGAAGGGGTTCGATTCCAGCATAGTTTGAACATAATGATACCAAGCTGTTATCGTTCCATTTGACAGCGATAGTATTTTGGTCAGCTATTTCTTTAAAATCATACGAACCACGTTCTTCTTTTTTGAACATTTTACTGTCAACTAAGGAGTTCCCAGGCAAGCGGTTTTCCCGCACTGTCCCGGTTGCATAAAAACCTTTATCAGTGAGCACTTCAACTAAAGAAATCGATGTAAAAAAGTTATCGAAAAATAAATGAATCTTTTCGTCAGGCCATTTCTTTCGTAGAGCATCTGCATACTCTAAAACTTCATCAGCTCTAACACCATAATCACCATACATAGTACTAATATTCGTAGATATGCTTTGATGGGGTTCAAACCAATAGACATAGCCAACTCTACTTGCTCCCACCCAGAGCTTATACCCGTACCTAATGGGTTTACCTTTCATGAACTGCTTAGCACCATGCCTACCGTAATACGGTACCATAGCTTCATCAACAGAGTGATTTTTTTGCTGTAATCTACCGTGTTCCATAAATTTCTTATTGAGATGTTGAAACAACGGTCGTAACTTGGTACACTTGTCTTTAGGATCCAAAGCGTTGTTATCTTAAACATGGGTATTAGACATGATAAAATCAAATTGGTCCCTGGTAATTGATTCGACGACAAGTTCATTGTGAGCGACTCTTTCTCGTTCCCAAAACATTTTACGTCTAGGCACAGGTACGTAACCGCTCAAAATAAGTGTACCTATGAAAGCTCTCATTTCAGTGGCCGTAGCAGTTTGTGTGCGATTTCTTTGCTGTGCGTATCTGTTAGTTTCAGAAACAATTACACCTATAATATTATCATCAAAAAAATCATAAAAATATTCCAAAGGGCTTTTGAGACATGAATGAACTACATTTTCTGGCTCTAACAAATTTTGCCGATCTGAAGCTATTATATCTTGTTTCACCCATTGGTAAATTTTCTTCTTTTTCATTTTCTTCTTTTCCACTCTTTCAGCAATATTTAAAGTGGCAAAACGTGACAAGGGCAGATCATCATCTGATGAAAATTCATCTTCTGGTTTACTGCCAAATAGCTTTATTTCCGCAGGAGCACTGAGTTGCGAACCTGGTAGGTTGTCAATTTCAACCACATCGTCATCACCTGAATCCTCGTCGGTTATATCCTCACAAGCATTTACTGGAGGAAATACTGTCACTTCTTCTACATTGCCTAATATTTCATCATTTTCTTCTAACATGCTCAAGGCCTCATGCCGAGAAAATTCCATAAAGCCAAAAACAAAGCATATATTCCTAATGTATATATCAAATTCTACATCATTTGTCTTTATATATTGAGAGTAATTAGAACTCAAAATTAATTTTAAGGTTATGTAAATAACTTACCTAACAAATGTGTGAAATGCATGAGAGTAATTTCGTTTCGGTAAGTCGCTCTGTTTATGAATTTTACTTTAAGTCTTTTTGTAATTAGATTTCCTATCATTAGAGTAAATAATGTTTTACACCCCAATTTTGTATTGTCGAATGTTTTTATGCACACAATTTGAAATATGTAATCATAATTTAATTTAATTAATTTTCTCTCAATTGTTATAGATATAGGAAAAATAAAAATTCTTCCTCAGAATTCAATAACTCAAATAAGAGTCGAAACGTTAATGGAAAAAAATCATTAGTTTAATTAATTATTATCAGAAAACCCAATAACCTCCACATACCTATATATATATATATATATATATATATATATATATATACAGGATTTTTCAATAAGTACTTTGTTTATTAAAACAAAATAAAACAAAGAATTTAGATGAAATTGATTGAAATTTTTATTGCATTAGAAAGAGTAAGGTTTGAATTATAAATGAAAAATGATAGCGGACAGATGTCCAACACGACCATGCATACAGGTGTCAAATCTTTCCAGCCGAATTTTCGAAAAATAAATGGCCCAATCACTCTTCCAGACCACATAGCGCACTATACATTGACACATTCAGCATGCAAAGGCTTCTCAATAATTACTCTTGGATTTTCAGAAGCCCAAATGCGGCAATTTGCTTGTTGACGTGTCCAGATAAATGAAAATGGGCTTCGCCTGAAAAAATGATTTTTGCAGAACCTTGAATGAATTCAGCAAATCAACGGCGAAGTGAATGATTGACCAGCTTCAGTTCATGCACCAGTTGCATCTGGTAAGGCTTCAACGCCAAATTCTCACACAAAATTCCCAGAAGGACGATTATGTTGACCGAAAATATCACGAATTTTACGAAATGTAGCTTTTACAGATTCATCAATTACATAGTGGATTTTTAATATCGTAATACGATTTTCGAGCTACATTGCATTCATTGTTACAATTGCCGAAGCTTCTACTGCTGATATATCGTAAAGTAAAATGTCAAAACTGTCATTCCAATATGACCCTGTTGGAAAGCAAAGTTCTTGTTGCAAAACCCTTTATATGCATATACCACTTACCAAAAATGTAAATCAAGTTAATAATTAAAAAACATTTTTTGAAGACAGTAACACAGAAGACAGTAAATGTTAAAATAAATTTCAGGATAACGCAAATCAAAACCAACATAATTAATTCAACAGAACAAACATATTAAAATAAGAGCGTATCAATGATGACTAACTTTAAAATGCAAAAACAAATCCACAGAAATGGCAGTCAAAGATAGTTTTCATTATATATGGCCGTTTTCTTGTATATTTATTTTAATACCGTGGTCAGTATGAGTAACAGTAGGCAACCAAATAAGCTAATTTAATATGAGATTGTAAAACTTAGATAACAACATATTCTCACTATTGATTGTATTGGGAGTTTTATTTATGTACATGGATTCCATGGTCAATCTTTTAGCTAAATTACACTGGCTGTGCAATACTATGGGGTTGGAATAATTAAAACTATCTTTATATCTATAAGCATGTGGACATAGGGCAGCAATTTCCGATTGTTTTTCCTTTTTCTAACATTATTACAATCCTGCCAATGATTTTGGATTCTTCGCTTAAGATATTGTTTGGTTTGGGCCGATATGTGACACGTTGCAATTATTACATTGCAATTTATAAATAAAGTTGGATTGTAAAACTGGGGGTGTTTTTGCTTTTAATTTTGAATATAAGGACACTATTATTGTGGTATTATAAATTATTTCGTATTATTTACGATGCGGTATAATTTTTCGGATAAGCCCATAATATATGGGAATGAATAATTTTTTTCACCTATTTGTCTTTGTTAGCTTTCGTATCTTTCTGGCTACTGGTACCGTGGTAATAATTAAGTCGAATAATTGTTAAGATTTAAAATTTCATGGATCTTAACTGTATTGTCATTATGGAATTTATTGCTACTGAGTTTCTCAATACGGTTCTTTAAAGCAAATACGGTGTTAATTTTTTGCCTCATTGGAAGTTGTGAGGTAAAATTCAATAGCCTGTCGGAACTTGTTGGTTTTGAATACCACATGGTTGCCTGTGTCTGATCTGGGTTTCTAATGATTAAAGTATCCATAAATGGTAATTTATTGTTATGTTCCATTTCTAAAGTAAAATGTAATTTGGATGAAATGGATTGAAAAGGCCTAACATTAATTACGTACATATATTGTTGCGGAACAGATGTAAAAAATGTTATCAACGTATAAATATAAGAAGGGAAGATCTATAGGAAGTGATGCGATAACATAAACCAAAAGCTTGTTCATTACCAATGATGCAAGAATAAGCGAACAAGTATGGTATGAAATTGTAGATTAGGCCATTCCTACTGTATGGTATTTAGTACCAATTTGTGAGGTATATTAGTAAACAAGGATATTACGTCCAAGGAGACCAGTACGTGATCATTGGATAATTTAATATCGCTGATTTTATTGACAAAGGTAAATGAATCTTTTATAACTTACGTAGATGTAGGTAATACATTGTGCAATATATTAGAAATAAAAACAGACATATGTGGGAGAATCCGGACATGAAACTATAGGTCTAATTGGGTTACCCGGTTTGTAAACTCTAATCAATTAATTTCGGAAAATCACCATTGTTACATATTAATTTATTGTATTGGTTATCATAGTTTTTTGTTTTAATTCTTTAACGAGATTATTATTTTTTGTCTTGTGCAATGCTTGTTTGGCCTTCTTGTTCAGAGAATAGATTTCCTTATCTTTGAGCAAATCATTTTATTATCACAATCTATTGCTCAGGGCCTGTTTTTGTAATAAATAAATGCCGTTACACTAGGCAACCCAGTTCACCTTTGTGTTTTGGCTTTAGCAACGTTTGTTTATCGCGATATTTTCTTGTTCAGAACCTCCAAAGAAAACACGTTTTGATTTCTCACCTTTTAAAATTTCGTTTACAAAAATATGTTCCTTTTTTCCTAGGTGAAATTTATTTTGTCGTGTTGGAGATGTGTGAGGAAGGACTTGAATTCGAGTCCAGTGGCCAGATAATGAACGTGTCGTACAAATAACTTAGCCACACTTTCGGTTTCTTCGGGGCTGTATGTAGCGCTTTCTCTTCGAAGTCTTCCATACAAATGTACGCTATTGCCGGTGATAGAGGGTTGCCCATTGGTGCTCCTTCCGTTTGTCATTATCTGTGTCCATCGTATATGACAAAATGTGCTGTCAATGAAGTCTGATTAAATCGATGATGTATGAAGGTGGTCAGCACTTTTCTTCTATGATCGTTACCACTTTTTTTGGGTGAACAGTGATGTCACGCCGAAATTTACTATGGTCTGTGGGTTGTATTTTGATGTCCTTGATCATCTCTAGGAAGTGTTTGGCATTTTAACGTATGACTTTATGCATTCCGTATTTGGTTGCAGTTGTTGTGCTAAATGCCTCGTGACTCCACCGGGCTCACAATCGTAGCTTCATCCTTGTCAATCTTGGGTAACCAGTATAGTTTGGGACATTGCGATGATTCCTATGACGATGCCGAGACCAAAAGATCATTCCGGTATGTTGCAGATTGTCGTTTCATACAAAGACAAGAATAACAACAAACATTCTGAACAAGACATGTTCAGGGACACCGTCCAGAAAACAAGAAAACATATACTTGAAACGGACTCGGAGGTAGTTAGACTAAACTAAGCAACAAAATACATCCGGCGCTATGGCAAATAATCGATACATTAGCCAACTTCAAAGCAGAAACTGAAAAAACAAAAAAGAGCAACACGCACAAAAACGACTACAAGCATCTGAAAAACAATAAAGTAAAATCGGGGAGATCCGGCTGGCAGGATCACAATATTTTTGTTCTCATTGAGCATTTTCAGTGTTCTGGACTTGTCTCTTCTAAGATTTGACCAAAATGTCAAATTTCGGTCGCGAAAACAATTAATTGTAACGGGTAAATTGCAACATATACATTCACGATCGACGGATCGACTCGACTGGGACTGACTGGAATTAAAGAGGTGCAGAGTTGATTCACTGTTTGTAATTAAGGTCGCAGTGTAGTTTTATTGTCAAAACACAATTAAATAATCGTGTTTTGATTAATATTACAATTACAGCACGATTTCAGTGAAAATTATTTTATGAAAATTGGCAAATCCTAAAAAGGTGAAGAACGCTGATTCAGAACGTTATGAAACTAATCTAACAACTAATTATTATTGCTTTTTCGTATACATAAATTTTACAGTGATACGAGATTTAATTTTGTATGTTGTTTGAAAATATCTTTTTATATTATCACATTTTAAATGCTCTACTTTTTCCGGTTACAAATGTGGGAAATGTGCCAACCGCGACGTTGTATGATGGAGCGCTATTTGGCGAGTATACGTAATTACATGCTCCTGCACGTAAAAATGCAATGGAATTTTCTAGCATTAACTGCGTACAATATGCAATTTTTACACTAATAACAATTCCGTGGAGCCTGGATGTAAATGCTAAAGATACATTATAACACGGAGGTACGAATATATTTCATTTCTGCTATTTCAATATGTCATTCGGTTTTCCTAACCGACATTTTTAGATCCATAACAAGATCGTTGATACAATGTAATCGACAATGAATTAAAGTAATTGATTAACGAGCCTGCGAAGTTAATGGTTTCTTGTTCCTTTACAATATACGATATATGAAATAGTTATTATGGTTCGTTGCATTTTTATTTCACGTCAACGCACAGATGCATCCATTCTTGTTACGTTTTAGTGGTTTTATTTCCCGCTTACAGAAAAAATTTGCAACAAGTACCGTCTCCTATGGAAAATCAATGTAAATTGTATATCATTATAAAATAATAAATAGACCAATTTTAATTTGAAGTTCCTTCGTAACTAAATTATTTTTGTGCGTTTAGAGGTTTGTGGAAATCGCTCGAATGAAGTTAATCCAGCCATTGAGCTGAGGAAAACACAGCTAATTGTGCATTCATTATACATAAAACGACCATACGGATTGGTATCGTTAATGCAGGAGCAATACCTATCAACTGTAGCCGGTCGTGACCACAGACAGAATACACCGGCTAAGATAATTACGTTCGGGTCGCTAGGGTGTTAACACGTAGTGAACACAAATCTAACCGGATTCTTGGCGTATAAAGTAACACTGTTATATACTTGTTACTGCCTTTCATATACGCCGCAACAAGATTGAATAGTAATAGGTTTTATTTATTTGCAAAATATAAAAAATAATAAATTACAAAAATCATATTTGTACATAGAAAACTGTACTACTGGCAATGTATTACATTCAGTGAACATGTTGATTATTGAACTGGGGCGTTTGCCTAAATTTCTACGTCGTGCAATATCACTGGCAATTGAACACCGCCATTGTTTTCCTTAAAGCCGTAATGTTGTAGAAATTGCTCAATTACGCCGGCCTTGAAAAACTCATAACCGTTGCGATTGTAAGAGAAGCTGCAAAGACATAAAATGGCGTTATAGATGTAGTTATAGTGCGAATCAAAGTCAATGTCGTTACATGAGAAATTCTCTTATATTCGTTCTCGCAACTCTGACGACCGATTGCGACGGATAGTTGAGATTTATTGCATCGTCAGGGAGCTCAACGTAACTCGTTTATAAAAGACTTTATTTAATGGTTCAATAGCAAATTTGTAAGCCTGTAAACCATTCGTGGCTTGCAAGAGAGTGCACGATGTAACACATTGCATTGTACAGTTTATAAATTAGGGCATAAGAGTAAAATCTGAGAAAAAAACTATACAAACAAATTACAAATGAAAATGTATATTTGATAAGTGTAGTTAATTAATTATAATACAATAAGTATGATGAACTCTTTGGCGAAGAATCAAACGTAGAAAATCTCACCTGTCCACCGACACCTAGGCGTGAGTAAGAAGATTGGACCGTTGCCGCAAGGCTCACTGATGTACCCTGGATGCCGGAGGGATGTTCCGGATACAAAAAAAAGTCACCCTCATGTTTTCCATCAACTTGGGCGATATCGTTGAGATATTAGAGGGAGTGGACTTCTTTCCATGTCGGGCAGCACAAACAGACGAGATGTCCCGCTGGGAGCTCCGTTCCCACTAGTGCACGAGCAGCGAATTCCATTGTTGGGAAACACCATTTCTAATAACGAGAACCGAGGCAGTAGACGGACTAGGAGGTTACAATCTAACGTATACCATTAGCTTTATAATTAATATTATTTATTCCAAGTTGGTGAGTAATATGGATCATGTTTATGATGCGAAATATCAAGTGCATTCGTGATGTGTAGAATACCGTAATTTTCGTGCTGTTATAAAATATTAATAACAAATAATAAAAGTCAATTTTATAATCTGGTTTGCTTAAATTGTTCTCGTCAGTCAATAAAGATAACAATAAGATTCAATTTTGTTCTCTATTTGAATAGAATTGACGCTGACAGTAGATTATCAATAAAAATAGAAGTAAATTTTTAATCTGTCGAGTCTACTCCGAGTTGTCGCTAATCTAAGTCCATTTCATTCCCTTCACTTCTTGTCATTTCAATATTGTTTTTTCTTTTCTAATAATTTTCATTGTTCAGTTGGTGCATATAAAAATTATGTATACACTTTGTTGTAACAAGGTCATTACTCCAATCCAATCAACCCAGCGGAATTTGCCATAATCTTTAATAGAACTTTTGACAATTTGGCTTTTATGTAATAAAGTAAAACCATTGAATTTTAATTTACTCCAATTACTAAAGTCATTTAATTGTTGTAGAACATTTTGTTCAGTGATTAATATTTAGTGTTGGTCGATTATTAGTATTTGTTTAGATGAAGTCGAGTTACAAATATTCCGTATGAATTTTAGTGATATTTTTGTAAATTAAGACTCTGAAATTTGTGAATTTATTTATACATATATGTAAATCATTACACAACTAAATTTTTGGTAGAAAATTGCAATACAACGATTTCGAATTTAAGAGAACACAGGTAACATACAGGTAATTTAAAAGAACCAGGCAAAACCTTGAACCGCACTTAGCAAAAAATATGAAATATATTATACTCCTATATCTTTATCATGTCACAATGCCGCACCGACAGGGCTTTTGTTGCAATAATTATATCAGGTAGATTTGATGAGGTTATTCAAGGATCTTGTAATAAATGTTTTGCACCAAACGCATTAAAAAATGAACTCGTAAAACGTAAAACGTAATACGTAAACTATCTAACTCAAAGAATCGCCCAGAGGATAGATAAGTTTTTGCAAGTAAAGTCTGGTGGCTTACATACATACACAACCAAGTTTAAAGAAACACAATGTTGTTCAATAATCGATTATTTTGCGACAATTATCACATGCATTTAATGTATGGTGTGTCGAAAGTTTCCAAAGCCGGCGCACATTCAGATGTGTGAATTTCAGCATGAACCCTCAATGTCTGCTGCTGTGTAAGTGCTGGTAGCAAAGTAGAGTTCAATATTACATACATGAATAAATACATAGAATAGTAAAGATGAATTCATAAATATTTATCATGAAACATTATTTAATTCAACTAATCTAGGAGAAAATTAGGTGAAACATTGTTACGTTCCATTTCGCGATGCATCCGTGGACGATGTTAGAGTTCCCTAGATTCCTGTAATAGATGTAATCATTCAAATTTAATATTGGTAGCGACATCCGTGGAGATTATATATTCGAGAAGCAGGGTAATTTTGTTTCGGGCATAAAAGTTCGGTCTCTTTTGTGTGTGACCTCTGAATGGATAACTCAAATGTTGTGGCATACGGTGAAATTAGACGTTTTCGGCGTAGAGCGTCATCTTCTTCATCTTCTCGTTAACCGCTATAGATATATCAGCTACTGCAACACGTAGCTGATCCTCATGTGGAGTTCAAAGCCTATATTGGGGATTTAATCGACTTCAAAGTGATCTGTTGGCAGCACGTGTTTCTTGGTTTATTTTATTTGGTTTTATTGGTTTATTTTACAAGGTAAATAAGTTTGATTTTTCTCCTATGCACCAGCATGTAACATTAATTACATTACATTAGTTCACGGTATTTTTGTTCTGAAAAATTCCTGCTCTGAATTCCATAGTATTTTTCCAATGTTTTTTGGACTCCCCTGACATATTATCCCTCATTTCATCGGGAACGACAGTGAGGTTGGTTATCCTACCTCACAATGAGTTTTGTGAACTGGGATCGAAGCGAAACGCAACCAGCGCGTGACCGACATTGTGCAACTGCTAGTAATATATTTTATGATCAAGCATCAGCGCAACAGCGGTAAATATTTTTTGGTTTAAAATTAGTTTTGTTTGTAAATCTTCAGTTGTGCGTATACTAGCGTCAAGTCATTCAACCACTTGGTTGATTGCAATCAAGTCTTTAACAAACGTGTAATAAGTTGTATATTTGTCTCACCCTGACGCAAGGAACCGCCTCCGCCATTAGCTAACAACGGCCTGGAATTTACGGTAAGTATTTGTTCAATTACTCCATTTACTCTGTCACTTTATTGAAAATGTTTTCATTCGCGTTCACCGTTGCGGCTGGACTGACAAGTGTCATATTTCGAATAAAAATCATTGGAATATATTTTTCGTGTTTAATTAAATTTAGGACGTAAATTATTTCATAAAAAAGTTCTATCTAACACGAGACGATATATATTTGGGTAGGATTGCATAAATTTATGTCGGAGGGTGCTCTAAATTATACCCTGCTCCCATTTTCCACTGAAATTAGCCGGGGTATTTCAGCCAAATATCAGTGCAACAACTTTAAACTAAAATATATAAATCATTGGAAGAGCCTGACCTTCTGCACACTTCAAAAATAAATTTGCGGGTCATGCATGTATTGTGGTATTGGAAATGCAAGAAATTTATTCAATAAATGTAATAAAATAAAAAAATAAAAAGGTAATAAATGAGTCTAAAATAAAATGAACCCACAAATCCACAGAAATTAAATAAATAAATTAGCAAACTTAATTAATAAAATAAGAACAAATTACATTCTACTTAAGGGGGGATCCTGCTTTAGAAAAAAATGAGCAAGTCTAGTGAACTTTTTAAAGCCGATTTTTATGCACATTTGTGCAACACCTTTCAATTGCAGTCTACAATCGGTGGGAAAGATGTAGCTCGTAATTTTTGTCTGAAACAAAAAAAACCAAAGAAAATTGTAATTCTCATATATTTTCTTCTAGGTGAACTAAAAAAAAACAAAATTTTGAAATTCAAGATTTTTCTCAGGTTTGAAAATAAATGTGATCTTTGCAGGAAGAGAAAATCATTTCAACTTGCTAAAAAAGTTGTTTAGAATTTGTTTTCATTAATCTTTTTAGTTCAAATCAAATAGAATGCTACTGAAGCTAACAAAAGTTTTGTTTCGTTTTGCTTGCTTATCTAGTTTTCTCGCAATCACGCCCACCAGTTTAGAAAAATCGCAAAAACGAAAACTTGAGAAAACGCCCTCTAAAGTTTACGATCAGGAAAAATGTTAATTTTCGATTACTTACGGAATATCTCCTTATAATCCTACTATAGCTCTTACGAATTCAAAATATTATTGTTTCGAACGACCGATTGAACTTTTTTCAGCACATAGTTCGGTGTTATGTGACTGCGGGGAGGGGCGCGCGCTTCGTTTGTCCGAGCGTTCATGCGTTCGTATATTTTTGCTCGACACCTCACTGTGTTTAGTGCTGTATCTTTCAAAATATTGCGAATTAGCCGCTATAATTTTTTATACATATTCTTAGATATATTAGGCATAGATTTGAGCCTTCTAAAGCAGGATCCCCCATTAATAAGTCTGATAAAAGTAATCATATTACAAGCAGCCTGGTAATGCATAACAATGAGAAAGAGCTCTGCGTAAACGCTTTAAGATCTCCTTGCCCTTGTTGCAATAGAGCGAACCATCGCGAAACCACACGTTTCGCTGCCGTATTATTCTATCAGTGGTTTAGTTACCTGAACTCTGAAATACGTTAGGTTCTCTTTCATTAAAATATTAGATCCCTTTAGCTTCCTCTTCTTGGCAAATAAGCCTGGTTTATAATATAGGATGTGAATTTTACAATAAAATGCGTTCGGTTACGGTACACATAAATTCTGTGATAATCGAAGAATAAAATTGTATTACTACTAGCCGACAATCAAGGACAGAATGCACGAAATGAATTCTATAGCAAAGTTATGAACATTGGAGGTTTTGATGTGATTAACGTAGTTTGTAAATCAAATAAAGAGGGGTGGGGGGTAAAATATATGCAAAATCACATCTGACAATGAACACTGAATTTTCGCGAAATATCATTGATAATATTTTCAAATATGTAGCAATAAAAATATACACAAATAATTCCCGTCTGGTTGTATTAGGTATTAACACAAGAAACAGTACTGGACAATCGACCTAAAAACACAAAGGTCATAGTTTTCGATGAAATAATTGTCGATCTATTGAATGAAAACTCATACTTCTGGTATTAGTCAATTCTTTCGCTTTGCAGTGTAAATAACAACACCAAACAGAGTCTCAAAAATAACAACTTACCAGTTAATTTTCACACCAACATTAACAGTTCATCCAACGTTAAACAGGTATACTTAATTACTTACAGACGGGCGTGGTTACGAACGTAAAATCAAGAAAATATTCTCTAGAATACTGAAATTTTGGTTTACCAGCCCTGAAGTAAATAAAAAAATGCCCCGTGTGTCATTTGCTCAAAAAAAAAACAATTAGTAGTGGACAGCATGAAACCGAATAAACTGAAACGACATGCATAGTGAGTAAGTTGACAAACTGCGGGAATTCTTCGAATTAAAAGCTTGCACACTACAAGTAGGATAAAGAAAATAAACGAAATGATAAATCATAGTATATGCAAATTTATAAGTAAATCTTAAAGTTTCATATAGAAAATGCTTTACTTATGTATGTATATAACATACAACGTATATTTTTTACCGTCCCTATTTTTTAATTCCCAAATAAACAAACGTTCCCACATTTTAAATACGAGCCGCAGATGTTCACGATTAATTGTATCGATTTGTTTAATTTATTATTTAGGATAAGTCCTCATATGCACCTGACGCAAATCCTTATCAATGGTGCAAGGCGAGGGTAGTTTATTGACAATTGTTACGTATAACAGCCACTGTATTATTTATCATTCTAAAAATCACCGTTGAAATGCTACACCAAATCGTAAATTTTGCGATATTGTATCTTGGCGAGTAGCGTGTGCTTGCAACGTCTAAAAAGCAAAGCCAACCAACTGGGGGTAGTAAATAGGTCGAGCTTGCGTATTTATTATCTTGTTTTGTAAGTTGGCAAGGTTGCCTATGCCTTCCTCGTCGTTACATATTTAATTTTAAGATAAAGGAAACATAAATTATAGCACACATAAACTTTTTGCGGTTACAACAAAAAGACAGAATTAAACTAGAGTAGCCGGAAATATATTTACTTGGCGATTTTTGTTGTGGATAAAAAAAATATAAACTAATGGTTTTTCACTCTGTATTTTATTTACCTATACAGACTTTGTGTAGTTCCATCATAACTGATTTAACTCTTAGTTAATAAACTGATTGAACTCGGTGATTTTTAATAAATGCACACTTTATTATATATCATTAATAACACCTAATCCACAAATTTATTAATCAATTTAATATGTACATATTTCAACAATCATGTTGTCTTCGTAAGAAAATGCTGGCTAATAAAATAAACTTAAAAATAGCAACCAGCACTAACCCTATAAATAAAAAATAATAAATAAATATGAACTTTATAAACAAGTTAAAAATTGTAATATAGTAATTCATCTAATAGCGCCGAGATCACCCCATAATCCGAATTAAGTAAATTAAATCTGCATAAGAATATTCTCAAACCAATCTAATTGATTGTTAGAAGATACAATTTTTAACAATTTTAAATTATCTACACTTATATGTTCAGATTCGAATATACGTTGGGCAACACTAGTTCTATTGAGCCATGTGCATGTGCGCCATTTCAGTGACGATGAAGAGATGAAGGCTGTTTGAGCACATTTTGAAGGCAAACCGAAGGAATATTTTTTGAGACATTGAATTGTTGCTGAAACGATGGTCCCCCTGACAGCTTGTGCATTGCATGTTGTAATTGTAAATCTAGGTATAGAGTCCGAAATCGCCACAAGAAATAGTCCCATTAGTTAAGACCCTCTAAATCAACAACCAGGTAACCGCAGTAATCAATGGGGAAATATGAGATCCTGTAAAACTGTGTATTGAACAGAATTATTTTGAATTCGTTAATAGGTTCTTTAAACAAAATTCACATCAGCTTTAAATATTTATACAAAGATATGTAGCTCCGGTCATGCAAAACAAGGTGTGTACTGGTACCGTTATGTTGACAATATTACCCCATGCTGGAAAAGGACAAAAATACAATTAGAGTAACTATTAGATTTTATAAACAATATTCATCCGAACATAAAATGTATGCTCGAAATGGTGAATAACAATAGATGAAGCTTTTTGGATCTGTCACTCGTCAAAACGATAATCACACTTTCAAATTTAACAAACCTACACACACAGATTCATCGATATACTGTTCCACAATGACCATTTTTCACATACACCATACTATTATGTGATAAGAAATTATCTCGTTAGCAACAGTTACCTGTGCCTTTAGTTTGACCATAGTTTTGATGATTTGTCGCATTTGTTAGGAGTTTCTTCTTGTTACTTGTTGTAACTTTAAGGACCTTTAGAATGCCACGAATTCGAAGACGTGCAAATTTTCATCAAATTACGTGTCAATCGATCACACACCACTATAGCACAGACTTGTAGACACTGGCGGGAAGAACACCTAGAAGCCCGTCGTAGACGTACTGGACGACGAAGAGTAACGCAAGAGCAAGAAGGTCGGCTCTTAAGGCGAAATGCAGTTAGAGATCCGGAAGATCCATCACGAGCCGTT
The DNA here is from genome assembly GCA_959613385.1 of Geotrupes spiniger. Lineage (NCBI taxonomy): Eukaryota > Metazoa > Arthropoda > Insecta > Coleoptera > Geotrupidae > Geotrupes > Geotrupes spiniger. The sequence goes on from OY390739.1 coordinate 9,201,560, forward strand.
GGAATAAATTGGATAAGACCAATTGGCCATAAATAAATTGGTATTCATCAAACAAGAGAACATGTGAGTTTATATTTTACTTGACAAATTAAATTTATGGAAAACCTATTTTGAAAATGGATTAAAAGCAAGTTTCTCTTCTCCTATGATGATTTTAAGTTTCGTTAAGAATTGTTTTAATGCAGCTCTTTAATTCTAATTTTGTAATAAATTAAAATTAAAGCTTACCTGCTTGTTTTTGTATAGCTCTTGATTCAATCAACTTACTTTTTTCAAAGTAAACGCTTGCCTGCTGGCGAGTAGGGAGTGACAGCTAGACAAATTTAAATTTACTCGCAAATGAACGCTCAGGGATGATTATTTATTATCTGAGAGAAGGGGAGAACCGGGAGACTTGCCAGGCATTTTACCTCACTGGAAAAAAATCCTGCGTCTCTGAACGAAGACCTTCTGGTGACCGTGTTCCTGGATCTCTCTCCGGTTTTCCTTTTTTCTTTTGGTTTGCGTAGACAGCCCGTGTTCCGATTTGCGATGAATTAAAAACGGGTCGACGTTCACAATATCTTTGATAAGGCCATTTTGGATAATGCTGCTGGAGGCGATTTCTTAGTGATTCACTGTTTTAAATTGCTTCCATAAAAAATGCAAAATTTGTGACTGCTACTCGTAAAATGAGCAAATTAAAATCACCCAATATTAAAACGTATTAAGATCAACTACTAGTTGATTAAATAAATAAAAAATGGTTCATTAATGCAAAGCTGTGATTAACATAGAATACATAGATGGAACAGCGAACAATATATGTAGGTTGATAAATATCATTTGATTAATCAAATATTATTCTTAGCAGCTAGCAAAACGCCTCCTCCACGAGAACGCCCAATGCGATCAAACTTGCGATTATATCTAATCAAATCTATTAACTTTATTTCCCGGTAAAATGGAAAGGATATAAAATAATATAAGTGTATAAAATGTAATCAACGTGAAATTTTGACAAGCAATGTAAATAAAGTGAATGCATAAACAAGTACCGTAAATTTCAGTCCGTAGTTAACTAACGAATGAGGGTATTATATTATAACATTATTAAGACCAACTACTAGTTGATCAAATAAATCAAAAAATGATTCTAACTTATTAATGCAAAGCTGTTTGATTAAGACAGCATTTCCAGCCCACAATATCCGCGAATGATGGGTTGGCAATATCGTTTGATAAATCAAATTTTATTGTCCAAATATTATTATTTGCAGCTGGCAAAACTCATCCTCCACGATAAGGCCAAATGTGACCAAACTTGCGATTACCTCGATCACTTCGAAAGTATTCTGAGCTATTGATATCTTCGGAGTTATGTTTCAGTTAAACCGACAATGTCATGGGCTGAGAAATTAATTGCTGGAAAGACATCGTTGAGTTTTAACCCCAATCCACGCACATTTTGAAAATATCAATTAAATTTAAAGGCAGCCCCTTACTTAATTCGCAATTGCTTTCAATATTTTAAACTGTTCAATTAATTGGTGTGCGATACATATAAATGCCTATAATTACCTTTAAATTTCTCTTTATTCTTCAAACCTACCGTCTTCCGTATTGCGTCAGCAACTTGATTCTCACTATTCAGAGTTAATTCAATTGGTCTAAGTAGTCAACGCGAGTTAGTATATGAACCTAAACGTCCCACAGTAGCAGTGCATTTGACAGATAATTGCTGCACGATTTACTTCGATAATGCATCATCTTTAAGGCGACGCTCAGCGGGTGTTTTCGCGTTCTTTTCTGCTGCTCCTAAAATTAATAGGTTACATTTACGTCTATCACGATCGAAAATCTCTGGAATATCCACTTCGAAAAAAAATATTATCCACAGTGATTTAGAATATAGAATAAATCTGTTTTTTTTTAGTTCACTTCCATTTTTTATTGTAACTATTATTGTTTTGAGATCGACAACATCGTTACCGATCTCAAAATGCAAGATATATGTACTACAGTAGTTTAAATATTGTAAACTAGGTTTGTGTCACACCGTTATGTAGGATATATCCAAATTAAATCACTACGATACATCTACGAAAGTTTAAATAATTAGTTTGAAATCACTCTTAGTGCGCATAAGAGGTTCCATAGAAAACCAACATTTCATTTCATTAAAACCACCACCAAAGTATAGTACATGAAGAGGGTATTATTTTAGTGTATGCATAATAGTCACATAATGTGGGTTTGTTTGTGTCAACTGTGTGCAAAATATATGCAAATTTGTAAAGGTTTCGCATAAGTTTGCAATGCTGTGGAGCAACGGTTTCCGCATAGAGGCCAATTAGACCTGGGCCGTTGCAAATTACCGTATTTTAAGAGCGGCACTACATGGTGACGGGTATATATTGTTTTGTTAATCCACCGGAATATAAAATAAAAATAAATTTTAAAAGACATCTAACAAAAATAAATAGAAAGATGTTAATAAATTGACATGAACTAAGAAAATAATTAAATATAAAATAACTATTGAAATATAGTGTACCTATATCAAATATAATAAAATAAAATATAACGTAGAGGGCGAACGAACGTATCGTCGTCGACAAACCATTGCCGATAAACTCGTGCGCACACATCGAAAGCGGCGGAGTCACGATCGGAAAAGCACTCAATAGTGGCACAATTTAAAAGTATAGAGAAAAAATAAAATACATCAACACACATCTAGAGTGATATGTAAAGAAAGCACACAAGATAGGATATGTTTACATGTTAACCTGACAGATCCAATTTTTGGCAAAATAGATTTACTTACAAGCAATGGAGCTGAGGAAATATTTAAGGGGTGGTGAGACCGATACAGATAAACGAACACACAGTTTACGAATCTTTCTTTTCTAAGCACGCAGAAGAAATAGTCTACGGAGTATTCGCTAACTGACGATATTTACCACAGACATAGATAATTCTATACCAATTACTTTGATAAATAACTAATTATGTTAAAGGGCTAATATTAAGTCCAGGGTGCAGAGTACTATACATCCACGAATTTATCACGGGTGTTAACCGCTGAATTCCCGGAGCGCTTACAAATAAAAGCGAAAAGGGGTACAGGCCACAGAAGGTCGGGCTGTCCCAGAGATGTTATAAAATTTCTTTTGAAAGGTTCGCGAAAAGTTGTTACACTGATGTTTGCCTCGGCTGATTCTAGTGAATAGTGGTGGCAGGTTATAATCTAAAACCTCATCCACATATAAAAAGCGTTCTTTAAAACTAACCACTAAACTTTTATTTAAACAAAAGGAGATAAATTAATACAAGTATATTGTAATTCAGCATTAAATGTAAAATTGGGGGACAAATCAATTAACTCAACTTCCCGGTAAAAAGGGAAAGGACATAAAATAATATAAGTTTATAAAATATAAAACGGTATAAACGTGTAGGACGTTTAACGATGAACGCGAAATTTTGATAAGCAAGTAATGTAAATAAAAGAAATGCATAAACAATTATCGTAAATTCCAGTCCGTAGTTAACTAACGACGGAGGCTAGACGATGGAATAAAAACAAAATACAGGATTATAGAAAAGAAGTGAATAATTTAACTATATATTTGTTTACTATGAAGATTACAAAATTTAATTAAGGTAAAACAAAAATGTTAAATAACTTTGCATTACTATTACCCACAACTAACGATTGCGAAATAAAATATCATTTTTGAACAGGCGTCATCCGAAGTATTACATTGTAAATAACGTAAATAACGTTTGAATTGTTACGATGGTCGGTTAATTTAAAATAGATTCGCGATACTGGTATTAATAGAGCACACGAGATCGAGAGTAAAAAATATCAATTTTAGATTCGTTTGCACGATGCCCTCTTGTCAATAATGCAATACAGTTCCAGTAGCACTAACTCAAAGTAAAGCAGTGATGCCAATCTTACTGTGGTTCAGTAATGGAGACACCAACCGGGCGCTTGCGCAACGGTTACATGATCAAGGTACGGGTAACGGCATCCCACAAAAAAACCTTCCAAAGAAATTGTAAATCAACGCGGGAATTTTCCAGAACAAACATAGATCAGATTATGTTAAACGTATCCATACACATTAGACAAAATCTCATTACCTTGGTCCTCACAATAATACGCCGCAGTAAATTTGTCCGTTAATAACCCTAAAGGGCTTTATGCTCGACTCGAGGTAATATAGTGTTATAAATTCCGATATATCCACAACAGTGAAAAAGAATTATGATGCTAAATGCCAACAAAATCTCCAAAACTAATTTAATTAATAAATATTAACAATTGATCAAAAAAGAAGTAGGGTGTTGATTTGTGAGCGACTTTCGGAAAGATACCAAGTAAACAAAGAGAACTTTCTTAGTCGGTATGTGACTATGGACGAAACATGTGGGCACCACTATGATACCGAGACCAAAAAAATTGTTTTTCCAGTAATGATGAAGTGATGCAAGCTGTAGAGAGGTGGTTTGAAGAGATCGGAAAAAAATGTGTCCAGGAGGCTGTTGATATGTTGGAGCACCAATGTACCAATTGCATTAGTGAAGAGGGAGACTATGCCGAAAAATTAAAAATATAATGCCACTGTAGTTTTACTGTAAGGGGGGCAGGGGTGCAGCATAGGGGTCCACCGTCGTATATATATTAATAAACAACCTCACGTTAGGCTTGCAATTGATATGACATGCTAAGGGAGTATTTTAAATCACAGCCGCGCGTTCATACCAATTTAATAACTGTGAAATAATGTTGAATTTATTCAACATAGAACGTCGGATAATGATTGTTATGTTAATATAAGCGGAGCTTATTGAAATAGAAATAAAAGAAAGACTAGATTATAACAATATCAAATGTTTTATTTTGGAAAATAAAGTCTGTCAATTTTGACTGTTGGATGAAATTTTGGTTTTTATGAAACGATAATAACAGTTATGAAATTTCATATCCTAAAGGGGGGTATTATGAACTTACATTACGAATTTGATTATCAAAGACCTCTGTGGCACTGGGGTTAAAACTTAAATATTAACAAAAAAAACTTTCGCAGAAACACACCTACTCATTAAAACTTAGTTCGCATAATCCACTTACATTTTATGAAACGATAGCGATTTTTTGTCCGGATGGAAAAGTGGCGATTGGTCTATGGGAGTACGCGAGTGATGGAACCGGCGCGTTTCGTTGGATACGCCGCACCATCTGTACCAAATACGACAAAATTGCTCATAAATTAAGCTGTAGAGAATTACATTATGCCCATCTATTATGGTTTAGAAAGGCGACAAGTTCAAATTAGCAATTCCATATTAGCAAATCCATAATTGTTTAGCGAAGCGAAAAAGTGCGAAATTGAACTCATCGCATATATAATAGATGCCATAGTGGGGTTTCTGTTATGCAATTTAATTCAATACAACTGTGCTGATTAACTTTTTCATATATAGAGCGTGATTTACTTTTTCATATATAGAGCGGTTTGTGCAACGTTTCGAATAATGTCCTGCGGGTGTCAGAGGCATGGTCTATTGCACGGCAACGCGGACGAAATCCGCGAAACAAATTGCAAACTCGTACTTTACCGACCTGAATGCCGCTACGTTTCTTTCGAAACGCTGCACGAACGGTACGCGATACAAGAAAATCGTTATAATAGTATTTTGTGTACCAAGGCCAAAAAGTACTGTTTTTTCGTCCGAGGCAAACGAGGACGAAAAAACACTTTTTGGCCGTGGTGCACACAACATTTTTTAGGCAACCCTCATAAAATTTTCAAATTTATTGCAACATTTACTTACAATTTATTGACATAGTCATTTATGACAACTGAACAATTTTACATATTTGTGACACCTTCAGACATGTTTATGTTTTCTTTGTCTACATTCGAAGTTATTTCGGCTTTATAAACAATAATTACCCAATAATCAGTTAAAAAGTCTATCACCAACACGTATTTACTAATGTAAACAAGATGCACAGTTTGACACTGACGGCAATGTGGTTATTTTTATACAATTTCGGTAACTGTCGGTAGATGGCGCCACCCTATTGCGGACGAAAAATGAAAGCGGACGAAAAACGATTACTTTTCGTACGCGTTTGACGACTGAAATTTCTATTTTTCGTGTCGGTCGCCTAAAAAATACAGTTACAGAGAATAAAACTTTGCTAATTGTTAATTTATTGTGCCTCATTAACAGATGGTATTTCTTCGTTCAAAAAGCGAATCATTGTATTTCAAATGAATTGTAGTTTCAAATTGTTAACTTATTGGTATTATCAGATAACACATAGTTCAAAAATGAAATCATTGGAAAAAACTACCACAGAAAGAGTAGTAATTGAAACAATCCACCCAGTTCATAACGCTTTACAGAATTGGTAATCCTGCTTTTAAAAGTACGCTATTGATATAGTATTTATATTTAACTTTCACGACAACGCGCGCATAATTTTGTGCATGTTGGGTTGGTAAGGGTTGGATTATAGTACGAGCATAATGCTTTTCACTATTCATTATACGTAATATTATTAGACACTGTCTTTACCAAAGTGTAGCATTCAAACAAAAGCTGTTCATCAAGCTATATGTTAGAGTGAAAGGCATATATCAACCAGGTTAAGATACTTGACTCATGCAATTTAATTGACTGTAATAACCTCCTGTATTTATATTTATGCATCCTTGCAGTGTGAGTTCTGTGGATTGAATTGGTATAAAACGTACGAATGCTTGTTTTCTTATTCAAATACTCGGCGAAGTATTGCGTTCAGATGCATCAATAAAATCCGCCCGCGGAGCAAACATACATCAAGACGTTCTGGGACGTCGAAGTGTATGCGCCGGGGATTTATAAATATAATATAAAGTTTCGAGGAAAACTTTCGCAATACACTTTTCCTACATATTTATTGCCCTGCTAGTGAATGCATTTGGAATTTTCACTCTTCAGTAGAAACAAATTATGTTGCAAACTTCATTCGGCGTTTCTATTAATAGAATTTAAAACTGGTTATATTAGATCACAAAGTTTGTTACTTTATGTTACATTCTACGAAAATATTTATATAAGGTGTACATAAATGAAATCAATGCGTTAACTATTGTTCCCTCTATGTTTCGTAGTCTCTTGAAATGCTTTATTGACAATTTCTTTTGGGTAATTGTTCTTCCGGATGACGTTTCTTAGTTCGTTGTTTTCATTGAGTATATGTTCTTTGTCGGCTATTTTCTCTGACCTCTTTACTAGTATTTTTGCAACGGACATTAGTTGAGCTGGGTGACGGTGTGAGTTGCCGATTAAGTACCTGTTTATGTGCGGGTCTTTTCTATAAATTGTGTGGGCTGGTATGCCGTCCTGTCCCCTGATTAACATTACATATAGGAATGGTAGATTGTTATTGTTTTTCGTTTCCATTATAAATTCGAATTGTTTAGCTGCTGCAAGAATTTTTCTAGTTCCCTTTCACCGTGCGGCCAGTGAATAAAAGTGTCACCCACATAGCGTACCCATAATTTCGGTTTTAGTGGTGCCGAGTCTAAAGCATCTTCTTCGAACTGTGTCATGAAAATGTTTTGGCGCTCCGACTAACCGTTTATAGACGTGTCCTTCAAACCTGAAGTAGGTATTTTGGAGACAGTGTTCGCATAGCCCAATTATGTCCTCTGAGATCTTCAGTTTAAATCGAAGAATATGTGCAACATCGGATATTGGAATATTTGTAAACAGTGATGTTATGTCAAAACTCACCAGTGTATCTTGTGGGGCTACTCTATCATTTTGGAGCCTTTGTACCAGGTGACTGCAGTGTTTGATATGATGCGGCTTCTTATACGTACGGTTGGAATATTTTTGCTATGTAGCTTGTGTGTACCTATTCAGTTAACAATAGGTCTCAGCGGTGTTCCTTCTTTGTGAATTTTAGGAAGGCCGTATGTTTTTGGCCAACGTGATGGTTTTTCCCTTGCTTAGCTTTGTATCTCCTTCGGAATTTTTGAAGCTAAAATTCTCGTCTTTGTTGTTTTCTCCAGGTGTGTTGCTGGGTCCATTTCTTTGGTTGTATAAGCTGAGTCACTGAGAATATTGAATATTTTCGATCTGTATTCCGTAGACTTCATTACCACTGTTGCATTCCCTTTGTCTGCTGGTAACAAGTTTATATTGTTATCTTTCTTTAGGTTCCTCAGTGCCATAAATTCTTCTCTGGTTAACCTTCTTCGAGGAGGTTTTGCCGTACAAAGTATTTGGGATGTTTTTTGGCAAATTGTTTCGGTACTATTTTCGTCGAGCTTGTCGTCGATTCAACTGCAGTGATAATGTCTTCCGTTGGTATATATGTAGGAGTTGGTGCTAAATTTGTCATTCCGTTGTGTGTCGATTTAAGGAGTCGTTCGAGAATGTAAACGATTCCCTCCCAGTTCTCTCTGGAATAAAGTGATTGATGTGTGCTATATTGTTTAATTAAATTACATCGGTACTTAGATTGGCTCAAGTGAGGTGTGATCGGGAACATGTCGCGATCCTACCACTCTTGAATGATTTAAATATTTAGAGCCTATTTATAGTTAATTAAGTACTATATTCGCCACCTTTGAAATATGACCGCCAATTGTTCCATTGCTGGACTCTAATCTCTATCTGGCGCATCCGTGTTACCAACATAGAAATTTAGTTCTCACTATTATTCTTATATTTAGCCACAACGTCGCTCACGAAATGACACAACATTGTTGAATTAATAAGAACGCTTTATATCCGTCTCTATCGATATCGACCTCCATTCCGATCTGAACACACGTTGTTGAGACAAGTATTGTCACACCAAGGACCGTCGCATATTTATTCCTGTTGTTATCGGCATGGAGAAAAGAGAACTTGACGATATAAATATTGAGGAATGAAACCGATGTTTTGGGAGAAATAGTCAATGTCCGCGAATCAAATTTATTGTACACTTGGATGTGTTGGAAGTGTTTTAACGGAAATATAATTAAGGCACATAGAATAAGGGTTGTATATAAGTGAAGCGATTGAGGAGAGAATGTGCAGTTGAAATGTAAAGTTATATATTCAAAATGTGACAAGTCAACCGCCGAGCGCATTAACAAATAACTTTGAAAACTAGGAGACCGAAGGCCTATAAAAAACAGATTTGCTAAGGTAGAAAAGATGGCAAGATAGACATATAGATTTTTTTCCTTTCCTGTTTCTTAAATTGTTGCGTCACTACGGTAATTCCGAGTAAGACTCATCGCTACTTGTCCTTAAAATGCAATGTCTAAATCTTATGGACGAATACGGGGAAACGGATTGTTTCCACAATGCAGATTTTCATATAAATCTAATCGGAATGCACCGTCAAGGCCAAGCTCTTACTAGAGCTAGCTTGCATGCTCTCAGTGCCAAGTTTTTTTTGGAAGAACGTAATATTTTGTGAAATATTTTAAGGGAATTATATACAGATGATTCACATATAGTATACAATGATTGTTGGTTACATTAAAATTTTGTAAATTATATTAAAGCCATTTGTACAAAGGAAATGCGACTTTAAATAGAAATAAAGTCACGAAATATGATTGCCTATAGGCAACGCACACCAGGAGTAGACCCAAACACTCTGCTTATGTACATTCCGTTGTAGTTATATCATAATGAACACCTGGTCAATGGTCGATCTTCGTTCTTTAAATCTTCCCTGATACTCCCCACTTGTTCATTGTAATATTTATTTAGCCAGTTTCTGATTATCCTTACGAACGAAATATGATTACAATAAAGTTGAAGAAAACGTACAGAACAATACACTGGTCACTTACTTTAGACGCCCATCTGCCTCTTTATTAGTTGAAACTGGGGCAGATTTACTACCACTGAAACACCACGGGGACTGGAAGATTTTATCCATTGCTGATGGGTATATAGAGAACTCAGTAAGTAAACAGAATGATATTTCAGATATAATTTTGTCAATTAAAAATTCAAATAGTACTGTGAAAAATCTTCAGATTTATTTTCTTTATTGTCGTACTGTGTCTATTTTGAACTTTTTGTAATCTAGAGTTAATCCTGAATACAGTTATATTGTCGCAAGATTTTTTTAAAATTTGTTATTCATAGTATTCATTTAATGTATAGAACAGCTCTGCGGGCCTAGTGGCCGTCTGCTTCGACATCTTTCACTCTTCTTTGCCATTTTCTTCTATTTTCTGCATTTTCCCTCATATCTTTGTCCCTTTCATCACCATATAATTAGCCTTTTTTTCATTAATTATTAAGCAATATTCGCTTGCCCTTCATTCTAATGATTTGAATGATTTTTTGTATCTCATCTTGACCTGGCTAAAATTACTGCGTCGTCCGTATGTACTAGACATTTATACCCTAATTTATGCCTTTAGTTTTTCTCTCACTCTGTCTCTAAGAAGGATATCCTGTTATTTTATTGTCAGCTTTTCCAATAACCATGCATACCAGTCTTCTCAGTTTGCTCGGTACTCCTAACTTTGGCATTGTCTCCACCAACTTATTCTTCTTGATTGAGTCGCAGGCTTGCCTATAGGCAACGAACACCAAGAGTAGACCCAAACACACTGCTTATGTATATTCCGTTGTAGTTGTATCATAATGAACACCTGGTCAATGGACGACCTTCCTTCTTTAAATCCTCCCACTTGTTCATTGTAATATTTACTTAGCCAGTTTCTGATTATCCTTACGAACACCTTACATACATACAACTTCTAAGAGTGGTATTCCTCAGCAGTTACTACAGTCTTCTGTTGCGCCTTTCTTATGTAAGGGTGCGATTTTGTTTATCATCTCCCATGCTCTAGTATTAGCTTGTCTCCACCGTACTTCAAAATTTCAGCTGCTATTCTAGGTCCCCAATATTGTCGTTACATTTTCAATTATTTGCCTCTTCTTCTGCATCCTCCTCTTATTTAGTCATAAATCGTGTTCATTGTCTAGCTTCCCTTCCTCAATAACATTAAGCAATTCTTTAAAATACTGTAGGAATATTTCCCTTTTTTCCTCTTTCTTGTCCACAAGCAACCCCGTCTTTATTCTTGAGATAATAATATAATCTTCCGCTCTTGTCTTGTTGTTTGCTTCTATCTCGCTCTACATGGCTTCTTTTCTTTTCTCTGCATACTCTTTTCACTGCTTTTATTCTGTTCCTCCATTTAGTCTAGCTATCATTCTTTGTTCTAAGATTTCATTGCACTCATCCTCAAACCGCATCTTAGCATGATGTAGCCAGTATTATTCTGATACTTTTTCTATTACCTATACAATCAGTATCAATTCTTCCTCTATCTGTTCTTTCGTGGTTTTAACTTTTGATATTTTTTTAAGTTTTTCCAGGCCGTAGCTTTTTCGCTTCACTCATTTCATGATATTACTCTTGATTATATCCTCTTTCATTTCGCCTTCAATGTTGCTCCTCTTTACATCCTTTATAGTTCGTACAAATTTACATTGTTTCTACCAGGACGTGATCTATTTGATTTTTTGTTCCTTCCTCTGGTGTTTCTCTATGTATATTTTTGTAGTCGAACGCTGCACGTACTATTTTCATGTAATCCTCCAGTCCGACCTCTATTAAATGCATCACTACTATCGCTATGTCTGCTCTTACTCCCAGTTACATTTTCATATTCCTCTTCCTTCCCATTTTGGCGTTCCCGTCTCCTAATAAACATTTAAAAATATCACACTTCATGTCTCCTGATAAGTATTATAAAATGTAATATGCAATATATAATATTAAATTATAATGTAATATCATATGCCGAGATGTGAATAAGGTTGATCTGACTTTTTTGTAATGTAATTTGTATTACTAATTATCTGTCCAATTAATTGCCGCCAAACCCAAATTGGCACCACGTTTATCAGCAATTCAAATGTGAATTAATATCAATTATCCAATAAAATTACACTGCAGAAAGGTCAGAGCAAACCTATTTAGAGCTTACCGTATGTCATTACAATGACACAATGGTATTCACAGCACAATGCATTAAATAGCTTTGATAATTTATATTTTTTATATCTCATGGTCTTATATATTTTTTATTGAAATCGCTATCGTGAGTATGGCCATGTTGGTAGAAAATTGCTATATTTGAATAAATTGGCGAGCCACCTTTATTCCAGTTGAAAATATAACTAAATAATTAAATATAATAATAATACTAATTATACGAATATTTTACTGTAAAAAAAAGATATTCCCTTTGAAAATATTAAGTGCTATAGAACTGGATTTATGTGCAGATTTATCATACGTGAATTTCGTTCATTTATTATGACTAATAACGAGGTAAAAAAGATGAGTCTGTTTTCAATTACTCCCAGTATATAGTAAAGATATTTATATTTCTGCGCTAATTTTAGATTTATAGAATGTAACTAACAATAATTGTATATTACTTTCACGCTTGTGCTTTATTTGCACATATCAATTTATATCAAGTTGTAGCTCAGGAAATACCTTCAACTGATTTATTGAACTGTTGTTGCTGTTACTATTTTTGTTGTGGTTGTAGCGGCTGTTGTTGTTGTTCTCGTTGTTGCAGCTGTTCTTGTCGTTTTTGCCATTGTTGTTGCAAATGGTATTGCTTTTATTGTCACACGCAACGAGTGTCTCGTTAAGAATGGTCCCCTGTGAGGTTTATAGTTGGATGCAAAACTTTCTCCTACAAAATCCAGTAATAACTGTTTAACCCTTATGTGCACACCCAACTTTTACCACGTCGTTACACACCAGGGGTACCCGGGTGCCCACCACTGGTTTTACGCGATTCCTGACTTTTCATATGAACGGAATCATTTGGAATCAATTTACTTCATTAAGATAAGATATTTAAAAATAGTTTTCGTCGTTCGGTTTTAACCACAATTATTATAAAATCGTCCTACAGCAACGATTGACCGGCCGTGTTTCAGCAGATGCCCAGCGGTCCTTGCCCGCCGAGTTCATCCAAATGGTTTTATGGCTCCCCATAAATCTAAAGAAGAACGCCTACTCTCTTTGGTTTTCACAAAGTTGTTACACTCTGCTCATACGTGCCAAAGAAGAACGAAGTCGTACTTTTACTATCGACAATGCACTCTGATACTGCTGTGAATTACATAGAAAGAGGAAACCTCACATGATCTCATGTTATAATAAATATAAAACCTGTGTAGATACTATGGATCAAATGGTTACTCGATACACCACTCACAGGCGCACTCAAAGATGGCCGCTTGCTATGTTTTTCAATATCCTAGACATAGGCTTCATATATAATAAATTATGATAGCAACAAGATGATTCGAAAGAAAACTAATCAGAGACGTATTTTCTTGCGTCAACTTGTCGAAGAACTAGCTAAACCCTTTATTGAGGATCGTTTTGCCCAAATAATTCGCAACTTCAACATGAAAATTACGATTGAATGCGTGATCGGGTCACAGGCTGGTCCTTCCACTGTTCCTGAAAGGCAACTTCAACCTCGAGACAGTACAGACAGGAAGAAAATTATAGGTTTTTCTTATATGTGTTACAAAGAAACAATCAAAAGACGCCGGAAAACACGAAAATCTTGTTCGGTTTGCAAGAAACCTGTTTGCGATGAGCATGGTTCATCGACAATCAGATGTACCAATTGCGCTGGAGGAATGTAAATATACTCTAATATACCTCGAAAATTATTGTAATTATTTATTTATTAACTCCTGTTACCTCAATGAGAGATTCATTAATGATATTGATTAATTCCCGACTCGAAATGCCATTTTTCATCTAGTGGGTACCCGGGTACCCGGGCGTGTCCGCTAAGCACATGCACTTCAACGTCGTTTATTTATATCTCAAAAAAATTATAAAAATTTTACGATTGAATAGATGAGTGCATAAAGATGTTTAGTCCAAAAAATCCCAAAATGAGTTAGCCATCACATCTCGTTTAGAATATGTAGACTCAGCTATGAGCGGAAGGACGAGACCAGTCCCTTATATTTACTATGGTTGCGAGTCCCTTAAATTTTGCAGTGAGTGGAAAAACAAGTTAAGTCCTGGACTAAACACGTTTATGCACACATTTGTTATTAGTAGTATCTGCGCAGAAACAAAAATGGTGGTAGAACAGCTGACCTAGGTGTCAAAGCGTCTATTATAGTGTAAGTAGAGATACTCTAGTTTGTTGGTTTAAAATCCTTGTTTATTTACAGTAATAATAGTAATAATATCTTACTGAAAATGAGTGATAGCGAGCTTAAGAATGAAAGTGATGAAAATGTTAGCAGCCTTCTTGACTCGGTTGGGTTGGGTAGGGTTGGGTTTTAAACGTAATAAACGGAAAAGACAGGAAAAAAATTGGAACAGGTTTAAAATAAAAAATGCTCCTTTAAAAGGAGAAGGATACGTTAACTCTAAGTGCCGTTTCAGATGAGGCGTAGGATGCGCCCTACGTCCTACGCTTGAAAATCAGTTGGCATTGTGTTAAATGTAGAATTTCACATAAGAGCGTTTGAATCGGCGTACGCGCGACGTAAAATTTACAGCGCGGGCATACGCTTGGCCCGCACGCCTCGCGTAGCTACGTCTGGCGTAGGACGTATCCTACGCCTCATCTGAAACGGCACTAAAGGCTGTACTGTTCCACAACCTATCTTACCTGACAAGCACGCCTATAATGAACTGAAGGCCATAAATAGAAAGAAAATTAAAAACATAAAAGCTGCGCTGCAATACATACCTCAAGGGTACCTTCCTTTTTACGAAGAAATAGTGAAATGGAAGCAAACGAACGAAATCAAGAAACTATGAAGTGATTATTACATAATAAGTATTTCTTTTTTTAATTAGTTTGTAACTGATAAGTTATATGCATTTTGTTCTAAAATAAAACTTTTGTTCGCTATGTACTAGAGGCTGAGTGCATAAAGATGTTCAGTCCACCTAATTAAATGTTAATTAGCGGTGATATAGCAAAAAAATATCAACACATCTTATTCTTGTTCATTACATAATGTGATATATTTGATATTTGCAAAGGTTTTACGATGATAATTACTAAACGTAAAAATCTAGAAAGTTCTTTTTAATTTTCTCAAATTAATAAATTTGGACTAAACATGTTTATGCAGTCATCTATTCGATTGTATTTTTATCTTGAAGAAGAGTCAAATAATGGGGATCTTGAGGCCCACGCCGATATTTCAATTTTTTCTGAGTTATGAGCAAAAATATGACGAGGTGGGCACCCGGGTACCCGGGTGTGCACATAAGGGTTAAACTGATTTTTAGCTATGCAGAATTGCAATATTGTCACTGTCAAGTAAATCATCCTTTTTAATCAATAAACACTTACTATCTACTCGTACAATTGACGTCAAAAAAATCTGGTACACCTATGTTTTCCCAATGTAAACTCTACTTTTAGAATAATACGTTAGTCATCGAATGTCGAAACATGCATGGGACGTTTTACGCAATACGAAAAATTAAATTTTAATCCAATAAAATAGTTCATTTAAACTGTGACTTCTTGAAGTATTGTAAAACAGTTTTTAATGAAATTTTAACACCATATGTGAACATGTTGCACGACGACGAACTACAGCAAGGTTATTTCCAGTAAGATGGCGCCCGTGAACACAGGACATTTGAAAATATTAGTTTTCTGAGGCAATTTTTTGGATATCGCATCATTAGTTTAAATAGAGAGACAATTTGCCCTCCGAGGTCATATGATATCTCCCTCTGTGACATTTTCTTATGGCCATATTTGAAAAACACTATTTTTAAAACTCCTGTTGCTGATCTAGTCGATCTACGAGAACGAATTACTAACGCAATTGAAGAAATTAATAACACTCACTTGGGTACTTCATAATGTTGTTGATTCAGTTAAAAGAATAGTTACATTGTGTAGAGATTGGTTGTCATGATTAAATTGTATTATTTAAAATATTATTTCCAATATAACCTCAGTTTTTACAGCTTTGCCAAATTTAAGTTACCGGGGAAAGAGTTGATACACTTATTAATAACGGCGAGTAGTTCTATTACTCAAAATTAATCTAAGACATACGCGAAAACTTCCAAAGCACTCCCTGAATCACAATCCCGTTGCTCCCACGTTATAAAGGCTAATATTTAGTAGTGGATCCGTCAGCATCCAATATCCATCCTGGGCATAGATCTAATAAAATTTTACCAATTTTGTTCTTGGCTTAAATCTTCCCAAGTATATTGAATAGCTTTCCATAGTTCTTGTGTGCAGTTCTTGTGCTCTAGGGCTAAAATTATTTTGTATTTTTTTACCATGAAACCCCTTATGTTCTCAATCGGGTGTTTAAATCTGAGCCGTTAGAGGGCCTCGGTAAAACTTTAATATTATGGACCGTAACCCACTGTGTTATTATCAAGTCTAAACATTTACTGAAAATCGCCTGGACCTGTTCCTTGGATGCTACATATCGTTTATTATATCTTGCACAAAAAGGGGGGGAAGGCGGCTGGGACGAGGAGGTGGAAGGCGGAAGAGTCTTGCCGGAGGGCAGGCGGGGTTCAGGAAAGGCCGGGGAACGAGAGATAACATGTACGTGCTGAACTACATAGTAGAGAGGGAGCTGGCAAAGAAGGGTGGGAAAACGTAAGCGATGTTCGTAGACCTAAAGGCGGCCTTTGACAAAGTAAACAGAAATACGATGTTTAAGATAATGGCAAGGATGGGAATATCGGAGGGGATACGGTCAAGGATCGAGAAAATATATGAGGAAACATGGTGTAGGGTGAGTGTAGGTAAGGAGAACTCCGAAGGATTCCAAACCAAGAGAGGGGTGAGACAGGGATGCCCCCTAAGTCCTCAACTGTTTAACATATACATTGCCGAAGCAGGAGATTGGAGAGGATACACATAGGGCAAAGAGATGCCTAGGGGGCGGGAGATCGTTAGAGGAAGAAAGGACAATAGCAAGGTTCAGGTGCGGAAGTGAGGAGAAAGCGAACAAGTACTGGATGGAGGAAAGCTACAGGCGGTGTGATTTTTGTGGAGAAGGATGGGACGAATGGGATCATTGGGTAGGAGAGTGCAAAGAGATAGACCTGAACGAGGAAGAAAAGAAGAAAGGAAAAGACTGGAGAAGGAATATGGGAGAAGACGGAAGGGGACTAGAGATGTTAGATAAAATAGTGGGGAAGAAGGAAAAGAGAAGGAAAAAGATGGTATTGGTACATCAGGAGGATGAAGTAACCAAGAAAACAGAAAGCGGCGGTAGGAGCAGGCGGAAGGAGAAAGGGATGGAGGCGAAGGGGGGGGGGATATAGAGGAACAAAATGTAAGAAAGTGAACATGCCAATAAAGGTTTTTTTATCTTGCATTTGGCTGTCGATAGACACGAATGCGATCATCGTTACAACATTTAAAGACTTTTTCGTTTGAAAATATCCACGATATTCCAAAAATTTGGAGGTCAATAAATATAATTTAAACGACGCTTAAGAACACGTTAAGAACCGACGTGGCGTCTTGACCTGGCCTGGTGGAGTGGTTCATTGCATCTATTCCAGACAGGAAATTGGCGCGAGCACGCAAATGCATCGGACTTACCGTATTATTTGTTTTCCCGAATGCAAGGCCTTGTGAGAGCATCACCTATCTCAACAATTATTTGACTTGCGTATGGCTGTGTGAAGGGAAAAGCAATTATTATTAGGAGTCACTTTATTAAAGGAGGAATAGTTGATTGATGGACGTTTTTAATTATTCTACTTGTACTGATTACATTTTATATGAAATTTCATGCATGTCATTCAATCATCAATTTATGTCGTCTAATACTACATAATGAAATAACTGTGTGCATTTATTGCGGTTAAAATATTTGGCCCAATATTATGTCGTTCAGGAAAGCACGGCAGTGAGATTTCATGGAGCATGTAAGTCCTCTTTAGTAACAGCTTGGCCTTGATAGTCTATTCAAATTAGATTTATATGAACATCTGCATGGTGGGAACAATCTGCTACCAACCATTAGCAACGTAAGCTTTAAAATTGCATTATAATAAAGTCGCAGATGCGATTGACAGTGGAGTCTTATTGTGCACGGACGCACATACTCCACAATACTTACATTATGTTTAAGAATTTTGAAAAAACATGTCCCATAAACCCAATTATATCTTACATATTTCCTGTCTTGACAAGTTTAATTTTGTCATCTGCTTTCCTCTCCTAGTTCTCAGCCTTCATGCTTGGTTGTTGACTAGCAAATTAGTCACATTATGCGGGTAAGTAAGAACTTGTCGATAGCATCGTGTATAAAGGTATTTAATTAATGCTATACAAGCTCTCAAATATTTAAATTCTCGAACAGGCCACGGGATGTATAAGGGGGGTTGTACTCGAAACATTCATAACTACACCTCCTTGTGCTACAATTTGACAGAAACTGCGGTGTAATTTAATTTGCCGATATAACGCCAGTCATTCCAATCATTTCATGACGAGCTACACTGGAATCTACTAGACACTGGAATGACTCACTAAATCGCAAGTGCTCTTGACACTGGTTTCCTTCTGCACCTATGTCTGAACTGTGAAACATCTATATAGTTTGTTTCAGAACCACATTCAGCGTTGACAACCATTGGCAATGTCTCAAAATTATTTTTACTTTTAAGGTTCTTAACTTCTATCGACAACAAGGAAAACACTTGGGTATTTACTACGATGACTGCGAGTAATAGGCAATTTGTTTATGTCATTTTGAAATTAATTTTAAAACAAACATTGAAGTATAAATCTGGTACGCCGATAATATTTTTACGATTTTTGAACAAATTTATAGCCGCCGATTCATGTCATAGCTTTCAGCAGAAAATGCAATCTTTCAGCTTTCTTGGCCATTGGTACTATCAAAGATTTGAATTCAATCTTTTTTGAAACATCGCGATTTTCAGTGGGTCCAGCACAGCAATCATAACTAACCATATTATACCTTTCTACTATATCACAAAAAAATCTATTAAAAATGACATATGGTAAGGGTTTTGTAATTTTTATATATAATTTTTCCCAATTTTAAACGACATTTTTACATTATATAATATCTGGAATTATGAACAGGTACAATTATTTATTTTTTTGGAATTGGGGCATTTCTTAAAGAACTCGCTTTTGTTGCAATAATATAGTTGCGACACTTTTTCAATCATATTAATTTGATAAATGGCATGAAATAAAAACTATTTTAATATCAAGACCTTAGTTTATGATCCAGCATTTATTATATAAACTAGATGAAATCTACTCAAAGTGTTATTCAATTTAATATAACTCAAAAATATATTCATATCACTGATCAATTATTAGTCTAATTCATAGTTAAAACTGCCACTAAAAATTAGCCCGTACACGAGGTAAGTAGTCAAAGCAATAAAAAATACTGTTAATTAGATGGAATGTCTAAGAATATATGCATGAAGGGAGGAAATGATGAGACTGCTGAATGTTTATGTCATCTGAAATTAATTCCCAATGTAACTGAGACAGCAAGTTGTGAACTACATTTGTGTGTGTGTGTGTTTTGTTCGTGGTTCTGGTGTAATAAATCGCGCATTTGAATTCAAATACGCGGGCACAGTGGCGGCTCGTGGGTTTGCTACTTGAGGAGGCAAACTCAAATGTGTGTAATGTACAACGTCCTGCATGTAAATATTAAATGATTTTTATTTGTATTGATCGAAATATCGAAAATGTTTAAGATAAAAGATAAACTAGGTACTTTAGTGCTTACCGAAAATATTCCCATAAAATTACGAGTCGGATATTACGCATTCCTATTATTATGTAGGTATATTGGTATACCTTTACACAAGATTAAGGGACATCGAATTGTCAGTAGGTACAGCAACTAAGACATGCCGATATGTAAATAATATTAAACTAACGATAATTCACTCACCGGGAGCAACCTGCCCCTTGCAAAATTTTCTATATCGCAATAAAATAAAACTATGTGCTCCAATTTAAAATATGAGATTCCTTGGTTTGAACTCCCCACCAAGTTGTTCATGAAACAAGAAAGTAACAAAAAGTAAAGTAAACTATTAACAGAAAATAAACAAAAATGCTAATAAAAATTTAAACTCAATTGTATTAAAAACTATATCACACAACTGCACGAGAAACAGTGGGAGAGTGGGAGTATTCATGTCCGTGACGCAGCGTCTGGTGGCATGCCTCCAGCCGATGTGTTTTTATCGAGAAAAGTATCTAATTAATACGGACTGCGCTAGGTTTTGTACCGGTTCAGCGGGTCAAATGTAGCAGTTTGTGAGGCTGAATTTAGTTTGCCTCCGGCCGGCAAAATTTCACAATATTTGCGCGCTATAAGATCTTGGGATGTTTGAAAATTGTAATTTCTACAATTACAACTATTTACTAAAATACGCGTTTTTAATACAAAAAACAACACTCATGTATTACAAAAAAAATTCAATATACAAAATGATTAAGGGAGGCATTGCCTCCGTTGACTCCACTGACAATCCGCCACTGGCGGTGCATTACTTCAGAACCAGGAAAATTAAATAATCTCTTTTTTATTTAAAACTAACGTTTTGACAGCAAGAATAAGCACAGATAACATATTTCTGCTCGGACATGACGAAAGTCTAAGGTATTGATACTGAAATGCTATCAAATGGACAACCTATAAAGGTGTTGTTTTACAATAAGCGAAAAGTGAATTTATATCTTCGCATGGGTGTGACTTTAACTAAGAGACGTATGTTCTTGGCGAAAAAGTGCAACGAAGTATTGAAGAATTACGTGAGCTTTTATAGAAAAGATGGATCTTTGCTTGAAAAGATGGATAACCTTCTTGATATCCCACACGAATATGGATTAGAAATAATTAATATTGAGGGGATACTATTTTTTCTCAATCAGAAAAAAGGAACGATGTGGCTTAATGATTGGAAGAAACTATTTATTAATAGTTGAAGAGAAAAAATAGAATTACGAAAAAGTGTACAAGAAACGAAGATTGCGAAAAGTGAAAATGTTTCTCAAAGTTAGTATTTTTTGTAGATTTTGTTACGGTTGTGTTTTATTTAAGACATTTATGTACATCGATCTATATCAAGCATTATGTATTTTACGCGCATTTACTTATATTAAGGATGGGTGAATATTTATGAAAATGTTTCTTGCTTTCCCCCATAACACATTAGTTATAGCGGTGCGGTTGTTTGCGGAAAGAATATATTCATCGTCGGCGTACTAACAGTATTAGTCGTGCTCTCACAGTGGCGTGCGAGTTCGCCTGACATAAGGCGAGTGCTTGCAGCAGTAGTTGCGTTGTTATTCTGATATTTGTATTATGGTCATTGGTGACTAGTATTTATTATTGGGTGGTTATTGAAACGTATTAATCACAACTGCTTTGAGTACGTTATAGTTGCGCGAGTGATTGCCAGTGGAGTGTTGCTGTTGATGCTGTTATTGCTGTTTCATTGTTACCGCCAGTGTTGTTGTTGCTAGATGCAAGTGAGTTCCCGGTGTAAAGTTTATTGACATAGCTGTGTCATGGAATGCAGAGGTGATGCATTCCTTTCAGCGTTGCGAGGCGGGATCGCATTGGGGCACATTGATATAATTCGATGAACAAATGCAAATGCAAAAAATCTAGCTGAATTGCAACACGCAGGTAGCGGCGTGATCGCTTGACCTGGGCGAGAGAGTCCAGTGGTCGGGCACGCAAGTGCATCGTACGTGACTTGACTATCTGGTTGACTATGTCTATCAAGTATTCTCTTTGACGCTACATACTAAAGTTTAGGTGTATACGAAGACCTGCAATGGAGGAGCAATGGAGAAACGTATAAAGAAGGTGTAGGCACGATTCGAAGAGTATGTTAATACTAATTATGGCATGTATTAATAATCACTATTACTGTTTGTCTTTCATGTTGTTTGCTGTATTATTTGGATACCCGAATGCATGCCCATCATCATCTGTCAGTCAGCGGGCATCATTCCAGAGGAGGAGTTTGGTAACGTAAACATAAACTTGACTTGAATTGGGCTGTGTGACAGGTAGAGCAAATATATTAATGGGCGCCACTAATTAAGGGTGCAGCAGTTTTCATCAACGGTCCTCTTCTAGCATTTTAGATATGTTGTCCATCTTGCATTCCGTACAATTAATATGCAGTTTTATGCATCGCTCTCTATCATCTGTTCTACGTATTTGTCTTCGAACAATTTTCCTCCCTTTCTTCCCACCTCTCTCTCGATCAAGTAGTTCAGAACATATAGGTTATCCCTGGTTCCTCTTCCGGGCCTGAACCCTATATATTATATTCTACAAATAACCTAGGAACCTAGAAATATAGTAGGAAAAATAGCTAATGTGAATAGTAATATAGACAATTATCTTGGTAAAATTAATTGCCAAGGATGCTACTTCTCTACACATCCAAATTCAGCCACATTGAAGTGAGGCGCACAATAAATTCCCTTAAATCGACTAACAGCAGAAATATTTTTTATAGTGACAATTATTCTGAGTATAAAAGATCTCTTAGTTACACCTTTGACAAAATTAATTAATCAATCTATAAAAGAAGGTGTGATGCGTCGAAGACTGCTCTTGTTATCCCTATCTTTAAGAAAGGGGACCCAAAAGATATCTCGAAATTTATACCTATATCACTGTTACCCATTTTATCATTTTTTTTGAAAAGGTGTTACGAATATATAATTATTTCGAAGAAAATAAACTATTTGGTGAACATCAATATGGGTTTAGGCAGAATATGAGCACCAAGACTGCGATTTGCGTTTTTGTGCAGCGTGTTGTGGATTGCTTTGAAAAGAAAGAGTACCTATTGGGTACCTTCTATAATTTACCAAAGGCTTTTGACTGTATGCAACATGAGTTGTATAAATGTATAAGTAATAACTTCATATTTGCAAAATCGCAGCCAGCAAGTAATATGCTTATGGCAAGGCATGCCTGAGGGTTGCATTTTGGGGCCTCTACTATTTTTAATATATATACATGATTTGTCACACATTGCTGATTCGGTGCCAATCTTATATGTAGATGACACCACTCTGATAAGTCGGGGCAGGTGCGCGGATGATGTTGTGGACGCTGGTAATGTAGCACAGCAGTCGTTGGGGGATGGTTTGGGTCAAATAGGCTGAGCTTAAACCACTCTAAGACTCTATCATTGCTATTTACCCATAAGGTTAATCCCATGTCAACACGAGACGAATTTCTCAAATTCTTGGGAGTATATTTTGATCTAACTTTAAATTGGGAAAAGCATGTTTAGTAAGTTGAGTGGTAATATATATTTGTTACGAGTTTTAAGTATGAATGTGTTCAGAAGTGTAATGGTTTCTCCGTACTATGTGCTTTGCCAGTCACTAATGAGTTACTTCTTGCTATCATGCGGAAATGCTGCATCATGGGAGAAAATTTTTGCTCTACACAGGAGGGCAATTCGAATTGTAGATGGTATCAATTATAGAGAAAATAGCAGAAACTCTTTCATTAAATTAAAAATATTAACTTTTCCTTCACTCTACATACTAGAGTGCCTCCTATATATCAAAACCAATATTAACGATTTTTATATGCGCTCTGATGTTCATAATTATTATAGGGGGAAAACCAAGCTAGTATCTAAACTCTGTAGATTAACAAGAAGTCAGGGAAATGCGGAGTGTTTATCTATAAAATTCTACAATACCTTACCCATTCATATTAGGTCACTAACTGTGAAGCAATCCAAAGCAACTGTAAAACAGTTAAACAATGTCACTGATTTTATTTTGTAAGTCTATGCAAATATTTTAAATTGTCTTCTGTTGCTTATATTATGACCTGTGTGAGTACATTGTATATTGTACGTAGCATCAATAAAGATATTATTATTATTATTATTATTATTATAAAATTAAAATTAAAAATTAATTATTTTTCCTCCACATCTTTTTAGATAAAATCCATTGGTATTGATAATTTATCATTTTATTTATTACAATTTTTTCATCAACTTGTTGACGTTGAATTTCAATGACTATTAGTTTCCTTGTTTCAATTGTAATATGTTCGTCAATAAATGAAAAGCTACTGTTTCTGGCATCAAATTTGTGTGGTGCTTTTATTTTTATCAATTACATGTAAAGCTCCTTTAATAAAGTGTAAATTTGTGAGGCTTTTGCCGTCATTGGAGCTCTGTCCCATGCTTTTACGAATACAACAACTAGAAATACGTAAATGTCCCAAAATTGTCCCGAAATAAAAATATAAATGACAGTAAATTGCTTTGGATATCCAACGGGCGTTGTGAATGGCTCCAGGTGCTCTAAAACAAATTGACCGAGGAGGTGTACCGCCTAGAAATATAACTTCGAATACGATTAATTATTGGTAATCATCTCGTGGTTGTTGCTCATTTTCCAACGTTGTTAACACAAATAGAAGCATTTCCGTTGCCGCTGATACTTTCACGGAGCTCCGCACTTGTTTATCCTCAATTCCGGCTGAAATGCGATATATTTGGATCCGATGATACCGATATTTTTTCGTCAAAAATACCTGAAATAATTTCATACATACGGTGTCGACATGGTAAATATAGAAGGTCTCGGCCGATTTCTGTTCTATAACACGCGCCTTGAAATACGCCCAGTATTAGAATCTTCAACTTTATCTAAGAGTTTCCAGGCGTTTAAAAGTTCGTACATCGCATTAGCTTGGTCATTTCCGCTACTTGAACAGATAGCGGCAATTCGTAATAGCTTTTCAATTCTTCTGTAAATTATTGGTATTGTTAATCTCTCTACCTGTACTTTAGCAACTAACGCAGGTAACATCTTTTGCATTTTTGTGAAAGTTGATGTCGAATAGACGTACGATTAATAGTATGAGTAATTATAATTTGTACTGCACCGTGTTAGTTACTTTACATTTATCCAAGATGATAATTAGTTTTGCCGTAATTATTTGTGTTCGAACATGTAATTTTTTTCGAGTAGCTTTATCATTCGACCCGGTTTGTTAATGCTTACGTCCAAGTGTGACATTTCTCAGATACAATACTTGTGTAGCCTGCATTGGATAAGTGCTTTCCTTATAGGATTTAAGTTCCTCTTACGACGTAAGCTGTCGCCGGGACGATTAAACTATAAATTATATGGGGATTTAGTACAAAAGTATTATAAATATTGTTATTAAAATAATCATTTTTAAACAGTAATGGATACATGTATATGTCAAATCCCTATCTATGCAGCTTAAACTATCCTTGATCGTCTTACGTGTCCGAGATGAACGTGAATTCTAAGAAGTGCAGAAAAAAGTGGTCGTCGCAAAAATTAACGAAAATGGCAATACATATTATAAAATTGTTAAGCGCGAGAAACCAGAGAACTTCAGAACATCTAGAAGTCTAATGCAGGGGTGCCCCTTGAGCCCACAATTATTTAACATATACATAGCGAAAGTGGAAGAAGTGATGAGGAATGGCCAAGGCGGGGGGTTAGCATGGGGAATGACAGATGTGGACAGTCGCATACGCAGACGATATCGTACTGCTGGCAGAAACGGAGATAGGGCTTCGAGAAATGTTGCGTAGGCTAGAGACATTCCTGGAAAAAAAGAGGATTAGAACTGAACAGAACGAAGACAAAAGTTATCGTATTCAAGAAAGGAGGAGGAAAAAGAAAGGAAGTGCAACTGAGATGGAAGGGAGAAACAATTGAACAGCTGAGAGAATGGACGTACTTGGGAGTTGTGCTGAGGGAGAGTAACAACTGGGATGAACATATGATCCATATATGTAAAAATGTGAGGAGAGCGGAAGAAGGGCTGAAAGAGAGCCTGTGGGGAAAGAGGAAGGGAGGATTCGCAGAGTCAATGAGGATCTGGGATATTTGTGCAAGGAGCATAATGCTGTATGAGGTGGAAGTTTGGGGGGTAAAAGACCAAAAAAGACTAGAGAGGGCTTACATGGGGCAGATGAAGAGAGTGCTAACATTAGAGAAGTCGACACCAGACTACATTGTGAGACAGACAGGGAAATTTGAGGTAGAGGCGGCGAGGAGAGTGGTAAAGTACGAAGAAATGATAAAGGGAGGGAGATGCAATAGCTTAGTGAGAAAAGTGATGGAAAAGAAGGAATGGCGCGGAAGACAGGGGAAGGATATATCAAACTGGGAAGAGTGCAGAAGGAAAATGTATGAAAAAGCGGGCTTGTCCATAGAAAGAAGTAGGGCAGTTGAGAGGGAGGTAGTGGAGAGGTTCAAACAGGTGGAAGCACAGGAAAGGAACGGAAAGATAAGGAGCTCAACAAGTATAAAGACTTAAGAGTATACGGAAGAAGGCCAAAATATCTGGAAGGGGGAAAGACGCAGGAAGAGGAAAGAAGTTTAGCGAGATATAGATGCGGAAACGAAGAAAAGAATAACAAATACTGGATGGGAACGAATACAAAAAGTGCGAAACGTGTGGCAATGGAAAATATGACTGAAAACATTGGTGGGAGGTATGCGTGGGAAAGGGATGGAGCAAGGAGAAGAAGGAGAGAGGTAGAGAATGGAGAAAGGCGCTGGGAGATAAAGGCGGTTGGGTGGAGATATTGAAAAAACTAAAGGAAAAGAGGGAAGAGGGGATTTATATAACATATAGTTTTTTCATTTATTGTTTATTTTTGTGTTATTGCGTTTACTACTAAATATAAGACACACATAATCTTCATTTAGAACCGTTTCATAAAAAAATCACATTTTCATAAGGGAAGCCTCACCTTTGTCCAAGTGAGGGGAATTTGAAAAGTTACAATGTGTATTTATTTAAAGTCAATAAATTAAAATTTGAAAAATGGTCAACATTAATGCTAAAAAGAAGGATTCTTTATCAGGCCAATCACAATCCTAAAAAATAGGAAAAAACTCAGGGAAACCAGAAAGATGGAAACTTAAAAGGATTATGGTAAAAGAAAAGAGTCGTCGACAAGATAAAAAATATGGTACCAAGGACAAACCGACTTGAAGTCCTGCGCAGATAGTACTCAAACTATCATATCTTTCTTGAAATTCATCGCATATGGCGAGCTAAGGATGTATCACATTTCCATAAAGGTTCTTTGTTGAAGATTATCGTTAAACGCTAAGATCATGGTTTTGTTGTAATTTATGTGATGGCCATTGCCAGTGGATTGAGTAGGAAGGGTACAATTCGATATACACTTGGTTACATTTATCACAAGGAATTTAGTAAATGACGTTACTTTGCAAAAGAATTGGGGTTTTGTTCGTAGTAGAAAAGAATTTGCCAACAGGTTTAGCAATTTGTCGACCACTACAATGCTAGTGCAATGGAATAATTTTTTGATGGATGGGGATAGTTGGTGCATGTATGGGAAAGTTTTTAAATTTTTACCGTTTGTAGGGGAATTTTAGTTGTCTGGGAGGAGGGTTTGAGACAAGTAATTTACCAAGAAGTAATGCAGATCAGTTATTTACAATTAAAATTTTATATATCCTGCAACAATTCTTCTATCCTAACTGCTTACATTTTTCCCTACAGATGAGGGTAGGAGAATACCTGTACCTGTGCGTGGAGTAAAAAGCTGCTAAATGAGTCGGTGGTATTTGTTTTCAAATCGAAGGAGTAATCTAGCTTGCTTCCCTTGTTTCTCCAGTCGGTCGAGTTGACATCGCTACGGTATTGCATTTAGTAATTCTTTGAGTAAAATAGATATTTATAGTTTTTAATTTTAGTCATAATTTACCGTCTACGACTAAACCGTTTCACGTGCAATAGTACAATTAAAATATTGTCGAAAGAAGGGTGAAAATGTTTACATACTGTTTCTTGATATGGCATATATCCCAATTTATATATAATTTGCAAAATTTGCATAAAAGTTGTCAGTTATAGTTGTGTGGATGGATATTTCCGATTTCAACGAATGGGAGTATTTATAAACTAAAACTTTCCAAATTCAAATTACAGATTTTTAATTTTTGACAATCATAAATTTGTAATTTCTTTGGAAGAACTGTAGAGTTGTTTGTTGCAAAATTCATTGTAAATTGAATTCAATTCAATAAACAAGTGCGGTTTTAATTCGAAACAAACGAAATTACTTCAACTCAACTCTTGTTAATCCTCACAAATATAATATCAGTACTTTAAATTTGTTGTAATAAGTTTGTATTTTTTGCTCACAAAACATATATCCTAATAGATATTGAAGAAACAAAATGCTTCATTTTGTTCAAAATAAAGTAACAGTAAAATAAAAAAATCATTTTAAACTATTACTGATTTCTGCGTACAAAGAAATATCGATTAGCACAAACATGTTAAAGAACGAACATTTAACCTACTCGTATGCATAGGTGAAGATAATGCCAAAGGGCAAATCGTATGGAAATTGTCATAACTAGTAAAATAACGTACAGGTGTGTAATTTATCGAAAGTAGAACGAAAGTGTCAATTTCATTGTTTAAATATACAAATCAGCGGTATTATTTATTCTTTGTTTCCAATCGGAAATTTGTGCGAATATTCGTTCTAAGTTATTGGATTTTATGTGTAGTATGCACTTCTATGTATCTTACTTGTTGCATACTTGATACATTTTTAAATTTATTATGCCACATATATATCAATAAAATCGTCGAAAAGCACTTACCTTGGTAAACAACTCCAAATACCAATACGTCAGTACTGAACAGCGTGTGAGTAACGGTTAAATTAACATAACCATCGATGTCTGGGTGAACATCTCCCTCCAGACTACAATCGACTGAAGATTTGGATGTGAGCACTACCGTTGGACTTTCGTCTGAGTGCACAGAAGTTATTACAGGAGGCCCCGGAGACCTGCCAGGAGCAGGATCCCCCTGATGTAAACCGCCAGTTCCGGTGTTACGAATGGATATTCCATCACATACAAAGCAAGTTTTCAGCACAAGTAAAGTTACCAATAAAACTATAACCAGTTTATACATGTTGCGTGTGTTCTATCGTAACTATTATATTATTTGTAGGACATCAACTTATACAGAGTCGCTAAATATCACAGTCTTCTTATGAAATTGCGTTCATTATGTATTGCTAAGTTATTATAATACTTAAAGTTAATAAACCACTAAAGTTAATTTGTGCAGTTATTGTTCCATAACGGTTAACTATGCTATTACATACACTATACCATTGACGATGATCGCAAAAAGGATAAACGCGATGCACACCAAAATTCTTAACTTATAAACGTTTGCGGGCAAATTTTACTAGAGACGTCCAAAAAAATCTTTCGGGAATTAATGCTTTTTATTTTTTTTTATTTCGTCGACTGTTGTCTGTTTTACGTACAGTGAAATGCACGGAGTGAAAATGTGCAAGCGAGTGGCAGGAAGGCCGGACGCACTGAAACTGACTGGAGTAAAACGCCCGCTTGGCGGCAACCCGCCGCACTCACCCCTATCCGATCGATTTAATACTTACATATAAATACCACCGGGCACCCGAGCCATACCTGTCTAACCTATATATTAACGCGGAAACACCGCTTTAAGTCATACAGCAAATGCGATTATTTTGCTCTATAAACTATTTACGGCAAATACAAACAAAGACTGTATCTGTCACGTTTCGTGGACATTCAATTTCTATTCACAAAGGCAACAACATGTAGTACAATGACTATAACAATGCACACACGACTTTATTCAGCCAATGTTTAACCATAAAAATAAATAATTATTATGAATCACTTAATAACAGCCTACATGAGTAGTTAATTTGATCTTTTCATTAAGTTTTCCGACATTAAATACTGAAGGCTCCAAACAGTAGTTTCGAAGCACATGAATTATTGGTATCACAACCATATGGCATAGAGCGGTGCATCGCTGCAGCTCCATGCAAATGTGCAATCTTGTTTGTCTATGTTTTAGAAGCAGCCTACTTAATCAACTGCGTAATGTTGAGGTACGTAATGAACTTTCAATGAACATCAAGGCCGGATATGAAAAATAAATTAAACTTTTCCATTTGGTGACCTGAATTTATAACATCGAAAAATACTCTAATTTGGAAAATCAATCAATAATCGGACAATATTGAAAAATTAGGTCGACACTGACGTGAACTATTAAAATGTATTTTGCATATCTAATGGGAATTAGGAACGATCGAACGGCCCGATCCGAACTTTTAATATCGAATTCGTGTAAAAACCACTCGTAAACGCATTACCCCCTGGCATGCTAATGAAATTGAGTTTACCGATTTCGTAATGTTAATGTTGGGTCAGACGGCTGGCTAGGTGCTTGACCCAAGTTCGTTGAACGCAAATGCAGTTAGTCGTTTCTATGCAACAACCTACTTGATTCGTTTACACTCTTCGTTTTTCACGTAATTATATTTTATTTACCACCATTTAATGAGTATGTTTTCCGACATACGTCTGTGCTTTTGAGGTTCGCGTAATTGATATTTGTTTGGCGCCAAGTAAGGGCTGTCCTTTATTTTTCTGATTTTATTCTACACTTACGTAACGTTTCTAAAAAAGAAACATTGAATTATTGTTTAGGACATATATTCATATTACATTAACATTCGTTGTTAGCGTCTTGGATTTTATAGGATTATATCCAACAATTATAGCACACAGTTTCAAGTACAGTCGCCCGTGGTGTGTACATTTTTAATATCGATTTCCTCTTGGAATTGAATGTGAAACCACTATTTCGGTATTGCCATCCCATATTGTTTACGGATCAATAAGACCGATCGTGTCACCATCGCACGTAACATTCGTGAAAATTTACTGTTTGCTAGGTGAGTAAAATTTGAACACTTAAGCTGAAAATCCCTTGCTACAGAGATCTGCATTAATATTAATTCGAATCTGCGCCGTAGTTTATTGCAATGTTTCCTAGGTACAGTTATATTGTAGGTTTGGCCAAGGAAAGTCTCGGACCACGGGGCGACAAGACAACGTAAGAGCTGACGCCCTTCCTCGCCAGTTGAAGACTTGCTGATATTCACCGTGCCACGAAGCGCACCTCGACTATCTTAGACTAGGCGATCCAATCAGTCTGATTTCGGTGATATATATAGGACCTTTTATATGTTCATTTTTTTCGTACGTGCGATATCGACTAGTACCATTTAAGCAGTACACCATTGATATATACGTAACGTGTGTGTTTATGTGAAAAAGCAAATGAACAAATGAGTTACTTAATTAATAACTATTGGATATTGTCCGTCTGTTTTATTTAATGTATCTACATATTTGTTTTTAAGACATTCGCTGACCTGACTCTTATAAAGAGCTTAACCTTAATAAATTTTGAATCAATTTTCCATTTAGATGGAATTACGATACCTTACTTAGATTTAATAATTTAATAAACAACAAGGCTATATTCGAAATCAATTTATTTTCTTCTGTAGTTAGATACGAAGCCAGCCTAGCTGCACTAATTAGAGCTATCGTGAATAACACTAATTAGAAACAGTACCCCATATGCTTCTATGGCACCCTGCCTTAATATCCTACATATTATCAACAAGACCCATCTCCGACTGTGGAGCAGGCATTGACTTTGGATTCCTGAAAACCATTTGAGCTAAAGGAGAGAATTTTAAATCACAACTCCCACTTTCCGTATCTCTGGGTTACTTAATAATAATAAAGTTTAATATAGTCTTTGATAATGGCCTAACCACCTTAACAGCTCTAAGGGAAGTTATAAATAAAGTATGTGTAATATTTTAATCAAGTGTTAAATTTTAGTGCTTAGCAACCAATCAATTACAATTATATGTTATTTTAAGTTGTGTCTAATTATTGGTCCTCTAAATGGATTATTTTAATGAAAGCTTATATTTATATTCGCAATAGCTGTTATTTTATTGTATCTAAAAAGGAAAGTATTAAATTTAATATTTCTAGCTAAGTTGTTACCATTATTGATTACCAGTCATATAACACTAAAATTAAAATTGGGAAGTACCTTAATTTATACTCCTAAACCTAGTAGAGAATACAATGAAGGGTGTAGTGTAACGTTCACATGTTCAGCAGTTGTAAAACTAATATAACATAAATCAAGTTTATCAAATAAGCTGGACTGAGGCATAGATCTATTTTCAGAACTTATTACATTATTTTTGTGTCTTTTTTATGGAACTATCTACTTCTCTACAATTTTTGCACATCTTTAATTAATTTAAGATAATTTGTTGGTAATGAATGGCATGTTTCACAAATATGTTGAGCTACGCTTGATTTTGCAATGTTCTATGTGCTCTTTAGAGCGGGTTTTAATTGAACAATTTATCTCAATTATTGCAGATCCCGGATCTACTTCAATTTTATCTTTGGTATTCCCTAAGAGAATTTTCAAAGAGTTACTAGATTTAAACGCGACCTGGAGTACATGATTTTCAAAAATTTTGGAAACTGAATGAAACGACAAATAAAAAATTTATTGCCTTGATCTCCTTGAGGTAGTAAATAGATGGTTTTGAAATTCTACTCATACGTTTTTGTTTTTTTAACAAGGTTTGCCATTATTTCCATGTTGAAGCCATCGCGCTGTTTTTAATGAGAGTAAGTTCGGTGTTATATATCTCTCTTGCGGAAAATTTAACGAACGATGGATTAGAAAATTGGAAGATTACATTTCCTGCTGAAACCTGACCATGAACCTCATCAAGAGATAGCATTCTTGATGATCATTGCAGTTTTCATTTTTAAACTAATATGTCGATGATATCTAACTATGCTGCATTCCTCGAGAGCCCAGGCAGACTTTCTTGGAAGTGTTTAATTCCGTTCACGACCGCGTCGAATTTACTATTGAAATGGAGAAAGGACATAAAGTCCCATTTCTTGACACCTTGGTTAAGAGGTCTGACGATGGTATTATTACATATAACTTGCATCAGAAACCCACTAGATTTGATAGATATCTTTATTGTGACTCCTGAACCACATAAAAATAACTACTATCCCCATTCATCAAAAACACTCCCATGGTAGTTGCAGATAAGATTGCTAAACCCGTTGGCAAATTCATTTTCGTCACTAATGGCAAAACCTTCAAATTATTACAAGCCATATTTATCGAATTCCTTGAGACGACTGTGACCAAGCATACTCAGGCTAAACTATACAACACATTACACAGCAAAGTGATACATTACTTAAACCCAATGTTTGTGTCCTAGCCACTTGTGCAGCCGGAATCATATTAATTATGATGGTCTTAACTTTTAAGAACGTCTTTCAACAACGTACGTTTATGGAGATATAATATATTGCTAATTTAAAAAAAGATATAGATAGTTTGACCATTATTTACACAGGCCATCTCACATGTTAATCCTAACTCAACACAGGGCCAATTTCGTCCTCATTTACGTGTTTTTTCAATAGGAGGCGATCTTGTCGAAGAGTCTGTCTTACCATTTCCTTAAAACGTTCTCAGTTCACCTTTGGTCAGTCTGGTGGTTGTCTTTTTCTCGAGGTTAACAGGTTTTCCTTTGGGAACACTTTTGCTCCTTCTAGTGTTCGTTTTTTGCGCAGAAAATTGAACGTTGCATTTTGTAAAATTCATCGTTTTACAAATGCACAGCGAGATAAAAAAAAAATAGTCAAAGTAGGTCATGGAAAAAAGGCCGCATGTCTTTTCGTAGTTCATAAATTTGAAAATAATTATTGACACTGACAAATCAAACTTGAAGTTCTAATTTTTGGAATAAACAATGTGACAAAATGAAAACAGTATTATATTTAAAGGTGTTGAGAATGTTGTCGCTTCATATTTTCAGTAACGCGGATAAGAATTTCTTCCAACTGTCTTGTTATGGCCAATTCCAATTCTTGCAAATTTTGAGGTTCCTGTTGACATTATTTTTTAAATAAGAAAACAAGAAAATATCGGCGGTTGTCAAATCTGGAGACCTAGGTGGCCATAAATCTCTGTTAATTAATATCCCCCAACAAAATTGATTTAAAAAATTCAAAGTTTCATTTGCTATATGAGCAGTAGCGTTGTCCTGCTGGAGAAATCCATTTTGTAGTTCCTGATGGTCCAACTGTTCGATAAATGGTGTAAGAATTTGATTAACGTTAACGTTTTCATGAAAAAAATTGATATGGTGCGCCTTCTTGAAATTGCAACCCAAAGTCCAAGTTTAACTGGATTAAGAGGCGCCTCAACAAACACATGCGGATTTTCCGTACTCTAATACCTCGTATTTTGGGAATTCACGTACCGATCAAGTTGGAAGGAAGCTTCATCCAGTAAAGCACGTAATATCCAAAATTTCGTCATTATTAAGATTCTCCACAAACCAGTTACAATACTTTATTCTAGGTTAAGTATGGTAGTATAGTATATAGTTCTGTATAGTACCAAATGATAAATTTAATTGTTGTCCCAGTCTTCGAATGAATGTCGATGGAGTTGCTTCCATAATTTTCCTCGCATTATTCGCCAACTCAGCTGTTCGTTTTCTTCGCCTTCCACTACCTGTTCTTCTTTGAACACTTTCCACAGTTTTCTTCATAACTTCATAAACATCGTTTGGCTGCTTCGGCGGGAAAATGCTCCTGAAACTCTTCGTAACAAGCAACATACGAATTTTGCCATTCACCGTTTTCCAACTTGATTCCATTTCTAAAATATGATTCTAAATGAAAAGCTTTGATTTGGATTGACAACATTTTGTCGTGTCAATATACGCCAGATTGAAACTCGGAAATAATTTTAGGAACAGAAGGGCGTTTTTTGCTCATGGTCAACTTTGACTAATTTTTTATTCGATCACAATGTATTTTAACCCAATATATAGGGGTGTTAAAAAAAGTGTCACAAACTTTTAGGGCGGATAGTATGGCCGAAAAGTCTTAATGAACATGGGTCCGCAAATGGACGGTTTCGAAGATATGAAATATTTTGTGTTTACACCACTTCTAGGTGGCATGGACTTGATATCCTCGTTGCTCCGGGAGACCATTTAGAGACGTACACTAACATTTTCGAATATCCCTAAAGAAAGAAATCAAGGGAGTTTAAATCGGGCGATCTTGCAGGTCATGATACAGGAATGCCCCTTCCTGCGCATCTTCGTCCAAAAGTTCCGTGTAAATATTCTCTAATGACAATCGAAAAATGCGCCGGAGCACCACATTTGTTGCCTTAGCTTCAAAGGAATCTCGTCTAAAAGATTACCCAGAAATTTCAGATTGTCAATCGATTTGGTGAAAACAACCGGACCTAGTAACCTGTCGCCCAAAATACCCATCCAACTGTTCAATGAAAAAGTATCTGGTGTCTGAATTCCATAATAGCACTTTAGTCGACCTACACATGAGTATTGTTGAAATAAAAAAAATCGTATCTCCGAAACTGTCCATTTGCGGACCCATGATCATTAAGACTTTTCGGCATATTTTGGGTCATACTATCAGCCCTCAAAGTTTTGTGACACCTTTTTAACACCCTGTATTTAGATTCAGTACTTTTATCACAGTTTTAATTATTGTCTTGTATCTCGATGTTTTCCAAAGATTGTGTTCTTTCTTCAATTCTATAAATGTACTTCGGCAACTAAATTTTCAACCTAAAAAACCTAAACAAAGAAAGAAAATTATATATATATATATATATATATATATATATATATATACATGAAAGATGGTCTAATCTTACACCTCAATGGTGTAGTGAACATTAATTAAAACAGGTCCATGAAGACTAACTGGTGGATCGCTAGACAATATTGTTTCTGGGTTATTACCCTTCGTCAGTAGCGATTACCAAGAACCTTAGTTGTTGAAATATCTTTACATGTAGTGGCCATCAAAACTTCTTGGCGCGAGCCAATCACTCCTAACGAACCACTGACAACAGAACACTGACAAGACGATACCTTGTCTAACACCTTGCGGCGAGTAAACAAGACGACTGTCAAATGTCCAGTGTCAACATATAAAAGGATTGCTGCAATTAAGTTCAAAAACAATTCAAATTGAAAATGCGTCGTGTCAAATTTGACAGAGAAATGTAAAATTTACATGAAAGATGGTCTAATCTTACACCTCAATGGTGTAGTGAACATTAATTAAAACAGGTCCATGAAGACTAACTTGTCTTTGAACTTAATTGCAGCAATCCTTTTATATGTTGACACTGGACATTTGACAGTCGTCTTGTTTACTCGCCGCAAGGTGTTAGACAAGGTATCGTCTTGTCAGTGTTCTGTTGTCAGTGGTTCGTTAGGAGTGATTGGCTCGCGCCAAGAAGTTTTGATGGCCACTACATGTAAAGGTATTTCAACAACTAAGGTTCTTGGTAATCGCTACTGACGAACGGTAATAACCCAGAAACAATATTGTCTAGCGATCCACCAGTTAGTCTTCATGGACCTGTTTTAATTAATGTTCACTACACCATTGAGGTGTAAGATTAGACCATCTTTCATGTAAATTTTACATTTCTCTGTCAAATTTGACACGACGCATTTTCATTATATATATATAATCATATATCCCCTTTTAACCCTTAGGGTGTAGGGGTAGACTTTATTTCCTTTGTGTAAATCTCTTCCACTCCTTACGGTCCCTAGCTATTCTTCTTGCTTCTTCCAGTGTCCTCCCTCTCTTGTTTATCACGCTCTCAATCCCTTTATCCCATGTCTGCTGCGGTCTTCCTCTTTTCCTTCTTGTTGTTATTCTAGCTTCCCATATTTGTTTCACCGGTCTATCCTTGCTCATTCTTTGCAGGTGTCCCCAACTTAGTTGTCTTTGTTCTATGAACTCCGTCAACGACTCAATTCCCAGCTCTTCTCTAATCCGTGTATTTTTAATTTTGTCTCTTCTCGTTACTCCTATAACTCTCCTCAAATATTTCATTTCCGTAGCCTGTAATTTGCTCTCAATCTTCTTTATTATTATCCATGATTCACAGCCGTACGTCAGGATTGGTCTGTATATCGTCCGGAATACGTTCATTTTTGTTTGCCTTGATATTTCTTTCTTGTTGATAAATTTGTTGTTCATTCCATAGTATAATCTTATTGTTCTTTCTATTCTTGTATTTATTTCAGTTTCTTGTTTCCTTGTATCTTCTATAATGGATCCTAGATATTCGAATTGTGTGGTTTGTTCTATTCTCACTCCTTCTATCCTTATGTCTAGCTGTATATCTGCAGTAGTCATTACTTTTGTTTTACTTAAGTTTATTTTCATTTCTTTTTCTTTCAGTTCTTCATTCCATATGTTTATATTTTGTTGTAATGCTTTCTGACTTTCTGCTATTAATACCACATCATCTGCAAACACTCCTTCCGATATTGTTATCCTTTGTAGGTTAGTGTATCCGATATTCATTTTTTTACTCCTCCGTGTGCATTTCTTTATCATCTCGTCCATAAAAATTGTAAATAGTATTGGGCTTAGTCCTCCTCCTTGTCTCAATCCGGCTTTTGTTGTAAATCCTTCTGATTTCATATTCCTTCTTATTATATAATTCGTATTGTTCTTGTATAGTCCTTGTATTACTCTTATCATTTTGTTATTCACTCCTCTTTGTTTTAATATTTCCCATAGTCTTGATCTCTTTACTCTATCGAACGCTTTTTCAAGGTCGATGAAAGCTAGAAAGAAAATTATTAAACTTATTATTTCTAGGTAAGGTGCTACCTTTGAAGACATTCTATTCAGTAGATTGGTAATAGATTTGTTAAAATCAAGTGTGGTAGGGTTTGATAAATTTATAAATTTTTATTTATAAGTTATTTTTATATTTAAAAACCACAACATTATTGTTAAAATCGCGCGTCATTCTTCGCACTAACCTCTTCCTCACCGGCACCTTCGACATCTTGACAAAGTGTGGATGATGGAATGAACGAAGTTGCACCATACTGACGTGCCTTAACAATATTGGTCAATATGGCGCCTCCAATACATTC
Source organism: Geotrupes spiniger (assembly GCA_959613385.1). Lineage (NCBI taxonomy): Eukaryota > Metazoa > Arthropoda > Insecta > Coleoptera > Geotrupidae > Geotrupes > Geotrupes spiniger. The sequence goes on from OY390739.1 coordinate 9,239,634, forward strand.
CACATTTGGTTACTACTATAAACATTCTGTTGCCAATTTTACTTTTAATCGTTGCGACACACCGAGGTGGATTACTTTTACGGTAGTTTCGCACTCTTACTACTTCCCCCACCGCAAATTGAACACTTCTTCTGCCCTTATAATAAAAAAACTTTTGTTTTTTTGTTTATTGAGCACAACTTGCTTAACTGATGGCATGAGTAAATCTAACTTACATCTACAACTTCTGTTTATTAATAGGTTAGACGGTGTGCGTTAGTAGTGGTATGGGGAGTATTACGGTATTGAAACAAGTAGTTAGTAACCGTTTTATCAATATCTTTTAATTTATATACATTAGCTCGTTTCAAACAATTTTTGATTTGCTTAACAGCATTTCCCGCCGTTCCATTGCTGGATGGATGGGTGGAAGGGAGCCCCCGTTTTATGACTTATTCCGAGGCCTTCGATAAAATTCTGGAACTCGTCAGAAGTAAATTGAGCTCCGTTATCGGTTACAATTACCTACGATATTCCAAACCGAGCAAACACTTCATTAAATTTTCTAAACTTGGCCACCACACATAGGTGCGTGCCAACCATTTCATTTTAACAACTCTCATGTGGCTACTATGTAACTCATTCAACACAAATCTTTGGAACCTCGAAGGAATTATCATTCTGTAACCCTACGTTAAACAGCCTTGTTCGACTGTTAACTCATCCCTGCGTACGTAGAATGGCATTTCGTCAGTCTAGGTGATTTCCTGTGGCCATCCGGTTAGCACGTATTTAATTATTTTACTTAAAAGGGAATCCCGTCTTGACTGCATTTTAATTTTTTTAAATCTAATGGTATATTCCGCTGGTCGGCTAAAATATTCAAGTACGAAATTTTACTGACATGCATCGGTGGTTCATCCACTAATGGTAATCGCGATAAGGCATCAGCTTCATTCTTATTGGACTGTACATACTCATAACAAAGTCGAACGCTGACAAAAAATGTGCCCAACGTCGCATACGACTTGCCGCCATTGTCGGAATTCTCTTATTTGTTCCGAATATTGAGGTTAAAGGTCGATGCCCAGTTATAAGTTAAAATTTTTGTCCAAACAAGTATTGGTTGAACTTCTTTATTCCAAACACTATTGCCAGTGCTTCCTTATCTATATGTGAGTAATTTACTTCCACCGAACTTAAAGCCGCGTACTGACTTGAGCATTTTTACGCGCTCGAACGGTCTGCGCACAAAAATGCTCAGGTCAGGACGCGGTTCTTGTGTATGCGCGTAGGCTTTGAGCACGCACGAACTCGATCCGTCGCTTGTCGGTTCATCAAAGTATTTGCACGCTCGGTCTGGACGCTTTTTTTCGAGACCGATCGTCGCCGGGTCGTGCGCACAAAATAATGCCGAGTCTGGAGAGAATTAAAACAGTGCCCGACAGTTTTCGCGATGGAGTGGACGAACGAAAAGGCTCTGCAATTGATAGACGAGTACGAAAAGTTCCCTTTGTTATGGGAAGCTAAGCATCCATCTCATTCTTCGCGAAATAAAAAAATGTGATGCGTGGGAAATGATTGCCAATAATGTTCAACAAGATGTGAGCCAAGTTAAACAGAAACTGGGCAGCTTATTGGGATCCTTCCGTAGAGAAAAAGCGAAGGGGAAAAAACATTGGAACAGAAAAAGGTTTATTTATTATTTATAGAGGATACGTTTCCTGTGGGACAAGGATGACCCACGAGCTACAATCGATACACAAAGCGTAAGTGCTCTTAAATTATCAAGCGTAGTTGTCTTGCCATTCTAAACGTCCATCAGTAATGAAATATTCTTTCAACTCATTTCGAATTTCTCTGGCGTTGAGAGTTGATCTTCGGGGAACATTCCTAATTGGTAGTAACGAAGTTGCTCATTTGTGTCGTGTCTCCAACTACCTTCTACTAGCATCCCATTTTGTTCTGTATCGAAACTTCTCGACGGGGTGTATAAGGGTCGTAAGAAATTATGAAGGTAAACTACAGTCATCACGATCAGCTCTGTCGTCTCTGGTTCTAATAACATTGGCTTTTGTAGCACTCTGAAAACTGACGAACAAATTCCAAATACATTCTCAACCACTCTTCGTGCTCTGCTGAGCCGGCAGTTGAAAATCATCTGGGCCGATCCTTTAGCATGAGTGCCTGAGAATGGCTTTATCAAATTCTCACTTAGAGCAAATGCTTCATCACCAAGAAATACATAGAAATACATTTCGAAGAAAATTCACGGAGTTTGGATACAAGTGAAAATACTGACCAGGATACTCAACGTCAGTCTAGCCAACGTGAGTCGAATGTGATAGAAGAGACATTCGTCACACCAGAAAGTCCAGGACCGAAAAAAAATGAAAAAAGTCGACAAAGATGGTGCTAGACTCGACGAAGCTTACCGGATTTTAAAAGAATCTGTTTCATCGAATAATGTTCCGCCTGACGCTTGTGCTATATACTGCCAATATGTAGCGAACAAATTGAGGAGTCATAGCTCAAGGACTCGAGTTCAAGTTGAGCATGCTATGAACAATATTTTATTCGAAGCTGAGGAAATACTAGAACCCTCATTATTTTCCTTCCTCACAAATTTAGCATAGTGGTGTTCCTGTCATGCACTATTTTAACTATTCTATCCCTCCCAATCAGGTTGACAATAATATCAATCAAACTACACCCAGTCCACTCCCGTCTCCATCAACATCCGATGGGAGCTCGACAAATTCTAATAATCGTTCAAATTTCAATAATGTATAATACTTTTTTATCAGTATTATTCAATAAATCAGAATAAAAATAAATGTTTTACAATATGCAATTGTTGATATCAATTGTTTCGAAATCTTGAATAAGTATTGGAGGCTCGTGTACGAATCTCCCGTTGCTAAGAACCATAGCGTTATAGCCAATCTTTCTTGCACCGAAACCGCTTTTCTAAGCCTAGTGTCAATTTTATGCACTTTCGGGCCGACCGCGTCGATTAAATATTGTCCTGCGATGACATGCGGACGAAATTCCGAAAATGCCCACTGGCTTCTTGAATTCTCAAATTCGCTAATTAATTACGGCCACTCTACTCTTGTATAGCTGTGTAATACACCACCGTTTATCCTGCTTTTTTACGTATAATGCTATGCATTATAATATAGGCTGCTCTGGCGATTGTAACGTCTTCGTTCGACTCCATCATGCGAATGGCGCCGCACAGTTACCTCGCACGAGTAGATCGCTGTCCCGTGCGTACAAACGAGAACAATAAACAATAAAAAAATTATATGAACGCAAAGTAATTATCTAAGTTACATTAGAATACGGAAATGTTAATTTAAATCGTGTAGTTTAGATATACAAATATCATATTTAAACAATATGAGGATAAAGTTAATTGAGGAACAATCCAATGGGTTACCACGTAAAACAAAGATATCATTATTGATAATGAACAGTATTTTCTTATGTATAAATATTTATTTTTATTGAGAAAAGGAAATAATATATTGCAAGAATTGCCTGATGTAAGGGATTACAAGGATTCCGGTAATAAACATTGGTTAGTGGTTAAATAAATTTAAAAGAACACAGGCAATAGCGATAAATTAAAGACAATACTAGCCGAAACACGCACCAAATGACACGCTACGAGAGAAAAAATATAGACCGTGAAATGTACCATGAGAAACGAAAACATGCAACATGTTCCTAGATTTCATAATTATTGTTAAATGTTATAAAGATTACATAACATTTTGCATATTAGCCTTTCGTTACATTTATTCATTTAAATTTAAATTAATTGTACCTTTGTTAAGTTGTTAAATATTAAATATATTTAATATACAGCACCCAAATGGAGGGTACAGTGCGAGTAAAAGTACGAAAGTAATTATAACTTCATATGCCTTTACGCTTTCAAAACGCAACAGTTTAATAAATCTACTATGTTTTGTTCCGGTCTTTTATCATTTCGCAGTTGACAGCAACAGTATTCGTTTGCTCACATCGATATTTACGTTTTTTTAAGATTATGATTAATTTGCGTTTATTTTAAGATTGATCAAATAGTACCCAAACTTTCTATGTTGAATTTTAATTCATTTTATTCGGTGGATCGTAGTAGCGATTTAAATAGAAATTATCCATTCGTAGTAACATCGGACAACGTACTTAAATATTTATCTCCTACTGCCGTCAACAGCAAAAAATGTCAATTATTATCAACACTTTCCGACCTTTTAATATTTAAGTTAAATCAGGTTGAATTGTATTATATCCATATGTGTATGAATTATTATATGTCGTTCTAATTAGTAATTACTGCGAACAAATTGTTGCATGGAGGGCAGTCGTGTTTTAACAAACATATCTTTACCAAAAACAAGTCTTTAAAGCATAGCTGCAAACCAGTTTAATCATTTGGTCGATAGTTTGATCAAGTTAAAATCCGATCAAAGTTATAAAAATTGCAACGCCAATGCCACCATTAAGTCGGAGACGAGCTTCAAAGCTAAAATTCACAACTCCACCGATGAAGAGGAAATGAAAGCAGCATTGGAATCAGCATAAGAGTGCCTTAACTTTCACACGTATATCAGACAGCTCTGAACATTTTTTACAAGTTACCAGTTGTTTGCCTTTTTAAAGTTCCAAAGTTAGTTAATTCGTTAGTTTAGTATTATTTGTTCCTCGTTGAAGTGTTATTGTTCGTTTTCAGTTTGAACTGTAAGTACTGAATATAACATTTTCCCGTGTGCAACGTATAACAACGTGGACGAAACCATTGACTAATTAAAGGCCGTGAGGCGGCCTATGAGCCCCGCACAAACCTCGCCCTCAAAGGTGACCGCTGTCAAAGAAAGATCTGTCGGGTTAAGGCCAAAGATTTTGATCGATCCAATCCCAAAATCTAGTTCCAGTTCCACATATTCACGCCTTACAACGAGAAGCTTAGAGCGCATGTAGTTCGCGGATTACCTGAGGACGCTGCGGCAGAAGATATACAAACTGAGCTTAAAGAACGCTATGAAATCGAAGCAAAGATTATGAAGATGCGCAATACGATGAGATCGCTTTATCTAATAACCGTGACTACAACGGAAAGCGTCGAAGCACTGAACACCAGGTGCAAGTACTTTTTTACACTAAAATAACCTGGGAAAGGTACAATAACAAGAAAAGCGCAGAACAGTGCCATCGGTGCCAGGAGTAGGAGATGAGACAAGCAATTGTAATGTAAAATTCAGGTGCCTTAAGTGCGGCGAAGGACATCCTACTCATACGTGCACGAAGCCGCGTACCAAGCCGGCACTGTGCTGCAACTGCGGCGGCTCGAACCCGCCAACTCGACCAATTGCAAATCCTATATTAGAGAATTGGAGAGGAGGGCTTTATACAAAGCAACGCGAAAACGCAGACCAGGCCCGAGTACGTTCCGGTGCCGATGCCCAGGCATATTGCCTGGACCACGAGGACTCAGACATCAGTGTCTAGCGTCGTGGAGAAGGAGTGGCCACTACCAGCGCCGCGGAGAAGAAGACAGATACAACTGACGAGGAGAAAGCGGAGGCCCTTGCCAGCACATTTGAAAAAGTTTATGAAATCGGGCTAGACATACTAACGCACGCGCAGGCGGGCATTGTGGAGTCCGTAAGGACTTCTTTGTCCCGCCGCAATGACAATGTTGACGAAGACGGAGAGCCGCTCCGGCTGGCGACTCTCCTGGAGATCTTCGATATAATCAAGGCAAGGCCCGCTAAAAGCCCCGGGAGAAGGTGACATACAGAACAAACTTCTTCGGAACTTGTCCCTTATGGCCGTAGTGCAACTAACTTACGTCATTAATGCGATACTGAAACTGCAGCACTTCCCGAGCCACTGGAAAAGTGCTGTAGTAGTACCGATCCTGAAACCGGGGAAGCAACGTGACCCGACCGAAAGTTACAGACCGATCAGCCTCCTCAGCAGTCTATCTAAGGTGGCGGAGTCGGTAATAAACAACCGCCTGGTCTCCTCAAGAACGAGCAATTGGGATTCCGATCCGGACGTAACACCGTACAACAAGTGGCGCGACTCGTGGCATTTAATGGGAACTAGGTTGTGGCAATGACACTGCTAGACTTGCATAAAGCATTTGACACTGTCTGGATAGATGGACTTTTCTTCAAAATGATCAATTACGGACTACCGTTATCAGTTATCCGACTGATCTATTCATACTTAACCGACAGAAGAATGAAAACAAGACTTAATCAATCCGTCCTTGGCCAGCAACTATTTTCATTGTTCATCAATGACATACCGACGTAGTTAACACATCATTAATGATCTTCGCCGACGATACGGGCATTTATGCATCTTCATTTCATCGGAATGCACGATGATGTATGCGTCGCCTGTGTGGTTTGGGGCTTCTAAGACGAGCCTCAAATTATTGCAGTCAACGCAGAACAAGTGTCTTAGGTTCGCCCTGGGCGCGGACAGATACACAGGTATACGCGACTTGCATGCTCATGCAGACGAGATGGCGGACCGCTTTTACAGGCGGACCGTCACTTACGACAACGTACTGATACGTACAATCACGAACCAACGCCACCAACGAGGACGCACTTGCACAGACTGCCGTACGAGACTCTGGACTTGTATAACGAACACCCGGACAACTGAAAAGTGACAATAGGGCAGGACGTATTTCCATCAAGGGAGGCGCACCGAAATTGTATTTAAAAAATCCGCGGTGGTCCGCACGAAACTTTCTTATACTCAGTTATACTACGTTTTTCGAAAAAACATTTCAAATGAAAGTAGTTTATAATTTCAATGTCTTTAAGTTATATAAGAACATTTTTTTTGATAGCTCGTACCGTTTTCGAGATAATGAAAATGGTGATAATTATTACAACCCAACTCAAGCGCCAGGAATGTAGACATACAAAACATATTGTACTTCACACTGTATAAGATGCGAAAGAATTATCCAGAATACCACAAAAGCTATATAAGCATACAAAAGTACACAATTTACAACAAAAAAGCAAAATCATGATGGAACATCGTACAGACTTATTGCCATAAGATATCATCAGTATGAAGACTACATGAAGAAGCACTATCAACTACAAGAAGTTTAATCAACGGTTCCTGCCAGGAGGAGATTACAATATCAAGCATCCAGTGTACACGACTCACAATTTCATTACGCAGAGAATTGCTAAACATAAATTCAAGCCAATAACCATTACCCCAACGATCCTAGAAAATATGATTGAGCTTTGTGTTGTAAAGATCTCTAACCTGAATCAATATTTAAGCGTTTTCGGACTGCATTCGTATTATTTTATTTTATATTATTATTATTTTATATTACTGAATGGTGATTTGTCTCATGCCATAAAAACAATTTTTGAACTCATATAATGCTTTTTTATATTATTGAATAGTTATTACAATTACGATTAATCGTCGTGGGTATAAAATTATTGCTATTAAATAATTGTATTGTCTGCATAAACTTAGCAGATGTCTCGCGCTATATATTCGATCCCATTGCTTTGTTGAAGGAAAATATACTGAGAAATCTGCAAGAACGTAATTAACGGAAAACTTCGACATTTCATGCGTAATTTAAGTCGAATTAAAAGAACATTTTTTAGCTAATTAAAATTACTCAGAATAACAGAACAAAATATTTCAAATAAGCAGAAAATAATTAATTAATTAATTAATTAAAAGAAACAAACCCTACAACAGTAGTACCTACAGTAGACAGCATTGACAATTAAATAAAAAACATTTTCAAGGATAAAATCGTAAATAAAATAATTACTTCTATTTTACATTTCAGCAAACTAAATTGTCGTCAAAACATTTCGAAATGGAACTAAACAAACAAAAATATACGTATAAACTATCCAACTTCAAATATTCAGTTAAATGTAGTTTCCGATCGATAAATGGACGCGAGACCAAAACTCATACATTGTGAACTAGGTTAGTTTTTGTAGTGGCATTCTTTTCACACTATTTCATAGAGAACATTCTCTAAATATTGACGAGACAAGTTCTTCTATTAATTCTGTATAACAAAGAAACACTGAACTGCGATATAATGAAAATTTGATAGAAATAAATTCAGAGAACTGTTTGTTTGCCCTCGGATATGAACAGATATTGGATAAATGAAATTCGTTGTCAAAGAAAATAAGTACTTATGTTTACAGTGTAACACAAACACACATTTGGAAACGACAATGGAACTCGGGTTAAGCAATGTACTATCGATTCTATTGTTATACGCAGTTTTAGTATTGACGAAAGTCAAACATATCATTTTAATTTCGATTGACGCTTAGGAAGCACATGTTATCATAAGATTAACAGCCACAATTCTGAACACGGTTTTCAGATAACGCGAACTTTTTTGATTGTTCAAAACGTATTTTACAATTACTATTACTAACATTCTCAAACTTTACGTATAATATATGGACCCAATTGTTTATATTAGAAGCTTGTGCAACCAAAAACACTCAATATATTTAACAATACGTATACGTTTATCAAATGCAGCTTTCTGTTTTTGCTCATAACATTATCTAGTCTTATGAACATAAGTTATAGACACAAATATCCCAATCGTTTCGGTAGTTTTATATTTTATATTATGACCTGTATTTGACATCTTGGTAATAAAGGAACTGTTTCAGGATGCTTCTGTTTTTGCCACGGTACTCAGATACTTACCCAGGGATTCATCAACGAGTCGTAACGTTAGTCGGACTAACGCTAGTTGCGTTAAAAATTTACGCTCGTCTTGCTTAAATTAATAATTACGAACTGTTTAATTAATAGCCAATAATGGCGGAAAGAAGACGAAGCTGCAACTTCAGCCCTGAAGAAGTGGCTCTGCTTAAATTGGAAGTAGTGAAACATAACAAAATTCTTATTGGCAGGGTAACGCCTAGTAATACATGGCAAAAAAGAAGGCGGCTTGGGAGGCAGTGCATAATGCTGTTAGTGCAGTTAGCCAGTAAGACATAAGGGAGGCGAGGAAAAAACGTAAGTTACTTGTTGAGATATTTAATTTATTAAATATAATTACATTCCCATAACACCTCAGTGGCACGACATCAGGAACGGACACAGACGGGGACGTGGGGGGGGGGGGGATCTGAAACTGAAACGTTCCGAGGACGATCTGATGGACGTCATCGGAAAAGCGTCAGTTGAGGGAATTCCGGGCGGGGTGTATGAGAGTATGGGACTGGCTCCATTTATAAATACGGGCCCTTCCTACTTAGAATTATTTGTAGCATTGTACAGCCGATAGAAGAAGACAAAGTGAACAAGACACCAACGGATTTTCGGTAAATAAAAACAATATATATTAAAATGTTGAACGCACATATTGAGAAGTAACATCTAAACTTTTGTTTTTGCCTAGCCCTGCGGGAAGTAATATTGAACCCTCTGAGCGATCTACTCATGCGGACCGTAGCTGACCTTCAGGGTAGTGTAGCAGCCCTTCAAGGTAGTGTAGCGAAGCGTAACAGTACTGCCAAAGCTATCGAGAATACGCTCAGGCAGGGGGTCGCCCAAGATAAATAGCGGTATTGCTTGAGGAATTTCTCAGCAGCAATTAGTTTTAATAAATTAAATATTATTAAATAAAGTAATATGAATAAAAAACATTTGATCGTATCTTTTTATCTCGTAACATAAGTAAGGACTACTTAAAACCATAAAAATAAGTTTGGCAAGCTATAATTAATTTTAATTTCTTTCTTAATTGTACAAAATACGGTACAATAAATACATTAACTGAAAAACCAATAATACACTACACTTTACAAAAAAACATTGCACTGCAACCACCTGGGTACATTTTCAGTCGTATGGCAGTGACAGGATCATATAAGCCACGTCATGGGGTGGCGGTCATCCAATGTGAGCATTTATGCACATGTTATGCAAAATAATAGCTGTTACTATTATCTTTGGCACTTTCTGAGGGCTGTACATTAATACTCCTCATGAAGCATGTAAAGCACGAAATCGACTTTTCGGGACTCCAAAACAACGCTCAACCGTATTTCTGATTTTTATGTGGGCTTGATTGAATCGTTCCTCACCTGGTGTCTGAGGATTTCGGAATGGAGTCAGCAGATATTGCTCAAGTGGATAACCACAATCACCTATACAATACACATTAATTAGTGAAAGGTTGTAATATTAGTAAAAACTTACCAAGAAGGTATGAACCTGGATAAACATGCTGACTCAAATGATTTCTCAATGCACAATTTGCCCATATAAAACTATCATGCGTTGAGCCCGGCCATCTAACCACGACATTTACAATCTGGAGTTGTGCATCACATACAACCTGTACATTTAAAGATGTTTGTCCCTTTCGGTTTATATAATTCGGTTTATCTTCCTTTTGAGGCATTAACAGGACATGACTGTAATCTATGGCGCCTATCACATTTGGCATGTTATCAATTCCATAAAATGCTTCCTTCACACCAATAACATAACCAGGAACATTTATGGGATAAGTGATGTAAGTTGGAGCTAATGCCTCCATAGCCGCACAGAAATTTGTTACTACTCGACTACATGTCGACTGGCTTACATGCACAATATCTGCAAGTAAGCTTTGGAAGCCACCCGATGCTACAAATCTTAGGTCGATCAGTATTTGTAGTATCACAGATAAAGAACTGCTCCTCCTTGTAGGGCGTTCCAGTGGTGTTAACTGTTCGCACTGTAGTAGTATGCTGTAATTGGGTTATGAACTAATACACAATCGACCCAATTAGAACACTCACCGATTAGTAATTCGAAACGGTCATTGTTTTGATTTCATTTGTTACACTTGCCGTCAGCACGAATGGAAATAATAGTTCGCATTGAACGATAGTATCTACAATAATATTGCGGAAATATTTAAAATTAATTTATTCCATTGTGGTTAATCATATTTATTGAAAAGAGTGTACTCACCTCAGCAAGTGTCCATCAGGCACTTGTAGTGGGTCTAATCGATCACGAAATAATCTGAACCTCCGTATATTTGCAATTGGCAGTTGCCCCGGCCCTTCAACTTGATCATCTTCCTCCTCCACAGCTAGCATATTCCTCGCTGGACCCACAAACATGCTTACTATAAGGTTACAAATGTAAAATAAAACTAAAGTGTGAAAACTTGATGAAATAAAATAGGTCTAACTGCTAGCTTATTCCTAGCCAAAAAAATTACATTCAAACATATTTGTTAAATGTGGTTTCGATAAGAGAAATTCGCGTTAATTAACAAATTTCGTACAAAGCCCCAGTTACGCTACGACTTGCACACAATAACAAGCAGGGGCTTGTTTCATAAAAGTTACAATTTACAATTTAACAATGACAATTACAATTCTACAATTAACAAATCTGACAAATATACATTTCATGAAAATATTTGTAAATTTTTTCACAATTCTGTCTAGTGGTAGAAATGTCACAAATGTCATTAATGCAATAGGTATAAGTGAATATAATATTTATTTTTAAAACTGGTATCATTATTAATACTAAAATGGCATCTAAGCTTGATGTTTGAGTCCTCTATTAAGAGAAATAAACCTTAAAAAAACCGTTCTCTTTGGTGCGTTTGGGAGCAACATTAGCAATAGCGATAAAAAAGAACAGTGGAAAAAATCCACAGAATGGAAGTTTGTCTCTGTGTAATGTTACAAAAGACTGGAAGTACACGAGGGACGTTATTTGGGCGAATTTTCGTCGAAGAACTTTGGTAAATATAATAATTAACCATACATAAACTTGTGTATTTGCGTATAATTTCAAAAAAAGATTTTTACATACATTTTCACAGATTTTTGTAGGAAAAGGTGGATAATGCCAAACGAACTGGCACTGCTGGTGGGAAGAAATGCCAGCTTAATGATATAGGTAATCTAGTTTTGAAAATTATAGGAAAACATTCGCCAATTGTATAGGGGTTGGGTGTAGCAGATTCTATGGGGGAAGCAAAGGAACTCCCTACGTTTGGTAAAATCATTATAATACAATTTTTGTAAATAAATTTCCTAATTGTATCTTAGTTCGACCACATGAAATAGTTGAATCTGAGAGAGCATCTTCTCATCTGCTTTTCCTCAATCTCCAACTTCTCCTCTTCTTGTAGAAGAAGAAGAACCCCCGTAAAAATCATTTGTACCAAAAAAAAGTAAGAACATTATAGCTACCTTATTAATCTTATCACTGATATTATCTACAATGAACTTAATCATTTTATAGGAAAACACGTTGTTGTTGAAGCAACTCCAGCCCATAAAAATATTTTAGAAGAACAAGAACTGAAGAAACGGAAGCTCAATCTTATAAATGAAAATTTAATGTTACAGAATTATAAATTAAAATTAGAAATATTACAGTTAGAAAATAATTTAAATTTGCCTAGATCTAATTTCACGGAGGATATAGGCTTATAAGATATTGAAGTTTTAAGTTTGTTTAAAAATACGTTACAGACCAAATAAAAATAAAAATAATTTAATGGTTATATTATTATTGTGTTACAATAGTTATTACTAAAATTGTTAACGAAATGTATTATATAACTCCTGTAAACGATTTTCTGCTGCTAGATTCTGCGGTAAGTCATTATTATTATTATTTTCTTCTTCAATATTATCGTCCTCGTTAATACAATCAACTTCATTATTTATTCGGAAAATGTTACAAAGTGTAGCACATGTCATAACTGTGTTAGCTGCGAATTGAGGATTTACAGGGATGTGGTTGAGGCATGGACATTTTTCTTTGAGTATTCCAAAACTTTGCTCTATAATCCGCCTGGTTCTTTTATGACTGCTTAAAAATCGATTTTGTGCCGGGTTATCGACATCCCTAATAATTGGCGGAATAAGCCAATGTCTTAGAGGGTATGCACTATCTCCTAATATCATCCCATTTGCCAAAGGTGTCCATCCCCCTTCCATGCGGCGAAATATGCTACTGTTTCTTAAGACTCTAGCGTCATGAACGCTTCCTAAAAATTGTAGAATATTTTCTGCTTTAATTGTATACGTTGGTAAAATTTTACCTGGCCAATTTGCATTAATATAATAGAAGGACCTATTCGGACCACAAACAGCCATTACATTTATAGAATGGTTACCATGCCTGACGAACATGTGTTCATTTTCTATCGGTGCATCAATTGGTATTAATGATCCGTCTATGCAGCCGATTACCATCGGCATATTTGCTGCCACGTGAAATCTTCCCACAACTTCGACCATTTCGTCGGCACTGGACCATTTTATAACTTCAAGAAAAATGATTTCATTAATTGCTGTGACAGTCTTATGTAACACACGCAAAACTGTGGCACTGCATGATATTGCCCTCCATTACCTAACCAATATAGGGCTATTAGAAGTTGCTGCTCTGGAGCTAAAGCTTTATTTCTCCTTGTTGGGTCCTCCAACTTTTCTCCAATTGCATTCAAAATCATTTCTATATTTTCTGCTCTTAATCGAAATCTTTCATTAAATTCATATAAAGCATGGAAATGAAAATTGATTCTTAAGCGGAACTTTCTTGGTCTTCGAATTAATACTATCTCTTGATCTTCTTCTTCGCTGCTACTTTCATACATTGTGTTATTTATATTTATTGTATTTATAGGTACTAATCAATTTTATTTACGCAATCTGTTTTCTTCAGATCAAAACAAAACTATCAAATTATAACGGTTTCTTGTTTGTTTCTTATATAATTTATGACATTGCTTACTAACTAATAAGTATTTTTCAGATATCGCACTTTTAATAATTTTGAAAAGTCTTGGAAATTATTAGGAATTTCATCTCACTTAAAAATTACAAATGACAATTTATTGAGGTTGTGAGGTTTAGCAAATTGTCAATGATTATTTGACAAATGTGATTAATTACAATTGCTTTATGAAACCAAAATCTGACCATTTGGTCCGAGTGACATTTGTCATTTGCCATTTGTCGTTTGTAAATTGTATTTGTCAATTGTAGATCTATGAAACGAAATTTTTGACAAATTTAACAAATTTGTCAATTTGTAATTGTCATTTGTGAATTGTATTTTTTATGAAACAGGCCCCAGGTCTAACTTTTCACGTAACTATTAGCTTTGCACAGGCGCAAACCGAGTTAGTCGGACTAACGGCTTTGACCCGAATGATGAATCCGGCTGTAAGAGTATTATGAAATCTCAATTCCCGGTGGTGCATGCCATATAGTAATTTAAATTGCCAAGAACGCTCGTTAATGGGATACTTACAACTCAGCGATTTGATAAATTTGGCAGGCTTAAAATGACGGCTCTTGGGAAAAAGGATTTTTTGCGACAATTGCCGGGCCGAAATTGTGTTACAATAGAGAATGTTCTGTACGTGACGTACAAGAGGTACTTCGGGAAAATACGCACAAGTACGAGGGACCATAAATGTTTGCCCGACCTTTTAGCGAAAAACGCCGCATCTGCGAACAGGGTTGTGATTTTGGGACCAATTACCAATACTAAAACTATTCTACGTATCCTAAAATACTGTTTATATTCACGGGTTTGCGCGGATCTAAACCACCTTAATTAAATATGCTAATATGAACATATGTGAGACCGAATACTTAACGTTATTGTTTATGTTTGCGAGGTTCCTAAGGAGGCGTATATTGTCTCGTTTATTGATAGATTTTAGCACATTGACTAGTCTAGTTTTCCAGTTTATTTAATTTTGCATATTAGGTTTGTCATTGTACATTTGGCAATAACTGAAGATTATCTTTATATTATCGCCTTTCAGCCCCTGCCGCAGCAGAGCCTCCGACATTTTTTACCGATACAGTTGCCACCCCTAATCCCGTTACCTATGATTCCAGAAGTAAATTTGTGACTGACTTGAAATTGCTTCGTGGTGAGGTGAGTTTGCGTAAAGACCTTGTGTTACCCTCATAGACAGCGCACTAGTAGACTCCGACGAACTGTTTAAATCTTCCATCGAGAGTTGGCTATAGATGAACTTCAGAGGGAAACCGACGAATCCTAGGGGTAAGATTAATAGGAATTACAGCCAATCTTACACTGGAAGAGGCCCTAAATCTTCAGCTTACAAGAAGGCCCAAGATCTCTTCACAAAGAACAAAAAACTTCTGGCAGATATAATAATTGAAGGTAGTCCAATTCTTTCTGAGGACATCTACCCTGACCTTAATGAGGTGGAAGATTTATACGAAGGTATATTGGAATCACCCCCCCCCCCCCCCCTCTTGCGCAAGTTGATTTATTCTTCCCCATCACTTAGAGGTGTATAACGTTATATGGTTTAGATCTATTCAGCCTGACTCATGGAAGATTTTGAGGACGACTTTAGTTTCTAAGGATGGGGATAAGCGATCGGCTAACAATTTGAGACCAATCACCATTGGGTCCTCCCTTCAGCGGCTTCTCCACCGAATCGTCGCCGCCAGAATTATAGCAAAGCTACAGTTGAACTTGAACCAGCGTGGCTTTATGAACATCGACGGTACGCTGGCCAACTCGATGATCCAACTCTTACAATAAAAGCAGAACTGACAGAGGGAAGCCTTACAGTGTCGTTAGCCTTTATATCCGCAAGGCTTTCGACACTGTATCGCATCATTCTATCAGGACGGCGCTTTTGGCGCACGGACTTGATCCGAGGACTGTGGATTTTGTTTGCGAGGGTTTGGCCGGATCTGCAACTGTAATTCACTTGGGCAACGGACTCACCACACGTCCGCTCAACATCAGGCGCGGTGTTAGACAGGGAGATCCATTAAGCCCTCTTTTATTTAACTTAGTTATGGATGACTTCATAACCGACATGATCCAAGATGCCAGTATCGGCGGAACCATCTATGAAGATCAGCGTTGCGCCGCCATGGCATTTGCCGATGACCTTGTTATCATTGACGACAGTGAGGTTAATGTTCCGTTGATACCAGCAAAGGTCGAGGATTTCTTAAAGGGCAGGGGGTGTCCATCAATGCCTCTAAATGCACAAGCCTTACCGCCGGAGCTCTGGGTAAACAGAAGAAGACCGTCATCTGCAAGCAGTGCCTGTACAAGATCGGGTCCGTCTGGATCAGCCCAGTGGGTCAGTTTAATTCTTTCAAGTATCTGGGCCATCACTACAGCGCCACAGGAATTGTAAAGCCTACCCTTTACAACCTCCCCATCTGGTTGTCTAACATTTCCAAAGCCCCTTTAAAGCCAGATCAAAAACTTATTCTCATTAAAGATCATCTTATCCCTAAACTTTTATACGGATTGCAGACTCCCATGGTAACTTCGCAATCTCTGCAGGACGCCGATCGCCTCTTCCGCATGGCAATCTAGCGCATTTTACATCTTAATATTCACACGTTTGATGTAGCAATTTATGCAAGGGTTAGGGATGGGGGTTTAGGGTTGCTTTATTTATCTGCGGTCACTGATTCCCAAAATACTACTTAAACGACTTACAAACCTTCTCGAGTCTGGAGATAAGTTCATCTCACTGCTCCTTCATTCGCCGCAGTCTTTACACCTTATGGATCGCCGATCTAAGCTAGCGGGTGAGGTGACAGTAGATCAGCGTTGGCGTGAAGCCATAATGAACGGCCAACTGCTGTGTGTAATGGAGACAGCAGTCGACTATCCCGCCAGCAGTTCATGGCGAAGATCTAAGCCTCCCGGATGGACCGGGCGTGATTTTGTGCGAGCCGTCCAATTGTGGACAGCTAACCTTCCAACTAGGGCTATCCCTCCAATCCTAAGCATCTAAGGACCTGTAGGGGCTGTGGTTTGACCGGCGAATCTCTCTCTCATGTTCTGCAGCATTGCAGGACAACACATTGGGAGCGGATCAAACGCCACAACGAGATAGCCCTTAAGGTGGCGAAACACTGCAGAAAGAACGATTGGACGGTCGAGGAAGAACCGCACATTCACCATGTCGATGGCACACTCTTCAAGCCGGATGTAATTGTGCAAAATGGTGGAAGCTCTTCGTCGTCGACGTTCAGGTTTCGTGGGAGAACGGCGAGCTATCCCTCAACCAGGCTCATAACATCAAGGGTATGAAGTATCACTGTCTTAAGTTTCGTGAAGCCGCTGCTGCCAGGTACGGGAACAAGAAGTTGGTATTCCATCCAATCATCGTTGGGGCCCGTGGCGTCTGACCAAGTTGCAACGCCCCTGCTGTCCTCGATCTGAAGCTTCCACCATCCTTCCGAGCAAGCTGCGTCCACAGTGCCCTTCAGTGGGGATCTTCTATCCACGCCGCCTTCGGACGAGCCGTTTGGAGTCGTCGGGGTTATCTTGCCCCTAGCGGTCATTGATTGTGGAGTGCGTTTTGTGTCGGGTATGTGTGGGTGGGTTGGCGCATTGTTTGCGTACCTGAATTATAAGACTTTTGTTGTTTTACAATTTATTTATTAGCGCTTCTCGCAATCCATGATGTCTTCATGACGTACCGGCTTATCCCGGACTACTTTGTTTATCCTTACACGGGACGAACAGGTCACTGCTGTTGTCATGGATGACTCAGGTGCATTGTACCTGCCATCTAGTTTCTTTATATTTGTATGATTGTTTAACTTAACATAGCCTGTTAATTTACCGTTTGAATTTCAATCAATGGTTCGGGTTATTCCGCGCCTGCTATGGATATTTATCTTACAGGCTCTCCTTTAATTGCTGTCGAGAGTCATACATTATTATCTATGTAAAATATCTTATAATAAAGATTTTATTAGCTATTAAGTCTAAGCTTGGTTCTGTATGTCTATGCGTGAAAGAACCATTTGTTACAAAAGAAGTCTATTAAACTTTGATGGATCAGAAGGCCTGAATGAGGGTGGTTTTTCTGGCATTAAAATAACAAGTTCGCAGGCAGACAATTGTTTCCATCGGGCAGCCGTCAGCGTAGTTTATGTCATATACCGTGTAGCTAGTGTGGAATCTAAGGATCAAGAAGGAACGTCTTTAGCAGGATGACACGGATAAGACCAATTTTGATACATTCGTATTAAATATTTAACTTAATATCTTTAATCAGCACATGAAAAGTTTTTGGATATTTGGTCGAAAATAAGTCTCTCACAGTTCTCAAGCTACGACTAGTCTAGCATCAATAAATTTATTTTGTTCTTATCTGGTGTACATAATTGTATAAAAAATCACAATAATTTTACAATTTTCTAATTATCTGTATGGTATGTTTGAATTTGTTTCCAGTTTCCAAATAAAATTTCTACGGCGTTTCAAAGGTCAGCTTTTATCAAATTAAAATACGAATAACATCCCCGCGAATGTAGCTTTTGTCGGACTTCACGACCCGTCGAAAAAGTACGAATGTCCTTAAAAGCTTCTAAACAACCGGTTGATGGATGTCATGTCTCGCAACAAAATTTAGGGGAAAGTTAGGCAGCCGCAGATTTCGTTTTATTCCAATATCATTTCTGTATTACTTTTTAAAAATGCTGTTGTTTCCACAGTGTTACTACTCGATAAAAAATCTTTAAACAAGAATTATTTTAAATCTACCTAAAAATATTAACAATGTAGTCATAATTTGCTCTCTTAAGAATGAACGGCTGAAACGCTTTGTATCTGCGTGCAATACCATTGAATCCAATCAACATTCCCTTGGGTACAAAACGCTGTATTATTTTTCTTATTATTAGAACCTAGCATCGTTGCATGTTACACCCTTAATACTGATTATTATTAGAAATCATAATGCTCAACAAATATCATGGTCATCAAATGAGAATGGTGAAAATATAAATGAAAAAGGAAAAAGTTATCAATACTATTATTGAAAAGATAGCACTTGATGAGGAAACGTAGCCAGAACAGAACAAGTGAAACATGATCATTTCGTACAATATGGCCAGAAATACTCGTCGGTCCATAATATTTTATGGATTATGGCATGTAACTTCCATCAACGTTTCCGTTGCTTATAAAGCGACCTACCTTAATGTCGAATTTACTAAAAGCAGCAGGTGTCTATAAAACAATCCGGAATTAATTTATTCTCGGAAAGTATGAGAAAAAGCAACTTGTCGATATTTGCCTAGAGATATCCGCGAATCGTCTAGACGTTTATCTGAAATTACAGCCCCTGAAGACGAACGCGAACCTACTTCAAATAGAAGAGGCAAATATTGCGAAAGGAGGAAAATGCGATGCTTGTGTAAATTTTGTAAAAGTTGGCGTGGAACATATCGTAGCGTATTGTAATGACTGCATCGGCAGCAATTTTACTTTATAACCACCTGTTTTGTGTACAGATTTATTAAATTTTGTTTTCTATTTTATTGGCTTAGTTTGGCTGTTATTGGAGCAAAATTGTGTTTTTGATTTTGTTACCTTTTTAATATGATATAAATGGAAAAACGTGAGAGAAACGTTTTTTTTTTTAATTTATGGGTCTCAAAAATACTAATTATTTTTTATCCACAATAAAACAAAATAGATGTATTGAAAGAAGTAGCAAGTAACTTACTTAAATATTTATAATCTATTACAAATGTTCCTAATAGGCCTCCCCGTGCGTTGGTGTGCACCGAAGCTACCTGTTCACTCGAGGATTAATTTAAATTAAAAAGGTTTATTTTATTAGTTTCCATATCCGGGCCACATTTTCGATCGACGAAGAAAGTGCAATAAAACCTATAACGCTAAAAACATTTTTATTCTGCGCTACATCCGTTATCAAGATTTTATCGAAAACGAGAACCAATAGTCGCAGTGGGGTTTGCGTTGCCAGTAACTTGTCGGTGATGGGTGTGCATAAAGTAATATAAAAGCAGACGCCACAAAATTATCCCAAAGACCAAGAATAGAATGGTGACAAGACTTGGATTTGATCCGTAAACTGAGATTTCTAAATGTCACTCGATAAAAACAACAAAAATTAGTCCTACATACCAAGAAAACAAAAGCATATTTAATAACTGAGAAAATAAATAGATAATTTATGTTATGTTTCAATATAATAATAAGAACTTCAATTCTACAAATTCAAATTATTATTTGTCAATTCATGACAAATAATGTAGTTTACGTTCCTAATGGGTACTGTTAGTGTATTTTTGCATAAATATATTGCTATGATGTCTAACGATCATTACAAAAGGCAAAATACTGAAAGAAAATGAATAATGACCGATAATCGTAAGTTCGTATAGAATAATGTGAATAGTGATAGATTTAGATAACAGCAAAATGTAAAATTTACACGAAAGATGGTCTAATCTTACACCTCAATGGTGCAGTGAACATTAATTAAAACAGGTCCATAAAGACTAACTGGTGTATCGCTAGACAATATTGTTTCTGGGTTATTACCCTTCGTCAGTAGCGATTACCAAGAACCTTAGTTGTTGAAATACCTTTACATGTAGTGGCCATCAAAACTTTCACCCCTAACGAACCACTGACAACAGAACACTGACGAGACGATACCTTGTCTAACACCTTGCGGAGACTAAACAAGAGACGTCCAGTGTCAACATATAAAAGGATTGCTGCAATTAAGTTTAAAAACAATTCAAATTAAAAATGTGTCTTGTCAAATCTGACAGCAAAATGTAAAATGTACACGAAAGATGGTCTAATACCTCAATGGTGCAGTGAACATTAATTAAAACAGGTCCATAAAGACTAACTGGTGGATCGCTAGACAATATAGTTTCTGGTAATAACCCAGCCATTTCATAGAGACCGGACAAGAAAAAGGAAATTTCATGGCAATAGATATACATAAGAAACTGAAACTTCATTTGCATCTACGTCAGCGAAGAAACTTGAAGCGAAGAAAGATTTTGAAGTGACCGTTACTCCAACCCTGGTTTACTGCATTTTGGAGTTTGCTAGCGTTTTCTCAGCTATTTCTTCGTCTGTCATTTGCAAGAATTGCAATAGTGATGTGACATTCAAGCAGTGTGGTGTACGAGGCTTGGGTTTCAAGATTTCCATGGAGTGCGAGTGTGACGAAATAAAACACATCAACTCTTGCCCCATGATCAGCAATGCATACGAAATAAATCGTCGCATCGTTTTCGTAATGCGTTTATTAGGACTCGGCTTAGAAGGTTTGAAAATGTTTTGTGGACTGATGGATATGGGACAAGGTTTGGCTCGAAATACTTATTATGGAGTGTTGAATAATATATATATATATATATATATATATATATATATATATATATATATATATATATATATATATATATATAGCTGCTTCGACCGTTTATACAAATGCGTTGTCCTTGGCGGTTACGGAGGAGAAAGAGCTCAATAAAGAAGCCGGTAAAGCAGAAGATGAATTTACAGCTTCGGGCGATGGAACTTGGAACTTGGTTTTTCATCTTTATTCGGCGTCTCAACACTAATTGCAAAATATACCGGCAAAGTAGTAGATGCGTGTGTGTTGAGTAGTTTTTGTCAGGGATGTATTTCTTGGAAAAATAAAAAGGTGATGATCCACAAGGATACGAAGAATGGTTCGCTTCCCATGAAGAAAATTGCACTATAAATCATACTGGAAGTTCTGGTAAAATGGAGATAGATGCCATTATAAAAATGTTTACACGTTCAATAGAAAAACACGGCGTCAAATATTTAACGTATATTGGTGATGATGACAGTAAGACATTCAAAGGAATATTAGATGCACAACCATATGGAAATAATTATGTAGTTGTTAAAAAAGAATGTGTTGGACATATTGAAAAGAGAATGGGTACTCGGCTTAGAAATGCAAAGAAGGCTAACAAGGACATAGGTGGAAGGGGTGAGGGTAAACTCACTGATAAAGTAATTGGCGAATTGACAAAATATTATGGATTGGCCATTCGAAGACATCCAGATTCCGTTGCTGATATGAAAAAAGAAATTTGGGCCACTTTTTATCACAAGATTTCCACGGATAATAAGCCACAGCATCAAAACTGTCCTTCAGGTGAATCAGTGATCAATTTGAACACGATAAGCAGCCTCTTTCTGAACAAGTTCAGGAAGTTATCAAGCCAATCTATGAAGATTTGTTGAAAGAACAATTATTGACCAGGTGCTTGGGAGCGGAGACTCAAAACAATAATGAGTCACTAAACTCCCTAATCTGGACTTTCGCTCCGAAGCATCTTCATTCTGGTGCAAAAGTCGTCGAAATCGCCACATTTCTTGTTGTGCTAATCTTCAACGAAGAATCTATCCTAAAGCTGATGGAAGTCATGGGAGTAAACATTGGCTCAAATGCCCAAGCGTTCGTCCATCAGCGTAACGATTCTCGCATCGACCGCTCAGAGATACGCTTGAGCGATTTCGCCAAAGAAGCCCGGATATCAAACAGAGAAGAGAAAACCGCCTTGCATGACTTCTTTGAAGAAGAGGAAGGTGTACTCTATGGTCCAGGCATAGCAGATTGATGGTGAGACCATTTTTTTTATTATGAATTCCATACAACAAGTTTCAAACGCGTTTTTCTCAAAACACGATTTTTTCAAACTGCTGCCATGATATCGCAAAAACGATTTGATTGATTCTGCTTAAATTTATACAGCATCTTTAGTACATATATAACTACAAGTTGAACTAAAATAATTAAATTGCTTCGTTAGTTTTCTTTTTATCAGCTATATAGACCACAAAAAAATACGAAAAATTGAATTTTCTTTCTAAAGCGTAAAAATTTTGTTTTATTTGGAATTCTAACTTTATTTTAGTTTCATTTCATCCATGGCAGCAGTGGAGCTCCTTTATATATATATGTGTGTGTTCTTGTTGAGCGATGTATCTCCGGCTATATTTTATATAATAACTTGAAAAAAATCACAAAGTTTGTTCAAATGTCAATAAAAATGATACATAATTTATAAATTATTTTGTTTCAATGGTTTGTCAAAAAAAAAATCCCCAAAAAAGCATTAAAACGCGGCTTTCACACTAGACGACCACCTTAAACAATTTAGATTAATCCTCTTATAATCGGTGAACCAAATGTCGAGCAAAACCCTTTCTTTGGTGACTATAAATTCATTTTCTGGTCAATCACGAGGCGAATTCTCCCTCTATCACCAAAGTGGGGGCATTTCGTTTCCACCAGCGAATGTAGCTAATTTCATTATTAAAGGCAGGTCTCGTCCTTAACCAGTGTTGTCCCGTCTACCGATTTCTCGGTAGATCTACAGATTTTCGACTACCTACCGATCCACCGAAATGTTGCTTCAATTTACCGATTCTTGAAAACTTATAATATTTTAATTTTAGCTGAAAATATATATTTAATAACAATTTTGTCTTTCATTTACGCTACCTTTAAATACGTTTTTTTTTTTAATAATTTTGATAGACTTCAAAGTAATGCTTAAACGAAAGTTGTAGCTCACGACATCTATTTCCCAGCTGCTACAATTATGAACAGAGTTCTATTTAAAAATCTCTGTCAAAAATATAAAGAAGAATGGGAGAAAATAGCAGAATTTAAGGGATGGCTTTGCAGAAGCAAAAAACATTTTGCCAGGTGCGTTAGTTGTGACAAGCTGAATAACGTACCTTTTTCAATGCAGAGACGTTGTTTTGTTTTATATAAACATTTAATATTATTTTTTTATTATAAAAATGGTGTGATATACGTCTTAATAAACATTATTGTTTAATTTTTGTTTTATTTCAAATTTAAAAGTTTCTTATAACATATCTTTGAAGAGAGATTATTTTTTCGGCATAATCGTTTGGAAGTTCTTGACATATTGTAGTTTTTCTACGAAGAGACAGTCCGCGTCTCCTCATAAAGCTACGGCACCATCCTAAACTTCCTCTAAACCTTTCTCTTGAAATACCTAGATTTCTTGCCTCCCTTGGGGCTTTAACACGAATCATATTTCTGTTGATTGAAAAACCAGTTTTTCTTTGTTCCTGTAGCCAAGCTAAAGTAACAGCTTCCACATCTCCAAGTCTACCCCTCTTCGGACCAGTAAACGATTTGCGCTGTCCATTAGTTCGACATAATTTCTCATAATTGGTCTTCCATCGCCGAACATTACATTCGCTTATTCGAAATTTTCTGGCTGCTCGTCTGTTGCCTGTTGAAGACATACATGTGAACATGCGAATGGTGCTGGACGACCAGTGACTGCCACTACCCAAGAAAATGTTAATCGTATACATGACCGGATACCTGAAATTACGAACTATGGTACTATAGAAAAAATTTTAACAAATATTTTGGAGTTAGAAAAAATGTTTGCACGTTGGGTCCCACGGATGTTGACACCTGATCAGATATGTTCTAGAGTATTGCATTCTGAAGCCAGTTTGGCAAAGTTCAAAGCATATTCGGATGAGTTTCGTTCTCGATTCGTCACTGTTGATTCGATCCTGAGACGAAGCAATAAAGTATGAAGTGGCAACGCCGAGGTTCCCCCACCACGCAAATTTCCTGTTTTTCCATCCGCTGGCAAAGTTATGGCCACGCAGACGGAGTTTTGATGACTGATTTTTTGGAACGTGGACATACAACAACAGACTCCTACTATGCTAACTTAATTTTGTCCGTAGTTCTATTCACATACGGCAAGAATGCTGTTTCTATAGGCTTCCTGTCTCCATCTTTAGTTTTCTTCTGCCTTGGTTCAATTGCTCTTTATATTTCTCGTTTGGTATAGCCATTTGCTTATGTAATGCCTGGTAAAAACTAAGACCAGTTATATATAACATTCCTTTGATGGGTGCCATTTTTATTCATTAAATTAATTACCTACTTATTGAAATGCATTTTATTATATTATTGGCTTTAGTGCTTCATATAATTTCTTAATATTTATACTTTACGAGAATGCAGTGAAATTACCCATTAAAATAATAATTCGAAGTAAATTCAAATATACGCAAGGCTATAAATTTAATAACACGTAATTTCTATGTAAGTATAGTAATTACGTCCGAGGTCAATTTTCATACTTCCTCTATGTAGACGTATAATAGAAGATTATTTTTATTGACTAGTGTAAAAATGAGGCAGTGTTTGGCATCTATCGTTGAGAATAAGTACTACTAACATGCAATCTCACATGTTGTAGTACCGCAAACCTCGCTCAGATGGCGTTTCATGTTAAAGTAAAGACGAGGGCTAAGCTGAAATTATTCAGCTTGAAAATTATAACCCAAGTTATTAATTTTTTAAACTGATATAGCAAGTAAAAAAATTAAATTAACCACAGAGCTTTTTCGAAGCATGATTTATTATGACTTCTAAGTGCAGAGTTTTCGAGTACGTCGGTCTTCTTCGACAAATATTGATATTTTTACCAATTTACAGGATATCGAAAAATGTATTGTAGCACACACATTTGTCAGACCACTGTGATCAAACAGTATTCTTAAATACAACATGTATGCAAAAGTTAGTAACGTTTTAATTTAAACGATGAAATTATCTGTTTTAACTCGGCTTTTCCAATTAAGAAAATAAAGGTAAAACATAATAGTGCCTCATGGGTCACTGCAGAGGTAAAAATAATATCAGAATATATTAAAAGACTACTGGATTTCACAAAAAGCAAATGAGCCACACATATTACAATTTTAAAAATGTAATAGAAAATCGTATCGGAAATATTTAGCCAATGCCAAAAAAATCATGTTACGACGCTATTATATCAGATTCTGACAACCAAGTATTTTAAGATACAATAAAAAATATGTCCGGTACCAAACAACGCGGAAATACTTATTGACTGAGCAAAACAGAAAATTAATCAACTTCTCTTGTAGTAATAGTAAATATGTGTAATTGCTCATTTGTACTTAAGCCAACATAGATCTAACTGTTGGATATCAATTCAATTGTACTGAAGAAGGAATTTATAAAATCAGTGTATATTAAATAAACTACTAGCCTTGATCAAATTCCTCTATTTATAAAGACTGCTTTGACAACTATCTTATATCGACTAACATATATAATAAATACAATGTTGCTCAAAGGAAAAATTTCTCTCACCAACACTCAAACAAGCCAAAATTATTCTAGTCTGCAAAAATGAAAACAACAGAAAGTGAAGCATCAGTATATTTAGCAATAAATGAAATACTATGCCGAATTGACAAAAACAAAAACAAAATTCGGGGTTATCTTTAATCTGTCGAAACCATTCGACTATATGGACTACAAAATGTCACTAAGAAAGATAATAAGGTATGGCATTATAAGTAGCACTATAAGTAGCTTATCAGCTGATTAATTCGTATATATCATATAGAAAATGAACGTTGACATCAAATCACTTGTGAGTGAGGCGTGCCAGAAAGCTCCATTGTCACACCAACATTTTTTTGAGTTATTCAGTCTTCCACTATTCAAATTATCAGATGCATGCACTGCTAAAGGAGGGTCTGTATTTGAATTTATTAGAGCATCACTTATGGTGTCTCACACAAACCATAAAATATGTAATAAAAGTTCGTACGTTAAATTCAATTGTATTTCACAAACTCCGTGAATTTTGCTTGGAATGAAACAAGATTCCAGTCATGATTCGTTCGCAAATTTACTAATGTGAGTGCTTTAAAATCCTACTATTTCGCTAATGTCCAGCCATGGTTAGATGTATTTTAAAGAAAAATATTGTAAATAGTTGTAGACCAATGTTCAAAAAACTTTAATTATTAACGCTCCCATGTTTTTATATACAGTCTTCATCTAAGAATCTGAACCACCAGTTCAACGCTGTATGAAAGAAGACCGCATTAAAGAGCCATAAGAGACTACAACATCTGCTGATCTACATGAGAACTCTAAGAGTATCAACAGTTTGAAGTCTTTTAAAAACACATTATAAATTATGCTTGTAGAGAAATGTTTTTTATTTATACTGAGAATTCCTTAACTACAGGTTGCCGATGATTGGTAATTATTTATTAGTGTTATATATATATATATATATATATATATATATATATATATATATAATTCAATTTGAATTGTTTTTGAACTTAATTGCAGCAATCCTTTTATATGTTGACACTGGACATTTGACAGTCGTCTTGTTTACTCGCCGCGAGGTGTTAGACAAGGTATCGTCTTGTCAGTGTTCTGTTGTCAGTGGTTCATTAGGAGTGATTGGCTCGCGCCAAGAAGTTTTGATGGCCACTACATGTAAAGGTATTTCAACAACTAAGGTTCTTGGTAATCGCTACTGACGAAGGGTAATAACCCAGAAACAATATTGTCTAGCGATCCACCAGTTAGTCTTCATGGACCTGTTTTAATTAATGTTCACTACACCATTGAGGTGTAAGATTAGACCATCTTTCGTGTAAATTTTACATTTTTCTGTCATATTTGACAAGACACATTTTCAATTTGTATATATATATATATATATATATATATATATATATATATATATATATATATATATATATATATATAAAGGAAATGATATATAAACGGCTCAGAACCCGCAAGGAAGCACGCAGCCGCCGAAACGTATTTCAGATAGTCATCATCAGGGCGGCATAGCCAAAAGGAAAATGGTCATAATTTGGAGATCTAATACAAACAGTATTACAACCGTAAACGACCGACCACCACATTGCGGCTCCAGTGAATTTACCCACCCTAATTGTGGGTGAAAACAAACCTGGCCACGCGGGAGGACATATCCACTTATGTGTACAACCATGCCACTCGTAGTAATAGAAAAAGGTATATAACGAGGGGTTAATAAGTTAAAGGAAATGATATAAACGGCTCAGAACCCGTTGAGACTGAACACATGTCGGCGACTGGGTGCTTCCTTGCGGGTTCTGAGCCGTTTTATCATTAATTTATTATCCCCGCGTTATACACCTTTTATTATTATTATTATATATATTGCTATGAGCTCTTAATCGAAATTTTAATAAAATTTTTCAAAGGCCGAGAAATATTATTAATATAAATTTTGATTTTTGTGTTTCCAATCTCAGGGTTCCTTTTTAATTAACGAAAAATTTTCGGCGTTTACAAAATTTTATCAATTAATTTAATTACCTCGATCTCGTATGGTTCACAACCAAAATAAAAGAAATCCGCATTCAAAATAAATTTCTGTTTCTTGCGTGTTGACTGCTGTTATGTTGTCCACGAGATGGTGCCGGCTTCCGGCTGATGTCGACGCTGTCTTTTCAATACAGCGCAACACCGCTGTCCCAATAACCATATGGGCGTTCCCGTCTGAAAAATACCTTCTACCGGCGCTTCCTAATGAGTGAAATATAGCGCTCTTCTCTCAGGGGCGAATTATATAAAATAGTTATTTACGATCGAGGAAAATACAACGATATATCCTTCGCGACGTGTTTGTTTAAATAAAGTTATTACTATCATGGAAAATACAACAATATTTCCTTAACGGCGGAAAAATGCAAACCAAAAATTATAATTTAATCCCAATAACAAAACGAAAATTAAACTTACACAATGAAATAAGCACAACATAACACAAAATATTAATTAAACTGTAGCTGGACCACTTGCAGAATAGACCGATTTCGGCTAGTACCTTTGTATTTAAAAAATGTCCCTACTTCATTTTCCCTACTTCGCTATACCCCGCTCGCTCCATGCGTGCGACCGAACGGTGGAAATCATATGTTTCAAACAAATCAATATATCCTATCGGTTTGTATTTCGTTTATTTGTATTTCAACGGTCTTCTGATTTATTTAATTTTAGCCAGTGGTTTTGGCCCGGGAACGGTGCCGCATTGACTGCGTGTCGGTCTAGAAACTCGGCATTCAATAACTTTCGTCGGTCGACGGTCGTTAGTGACGTGGGATGCTGTTCGGAGATCGTTCGTTGGCCTCGTCGTCTGTCGTGGGATCACGATTACTACTGGAGTGTTTCCTGGCACGACTGTGCTCAGCCTGTCCAGCAGCACACTGCACATTACCTTGAGGATCGCCGTGATCTTCTGAAGGTAATTTTCACAGACATCCGCTGGTAATCCTGGGCTAGTAGGGCTGGCTACAGCTTTCAGGAATTTTACCGGCGTTGAAGGGCATGGTCCGCCTTCGTTGTTGGAATCTTCACTGAACACCTCGTTCAGCCTGGCCCGAATGTACGCCGTCGTCTTTGGCGACGTAAGCTGCAACTCCTCCGATTGACTCATCTTGTTGCCTATGCCTAGCCAGAAGTGTTTACAGATATGCACTATATCCTTTTTATTTTATATTTACATTTTTCGTCCGTAAGTAAATGTTTATATTTAATTTTAGTATCGTTATTTCCGAAATGCCGCACGATGTCACATTGCTTTACGCGAATTTATATATTCAATTTTTATTCTTTTTAATAACATATAGCAATATATGTATATATATATTGTAAGGTCATAAATTAACAGTAAAAGCGTTAAATAAAATAACAGTAAAACTTTTAGATCGAATCGTGTAGAGACGTGACCACAGCACTGGTCCGCGCGAGTCGACTTGATGATGCAAAAGCGCGTGAAAATTCGTCTGGGCAACTGGGTTGCGTCCAACCACCGCGTTTAGAACCTGCTTGGCAACTGCGGTCCGTTTAAACAACCAATATTCGGCACTTGTGACTTGCGGTAAAGCTTAGATAAAATTTTAGAAATATGTGAAATAGCATCGGGTTTATAAGCCGACCGGGGATCGGCATGAGGATTATGCAGTACTCAACGTCGCTACGCCTGTAACAATAATAATCGAATCTCCAGAAGTAGAAATCAGTGCTTTTCCATTTATTTGTTGTTAACAGTATACTACGAATTGTCGAGTTTGGTTTGTTCAATTGTATTGCCTGAATACACCGTTTATTTTAGAACGATTTATTTGTGTATCGTTCTGTATAATTTCCATGAGTAAATAATTGTATTATTTATTTCGAATCTCAATTTTTTTGTGGTGTAGTTTTGTAATTTTAAACTGAGTTTTGTTAGTATTACTTGCATTCAGATTTAATAAATAAAGCTTTGCATTATTTTATTTGTGTTTTCTTTCCACGACAATGAAATTATTGTGTCTAGACACTTTTGCGCTCGACTTTGAGATTTGTGTTTATTTTTCTGCGCTTTATTTAACGATTCAGTTTATTTAAAAACTAATACCACCACAATATATATGATTTTTCAGGTTCTCAGCTAATGAACCGCGTATTTGAATTGTTCCAGACCCAATTATACCTTGAATTGTCCTAGACCGGATTATTCCGGCGTTTCGGCAAAGTCACATTTCTCATCCTCAAGTAGGTCTTCTAGGTCGAAGGGATGGTTAGGACCTAATGCCAGTTGCATTGGGCCATTTTCATTCCTACGCGGTACCGCCCGAACAGCAGAATTCTTGGCTGTAGGTGGAAGTACTGAATTTATGTTTCTTGTCGCCTTTCGATTTCTTCGTTGCGTCGGGAGATGTTGAGAGTTTGGGTTTAACAACGAGCCGATTTCATTTCAACGCATTGCCGCCCCGAGTTTAGAATTCGTGGATGTACTTGGAATATCTGATTTTGTTATTGTTGCACCGTTTCGATTTTTTCGGTTCTCACGAGTAGGGACTAATGCCGGTTCCTTTGGAAGATGTCAAGTTTTTGGGTATAACAATGGAGCATTTTCCGTTTTACTCGTTGCCGCCCGAACCTACGAATTTGTGGATGTACTTGGAATTCTTGAATTTGCGTATTTTGCTATATAATTACTTCATGGCAATATAGAGGGGCATTTGTCGGCGTTGTGTCCAAGTACATTGCAAGTAGTACAGTACATACGTCGAGAAGACATACAATCCAGGCAGAGCGTAATTATGAAACCGTCTCCTCCACACCAATCACATATGTTATCACATATATTCCGTTCTACTTCCGGCGTGTGTCGTTGAATTTAGCTCATTTTCACAAATTTGGATTGCATGCAGTGTACCCATGTTGACAATGCAGTCACAATAATCAAAGGAAACACTGAGGTCACATTGTTTAAAACATGATGCGGAAATCTTCAATATAGGGGCGGCTCTGCAGCCTGTGCTTTTAGTTTTCACGAATATTTCTCATATATTTGTCAGCACTCTCGTGACCAATGATGAAAGCATTCTACTGTATCGCTCGCGTTTTTCTCCTGTTTGTGAAATTTCATATAGAAAATGCATAACTGATATCTGAATGACATTCAATCAACGTTGTGGAGGCTTGGAAGCGTTCTTTGTTTCCTAAATAGTGACTGATATAATTAATCAACGATTCTGCATAACCAGAAACTGGCATGTGGTAAATTTTTACTTGCCACTCATCCGTTTGAAAGTACCATAGATTATACCTTTATAAACATTCTAGCCGGCCATGAACAGGAGAAGGCTTTTGTAAATCAGCATGCCTTGAATGTGCAAGCTTTAAATACCAATACTAAATAAGGATATTGCTGCGAATTCAATATTTACTATACGCCATACGTATGTATGTATGATTTCAGATAATAGAGTAAAAGTTGAAAGTTATAAACATGAACGCAAGATATCGAGATGATACGTACATGTGGAGGAGTCTACCAGATTCGTCGCGCTATTTTAACATTTAATTATAACCCAAAAAAGCGTAGGATCAAACAAATAGTAATCAATAGAATCACTGCCGATGTGAATAACTGCTTTTTTCTACGAGAGGATATATCCGTCATATCCGTTAAAGTCCTGGCTCATGACTTCCTCGGCGAATTTCCCAGACGAAATAGGGCAATATCAGTACAATGAAATTTCTTGTCTTGCAGACCTGCTCTGTTTAAATAAATATCTATTTGTGAGAAGACCGTTTCATAATCACGCTCTGCCTAGATTGTATTTCTTCTCGGTGTATATACTATACTATTTGCAATGTACTTGGAAGAAATATTGGTGAAAACTAAAACCACATGGTGCAGAGCCGCCCTATTTTGAAGATTCCCGTACGTTTTAACCAATGTACCCGGGCTGGTGCAAGCAATCCAAATTTGTGAAATGAGCGAAATTCAACGACACACGCCGGAAGTAGAACGAAATATATGTGATAGCATATGTGATTGGTGTGGAGGAGACCGTTTCATAATCACGTTCTGCCTGGATTGTATGTATTCTCGGCGTATATACTGCACTATTTGCAATGCACTTGGACACAACGCCGACAAATGTCCATCTATTTTGCCATTAAGTGATTATATAGCAAAATACGTAAATCCAAGAATTACAAGTACATCCACAAATTCGCCCTTTCGGGTGGCAACGAGTAAAACTGAAAATGCTCCATTGTTAAACCCAAACACTCGACACCTTCCAGCGGAACCGGCATTAGTCCCTACTCGTGAGAACCGAAAAAATCGAAACGGTGCAACAATAACAAAATCAGAAATTCCAAGTACATCAATGAATTATAAACTCGGGGCGGCAATGCGTAGAAATGAAAACGGTCCGTTGTTAAACCCAAACACTCAACATCTCCCGACAGAACGAAGAAATCGAAAGGCCACAAGAAACATAAATTCAGGACTTCCAACTACAGCCAAGACTTCTACAGTTCGGGCGGCACCACGTAGAAATGAAAATTGCCCAACGCAACCGGCATTAGTTCCTAAAGATCGCTTCATCTAGAAAAAATATATTGAACGGCCTGCGACAGGGCAGCCATTCAGCACCTCCTAGTTACGCCTGCCACAATAGTGGTTCGGAAAAGATTTCATAAAAGCAGTATAGTCGAATGCACTATCGGGAGGAGAGGAGGTTGCACGCGGGTTGCAATAACGTAGAGTATGTCACGTTCTGCGGCGGTACCGTTAACTCTACAAGCGGATACATAGACATAACAGCGTGTGTGATGTACCCCCGAGACGTGGCGGCTAGGAAAGTATTGACAGTACATCAAGAATCACACATTAGAAAGTCGCAGTGCAGGGGTGAGTTGAAGAAGCCCGATCTCGTGTATGTGAAAAATAACAAGATCGTACCCAGGTCGCTGATGCAGGCGCACTATGATAAGTTATGCCCTTACAGTACCGTGTCATTTGCCGAAGGGGTCAGCAGAATGTTCAGAATCGAAAAAGACAGCACGATATAGCCTTTTATTTTGGGGGCTTGGGGCGTTCTTTGCTTTCTAAATAGTGACTAATACAATTAATCAATGTATCTTGCGTAGATTGGCGAAGTTCCATATGATACGACATAACCAGAAATTGGCATGTGTCAAATTTTTACTCGCGACTCAGCCGTTTGAAAGTACTTGCACCTTTGTAAACATTCTAGCCGGCCATGAACACGAGAAGACTTTTGTAAATCAGCATGCTAATCGTTCCTTGAATGTGCATGTTTTAAATACCAATTCTAAATAAGGATATTGCTGCGAACTCAATATATACCATACGCCATATGTATGTATTTTTTCAGATAATAGTCAGAGGTGAAAATTATAAACATGAAGGCAAGATATCAAGATGCCACGAATGATACGTACATCTGGAGGAGTCTCCCCGATTCGTCGCGCCATTTTAACATTTAATTCCATTATAACCCAGGAAAGCGTAGGATCAGACAAATAGATTAGTCCTAATCAAAGAATCATTGATCATTTGAATAACTGCTATTTTCTACCAGAGGATATATCCGTTATATCCGTTGAAGCCCTGGCTCATGACTTCCTCGGCGAATTTCTCTTTTCTGTTAACGCTATTCTGTTACGTATTATTGTCTGAGTAGCAGCATATCTAAGAACGTCGGACAACAATTTCTCCCAACAACTGGACAACAACCATGCGGAAAATCCGAGAAAACAACGCCTTGTGATCAAGCCGCCAGAATTTAAGGTACAACATATCAAACCTATACGGGGAGAATATCTTCTATTTGGGTCGAAATTACGAAAAACAACACAATAAGGGAAAGTTGCTCTGTGACTTGACTTTTTTGGCCGACACAGAGACTCAAATATACCAACTTCGTTTACGGGATTGACATATCATATCATAGAAACACGAAAGCAGTGAAGAAGATCCTAGCAACAAATACGACTATCATCACCAGAATTGATTCAATAGGCTAGATTAACCCGATAGTCTACAACATTTCGAACTACAAACTGGACGATGCAACCACCGCTGCACTAGAAAAAGGTTTCAATTTTGCAGCAACACCCACACACATACCACCGGGGTTGAATCGGCTCTACACAAGATCCGGGCAAGAGTTGCTGAAACGATTCGGCAAAAAAAAACATCTCAAATACTTTGTTCAGCTAAATATCCACGAAGAAACCTAACCAGAGAGGAATACATGGCATAGTAAAGAAAGACGCGAACATCATTGTCTTCCTATTGTCAGCTCACGAGGTTCACCCACTAGAACAATTACAAGTTACGTAGGGAAAAGGGTCCAACCATATACAGAAGAAACCTTATCCTATACCAACATTCCAGTAATTTATTCGAAATAGTTCAAGACCAGACAATAAGACCACAAAATACTGGTGAGCTTTGATTTTCACGAATATTCCAATAGTTGAGGCATCAGATATTCTGAAATTCAAACTGAAAATCTCGGAAGACTTATTAGGACTAAGCGAAAACAGCCTTTAAAACACATGTTCGATAGACAAGTTTATAAGCTCGGCGCGCCGATGCGTTCTCCGCTATCTTAGACTCACAGCGAAAACAAAATGAAAAACGTCCTGCATCAACACTCATCATCGCAACATAAAATTCATTATTGAAATGAAAAAGGACAAGACAGGACAGCAGGACGAAAAACCAGCCCATGCAAATTACAGAAAAGACACCCACACAAACGAATATTTAATTTACAAATCACATCACTCATGGCCGTTGCGAAAACACTAGTAAAGAGATCAGAGAGGATCTCCGGCAACTTAACTGCTGGGAGATAGGAACTGAGAAACATTCTACAGTAAAACTGCTTAACCAAACAGCAACATATCGGAATACCGAAGATCAAGAACCGACAGTCTTTAGCTTTTTTATCATATGTGAAAAGCACCGCGGATAAAATTGGATGCATTAGATTATAGAGGATAAAGCCAGTATATAAGTCCGTGCGGATAATCACATCGATGTTAAAGAACCCGAAAAACGAAAAAATCCTCGGTTCCCAAAAAGAGTGTATGAGGTCCCTCCCATGCGGAAACTGCGAGGAAACTCATGAAGGCCAAACAAGTAGAAGGATGTCATTTCGGGTCAAAGAATACATATTATCTGTGAAAAAGA
The DNA here is from genome assembly GCA_959613385.1 of Geotrupes spiniger. Lineage (NCBI taxonomy): Eukaryota > Metazoa > Arthropoda > Insecta > Coleoptera > Geotrupidae > Geotrupes > Geotrupes spiniger. Next base: position 9,274,946 of record OY390739.1, read on the forward strand.
AATCATCGACATCTGCTCTGGCGACAAATGACACAAAAATCAAATTGAACACACAATACCAAGAATACATCGAAATTGAAAAACGCGAATACAGCATGAATATACGAAATGTAGCATTTAGACATGCTCGTGGAAATCAGTGTTAACCCCAAAAAAGGTACGGTTAAAACTACCGGTGATCTCTTAGCTTCTCGTAGATTCAGTACATGAGGCAGTTACGAATTAATCTGATTCCAATTTATTTTTGTATACCTAAAGTGCACCTACACCCACTATATGCAAATTTTTTATACAATTTTTGTTCGCTTATGCATAAATATCACAGCTAGACACAATTTGACACACACTTTATTTAATAAAAATATACTTAAAATTATAAATTAAATATATGATGATGTAGGAAAAACAAAGTAATATTTAAACAAGAAAGCAAAGATGTAAGACCCAACAAGGCCTTGTTTTCGAATTTTTAATAACCAATATGATTTCAGGAACATTTTCTTTGTGTCGAATACGTATTCCTGGAAGCGGCGTAACATCCTTCTTGATGTCTCCATACTCAATACAATATTAGAAGTCATACGTCGATCTCACAAAACACACTTAAGCATAAACCGAGCCACACTCCATGCATCTTCTGAAAGAACAACTGCTTTTCCAACCTGCACAGGTCAGGTTTTTAATGAAAATAATTTTACACTTGCACCAAATGAGACCAGAAAGTTGCAGTTATATATAACGATGGACCATTCGAAAAATTACAATTTCTAAAAAATACCTTATACCCCGGTACTTGTTCTGTCTGCAAAATCCGAAAATTAATCTAAAGGCGCACTAGATATTGCACATGCAAAGGACGTGCGCATTCATTTATGCATCGCCAAGGTGAGATGGACTGGGGGCAGTGATCCCATATTTGAACCGCCGCCAGCACCGACCCCTCAAAAAAGTGGGGACGGCAGTCGAGCTGAGCCGAAACCGAGTTCGGTGCGCCTTTCGCCTCGCGATCTAAAAGTAGACTCGATAACGTCTTCCAATCAGGTTTCGCGGTAATTTTCGCACCAAATTAAAATCGCGTATAGGCTCCGTGGTAAGTTGCACTTGCAGGTGCAATTACAATTGTAAGTACAAACGCTAGTGCGAAGTCTGGAAATCAACCATGGCGCGTTTTCTACGGCAACCACCGAGGGAGTTCACGGTGTTCACACTATTGACGAAAATCACATCCTTAACAATTGTATGGAGAAGTTGAATCGAGAGGATCCGCATGCATTCCGGTTTAATGCATGCGAAGTTAAGCTAATTTTGCGAAGCGAATCGAAGGTTACTGCTCATATCGCATCTGGGCGACACCAAACTGGTGCCGCTGAATTGGCTCGCGGAATTAGCGAAATAAAGAAAGGGCCCTATTCACATACATTTTCGACAGCGTGGACTACCGACAGTAGGTATAAGTCGTGGATTCGATGCGTTCCAGAGGACTGCTATAAGTTTCAATGTATTATACGTGATGTGATACAAAACTGTCGAGGGGGAATTTCGAGTTTAGACCGACACGCTAGTAAAGATAAGCATAAAGCTCAATGTTTCGCGAACGTTATTGTAATAGCAGATGGAATTCCCCCCGAAGTACTCCTCGATAGCATCGATAGATTTAAAGAGCCGGTACGAATCGCTGAATTGGACTACGTCAGATTAGGTAGCGAATTAAGCATTCCTTATGCGCAGATGAATCCAATTTTAAACAATTTTAAATTTTAAAAGCCGGATATTCTACAAAAAATAACTGCGGGCGCATCTAAAGTTTCGAGAATTGTACGTAACGTTCTTGGCCGTTACGAAGAGGATTGTTCGATTCAGATGATTAGGAATGTTAAATTCGCGATTTTTATCGATGAGGGAACCCAGAACAATAAAAGCTCACCTTCTTGGTGATACGTCGAGACACTCGATGTTGTTTCGGCATTGCCGAAGCTATTAGAATTAAACGCAACAAAATTAACTGCATCGGGTATTTTCAAGCAGTTCAAGGATTACATGGTAAAACGTTTAATACCTTTTTCGAATATTATAGCAATGGCTTGCGATCACGCTTCGGTTATGAACGCGGAAAAAGTGTCTTTCAAAGCGTTACTCGGTAAGGAGAATCCGAGCGTGATCGTAATCACTTGCGTCTGTCATGCTCTTGCATTAATATCAAAGCATCGATCGTTGACCACCAGAATTATGCGAAGCGGTCGCAAATTTTAGCCGAGTTCGTCGATGCCTGTCAAGGCTTAGACCTGAAACTCGTTAAGTATTCGAAAACGCGGTGGCTCGGCCGTCACGACGCCATCAAGAGATTCACTCTTCACAGGCTAATACCGGCAAATCATACTTACGATATAGTTTACTGGGTTGTCATAGACCAGACCGATTCACGAAAGTCTGGGGACCCGCCTCCTCGAGGCGAAGGGTGGAAACGAAGCCAGGCAATTACTGACGGGGCAACCCGCCACATAAGCCCTGGTACGGCTAAGTGATCCTGAACAGCATGGGCGCCACTACTCGGCACCTACAAGAGAAACCAGAGTCAATTAGGCTTAAGTATTCGTCGTTTGTCGTACTGTTCGTCTTAATTTATTTTCTTTGTCAATTTTAAAGTGTTGTTTCGTTCTTTTTGTGAACCGCTGGGCGATCTTCAATTTCGGCTGGATTTGTGGGGTGAATGTAACCCGTGCACTGGTACCTTGGGAAACGGTGTACGGTGTTTCTGTTACCGCTACAAGATTTACTTGAAACAATCGGCACAGTATAGTGGCCGATTTTACTGAAATACTTTATTTACCAACTGTCTGTCTATTCTATATATATATTTCTAAATCGATCGCCCAGTTCGTAAAGGCAAGATAATTCATTTTAATAGTCCTTGTCCATTTACTTTAATTGTTGTTCTTTAATTGAACATTCTTCGGACGACGGAATTAATCCGTTTACGGATCGTTTGGCGAGGGCCTTACGATATAATATTTGAATGCTTGGCGAGATTTTTCCCTCATGCCGTCCTCACCCCAATTAAATCCCCCCTTTATTTGTGTTTGCCGGAGGAAGTTCCAAACAAGGAAGGGCCTTGATGGCCATGTACTATCACAAAAGTGCACAAGAGGGCCTGAGAACCCAGACGGCATCTGTCCCATATGCGGAGCGTCGTTCAGTACGTATCCGGGGATGAGGCAACACGTGAAAAAGTCTCATCCTGTGCAATATAATGCATAGGCCGAGACTGAGCTGGCAGCCCGGTCTACTCGGCTGCGGAAAGCGGACGTCGATGACGCTACGGCTCGGCAACTCGCTGCGCTGGAGGCTGTGTCCACCTCCCGCACTATGAATCTTTACCTCTTTCCGTCGACGATTATCTTGAGTATTGGTTGATGAAAGTCGTGATTCAAAGTGTCTCCCGATAATTGTACTTTTATCGCGGATAAACAAATCATTTCGCTGATGTAGTAGATCGATGTCCCTTACCCGATAATAACTTTACCATGGCAAATAAGTTAGTGAATAGCATATTTTTAAGTACAGTTGACATTCCCGAAGTGGATAAGGCCATTAAGAAATGCTGGAAGAAGAACTCCACAGGGATCGATGGCATACCTGGAAAGGTCTTGTCTTATGTAAAGGACATATTAATCGAACCACTGACATTTATGATTAATAAATCGTTTGGAAGTGGAGTCTATCCGGATAGACCGAAGGTCTCCAAAACAGTGCCAGTCTACAAAAAAGGGAATCCGTGTGACGTATGCAACTATAGGCCAGTGTCAGTACAAAATCACACTTCGAAGACCTTCGAACACTGTTTCCGAACGAGGTTACAGTCATTCCTTGAAAAATATCATCAAATAAATGACGCACAACACGGATACAGGACACAGAAGTCCACTATCACGGCTGTAGAAGAAGTAATCAAATCCATCTGCGGCGCTCTAGAGAAGAAAGAGAAGATAATAGGATTATTCTTCGACATGACAAAAGCTTTTGATTCGGGCGAGCATAGTCTGCTGGCGGACAAACTATGGGACAAAGGAAAAAGAGGCCTGGCAAATAATTGGATATGCTCTTACCTAACTGGCAGGTCGCAGAGAGTTTTTGTAAACGAATTATTGTCCGATATAAGAGAGATGAAGAGAGGAGTACCACTTTTAGCCAGCGGCTTGAGGGGAAGGCGCCAGCGGCGATTCGAATACGAATGAGCACACTGCTTGGCAACTGCGATCCGATTTAAACAACCAATAGCTACCGTGGACGACTTTCGTGTCGGGTATATAAGTAGAAGTGTGTTTCAATTTATTGTTTGTTAACAGTATACTACGAATTTGTCGAATTATAATTGTGTAATCTATTGCCTTTGAAGCCACTGTAAATTTAGAACGATTCATTTGTGTATCGTTCAGTAATAGCGCTTTGTAAATAATTGTATTAATTATATCGAGTCTCAATTTGTATGGTGTAGTTTTTTGTAGCTGTTAAACTAAGTTTTGTTCGTAATACTTGCATTTAGATCTAATAAATAAAGCTTTATTTACTTTATTTGTGTTTTCTTTCCACGACAGTGAAACTTTTGTATTTAGACACATTTGAGATCGACTTTGAGATTTGTCTTTATGTTGCTTTATTAAAAAAATTCAGTTTAGTTAAATATTAACACCATTACAATATATATGATTTTTTCAGGTTCTTGGGTAATGAACCGCGTATTTGAATTGTCCCACATCGGGTTATTCCGACGTTTCGGCAAAGTCACATTTGCGATCCTCAGGTAGGTCTTCTAGGTCGAAGGGATAGTTAGAACCCAATGCCGGTTGCATTGGGCTATTTTCATTTCTACGCGGTACCGCCCGAACAGTAGAATTCTTGGCTGTAGTTGGAAGTCCTGGATTTATGTTTCTTGTCGCCTTTCGATTTCTTCGTTGCGTCGGGAGATGTTGAGGGTTTGGGTTTAACAACGAGCCGTTTTCATTTCACCGCATTACCGCCGCGAGTTTAGAACTCGTGGATGTACTCAGAATTTCTGATTTTGTTATTATTGCACAGTTTCGATTTTTTCGGTTCTCACGAGTAGGGACTAATGCCAGTTCCGTTGGAAGATGTCAAGTGTTTGAGTTAAACAATGGCGCATTTTCACTTTTACGCGTTGCCACCCGAACCAGCTAATTTGTGGATGTACTGGGAATTCTTGAATGTACGTATTTTGCTATATAATTACTTCATGGCAATATAGAGGGGCATTTGTCGGCGTTGTGTCCAAGTACATTGCAAGTAGTACAGTATATACGTCGAGGATACATACAATCCAGGCAGAACGTGATTATGAAACCGTTTCCTCCACACCAATCACATATATTCCGTTCTACTTCCGGCATGTGTCGTTGAATTTCGCCCATTTTCACAAATTTGGATCGCATGCAGCAGCCCGGGTATCCATGTTGACAATGTAGTCACAATAATCAAACGCAAGGGAAACACTGAGATCATATTGTATAAAACGTGCGAGAATCTCCAACATAGGGGCGGCTCTGCACCCTATGCTTTTAGTTTTCACGAATATTTCTCATATATTTTTCGGCACTCTCGTGACCGATTATGAAAGCATTGAGCTGTATCGCTGAGATCTGAATGACATTCAATTAACGTTGTGGGGCTAGGAGTGTTCTTTGCTTTCTAAATAGTGACTGACAAACAATCAACGTATCTTGCGTAGATTGGTGACGCTCAATATGATTCTACATAACCAGAAACTGACATGTGGCAAATTTTTACTGGCGACTCCGCCGCCGTTTGATAGTACCACGGGTACTATAGATTACACCTTTATAAACATTCTAGCCGGCCATGAACACGAGATGGCTTTTGTAAATCACATGCTAATCATTCCTTGAATGTGCAAGCTATAAATACCAATACTAAATAAGGATATTGCTGCGAATTCTATATATACCATACGCCATATGTTTGTATGATTTCAGATAATAGAGTCGGAAGTGAAAGTTATAAACATGAACGCAAGATATCTAGATGCCACGAATGAGTAGTCTCGCCCTGCAACATTTAATTCCATTATAACCCAGGAAAGCGTAGGATAAGACAAATAGAATCACTGACCATTTGAATAACTGCTATTTTCTACCAGAGGATATATCCGTTAAAGTCCTGGCTCATGACTTTCTCGGCGAATTTCCCAGACGAAATAGGGCAATATCAGTACAATGAAATTGCTCGCCTTGTAGAGCTGCTCTGTTTAAATAAATATCGATTTGTGAGGAGACCGTTTCATAATCACGCTTTGCCTGGATTGTATGTCTTCTCGGTGTGTATACTGTACTATTTGCAATGTACTTGGAAGAAATATTCGTGAAAACTAAAAGCACAGGGTACAGAGCCGCCTCTATTTTGAAGATTCCCGCAAGTTTTAACCAATGTGACCTCAGTGTTTCCCTTGCGTTTGATTATTGTGACTGAATTGTCAACATGGGTACCCGGGCTGGTGCAAGCAATCCAAATTTGTGAAATGAGCGAAATTCAACGACACACGCCGGAAGTAGAAAAGAATATATGTGATAACATATGTGATTGGTGTGGAGGAGACCGTTTTATAATCACGTTCTGCCTGGATTGTATGTATTCTCGGCGTATATACTACACTATTTGCAATGTACTTGAACACAACTCCGACAAATGTCCATCTATTTTGCCATTAAGTGATTATATAGCAAAATACGTAAATCCAAGAATTACAAGTACATCCATAAATTCGTCCGTTCGGGTGGCAACAAGTAAAACTGAAAATACTACATTGTTAAACCCAAACACTCGACATCTTCCAACGGAACCGGCATTAATCCCCATTCGTGAGAACCGAAAAAATCGAAACGGTGCAACAATAACAAAATCAGAAATTCCAAGTACATCCACGAATTCTAAACTTGGGGCGGCAATGCGTAGAAATGAAAACGGCTCGTTGTTAAACCCGAATACTCAACATCTCCCGACACAACGAAGAAATCGCAAGGCGAGAAGAAACATAAATTCAGGACTTCCAGCTACAGCCGAGAATTCTACAGTTCGGGCGCTACCGCGTAGAAATGAGAATGGCCCAACGCAACCGGCATTAGTTACTAACCATCGCTTCATCTAGAAAAAATATATTGAACGGCCTGCGACAGGGCAGCCATTCAGCACCTCCTAGTTACACCAGCCACAATCATATTGGTCCGGAAAAGATTTCATAAAAGCAGTGTAGTCGAATGCACTAACGGGAGGAGAGGATGTCGCACGCGGGTTGCAATAATGTAGAGTATGTCACGTTCTGCGACGATACCGTTAACACTACAAGTGGATACATAGACATAACCGCGTGTGTGATATAAAGTATAGACAGTACATCAAGAACCAAATAGTACAAAGTCGCAGTGCAGGGGTGAGTTGAAGAATCCCGATCTCGTGTTTGTGAAAAATAACAAGATCGTACCCAGGTCGCTGCTGTTGGCGCACTATGATAAGATATACCATTACAGTACCGTGTCATTCGCGGAAGGGGCCAGCAGAATGTTCAGAATCGAAAAGGACATCACGGCATAGCCTTTTATTGTGGGGGCTTGGGGCGTTCTTTGCTTTCTAAATAGTGACTGATACAATTAAACAAATCTTACTAGCAGATAAAGGAAATGCGACGGTGGTAATGTATTTGTGAAATACAGCGCTAAAATACTTGATCTTCTTAAGGATTCAACCAATGCAAACAAAGAAACAAAGGCAACAACATATCTGGAAAAGACAACAAGAATGAGAATCTTAGCACCTCCAATTTCCAGAAGAAATACAAAGCTCATTTCAAGAGAGGCGCGATGCCCCAATAATATATAGTCTCCCCAAGATTCAGGAAGGGGTACCATTGTCAGCTCACGAGGTTCACGCACCAGAGCAATAGCAAGTTACGTAGAGAAAAGGATCCAAGCACACAGAAGAAACCTTATCCAATGCCAAGAATCCAGTAATCTATTCGAAATGGTTCACGACCAGACAATGAGACCACAAAATACTGGTGAGCTTTGATGTAACTTAGATTTTCACGAATATTCCCAATAATCGAGGCACCAGATCTTCCGAAATTCAAACAAAAAATCTCAGAAGATTTATTAGAACTAAGCGAAAACAGCCTTTAAAACACATGCTTCAGGTTTGATAGACAAGTTATATAAGCAGCTACACGGCGCGCCGATGCGTTCTCCGCTATCTTATGTCATTGCTAACTCTTTAGACACTGTAAAAGAAGCGATAGCATCAGCAGTTCTGAAACCGACATTGTGGCTACGTTATGTAGACGGGTGGTGGACTGAGAGTGCCCTGCCTACGTATGCACTTTCGATATTCCTGTACAGGAGATTGACCAGACTGACCAGTGAGGGGCGAGTCGCCGGTCCCAGGATTGTTACGTGACGACATGTGCAACAAACTGGTGGCAGAGTTGTTGGGATGGACCTCCACTTATGGCCTCAGTAGACAGGCTAATGGCAGACATTTCTAGTAGCGCCAGCATGACTCATATGCAAGGAGAGGCCTGCGATATGGCGACTCCTCCTGGGTACACAGGTCACCACAATATTGGTCCCGAAACGATTGCGTAAAAGCAGAGCAGTTAAGATTGAATGCACTACCAACGGTGGTGGAATTCTGTCGAACCCGAGGGAAAACTGGAAGTGTCGGGCAGGTTGCAGTGAGCTGATATTCGAACCGCCCCTGGCGCCTTCCCCTCAAGCCGCTGGCTAAAAGTGGGGACGGCAGTCGAGCTGAGCCGAAACCGAGATCGGCTCGTCTTTCACCTCGCGATCTAAAAATAGACTCCATAACGTCGACTATTCGCCATTAATCAGGTTTCGCTTTTCGCGGTCATTTTCGCGCCAAATTAAAATCGCGTATAGGCTCCGTGGATTTCGGTGTATCTAACGCGCAAGTTGTACTTGCAGGTGCAATTACAAGTGTAAGTACAAACGCAAGTGCCGAAGTATGGAAATCAACGATGGAGCGCGCGTTTTCTACGGCAACCATCGAGGGAGTTCACAGTGTTGACATTATTGATGAAGATCACATCCTTAACAATTGTACGGAGAAGTTGAATCGATAGGATCCGCATGCATTCCGGTGTAATGCATGCGAAGTTAACCTAATTTTGCGAAGCGAATCGAAGATCACTGCTCATATCGCATCTAGGCGACACCAAACTGGTGCCGCTGAATTGGCTCGCGGAATTAGCGAAATAAAGAAAGGGCCCTATTCACATACATTTTCCACAGCGTGGACTACCGACAGTAGGTATAAGTCGTGGATTCGATGCGTTCCAGAGGACTGCTATAAGTTTTAATGTATTATATGTGATGTGATACAAAACTGCAGAGGGGGAATTTCGAGTTCAGACCGACACGCTAGTAAAGATGAGCATAAAGCTCAATGTTTCGCGAACGGTATTGTAAATAGCAGGTGAAATTCCCCCCGAAGTAGTCCAGGATAGCATCGATATATTTAAAGAGTCGGTACGAATCGCTGAATTTGATTACGTTAGATTAGGTAGCGAATTAAGCATTCCTTATGCGCCGATGAATCCAATTTTAATTTTTTTCAAAGAGGTAGTTCCGGCTATTCTACAAAAAATGACTGCGGGTGCGTCTAAAGTTTCGGGAATTGTACGTAACGTTCTTGGCCGTTACAAAGAAGATTGTTCGATTCAGATGCTTAGGAATGTTAAATTCGCGATTTTTATCGTGAGGGAACCCAGAACAATAAGAGCTGGCTCAATTTCTTGGTACGATACGTCGATCCATAGACACTCGATCTTGTTACGGCATTGCCGAAGCTATTAGAGTTAAACGCAACAAAATTAACTACATCGGGTATTTTCAAGCAGTTCAAGGATTACATGATAAAACATGTAATACCTTTTTTGATTGTAGCAATGGCTTGCGATCACGCTTCGGTTATGAACGCGGAGAAAGTGTCTTTCAAAGCGTTACTCCGTAAGGAGAATCCGAGCGTGATCGTAATCACTTGCGTCTGTCATGCTCTTGCATTAATATCAAAGCATTCCTGCGAAAAAAACATTTCCTAATATGGTCGAAGAGTCAATGATGTCCATCGTTGACCACCAGAATTATGCGAAGCGGTCCAAAATTTTAGTTCGTCGATGCCTGTCACACGGTGGCTCGGGCGTCACGACGCCATCGCCTCTTGCTGCCGTCCTTACAGGCATGCTTCTCCGAAGCGATAATAGAAGAAGGTAATTCTAAAAAAATAGATAAACTAGAACAATTGAATGCATTTCTCAATTACCTCGAGATGCACGCGTATCTAGCTTTTCTGGAGTACGTTTTGGCGAAATTTAATGATATAAACCTCTTCAACATTCTGAAACTCTAGTTCATTTGGTGCAAGAGAAATGCCTTCAATTTTTGTCGCGGATGGCACGTCACTTCATACAGAAACCACTCCTTCCTCATATGCAATCGGGACACGTTCGACTCGAAGAGAGTTGCAATCAATTGCCCTTGGACGAAGTATCCCTCGGAGAAGAATGCCATGACGTGATTGAAAAACTGGCGTCGAACAATGATGATGAAAACGACAAAACCGTTCATCGCATTCGTCAGAATTGTTTAAATTTTTATGTAGAGGCTGCAAATCAAATCCAACGAAGATTGTTTTATATGAATGATGAATTTTTTACTTCTCTGGTAGTAGCGATAGCGAATCGGCCTTGAAAGACGAGGACCGGGATTGTAGATTTAAAGAAGTTGGGAAAAATTCGGTGGATTTGATAAGGCCGCAATGAAAAAATAGTGGCGTTTCTTATACTCAGAGTATAAAAACGGTTCAATTAGACAAGAAATCGACATGTTATCATTCGATGACATGTGGAAAGAGATACTGCTTACAGTACATAACAGTGGAGATTTCAAGTATCCACAATTAAAGCTTTTTTTAGCATTAATACGTTCTTTGCCACACTCGATTGCACCGGCTGAGATGATTTTTTTCGAGTTGACAGATGTTGCGAGCCACAAGAAACGTTCACGTTTGTCAAGCGATAGTGTTAGTGCACTAATCGCGAAAAAAGAGTAGAAAAGAGACAGGTCGAGCCAGCGAGGTAACAGGGGAGCAGTTAGCTGATATATCTTCAGCATCTTTGTATAAACCGCCAAATAAGAAGCAACGTGGATTAACGTTGTACGCGTCCGATGAGGAAATGCCGCAAGAATAGAGTTATGCAAATTGTGACGGAATTTTTCTCGGAGATTCTCATTATGTCCAAAATTGCAAAGAATTTTGGACACGAGTCCAAAATTTCAAAGAATCATTCCGCTCAAGTTGGTGACATTCTCATGTGTTTCGAGGGATTGTGAAAATTGTTTCACATAGTTTAACGTAATAAATTTTTCCCAGCTATTCAAAATCTTCTAAGGCTTTCCGTAATCGTTTTCAATAATAATTCTTTGAAAATTTAGTACTCGCAAAGCTCCTCTATTACCTACTTCTACAAAATTGTAAGCTGTGCAAATTGTAAATATTTCATTAAATTCAAAAAATTGTATATATAATTAATTTTTTTTCACTCGGCCTTAGCGTGAACATTGGTCAAATTAGTACCTAATATTTAAGTTGTGTGCCCAATGATGAACTCTTTGTGGAGCTGGTCTTTATAATAAGTTATTATAATGATCCTGCACCTTTCTTGATTGTATTTTTTTATTTTTCTTTTATTTTATTCTATTATTAGTTTTTATTTTAAGTTATTTGATCAATGTTGAAACTATCCCCCGCCCCCTTTTTTATATAAATATGTTTTATTGTTTCATTTGATACATGCATGTGTTCATCTTTACATTGGCCGTCTTTATATGGCGTTGGAGGCTGTTGCACAAGCATGTATATATAATTAATTTTTTTCACTCGGGGAAGGGGAAACAAAAAGGGAATATAAATTATGGTGACAAAATAATTTATTAAATGGATTGTGACCACTAAAGACGTTTTCTTCATAAAACCCCATGGGTACCCAATAAACATATATTAACCTCCCAATCAGCACAAATATACATATCAATACAAATATACATTTCTCGACGGAAAAATAATGTAAAGCAACCGTCAAACACAAACCTAATTGTAAGTTTGTAGGCCTGTCGATCACACAACCCCACGGGCGTTTGGGCGCGATGGTTGCAGACCTCGCAACTTGATCCCACTCTAAACAATGAGAAGCGTTGCACTAAACGCAGCTGAGCCCGTATTGAAATCGTGACGCATCAGATCAATGTGCGGTGAACCTGATGTTAGTATTAGATATTACACATTTATCATGTCTGGACTGAGGAGGGATAAGAACAACGAGCCAGACGTTCAGGGCGTACCCAACAAACAACAGCACATCAGGTCCGTCCTTTAAGACCGCACGTTCGATTGCGGACCAATGGTTTGGAGAAGAAGGCAGAAGGGAAGAAGAATCATCTACAGGCGAATAAGATCTTTTACCACTCACCGTTGCTTACAAAAGACAACGGTTAGATTGGCGCTGAAAAAGGTTACAGTGGGGTGAAGAATGGCATCAGGTGGTCTTTACTGAGGAATTTTGTTTGGGTATGAGCGATGGTCAGATAAGGGTTATGAGACGACGTGGAAAACGGTGAAATCCACAGTTTTTGGTCGTAGATCATCCTTAATGTTCGTTAGGGGCACCATGAATGCTGAACGATAGGTTGCGGATATTATAGAGCCATCTTCGTCCGTATCTCACACCATACCACTCCCTGATTTTCAACAAGATAATGCACGACCGCATATTGCCAGGGTTACTATGGCTTGTTTTGAAGAAGCTGAAGTTGCCCTTCTTCCTTCGCCTCCAAGATCTTATGACCTATCCCCCATCGAACATGTTTGGGATATTATCGGCAGACGACTTCGTCCTCCATACACTGTGGAAGAGCTCCGACACCAAATACATGTGGCATGGAATGAAATACCCAGTGTGCTAAGTGTTACAAAATGTCGAAAAGATCGTGTAAATTAGTTTCTGATCGTTTCTATTATGTTTGTGGACATTTTATATCTGCAAAGAAAGGAAGACCAAGAACAGCGTATCTGCTTTATTTTGGTTTTGCAGTAACTAATCAAGAGAAAAAATGGGTGCCACACGTTTTTTGCGAAAGTTGCAGAATAACTCTAATGCGATGGGTGTCAGGAGAAAAAGTATTTCTTCAATTTGGGATTCCAGTATTATGGCGAGAGCCCACAAGTCACGAACACAACTGTTATCGTTTAAAAATATTGTCAAAGTATTCTTAGGAAATAAAAAAGAATGTCATATGTCAAGAAATTGTTGCCGAGTTATGCGCAATTATCACCAGATGGGTGTAAATATGTCTCTGGAAATACATTTCATTAACTCGCATTTGGTCTTCTTTCCCGAAAAATCGGGCAATATGAGTGATAAACAGGGCGAGCGGTTTCATCAAGATCTGAAGGTTTTCGAAAATAGGCACAAAGGTTTTTGGGATGAAACTATGCTGATCTATGTTTTAAGAGAAACTGATCCAGGACAGTATAAAAAACAAAGTAAAATAACTCATTTTTAATTTGGTGTTTTGCGGACGTTAATTCGATGTGCGTTCATAGCTGCTTCCTTCCAGATATTACTAGGACTTTAAATTAACGAACTGAATGAAATAAAATTAAAATTTGCTGCATGATTGTAATAAAATGATATAATTTTTACGAGGTAATAATAAGTTTTATTTTTTCCCCTTAATAATCACTGTGTTACATTTCTTCATATCATAGTGGTACTCCTTGGTTGGTTGTTGATGGGCCATGTTGAACATTTCGTTTATAACAATTAATATTGTAAGTAAATAAAAGCTGAAATAAGTATTTTATTTACAAAGAACATCAAATATATCGTGAATTTAAAATCAGATTTCAAATTGTTACCAGATGTTCCTGAAGTTTCTGACTTCGATACAGCTGGATATACTAGAATAAAACACCTGCCTGTTAGGGGTTAATATTTTAAGTTTTTTTTGTTTTATAGTAATGAATGTTCAAAAATGATGCATGTGGTGCTTCACCTCAGCACCACCATCCCAGTTTTGAGGACATATGCACCTGGTAACAATTTTAAATTAAAATATCAACAAACTCAACGAAAATTAAGAGCATTCGTAAATATTGCACTTACTCCCATATCGTTGAGTACCAAGCATTTTTCCTAAGAACTGGTTCTTCAAAATTTTTCATTCTTTCGCAATCTTACAGAATATACAATTGTTATCCTAATTTAATATGATGCGGAATAATGCAAGCTGTTCATCTGCAACAACAACCGACTATGATTAACGTAGCTCCAACGGTAACTGTAAATGAAACTGTTAATAATGACAAGCATTTGCAATATATGTACTTTACCCGAATGAAAATAATCATAGAAATTAAATAACATCGATTTTATGAGTAATTCACCTGCTAAAGTAAATAATATGGATGTCCTCGGTGGTTCAGGGGGTTGTTCTTCCATTACACAGTAATCATTATGAGGCGAAATGTGTGATGTTTATAAACTAATTGACGCATGACGTTTTATTCAGCCTACTAACCCCATATCTAATATTGCAAGGCATCAGAAATCTTCAACGTTTAAGAAAAGTCTTTATTTATGCGCCGTTGATTAAAAATATAGTTTCCTATCCTTACAACAACAACAAACCATAAGTAGGGTGATTCCAACCGTTACTGCAAATAAATATGAAAGTTGTGAAACTATTACATATTGCCCATTCATCGCTATTCTTTTTTAACTAACCTGTGAAAGTAACTAAATATGACGATCTACGCGAAGTTCCTTCGGATTCAGTGCCTTTAATATTAGTTCGTTTTTGAGCTTTCATATTTTCTGTGTTAACATTTGTCAATTTTTATATTTCGATTCCGTTGCCAAGGAACTGAATATGCTCTTCTAATGTGATGATCTTCCAGGATTTATAGTGGTTGATTCAATTCATTCTATTGCTTCTATAGTTAATGTCATTTTACCATTCAATCAATTTCATAATAAATGGTGTACACTACGAGTCAGAATATTTGTTTATATATATTTATTTACATACACAATAATAATAAATAAATTTATTTCCAAGAGGTTACATACAGGGGTGGCCATAACATATGCAACTAGGACGTGTATTCCAAAACAATAAAATCAATAAGTAATTACATTAAAATCAAAAATCAAACAAAAAATTCAATTGGACTTATATTTTAAATCCTTTTGCTTACTATTTCCTACAGGTCCTCAAAGAGGTCGAGGTCTGGTGATTGCGGTGGCCATTCCATTACAGTAACTTTTTTTCTGCTAACCACGATTTAACAACCCGTGAAGAGTGTTTCGGGTCATTGTTGTGTTGAAAAGACCAACGCAAGGGCATATCATCTCCGGCATATGGAAGCATAACTGTTTCTAAAATGCCTCTATAAATATATTGGATCCATTATGCCATGTATTCGATACAATGGACCTACTACAGCAGCAGAAAAACATCCCCACGCCAGCACATTCCCGCCTCCATGCTTCACCGTTTTTTTTTTGCAGTAGCGCACTTGGAGTCGCTTATTGGCTGGTCTTCTCACATAGCACATTCCATCGCTACCAATGATGTTAAATTTTGACTCATCACTAAGTAAGATAGTCTTCCATTTTTCTTCAGTCCAATTTACGTACTCCTTTGCAACTTTTAACCGTTTTTGGTTGGGTTTAGAGATGAGTGGTTTCTTTGTGGGGGCGCCGGGGGGGGGGGGGGGCATCTACCAGTCGTCTTCGTACGCTTCTAGCGGCAGTGGTAGCTGGATATCTTTAACAATCCGCGAAGGAGATACAAAAGGGCAGTTTTTCACCTGCTGGAACCTGTCTGTTCGCTGACTGGTTTTCCTGGATCGACCACCTCTATGACTTACTATCACTTTTTTGGTCGAGTTATATCGAGTAATAATGCGTGAAATTGAGCTTTTATGCACGTGGTATTTTCTTGAAATGTCAGCTTGTGATATCCCATTAGAATAGTGAGCTACAGATCGCTTTCTGAGCTAAAACCCAAAATCATCCCGAGCTATACTTCAATATGTGTACATTAATTAATAAGAGCCAGAATTTCAGTAGCTGCACGTTAAAATCTTCACACAAGAAGACAACATCGTCTTGATTTTAACTAAACACAGAAAAATCTAATAAAGTAAGATTTAAGTGACGGGTATCTTGAAAAATAAGTTGCATTTGTTTTGGCCAGGCCGATTTTTAGTTGAGCCAATATTAGTGTAAGTACAGTTACGGCCAAATAAAACCGGGCAGCACTTCACTCTATTGTGAATTGTTATTAAATCACCTGAGAAACATAAAAATGAAAAATGACATATTAAGAATTCAAATTGTCAAGTAATCGAAATGCATCATTTAAGTATTGCCCAAAAAAGCAGTATAATTACCTTATTGGGACAGGGCTGGTCAGAAAGAAGGGTGGCGGACCGTTTTCAAGTGTCTAAAAGCACTATCCACGATGTAAAAGTCAAGTGGAATCAGAGACATTCATTAGAAAGACAAGTAGGGATTGGTGTGTCAACAGTCTCTACAGAGGAAGAGGATTACAAGCCGGTAAACTTTTTGGAAAAGCATCCTTTTAAAACTGCGATAGAAGCACGGCATATGACAAATTTTCCAGGATCCGACCTTAGAAATCGTCCAGCAGCTAAAAAACCTTTTTTAACCCAAAGAAATAAAGAAGAAAGAATTGGGTTTACGTTACATTACATGCACGATATAAATTTTTGGGGAAACGTAGTATTTACTGACGAAAAGGTTTTTCAGTCCTGTTACAACGGTCGAATTTGAGTCTACAGACCACCGAACACTCGTTATGATGAACATTAGAGTCTACAGACCACCGAACACTCGTTATGATGAACGATACACACAAAGTGTGAGAAATAGTGGACGGTTATCTGTTAATGTTTGGGGGTGGATGAGCGCCAATGGACGTGGCATGTGTATAAATATTGCAAACAGATTTAATGCATTGGCCTATATAAGACATTCTGGAAAACAATATGTTACCATCAGTAAATGCCGTATTTCCGGAAAATAATGTTGTGTATGAACATGAGAACTGCCGTGCGCATACTGCTCGAATAGTAACAGGATGGTTACAGCAATATGACGTTACGGTTTTATCCTGGCCAGCACGTAGCGCCGATTTAAACCCCATAGAAAATGGGGAGAATTGTGAAAACAATTAACAGAAACTTTGCTTTTCACCCACTGCTGAGGACCTGGGGGATACGATCCATGAGGTGTGGCAGAGTTTCACTCAGGATTATGCCCATAATTTAGTAGCTTCCTTACCCAGAAGACTTTTGTCCATATTGACATCATCGGTTTATAAATACCGGATTAAGACGTAAAAACGGTATATTTCTGGTTCAACTATACCTACATAAATATCTTTCATCTTTCATTTAAAAGCCTGATTTACCAAAATTTATGAAAATGACATAGAATCTCGAAATGGTGGTCGTTTTTATTTGGCCGTAATCGTACATGAAAAACAAAAATATTTTTAAATCTTTTTCATTCATTTTAATGGTTCTTTAGAATACAATTTATTAATAAAATTGTAGAAATGAATTTGTTTAGAAAAATAAATTAACTCTCTATATCATATTTTTTAATTAAGAAGATGTAGTTGCATATGTTTTAGCCACCACCATTACTAACAAAGAAATACACGATACACAGGAAAAAAGGAAACAAGGCACAGCAATAGTCAACAGAGTCATTAATACGATATGGATAATGGAAAATATCAACATTGTGAGATTCCTTCGTTTGTGCGACGATAAGGACGCACTTCTGCGGTGCCTCGTTGAGTGGGGCCTCATTCCTGTCGAAGGGGTTTATAAGTGCGAAACGTGTGTTTGCAGACCGACAACTCAAGGCACAGTTTACCTTTACGTTATATGATCGATTTCCTTCACAAATAATGTTTTAGGCTTGATGGATGGAGGTGGTATGCGGTCGTATGGTCGCTCCTCAATTGAAGAAGAAGCGTCGCGCGTGCCGTACTTACGTAGAATTTAGGAAGGGCACCTTCGACAAATCGAAATTCACCATTTTTCAAACACTAGCATTTATAAATCTTTGGGTTTCAGATGTCCCCCTCAAGACAATCGCTGCACAAATTGAGATTGCCGAAAGTAGTGCAGTTCGCTGGGCCATTCTGCCGTGAAGTGGTGTTGGATGCCTACATCAGCGAGCCAGAAAAACTAGGAGGACCCGGACGTGTTGTGGAAATCGACGAATCCAAATTCGGGCGACGTAAGTATAATCGAGGTCATCGTGTTGAAGGGCAAGGGGTCTTCAGAGGCTGGTCGAGTGTTTATGGTTGATGTTTTGGATCGCTCTGCAGCTACCCTGATCCCGATAATTCAGCGTTGGATCGAACATGGCACCACCATCATCTCTGATTTCTGGCGAGCCTATGATGGCTTGCAGGCAGAGCAGTATGAGCATTTCAAAGTAAGCTGCTTTTTACTGTAGCTAATTAAGTGTAGCAATGCATACAATACAAGGGAGCATGTCATGTTTAGGTAAATCATTCACCCCACTTCAAAGACCCCGAGACCGGTGCACATACTAACAGCATCGAAAGCAGCTGGTGGGCTGCCAAAGCCACATTTACATCTGCGGGTCGGAAAAAAGCACATATTCCTGACAACTTGGTACGCTACATAATTTACAAGGAGTGCAAGAAGAAGAACGTCGATAGAACGCGTGAGTTCTTCCGCCTTGCTGGCAAATTGTACAACCCGTGCGTGCATGATGTCCTCCGTGCTCAAGTGGATGAAATCAATTCCGACATTGATATGAACTTTAATTAGCAGGTAAATTTTATTTACATTTTCAACAACTTTCCACATTACTTTTTTACAATTTTGCTCAAATTACTTATGACTAACTTTTGGGGTTACATGCGCACATATGTGGTATGTTGGGTTGGGTTCGCTGTTGTAAATTACACACAATAATATATTCAAATATAGGATATTTAATTTCAGATGATGGTGGTATGTGAAGAAAAAGTTACAAGAATTTTGGTCTAAGGTATGTATTAAAATTAACCTTTGCTTTTATTTTCAGGTGCGAAAGTGGAATAGGCCTCTTGGGGATACCACTATAAAAAAAACGCACCAAAATACACTGCAGCTCAAATGCTGAGGATACCTAGATGATGCCGTAGAATGAGGCGTCGGTATTTCACTAACGAGAAAATTATCATACTCGACGATGAAAAGTATTTCACAATGGATAACAGTGAAATTAAAGGAAACGCTGGTTTATATACCAATGACCTTGCAAACTGCCCCGACAACGTACAATTCAAATCAAAGGCCAAATTTTCTGAAAAATTTTTAGTTTGGTGCGCTATTTCTCAAGCTGGAACTTCCAGACATTATGTGGAGCGGGTAAGAGGTGAAGCAATAAATGCAGACATTTATATCAATCGATGTCTTACAAAATTGGTCAATTTCATTAATGGACATCATGCAGACAATGAAATAATATTTTGGCCAGGTTTAGCTTCGTCTCATTATGCCAGGGCAACAACAGAATGGTTGACTGCAAACAAGATACCAGTCGTCGCAAAAAATGATAATCCGCCTAATATTCCCCAGGCAAGGCCTATCGAAGAATTCTGGAGTTTGCTGTCCCATAGGTTGTACGATAATGGGTGGGAAGCTCAAAATGAAGAACAGCTTCACCGTCGCCTTTTCCAGAAGATTAATGAAATTGACTAATTGGCTTATGATATATATAAAGAGAAACTTAAGAGCTATCGAAAACGATGGAGCATTATCCATAATCTAAATTGTGTTACGTAGTTAGGATAGATATAGTATTATTATTATTATTATTATTATTAAGAAAACATTTGCATAGTTAACTGTGAATAAAATATTTAGCCCCAATTTTTTTCTCAAAACATTAGTTGCATACGTTATACAAATCCTTCCCAGTTGGATGGATAGCTTATCGCGTATTTGATTTTGGTTGGCAAACCATTAAATATTTTCATGCAGGTATAAAATGCGACCTTTGCGTACATATCTAATCTGTCTATTGGAAGTGCATAGTCCACTCATTGTCTTGTATTATGTAGTTAAACTTTTAGTTATGCTTTCAAATGAATTTAACAGATTCGTATATATAAAGAGCAGGTACTGTTAGCATATTATTTAACACGTTAATCGCCACGATAATAGAAAAATTTTCACATGGGCGATGGTAACTTTATTAGATAATTTAGTTAAAAAATCAAGGAAACTTAATGTATCACAGAAAAAAAATGCAAAAATTCCCGGAAAAACACTATTTTTTATGTCACACATATATGACTGACATGGCCCTATATTAAAACTTTTTTTCTCGACAAGCCGTGTCAGTCTTATATGTCTGACGCATCCAAACAAGATACAACAAGTATTAACCTGTTGTTTTGAACACAGCGTTGAACGCATTGTGTAGGAATCAGTGGTACGTGTAGCATTTACCGAATAACACCTTGTTACTGTGACTATTTCTTTATAAATAAAATAAAATAAAATAAATTAATATAAATATAAATAATATTTATAATAATTTGTAAATATCTACAAATAATGGCATATATCTGATGAAGAGCACGAAGACTATATAGTTCAGATGATTCAATAAATGATCCAAATTATAGTCCTTCGTTGAATGCAGATGAAGATTTAGAGTCAGAAGAAACTACAGAAAATATTGAAAATGACGAAATAGTCGGGTGTGAATTTTATGAGTTTAGTGATGTTCAATGAAATGCTTATGAAGGTAGACATAAATGTTTTGATTTCATAGGAAAATCTGGTTTACAATTAGATTTGCCAAAAAATATTTCCGCTTTTGATACAAAAATAGCATAGCCCCAAGCATCATGTGTCGAAACAGATTTGAAATATTATTACGCCTCTTACATTTTTCAAATAATGAAAATGTTATTCCTGGTGACAGATTGGCAAAAATTAAACCCCTATTAGATTTACTTGAAGCTAAGTACAAAAAGTGTTTGTTCCTGTAGAAAATTATGTAATTGATGAAACTCTTGTTCCTTGCGAGAGGCAGGCTTG
Source organism: Geotrupes spiniger (assembly GCA_959613385.1). Classification (NCBI taxonomy): domain Eukaryota; kingdom Metazoa; phylum Arthropoda; class Insecta; order Coleoptera; family Geotrupidae; genus Geotrupes; species Geotrupes spiniger. The sequence goes on from OY390739.1 coordinate 9,296,216, forward strand.
TTTTCCGCCAATATACCTAATAGGGCGCATAAGTATGGAATTAAACTTCTTAAGTTATATACTTCAGAAGGATATACGTGGGCAAGCAAAATCTATTCTGGAAAATCTGAGATTTATGATAAAAATAACGGCTTAGCAGCAAAATATGTGAGGATCTTTCACAGGGGCTTCTAAATGAAGGTAGAACATTGTAGGTAGACAATTTCTATACCAGCTACCCGCTAGCATTGGACTTTCTTCGTCAGAAGACGCATGTTGTGGGCACTGTAAGAGCAAATAAGAAGTTTATGCCAAAGGAAGTTATGAACACAAATTTGAATAAAGGAGAAATGATAGCGAGAGAAGATAAGAATGGTATGCATGCTCCTGTAATGGTGGATATAAATGCAAATTCTGCTAGCACAAGTCGACAAAAAAATAAACAAAAATCACTCCCAATTTGTGAATATAACAAAGGTAAAGCAGGGATAGATATTTCTGATCAAATAGGTTCCTATGCAACTACTCTACTACTATAAAATCAATAATAAAAGCAACATAGGAATTAGACAATTTCGGGAAAATTTGGTCACTGAAATGCTTAGCTTAAGCTCGGAGAAAACTAAAAACCCAAAAATTTCAACTCATACGCTAAAAATAATGTATACTGCTGAAAAAAAGAAAATAAGAAGAATGTGCACTGGATGTTACGCTCAAATAAAAGAAGCAGAAGGTCGAGATGCAGCAAGAAAAAAAGGAAAAAAGTTTCAACGTACTGCTCAGACTGCGAACAACAGACCTTTTTTTGCATAGAATGTTTTGGACAGCATAATAAATGAATACAATTAATTATATCAAAATAAAAATTATTAAAATGTATTTTTGCAACTGAAACAATATACCATTGTATAATGTTCTATGTTTATTTCATTTTATTGTTTGTAGTAAGCCAAGACATTTTCAGGTTTTGTTCCTGGTAGGCCAAGCTTTCGAAACATAGTACAAATGTATCGTTTGCGTCGGACATCTGTGATTGACGTGGCCTTCCACCAAATCGCGTACGTCAGACATGGCTCATGTAGAACTTCTTAGCGTCAGACACATATGACTGACATGGCGATTAACGTGTTAATATGAAAATTCCTCTACATGGATCTCTTACCTTCATGTTACACATGATTCTGATATCATTTTGACACCCTCCGAATTTCGCAACTCTTTCCACAGAAAATTAGTCCATATCTCAGGTGAGAATAAAATTTAGCGTAGCGTAGCGTTTGGTAGATTTTGATTAGTGTTTCTTGATAAACCTCTACGTCCATAAATTGTTCTATCGAGTTTTACACATATGTAGTTTATGTGTTCGACAAACCTTAGAGTTTCATCGAGAAACATCCCAAGGAATTTGCAACTTTTTGTGAAAGGCAATTCGAGATCATTCAAAATCCTTTGGCGTAGGTAACGATAGGTTTATTCTATTGAAACCATTCCTGCATGGCAAGCATTACAGCTTCCCCTTCTTGAGTAATGTCCGTCAAAGTACGTCCTTTCAAAAGAACATTTGTGTCATCGACATAGTTAATACTTTGATTGTACACGGTTTTCAAATCTGACAAGTCATTTATAAAATAACAAATAAAAGCGGCCCCAGAATACTTCCTTGTGGGATGCCACTGGTCAGCTCCGCCGCATCCGAGCACCAAGCGTCACTACTTCTAGAGGTATAACCACAACCATAACAATGCAACTCCTCTAATTACGTATTGGTGTAGCTTAGACAGAAGAATCGATGCAATGGAAAGCCTGCGACAAATCAACTAGCACTCCACACAATGACTTTAAAATATTTTTAGTATATTCCAATACAGCCGTTTTAATACTTTTACACGCAGAAAACCATGTTGCGATTTACTGAATTAACTTAGTTTGTTAACGAAATTTACTAATTTAGTGTACATTTCAATTTCAATTACCAATAATAGGGCGATAGTTGCTATAGAGTTCTGGATTTCCCTTTTTATATATTGGCTTTATCAAAGCATTTTGAAATCTGATCGTTTGACTGGTTTAAAAACAGATTTTACACTATAATAAGCCTGTCATTATGTGTCAAAGTTTTGAAGTGATTCCGTTTTTTAAAAATGAGTGAAGGGATCAAAGGCAGACTTGGGTTAGTGAGAAACTGATAATTCTTAATGTCTTTAAAGGACTAGAACAGTTTAATAACACCGTTTTATTAACCGAATGTTGCGAATACACAGATGACATTATCTTTTATTCTCTATATAAATTAAGACTAACATATATAACATAAATACCTATCTAATAGGTCGTCCTGTGCAAACAATTAAAAGAGTTTTGGCTGAGGAAAGAACCACAGACACCCTTAGACCACCGAAAGTACCCCAACGTGAAGATGTTAATTTTAGAGGAACACCAAAAGTATTTAATATGACGAACTGTACACCAGTTCTTTTTCGATAACCTTTCCCCAACACTAAATTTGGTTTGTGTCAAAATACAAGAAAATGAAGAAATTCAAAAACTACATTGAAATTATATAAGGTGTTAAAATCTCTAAATTTCACGTGAGTGGACAACAAATCGAGATATTGATTAACTAAAAGCGTAATCTTTATAATTACCAGATTTACCAAGAGAGGTAGGAAATAGTATATTATTGGATAGAGATGACATTGTAATGTGGAGAAGAAAATATTTACGTCAAATCAATGAACTGTGAAAGCAAAAAGAAAAATATATTATTTAGACGAGACATGAATGAACTCGGGTCATGTCAGATCTAAAGTTTGGGTAGATCAAGACCTGGTGCGCAAGCAAAAGAGAGCTGTTTAACCAAGATTTGTCAAGCGGATTAAAAAATCCCAGTGGATGAGGAAAATGTCTTATAGACTATAAGACATTTTTTAATCCGGTTGACAAATCTTGGTTAAATAGCTCTCTTTTACTGGGTGACCATATTATTTTTTGACAAAAAAAGTGCGAAAACGGTACAAGCAGTATGCTACTCGTAAATGAGAATATATTAAATAATGTGTTGCTTAACAATGCCAATTCCAATTCTAATGTAACGGAAAGTAACCATTTTTTGGACCTATCAACAGCGTGTCGCTATTTAGGATAGTACACGTAAATGTGCAGGGTTTTAGTAATAAAATTACCCAATTGGAATTGTTATGTATAGTAAATAAGATCGATGTTTTATGTGTTACTGAACATTGGTGTACGAAGCTGAATATTGAACACTTTAATTTACCGGGATACATATTAGCTGCGCACTTTAGCAGAATATTTCATATTCATGGAGATTGTGCAATATTTGTAAAAAATGGACTTGAATTTAAAGAGATTAGTTCACTTAAAGACTTTTCAACTGAATTGAATGTGGAATTTATATAGGTCCGTACTTGGGACATTTTAATACATTTGTTGAAAATTTTTCTTCCGCGATTAGTAGTATTTGACTTTGAGCGCGTTATACTGTGATTTGTGGTGATTTCAATATAAATTCACCTATTGAATCACAGCAAAAAGGTATTTTGACTGATCTATTTGAGTCATTTGATTTGATTAATAAAATATGTACGCCAACACGAATATATACAAATAAGAATGGTGCGACGACCAAGAGCGCAATTGACTACATGGTTTCAAATATACCTTCTGATCAATTTTCAGTTTCTATAGAACATGTTTGTGTAGCTGATCATTTAGCTCAGGATGAGTAGTTTTACCTGGACCCTTTTTACAATCAAAGTACCTTACTAGTAAAGGTACAATTTTAATTTCATTGTGGTTTGAAGAATAAATAATGATAGTAATAAAATGTGCTCTCTGTAAATCAATTTTCAATCGCCTCTGGGATTCTTCAGCAAGAATGCTGGCCTCCGATTTCGTTCGAGCTGATGCAAATTTGGGTTCAAACATGTTCACTATTAGTTGCAGTCCAAAGATCTAAAACTCTGTAGGTGTTTGATTTTATGATAAGCGAAAGTACCTCCCTTGGCGGCAATCATCGTATTTCCTGAGCTAAAATGTTCACTTTTAACGAATGTTTCCAATTTATTGCTTTTAGATCTTGAATTTGCAGCCAATATATGCTTTCTCTTAGCCAAATGAGCTTTAATATTACTGCGACCACTATTGGAAATATCGACATCACTTTTACAAATTTCATAATACAAAATACGTTGCCAAGAACTTGATTTTATTTTCATAAATGGATAAGTTCTTCTGCAACTCTAGATTAAAATAACACTTTCGTCGAGGCGGTGACATGTTGAATCAAACTTCTTTTTTTAGAACTACTATTTATCGACAACCGGGAAGAAGTACTACTACGACTACGTAACGAGAACGACCACACCTAACGACTCGTGTCCAAGCGATCGACGAACGCCGAACCCACCCACCGACGTACGGATTATAAGCGCCAAAAATGTTTATAGATTAGTTTTGTTTGAATTGTGAATAACAAACAAAGGAAAAATATGTTGCAATATTTTTATATAAAATTTCGGTGTACTTAGTGAACCTTTCAAGTACAATAAGACTGCATTCAAAAAGTAAGTACAGTCCTATAAAAATAAGTACATATGGTCACCTTTCTCGTTTCCAATGTGTACCACTATAAGTTATAGTGGTACACATAGGAAACGAGAAAGGTTATTCGTTTTTGAAGGAATTAAATGTGGAGATTATCACGACGAAATGAATTCTGAAAATTTCGAAGCTTGGTTCACTAAAATTTTAAATTTCATTCCTCAGAACTCAGCAGTAGTATTAGATAATGCTCCATGCTATGTAACGCGTTTCCCTCTCGGACGGACGGCGGCGGGTGGGTTTATTCGCGTTACTATAACGGGTCTCTGTGCCGAAATGTTTACGTTTTGTATTTACAATTTAAAGACCACACTCTGGTTTGTATCGATTTTTAATTACCAATAATAAATAACAAAATAATAACAATGCGGAAATTCTAAATAAACCGGAACGAACACAATATATATTTACAAATGAATAAGAAATTAGGGGGTGCAGCTACCAACCACTACAATATTACGTTGGCAGTGGCCGACAATATGCTGCGGGGTATCGAATTCGGATGTTCTTGCGGCTCGCACGCAGCGGACGACGTGCTCGCTTCGGATGCAGCCGGCGAAGTGTTGTACGGTGCGCTCGAGCGCCTTATATACACAACTGCCGCGGTGACGTCAGGCGTTTCTGTCACGTACGCCAGATTTGCTATTGACGGTACAGGCTTCGCGTTAAATATCTTCAGCGCGATCTCCGTACTTCGTAAATCAATGCAAATCTGTAACGAAACCGTAGGTTCGTTACAACCATAGTAGAGTTTTAAAAATGGCCAACTTCAGCATGGCGAAAACAACAAATTAAGGAATTCTTGGAAATGAAACAAATTTATTTTGACAATAATTTGCTCAAATGTGAACTGTTGTATTTGGCATCTTATATTTGAAGAATGTTCCGAAAAAACAAAGAAGCGTAGAGTTCAAGATATAGTGGATTCACGAAATATGAGTGAAATTGCTTACGCAGCTGAAGTGTCTGTTCGTACTACAGGTAAACGGGATGCGGCAAACATAATTAAAGAACTTTTCAGTGCATCACCAAAACGAGCAACCAAGATAAAGCAACTGCGAAGTCAAGAAAATAGGCAACGTTCTTTAGCAAGAAATTAAGCTAACTTATTATGTGGACCCTAAATGTACATCACATTCTTAAAAAATAACGCGAAAACGTGCTATGAGTGCAGGACATCATTTTATAGCATGCGGAAAGCAAGAGCAGACTGTTATCCACGCGAACAATTATTTGTAACGGTGGAAGAATCCTTTGCTGAAATAAAATTACAAGCAGTGCTTGATTTAACAATTGAAAGAATGTTTATGGCATATAAGAAGGAAATAACAATAAATTGTGATAAGTCGAATTTTACTCTTTTGAGTAAATGGAGTTGCGACCGCAGTTCGGGTCATAGCACATATAAACAACAGTTTGATAATCCTGAATCCAGTGATGAATATTTACTTGTAATGTCATTCGTAATTCTTCAATTAAAATATGAATGTGGTATTAATGTTTAGAAAAATGGATTAGAACAAACGAAATGGTACTGTTCGAAGTAAACAACATTAAGGAACAAATAAAACCGTTGGTCCCTACACGAGCTATGTTGGACAATAAAGAAATTGCAATTGCAATTGCAAAAACACATAACTTATTGCTAACAATGGTAGATGGAAAAATTTGCAATACTTTGACCAGTACATCTTCCACTCCAACATGCTACATTAGTGGAGCGAATGCTAAAGAAATGAATTTGGAAATAAACAAAGTGGATAAAGGTAAAATGAAAACTATTCCTTTGGATTGTCAACACTTCATGCAAGGATACGCAGTCTTTAGTGTTTATTGGATATTGGCTATAGGTTAGGCAGCAATAAATGGCAAGTTAGAGGAAAGGAAGAAAAGGCAGAATTTGCTAAACGAAAAGCAGATATAAAGGGAAGTTTAAGCAAGAGATGGGGCTAAATATCGATAAAGCGAAACCAGGTTTGGCTCAACACATGATGGAAAGACAGCGAGGCGCTTTTTCAAAAACCATGAATTAAGTGCGGCGATAACTGGAGTGGATGAAACGCTTATCAAACGTTTTGCTACAATTACGTGTGCACTATCGTCCGGTTATGATATCAATGTCATTAAATTTGAACAATTTCCATCAAAAACAAGAGCATTGTATATAAATCTTTATTCATGGTATTACTTGCCCGTAACCGTTCACAAAATTTCCATGCCATGCTGCCGATGTAATTCGATCTTGCATTGTGCCTATTGGGGAGTAGTCTGAAGGAGCTCAAGAAGCAAGGCAAACAAATTGTAGGCGATTTCCGGAGCATCATACTCGAAAATCTTCAGGGCAAGCTACGAATAGAGATTTATTGACAATGCTTTTAATCACGTCTGATCCAGTAATAAATTTATATCGAGAATTGCCTCGTAAGGCTACCGCCTCGCTAGGAATAGACGTAAATTTATTGGCCAATCCTGACGAAGTTAATATCCTCCCTCCATCAGATATTGTAAATGTAGATGACAAGGATTATGTAATGTCAGATTCGTCAGAACCTCATTCAGAGAGCAGTAGCGATTAATTAATTTAATTGTTTCTATGTATATATTATAATGATCAGGGATCTTTGTGTTTGGTTAACATAATTGTAGATCTGAAATATTCGTATTTGGTTGGACATGGTTGTAGATCTGAAATATTCGTATTTGGTTGGACATGGTTGTAGATCTTTAAATGAAGGCAATATGATGAATGCAATATATCTAAATTGCCGTGAAAAGGTCACCTGAGTAACGGATAAAAAAGACAAAGACAAAGACACGAAACTCAGAGGCCGGAGATGACGTAGAAGTAGGGACGGAAACATCGACAGAGCAGAAGTTTTACTATAATTCAACGAAGGCAGAATATCAGCGCTAAACTCATCACCAATATGACTAACCTCAATGCAAAATAAGACCAAACCGAGGCTATCAATACAAAATTAAGTATTATAGAAAAAAATATCAGCGAATTGCAAACAGCGATACTTAACATGCAAAACAACATGGAAGTTAACATTAGTCAGTTAGAAACTAAAATTAACATAAACCTACGAGCCACAGAAACAAAAACCAATTCGTTAATAAAAAAATACCAATGTCAGATTAAACCACATCCAAATAGACTTAAAGGAAGCAATTACAAACGAAACTACAAACACACACGCTAATATAAAGAAAGTGACCAATTTGTACGAAACACAACAAGTAATGCAAGGAAAACTGAATGAGGAAAATTTGAAACTTGGACAGCAAGATGGTGCAAATTGAGGCAAAAACCATCGAAATACAAGGTACATTAATTAAAGAAAAAGCTGAAAAGGAAACCAGTCGAACAATGGAAACAAGAATGGGAAAATAAAATCGAAAGCTAATATCTAAATGAAAGACCACGCGAAAGAGTAAATAATTACGATAATATACTGGGTTTTTATTGTATTTTATATGTTATTATAAGGAATGTTAAATATAACCAAAAAATAAATATTTTTTTAGATTGCCGTAAACATTTCTGGCTGTAATATAAACATGCTATTTATTTCTATAAAGGAGTTACGCATTATTTCCCTAATGAAATAAATTTGATATACGACATATTCTTTTCTATTATTTCTAAAAAAAAAATCTTATTTTATAGAATCATCCATATGAATCCATTTTGGAATTCCTTTCTTTTTTAAGGTATTTTAAGTTTAAGAAATATGGAAAATTCAAGAGGTAAACGATTAGTAACTATGGGTAATTTGAATTTAACAACTAATGAATAGGCTTACCAGATGATTTATCACCACAAGACATTTTCAACATAATGGAGATCCTTATCGATATAGTAGAGGAACATCTATTGCCAAATTACACTAATGTTTTGAAAGACATTACAACTTTTAATTTAAACTGTAATATTAGTTCTAATAGTCCAGCAGTAGAGGATATGTCAGAAATACTTAAATTACCAGAAAACCTGTCGTGTGTGCAATCTACTGTGCTGCCAGATGAAGATCTTGATAAAGGGAGTTATTACCAACGTGAAGAATGTGGTGATGATGATGGAAACAGTGAAAGTGGTCAAGATGAAAACCCGAATGGTACTATTGTGAGACCGAAGAATAGTAAAGGGAACAATATAAAGAAAGCTAATCAAAAATTAAGGGAACAAGGACAACTATATTTAGGATATCGAAGACCAGGTGGGCCAAACAAAACATTTCAAGATACCTATCGCCAACAATGTACTTTACTGGATCCCTGCAAATCAAAATTTTGCGAAAAGTCAAGCAAACGTGGCTGTAATGAAATTCCTGAAGAAGTTAGAAAGAGCATTTTTGAGAAATTTTGAAATTTTGAATGAACAGCCATGAGAAACAAGGAAAAATTATGTAACAAGTTTGGCCACTGTTCTACCCACAAAAGAATGAAAATTTGCCAATGAAAATTCACGAAGGAACTCAACTTTAAAGTACAATTTAAAAGTTAACCACCAGTTGATTGGCGTCTGTAAAATGATGTTTATGTCCACATAAACTTGGGTATATAACAGCAACCATGAAATGTCAAGCAGAAAAGAAAACAATCAAAAAGCTCTCGATTGTCTTTTTTAAATTTTTTTTAGAAAGCCTTAATAAACTGCCTTCTCATTACTGTCGAAAAGAAACTCAAAAACTCTACTACTAATTTTTTTTATAAATCTCACTGAACTGTATGTTGCTTATAAAAATAAATGTATAGAATCAGAAGAGGAGCCTCTGTGTAGGACAACCCTTTTAAATGGTAAAGCAAACGAATATTTGTCTGTACCAGCCCAAGAAACATAGATATTTGTATTCAATGCGAACTGTAGAATATTGATCAAGATTGTTGGCTAATTCATCGAGACAAAAAAGAGAGAGCTAGAATTGAGAAGAATAAAGACAAAGAGGCGAGTGAAAAAGGCGAATACCACAATTGATTTGCAAGTAGTCAAGGTATGCCCATCGCTTAATGCAAGCGCCACTTATTACAAAACGAAGCTCTGCGTACATAATTTTACTGTATTTAATTTGGCCAACAAGCACTGTGCATGCTATTGGTTCAATGAAACAGAAGCTGGCCTGCAGGCTTCTATATTTGTGTCATGTTTGTCAGAAGACACCTGAGTGATTCCAAACCGATAGTAATTTACTCAGATGGATGCTGCTATCAAAATGAAAATGCAGTTATGTCCAACATCCTTCTCCATTTATCCCATGAACTTAACATCATAATTGAACAGAAATATCTAGTGAAAGGTCATACTCAAATGGAATGTGACAGCGTCCATGCCGTTATAGAAATAAAAATCAAGAATGTACAAATATATTTACCTGGTGATTATTCTAGATTATGCAGAGAGTCTAGGAAAAAGGATCCATATGAAACACTTACCCTGGACAATAAATTTTTCAAGGATTTTAGACGTAACAATTGTTACCACTCAATTAGACCAGGAAGAAAGAGAGGAGACCCAACTGCTAATGATACACCAGCCTTACAATACGTACTTGAAGGTTTAATAAAATTAAATACAAGACAAATTTTGACAGCGAGTTTCTCCATCTCCCAATTAGACCTAAACCTCTTAAGAAGACTGCATTTTCACAATTACATAATGTAAGGCTGCCAATAAAAAACACCAAATATAATCATTTACAAGAACTAAAATTAGTTATTCCTACTGACTGCTGGTCATTCTACGATAATTTACCTTGCACTGACAACTAGTGAATACACACTCAAGTACTACGAAATGTTTCTTTTGCGTTTATTGCATTATTTTTATAATTACTAAATACCTGTGATTATTAATGATTGTATGCACTACTTATTTGTTGTGATGGCTTTCACGTCGTTATTTCAGAGACTTACGATGTAAATGTCGCTACAATGTGGAAATATGTATTATTTATATTTTTGTTAGACGAAGAAAATTTATTTTTATTATTAATTAGAAAAAAAGTTATTTTTCACTTTATTATTAGAGCTGCATTTACCTTCAATATATCGTATATTAGGTTTATGTACCATTCAATACATCCAAAGTCAATTATTTACGAGAAATATACATTTTTCTCTTAGAAATCATATAGAAAATAAATGTAAAACAGATTGTTTACAATAAAATATATTTATAAATGTTAAAATTGTGTTTTATTAAACGGAAAACAGTTTTTACCGTTTCCTGTAAAATGCCAAATTTTGAGTTACGATAAATAGAAATGTCGCCGATATCTAAATTGCCGTGAAAAGGGCACCTGAGGGTTGAAATCAAAACGAGGACAGGGAGCCGATACGCTTCAATATATTTGTATGTGTGGTGTAATAAATTATTACGCCAATGTTGTATTAATTATCACATTCTTATTATAGCCGAATATCTGTAGAAATTAAGAATATTTGAACTTTAACGCAATTATATATTCAAATTAACCTTCATTTTACAAATAATATTATTGGTTATTTTCCAAATCGAAACCGCATAAGTTCATAGTATTTAGTAACATTTATAATAAGAAAGTAAAGGTAAATGTGTCAAAAATACACGAGAAAATTTGGTAACGACCGACAATATGCTGCAGGGTGTCGAATTAGGATGTTTCCACGGCTCGCATGCAGCGCACGAAGTGGTCGCTACGGATGCAGCCGGCGAAGTGTCGCACAGTGCGCTCGAGCGCCTTATATACACAACGGCCGCGGTGACGTCACGCGTTTCTGTCACGTACGCCAGATTTGCTATTAACGGTACAGACTTCGCGCTAAATATCTTCAACGCGATCTCCGTACTTCGTAAATCAATGCAAATCTGTAACGAGACCGTAGGTTCATTATAACCATAGTAATTTTAGAAAAATGGAAAAATGGCCAACTTCAGCATGGCGAAAACAACAAATTAAAGAATTCTTGGAAATAAAACAAATTTCTTTTGAAAATAATGTGCTCAAATGTGAACTGTTGTATTTGACATCTCTATATAAACCACTCCAGTCACTCTATGCAGTTGAGGCAGCACCGCTTAACATCAAAATTCAAATAACTCTTCCCTATCACTGTGAACTCAATCCAATAGATATGATTCGGCCTCAAGTAAAAGGTTATATGGCAGCTAACAATAAAACATTTAACTTGGAAGATGTTAGATTGTTGATAGAGAAAGGCACCCAGAATGTAACACCAGAAAGTCGGGAAAACTGCCTGCAACACGTAATTAAAGTAAAAGACAAAATGTGGAACTTGGATGGCTTAATGTAAACTGTTATTGAATTATAATGAATTATAAATTTACAAGATTCCTCTGATGATACGTCAGATATGAACATATCTGATAATACTGGCATAAATTAGTTAATGAAAGCGAAATAGAAAAAATAACGTGTAACATTCGTTGTATGTACAATCTTGTCGCACTTATTCCTTTGGAGCACTCGTTGCTTCGCTCCTTGCGCTCCAAACCAATGCGTGCGACAATCGAATGTCTTGTGCAACTCGTATTACAATGTACTATACAGTATTTGGCAAAATAAACAGTACTGAAATTTTAAGTGGTGTGCAATTGCACCTGCAATATCCATTAGTCATATTTCTCTTATTTGTCATTAGTGGTCATATTGACATTGTGCTGGTGTTAAAATCACCTGAAAAATGGTTCTCACAATTGAGGTTAAGCAATTAGTAGTCCATTCATAAGGAAATAGACGGGATAATGGCCTAAATTTGAAAAAAGTCTCAGCAAAAGTGAACTTGACTTCACAAAGTAAAAGTATAATGTTGGCAATTATTGAGAAATTTCGTCGAACTGATAGTGTTGTGGCAGCGTAAGGGCTCCTCAGGGCGTCTAAGAAGAATTTTTGCCAACAATAATCAAGGTTCAAGCGTTCTTGGCCAGGTCATACATTCATACAGTTCCTGAAAAGAGGCATTCGACGAACTGCCTATAAACTGAGTATCACTGAAACATCCACACGTCGATTGTTCAAATCCATATCGCATTCAAAATGGACAACGATTAACGTTGCGGACAAACGTGCAAGAGAAATATACTGTCGACGAATGTTACACCTAGTGTAGGAAGATCACGATTTCTTATGAAACGTATGGTTTTCGGACGAAAGCTACATTAACCTTAGCGGTTACGTTAATAGACAAAGAACTCGGTTCCTTGTATTTGAACGGCCAGATATCATTTTTGGAAAACCACTGCACAATGCCCGTGTAGCCATTTGCTGTGTGGTATCTGGATATTTAATTTACTATTTTTAGTTATAGTTAATCAAGAACGTTACAGACATACCGTTATTACAGCTTTTACGAAAAGCTGTAGGTTCATTCTTACTTTCTTTTGCGCTAATTCATCAAGGAATGCTCGTCATTCATTTCAACTGATTCAAGGATCCCGCAAGTGAGTGTGCTGGGACCGATCCCTAGTCTATTTAATATCGTTTACTTCCACTAATTACAACTACATAGCTGTACATGAAGTAGTCACTATAGCTTTCGATAACGTTAGTAAAGTTCAGAAAATGTTAAACCTACATATAAAGTGATTATTATTTGGACACAACGTCCAAATAATAGACGTAGCGAACAAAATTTGTCAAAGGAAATCGGCGCAGTCGAAGTAATATTTATATTAAAGTTGAGGATTCAGAGATTGTCGCAAACTGAGTTTGTTCGTTTTTGGACTTTGGTTAGTTTGGAAACTAATTAACTAAGTTTTTTCTATATATATATATATATATATATATATATATATATATATATATATATATAACTTGTGAGAACGTAACGATCGTACAATTATATAATTTAAAAATTCTTGGGGATGACGATCAACAGGCTTCTACTTATTAAAAGAAACTCATTTGTTTTTATTCAATATTTCGCAATATTATTTATTGCTTCTTCAGGAATAACTAAAAAATGACATCTGACGTACATATAACAATTATAAAAGATACTTACAACTAGAGGAATAAAACAAGGTCGAAAACAAATTATAAAGATAAGGTGCTAAGGCTCTCAATATTAATGGAAATAAATATAAATTTTGATGATGAATGACAATTTTCAAAAATGTCGACGTAAACGATATCTAAATATGAAAAGTGAAACCCTAGAAACGAGTACAACGTAAAAATGTTACTGTACATGTTGTATAACGAACTCACTAAATAAATTAAATTCATAACTCAATCAAAAACGATAAGAAAACCAACTAAATAGACTACAAATAACTACAAACTCAAAATGTAAGAATAAATGGTACTAAGTTTCTGAATATCTGAACGAGAATTTATAGAATTTATATTTTTATTGATATGAACCATCTCTAAAAACATCCTGCTATTATAATTTTTCTCTTCGGACTAGTCAGTGGTTAAACACTCGTTTAATACAACACAAGAGTGACGTTAGGATAGCGAAGTTAAATTGTGCTTTATCTCAACATTGTTTTAATTTGAAGCATCAATTTGACTTTACTAGTACTACTGTTTTGGCCGAAGAGAAAAATTATAATAGCAGGATGTTTTTAGAGATGGTTCATATCAATAAAAATATAAATTCTATAAATTCTCGTTCAGATATTCAGAAACTTAGTACCATTTATTCTTACATTTTGAGTTTGTAGTTATTTGTAGTCTATTTAGTTGGTTTTCTTATCGTTTTTGATTGAGTTATGAATTTAATTTATTTAGTGAGTTCGTTATACAACATGTACAGTAACATTTTTACGTTGTACTCGTTTCTAGGGTTTCACTTTTCATATTTAGATATCGTTTACGTCGACATTTTTGAAAATTGTCATTCATCATCAAAATTTATATTTATTTCCATTAATATTGAGAGCCTTAGCACCTTATCTTTATAATTTGTTTTCGACCTTGTTTTATTCCTCTAGTTGTAAGTATCTTTTATAATTGTTATATGTACGTCAGATGTCATTTTTTAGTTATTCCTGAAGAAGCAATAAATAATATTGCGAAATATTGAATAAAAACAAATGAGTTTCTTTTAATAAGTAGAAGCCTGTTGATCGTCATCCCCAAGAATTTTTAAATTATATATATATATATATATATATATATATATATATATAATAATAAAAAAAAGTCAGGTGTATAACGCGGGGACAATGAATTAAAGGAAAAGATATAACGGCTCAAACCCGCAAGGAAGCACGCAGCCGCCGACACGTGTTTCAGACTCATTAGTCTTCATCAGGGCGGCATAGCCAAAAGGAAGATGGTCACAATTTGGGGATCTAATATAAACGGAGTCCAAAGCAAGCGACCGACAACCAAATTGTGGCTCCAGTCAATTTACCCAACTAATTGTGGGCGAAAACCAACCTGGCCACGTGGGAGGACATAGCCACTTACATGAACAACCGTGCCGAGGATATACAATAATAAAAAAAGTCAGGTGTATAACGCGGGGACAATGAATTAAAGGAAAAGATATAACGGCTCAAACCCGCAAGGAAGCACGCAGCCGGCGACACGTATTTCAGACTCAATAGTCTTCATCAGGGCGGCATAGCCAAAAGGAAGATGGTCACAATTTGGGGATCTAATATAAACGGAGTCCAAAGCAAGCGACCGACCACCAAATTGTGGCTCCAGTCAATTTACCCAACTAATTGTGGGCGAAAACCAACCTGGCCACGTGGGAGGACATAGCCACTTACATGAACAACCGTGCCGAGGATATAAAATAATAAAAAAAAGTCAGGTGTATAACGCGGGGACAATGAATTAAAGGAAAAGATATAACGGCTCAAACCCGCAAGGAAGCACGCAGCCGCCGACACGTGTTTCAGACTCATTAGTCTTCATCAGGGCGGCATAGCCAAAAGGAAGATGGTCACAATTTGGGGATCTAATATAAACGGAGTCTAAAGCAAGCGACCGACCACCAAATTGTGGCTCCAGTCAATTGTGACCATCTTCCTTTTGGCTATGCCGCCCTGATGAAGACTAATGAGTCTGAAACACGTGTCGGCGGCTGCGTGCTTCCTTGCGGGTTTGAGCCGTTATATCTTTTCCTTTATATATATATATATATATATATATATATTGTACTAATATTTCTGTTGTCCGTTCGTTGGATGTCAGAAAGTATTAATACTTATTTATATAATTTTTTTTATTGTTAATTTTTTTTTAATGTGTGTAAATTAAATTTTTGGGTCTATGTATTAATATGTTTCTCCGTGTGGTTTATTTATTGTTGGTAAGTATGATGTATTAATTATGTCTATTGTTGACTCGAAGGTATGAGTGGTTGCTGTATGTAGTGATCTATATGGTTAGTAACTAGTGTGTGTGTGATGTGCGTTAAATTTACTTTTGCTAGTATTATTTTAAATGTTTCTCTTTAGTGTAGAACAAAACAAACTTTACAAAAATTGCTCTTTTCTCAGGGAATATTCGTGGGTGTAAATAAATTACTTTGTGTCGGTTGGTCGTCTCAGAACGTATGAATAAATACAAGGACAGGATCTTTTTTTTAACAACTACCAAACGAAATGTTTATTTTAGGTAAAGACAACATTTATCGAGTAAAACAAAATAAATACAATTGTTGAAATTCGCCTTTGCGAGTAGCTATCTTAACTATATAGAATGAGAAAAGTACTCTGTTATTGATCTGATTAATTGATCACTTATAGATCGCTAATTTAACAGAGTTCTTCCCGTTCGGGCTGGTCGACCAGTAAAATAAGCCATTTACCGTAACGAAAATGAAAACAAGTGTGTAATATAAGGGTAATATTTACAAAATACTATAATCGGTATCGGTAACCGTCCGTAGTGGGTCCCTAGTTTACAGCTAAAAATACCTGCATTCAACTGTGGATGGCGTTAGCGTCAAACGTCTGTGATTGAATTGGTGTCCAACAGAGTACAACGTAACGATGTACCTATCCTCGAAGTCGGCCTTTTGGTTTCTGTGTATTCGGATCTTTCTTCAGATTTCGGATTTTCACAAAAGTGATCTCAATGTGTTCCGGAGCTTCTACGACGACTCTTGCGCAGCTTGCGAGTTCGACACGTTCGGAAAACCCCGGCTTCGTCGGATCTTGTTTCCCGATGACTGTTTCACGTTTTACATGAAGTCCTGTGAGTATGCACGACGATTAAAACTTCTGGGTAATGTCGTTTCTATTTTTTCAGGTCAAAATCCCTTTTTCTGGCGGAGCTACGTACAGTTTGTGTTTTTTTCTGACGTTTCAACAACGTATGCTTTTTTTTTTATTTATATTATGGCTATCTGGTTTTTGTTCAAAAATGTACCTCGTTTTACAAAGTTGCTCGTCATTGGACGAGTTGGTTAGTGAGATTGTTACAACGACATTCGGCCACCTTAGTTATTTTTAATAGCGGTGATTAAATCGCTTCCAACCGTTGTCGAGGTACATTAACCTAATTTATTATACAAAATAACTTATTTCAAGATGATGTGAAAATTATTTTTACAAATTTAATAACGATATCTTTACTAAAAAAAGGTACAATCCTCTCATGAGTCCGAGACGACTATGTAGAAGTGTGGGAGAATGAAATTTATGCGCGTTAACTGCGGAAAATGGTCCGTTTTAGATAGGTATGTTGATTTTTATTTTTAAATCATAATATATCATTATATCTGCCCCTTACTTCTTTTAAAAAAAAATTTGAATCTAGTGTTTATGAATATTTTTTTTTTTATAGATTGTAAATTTTTTTTTTTTTCGTGTCTAGATTTTTTTTTTTTTTAATCTTGAGGAAAATATTTGTGTAACAGTTGGATGTGGAATTTGCCTTTTATTTGTTCATTATCCGGGTCGATGAGCTCGTATGTGGCGTTTCCGAATTTTCTTTTTATTATATAAGGTCCTGAGTATGTTTTTAATAATTTAGCAATCCGTTTGTGTTTCCGATCTGTAACCCTTAAGTTTTTGACTATTACTTGATCTCCCAATTCAAATTCAACGTGGTTAGCCTTAGAGATATGTTGACGCTTTTTATGCTGTTTTAGGTTGGCCTTTTTAATTCTTTTGATGGTCGTTGCCAAATCTGAGATATCGGTGTCTGCCCACGGTCTATCCGGATGTTGTCCAGTCATTAAAAATACAGGAGCTTGCTGATGTACTGTGTTCGGAGTGTGATTCATGATATGTTCGATTTTATCTATTTTTGAAGCCCAAATGTGATGATTATCGTCCAGTAGTAAACGTAAGTATTTTATCACTTCCTTAATCATTCTTTCACAGGGATTTGCACAGGGATGTCGGATGCTGGTGTGATACAATTTAACGTCATATTTTTCTAAATGTTTCCTAAATCGGTCGTTAGTAAAATACGTGGCGTTGTCTGTGAGGATGATTTGTGGATATCCGTGTGCATTTATAAAATTTTCAATACACCTAATCGTAGTGTCCGTATCACAGTTTTTTGTGGGTGTCAATTGTATGTATTTTGTGAAAATGTCGTACATTGCGAAAACGTTTTTATATCCTTTGGAATTTCCAGTTAGGTTAGCCAAATAATCAACAGCTACAATGTGTAATTTTTCTTTCGCGTATATGTGTCCCATTTCATGCTGGTTTGTGAAATTTTTTTCTTTACTTAATTGACAATTACGACATTTACGTACGGCATTTTTGACCAGTGTATAATCATTTTTACAATAAAGAGCTTCTCTAAATATGAGCCATAATTTTCTGGTTCCGATGTGACCAAATTTGTTGTGTACGTGTGTAATGATCTCTAATGCCTTTTCTTTTGACGTGACAAAAACTTCTTTTCTGCTTATTTTCTTCTTCAGAATACCATTTTCAAGGAAGTAGTTCTTGTATCTTGGTACAGAGCGTAATTTTTGTTGTATATGGACCAGTTCGTCTGCTTGTTGTGCTTGTTGTATCTGTCGCAGTGAGCATACACCTGTACGTTTAAGTTTGATGTTGGTAATCAATATTTCTGTTTGTGATTTCCTTTCTCCTCTTCTGCTCAAAATGTCCGCAACGATCATCTGTTTCCCGGGTTTAAATTTTATCTCGTAATCGTACTCCGCCAGGATCAAACTCCATCGATGTATTCTATTGTTATTGATAGTTTTAGTATTAAGTGCAGTTAGTGCGACATGATCTGTCTCGATAATAAAATGTTTTCCCAATAAATAATATCTTAATTTGTTGACACTGTATACTAAACTGAGCATTTCTTTTTCAGAAACACTGTATCTCATCTCGTTTTCCTTCATCGTTCGCGAAATGAAATGTATAGGGACCTCTACTCCATTTTGGTACTGGACAAGTTCAGCTCCTATTGCGAAATGTGATGCATCTGTCCGAAGAATGAACTCGTGATTGAAATTGGGATGATACAGCATAAGATTCTCCACAAAGTTTTGTTTCATAGTTGTAAATGCATTATCCTGCTCATGTGTCCATAACCATTTATTATTTTTTTTTAATAATTTTAAAAGTGGAACAGATTGTGTAGCATAGTGTGGTATGAACCTGTGATAATAATTTAAGATTCCTAGAAATGATCTAATGTCTTTTATGGTTCGGGGCTTTGGAAAATTTTGAATTTCCTTTAAACGTTCTGTACTTAATTTTATACCATAGTTGTTAATTATAAAACCTAAATAATTGACTTGTTTCTTTACGAATTGGCACTTGTCTAGTTGTATCTTAAGACCTTCCGCATTTAACACGTGTATGACGTGGTGAAAGTGTAGAATGTGTTCGTGTAATGTCTTTGAAAAAATTATTATGTCATCAAAATAAAAGCAACAAAATGATTCAAAATTATGCAGTATTCTATTTAGAACTCGAATTAGGGCGCTTGGACTCGATATAAGACCGAACGGAGCTACAGTAAACTGATAGATATTTCCATTAATGTTAAAAGCACAATATTTTTTTGATTCTTCATGTAATGGTATCAACCAGAAAGCATGCTTAAGATCGATTTTCGTAAAATACTCGCAATCTTTGTATTTAGTTAATAATATGTTAATGTTCACAGGCATTTCGTATCCAGGCTTAACCCGTTTGTTTAAAACCCTCGCGTCCAAGCAAATTCTTAAACTGTCGTTTTTCTTTTTAATTATCACTACGGGATTTATGAAATAAGAGTTGGATCTCTCTATTATTCCTTGTTGCAACAATTTTTTTACTTCAACGTTAACTCGTTCTTGAAATTTATGTGGAATAGGGTAATTATGACATTCTAGCGGACTATCATCGTTTACTTCTATAATGTGCTTGTAACTTTTAGCAAACTGGACAGTGTTATCGTAGATAGTGTTATTTTGTAGCAGGATATTCCGGATTTCTTCTTTAGCTTCCTTATTTACTTCTATTCTATCTATTATATTAATTATATCTTCTGTATTTTTTATTTCCCCTTGATTATTTATTTCATTTATATAATTCATATTATCCCCTTCCCCTTCGCCTTCATCTTCATTTTTATTATTTTCTTCATTATAATTAGCTTCTTCATCATAATAATTACCATCTTGCTCCGTCTTCTCTTCTGCTACTTGAATGTTCATTATACCCGCGCTTTCCCTATCCTTTTCTTCGATATTATCTGTTAATTCTATGGGTATTTTATTTCCTTGTATAATTAGGTGGTTTTGTTCCAGATCGATGATAGTTTCATATCTTTGTAGGTTGTCAATCCCCAAAATACAAGAGTGCATCATGTTTTCGAAAATATAAAATTCAAATATGTAGTGTGACTGATTTAACTTTATTTCGATGATAAGCTTTTGGTTAATGATTCCTAACTTCTTGTTGTTAGTGGCGACAAGGTTCATTTTGTGTATGTTTAATACGTGATTCTGGTACTCTGGTAATTGTTCAATTAATGAGCGTTTTATGAGAGATACTTCTGCGGCTGTGTCAATGATTGCTTGTATTTTTAACTGTTTGATTTCTAATTGGATTGTCGGTATTTTATTAAAACTTATGTTTTCTCCTTCGATATCTATGTTGATAAAATTGTGCGGGTTGTCATAAAACTTATGTCTTTGTCCTGTCCGGGTAATATGTCTGATTTGAAAAAACTGTCGCGTTATTCTAGTGGTGGATGGATCGGAGTTTTTTTTTCTCCTAGGTCCCGGTGGTTTGAATTCGGGTATTCGCCTGTGGGTCGATCTTGGTTGTTGGATCCCCTCTGTCTGTTTCTTTCAGGTGAGTTCCGGCGTACATTATTTGTTTGTTGGTGGTAACTTCCTCGCTGTGGGTAGTTGTTAATTTGCCACCTGTTTCGCGGGTAATCATTCGGTCTTCGGTACTCATTTTCTTGGTAGTTTGGACGGTACTGGACATTCTGTATTGTCGGGCTTATTTGATTTAATTTTTGGTTTCTCTGCACCTCCTCGTAGCCGTCTAGCTTCCGAAGGAGCTCCATAAGGCTCTCCATCCCATTAACTTCCCTACTAAGGACCGCGGGTCCATCCGAAAAGATGTAATGGTTTAATAATTGCGTCGCGATGTCTTTCTCGGTCAATTGAGGTAGGTACTTACACCGATTATATATATCGCATGCGTAATTTTCTCTGGTTGCTAGCCCTTCCTTGTAGCGCCCCGTAAGTAATTGTATTTTTAAGCGGTTCTGGCGGTCGTTATTCCAGTACTGTTGTGAAAATTCCCTTTCAAAATCCTGCATTGTAACACACCGGTCGGAAATCATCTCGTACCACTCGATGGCTCGATCTTCGAGTGAGATCCGCACGGCGTGCATACACAGGTCATTGTCCCCTATTCCTCTGGTCAATCGCATAATATATTTGAGATAAGTCATGGGATGTATTTTATCTTTATAACCTCTGAATTTTATTGTGGGGTTATTGCAGAAAGCTTTGAGTGGATTGTACGATTGTGATCCTTCCCCGGTGGTTTTCTTGTCCATCCTCTTAATCAATTCTAGCTCCTCTCGAAGGCCGATGCTCCAGTTCTCTTGTTGTCGGATTTTGTCTGCGTGTAAAACGTTTGTTTCCTTTATACCGGACAATTCTTCCGCCACTGAGTTATTTATGACCTCCTGTGTTTCATTCTTGTTTTTTAGGATCCCTATTTCTGTACACACCTGGTTGTGTTGATGTTGCATGGTACTGTTTGATTCTACCTGTTCTCTTTGTATCTTCGCCTCTACTTCTGCGATTATTCGAACCATCTTCTTTTCACTGTCCCTTACGGCAGCGTCCATCTTTGCTTCCAAACGATCCATATTTAATTGAATGTTCGCTTGTATATTTATTAAATTAGTGTTTAGTTCCGCAGTCATGGTTTGGAGGTTCAGTTGGATCTCTTCTATTCTCATTTTATTTTCTTCTTTGTTCTCTTCAAATTTTTTTTCTAGTCTAGTTTCCATTCCCTCGAATTTTGCATCTAGGTCCTTTCTATTTTCTTCGAATTGTATTGTCATAAACTGTAGTACATCTTCGAGACTTGGGCCTTGTTTTACCTTTTCCTGCGGAACTTGTTCCGCGTCTGCTTCACCTATGTCTCCTTGATCCGTTGGTGTTTGTCTGGTTTTCGGCATTTTTGTATTTATTTTGTTTGAATTTACGTTCTGGACCTTCTTTATAATTCTTTAAACGAGCCAGCCACGTTGGGCGCCAAAATGTACTAATATTTCTGTTGTCCGTTCGTTGGATGTCAGAAAGTATTAATACTTATTTATATAATTTTTTTTATTGTTAATTTTTTTTTAATGTGTGTAAATTAAATTTTTGGGTCTATGTATTAATATGTTTCTCCGTGTGGTTTATTTATTGTTGGTAAGTATGATGTATTAATTATGTCTATTGTTGACTCGAAGGTATGAGTGGTTGCTGTATGTAGTGATCTATATGGTTAGTAACTAGTGTGTGTGTGATGTGCGTTAAATTTACTTTTGCTAGTATTATTTTAAATGTTTCTCTTTAGTGTAGAACAAAACAAACTTTACAAAAATTGCTCTTTTCTCAGGGAATATTCGTGGGTGTAAATAAATTACTTTGTGTCGGTTGGTCGTCTCAGAACGTATGAATAAATACAAGGACAGGATCTTTTTTTTTAACAACTACCAAACGAAATGTTTATTTTAGGTAAAGACAACATTTATCGAGTAAAACAAAATAAATACAATTGTTGAAATTCGCCTTTGCGAGTAGCTATCTTAACTATATAGAATGAGAAAAGTACTCTGTTATTGATCTGATTAATTGATCACTTATAGATCGCTAATTTAACAGAGTTCTTCCCGTTCGGGCTGGTCGACCAGTAAAATAAGCCATTTACCGTAACGAAAATGAAAACAAGTGTGTAATATAAGGGTAATATTTACAAAATACTATAATCGGTATCGGTAACCGTCCGTAGTGGGTCCCTAGTTTACAGCTAAAAATACCTGCATTCAACTGTGGATGGCGTTAGCGTCAAACGTCTGTGATTGAATTGGTGTCCAACAGAGTACAACGTAACGATGTACCTATCCTCGAAGTCGGCCTTTTGGTTTCTGTGTATTCGGATCTTTCTTCAGATTTCGGATTTTCACAAAAGTGATCTCAATGTGTTCCGGAGCTTCTACGACGACTCTTGCGCAGCTTGCGAGTTCGACACGTTCGGAAAACCCCGGCTTCGTCGGATCTTGTTTCCCGATGACTGTTTCACGTTTTACATGAAGTCCTGTGAGTATGCACGACGATTAAAACTTCTGGGTAATGTCGTTTCTATTTTTTCAGGTCAAAATCCCTTTTTCTGGCGGAGCTACGTACAGTTTGTGTTTTTTTCTGACGTTTCAACAACGTATGCTTTTTTTTTTATTTATATTATGGCTATCTGGTTTTTGTTCAAAAATGTACCTCGTTTTACAAAGTTGCTCGTCATTGGACGAGTTGGTTAGTGAGATTGTTACAACGACATTCGGCCACCTTAGTTATTTTTAATAGCGGTGATTAAATCGCTTCCAACCGTTGTCGAGGTACATTAACCTAATTTATTATACAAAATAACTTATTTCAAGATGATGTGAAAATTATTTTTACAAATTTAATAACGATATCTTTACTAAAAAAAGGTACAATCCTCTCATGAGTCCGAGACGACTATGTAGAAGTGTGGGAGAATGAAATTTATGCGCGTTAACTGCGGAAAATGGTCCGTTTTAGATAGGTATGTTGATTTTTATTTTTAAATCATAATATATCATTATAATATATATATATATATATATATATATATTGAAAATGTGTCTTGTCAAATATGACAGAAAAATGTAAAATTTACACGAAAGATGGTCTAATCTTACACCTCAATGGTGTAGTGTACATTAATTAAAACAGGTCCATGAAGACTAACTGGTGGATATATATATATATATATATATATATATATATATATCCAGAATTATGGCCATATCACAATTCTGAGTATTTTCTCTAAGATGTTTCAAAAACTAGTGCATATGAGAATTACGAAATTCTTAAACGCTAACTATTTATGTGCAAAAAATTAGTAGGGACGTTTAGTGGAGTTTATTAATGTTTTTTTGACTTTTATGTGCACCCACCCTCACTGTAGAATTTATGATAAAAAATTATATAATTTGGGCATTAGGATTAATATTGCAAAGTAGCTGAAGTTAAATCTATTGTTTAAGAAAATTGTGCTAAAACTTAACAATAAAATGTCAAACGACTACGGTGTATTTCTTGGTGTGCCTTGAGGGCCTGTTTCTGCCCCCTTATTATTTCTTTTATACATAAGTGATCGTGCGTCTGCAATAAATAAAGGGCTTGCGGTTATGTTTCCTGATGACATTCTTTAGTAATTTCAGCTAAGCTGAACGATTAAGATGCAGGAGCCATTATGTCAGAGTTTCTTGGATAGCGCTATAAAAATGGAAGCTTCACGAAGAAAAACTATTCTCTATGTAAATTATTCTCTGATAAATTTGTAATATGTTACGATGGCATTAGGTATTAGTTATCTGAAATTTTTTGGCGTAGTACTTGCTCACAACATTGGATGGGCCCCTCAAATTCCAAATATTTGGAATATTTTAAGCAAATACAGGAGTAAATATTAACTACTCTGATGAGCATGCATTAAAATAATTCCCATCTTTCATACAATGTGAAGATCGGCTCCCCTTTCCATTTTACCTGTATCTCTTTCCTTCTCCCACCTCCCTTCATGAACTTCATCACTTTAGTCTTTCTTATGTTCAATTCCAAACATCTTTTTTCTAGGAATCCTTCTAGTCTTTTTATCATCTCTCTAAGTCCTGCCTCAGTTTCCACTATGAGGGCTATGTCGTCGGCATATGTCAACGACCATATTCTTCCCGCCCCCAGTTTCACTCCACCATCTTGCCCGTTTCTCAATACTTCTTCTAGCTTCGCTATGTATACATTAAAAAATTGGGGGCTTAAGGGGCAACCTTGTCTTAGTCCTCTGTATGTTCTGATTTTATACGAGGTCCTTCCTCCTACCCGTATTCTGCACCACGTAGTTCTATAAATCTC
The DNA here is from genome assembly GCA_959613385.1 of Geotrupes spiniger. NCBI lineage: Eukaryota > Metazoa > Arthropoda > Insecta > Coleoptera > Geotrupidae > Geotrupes > Geotrupes spiniger. Next base: position 9,321,377 of record OY390739.1, read on the forward strand.
TTCTATCCTTATTACTAGTGTTTCCGATATTTCTCCTTTCTCCATTGTTTTTATCATTATCCCTCTACCTACTCTGTCGAAGGCGGCCTTTAGATCCACGAACATGGTGTAGAGCTTCCCTTCCTTCTTGATTATCTCCCTCTCTATCAAGTAATTGAGGACGAACAGATTATCCCTTGTCCCTCTGCCAATCATAAAACCTGCCTGTCCCTCCGGTATAAGTTGTTTCGCCTGTATTTCTTTCTCTATCTAATCCCTAGTAGTCCCGCGTATATTTTATACGCCACATGTAATTCCCCCCCTCCTCACTCTCTCTTTCTCATTTTTTCCAGATCGGTACCATATCTGCGGAACTCCAAGTAAGTGGTATCTTCTCTCTATCATTCAGCATCTTCAGGAAGGATCTCCGCAATCCCTCAGGCGCATTTATCCATCCTTCTGCATCTATACCGTCTTCTCCTGCTGCCTTGCCCTTTTTTAGTTTATCTTTGATTTTCATTATCTCCTCCCAAGTAAATTCGTTCATCTCCTCTCCTCCCTTTTTTCCCTCCGTTCCCCTTCCCCTTTTTCTTCTCCCCCCGCCTTCTCCTCCCAATAGCTTTCCAAAATATTTTTTCCAAACCTCTATCTTTATTGTATTCTGCTTTTCTATCGAGGTAAATATTGACAATCAATATTAAAAGCATGAAGCAGAATGTTTTGCAAAAAGCATATCCTTGATCTGTACAGCAGTTAGCATAATAATTTCCTAACTCACATAGATAGTTCGAAAGGGACTGTCTTTAGCCTCTTTATTTTCATTCGTCAACTACAGATGACATTGACCTGTTGTAGTAGTTTTATTATAAATGTATGCCGCCATTATTATTATTTTGTACAATGCCTGTTAAAAATAGAATAAACAAATCTCTAAAAATACAGAAAAGTTGGGGTCACCCTGGCGAAACTACAAGCCGCCGTTTGAATTCACCCGCTGCGAGGGGCAATCTGCGCCAAGAATGTTGCAATGTTTATATCGCTTTCAAAAATCAAATATTCAGTACAATTAAATTTCAATGTGTATTTCGAGATAAACATAATTTGATAATCCCATTAAACTCCAGCCAGTTTTCATGCGATACATAATAGGGATAACAATTACTATGAAAACTAAGAATTCCAGGTAAAGTGTATGAAATATTTCAAAAATTTAAATACCAGCCTTTACACAATATGTCAGATTACGACCAGTCGATGATGCACTTCTTTCTACACGAAGTGGTAAAAAAATAAACTTATCAATATGTTACGTAGAAATTAATGCTGGTTGTAACAATGTTTATTTCAATTCTTTTGCCACCGGTTTCTTTGATATAGGTGTTGAACCACAGACGACTATTACATTTGTACCAATAGTAGTCAGATTAATTTTAACATTTTCATTTCCGTATCCAAATCACACTTATTTCCTTAAATAACCAGCACTATTTTTAAAGCTAGAATGTAGTTTCAAGACCTGAATTATTGGTCAAATACTCCTATGCAGATTATTACCTTACAACAAATAAGGACACATGTATCTCATTAACATAGTAAACATTATTTTTCTCAAATAATTTATTACGAACGCTCTCCTTCTAAAATTATTATTATGTTGAATAATTAATCCATTATTGGACATGATTTTACAAGACCCCTATGTTAGTGTAAATTTGTAAATTTTTGAGACAAAATTAACAAAGATTTTGAACAATCTACTCCAGCTTAAAAATTCATTGCAAATATAGAATGAGCCACATACAGTAGTCAATTCCCTATTTGACTTAAATTGTGATACATATCCAGGCAATTAGTTTTGAACTGTGAAAACATTTTCTATTGTAGATATATTGCAGCCACATGCCAGTAATGCATTAATTATCAGCGTATGTACAATTAATTTAAATAAAACTAATTTAGTATGTCATTATCCGAACATTTCATCTAAAAAAAAATAAATGTATATTAACACGAGAATTAAATATTTACTGAAAGGGTGAACATGCGCAGTGATGTTTTTGCAATTGATTATTTGAATACAATATTGTTAGTATACCACTGTTATATGGTAGGTGATTATTAAATGCTCATATATTATGATCTTTGAAAACACAAATATCGATTTCTTCATTCCAATTTTTTTTTCTACAAAACTATTTGCTGTGACGCCTTCCTATGACTTCGAAAAGAAGGAGTTAAAGAACAAATGGTTATGGCGAATATATGACGTTTCATGGTTCAGTATCTCGATGGTAGTTTGTTTAGGCCATGTCGTAATCTTCTACAATATCTTAGTGGATACAAAAGATCTACATGTAGCAATTACTTTAATTATGTTTGTGGAGATGTTTCTTTTAAATATGACAATCGTCCTGAATGCAACACTATACAGCTACAAATGGAAACGTCTTATAACAGAATTGGTTTTATTTGACGAAAATATGTCTCAGGAAGTAATTGATTTAAAGCGGTATAAAGTTAAAGCTTGCGTATATTACATGGGCAAGTTGATGATATATGTGTGGCTTGTGATATTTACTGTCGCTTTAAAACTGCAGTCGGTATCAGCACCGTTGGTGACCTACTTCGTTTACTTTTTTTGTTCTCAGATTCACATGACGGCAATGCTGATAGATTACATTGCTGCCACGATATTTTACAGGTATCGCCTGTTAAATAATCGTGTGACTGAAATGACGTCTACTATTGGAAATAAGTGTAAATGTAGCAAATGTAAAAGTGGCATCATGGACATAAACAAGTTATATATGAAATTGAAAGATATTGCCAAATGCTTCAATGATTTATTTGCATGGAATATCATACTCATAACACTGTTTTGTGTAGTTGGAACCTTACCTCTTGTGATGAGTTTCATGTTACATGTGTATAGCAGTTCGTCGTTATTTGACTCCGACGATCTAACTCGTAAATCAATGTTTCTATTGCTTTTGGCATTGTGGAGATTGGTAAGGAAAAATTCATTAATTGGAGTCGCGATTATGTGAATTATTGTTGCAGATGATACTGTCTGTGATCGTGACATCGTGCAACAGAGCGCGCAAAGAAGGGGAGAAAACAGCAAACGTAGCTTTTGGACTATTGCAGAACAAAAATGTGTTGCTTGATAGAAATTTGACAGACGACGTAGAACTTCTGATAGACATTTCAAACCATTTTGCCCCGAAATTCTCAACTGGTGGATTTTTGGTCACTAATAATTTATTCTATTTTATGTTTACGTCGGTAACGTCATACATAATTGTTTCATTGCAACTTAAGGTCTCCGACGTGAACAAACAAGGATAGGACACTGGCTAGCAGTAGATCTTCCTTTTGACTTAGAAATTCCGAGGTATTAACCGACAGCTTGATCACATCATGACATTGTGAATTTAGTTATGAAAGTGTTATTTATTTAGCTGTAAACGTTTATTGAAAAATAGAAATTGAAAATTCGTCGCCAGGTTGTTTTTTTTACATTTTGCTAGCGACAATTTTTCAAGTATTTTCATCAAATCATTAGTAAAAGTATCATTTTCAGAGAATGCAAATCGCGAAACAAATCCCTGGGGGATTCAGAGACACGTTTAAAACACATGGTTCGAGTTATTTTGTTCTTAAATAGTTCCTTTACCCGCTATCAATTGGCCAAAAATCTCAATACTTTATCAAAGAATTTATGTACGCTTAGCAGTAAACTTTTAGAATTTTTAAGGACACGAATTTCCTTAGTTGCGATAAGACATAACATTTAGTAGACAACCTACCACTCAGGATGTTGAAGTGACCATGCCATGGCGATTGTCTATATGGCATCCAAAAAATCGGACGGTAATACCTTGATTTATTGTTAGCATCAGAGTAACAATCATGTGTTCAATCTCACACAATTTACTACCAGGCTGTTGGTATGCAAATAATTAATCATCCGTTCCATCCAGGGCACCAATTGCCCTAGCAGCGTCTCCCGAGAATAATGTAACAAAATAATCAACACATGAGTCTCCAAGGTGTATAGTATAAACGAGGAAAAAATAGGGCCGAAAACACCACCCTTGGGATTCCCGCTTTCAACCGCATCCTTCCCATCAATCGTGATTGTTCTGTTAAAGACCCACTCAAAATGAGCACCTTTCATTCCACAATCGTACACGTGTTGGAGTAAGAGTATGGTTGATAGTGTCGAAAGCAATTGTTAGTAACAAACAATTTATGGCATTTGTGATTAAATTGTTTAATTCATATTTCCTGTTCCGAGCATTTAAAACACATTTTGAAGGAAAAGCTTTGTCAAAAAATATTTAATAGGCATGGACGTTTCCCCATTAAAATAATCCCATTGTTAACGAGTTAGCAATGTACCACACATGGAGAAACGTCCCACTTAACTAGTCGGGCACCACTTTGTCTTGAACGGCCACATGTACGATGTTAGTGGTAAATTGGCTAATGTACTGCAACTGCCGTTGTTGACGTGGGGAAGCTTTGTCGGAAGCCTGTGTTAGTGCAAATGAAATTGGTTGATGATCGGTTAAAATTACCAGGTGTCTTCCTTCCACTAGATGCTTAAAAAATGTTATACCTTTCTTTCGCCGTTCACTAACTGGTCTAACGCTGCTCCAACAGATTGGTCGGAAGCGTCGCAGCGAAGGGTTAGTGTACTATCTGGAGCGGGATATGCCAAGTGTACTGCGTCAATGAGTGATTTTTTACAATTGTCGAAGGCCTTTGATGTAACATCATTCCATACGATGAGGCGTTTGTCGTTTTTCTTGGCGCCTGCAGTAAGCGCGACAAGTGGGGCGTGAATCTCATCGGCCTGAGGAATATTTAGTCGATAAAAATTCCAGGCCCCCAAAAATCGGCGTAGCTCGACTATTGTTTTCGGAATTGGATGGTCTCGGATGGCTTCGATGCGTTGAGCGGTGGGTCTAATTCCTTTGGCGTTTATTGTGTAACCTAGGTTACCTCATTTTGGGCGAAAACGCACTTATTGACGTTGATGGAAAGGCCATGTTGGTGAAGGCGTTCGAGAATTATGTGCACATGCTTCTTATGCTCCTCAAGCGATGTGGAGGCTATCAAAATATCATCGATGTAGATGTGACAGAATTATAAAACGCGAAAAATTGAGTCCATGAGTCGCTGGAACGACTGTGCGGCATTGCACAGCCCGAATGTCATGACGTTGAATTCAAATAACCCGAATGGCGTTATGGCGGCGGTTTTAGGGCGATCTTCTGGTGCGACAGGTATTTGATAATATGCTCGGGGCAAATCCAACGTGGTAAACACCGTGCAACCATGCATTAGAAACGTAAAATCGCGAAGGTGAGGTATAGGGTACCTATCAGGTGTTGTCACCCTATTTAGTCTGCGATAGTCGCCGCAGGCGCGCCAGCTTCCGTCCTTTTTTCTAACAAGGTGTAACGGGCTTGCCCATTCACTTTTTGACGGTAAACAGATACCCTGTCGAAGCATTATATCGAACTCTTCCTTTGACGCTTTGAGTTTTTCGCCGGTAAGTCGACGTGTTCTTTCTGCTACTGGCGTACCGTGTGTCGTGATGTGATGCTGAATTCCATGCTTTGGTTTTTGAAGACCAAAAGGCTTCGCCACCGCTTCGAATTGTTTCACTTGTTGATATACGGGATTACTACACGTAATGGATGAGACTTGTGATAGACGGTTGACTGGTTGGAATGCTGACGTAGTTGGTCGAGCCAATTGCGACGGTAGTTTTGACGTAACTGGTTCTTTCGTCGCCACTGAATTTACTTCTTCGAGCGGTGGTGCTGAGTGAAGCAATTTTTAATTGGCTGAGGATCGAGTAATCTTCGGTTGCGTAAGTCGACTAGCAAGTTATTTTGCTTAATAAAGTCAGCACCTAGTATGGGGTGTGCAACGTCGGCAACTGTGAATATCCAGTTAAAAGTTCGTCCGATTCCGAGGTCCACTGCCATCGATGCCGTAGGTATGTATTGTTGAACCGTTCGCTGCAAAAAGTGTGAAGTTTGCATTTCTTGTGATATGTCCTACAATTATTAAAGATCCTCCTTAGTAACACTGAAATGTCAGCGTCGGTGTCGACGAGAAATTTGAGATGGTTTTTTGTATCGTTGATTTGTAGGCGTGATGTAAAAGGGCCCTCAGCGGTGCCTACCAAAATTACTGAAGGCCTTGCTAGTTTAACTCATTATTGAAGCAGCAAGGTTGGCGATATTTTTTTGCTTGTTTGCCAAATCGTGTATGATAGTAGCAAACACCACTGCTGATTACTTTAGTATTATCACGTTCATTATCTCTTCTTATTTTCTGCACTACTGCGGCCAGCATCCGAATTTCTGCTTTCAACTCGTCGATATTGTATGCCGAATTTGTGGCTGCTTGCATGCTGACTGCGTTGTCACTGGTTTGTTCTACCGTTGGGTTTCTGCTAACAAACATACTGTTGTGTTGCATGTTGAAAATTTTATATGCCTGCAAGGCCAGATGATCCAAGTCATTGGCGTTACTTATTGCCAAAACACAACGAACGTTTTGAGGAAATTGCTCCAAGAAGAGTGTACGTAATATAGCGTCGGGTACCTTTCCGGCAGCTAAGTTTCTTAGACGATGGAGGAAGTGTGAAGGCTTTCCCTCAATGAACTCAACGTGGTGGAGGAGGCGGCGAAGCTTAGTTTCTTCGGTTTCTTCGAAAGCATTTACAAGCCTTGTTTTTAAAGCAGTATATTTACCTTCGGATGGTGGCGATGTAATAATATCGGCGACGAAAGGTAAGGTTGCCTCGTCTAAGTGTACCAACACATATCTGTATTTTGCCGCATCTGCACGAATTTGAGCGATTTCGAGCGCAGCTTCCACTTGTACGAACCACAAAACGCAATTGTTCTTCCAGAAAGACGGTAATTTCACTGCGCGAGTCGCCAATACGTGGCCATTGGGGCTAGCGATGTCCGATGTGGCGCTTTTTGGCGTAGTCGATGAGGTTGCCCCGGAATGTGTGTATCCGGCACCTGTGGCTTGTGGTTTCAGAGCTTCGTCGGTGCTCATTTTATATCGGGGTCACCAATGAAGCGTTTATCACACTACCGTTTATTTGATAAACTTTATTTAAATCTTTAACTAATAACAAATTGTGTGATCGATTGAAAATCGTTGTTATTATTATTGTCTCCAGGGAGATCAGTGCCGCCTCAAGTTTCAAAAATGTAGAGTGTGACCACAAATCTATATAATCTATTACGAAACAACACGAGACAATGTGGAATTACTGTGGTTACCTGTAGCTCATTTCGAGTTTAACGCTATTGAATAAATTTGGGCATATGTGAAAAATCAATTTGCAACAAACAATAATACTTAAAAATGACGATGTAGCGAATTTGTATCAGGAAGCTTTGAACAATGTTTCAACGGAGAGCAACGCAAGAAAATCCAAAAAATCTGCATAGAAAGAGAACACCTTATGGACGAAATTATGGAACCATTTATTGTTAACCAAGAACAAGATGACACTGATGCCTGTTTATTTTGCGAATTTGTATACTGGTTTCGGAGATTTCATAATACATTCAAGTTCTGTCCATTTCAGTGCCCTTTTGTGTTTTATTCACGATCACGTTCCGCACACTCGCGTTCCCTAAGCAGAGAGGTCAGTAGCGTGGTAAGTTGGTGTGATTGGCGACCAGAAGCCAGCGTACCGGGTCTTGCCCTGTTCAAAAGTCCGGTGGCGCCGTCGGACAAACCCCAACGATTGATGCTAGCCGAGCATATACAGTGTGTCCCAAAAAGTTTTATACAAATGGAGAAAAAGTTTATCTTACATTTCTCAAAAAAAATATTCTTGATAAAAAGCTCTGCATGACTTTTAGATCCATAATTAAGTACAAAATTTTTAAAAAACGTGGTTGGAATACAGGGAAAATCAAAATCATGATTTGGAGTGAGAGTAAAATTACGTTCAAACCGTAGTGGAGAGCAAAATGTTAATTGAAATTGTTATTAAGTAGCAAAAAACTATGGCCGAGTTGTGATTTTTCAGTTAAAAATTACAAGATATTATTAATTAGATTATTTATTGAATAAAGGAATGAAACATGATAAACCATTGATAACCTCCTTAACAATTTATGAACAATGAATAATACGCAACTAATAAATTTTTTTGAGAACACGTAAAATTACTTAAATACTACGGAACTTCAACGTATCCACTGTCCCTTTCTAAACTGGTGATTGTTCGTTCATTAAATTCTTTTATAACATTTCTAATCACATGTGGAGTTATAGCTTCACATGCTTCTCTAATGACTCTTTCAAGATGATCAACATCTTGAAATGGCCTCTGAAGGTATACCTTTTCTTTTAAGTAGCCCCACAAAAAAAGTCTAGAGGGGTAATGTCCGGCGACCTTGGAGGCCAAAGAAACTCCATGTACCTCCCGATCACTTTACCATCAAAACTGTGGAGCAGAGAATCCCGAATGTTTCTGTTACAGTGACATGGTGCTCCATCTCGTTGGTACCATATTTTTCCACGTTCAATTATTGGTAGTTCATCAAGAAAGTCAGACAACTGATTATTTAAAAATTGTAGGTATCTTTCTCCATTCATGTTATTTCGAAAAAAGAATGGACCAACAATTCTGTCTTTGTAAATGCCACACCATACATTAGTTTTAAATGAATATTGATCTCTGCTTTGAACGTGGAAATTTGGATTAACATCGCTCCACCATCGACAATTTTGCGAACTTACTGTTCCATTAGATGTAAATGTTGCTTCGTCAGAGAACAGTACTTGCCGTGTCATAAATCTGTTTTCTTCCAATTCTCCTTGGATACGAGCACAAAATTCGAACCTTCGTTCAACATCTCCTTCTTTTAAAGTGTGGGTAAATTGGGGTTTGTATAGTTTAAATTTATTTGACTTTAAAATTCGTGCAATTGTAGTCTTACTTACATTCAATAAATTGGATCTTTTTCGAAGTGAATATTTTGGATTTTCCACGACCGATAGCATCACATCAGTTCCAATATTTTCATTTCGAACCCATGCCCTATGTTTCCTTCTAAATTTATTAATTAACACTTCCAGAACTGTTGAATTTATTTATTACATATCTTACAGTTGTGAAATGTACTATTTTATCAGGGTGTCGATTATTAAAGATTTCTGCTGCTTCCCTACATGTTTTATAATTTTCTCCAACAATGAGAACAATTTCTATTTTATCTTCAATACTCAATTTTACAGGCATTTCTAATTATTGCAAACATACGCTGATCTAACATTTGACATTTGTTGACAGTTTTTACTTAGATATTCCTAAGCACATGATGAGTATCTTGTGTCAGGCGCTTATTATGAACGGGATCTTACGACGTGTCGTACTGCGCATTACAATTGCTGACGTGTATATTGAAACATCTCTTAATTTTTATCTACGAGTGGGCATATTTTTTGCTACTTAATAACAATTTCAATGAACATTTTGCTCTCCACTACGGTTTGAACGTACTTTTACTCTCACTCCAAATCATGATTTTGATTTTCCCTGTATTCCAACCACGTTTTTTAAAAATTTTGTACTTAATTATGGATCTACAAGTCATGCAGAGCTTTTTATCAAGAATATTTTTCTTTTGAGAAATGTAAGATAAACTTTTTCTCCATTTGTATAAAACTTTTTGGGACAGACTGTATGTGACGCACACGTTGAACATCACTCGACTTCACCACTGGCGCCCTGCAAACATCCGAATCCCGATCGCCTCCCTCACAAGCGCGTTACAGCGTATGCGTGTTGAAGCGTATATTGTTCCATTTTTATTAATGGCGTAGTTTTTAATTGTCATCTGTCAAGTAGTTACAGCTTGAGCCATGACAACTGTTAAAATGGCGGGCTATTGAAACTGAAACCTATTATGAAACCTATTATTGGAAGATCCTTTATCTTTTTTTCACCCAGCCGATTGCCAACGGATAAATTGCTCGTCACAACGTTTTTAATATTCTATTCAATAGGAAATGGTTAGCAATTTATTTAGCACCAATTACCATAATTAGCTAACCATCATGATAGATTTTAATATTAAATATCTGTGTACGTGTAATTCATAAAAGGTGGCTACGATTGGAGTCACTTTTCTTCAAATTACCAAGAGATGTCGCTGTTTTTGCAACAAATTTACGGTTCTAAAAAATATATTTGATTTGATGGAATTCAATATTTCGTGTAACTGTCAACAGTTGTCAAACAATTGTCATCATATTTGCCCTTCATGAATTTCAATATTGAGCAGCGAATAAACACCGTAGAATGGTATTATCTTGCTAAAGAAGGTCGGTCTGATAGAACTGCAGCATTAAGAGTGCAGGATCGTTGGCGTGTAACATATCCTAATCAGTTACAACCAACGCTTGGTGGGATTATCAAAATCATTAAAAAGTTTGAACTGGTTGGCGATGTTACAAATCAGCATAAGAACAGGAGCGGTAGATCTAAATATGTTGTGACTGTTAAAAATGCAGCTGAAGTCCACAATCATTTGCTGGACGAAATTATTTGTCAGATTGGATTAAAATGTTATCGACCAAGGTTTGTGGATACTTTGAACGAAGATGATCCCGATCGAAATTTTTTTGCTTGATCGTATTTTGTGGTCTGATGAAGCTAAATTTAATTTGTGTGGTCGATTTAATCGCCACAATTTCGTTTATTATTCCGACGAAGATACCCATGTAATCATTGAAAAATATTTTAAATCGAGTTCGAGAGTTTTTAGATGATCATTTTCACCAGTCTTGGATTGGTCGAAGAGGTGCGATAGAATGGCCTGCGAGGTCATGTGATTTAAAACCAATGGACTTCAGTGTTTAGAGAATTGTGTGTGATTTGGTATATCTTCATAATGCGTTTGAGGACGTGGAAACTTTAAAGGTGATGATTCAAGAAGTATTGAATTATGCAGTGAAATTTGTAGATCCTTTCAATGGAGGCTGAAATTATGTACAGAGAATCGTGGTCATCAATTTGAGCACCGTTAATATTAGTAGATATTTTTGTTTTTGCTGTATCGCTTTTCATTTTATTTACGTTATTTGTTTTTGAAACTGTTGGTTATTACTAATTTTTAAATAAAATATTTCGAACGTTTTGAAGACGCGATATTTTTTAAAGCATGGTTACGTAAAAAAAGCAATGTTGCCAGCAATTTAATTTAATTTTTCTTGTAGTTCCTTCTTTTGGGCAAAAGTAGAAAAGTGATTAAAATTTTCGTTGCCACCTTCGTATTAAACAACAAAACATTTACTATTACACAGTACAACACGTAAAATGCAAACTCCTTTCTCGAATTTCTCGAAGTACTTATCGAAACTAACCAAACTCCATTTGGGTTTTGTTAGTTTAGCTGCCGTTCGGATTTTATGGCCTCATGTATATTTTGGCTAAAACTTGATTTTGATCATTTTTGGCAAATTGTTCTTTATAATATAATTTATAATTCTTCGGAACATTATAATACCGGAAAATGCCTTTTTCACATTTTCCAGCTGTATTTGACATCGAAAATTCGAGATTATAGTTTGTTAACTATGTGCATTTATTTTAGAAATTGGTGAAAACAATGCTGAATTATTTTCATAAAATCAATGCATCTATGATATTGAAATTACATTTTCTGCATCACCACTTTGATGAGTTCTTACACCAATTGCCCACCGAATCGGACGAACAAGGAGAGCGATTCTATCAGGTCACCATGCCAATAGAAAAACGATATAAATGAAAAAAGCTGGATGCATTGCTTGCAGAAGTTTGTCGGTGGAGCCATAAGGTATCCCAATATGACGATGCTGGCACCGATGTCGCGGAGGACGATAGATTTAAAGGACAATCGAAAGAGATATGCCATTGAATGTGCTATCAAGCTCAAATGATGCATCAACTTCACAGGCTTCACCAAAAGCACCAACTTCAATGGATATTGATTAATACTTTTATTTGCCTTTTACTAAATTTTTCATACATTTCTCGAATTTTCGATGTAAAATACAGTTGAAAGTTAATAATTTTTTTTATTTTGATGGAAATAAAGTTAAAAAGAGATCTTTAGATGGTTTACGATACGAGTTAAAAATTGTAGTTGTCGTGTGAAAAACTGATAAGTGCTTAAAAATATGTGAAAAAAGCGTTTTCCGGTATTATAATGTTCCGAAGAATTATAAATTATATTATAAGGAATAATTTGTTTGAAGATTACTTTACTGAATTTCCCAGAGTTTGGCAGCTATGGGCCAAAAATGATGAAAAAAAAATAGAAAAAATTAAATTTTTTTAACATTTTAGCAATTTTGAGGCACTAGATGCAGTTTTTTCGGGTTCACTTTTTTCTCCTAGTCTATAGCTACAATTGTGCCGAAGACAGGAAAATAAAATTCCAATTGGTTTTCGAGATATAGCCGTGAGAAAAATTGCATGTTCTTCGGAAAAATCCAGTTTTAGCCAAAATATACCAGAGGCCATAAAATCCGAACGGCAGCTAAACTAACAAAACCCAAATAGGGTTTTGTTAGTTTCGATAAGTACTTCGAGAAATTCTACACGAGAAGGAATTTGGACTGAATGACTTCAAAAATGTTGCACTGTGTTATTATTGTTTCAGTAATAAATCTGGTGTTTACATTTGATTCGAAATTCGTCAAAATGGTAGAAACGTTTCATTACAGTTTTGCATATTTCGTACATTTATTTTATACACACGTTGTGCTGCCATCACTTGGTAAGTAATCTATCGCTGCCGTGATGAAACTATTTTTGGTTTCTTGCTAATTTAAAATTTTGTCAAATATTAAATATTAATCTTCCAAATATAGATGACCAACACGAAAATGGTTAATGCGAACCCTCAAAACTACACAACTGTCATTACAAGCTGGATTCCTATCGTCCCATAACCGTTGTTTTACTACAGTATATACAGTCGAATGCAAAAAAAGTAGACAAAAACAGTTTCCTGTAATTAATTTTCCTCAAATTGTTGTTGTATAAATGTGGCTTTTTAAAATCCCCTTTCCTTCAAAATTTGACAATCTTTCAAAGTTGACATTCATTTTAAAACTATGTTTCTTTATTCCAATAAAACTAGAATTTTCTCAGTAAGTTTTCTTAATCCACGTGATATTTGATTTATTTATTCAGTAACGGTGGTTAGGGGCTCCAGTTGGGGGTACCTACGCTTACGGCTCACCAGTGCATTAAAATGTCACTGAAATGATAATACTGACGTTTACATGATATGGCAAGTTTCTTCAAGCAGCCGAAAATTTCGTGTCTATTTTTTTGCATTCGACTGTAACTACAAGGGCTATACTAATACGTGTAAATAACCTGAATGGCGGTGTAATTGTCTAAAACTACATCGAGAATTGTGAAGTGTCTATACAATAATAATAATGGAAACACATTCAAGTTAAATATGCCATCTTTTGGGCTGTTGCCCAACACTTTTGTCGCATCATTTTACAGAAAGTATTAACACATCATAGAAAGCACATTTTTGACCAATAAAGCAGTTAGTGAATATTTTATTTTCATTTTTCTTCATGCTTGAATTCAAATATCGGCAATATTATGATGTGATACGATATTTAACTCTTGATCTATTCTTAATATTCAAAAACCTACATTAGTAATGACCTGATGTACTAATACATAGTGAGTAAACTAGCTGTATTGCTGTGTAATTCGCTGAAAGTAAATCAAAATTTGTCAAGTGATTGTACAAAAATAATAGCAATATATATCGAGGTATAAGGATTCACGTTAAGTGTGCCATCTGTTCAGCTGCTACCGAACATTTTCGTGACATCCTTTTACAGAAACTTTCAAGACATTGAAAGCAATTTTTAGAACAATAAATTTGTTATTGATCCAATATTTATTAATAGAAGTTCATTAATTGATACCTTGATTACCTTCATCGGTAATGAATATGTTAAATATTTCAAATAGTATCAATTTAAAAAATGTATCTATATTTTGATTGTGACGCCATCTACCAGTGCATACGCCGCACTGTCAAGTTCATCAGTAATTTGTAAATAGTAAAGATTCGCACCATTAATAAAGATATCTAACTATCACTAGCAACTTAGCAATAGAGACCTGTAACAATCAACGGCAAGAAATCCAAGTAAATTTGTTACTAAATCGACGTTATTGCGACAAAGGATTACGAAAAACGTTTCGTTGGGTTACGCGGTCTTAAATCAGCAAAATGTTGGTTATATCTTTATTAATTGTCAATATTCCGTGAGTAACATATCTCACATCATCAGGACATCTACAAGTTAAGTAACAATAGGAAAAATCATTTAAAATTAGATGATAACTTACTCAAAACGACATTTTAAAAAGGTTGACATACAAATCTTAGTTAACATAAGTATGATAATATATATATATATATATATATATATATATATATATATATATATATATATATATATATATATATATATATTGATAATATACCGGGTGGAAAGTATCAAACCCGAACATAGCAGGATTGCATTGGAATATACTTTTATGCATATACCTGCTCCCCATTTCCACCGATAAAACTTATAATGACATCAAATGAAAGAGAATAATAAACGGCGTCAACTGATACTAAAATCTTCTCTTAATACCTTATCATTAGTTTTTTACAAAGCAATTAATATTAAAAACCCAGGTGCTATAAACTATGGGCGGCCGTGCTTCTGTCGGCACAACTCACTATTTGTCAGATTTGACAACTGCATAATTGATTTAAATTGCTTTGTAAAAAACAATGATAAGGTATTAAGAGAAGATTTTAGTATCAATTGACGCCGTTTATTATTCTCTTTTATTTGATGTCATTATAATTTTTAACGGTGGAAATGGGGAGCAGGTATATGCATAAAAGTATATTCCAATGCAATTCTGCTATGTTCGGGTTTGATACTTTCCACCCGGTATATATATATATATATATATATATATATATATATATATATATATATATATATATATATATATATATATATATATATATATTAAAAATGTATCTTGTCAAATCTGACAGCAAAATGTAAAATTTACACGAAAGATGGTCTAATCTTACACCTCAATGGTGTAGTGAACATTAATTAAAACAGGTCCATGAAGACTAACTGGTGGATCGCTAGACAATATTGTTTCTGGGTTATTACCCTTCGTCAGTAGCGACTACCAAGAACCTTAGTTGTTGAAATACCTTTACATGTAGTGGCCATCAAAACATCTTGGCGCGAGCCAATCACTCCTAACGGACCACTGACAACAGAACACTGACGAGACAATACCTTGTCTAACACCTTGCGGAGACTAAACAAGAGACGACTGTCAAACATCCAGTGTCAACATATAAAAGGATTGCTGCAATTAAGTTCAAAAACAATTCAAATTAAAAATGTATCTTGTCAAATCTGACAGCAAAATGTAAAATTTACACGAAAGATGGTCTAAATCCACCAGTTAGTCTTCATGGACCTGTTTTAATTAATGTTCACTACACCATTGAGGTGTAAGATTAGACCATCTAAATGCAATAAATTTAGGACATTTTATGCAACAAACGAAACATTTCTAAACACGATACAATTGAAAGAAAAGGCAAATAGTGCAAATTTATTTCTATGGCAATGAATGTAAACATACCATACAAACTGATAAAAAATGTATGCGTATATATCTGCAATCTATTTTTTAATTTAAATATTATTACTGTTAGATTATCAACTGTTTTGTTTTGACCCCTGGTGCACATACATTTTTCTATTCAGGCCTCTACAAAAAAAAGGTTGCCCATGTCTGATGTAGACCATAAATTATCAAAGTCTAGTACATATTTGCCGGATGTGCAGCAATAAAATAGAAATAGCAATTACTTATAAAATATTCGCTATCTTCACATTGCAGGCCAGAGTGGACGATACGTTCTATTTACTGTCCTAAAATGAACCTAAACTATGATATATTGCAAACAGATAATGCGCCATGTTCAAACAAATAAAATTGTTGTTATAAATGTATTTACATTAGAAACATATGTGCATTTACAAGCGACGAATGCAATAAAAGCTAATTTTTAAAACGAATTATTCCTGACACTTGTATGTAACTAATTATTCTATTTACTAGGATGTGTCCGGCATTCTAAATAATTAGTAACTAATACATATTCCTTTGATATTTTCTATGAAATGAAATTCGATTGCGAAATCATTTCATTAAAAAGTTACGAGTCCTTGTCTTGAATTAGAGAAAGAAGACGCTTTTGCCGCGGACTACGCAACGGCTCAATCAATTATCTGATATGTCTAAAACGGCGAGATTTGCTTGCACGGAAAACGAACTTAAATCGGGGAAGCTGAAGCGACTTCGACATAATCCGATCTGAAAAGAGTTACTGCTCGTTCGGTCACGACTTTGACTTGGAGATCATTCCATGTGCTTTATATGGTATGATTATGCTATTCGATATACTTGACTACTACAAATATGACTACCGTTATCACATACATAATCATAAATATTTTAAATATCGATTCTAAGGACTGAAAATTCGTCTTGAAATTACCAAGGCTGATAATAAAAATCGTATTTAATGGAAGTAATCAAAAGTGATTATTATTTTCATGGCTGTTCAATATTTTTGTTCCTTGATGTTAGAAATGTTTAATACACCGACACCTCACGACACGACACGATAATTGCGCAAAAATAAACCGTAATAACAAAATAGTTTGAAATTTACACACAAACACAAACATACATAAACCTTACCTTCACTTCAGGCCAATTGTTTATTCTTGCAGGTACTAATTATCTTCCTGAATTTATTGTTGATATCATGAGTCAGTAGCTATTCATGATTATAATAATTTTCACATTAAAGGCCTTAAAATTTTCGGAAGCTAATAATCATGTTCAGGTTTCCGAAGATTAGGTGGTTGCTTCTCCAAATGCGGTTTCCCATTTCACCAATACCCCTATGGATTTTGATTGTGATATGATTACAAAATGGCGTATTTATTCAACCAATATTTTTTGTTTAGTGAACAATTTTTGGTTAGAATATGAAAAAAAGATGAACTTGTCGAAATGGCTTCGAAAAAGAATAGATTAGATATATGAGAAGTGGAAGTGATGTCGAAGAAATTATTATTAAAGCACCACACGTCCAAACCAATAGTTTATTAATAGATTTTTGTTGCAAATCCCAAAGAAAATTTGTACTGACCAACGGTGTTTACGTCAATTGATTAATATTTTTGTTTGGTAGATATCTACATTTTGACTTGTAGTCATTTCCAGCATAGCGAATGAAATTCTAAGCCTCCAAGTTATAATTGCACGAAATATTCATTCAGAGTTCGACGTTTAAACTCGCTTTAGCGAGGGTACTAAAGCATTTTGCAAACTCGTTCACACACGGCTACGCCTTCAAGAGAGGAAATAAATACTACATCCTAATGACTAGAAAGAGCTGGTCTAAAATGAAAGATGTAAGAGTGAAGAAAGAAGCGAAGATAGGAAGCTTATGGAATGGAAAAACAGAGCAAAGAAAAAAGAAACAGAAAGGAGAACAATAATAAAAGTACAAATAAAAAGTGACAGACTGAAGACTGAAGACTGAAGCAGGAAGTAAGAGAAACGTATAAAAACACTAGATAAAACTATTCTCGCTAAAAGAGCGAGAACCAGGCAGATCAGTAGAAGAACAGCGGAACAAATTTAGTTATATACAGCAAAAAAATGCTGCGGAGTAAATAAAGCAAAGCAATAAAGCGGTGAGGAAAACGCCATGGTGGAACGAAGAGCAAAGGATGAAAGACTACGAAGAATACATAGAAAGCAGAACAAAACAGTACTAGTAACAGAGACAAAAACGCATTGATAGACTTTGAAAACAAAATGAAAGAATCCTAGAGTCCTAGGGAAGATCAAAAACTCTTCTACGAGATCCTAAGTAGATGAGAAAGAAAAAAACCAAATGTAACACTAAAGAACATCAAGAATGAAAATGGGAAAATGTTACAAGAAGGATATCGTGGAAAGATAGAAGAGGTCGTTTCAAGAGCTCCTAGAAGCAGAGATCGATAACAGAGTAAAAGATTGACGATAGACAAAGCGGAGGGTCACGATGGCATCATGATAAAATACGTCGGAAAAGAGACAAAAAAGACTAGCTAGAAGTGTTAAATGACATGGTAGAGGAAGCTATCTCCCAAAAGGCTGGAATAATTACACCGATCCACAGAAAAGGAGACATGCGTGACTGAAAAAATCCACGGGGAATAACCCTACTAAGAACAACTGAAACAAAACTAAGCAACAGCTCTATAAGGTACACGCTGCGGCTTCATGGCGAAAAGAAACACACAAGACTTGTTCTTTGCCCTAAGACAAGTAAGTGAAGAAGCACTAGCAATGGAAAATTTGGACAGACGTAGCTCGCACCTATTTATAGTAGCCCTGGATGAAAGTTGTAGAAAATGCAAAAAGAAAATTAAATTAATAGGCAATTGGTAAACTAAAGGAGTTTAGCCGACAAGACTAATATTTGCAGACGTTATCGAAGCAGAACGAACAAGGCATACTGCACAACATGAGAATATAATATATTGTATCAAAGAAAATAAATATGATAATTCTCTGCAAGAAAAGAAAAACAATGATAATAAACCCTGGAAAGTAATACATAATATAGAAATAATAAGAATAAAATTGGAGCAAGTAAATGATTTAAAATCCTTCGGGGTATACGTGACCAGTAGTAGGAGGGTCACTTCAGGACAAAACTTAAAAGTCATTAAAATATTGAAATAAAGCATCAATATCATTGAAATATTGAGATAAAATCATCAATAATCAACCATGTTTAAAAGTTATCCTAGTATTATCTTTTTGTTCCCCTTTTTTAAAATATTTTAAATATTGAGATAAATCATCAATAATCGACCCATATTTAGTTTGCTTATTATTTCCCAAGGGACAAAATTAAAAAACCGTAGTAGGACAAAATTTTAATTGTTTTAAAATCTAAAGAAGGTATAGTGAGGTTAATTCGGAAATGAAATCGAAGATAGTTTATTTAATAAAACTTTTGATAAATTTTTTCTCTAATAAATGATGTCCCTTTGTGAATTAGTTTATAAACAAGTATCAACACTATATGATATCAATTATTTATTTGATGACTATCATCACTATTTATTTACGTCTAAAGTAGATATTAACTCCATTAATATTGACACTATTATAAATAATAAATATATCATAGAAAAATATAAAAATGAAATAGATTGGCATACTATATCAATGAATTCTGATCTTATTAACGATGAAACATTTATAGAAAAATATAAAAATGAACTATATTGGGATTGTATTAGTGAATATTCTAATCTTATTGACGATAAAGCATTTATAGAGAAATATAAAAATGAACTAAATTGGGAATGTATTAGTGAATATTCTAATCTTATTAACGATGAAGCATTTATAGAAAAATATAAAAATGAAATAGATTGGCGCATTATTTCTATACATTCTAATCTTATTGACGATGAAGCATTTATAGAAAAATATAAAAATGAACTAGATTGGGAAATTATATCAATAAAATCTAATCTTATTAACAATAAAACATTTATAAAAAAATATAAAAATAAACTAGATTGGGATTGTATTAGTGAATATTCTAATCTTATTGACGATAAAGCATTTATAGAGAAATATAAAAATGAACTAAATTGGTATTATATTAGCCAATATTATAATCTTAATAACGATGAAGCATTTATAAAAAAATATAAAAATAAACTAGATTGGCGTTTTATTTCTATACATTCTGATCTTATTAACGATGAAGCATTTATAAAAAAATTTAAAAATAAACTAGATTGGCGTTTTATTTCTATACATTCTAATCTTATTGACGATGAAGCATTTATAGAAAAATATAAAAATAAACTAAATTGGACTTGTATTAGTGAATATTCTAATCTTATTGACGATAAAGCATTTATAGAAAAATATAAAAATAAACTAAATTGGACTTGTATTAGTGAATATTCTAATCTTATTGACGATGAAACATTTATAGAAAAATATAAAAAAAAACTAGATTGGAGTATTATATCAATAAATTCTAATCTTATTAACGATGAAGCATTTATAGAAAAATATAAAAATAAACTAAATTGGTTTTGGATTAGTGAATATTCTAATCTTATTGACGATGAAACATTTATAGAAAAATATAAAAAAAAACTAGATTGGTGGATTATATCAATGAATTCTGATCTTATTAACGATGAAACATTTGTAAAAAAATATAAAAATAAACTAGATTGGAGTTGTATTACCGAATTGTCTAATCTTATTAACGATGAAGCATTTATAGAAAAATATAAAAATAAACTAGATTGGTCGATTATATCAATCTATTCTGATTTTATTAACGATGAGGCATTTATAGAAAAATATAAAAATGAACTATATTGGGAATGTATTAGCGAATATTCTAATCTTATTAACGATGAAGCATTTATAGAAAAATATAAAAATAAACTAGATTGACACATTATGTCAATAAAATCGATTACACATTTATAGAAAAATATAAAAATGAACTACAAAATTGTCAATTGATGAGACATCAGTTTATTTAATAAAATTTTCACTTGTTCCAAAATACCTATATTAGGACAATGAATATTGAAAATACTAAAATCAAATGGACCAGCTTTTATTAACATATTTGAAAATTCATCATATTCGTACAAAACAGTATTGCTATCGTTCTTTCGTAAAAAATACAATATTCCATTTCTATATCTAAATACAGCATTTACATCTGATGCAACACCTGGAAATAATTCATTAATAATCCCATGTCGTTTCGGTTTCATAGTACACTCATTCAATTCAATATAATAATAGTTATCATAAAAGATATATGTACGTCCTGTGTACGTATTAAAAATTGTTTGAATTTTTTTATTACTTGGCACTCCTAAATCATGAATATTCCCAGTCTGTCTTATTTCAAAAGCAGGAAATTCAATGAAATAATATTTATCTTCATCTATAATTACAACTTCTCCAGTAGGTTTTTGATAGATATGAGAGATTTGCTTTACAAATGGTAAGTATTCAGATATTAATTTTGGATCTCTATATCTCTTATCGTTTATATTCATAATCCAAACCCATTTCTTGTAAAATATATATAAATGGTGATTTGAAGTTATTAATAGATTGTCTGGATAATTTATTGAACATAAATCGGGTAGATTCTCTGTAATAAGCGACTTTACAGTTGTTGGAGGTGGAATGAATTCATAGCGTCCATATAAATACTGAATTGCATATATATCATCTTGAGTTAATTTAGAGATGTTTTCTTTGTAATAAGCATACATAATAGAATTATTTTGAGCAGAATGCATTATACCTAATGTATGACCAATCTCATGTAATAATACTGCATAAAAATTAGTTTGCTCACTAGGAGTGGTTCCCGGCATGCCAAAATACCAATGTTCAGATTTATCAAAATGTATTCCTTGACATTCAATGTTATTTGGGAAAAAAGCATGTGCTAAAACATTACCTTGCCCATCAAAATTGCTACTACATAGTCCTTTTTTACAACGACTATTATGATAATGTTGAAACGGAGTAGTAGAAAATGAAATAAGTATATCTGGTTTATTGATATCATATTCAAACTTCAATTTGGAAACAGATTGCCATTCATCAAAAGCTTTTTGTGCTATTTCTTTCATTTGATTTGATGCTAATGAAAAATACCATTTAAGAGTTGTTTTATTCCATTTATTCTCATGAACTCTGTATGCGGTTGGTCGATCTTTAACACCACATCGAGGGCTACTAATCAAATCAAGTGTTTCCTTATTTAGCATTCCGTCAGCAGGTAAATTATAGAATTCTTGAAATGTAATTAAAGCATCTTTTGGGTCTGTTAATAATGATTCATTACTGTCTAAATACCCAAATTGCTCTAAGTAATTCTGAATCAAGGGGGCTTCTGTTGAATTAGCTTCGCTCATGAGGACTTCGTCTGAATTAGCTTCCCTAGAGAAAAATAATAAAAATAGGGTGGTACACATCATTTATAAGATGAAGAATTAGTTACCATTTAAATGAACTTTTTGTAAATATTTTTCTCTAGGGAAATAGTTAAAATTGCTAATAAACTCTTCTTCGCGTAAATTTACATCTTTTTCACTTAATTTATCAGCTTTGTATAAATGCAATAACTGTCTATAAAATTTATACATTAACTTGTATTCTTCGATTCTTTCTGATATTTTTAATCTCTTATCCAATATTTCTATTATTCCCGCACCAAGAGATAAACAAACCAGCGGTGGTAAAACAATAGATGATAATCCTGATGCACTAAATGCTAATTTACTTATAGATAAACAAGTTCCGATCTTATTAAAATACTTATAACTTTTTCTGTATACGTACATTCTTTTTTCTAAGTATTCAGGAACTGTTGGTTTCATTTATATCTTACAAATTTTTCATTTGATTTGCAAGGTTGCTGTTTAAAATGATATAATATATCATAAAAATCCTTACCTTTGTTTACATTAGTTATCACGTACATACAATAATCACCACATAAAACAGAAGAATTCATTTGTATTTGAGTACTATTCCATGCAATATTTTTACCACTACTCAATAAATATAGTTTAATTTTTTCTGGTGGAGGAAGTCCAAAACTATCAAAATATAAAATATTATTTAAATATGGTTTATTTATGTAACACACCCAGTGAGAGCCATAAGAACTAGATGGTTGAAAATTAATTACACCTGATTCATCTGTTCTTACTTTTTTTGGTAACATATCAATCGCAAAAACACCTCGAAATGACGCTTCATTTCCCATTAGATCAGATATTTCTACGTTAGTTAACCCCTTTTTCCTATTAATTTTATTCCTCGTCCATGTTTTTTTTTTACTCCATCTCCAAAAGTTTTTTGAGCTAATTTCGTACCTAAATATCCAGCCGCACCTAATCCCAATGCTTTTCCTATAGCTATAGCAGCAGGAAGTAAAGCAGGCAAAAATCCACCTATCTGTGTGTGTGAAAATTTGATATCACAATATCTTTTCTTTTCGGTTTTACATTTATTTATTTCATCACTCTGTTTTTCTCTTAATTTAATAGTATTATTTGGTTTTTTTGTTAAATCGAATCTTATATTACAATCTATTCTTTTTTCTTTACAATTGCAGAGTTTTTTTATTTGATTATCCGATAAATATACTTTAGTTTCAGTAGTCATTTATTATCTAAAAAATCACATCTTCTTTTTGGTGGTTATTTAATTTCTAAGTAAATCTTTTCATCTATTACATTCATATTAGCAACTCTTTGTGATTCTACTACAGCATATACATAATAATTAATATTTTGATAATCTCTTAAAGTCCAATTAACTTCCAATTCAGCGGCTCTTGCTTTATCAAATAAACTCTCATCATTTTCTTTAGTCACATCAAAACAAATAATTGGATACAATTTGCCATAATCTTTATAACTAACACATGTTCCTTCATCTAGATTTTTTTTGTAACTACACGAAAGAAATGACGTATATAAACGTTGATAATCTACATTTTCTGGTGAAAAGTGTGACTGGAATTCATATTTAGGAATTTGCTCACCATTAATTTTAATATTTATTCTCTCCAAATTCATATTATCGAAAATCATCATAGACTTGGTAAAATTATCATTTCGTTCAGTACGAGAAAATACTATATAAACCCTAGAAATCTTATTTTGATTATTTACTACTCGCCAGTTTCCACTTCCAGAAGACCATAAATTACTACGATAACAGTTAATAGCATTCCAACCACAAAGAAAGTTGGATTTGTTAACTAATAATGAAGATAATATTTTTTCAGTAGACATTGTGGGTTTTGCTATCGGAAGCCATAAACTAATATCAGATATTTCATAATCATAATTATCATCAGCATTTTGAGCATGCAATATATTTCTTATGCGATTTTTACGTAACTCAATACGAATTTTTCCATTTAATACTTTGTTACAATCACGCACAAATCGAAAAATGTTAGCCAACGGAATAAATTTCGTAATAGTTTTTCCATCTTTTGTTAGTTCCCATCTTTCTAAAAAGCCTTTATTAAATGTGGAATTATTTTTAATTTTTGAAACAACCGTTTTTATATCGACGTCTAAATCTTTAAATTTAGCATCTTTATTTTGTTGATCATATGTATATCTCTGTCTATCTGAGGAATCAGCCGTATCCAGATACCAACATAATTGTGACGCTGAAGTGTCTGACACATCACCTGAAAACTCAACCAAATTTGATATTAAACTAGCAATACCAACATAATTAGTTTCTTCTATTAATACCTCTTCATAAAACAATCTTACATAGTCAAAATCATTTATTCCATTATTTGATACTGTTGCATAATTGTATGGATTATTTTTAATTTTAGATTTAACAAAAATATAAGCACCTGATAAATGTTTCCACTCGCCGGTTTTAGTTTCGAGTGTATAATGTTCCAATTCTTTTACATTTGCATTACTTTCCCTTATTTCGTAGTAAACATAATGTTTTGTTGATTCATCAATTACAGGGGCCTCATCGATAAGCCACAGACTGTCTGTAACATTTTGGATCTCCATTTATTTAAGAAAAAAAAAGACTCAATTCATTAGACATCGCAGAATTTTTCTCGATTTTCTGTTTAGTCCATCACCTTTAAGATGCTCACCTAAGGATTTCTTTTTCATTTTATTTATGATAGGCTTCAGAATTTCCTCTTTGTATTCGGACATTGGAGGAGATTTTTCATGTTTAAAGACCAAATTTTTAACACCTGAAGATACGCCCTCGATGATATCATCTTTATTATTTTTCCAAAAAGGTTTTAATACATTACGATACAAATAACCTAACGCCGGTAGAGCAAAATTCTTTATGGATTTAAAAATATTTCCACCTCTAATATCTCTATGATATTTAAGACCAAAACCATATTGTTTTGGAAATAATTGTTTCCTGTGAACAATTACCATTTATTCTCTAAAAAAATCACATCTTCGATGTTCAAACCAAAGGTGATCCTTATTGTATTATATTGTATATTAATTACTGATAATAATTTAGTTAAAAAAATTTGGATATTATTGAATATCTAAAACAAAATTTAAACACTCTCCATTAAAGTTTATTAATTGATTTAGCTGATTTGTGACAGATATACGTATATTAAATATATAATCAGTACGATTAATTGGTAAATATTTCGGATGCGTCGGTTCAATATTAATTAATGATCTAGGAGAAATGTTTGGAGTAAATGCATATATAACATCACTTTTGAGATTATTTTGATAACTAGAAGAAACTAGAGAGCAGTGAATTAAAATTTGATCTATACCTTTTGTAATGTTTCCTATTCTTGTTGCATAATTTATTCCATGTTTGTATATTTTTTGATCAAATCCCAATAGTTCGTGTATCATACCATGTGAAAAATCAATTTCATAATCTTTGTCATGTATAATCAGTATAAAACGATTAGTGGCGTAATTTACGTCAAAATAAAATGGTGGTGTTTCAAAAGAGAAAAAGTATTCTTGGATGTAATTATTTAGTTCATTTTCATCGTACAATCCATTTGGCAATTTTAATATTTTCCAATCTTTATAGAAATACTTTATTTCGTTATTTTTATAGTCTTCAGTAATATTATCCCAACTATACCAGAGACTTGCTGTTTTTAGAGAAATTTCACCTTTCAAACCTTTTAAATTAATAGGATTTTCAGAATAACTTATCTCAAAATCATTATCTGTAGACCTGATATGTATTAGAGACATTTATTAGGTTAAAATTACATTCATTATTTTTTTATGCTGTACCTTTTTTATTAATTTCATTTTCAATAATTTGTCAAGTATTTCTACGCATTCATTATAAAGTTCAATTGAATCATTTCCTGCTCTTCTTGACGCAATTAGTAATTCAAGACGTTCTACCATTTCGTTAGGATTTGAAAAGATACTGCTACCGGTATAAAGGGGAATTTTTTGAATATCATTTAAGACTTTTTTATATTTTCCCAATTGATCATAGTTATTCTGTAAATAGTCTATTTTTTCTTTTTCCAGTTTTTTCTTTGCATTTGTTATATATCCATTTAACGATTTCATTTTACTTGTTACATCGCTGATTATTTTTTCGATTTTTGCCTTTCGATCTGTAATAGATAATAACAGTGAGGGTCTATCAAAGTTGTATTCTTTTTCGATAATTTCAAAATTTAAATCCTTATCAGGATCCAACGTTATTGATGGTGATGATGATTGGTTCACCGACGAGTCCATAGAAGGTTCAATAGGCAAGATCGAGTTCTGGATTGCTGGAGTAAAAGCTTGTTGTGCACTAATCGTCTCAAGTGTATCTGTTATGGGTTTTTGTAATTTTTTTATTTCTTCGTCGGATAAATGTTCTTTTAATTTATTTAAACGTGTTCTGTTTTTCAATATGGCATAATTTTTTAAAATTGTATCAATTGCAAAGCACCGATCATCGATAGTATTCATTTATATACATAAGTATTTACGCTATTGATGCTCAGTGCTTTGCACGTATTTTAATTTATACGCTATTTCTATTATCACGCTATTTTCATTTTTTACGCTATTTTCATTTTCATGCTATTTTCGATCGACTACGAAATTTTTGTTAAATAAATGGACTTCTATTATATCAAACCAGAAGAAAAAGTGTATTATAATATTAACGAATTAGCTCCAAAGTGGCCATTTATATTGATAGTAGTAGGACCTAGTGGTTCTGGCAAAACCAATTTCGTTATCAATCTTCTGAGGTATATATTATTTGAGAAAATTTACTTATATGCTAAAGATTTAGGAGAACCTTATTACCAATTATTACAAGATGTTTGTAATGATGAGAAAATTAAAAATATTATTGAATCCACATTTTCCTCAGATCCAGAAGCTATAATTGATGTAGACGATTTAGATAGAGATAAGCAAAATTTGATTATTGTCGACGATTTCGTAACCGAAAAAGACCAACAGAAACTTATTGATTTAGCTATACGTGGAAGAAAAATGAACGCTTCTATGATTTATATAACACAAGGATGGTATCCCGTACCACACTTAATTCGATTACAATGCAATTATCTTTCAATATTTCCTTCGTGTGACGGTAATAATATAAGTCTAATATTTAGAGAAAAGGGATTAAATAAAAAAATTAGAGAATACTACAATAATAATATCAATGATCATAACTGTTTAACTATCGATTTTAAAAATTCCGAGACGAAATACAGAAGAAATTTTACCCCATTTGCTCTAAAATAATATAATAATCACGAATATCCAAGTCTTTTGAACTAAATTATTTGCAGATAACTACTATTCATACTCTAATGCAATATTATCACTATATTTAATTTTTTATATTCTATATCATTAGATTTTAAAAATCTTATAAAATGCTTTTTTTTTACATCGGATCTTTTAGGATCCGCAGTATTATTGGTGACAAATTGAGTAGAAAATTCAAGAAAATCAAGAATATTATTAGTAATTAAACTAATTGTTACATATTTAATAGATATACATAGTATACATAGTATCAGGAGGGGATGGCTATCCTCCCTGGATTCAGGGTCCGTCGTGCCGGACCCTCTTTGCCTAAATAAATCAGCGGTTCCATATGGAACCTGTGAAATATTATCCCTATAAATGGCCGTATATATTCTCAGAAAAGATAGAAATAAAAGAGACAAATTATCAAGAGGACCACCAGGTATAGGATTTAATCTTACAAATGATGGTGACTATGACATCGGTGGACATAAGTTAGTTAATTTAAAATATCCAAAAGAATCTAATGATGCCGTTAATTTGCAATATATAACAAATGAATTAAAAACATTAAACAAAACTGATAGCGATATAATTAAAGAAATTACTGATCTGGTTAAATTAGTGAAAGACCCAAAATATATTTTAAATATGATAAAACCAGAACTGGAAAAAAGTTATCAAAAGAATGTTAATTTAGAGGCTACTGATAATATTGTCGATTTTAACAATAGAATATTGACTCAAGTTGCGAATGGTGTTAGTGGTCATCATGCTGTAAATAAAGGACAACTCGATAGTATTTTACAAAATAATAATTATTCTATTTTACAATTTTCGGGAAGAATGGCAGATACACCAAAAGGTGACTTTTTTCAAATTACTTTCAATGGTGCAGAACATCTCAGGTTTCCAATAAATTTGGAAGTCGTAAACTTTTACGCAACAGCTATACTGGAAGATTTATATATTCATAATAAAGGAAGAAAAATAGATATTTCAAAACCTTTCAGTATTCGTAAGAATGATTTTTTAAGTTTTCAAATACATAAAGATAACGTACTACACGTAGTAAATGTAGATTCTGAACAAATGGATATGGCAGATTCTGAACAAATATATTACCTAAATAATCCTATATTTTTTTATATGTTAGTTAAGTTCAAGATTTTTGTACAATAAATCTGACATGAATAGACGAGAAATTATTAATGAATTACATAAACCTGCTAGAGTAAATTATCCTCGAAGGAAAATGATTGCATATGGAATTTGTGATCTATTGCAAGTTGATTTAGTAGAAATGGACTCTGGTAATCTTAAGGGAATTTCCAAAATTAATAAAGGATTCAAGTACATCTTGACAGTTATCGATGTGTTTTCAAAATATAGTTGGGTTGAACCTCTAAGAAATAAATCATCGTTAGCCTTAAAAAATGGTATAGAAGCGATATTAAATAATTTTTTTAGAATATATAAGTGTTTTCCTAAAAATATTCAATCAGATAGAGAAAAAGGATTATATAGTAAAGAAGTACAAGAATTCTTCAAAAGAAACAATATTAATCATTATTCGACATATACAGAAGTAAAAGCCAGTGTTGTTGAGAGATTTAATAGAACATTAAAAGAAAAAATGTGGAAAAAATTTACCGAACAAGGAAATTATAAATGGGTTGATATACTTCCCAAACTGATAAAAGAATACAATAATACAAAACATAGTGCTATAGGTATGAAACCTGTAGAAGTAAATAAACATAATGAAAAATTAATATTTGACAAAGTATTTAGGCCGATCAGTTCAGATGTGAAACTTAAATACAAAGTTGGTGATTTTGTACGAATTAGTAAACTAAAAGGATTATTTGCAAAAGGTTATACTGCTAATTATTCTACAGAGTTGTTCGTAATAGCAAAAGCTTTTAAAAATGATCCACCATATTATCACTTAAAAGATGTGAAAGGTGAAGAAATTAAGGGTACTTTTTATGAACAGGAATTGATGAAAACAAAATTTCCAGATCATTATTTGATAGAAAAAGTATTGAGAAAAAAAGGAAATAAGGTATTTGTTAAATGGTTAGGCTTTGATAATACATATAATCAATGGATAAATAAGAAAGATATTGTATAATGTTATGGTATTAATGATTATAATATGTTAGCAAGAGATGTTTCGGGTAGTATTGTTTTCCTATTAATTTTCCACACTTACATAATATTTTGTCACCTCTGTAATACAGATTATAACATATTTTGCAATAGGTTGAATAACCATCTTTACACTTTTTCTGTGTATAAAAATTCTCTATATGTTTCTCAATGTTACACCTTTTACAAACTTTTGTTGCCATTTATTAAGAAAAAAATTTTTCAAAAAAAAAATATATTGCTAAACTATAATTCAGTGTTGGATGCGTATCCCCTACTGAATTGTTAGTATTTTCGATATTTTAACAGGATGGCTAACTAGTAATCTAGAATATCAATTATTAATACGGTCAAAAAAGTTTTGCAAAAATATTTTGAAAAAAATTTTTTTGTTATAAATGGATCAGCTTCGAAAAATGACTCTTGAAGAAATTAGAAAACTTGCTAAAGGCGATTTGAAAAAAGCGGGTGATATAATTAATCAAATTAATGAAGATTGTCAGAAGGCGTCATCTTCAACACAAACACCTACCTATCAAAATCTTACCATTAAAGAATTAAGAAAGATTGCTAAAGAAAAAAATATCAAACGTTATTCAAAAATGAAAAAAGCAGAATTAATAGAAAATATTAAAACAACTCCATACTCACAAAATCGAGATCTTACCATTAAAGAATTAAGAAAGATTGCTAAAGAAAAAAATATCAAACGTTATTCAAAAATGAAAAAAGCAGAATTAATAGAAAATATTAAAACCACTCCATACTCTCAAAATAGAGATCTTACCATTAAAGAATTAAGAAAGATTGCTAAAGAAAAAAATATCAAACGTTATTCAAAAATGAAAAAGGCAGAATTAATTGAAATGCTTCGTAAGTCTGAATTCCCATTCGAAGATGATTATTTTACAGAGTTTTCGGATAAACCTAAATTTGAAATAATAAAAACAAAAACAAAACACATTAAAAAATATAATACATATGCTATTTATTATAAAATGAAATTATTAAAGCATGCAGAAGAAGAAAACGATGGTTTTGATATAATTAAGAAAAAATTAAGCATTATTAGAGAAGGATTGAAAGAAATGATTGAAACGATAAAAGCGAAAACATCTTTTAAACAAGGCGACCGTTTGAATATAGTTGTTGACCATCATGATTTATGGCATCCTATTTCCACAGGTTATTCAAAAAGTTCTGATATTGATGATTTATTAAATAATATTCAATCTATTTTAACTTCTAATGAAGAATTAGATATAACGTCTTGTATATTTTCTTGCGAAGTAATAATCATGCCTAAAGGTGCTGGTAGGTCAAAAATATTAAATATAGTAGAGGATTCAAGAACAAAGAAAAGTATAACAAGGATAAAAAATAACGATGGATTATGTTGTCCAAGAGCTGTTATTGTTGGCTTAACTTATCATACAAATATAATACTCGGTAAGGAATATAGTGATAATGAAATAATATATATAAGGAAAGGAAGAAATTTACAAACAACTTTAGCTAAAGAGCTATGTAATCAGCTTGGAGAATATAACGACGATTATTTTACTTTAGACGATGTTAAAAATATAGAAAGAGTATTAAATATTCAAATAAAAATTGTGGATGCATCTCAATTCAATTCTGTAATTTATTCAGGGGTTGAAAAAAATGTAGCAATATATTTATATAAAAACGGAAATCATTTTGATACAATCAATAGTATGACAGGTTTTCTTGGATCTACTTACTATTGTGAAAAATGTGATAAATCATATCAAACACATCATAGATGTAAAAGCGAGGATAAAATATGTATATTGTGTTTTAAACCTAAACACCGAAAAGATTCAAGAAATCGGATATATTGTGAAAAATGTAACCGGTATTGTTACAATACAGAATGTTTAGAAAATCATTCGATAGTATGTGAAAGAATTTATAAATGTTTAGGCTGTAATAAAATACTCAAAAAGGGTGATAAAGAGCTTGAAGATGGTTATAAAATGGTTGAAGAAGGAAAGAAGAAAATAACTGAAGAAGCTAATAAATTGGTTGAAGAAGAAAAGAAGAAAATAATGGAAAAAGGTAACAAAATAAATGAAGAAGTTAATAAAATGAGAGAAAAAGGTAACAAACTGATTGAAGAAGGTAATAAAATGATAGAAAAAAGAAATAATAAAATAATGGAAAAAGGTAATGAAATGATAGCGAAAGGTAACGAAATAAAAGAAGAAGTTAATAAAATGATAGAAAAAGGTAACGAAATGATTCAAAAAGGTAGTAAAAAGATAGAAAAAAGGAAGAAGCAAATAATTAAAGAAGGTAATCAAATGATAGAAAAAGGTAACAAAATGATAGAAGATAGCCGTAAAGAACACAGATGTGGTTGGGAAAAATGTAGAAATTGTTTTAAAGAAGTTGAAATAATTAATCACAAATGTTATATACAGCGGCGTCCGCAAAAAGGTGGAATATGTGAAACAACAATGGAAGACGGTGATAAAAAATACAAAGTAAAAGGTTGTAAAAATTGTGATAGAAAAGGTTGCACAGTAACTTTTCCTGATAAAAGAAACGAAAGAGTAAAATATCACATTTATCAATGTAAAGAATGTAAAAATTGTGTTAAAATACCAATAAATGACGAAAACGGCTATCAATGTCTTAATTGCGGATGTTTATTTAATACAACTAAATGCACTTACACACAAAAATATTTATTCTTCGATTATGAAGCAATGCAAGAAACAGACACTCATGTTCCTAATTTAGTTATTTGTCATGATTACGAAGGTAATATTTATTCTTTTAAAACTAACGAAGATTTCTGTAAATGGTTAATTTCTAAAAACCATCGAGGCTTCACAGCTATTGCACATTATGCTAGAGGTTATGATTCTTATTTCATTTTAAAATATTGCGTTGAAAACGGTATCAAACCTTTCTGTATATACAACGGATCTAAAATAATGTTAATGACAATAAAATCAATTAATTTAAGAATTATTGATAGTAGTAATTTCGTTCAAGGACCTTTAAAAAACTTCCCTAAAACATTCGGTTTAAATGAACTTAAAAAAGGATATTTCCCGCACTTTTTCAATACAGCTGAAAATCAAAATTATATCGGTCGAATACCTGCTACAAAATATTATAGTGCTGATGTAATGGGTTCAAAAGAAAGAGAAGAATTCTTAGAATGGTACAATGAAAAAAGAAGGGAAAAATATATATTTGATTTACAGAGAGAACTTTATGAATATTGTAATTCTGATGTAGATATATTAAGAAAAGGATGTCTTGAATTAAGAAAACAATTTCTAGAAATAGCCAATATTGACCCTTTTCGATATGTTACAATTGCTGGTGTAAGTATGGCTATATATAGATCAAAATATATAAAAAAATATTCTATTGCAGTTGTTGATAAAGAACAAAAAGATAGTTTTTCGAAGCAATCAATTACGTGGTTGAATAGTTTTCATAATTCTAAAATAAAGCATGCTTTAAAAGGTGGCGAAGTAATAATAAGGGGGTCAAAAGTTGATGGCTTTGATGAACAAACTAATACTGTTTATCAATATCACGGATGTTTTTGGCATGGTTGTACTAAGTGCTATAGTGAAGATTTTATTAATAATAAGAATAACGAAACTATGGAAGATCTTTATCATAAAACAGTACAAAGAAGCGAACAAATAAAAAAAGCTGGTTACAATTTAATAGAAATGTGGGAATGTATATGGACTAAAACTAATGAGTATAAAAAAGAAATCAAACTAATCGATGAAACATTTCCGGAAGAATTAAAGCCCAGAGATGCATTCTTTGGAGGAAGAACAAATGCAGCAAAATTGTTAGTAAAAGGAAAAAGATTAAAATATATCGATGTTTGCAGCTTATATCCAACAGTACAGTTTTATGATGATTATCCAGATGGTCATCCTGTTAAAATATCGAAACCTTCTGCATATGATCCTGAATGGTATGGCTTAATAAAATGTGCACTTTTACCACCAAAAAAGTTATACCATCCTGTATTACCTGTAAAATATAACAACAAATTGATATTTACATTATGCGGATTATGTTGTAAAACAAAGCAGAAAGCATGCGATCATACTGAATCACAAAGAACTATCAGAGGAACTTGGTGTACAAACGAAGTACAAAAGGCTATAGGAAAAGGTTATAAAATAATAACAGTTGATGAAGTCTGGCATTTTGCAAATAGATCAAATAATCTATTTAAAGGATATGTAAAAGATTTTATGAAAATAAAACTAGAAACTAGCGAATGGAAAAATGATTTTGAATCAGAAGAAGAATACAGAAAAAGCATAAAAGAAAATCTGGATATAGAATTGGGTAAAATAGAAAATAATCCTGGAAAGAGGGCCGTGGCCAAAATATGCCTAAATTCTTTATGGGGCAAGTTCGGGCAGAGACAAAATATGGGAGAAACAGAATATGTTACTACTGTGAAAAGGTTTTATGAAATCTTATTAGATGACAGACTTGATAAGATAGATATAAACGAGATAAATAATGATGTACTACAAATTAATTATAAATATAAAGATTACTATGTAGAAGATAGTAATAGTACTAACATATATGTAGCCGCTTTTACAACTGCAAACGCTAGATTAAGATTGTACGAAATGTTGGATATATTAGGAGAAAGTGTAGTTTATTATGACACCGATAGTATAGTATATATAGATGATGGTAAAAATACTGTCAAAACAGGATGTTTATTGGGTGAGTGGACCGATGAGTTAGGTAAGGATGTATGGATTATTGATTGGGTATCGACAGGGCCTAAAAGTTACAGTTATAAAACGAATACTGGTAAAGTTATTTGTAAAATAAAAGGATTTACATTAAACTATGAAACAGCCAAGAAGATTAATTCAGATAGTATGAGCAATATTATAGAAAAGTCCAGCAGAGCTGGTCCAGAGTCAAAGACAAACAAAGATAAAAAAATCATAACACAATATCATAGAATTACCAGAGATACTAAAACTAAAGAACTTAAAAATAAAATCGAAAAAAAGGAATTTGGTTTCGTTTATGATAAGCGAATCGTCTTGGAAAATTTTGATACTATACCTTTTGGATTCAGGTAAATATATCAATCATTTCTAAAATATATAAAAATAAAAAGATAAATCATTAATTATTTAATAGTTTCTAAAATATTTTTATAATGAATATATATCTTAAATAATTTTACTTTATCAGAAGTTGGGATTAAATTAATTATGTAATCACAATAACCTTGATTATTATTATATATATCAATATATTTCATATTTTTATGCATACCAAATTCAATAGTATTATTGTCCATTCTACTAATAATATCATTGTTGAAAACATAATTATCAAAGTAATTGATAAAATCAATATAATAGTCATTTTTATAGTTATTCTTATTGATCATTAAAATTATATTAATACAATATGCTAAATCATCATTAATAATTTTGTCATAATTTTTAGTAACGTATTTACCAAATTTAAAAGCATCCTTATATTTAATTGAACAAGTATCACAAATATTTTTATATTCGTTTAATTTTATTTTACATATATGACAATATATTTCATCTTCCATTTATTAGAGAAAAATTTATAAAACAATTCACAATTATTTCACTTGAATGAAAATCTGCAAAACATTGTGCTTTCGTTTTACACTCAATCCTATCTATTTTTTTATACAGCATCTCCTCTTTCACGACAATTAGATTGTCTATCGAGGAGAATCATCACCACGACTACGCTTCTGAAATTAATCGAAGGAGTCATTTTATTCGATATTACTGTATGTATGTGAAATAGATGGAAGAATGACTCGAAAGCACAATGTTTCGAGAATGTTTGGTGCACTCACAGCTCACGCCACAGACTATGGTTCAGTAAATGAGGTATGGCCACTCCCTCAAATACATCCACAAAATCCATTTTAACGCAAACTGTATTCTCAATAAAATATAGCGACGGAGGGATTCGAACCCAAAACCCTTGTGTTACAAAGCCAATTCTTTAACAACCAGGCTATCTAGACCTAATTAATTATGCGTGCTAATTATTTATATATCATCATTATAAATATTCAATATTCTATTTTAGAGCAATTGAAAACTTTATTAAAATAAACTAACTATTAATCAACAGAAAATGGCAAATGAATGAAGTATATGATATACTTTGTACACAGGACGTACATATATCTTTTATGATAACTATTATTATATTGAATTGAATGAGTGTACTATGAAACCGAAACGACATGGGATTATTAATGAATTATTTCCAGGTGTTGCATCAGATGTAAATGCTGTATTTAGATATAGAAATGGAATATTGTATTTTTTACGAAAGAACGATAGCAATACTGTTTTGTACGAATATGATGAATTTTCAAATATGTTAATAAAAGCTGGTCCATTTGATTTTAGTATTTTCAATATTCATTGTCCTAATATAGGTATTTTGGAACAAGTGAAAATTTTATTAAATAAACTGATGTCTCATCAATTGACAATTTTGTAGTTCATTTTTATATTTTTCTATAAATGTGTAAT
This sequence comes from Geotrupes spiniger, assembly GCA_959613385.1. Lineage (NCBI taxonomy): Eukaryota > Metazoa > Arthropoda > Insecta > Coleoptera > Geotrupidae > Geotrupes > Geotrupes spiniger. The sequence continues at coordinate 9,357,688 of OY390739.1, forward strand.
CGATTTTATTGACATAATGTGTCAATCTAGTTTATTTTTATATTTTTCTATAAATGCTTCATCGTTAATAAGATTAGAATATTCGCTAATACATTCCCAATATAGTTCATTTTTATATTTTTCTATAAATGCCTCATCGTTAATAAAATCAGAATAGATTGATATAATCGACCAATCTAGTTTATTTTTATATTTTTCTATAAATGCTTCATCGTTAATAAGATTAGACAATTCGGTAATACAACTCCAATCTAGTTTATTTTTATATTTTTTTACAAATGTTTCATCGTTAATAAGATCAGAATTCATTGATATAATCCACCAATCTAGTTTTTTTTATATTTTTCTATAAATGTTTCATCGTCAATAAGATTAGAATATTCACTAATCCAAAACCAATTTAGTTTATTTTTATATTTTTCTATAAATGCTTCATCGTTAATAAGATTAGAATTTATTGATATAATACTCCAATCTAGTTTTTTTTTATATTTTTCTATAAATGTTTCATCGTCAATAAGATTAGAATATTCACTAATACAAGTCCAATTTAGTTTATTTTTATATTTTTCTATAAATGCTTTATCGTCAATAAGATTAGAATATTCACTAATACAAGTCCAATTTAGTTTATTTTTATATTTTTCTATAAATGCTTCATCGTCAATAAGATTAGAATGTATAGAAATAAAACGCCAATCTAGTTTATTTTTAAATTTTTTTATAAATGCTTCATCGTTAATAAGATCAGAATGTATAGAAATAAAACGCCAATCTAGTTTATTTTTATATTTTTTTATAAATGCTTCATCGTTATTAAGATTATAATATTGGCTAATATAATACCAATTTAGTTCATTTTTATAATTCTCTATAAATGCTTTATCGTCAATAAGATTAGAATATTCACTAATACAATCCCAATCTAGTTTATTTTTATATTTTTTTATAAATGTTTTATTGTTAATAAGATTAGATTTTATTGATATAATTTCCCAATCTAGTTCATTTTTATATTTTTCTATAAATGCTTCATCGTCAATAAGATTAGAATGTATAGAAATAATGCGCCAATCTATTTCATTTTTATATTTTTCTATAAATGCTTCATCGTTAATAAGATTAGAATATTCACTAATACATTCCCAATTTAGTTCATTTTTATATTTCTCTATAAATGCTTTATCGTCAATAAGATTAGAATATTCACTAATACAATCCCAATATAGTTCATTTTTATATTTTTCTATAAATGTTTCATCGTTAATAAGATCAGAATTCATTGATATAGTATGCCAATCTATTTCATTTTTATATTTTTCTATGATATATTTATTATTTATAATAGTGTCAATATTAATGGAGTTAATATCTACTTTAGACGTAAATAAATAGTGATGATAGTCATCAAATAAATAATTGATATCATATAGTGTTGATACTTGTTTATAAACTAATTCACAAAGGGACATCATTTATTAGAGAAAAAATTTATCAAAAGTTTTATTAAATAAACTATCTTCGATTTCATTTCCGAATTAACCTCACTATACCTTCTTTAGATTTTAAAACAATTAAAATTTTGTCCTACTACGGTTTTTTAATTTTGTCCCTTGGGAAATAATAAGCAAACTAAATATGGGTCGATTATTGATGATTTATCTCAATATTTAAAATATTTTAAAAAAGGGGAACAAAAAGATAATACTAGGATAACTTTTAAACATGGTTGATTATTGATGATTTTATCTCAATATTTCAATGATATTGATGCTTTATTTCAATATTTTAATGACTTTTAAGTTTTGTCCTGAAGTGACCCTCCTACTACTGTGACCCAAAACAGAAAACGCGATAGTGGAATCAACCAAAGAATAAGTGAAACAGTCATGTTATTTAGTGCAATAAAAACAACGTTCACAGAGACACCCAAAGAAACAAAAATTAAAATTTACAAGAATGTGGCACTATCAGTACTGACATATGAGTCGTAGATAACATCGGACAGACAGAAGAGCAGACTAAATGCCATGGAAATGAGATTCGTTAGAAAAATAGGAGGGAAAACAAAGAGGGATAAAATTGAAAGTGAAACATACGGAGAGATATTAAACATGTAACACAAAATACAAACAAGCCAATTAAAATGGCTAGGGCATGTAAATAGAATGGAAGGAGGGAGGCAACCCCAAATTTATGAAGTAAGATATGCAGGCAAGGGAAGGAAGGCATAGGAAAACGTGGCAACACGAAGTAAGAAAAGAAGGAGAAGAAAGAGGAGTAGTATGGAGTTATATAAGGGAATCGAGGGCAGATGGAAAGAAGTAACAAAAATAGGGGAAACCGCTGCCTCACTGATGTTTGCATGACTTGATGCAACTTCAGGAATCTTTAGTGTATCCATATATGGCGAAACTGCTATCATGACCTTAATACATTCGCTGAAATTTATTTTCAACTACTCAGCAGGCTACATTTACTAGTCTGAGTTATAAAATTGTTTAGTGGAATACGGAATATGTGTACACTCATTGTTATTATAATTCAACTGTGCTTTATTGTTCAGTTTGCATCTTACTCTTAGCATAGTTGCCATTCTATCATTGATTTTATTATGATACACAATCAATTTCAGGGAATGTATTAAGGTGATGATAGCTGTTTCGCCCTCTAGGGGCTCATAGTACTAGCTTAGGTGGTAAGAAACACGTCTGGTATTTGTTACTAAAATATTTCCCTTTTTTGTAACTAATTTATGTTAATTGCATAGAACTGTAATTAAATGATTTATGTTTGAAATTTTTGTAGGCCCTGGGCTCGTGAGACGTTCTTGCTCCACTCCCTAATAATGCCCACCATCGTTCTCCACTTCTTCACTCCTATTGTTTCCAGATCTCTCTCCATCTCTCCAAGGCGCCTTCTCCTTTGTTGACCCCTCTTATTATTATTTTTGGCGTACTGCCCCCTATTCGTTACTCTTCCCGCCTGCTACATTTTTACGTATCCCAACCACATTATTTATTTGCGTTTTCGAAATTGTTGATATGTTACACTAATAATATATACTTCATTATTAATTGATTTTTTTTAAGATTTATTTCTTTATCATAATTTTTTATATAATTCATTCAATGTTAGGTTGGATGGAGTTAATTTTAAAAGGTTTGGGAGGCATATTTTGAATCACGTTAGAAACTTTGAGTATTTTCATAATTTTTGCATTTTGATTATTCTGCAGGCATCGTCTAAAATTTTTGAATTTTAGACAATTATTGACTATTTTGTCAATTAAACACTTGGACATTTTTACAATTTTGTAGATCGTGGTAATTTTATCAAAGGTAGGAATGTTTTAATTTTTTTATTCCGCGTATTTATTCATTGTGTTACGTTCTTTGCTCGTATAAATTTCTTCTTCTGTTGTTATTTTATTCTAATCCCTGTACTCTTTTTCAGAATATTTGTTAAAGAAAATTAACCAACATTGATTCAAGATTTGGAAAATTTCCGAACTATTTAAATTAAATTAATGTTTTAGTCATGTTTTTATTCATATTCGACATCTTGGGCGTTACTTGTATTTCCACATTTTCTTCCTTACACTTTGGTTATCTATAGAACTCATATTATTATTGCTTCTGTTTCTTGTTTTTATTGCTCGGGTATTTTTTGTCTTTGTGTGTGCCAACAATATCTAGATCTTGTGTTCTTCGATCTTGATCTTGTTTCGGTGTCGCCTATTAGATTTCCCTCTTTATCCCAACAGTGAAAAATTTTCGGTTTAGAGCGTTGTTTCTGTGTTTTCCATTTTTGTTACATATTCCTTTAAATGTTTTTCTGCGTTTTTGACAATCGGCCGTATCAATTGCCTTTCTTCCATCTGATTGCACACTTCGTCAAACCGTTGATTTTCGCTTTGTTTATGAATCAATTTTCTAGTATTTTTTCAGCGAATTTATTTATAGTGTTCCGTAATATATTACTTATTATTATTTTTATCGGCCTATTCCTTTCGTAGTCGTTTTTCGGTTGTCTTTGGTACTGCTTTCGCAAATTTTCACAGTATTCTCTTCTAGACTCCTTTCTTCTGTATATGCCATCTATATGTATTTGAATTCTATATTTTTTCATTTACAATGTCACCTGCTTTAGTTCTCCACGCTATACGTGCGCCTCACGTTCCATGTTGCCAACCCTGTTCTCTTCTTCCTCTATTTTCCTGTATTATTTCAACCTGCATCCGTTTTCATGTCAGTTTTCATGCGTGCTTAAACATAATTATTATTTTCTTAGGTGGTGTACTTTTACATTTTCGGAACCAAGTGGGTCGTTGAAAAAATTTACAAAAGTATAACCTCTTTTATCGTGTAATTTACTAAATAATATTATTGTCATGTACAACAGCTATGCAGATATAAATTGCACTACAATATATATATAAGTTGGCGACAATCAGCACTGTTTCAGACTTATTCACCGACGACAATGATAAATAGTTGGTATATTGTTTGCATTTTACGTTGCAGTTATTTTTTTTACTTAGTTAAATTCCTTTTTGCAGTTACTTATTCTAACGTTCGCCGTCTCTAATTATTTGTTTTTCGTTATGTTTCATGTTCAAAGATATAAATCATTGCTTAATTATATTTTTCTTGGCGCACGTTAAACACATCCAATATAATTATGAATATATATAATTTTAACGGCTAAAGTGAAATCCGTGCCTTATTTTTGTTCCTTCACGTGAGACCAGAAGTTCATTGCATCTGTTTGAAGAAGTGAATCATTTATTTTCGTCATTTCATGCTAATTTACGTCAGTGTATTACAGAACATATTATAGTTCCGATAACGTTGAGAACTAATTGAAACTGTTCAACCGGATAACACGGCGAAAAATATAAACTAGAAAAAATGTGGTAATAGGTATCGAGCTGTAAGTTATAACACCCCGAGGAAATATACAGCATACCAGTTTCAAGAAGCGAACATTTATGTATCCCAGTCTGATATGCTAATAGAAATTCAAAAATAAATTGCCCCGCGTAGCGAAAACAGTTGAATTGGCACATCCGGTTAAGTTGATATATTGAAGGTATAAAACAAGTTTTGACAACAAAATTTAACAGTGGAGTAATCGGTACTACACGCATTACAGCTCATGTTAATTTTTACGCGGCACGAAATGACAACTTTTAACATCGCGAAAATAATGATTTAACGATTCTCGCTACAATGAAACGCAGAAATTAAATATTTGACAATGGAAATGATTGTTGCGATTCGTTAATCTATAAGTTTTGCTGCGATAGCGTTAATTAAAAAGATCGCACCTTAAGCTAAAATGCATGAAATAAGAAAAGTACAAAGTATTTTGAAATAAGAAACGAAATATGAAAAAGTAAAATAAACAAACAGTTGCGACAAAACATATTTAAGAAAATATGAAATTAACAATTACTTAAAAACGAAACATTACGTTTCTTGGCTTCTGAATTATATCCATTGGATGTCATTTTCATGGAATTAGTGACTGCAAGATCGTTCACAAACCTCTCCATCAAAACGGTTTGTATACAAATTTATATTTATCAAAAAGAAAGCTTGCGACATCGATTTGTGGATCAGTGATAATTGGATACTTAATTAAATTTATAAATAATTAGCAAAAAATAATTACAATTATATTTCACTGGCATGTTTCTGGCACTTTAATCGACATGCAATTAAAATCTAAATGCAATACTTGGCAATTACAACTTAATTTAATGCCAAAAATCAATCACCGGTTTCGAAATACGTACAAATTAATTCAACAAAGTCACTTTCCTTTTTTTCCGGATTAAATTAAAACCGTGTGAACGTGCGACCGTACAAATTAAGCGATAATATTTCTTTTTTTATTTTTTATTTTTCAGTCAACAAACGCTTTCTTGCTTATCATTAAGTTTATTTTAAAATACACGAAAAAATAGTCCCTAACGTCTACTAGAGCTTGTTTTGTTAATGTAACAATAATGTTTCTGTAGGGGTGACGAAATGTTATTTATCTTTTCAAATTAATTTAATAGTGTTGTCGTTAGGGTGCGAGGAACATCTACGTGACAACGTAAGCAGCATTTCTTAAACAACTTGGAGGTGAATTCCGAAAATATTAATTTAAATACAGATTGTACTAATGAACCGTCGTAAAATAATTCCGAGGTGAAATATTTAAATGCAGTTCGAATTGTTTTCTATAGCACTGTTTCGTTAAATGTTTATTTTGTCAACGATTGAAAATTTTCATCCTTTTCGGTTCTTTAGCCATTTATCAAAACAAATAATGTATGGTTGCTGCTGCCCCTTCATTTGAAATTATTTCGAAATTGACTTTACTTAGGTGTTTCCATCACGAAGAACGTTGAAAAATGTTACCTTAGGGAATTACAATTAAAATCCTTGTGTGTGCCCGGTCACGTATTTATTTAGAAAATTTATTGGCCTGGCCACAATTTAGAATTTTTTGTACCTCGTGCTCTCGCAAGTTCGCCTCTAATACAAATAAATATAAATGAACGTTCCGTGCATAAATCCAGGTATAAAATAGATTGGAATTTATGGCTCGAAAAATAAACGACGACGCATATAAAGTTAGTAAAAATGGGTCCCATTGTTTCAACTTAACCGATAGTTGTACTGAATTGCTTAGGTCAAATGGTAAATATTTCCATAAGCAATTAAATTTAATTTTCTTCGTGCAATAAATTGTTGCAAAATTTTTATTAAAGGTGTACAATCGTAGACAAATTGATATTTCATTTATAATTTAGTTTTAATTTGTAATGTAATGTCAAACTGTATTTGTCAAACTATTCACATTTTTTAAAAATGTGTGCATGGTGTGCAGCTGAATTAAAAAAAATCTCTACTTAGATAAATTTCCAGCGAACTGCAGTAGTACATTTCAAAATAACTTGTTAAAAATGTCAATATTTTTTACTTTCATAAGAACGCCTTTTCCATAACTCGAGATGGAAAAGGATAGGTCGAGATAGGTGACGATGCCAATAACTTGCTCTCTTATAATTTGCGTTTTAGCGCCCAAAAAATTAATTTGACAAAGAGGGTCTGTTGATTCGCTTCTCTAGATTAAGTTCATAGAATTTCCCAGAAAATCGATGTTGTAGTACGAATACCTCGACATTCTACACGAATAAATAAGATTTTGCAAAAGAATGGTGAAGATAAATTTTATTAATACGTGTGGATGTGCTCTCGTCTAAACCAAGTTGTACGGCTATAGAGACAATAAAAAAAATAATTTTATTTACAGCAAATGTTCAACATGCTGGCCTTCTTTTAGTAAGCAACATTGAACATTTCACGATAAATTATTCAAAATATTTACTAAAGTTTCAGGACCAATGATTGTTAATGTCACTGTAATTTCTTGCAAATTGTTTAGGTGGTTCCGTAACACAACATTTTTTTAAATAAGGGAATAAAATACTATGCCACAAACTAGTGCTAATCAAATGTCGGAAAGTATTCCCCCCAGAAAATTTTGTCAGTAGTGCAGTAGTATTGTCTTACTGAAAATAGCCCTCTGTTAACTCTATGTTATCCAACTGTTTTATAAATGATTCCAATAAAAGCATTTGATATCTATCATTTCATGAAAAGATATAGGGCAACTGATTCCAGTTGACGAAATTGCCATTTAAACACCAATTTAAGTGGATGTAAAGCCAGTTGAATGATATCACAATGCAACACATAAAATGCAACCACCTTCTCGTGTGGAATTTCTCGAAGTACTTATCGAAACTAACAAAACCACATTTGGGTTTTGTTAGTTATAGCTGCTGTTCGGATTTTATGGCCTCATGTATATTTTGGCTAAAACTTGAATTTTCCGAATAACATAAAATCATTCTCACAGCTATATCTCGGAAACCAATTGGAATTTTGTTTTCCTGTCTTCGGCACAATTGTAGCTATAGACTAGGAAAAAAAAGTGCAAAACAAACTAACCCGAAAAAACTGCATCCAGTGCCTCAAAATTGCTAAAAGTCGAAACATTTTCATTTATTCTATATTTTTTCACCATTTCTTGCCAATATCTGCGGGGAACTGTGGGAAATTTAGTAAAGTAATCTTCAGAAAAAATAATCCTTATAATATAATTCGTAATTCTTTGGAACATTATAATACTGGAAAATGCTTTTTTCACATATTTTTGAGCACTTACATCAGTTTTTCATACGTAAACTACAATTTTTAACTCATATCTCGTAAACCATCCACAAAGATCTTTTTTTAACTTAAAAAATATTCATTTCCAGCTGTATTTTAAAGGCAAAAAACATGAATTAATCCATTGAAATTGATGCTCTCGGTGAAGCCTGTGAAGTTGATACATCATTTGAGCTTGATGGCACATTCAATGGAATATCTCTTTCGGCGTGTCCTTCAAATCTATCGTCCTCCGCAACTTCGGTGCCTGCATCGTCATATCGGGATACCTTATGACTCCACCAACAAACTTCTGCAAGCAATGCATCCAGCTTGTTTCCTTTGTATCGTTTTTCCATTGGCATGGTGACCTGATGGAATCGCTCTCTTTGTTGGTCCGATTCGGTGGTTAATTGGTGTAAGAACTCTTCAAAGTGGTGATGCAGAAAATGTAATTGCAATGTCATAGATGCATTGATTTTATGAAAGTAATTGAGCATTGTTTTCACGAATTTCTTTGCTTCGTCTGGGCCTCGATTACTGCTTTTAGTGCATCCCTGGCTCTCCGGTGGTTGTTTGCCAGCACGTTCGTGAATCTTTCGCTTTTTATTAATTTTTTTATATCCGGCCCAATGAGAACACCTCTTGAAAGTAAAAAGCATTTACGAAAAAATAATAGCAATGCGAATAGAGCGAAGCGAACAAACATAGATATGGACATATTTAAATACCGTTTTAAATTTTGTCATTGCTGAGTTTTCAAAGAGTCAAAAACTTCCTCATTATCTTTGACGGTCATTTCGATTAATTTCATAGCAATTCCCAATTTTATATGCAGTGGCGATAGCAATATATCATATTCTTTATTAAATGTTCATTAACCAATTGTAACCGTTTGGAAAACCGCCTTTTGAAATAACACCTAGTTCACAAGTTTCAGGTCGCAGCAAATCTTCCATTTATGTTCATTATATTTTCTTCGATATATTGTCCATATTTCATAAGATTTCTTCATATTTGTGCCAATGCTTGACGGTTTTTTGTTTGTTTTGTGCAACAGTACAACCTTTAAACTTGAAACTGAGGCGTCAATGAATAATAGCCAGTCGCCAGTGTTATATTCTATTTCCAATTTATTCATTTAACCTTTGATGTTATTGCAGTAAGTGAACGTATTTTTATCTTCAACGGTACATAAATGCTGAAATTCGGCTTGGCGTCTCCGGTATGCCGTGGCGCTAACGTTCTGCTGTGTAAGTTGCGCTTCAAAAATGAGGTCAAAAATTCTGAATGCCGTTGCAATAATCCCAAGTTAGCCACAATCTAATCCATGTCATTTTATGTTAGCTGTTTTTGCCTTCAACTTCCTCTTATTTGTTCCAACAGCATAATTAATGCATGCGTAGCACCTGGTTTCATCATGACCGTTTGGGTTTTTCACCTAGATTACAAGAGGACAATTGCAAAATGCAAGTATCCTCTTCGTCGATGCAACCAATTCAAAATAGTGCTATAGCAATTATTACGCACTGTATTCGGCGTGAAATCTTCACCACTTGCATCCACTTCATCGATATGTTTTTTCGCTCCTTTTTTCCAACTTTGGGCACTATATGACCACAAACGTAACAAAATTCATTTATTTTTGGGCACTTTTTATTTTCCATATTGAACCATTTAATGTTTTTGCTGTTCAATTGTTATTCACTCTAAACAATGTATTATTGTCTTGACATTTGTATTGATAGCTAAGGCTAGTTCAAACTTATTTGCACTTGCAGCACAGCCATCTATGAAAAAAATTCACATCAACTGTGCAATAACTAAAATTTCGAATTTTCGAAGTAAAATACAGCTTGAAAATGTGACAAAAGCATTTTCCAGTATTATAATGTTCCGAAGAATTATGAATTATATTATAAGAAATATTTTTTCTGAAGATTACTTTACTGAATTTACCACAGTTTGGCAGGTATGGGCCAAAAATGCTGAAAAAAGATAAAACAAATAAAAACTTTTCGAAATGCAGTTTTTTCGGGTTAGGCTGTTTTACACTTTTTTTCTCCCTAGTCTATTGCTACAATTTTGCCGAAGACAGGAAAACAAAATTCCAATTGGTTTCCGAGCTATAGCTGTGAGAAAAATTGCATATTCTTCGGAAAACTCAGTTTTAGCCAAAATATACATGAGGCCATAAAATCCGAACAGCAGCTAAAACTAACAACACCTAAATGGGTGTTGGCTAATTGTTAGTTTCAATAAGTACTTCGAGAAAGTCCACACGAGAAGGAATTTGCACTCGATGACTTCAAAAATGTTGCACTGTGTATATAGCTATATATTAATGTATCCAGACATGTGAAATCAAGCCTCGTCGCAATTAAAAATGATATCTTGCTGGTTGAGGTTTTTCCAGGATTTTACGAGAGGAGCCATAGCAAAGATTTGAAATATAGGAAATTTCCAAAAGGTTTACATTTTACATATCAGGCAACAGTGGGACGACCTGTAGGTTTGCACTTTTTAACATTGTCAATGTCTAAAAACCGTTCAAATGGCACACCTCAATGTGCAAAAACACGAAATTTTCGTTGTTGCTCAATGAAGGTATCGACAAAAGTACACTTTCATCTCTGAATGCGCTTCGAAAATATGTTCAATTGTAAAATCCATTTTTGAAAATTAATAAATGTTAATAATTTTATTTTTCACCTACCTATTGTTTGCTTTTTATACCTATGATATGAAATATTTAAACAAGTCAATAACAACCATGGCATAATTAGCGGACGTAATGTATTCATAACACCCGCTCATAACTACATTGTATTGGATACGTGATAATTTATAAATAATTTATGACTACAGTAAACAACATCGTTAGCAACGCCAGGCTTGCTAATCCGCGTTACTGTAATCATATTTTTTTATAAATTATCACGTATCCAAAACATTCTGGTGAAAAACATAGTCTTCTATGAATCACGAGCGTTCCTGGATGATAATGACCATCGGGCGATATCCATCCCTCGGGCCAAAGGCCCTCGGGCTGGATCGTCACCCTCCTGGCAATATCATCTTCATAACGCCCTTGGCACATAAATATTATTAATTTGATTTATTTTGACTTTTGATCTGTCAGATTTTAATTTGAAAAACAAGTGTACTAGCATAAAACCGTAAACATATCACCAACCCAATAACAATAATTTCAAGCATTGGAAATCACTCGATAATTAGACGAATTTGTATGATCGACTTGCCAGGGTCAACATAATCGCTTGTAATAATAATAACATGCACGAAAAACGTTGACCAGCGACTAATCTTCCGCGTTTTCGGAAGAGATAGAAGTCCGAGGGAGCAAAATCTGGTGAATATGCTGGATATCCCAGCAGTTCCTAGTGCAAATCCATAGCTTTTTTTCCTGATAAAAATTGATTTTTTTCTACTGCAAGCCTGGTCTGTTTTACACCCAGTTTCGTTAGATGGTTAGCATATTATTATATTAGTAGTTATTCTTTTACGACTCTCACGATAGTCGACCAATAGAATTTCGCATGCCAAAAAACCGAAATCATGATCTTTCCCACCGATGCGATTGCACCGTTTTGCTTCCACTGCCTCCTTCACGTGGGTCATCTTGCACATTTTACGGCCACATTTAAACTCGGCTGTCCATCTCCTCTCGGTAGAAATAGTCGCTATACATATTAACGATCCTTGAATGAATTTTGTTCGCCATTAAGAATTATAGCACAGCATGATACTCGATTTTTTTCATTTCCAACATTGCACAAACTGATTCAAACCACTGCTTACAGCGAACTGCTGATTGAAATGGTATGCACTTCCACCAGACGCCTACTCAGAGTTGCTAACATTGGGGAAAATAATCATGCGAGTAGTGGTAATATCTATATTATACTAGATTACATTTTTTTAAGTAGGCACTTAAGTATACTTTTGTTATGTACATTGACCTCGAAAATCGCATTTCAAAAAATATATATGGATACGTTTTCGAGATATATTTTTTTTTCGATTTGTCTTTGAGGTAGTTCGACTATTTGGGGCATTTCTCCAGTTACGATAGGGATAAATATTACATACATAGGTTTGCAGCTTCAACTTTAGTAGCTTCAATGCAATAAGCGGTTATATTCAAATATTTTGATCCAAATAAACGTTCTGTTGACGAGAAAAATAGAAATCATAAGAAAAAATAGTGTTTTACTTATATATATTACTATTTATAAGAGATAAAAATATTAACGGTAAAAATCTATGGATAAACGCAAAAGTTATGAGCGTTTATATGAAACGTAACAAAATCACAGTTTTTATTATTAACACATTGACGGCCACGTCGACCATATATGGGCGACACCACTTTGATCACTGTGCGCTCCGTCACCCAAATATATGCGACACGTTGTATTTCAGTTGAAGCCATGTCGGACAAATATGGTGGACACTCTATGCTATTACTGTAGTGTTGTAAAGCGTGGCCTCTGGCGAAACTTTTGGTATATTGGTTTTGGCCCTGCTCAAAAATTAAGAGAAATAACAACAATTTAGTTATTTTACTAATTTATTTTCTCAAACTATAATATAGTTACAAATATATGTTTTAAAACATAAAGTATACGTCAAAAATAAAGTTAATCAGATTTGTAGTGGTTTCCAAAGCACTCTAAACACATAAAAGTGGCATGATTGCAATTCGGGCAATATGTGTGTACTTTTTTTCCCTGTTTTTTAGCAGCAGTTCTTCCTTCCAGGTTTTTGTTCCTGCATAACACAAAGTACACATCCGGCGTAACTTTTTATTATTTTCATCCATTTTAGTTTTTAGAACATGAACATTACGACAATTGGGTTTGACGTGTTTTAATATTTTTTTTTGTAAATTTAGCAAGCTTGATGCTATTTCTTCTCGAAACCATCGTATTTTAGCTGATTTTCTAGTTGCTGTTTTATATACTACAAAAGCATTCACAAGTAAAATACCTACCAAATACTCTCTGCCTAGCTTCCGGTACCACTTTATACCCTTCCTCAGGGTCGTGGAACATGAACAAATTTGATCTGATAGATCAATACCAGCTTTCACTCTGTTGTACGCTAGTATGGCGATTGGCTTTTGTTTATTTTTACGTTTTCGATTAGTATTTGAAGCTCTGATGGTTGGTCAGCATTACATCCCCCGTCTGCTCCAGCATTTTCTTCCTCGTCGCCTGTAATATTTCTCAAGTGATGTGTTTAGTTGATAGAATTCTTACATCGCACAGTGGCCCATTTCACGAAAAACGCGGACAAAAATCGAAAAAATTAAGTTCGTAATTTCATGTTTAGTACCCCGTAATATGGTTGAGGTGACGATACTGTATATCGGTGCGGGTCCATAATGAATTGGGTCCTCATGTATCATGTGTAACACTGAGTAAAAGTTAGCCAACTGTGCAGCGCTATCGCCTAGTGGAAATCGCGGGAATTCACAGTGGTGTTTAAACAAGAATATCTTTTGTTCTAAGTGCTTGTTTTCATTTCGGCAAAATGGACAATATTGACGAAGGTTAGAAGAATATATTTCGTATGTTGTTAAATGTAATTAACATTTATAACGCGTTTAAAGATGGACGTAACATATTAATATTTACCGATAGTGTTTATTTTATAATTTTTGTTAAATTACTAAAATAGTAGTCAGATCGATCGAGATTGACGGTCTTCTTCTTTTTACAATAAAGTTTAGGACATTTTCAATCGATTTCATCAAAGTTTTCGTGCCACAAGGTGCCCCTGCAGTTTCTAAGTCAGTTTAAAAATATCACAGCAAGAATCGAAACAATTCAACAAAGTTCATGAGGTTATGTCATTGCCAGTCGATGAAACAAAATTTCAGTATGGTTTAGCCACGTTACACGCGTGAATACATTTTATGGAGCATTTTGTACATATAGGATATAAATTACACATTAAAAAATGGCAGGCGCGATCCGAGGCGGACAAAAAAGTGTGGAAATGAAGAAATCGGCAATTCAGAAAGGTTTCAAGATGCGACTTGAACTTGTTATCGACACCCGAAAAGTTGGCGGATTTGGAAATAGCAACGATGGCAACACAGCTAGGCGTTTTTTGCAAATTCTTCTGTGTCCGCCGAAATTCTGGATTTAGAACTAGAATTACTTCATCACGCTCACATAATACTTCAAGTCTTGTCTTGCGGTTTCGGTGTAAATGTAGCTATTTTCCAACATTATTGCAAAGAAACTGCAAAAATGATTGTCGAAAAGTTTCCGTGGTATTGCATGCCTACGTCAATTCACGAGGTGCTCATACATGGTCCTCGTATGGTCGAATGGGCACCATTTCCCATCGGAAAACTTTCGGAGGAAGCTCAAGAATCCCGAAATAAAGATATAAAAAAACTACCGAGAAAAAACTCCCGAAAGTCTTCCAGGGGAAGCACCATGACGGACGTAATGCACTGGTTGCTTGTTTCTTCAGATCCGCTAATTTCAAGTTTACGTCAAACACCGCCGAAGAAAAGCGAATCATTGTCAATCAAAGCGATTCGCCTTTTGCTTTCAGCATATGCAAAGGTGTCAGAAAATGAATCCTCGGACCAATCAGACGCGAGCTTAGAGATGATTCTTATATGAGTGACTGAATGATAGTATGAATTTAATATTTAAGTTTTATACCTTCATTGTGCAAATAAAAGGCTGCCATTTTGTATTTTGAAAAATTATATAAGATTCCTAATTTTCAACCTGGAAAAGCCTTATTTCTCAATTTTTGTTTTGGCCATACTATTTAAAAAAATTTTGGCCGCCATTTTGGACATTTTGGATTAAAAATATAATATATAAGATTCATAATAGGTGACCTTAAAAACCATTATATATCAATTTTTGTTTTAATCAGACTATTTTTCAAAATTTGTCCGCCATTTTGAAAAAATAATATCGGAAAAAATAATATCATATTCATAATCAGCGACCTTGGAAACCCTTATATACCAGCTTTTGTTTCAATCAGAATGATTTTTAGATTTTTGTCCGCGTTTTTCGGGTTATGGGCCACTGTGCATCGCGTGTATCCCGCTATTTTAGTACCACAATTCCATGTTGCTCTTCTTTCGCTATCATTTGGCCTCTATCTAGTTTAGCGTGTAAAAGTTATCGTGCCCTCAAAGTACCAACTACGTGAGTATTTTGGTGTAAAAAGGACAATGCTAATTCATAGCTCGTATAGAAGTTACCGACAAATAAAGTGCGACCTTGATTTAGAAGTCCTTGCGATAGCTCTTCGCAAACTCTTCTACCTAAACCAACCCTTTTTGTATAATTTTCAGATTTCCCTGCGTATATTTTGCTGGACCAAGTATATCCTTCAGTACAGCATAGCTTGAAAAGCTTTATCCCATATCTGTGAGCTTTATTAGGTATGTACTGTCGAAATACTAATCTACCTCTCCAAGGTATAAGGGTTTCATCAATAACGAAGTCTTCAGCTGGAATCATTATATCTTGAAACT
Source organism: Geotrupes spiniger (assembly GCA_959613385.1). Taxonomy (NCBI): domain Eukaryota; kingdom Metazoa; phylum Arthropoda; class Insecta; order Coleoptera; family Geotrupidae; genus Geotrupes; species Geotrupes spiniger. The sequence goes on from OY390739.1 coordinate 9,373,450, forward strand.
TCTTTTGCAATGCATCTACAAGAGGTTGTATTTTTCCTAGTCTAAATTCTTGGGGAATTTCTTCATTGTTTGAAAGGTGAATATTTGACAGCAATAATTCAAATCTATTACGATTATATTGTTGACCAATAGGATGGAATACTAATCTTACTAACCCCATCCATATAAGAAGCCTCAAAAACTTTTTTATCTCTTCACTATTAGTTAGAACCCATTTTTCATTCGACTTTTACTCTTAGTTTGATTATTATTCAATTTCTGTTCAGCGTATCTGTTTGTTTCCACTACGATAATATTTATAATTATCGTCAACAATTAAGGAGTAAGGCCACCATGCAACTTTAAAACATCGATTTTTTTTATTAGCTCACAACCTTCCTCAAACCCTCAAGAATAAGTAAAAAAAGTTTCGTAATTAGAAAAAATCTCGAACCGCTCGTTTGCGGAGACGCCTCGCGGTGCACCAAATGCATGTCGCGTTTTTCTCGAATCACTATTTTTTCAAATCTTGATCGAATGCCTTCCAATTATTTTCAGAGTAGCTTGAAACATATATAATCTACTAGACCACGTAGGGATTTCTTGATAAGTTGTGCACTTTTCTTTTTATAAACAATCGAATATGTAATTTTTTCATTAAAAAAACAACTTTCTATTCATATTCCCACCATTTTTCGGCAAATCGATATTTTCAAAATTCCCTACGTGGTCCAGTAATTCATGATATATATTGAAGGAAACTTCTTGAACTCTTTTTACTCTAGGTTCAAATTTGGGGGTACAGTGGGTTCGCCCGTTTTAGATCTCCAAGAAAACTCATCTTAGGAACCGCTCCCTGGAGCAGCCATTTTTCAGTCAAAAACTAAAAAAAAAAATTGTTTGCAGTCATAAACACTTCATGGAGTACTGCGTAAAGAGAATCCGAGAATCCTAAAATTTTCCTGCCCTAGCCATTAATGAAAACGCATCAAATGGAGTAATATCTTCCGCCACATCTATTTGTAAACCTGAGTTGCCAGTAAAAGTAAATGTTTTATGACGACCTTCGTAATCTGTCCATTTAACAATCTCTGGAACATCTGGAGACTGACTATCTAACTCCTCACTTTCCTCTTCTAGTTGCAGATCCTGAATTACTTCTTCAATATTTTCAACTACTTCATCCAAATCCTCATCGCTTAAATATTTTCTTTTAGCCATTTTCTACTACACTTTTCGCAAGACAACTTTACAAATAAAACGGTATCAATTATCACAAATTTACAACTAATAAAACAGAAATATAACCTAACATAATATATGGCCGACATGGCTCTGCAAGGAACAATATAACACGGTGGGCTACGTCAACCACATATGAGTGACATACAAAAAAATTATCTACGTTTCTAAGAACAAGAAAAATTACTTGTGGCTACCTAACTACTTATTTTGAACTTATTAACAATTTTTCGAAAAAAAATGGCGTGGTCGCGGGGTAATTTTTTTCAAAAAGGATCGTGGTAGTCAATGTGTTAATGTACTCGTATTTGAAAATTTGAAATAATAAATGTATGCAAATTACTGACATCAGGGATGAAACAATACAACTGTTTGGTTTTCAAAATATACGGGAAACGTAATAGGAGGCAGAACTAGTTCTAATGACCTAATATTTTATTAAAATATTACAATAAAAGTAATAAAATGCATAGATTTCATCGTTAATACATTTTTCTCTTCATGAAAGCTAAAGCTAACTGCGCCAAAATTACAATTTTTCTATTTTCCCGTCGAATTTTCAATTTTTAATTGTACCAAAAAGTCCATTTTTATAGTATATAGTATTTGCAGAAGATTTACCTTAATAGTCCAACTACCACCGAAATTGAATCGAAAATTTTTTTTGAAATTTAAACTCGAAAACTTATCCATAAAAAAATAATGTGCGTAAGAAAAATATTGTGGTACCGGCGTAATGAGCTCGGTGTCCTTCGAAGCTGAGTGATTTTTATTGTACATTGTTTGAACAGGACGATTTCAAAAAAGATTCAAATGTGCCCACGATGCTAGATACAACACTATAGTAATTTCATTGTAACAATTAGTCACCTAACGGATTAATTGTTGCAATGAAGTTACCATATTTGTATAGCACCCCTGTATGATTGCGTGTATATAAGACGAAGTCGTTACGTTGACGACGATAAATTCGGCTCATTCCTGATCTTCTTTCTTGCGAATATCGATATATATTCTGTTCATTCATGGGCTCTCGATGCAAGTTTAGAGTGCGTCTCAATCGCAGTGTATGTGGTTACAAATAATGTTTGATCTTGAAAAATGTCAGATATTTAGCCGCCAGTGGCGCCTCTAGCAGGGTTATTCATTGGCTTATATCCAATGTAATAAATACTCCGCATATTGGCACTAGATTGGTCGCTATTGTACTTTTGTTCGGGTAGTTGATTAAGATTATCTTTAGTCCTATGTATCATGAACCAAAATCACATGCAGAGTATATTTGAAATTCTCATTTGTACATTTGTGCGTTGGTGCTTTTAATGCAACCTATTAAAGTTGAAGTTTTTTTTCATTTGTTTTGATAATTGCACATGAATTAAAAACACAAATATATTTATTTAAACGTGTGAACTGGGGTTTGGTGTGGGGACGTAAACAAAACAAAACAATTATTTGCAGTCTTCGGAAGAAACAAGCGAGTCGTTAGATATAATTTAATCGTATGGCATACAAATGTTGATAAACAAACCAAGTAGAATCACGGACCACAAAGATTACTTGTCCACTGATGTTGATATTAATGATTTATGTAAGTGAGTGTAGGAGTTTTCATAATACCCAGGTTGCGTTTCTTTCAAATTCTACACAAATACTGTATTGGAAAAATAATCTATATGAGATTTTAGAACAAGCAAAATAATAATATTTTATTTTCTTATATCACAAGTTAAATTTGGGAGGATGTGATAGGAGCAAATTCTGTTGATCAGGGGTTCGAGGTGTTCATAGTGTTTAAAATATATCTTTGCCTTTGGAAAAGTGTAAAATTTGTTCACGTTGCAAACATTTCTGGTTTACAACTGGCAGACCAAAGTCATCTCGGACATTGAAAGAGTTATTTCGAAGCAAACAAGAATTATATGTATAAAAATGGTTTATATCTGCAATTAGGTTAGAAATATATAATGTCAAATTGTAAGAGAATGCCGGAAATAAAAGATTATTAATTGTTATGTTGTGGCTACAGCCAAAAAGCAGCAAAGTCATAACATAATCTCTGGAATACTACTGCAATGACGCCTTATAAAATTATGAATCATTTCAATCAATTCTATATCAATCTACGTCAGAATCTCATTAAAAATATTTAATACTGGACGTGGCATTGGAGTTGCGCATAATAAAAATGTTTGTCGATTTCTTCTAATGATATATTCAACATAATCATTACCATGAAAAACCAATTCTGTAGCAAATGACGAAATACGTGTCAATTTGTATAATAATAAGAAGTGGGGATTTTAATAGCTTCGTCCAGTATCTATTCTGTCAATAGTGTCTAAGGTAATTGACAGAGCTATCTCGAATAAGATACTTTCCTTCGTTACTGATTCAAAAATCCTTGCTAATGGCCAACATGATTTCCGTAAGAACTAATCTACCATGACTGCAATTTTAGAGCTTAGATAATAACCAAAGGTGTGAGATATTTATGGATGTTAGTAAAGTATGTGATCCTGATGACTTGCTTTGTGTTAAACTTTATTTCTATCGACTGAGGGCAAGGTTTATAGCTGGATAAAATCTTACCTGATAATTTGTAAGCATCGATGTAATTAAATCAGAAAGTCTCAATAAAAAAAACAACCTTTATTGGCATCATAATTTACATCTTAATATAACCAAGTCATTTCAACTTAATCTTATCTTTCCTCTTGCTCTCCCCTTTTCTTCCCTTGCTCCACTCCATCCACGTTCCTCCGTCATAGTCCCTTTTCTGTCCTGCCTCCCCGGTGATCTTTTAGTTTTGCTAGTATTTCAACTCCTTCTCCATTCTCATCACATTTTTTTCAATTTTTCCCTTCTTTCTCTCTTCCTCACTACATTCTACTCCCGCACACTTCTCCATGCAACGTCCCTAGACATTCACCCCGTTCTCGCAAAACACACACCTTCTGTACATCCATCCAGTATTTGTTTCCTGTCGCCTCACTCCCGCACCTAAACCTTGCAATAATACTTTCTTCTCTGCCTGCCCCCCCCCCCCCCCCCTCAAATATTGCGGCCTCCCTTTATATACAAATTTTCCTTCCTCCTCATTTCCCTTCTCTTTCCCGCACGTCCATCTGCCTCTATCTTTCCGCCATTTCTCTCTCCACTCCCTCTCCCTCCTCTATCCTTCTTTGTACTTCCCCCACCGATAACCTTGCCTTCTCATATAACCTCAGCCTGCTTTCTTCCCATTTCGATAGTCCTGTTCTTTTTTCTCATCTTTTCTGTAACTCCCTTAATGCCATCTTACCTATTCTCTGCTCTCCCCATCCCCACACCCTTTCTTCTTATTTCACTACCCTTCTTTCTGCCTCCACCGCCATCTTTTCCAATCGCGTCTCCCATAGCACTATATATTCTGGCGTTGATCTTTCCAGATGCCCTGTTCAATGCGCGCTCCATCATTCTCTCCACCTTCCTCTCCTTTTTCATTCCCCATATTTTCACCCCATACATGAATATACTCCTCACCCACACATCTCCCACAATAATGCATGTGGTGTACCACAGAGTTCAATATTCAGTACTTTATTGTTCCTAATTTTTGTAAACAATCTTCGAGAAGCATGAATGCTGAATGATCTAACAATTTTGATGACGAGAATATCTACTTGTATATCGACAATAAATTCGACGATACCATGAAAGTTTTACAAATTATGTTGGATAAATTTAATAATTTGTTTAAGACGAATAATTATGAGCGAAAACAAAACTGTCTTTATCTGTCTTACTCCAAGAACAAAAATGATGTAGCTATGATGAACCTAGGTACTTAATTAAATGTAAAATAATCAAACATTTTTAGACCTTCAAATTGATAATCCATTGAACCGGGAATCGCATGTAAATATATTATTTAAAAAACTAATTAATGTTAGTGTAAGTGAAACGAGGCTCCAATACCTTCATTCCAATTTGTTTATCAAAGTATTGTATGTATTCTTTAAATTTCCAAATGCGCATTCGAAAGTTATTTTCAATTCTACCAAGCAGTGCAATATAGTTTGGTACTTTCAATGGTATTTTCTGTGTCCCACAAAATTAAGGGATCTATTTATGTAAAATTCCATAGACCTAACGTTAATGATAAAATATCCGAGATTTCATGACAGCTTCGACTTATGTAATCAGTATTACAATAACACACGTAATTTTCAAATCTAATACCCAAATCTTCACATATCACAGGTAGATAGTAACACTATGTCACGTGTGCGAACGTTTTGCAAAATGCATTGTATTATACAGTACGTGCGGTTTTGAGATTCGCTAATATTTTACTTGCTATGATCCCAGTTTTTTAACTGGACGGTTTTGCCAGGAACTACGTCAACCCAACCCAATTCAAGGAAACCCAATCCAACTCAACCAAAAGCAGGGCACCATATGCAAAATACGAAAATTGAACCGGAAGAATTTCGTTCTGATTGGGTTGAGTTGAATTGGCTTGGTTTGGGTATGCCATAATATTTATATTTGTAGATCAATTAATTGAAGGAACTACTGCAAACCAAATAACATATGTAAATAGGCCTTGACATTTTACCACCGATTCTACCGAATGAAATACTGAGAAAATATAATTTCAACATAGACCACAGACCACCAAAAACCATACATATATATTTTAGAGAAAAGCATAAATGATAAAAGCCATCAAAACTATGTGAAAACAGTTTACCTTCCATGATGTCATTTCCGGAAAAATCGGAAGAATACAGGTATTTTCAGAGTTTACCGGAAATTACATCAATTTTCGTATTTTGCACGGAACGCCTGTACCTTTTTCGGTTCGGGTTGTGTTGGGTTGGGTTAACTTGGGTTGGGTATGGCATAATATTTTGTGGACATAGTAGTCTCAGTAATATGGTATTTAAGATACAGAAAAGGACTAAGCGGAATATGGCTGGGGCATGTAGACATATGTGTTGTCGCGATATTTTTAAAGCCCTTGTAGATATATGTATAGACATTTACGAAATTGTTGTTTGTTAAGGTTGATTATAGTGAATGCTGACACTAGGAATGCTGCAAATTTGCTATTTCCATCTCATAAATTATCCAAACTGGAAAGAAATCCGTCTTATGCTGGAATTAAAATTTATTGCCGCAAAATTAGAAAGCCATAGGTAACAAACGAATATTTAAAGAGCGACTAAAAATATATTTTTGATTATTTTATTAAGGTGCTTATTGTTATTATACTGTATGAGTATCTTGGTATCTTGCGTTGTATTTTCAGTTATATGTTTTAACACCGTGTCGTATGTATTTGTACTTGTACTAGTACTTGCACTAGTACTTGTACTTGTCCATTTGGATTAATAAAGATTATTATTATTATTATTATTCTATTGGTAAATATTTATAAGGATCAGTAACTGGAATATTTTAAATAGTTGCAAAATTAAATATTTCTGGTTCCAGGAAATGTTTATATAAATTTATATAAATTAATCATCATTTCTAATAGTATTTACAACTTAATTTCGCTCGAACTTAAGTCTTATTAACAATTCTTATTCATGAGAGAATAAAAATTAAATTTGTATGTCACATTTTACTCAGTATAGCTCGTACTGTTGGTAAGTGATCCTCTAAAACAGCCCATTGAAAGAACAGCGTAACAGATTTCTCAAGTCTAGGAGTATGTTTAATAATAAACGTAGCCTTCATAGACTACAATGTCCTTAAATCATATATAATCTAAGAAGCCTATACATTTTGCAATCAATGACATATATGTAACCTATCTATAAAATGAAAATTTATGAAGTCGAAAGTGGGAAATACGATATGTATAAAGTGTATGGAACATATGAAATCTAATCCTATGAAGTCTATGGAATAGAAATCCATGAAGGCTAGAAAGTACCTAGAAAATATAAAGCCTATAAAACCTACAAAGTCTGTGAGATCTGCGAAATTTACAAAGTTTATAAATTTTGTGAAATACGACTATAAACTATTAAATCTATGAAGCTGTGAAATTTATGCAAAGTGCGTAATCCGTGCTGTCTTGTGCTTGAATCATATATTACGAAATTTATGTGATCTCCTAAGTCCATGAATTCTATTGTGAAATCTATAAAATTATAAAATTAATGAAATATATGCGACGCATGGAATCTGTGAAACCATAACATTTTGTAAGTTTAAAAATTAAAAATTTAAATAAGGGGGAATATAGAACGAGATGGATATCAGATGGAGCTATTTAGTATATATGACTGTGGATAAGTTTTTGACAAATTTTTAAATATCCAGAAGGTGAACTATCTGCTTCAAACAATAAATTGTTTCCATTAAATATGGCTGTAGGGCGTCCAAATGACTTTTGGATCCTGTTACCAATACATCAAGGGCATCCGACAAAAAGAACAGTATTTTTTTGATTCATATAAAGGGTATTGGAAACTGGTTACAACTCATTTACATTTCCATATATACTACGTTGTTATATTTTACCATTTGTTTAAGCACCATCACTTACCATATTATTTACAAAGTCACCTGCTTATTAGTTTAATTATTATCTGCAAAATTTTAGTTATTTATTTTATTAAAATTGATTAGTAATCTAGAATAATTCGTTGTAGAGAGCTAAATCAAAGGTAAATCCAATCAATAATTTGTCGTTTATAATAATCTATTTTTTTGAAAATTAAGCTTCGAATAATTTTACGACCCACGGCCGACGAAAAACCGAGCAATAAAAATAATTCGAAGTCACTGCCGGTAGATTTATAAGTATCGATCACGACACGAGATAATAATCACTATCAATTTCACTTCACTCTAGGCTAATCGCAGACAACGTACTAATTCGCCATAATTGAGTTAATCATCAATTACCAGAGATCGTCTTAGTGCTCTTATACCTAGTGAATCTTGCCGGTGGTATGTGCGCCCCTACAGGAGGGCGGTGCTAGTCGACTCGACCAGACTGCGGATCGCCAGTCAAACTGCGTCCGCCGAGAAGAGTGTGTTTTCAGCTTCCACTCCTGAGTTGCGCGGACTCTTGCGACCGAAAGTTCCAGTTTGTTGTGTTTGGTGTGATCTCGCATTTTCGTAGCGCTCCGGTAATCGCGAACCGCATTAACGGTGTGGATATTCGGCGGTGATGTTGCGCACAAATGCGGACTTGAACTGATTGATTAATAATCGTCGTCTTACCACATTCGCTATAACTCGAGAAAAATGTACGCCCTATCGGTGTTATGTCTTTGCGCTTCTGCATTGGCGATGTCGGAAAACTTTCTAAAAATGTTCGCGGAACAACAAGTGTTATCGGATCCTTGTTACGACGACGACCGTCCACGGAAGTGCATTCCCGATTTTATTAACGCCGCTTTCGGTGCTCCGGTGAAAGCCTCGTCTACGTGCGGTTTGTCTTCCCCGACGCGTTACTGTGAACCAAACGAGCCCGGTGCCAATCCCCAGTGCCATGTATGCGACGATCGACAACCTCGTAACAAATTTCCATCTACATATCTTACCGATCTGAACAATCCCAACAACATCACTTGTTGGCGATCCGAACCTGTGGCCCCCGCCACGTCCATTAATTCACCGCCTGATAATGTGACTCTGGTGTTGAGCTTGGGAAAAAAGTACGAGTTGACTTACGTCAGTTTGCAATTTTGCCCGCACACCACGAAACCAGATTCTATTGCAATTTACAAAAGTATGGATTATGGCAAGTCATGGCAAGCCTTTCAATTTTATTCGAGCCAGTGTCGCAGGGTCTACGGAAGGGCGAATAGGGCGACAATAACTAAGGCCAACGAACAGGAAGCTCGTTGCACCGACGCTCATCGATACACCGGTGGTGATAATTTGTTGCACATGTCTAGAATCGCATTCAGTACACTCGAGGGGCGACCAAGTGCCATAGACATCGAGAATTCACCCGTTTTGCAAGATTGGGTAACAGCGACGGATATCAAAGTTGTCTTCAATCGCCTTAACATGCCCGTTGAAGACCTACCAGAAAATTTCGATGATATAATCGTGGAGGAGCACAAATACAACAAGCAATTGCAAGAAGACAATCAAACTAAAGATCCGTCGGTTCAATTGAACGAGATGCAAGTGATGGAGCCGGAGGACACCAAAAGCCCAACGGAAGACAACGTGGGCAGCAACGGGATAACGAACGGATACCATCAAATAACCCATCAATACGCCGTGGCCGATTTCGCCGTCGGCGGCCGCTGCAAGTGCAATGGACATGCCAGTCGATGCGTTATGGGACGCGATGGTCAATTGGCATGCGAATGCAAACATAACACCGCCGGTAGGGACTGCGAGCGATGCAAAGCGTTTCATTTCGATAGGCCCTGGGGGCGTGCCGTTGTCAGAGAAGCCAACGAATGCAAGGGTGAGTGTTTTATCGGGCATGTATTTTTAACAAGATCTCGTAATCCTCTACGTGAAATTTATGGACGCGCAAGTGATTCTCTCAAATTCATTTGAATAAATGATAAAAGGCCGGTTGGCACAGGACCAAATTCTTCCGCGCAAAAATATATTTTTGTGCATGTCTGAAGCTTGTATTTTCCCTTGTAATGTATGCTTGCGCTACGCTTGTAATATATACGTTAGACGCATCGTTAAGTTATGTCATTCGACTTAAAAATATACCATCATCTGGGCTGCTTAACTGGAGCTCAACTAATCTTCTTCACTTTGGATTGTGAGAAAAACGACGAACTGCGTTACATGCGTATCACCTTCGAACTTTTTCGTTCTATAATAATGTATCTACATACCACATTTTTAGACAGCGTTATTATAATTATTATTTGTTATAGGTAATCTTATGTTCTTTCAAATAGAAACTGCGATGAACACAATGATTTGATTTATATAAATAACTTATATAAAATATAATAATAATAAATAAGCGTAAATTACCAAAAACATCTAATTGTGTTCAAATACACTATCGGTCGGTTTTACATTTCATAAAAATTAAGAATTGGCACAAACATGTCGCCCAGTCGCAATCAGTAGTAATTTACGCATCGATAACGCCAGCACTCCTCTGGTGTGCAACTACGTTTAATTAAGCATTTAAATACCGCAACAGATAGTTTAATAAATAAAAATTCGCCACTCTAAATTGAATGAATGTATTCGTTTCAACGGGTTTTCTTAAATATAGAAACATATCACGTTTATGAGGAACAAAAAAAAATGAGGAACAAAAAAAATGGATATATTGATACTATATCAGCGGCTTGTAAATTTAACCATAAGGGCGATTACAGAATCGTAGATATTATAGGTATTTGAAGTAATCCGACGGGAATATAGGAGAAAATTATAAAATGTATCCACCCTGAGACGAGACAGTATGAGATTTTTGTGTCAGAAACCCTATTTTCGCTAGAATCGTCGATAATATGAACCAAGTACGCCAAATTTATGTTAACTTTATGATTTTAACAAGAATACCTAAATAATTTTCAGAAAAAAAAACTGTACTGACATACATGATCGAATTTTATATAATACAAGTGATTTAAGAATTGAAAAATGTTACCACAAATAAAATAAATAGAATATGAATATGAATGATAAAATTTAGTCCTATGTAATATTTTGGACATTTTATGTAAAAAAATGTATTTAGATATGACAACATGACAAGAACCTGGAATACGATTATAATTGTAGTTTTGTGCAAAATTTGGGGCATGGCGTCTAATAGAAATGCCTTTAGCAGTTAGTCCGAATATAATAAATTATAAATAATATAATGTTTCTTATGAATGATGCAAAATATTTATGTTGAAAAATTATGCCAGAAGTAAGCAGCGTGTTGGTTGGGTATAAATTCTAAATACAAAATTAGTTATGGGCAGACAAATGAAATATAATGCAGGGTGCAATCTTCACCATTTACGGAAAATTCATCGTGGGAAAATTTATCATCTGGAAAGTTCATTGTGGGAAAATTCATCGTGACAAGAGATATAGTGGGAAATTTAACCCAACTCAACTCAACCAATTCAACCCATCCCAATATAGTCCTGCCCTGCCTAAACCATTCAAAAACAGCCCAACCCAATTCAACCCAACGCAACCCAACCTAATCTATTTCAATCCAACTCAACTCAACCCGGCCCAAAACAACCAAACCCAATCCAATGCAAAAATAAACCCTTTCATAACAAATTATTATTGCAATTCTGATTTCTGATTCTGTACAATAAATCAGAAAAGGTACTAATAATGACAATATTTTTAGTGGTTGGTACAATTATTGTGCGGAGCACGTATAATAAGGCAATATCACTGCCTTGATGTGCTCCATGTTTCATGGCCAATTTTCTTTTATCCTGCTCTTAAATTCTCCTCTGTAGGAATTTAGTATAAGAAACAACAAAATGGCTTTAATGATGACCATATTAGCAACTTTTAAATTTAACCACTAAGGCAATTAGAGAATACTTAAATAATTTGCAACAAAAACTGTCCTGACATGCAAGATCAAATTTCATTTTTACGAATAATTTCAGAACTGAAAAATGCCACCACAAATAAAATAAATAGAATATGAAATGAGGATCATTTTAGAAGATAAAATTTGGGAAATTTTTTGTAAAAAAATGTATTTAGATATGAAAACATGAAACGAACCTGGAATACATTTAAAATTCTAGTTTTGTGAAAAATGTGGGTCCCTACATCTAAAAGAAAAGCCTTTTGTAGATAGTGCGAATATAATAACTGTTTAAAATTGTGCTAAAAGTAAGCAGCGAGGTGGTTGGGTATAAATTCTAAATCCAAAATTAGTTGTGGACAGACAAATGAAATGCAATGGCGCAGGGGCGCAATTCGTCGTGACAAAAGTTATCGTGGGAAAAAAGAAATTTAACCCAACTCAACTCAAACCACCCAACCCATCCCAACCTAACCCTGATTAACCCAGCCCAACCCAACACAACCGAACCCAACTAAAACCAACGCAACCCAACCCAACCCGACTCAAACCCACCCAACCCAATCCACTACAGAAAGTACTACTGAAATAAAAATACAGCTAACTAACCATATTTAAATATGACTTGAATTCCAATTAGGAATTATTGGTAGAAAATCTAAACGATACCGTAAACAAATGTGGAGTAAAATGAATATGTATCAGTCTCATCTGATTCAGAAATCAAAAAAAAATGAATATGATATTAACAACCGCAGTTTATATACCAATTAAGATAACTGTGTCCAATAATCAAAAGTGTACACAGTTAGACTATAGCATGTGTTGTCGTTGGACTTATCTCGGTAGATCGTGATATAGTTTACTTGGCGAACTGGCGCAATTTTCTGCATGATGTGCGTATCGATCTTCATAACCTGAAAATTAAAAATTGATGCATCACAATTAATAAAATTGGGTGAGTTGCCCTAAAGTCATATTAGTGTGACGTGAAGAGTAATAACTAAATATCAAAATTGTTAAATAGCAAAATAATTGCATGTAGGTTTGAAGTCTAACATAAATTTGTTGTACTCAAAATTAATTATACAGATTGGACGTTGTGTGCGCCAGATTTTATACGAACTTTGTAGGAACTCCGGTGGCAAAAAATAGCGAATTTGACAGAAAATCTTTTGTTGTAAAGTAGTGACGAAAACCACAAAGAAAATCGTAAAAATCGCAATAGGTATTAAAAGTCACATCGTCCACGAATTTGAAATAAAAACTAAAGTGTTACCTGTAATGAAACAATATAATATTGTGGTGTAGCACACACTTTCATAAAAAAATTAGCAACCAACATGTTGGCTTTCTTAGAAATAATAAAAAGTTGCCTACCATAAATATTTTTTGCCAAGGTGGGGTTTTCATTAAAAAATACAAGCATAACTAAGCATGTGTGTGTATAGTAATTTAGGTATGTACCATTGCACTTAATATAGGGAGCTATTTTTGTGTATATTTGAGGTGACTGTGTCACCTGCAATGGTACGGATGACAATGTTTCTAGTGGTTGGTACAATTATTGTGGGGATTATTATCTGCCTTGATGTGCTTCAGGTTGTATGGGAAATTTTATTTTATCCTGGTTTTAAATTACAATAAATAAAGAATTTATATAATTTTAAAGATTTCAAAATTAACCAACATGAACAATTGAACAAAAATTTGGTTAATATTTTTTTTTATTTCTAAGATGTAAACCAAAAATACGCCATGAACTTTTATTAAACAAGCTGGATTTGAATAAATGATAAAACTATGACTCTTGGACAGCATATGTTCTTCCTATCCTAGAAATCAACTCTGCCAAATGCTCATTGTCAACAATAACACGCAAGCAATAAAATTCAAAATTATAAGAAGTCTTTTATATTGGCGAAATGGTGAGTTCTTGTGGTTAATTTTGCATAAAAAAATAAGATCTAGGATGGGCTTCGAAGATTAGGTGGTTTCGTGCTGATATTGAGTGCCGTGAAACAATATCATCCAAGAATACAAACTATATTCTTCTTACAAAACCTGTTTAATAATTATTCATAGCTAATGTATTTATACAATTTTTATTGATCATATTTGATTATGGCTATTTATGGATCTTCGCTAATACTATTAGATGCGATTATTTGCGAGCTACTGCATTATGTGTTTGTCAATATTATATTTTACTTTGTTTACTCAGTCCTTGTCAAGAAATAGTTGGACTTTCTGATTGGTCAACACCTCCAGCGTTCCTGGTCTACGTCGTAGTAATTTTTCCGTATATTCTCGCATTGTACGTCTAATTGGATTTTGATTACAATAAACGTTACTGTTGGTTTTTTGCAGTTGATTGAGATGAGTTTTAATTCAAAGCTATCGTTACGTTGCATTGATTTGATAATTTTGAGAAGTTTCATAACACATCATTTTGATAATAATAATAATACATTTGATTTAACTGCATACATGTGATGAAGTGGCAGAATAAAAGGATAAAATAATTTAAATTTTTTTTTAATTAGTGCCCGATTAGGCTAAATATCACAAAACGTAATTTCAAATTTATTTTTTCTAGATGGGCAAAGTTCTGAAATGATTTCGCAGCATTACATCAGATCGGATTATATTGACTTCGATGAGACTAGCTTCAGTTCAGTTATCACTGGCCCTATTTTCGCTTTACATTCCTATCTTTGAGTTTTATTATTAATGGGACGTATTTGGTGATTTACAGAAAATTCTTCGTGGGAAAATTTTTTAACTCAACCCGACCCAAGTATAAAATTCACTAAATTGATTTTCATCTACTTTATCAATTTTATAGATTTATGGAATTATATATTCGTTGTGTACAAGTACAGGAGACCTGGAGACGTATTTCTTTCTAATTTGAAATTGAATTTTTAAATAGTCAGGACGAGATATGTCAGAGAGAATCGATTGATACCAATATGTAAAAATACATCAATATATACATAATATGTTATCCTTGATTTATTTAGAGACTTGTTTAAATCTCGTAGTATTACAATTTTCAATGCAAGTTTGCAAACTAATTTAAAAAATATCTATATCATCTGGATGCTACTAAGTGAATAATAAATTGTAACAGTTGCTAAAATAAAAAAAAATAGTCACAAAAAGCTACCAAAGTTATCTTTTCATAATTAATAAACGAATTTGATTATTAAAAAGTCATATAAGTGACTTGAATCTCTTAAACGCTAACTCGTATATAAAAAGTAACGCCATAGACTGTATTAATACCAACAACTCATTGTATTGTTTCGAGGGCGCTCCATATTATAAACGCAATGTGTTAGTTCTTTAACAGATTCGTCGATGAAATTAGACGCAACAAGAATTGTAAGTATTGGCTATTTTTAGTTTTATGAGTCATTCGCCCTCCTTATTACAATAGTCCTTTAAAGGGACGTGAATATCATCGAATAATAAATCAGTTTTATTATCAATGCTATTTAAATCATAAATAATACTCGAAGTAATCAACAGAAGGCGAGTATAACTCGTTAAGTCATAAATGATCAACCACGGCAATTAGTAGTATATATTAATGTTAGAGATTTGCATTTTAATTTTTTTTTCCAAAAGAAAATGAAAATCGAAGATTGCAAAAATATTTTAATTTTAATTTAATAGTTTTAAGGAGTAAACGCGATTACAAGAAAATATAATAATTACATACGCTTATAATTAGTAGTTTAGGGTTACCAACTTATAAGCTATACACTGTGGAATTGTTAGTCGATAGCTAGCCAATATCAATGCCAAAGTTATGAGAACGTATTTTTGTTATGAAAATTTTATTCCCAGTATAGTAACGGCGGCATTTTTGTGTCGAGCTTTTGCACCAAGATTGCAGGAAATAATTTAAGCTGATATTAGTATCTCCTTGACATTCTATCATAAAATGTAGGGCTTGAGAAAAAACGTTTGAAAGTGCGCGCGGGTGTTTAATTTAACCATTACCTATTTAAGTCTTTAAGAATTGCGTGTTTCCAACAGTTCCTTAAAAATCGCCGCATTACATAAAATAAACCAATTTCCGTGTGATTCGCACGTTTACTTCACGAACATAGATAGTTGTGTATGTGTGTCACACAGTTAGATCAATAGATAGATAGTTTGATTTGCCTTAGTGCGACATGGTATCGCAATTAATGAACATATAGGTTCAATGTCGCAATAAATTTGGAATTTTATATTAAATTCAAGACGGTGAACGTATGCGGTGTCGGTATTAAAAGCACAACTAATGAAAACTTATTCGAAACGCGGCTTTTTACGTAACGAAAGCCATCGCAATAAACTATGTTAGTCATATCCATGAAAAAATTTTAATTTATAATTTATGGTTTCGCTACCGGCTGTCAAGTAACCCAACGGTTCGTTATTTCGGTCAACCAGTCAAAAAAAAAACCACCGGATTGGGCGTTGTATTATTTATTATGCAATAATAATGCACTGCGTGTATACAGGACTAGAACGATAACTACTTGTTATATTTAATCTGTGAGCGAATGTGAAAAACAGAAAATGCTATCAATTTAATGTTGCATCGCTAAAACTTAATTGCATCGTCCATGTTGTTTGTTCCTTAATTAAGATGTTTTCCTTCACGATTACTGTATCGATAAACAGATACTAAAATCTAACGATACAATCAAGGATTTAGGTGTACTATTTGATCGTGGGCTAACCTTTATTAATCGTATCGCAGTCGCGTTGCGCAGTTACAGATACTTTATGAATTCTGACACAATTAAGTATCTGTACTGTTCCGTGGTTCTGAGTAGGTTGAAACATGCATATAATGGCATCCTCTCTACGTTTGTTATAAGCTAAGGATTGAAAATGAAAAACTTCTTAAATACCTCATTTTCAGAATGGTGAATATCCGCCTAAGAACGTTGATCACAATCTCCTTTTTTTGGAGTGATCACAGTTTAGTGTTCCTTGACACAAGTCGTGAAATCGCTAGTGATAATTTTTTGCATGTCCTACTGAATAACAGATTTGACTGTTCTGTATTACTGGAGAAAATTATCTTCACGAGTTCGGAATGTACCTGCTTATTTATTTATTTATTAAACATTTCGTAATACGTTCGCATTAGATTGTTTAATTCGTGCAGCAGATTACGTTTAGCGAATATCAAATTCTGGCAACAAGTATACATTATATTAAAAAGTTGCAAATGAATGAATCATATACCTAAACGGTACAGCGAACACATGTTTCGAAAAGAAGTTGATGTCATAACGAATGTTGTGGTACTAAAGTTTAAAGCCCGCAAGTAGTGAACTGTGTCGTGTACAAAGTGTCCGTGAAAAGCTGTAAAATTAGATAGAAATATCAAACTAAAAACACTACACTGTTGTGTAGTGCGAAACATCTACTATCCATAGAGATTACTACAAGGAAGATGTTATTATCGGCAAGAGCGTAATTAAGACGTAAGTTTTAATTTACACAAACCAAAATTCTTTTTTTTCTTTTTTTATCTTCCCAGCTTCTGTATCGCCAAGCGTGCCTCTTTTTTACGATTCCCACTCGATTTTTGTCAGCTGCCAGACAGGACCGGACTCGCAAAACGTTTACGAACAAATAAATATCCCTAACCAAATCCATACCGAGGCCTTCTCTAGTGTGTATAAGTTAGACACCTTGACGAGCCCCTGGGTGTGAAAAGAGTGTCCCTGTCATTTTTTTGTAATCCTCTGTTAATCACCTAACAATATTTAAAAATGACAAAAACCAGGAAAAAAACGAGAAGCGGCAAGAATGAGACTGAATCAAGCGAAAGCGAAGAAGAATGTGTTATCAAAAGAGATCAGAAGCATGTTAAAAAATCTACAAAAAGTCAATGGATTTTTTATCAGAAAACAAAGAATTTAAAAAAATGATAAAAGAGGGTAAGAAAGAAAGAGAAATATTGGAACAAAGAACACAAATACTAGAGAATATAATAGAAAAGACAGAAAGAGACAAAATCAAAAATAATATAATAATAACAGTAATAGAAAAACAGGAAAAAAATGAAAAAGTAAACAAAATCATAAAAGGTATGAATATAAACGTTGATAACGACCAAATAGTTAATTGTTGCAGAAAAGATATACATAACGAAAAAAGTCCTATAATTGTACAACTGCGATCAAATGAACAAAAACTAAACATCATAAAAACCAGAAAAGCAATAGGATCAATAAATACACAAGAATGTGCTTTAAAAGGAAAGAAGAACGACATATATATATATAAACGAACAGCTAACAACACAAACATCCAACTTGTTCTTCAGAGCAAGAGAACTTAAAAAAGAAAAAGGATACAAATATCTGTGGACAAGAGATGGAAACATATTCATCAGAAAAACAGACTCGAGTAAAAAAATAAAAATTAAAAACTATACAGACCTAGACGAAGTAATAACAGAATGAAAAACTCAAACAAACAGAAAATAAAGTAAATCTAAATACAATGCACACAATATACTTAGATAACATAAGAAGCATAAAAAATAAATTTACCGAAATTGAAGGAATAACAAAAATACATAACCCCACAATATTGGCACTAACTGAAACCTGGCTAACACCTGCAGAAGAACACCTCTACCAACTAATGAATTATAACGCAGAATACAACTCAAGAAAAACACGTGGAGGGGGAATAGCCTTATATATTAGAAAAGACGCACCATATGAAGTACTCACAAACACAACAATAAAAGAAATAGAGATATTAAAAATATTACTCACCACTGAGAAAATAGCCGTAACTTTAGTATACAAACCACCGAAAGTAACTATCGCCAATCTAAAACATGTACTAAAAAATAATATAACTAACAGGAAAAAAGACCACGTGATAGTTGGAGACTAATGCAATATTAACAGAAGTAAAACAAAAGCAAAAACCAAAACCAGAGTATAAAGCATATGAAACCACAAAAACTGACCATAAGAAGATATCACAAGAAATTAAAGATATAAAAATAGACGCAATAAATAACTATGAAGAGTTATCAAGGAAACTAGAACATAATAACAACAAATCAGACAAAAACAAAAATAAAAAGAAGAGAAGAGTGTCCCTGGATAAGCAATGAATTGCTAGAACACATTAAGTCAAGAAACAAACTATACGAAAGACATAGAAAAAATCCAAACAACGAAATATTAAAAATAACTTACGACAAAATAAAAAAAGCTACTACCATAATAATTAAACACACAAAACAGGAATACTACAAAGGAGAATTTGAGAAATGTAAAGGAAATGCAAGAAAAATTTGGAATGTAATAAAGAAGCAGTTGAACCAAAAGCAGCAACGCAAGAATGAAATTGAAGAAATAGAAAGAGAAAATAAAACCAAAACAAGAAATGTAAAAGAAATAGTAAAAGAAGTCAACTACTACTTCGCAAATATAGGACAAAAACTGGCCGAAAAACAAATTGCGGAATCAAATATAAAACACCAAACAAAGAAAACAAAAAGACAATTTGAAACAGCAAAATTTGAGCTAACCAATGATGACGAAATAAGCAAAGTAATACAAGAAATGAAAACTAACAAAGCACCCGGATTCGACAAAATAACAAATAATCTAATAAAAGAAAACAGAACAACATTAACACCGATAATTGTGAAACTGACTAACAAAGTACTAGAAGAAGGAATATATCTCGATTATCTAAAAAGAGCCACAATTATACCGATATACAAAAAAGGAGACAAAACAAAAACTGAAAATTATAGACCAATATCGATGCTATCTACGATAAACAAGATACTAGAAAAAGTAATACAAAAAAGAATAACACAGCGTATAAATAACAATGACATAATTAATCAAGAACAGTATGCATTCCAATTACAATCCGACACAACATCAGCGACATACGATCTTGTTCAACTAATAAAAACAAAACTAGATCAAAATGAATTAGTAATAGGTATATTTATAGACATGAAAAAGGCTTTCGACACAATATCAAAAACAAAGTTAATTGAAAAACTAGAGGCGTTGGGAATACGAGACAAAAATTTAAACCTAATACGAACCTACATTACCGATCGACCACAAACAACAGAAATGAAAGGAATAGAGAGTAGCCCCCAATATGCAGAGTACGGAATACATCAAGGAGGAAATCTACCGCCAACTCTATACATACTATATACGAACGACCTATTCGAAATTAAGTTAAATGGAAAATTGTATGGCTATGCCGACGACACCAGCATAATATATTCCAGCAAGCGTAAACAAGATATACAGATGCAAATTAATGACGATCTAAAGCAAATTGAATCATGGATGTACAACAACCTACTCACCATAAATGAACATAAAACCGAATATATAATCTTCAGTAACAAGAAACAACGAATGGAAATGGACATAAAAATTAAAGGAAACACGATTAAACAAGTAGATAGAGCAGAGTATCTAGGATTAACACTACAGTATAATCTGAAATGGGACAATCACGTCAAGAAAATAATAACAAAAAACACAAAAACAATAGCAACAGTAACAAAAATCCGAAACATATTACCAGAATCCTGGAGAAGACAAATGACCATGCTCTTTTCTCCTCAAATGTTAATTACCTAATTAACATATGGGGAGACACAAGCTAAGCAAACTTATCCAAACTACAACGACAACAAAACATAATACTTAAAATATTATATACCTTAAACCGAAGAACACCCTCTACAGAAATATACCAAAAAAAACACAGGAAATTGATATAAAAAAATTAATAACTCTAAATAACCTCTTAATGATATATAAAATAGAGCACGGCAAAATGAAAATAAATCTAAAATTAAAAAGAAGTAAAGAAATTCATAACCATAAAATAAGGAGAATATCATACATCAGAACACAAAAGTTTAAAACTACATGATTCACGCAGACACTAACAACAGAAATGATCAGAAAATACAACCAAATTGAACAAGACATAAGAAACATAAAATATAAAAACCTTAAACTAAAAATCAGAAACCAATTACTAAACGAACAACTAAAATAAACATCACCAAAATTTAAACATCACCAAGACATAAACATCACAGAAAACTCATGTACCCTCGATACCGATAGCCCGAAATGGAAGCATCCATGAATCCCGGTGCGACGAAAGAGGGAAGAAGAAACATTTATATGTGTATGTATATGTTTTTGTATATTATACGTATGCAATGAATAAACACTTGAAACATTAAATATTTGTTTATAGCAAAAGTGAAATGTGTACAATTGTAAAAGAAGTTCTACAATAAGCTGTCAAAATTTAAATGTATTTGAAATGATTTAAGCGGGTTAAAATATAATTATTATAAATATAAATATTATAAATGTAACTTAAATGCAAATTGTAAGAAACATAATCGAATTTCGTTTAGGAGTAACAGAAAGATAGAACTAAATCATGTGATTCATTTTTACCAATGAAAGTGGACGAATTCAAACGTATGTTATATATACAAAAGCTTGCGAGAAAGGATAGTGTGAACAGCGTTGTGTCTGTGTCGATGGACCTCATGAAAACTATGACCTAAACGTAATTATCGCACAGTATTTTATAAAGACCAGTGAAAGCTAACTTCAAAAGTTGGATAATAAATACTAAAAGAACTATTAAAATATTACATGTAGTAGATTGCTTAATCCTTGTTTAAACAAGTTCTATTTTCAACGTTAATACTGTTCCGTCCACACGCATTAATATTAGTCTATGGAATTAATGAAATAAATATACATTTTCTATTATTCAGAAGTTAATGACCGCTATCGCTTCGTTATCCAACTTCAAGCAAAAAAGTGCAAGTGGAAATAATTACTAGAAACTATAAACGCAAACAAATAGTACATCCAATTTCATCTAATATTAAACGCACTGAGTTTCAAAACATTTGCCACCAAACTCGCCAGGTTTAATTATATCATCTACTTTCGTAATTAAAACGTCACAACAGAACCTATCAAAATAATTTGTCACCCAACGTGGCAGGTTGGTTTCATAACAACCTTTATAACCGGCTTTAATTAAACGTGCCAATTTCGTAACAATTTGTTTTAAATATTAATGCTCTGATCTCTGGTAATGATCATCGTTGGATCTAACCATTATTTACGTTGGCAGTCAGATCGATATAAGATATAATTATTGATGCCAAGGCATATTTTATGTACGATTTATACATAATGGCCATTAGTAATATTGTTGGATAAAGATGCTTACAGATCATTGAAGTTTTTTTTTCTGGACATATGACATTTTATTACACGCATCTATGTGTTTGGTATTTATACGCAAGTGTTGAATTTGAGAGCACCCACATTTCTTTAATCGGTTCTGTAGAATCAGTAGCTCATACACGTTGAATAGTGCCAGTTTTCTAGTCGCATGTATTTTCTTCCCATTTTGTGACGTTACTTGCGATTATTGTTAACCTCTTGACAATTGAACATTCGTGGGCATTTTGGACAGCATTTTTTTTTCAACATACATTGTGGCATCGATCTTACACAACGAATTACCTTCGCCAACGGCAAATTCTGACGAGCATTCAACCATCACGGGACGCAAAGTTTCGTAGCGTGTAGAAGTGCCTTAACTTCTCGAATTCGACGACGTGCATAATTCGTAACTTTACAACTCTATATAATTACAACATGGGATCAAGTTGATGAATTTTGCGCGAGGCTGATGTACAGGTGGAAAAGCACGTATTTATTATAGTCAAACTTAAAGCTGATCTTATTGACTTCAATTAACCGAGTATCGTATTAAATTTAAATTTTGTTTATTAACAGCCTTAACGCTGTTTGTTGACATTGCAATTGATTGTTTGAAATTTGTTAATTAATTAAGTATCGCATAGAATGTTTTTCAGTTTTGGTGTCTTCATGCTTTGTAGTTTTTTGTTTCATTGGGATTGGTTCTTGGGCGTCAAACAAAACAGGTTACAGTTTTTAATAATTGTTAAGGTATCATATTGAAAGATCTTTGAAGTAAGAATTAAAATTGGTAAAATTACTAAATGTGAACAAGTATTAAATGCAATAAACTGGTGAAACTGGATTAGTGGAAGGTGAGGATACTACGCTCACTTAATATCTATCCCTAAAAATTTATAAACATTGAAAGAAAATCCAATTTCTGCAACAAACTTAAGAAACTTTAGTCTACACTTTAGCCGGTACATACAAGAAAAAAACTTGAAGCTATTTCTCAAAGGAAAATATATTTTAACATATGCAATGAGCAGCATTTGCGTGAGGTTTGAGGTCACAAATAAAGTTTTTTGGTTTTGAAACGCCACTGCAGTCTCGATAAACCCCTTTCCTCAAGTTGTGCGCCGATACAATATCTCTTGATCTTTCCCAAACTCATTGCAAATAATTCAGCATTCATGTGGATCTGCATCAGCAAATTCACCATCAAAACACAACACATTATTTTCATGTATGCTTTCATCGTCAGAAGATGAGGAGTCTTGTCTAACTATCTTTCATTTGATTCTTTATATAATTTACGGCTCTGGTTGATGTTTTAGTGGGTAAATATTTTTCGATATTATTTCGGCAGGTCGTCTCTCTTTCCCCTCCAATACTGTCTTAAATGCCGTTGAAGTTAAAATTTCAGAGCACTGTTTCTCCTTGGTAGCCCTTGTCTAAATGATATGTCGCAGTTTTCTTTGTTTACTACATTTGCTTGTTCTTGATGCACGCTTTCATTTACCGGATCAGTATGGGGAACTGGAGAGCACTGCATTGCGTGAGCAAAACAATTTAATTAATAAAATATTGGATGCAAGGAAATCTTCTTCAATTAAAATCATTAGGATCAGTGGGATAGATTCACGTCACGTTAAAGCTTTCTCTGTTGTAGCTATACGTGTATAAGCTTTCCTGAAAAGGGTGGTATGCAGTAATTTATTGATATTGCATAAATTTTTTGAAAATTCTTGACGATGCCTTTAGTTGTCCAAAAACCGCCACGTCTAGTGGCTGCATTGTATAGGACGTTTGACTACTGTGATTATCCAGTGTAAGAAGAACTGGTTCTTCTATGGATGAATCAACTGCTTTTTGAATATGTTTAATCCGCTCCATACATAACTATATGTATATATATGTATATATATATATATATATATATATATATATATATATATATATATGTATATATAACTCATGCATTGTCGAATGTAAATGAACATGGGTGGGATATATGCTCCAGAAGTGTTGATTGCATAATAGACGGCATGATTATTACCACGTTGCCAACTAATTAAAACGCCAACCTGTTGTTGTCCTTTTCGGGATAGTGTGCTCCAAGGATTGTGTACTGTCGAAATCCCAGTTTCGTCCATATTAAATATTCGTCATCTTCTCTATTAAAAGTTTTGACTCATTTACATTTACACTGGTTGCTTCAAGTTTTCTTAAATTTATATTGGGATTCCATTTAAGAAAACCATACATCTAGCATGCCCCAAAGAGTTTAATGAAACGGTGGTTAATGATATTTTTTCAGCGTACTCATACGTAACACACCCTACCTTAATTTTGATTGAAATTGTGTTACTAATTCATATTCTTGGAATCTCGTCAGCATCCTAATTTAGTAGGAACTGTGCAATTTCCAGTTCGTATTCGGTGCCCGGGAATACCATGTCGTTTGCTAGCACCTCAAATTCCATTTTGAACCGCTTGTTAGGCTTCCTGCATTGCTTCAGCTGACTGTGAGGCTTTGTGGTGGTTCTTTTTCTTTGACGATGCATCTAAATAGATATAAGAAATTCTGTTACAAACCATAAAGGGGAATGCCGGGCACTCCGGGGTCGTGATGCCTTAGTGAGCGGCATAGCCCCTTAACAGTTATTTATGGTTCATAACCTGCAAAATATTTGCAGCATGTTTTATTTAAAATGAATTATGTGCACGCAAACCGCACTAAAAAGGATATTAGTGTATGCTCACACCATTTTAATGCAACAAAAAATGCATTATTTAAAATCAAGTATTTATTAGTACAAATTTACACTGAAATATTACCCAAGGTATCTTCTACTATAAAACCTCAGTTAGTGGCAAATTGAAATTTTTTGACTTACTTCATATATTTTTAGTTTTTACTCTTATAATTATTGTGCAATTTGGAGGATTTATTATGTGCCGTATACAAAGTACATTAAGAGCTAATAGCGATGTTGTCGACATGGTGTTAAATAAATATAATAAAACCATTATCCGAAGACTAACTCTATACAAATTAAAATGTTATGAGCAGGAAATGGCGTAGGAAGCACGAAGAGCTCCAATGAACATCAAAGTTACAACCAAACTGTCCCACCAGTTGTTCCACTAATTCTAATTCCCATACAAATTCAGAACCAACAAGTAATGCCCCAACCATCAATGAACATAACATTAAAACGCCAAACATTGACACCCAATAATTCGTACAAGCGCAGAGAGTTAACGTACAACATTTATCACAAATATCAATTTAGCTTCGTCATGTACAAGAGATAGAAATCAAAGCGTAACTTGTACTAGCGATGGAAAGGACTCACACAAGACGCCGACAATAAACCACGACGAACAAAAAGAAGAAAAACTCAAACAGCGAAACGAAATAATATCACCAAACTAACAGAAAACTAAGCCCTGCCGAATGAAGAACACAACGAATACAATGATAGTAGGATTAAAATTGTTTTCAAACCTACATTTGTGTATGATGTCATGAGCTATCCACACATGACAACTCACCTAAAATATTAGGTGGATCGGAAAGTAATGTCGATATTCGATTGCCATCTATCCGCTCATTTTCTACTACAAAATCGTGTTAAAGATATTTTAAGGTTACAGTGACTTGTTTAATTCTTAAAGTTTCCTTTGCAATTTGTGGTTAAATAGCCAGCCAAATACCAGATGAGGTACATATCCGGCACTGTATGCTTTCTGAATTTCGCAAGGGTAGTAACAGTTGCTACCAAAAACATTTGCGATGCTTATCCAAATGCATTAGACGTTCGTAAATGCCAAAGGTGGTTTCCTAAGTTCAAATCGGGTAATTTTGATCTTTCCGACTCGTATCGATCAGGAAGACCAACAACTTTAGACAATAACATGTTGAGGGGGGAAGTGGAAAAAAATCCATGTCAGACGATTGAGGAAATGTCAAATACTCTTAACCAACCTTGGGTGACCATTCAAGAAAATTTTCATCAGACTGGTGAAGTAAGGAGAGAAGATGTTTGGGTTCCGCATAATTTGTCCGAGGAAAATAAAGCTAACCGATCCATCATATGCAAATGATTGCTTCACCGGCACAATACAGAAGAATTTTTTGATCGCTTAATCACTGCAGTTGAAACATGGGTTCTGTATTATATTCCAAAACGCAAAAGGCACTGGCCACAACATTTTCTAAGTGGCAAAAAAATGTCAAAAATCAATTAACTTTTATCGATCCGCCATTGAACATTTGCACACTAGATGGCGAAATGTTGTTGATAACGAGGGTGATTACGTCATTGACTGAAAATAAAAACTTTTTAAAATTTTATGTTTTTGAATGTAATGTAAAAAACAACATTACTTTGTTACCCCTATTATTTAGCTGAAACATAAACATGCAATACCACAATAATGACAAACAACTTAATAAAAATAGACGTTAGAACTTTATTATGTTATATGAAAGAAAGTAAAATCATTTTTCACTCTTAGCAACCAAAATTTCATATAAAAGTTGTTTAATATCAATATCTTTAATTTTTGTAAGAATAAATTTTTCGATAACATGTGCCGTTTTCGAGATATGGAAAAATGTGATAAGAGTAAACCATCACTTCCGGTTGAGATATTGCTTTCAAAATAGGGCACACAGACGTCATTACGAAAATAGTCAGAATCGATTCAGGGGACCTCAATACGCGTATATCCGTCAAAATCTCGAGTTCGAAAATTTTCATGATTACTATACTTTCTTATACATAAATTATAAGAAAATAAAAAACATATGAGGTTAACGAATAATAAATTAATATGTAATTTATTTTAAATAGTAATTTGTCATAACCGATGAAGAGACAATCTTAACTTCTAATTGTCGCCGACACACATATCAAAAACTCGATAATTACTTCCCCGAAAAAATGCAAAGATAACGTCGCTTAGGTGCAATGGGCAGTTTCGCGCCAAAAAAGTGATTATGCAGTCGACGGTGACTCACAATGCGACGCTTCTTGTCTCAGTTTTGAAGGAGCGTTACAAGTTTTCGGACGTTTGTTTCACGTTGCATTGAAATGTAACTTTCGTATTTTCGCGTCGATAAATAATCAGACACACGTTAAACGCGACAGTTTGGTGAGTGCACAACGCGTTTCTGTTTCTCGTTAAATTAAATCGCAATTTAACGATTCATTGATAAGCTGAGAAACTTTAGTTTGGTGAACGGACTTTTTGGATGGCGGCGTCGGTCTTGCATCATGTCGGAGGAGGCGAATGTTAAGGTGAGCTCTTCAATTTCTTAAATCGCGGATTTTACGAGTACGCGGAAATTTACCTTGCGTCAACGTCGTCGAAATAATCAACACCGACAGATGTAGGTCCAAATCGGAACTAAATCACACTGGGAGTGGAAATAACGGTCTTATTATTAATGGCATGCATGTCATGGAAAAATTGAGTTGTTTCACTCCGTAACAAGAAATCTAATAATTAAGAATTTAAGTCTTTATAATCTTGGGTTTAATAGGATTCGTCCAAAAATTGATTCAAACATGAAATATAAATTTCGTACAAGTTGCAAACTTTTTTAGTTGCGCGTATATTGGCGCTTTTGGTGGTAGTTTTTCAAAGGGTGTGAAAATCGTAAGTTTAAATTTCGTACCTCTAGCTTGCATCGTTTGGGCGGTAGAGCGCGCACAGACACACAGGCAGACACACAGACCACCAACGATTATTTTAGTAAGGTTTCAAACACGTAGCCTTTTCTTAAATCGGTCGTGCATTTCGTATGAAACTGGGCATATGAAATTAAAAGCAACTGTACTGCACTAGTGCTAGTTTGGACGATCGATACAATAGCGTTAAAAATTCATCAACACAATTTGCGTTTCCTCGGGAACCTTGAAAATATATAAACAACATGCATTTGGAAATTAAACTATTAAATGGAAAAATAAAAGCAAAGGCACGTGATCCCACGTTCACATCAAATGATGACATGAAGACAAAAATTAAAGAAATTATCAAAGATTACATGAACAATCTAAGCCGATACGATAACAATATACCTATGGAAACATAACAAAAATACTAAAACCAAAAGACACTACTCCACCAATAGGAAAAACAACCTCAGTCATTAGCCCTTGGGCACGAAGTGAATAATAAAAGGTCGCTATCTTTTCAGAACACCACATGGCAACGAAATAGAAGAATTTTTATAGAGAACTACATAAACTCGACAAATGCTGAAACTCACTAGCCGAAAATAAATTAGAGATTAGTAAAATGAACGTAAAAAAATTCCTGTTCTGACCAAATAACCGTAAATATGCTCAAAGACAAACATCTTAAATATTTTTATGTTTTCTAGCCAATAACTCAATTTCAGTATAACATATAAGATAAAAATCTTAAATATTTGAACATATATGTTATACTGAGATTGAGTTATTGGCTAGAAAATATAAAATCATCTCAGATAACAACTATAACAAATAATAAATAGTGTTATACTGAGATTGAATTATTGGCCAAAAAATATAAAATCATCGCAAATAATAACTATAGCAAAACTTGGTAAAGACCCAAGAGTTATCGTAAAATTAAGGAAGTTGTGAATACAGGCGAATTGAGACTGATGTGTGATGTATGATGAATAAAAGCACTATAAGCAGGTGGATAACGTAAAGCAGTATTTTTTAATATGAACCAAACTTTTGATGGGGTATGGTACAATGGCTTATTGTACAAACTAAAACAAGTATATCCACGTCCATATTATACTATGGAATATTAAATATTATATAACAAACATATATAACAAACACATATAACAATCCAACTAATTAACTGGCTGACAGGAAGAACATCGCAAGGAGAATGGGCAATAAAGCCCTGCTATATAGAACGATAATAATTCTAATATCGACATACAGAATTGAGCTTTGATGTAACCCTAACCCAATCCAACCCAACCCAACATAAAGTCTACCTGGAGCCACCATGTTTTAGTACATAATACATAGTGTCTCTACTAATGGTGAAAAGATCATGTTTCTTCAATGCCACAACAGTTTTGCTAAAAATTGACCATTATTGCTAAATCCGTGACCTCAATAATTATTGTTACTTATAAATTTAATCTAGCTCGTGATATTATTATCGCACCTCCACTGTTCCAGACATGAAGTCCGTCACGTGTCCTTTTTTATTTATTTTGTAATAAATTTTCAGTGAATTAGTAATACCATTCGGTTTTTAACGCTGGAGTTTTTGAAAACGTTATAAGGACAGTTTAGTGCCATTTGTGCTTTCATATATTTTTTAAGCGTGTCATAAATTTTCTTGGCTTATAACAAACTAATATTATATTTAAAAATATTACTAGCAAGGATTCTCTACTACATAATTTAATCAATTGGTGGAGATGTTTGATAAATTTCGTCAGTAGAATATGTGAGTGTGAGTAAGTGAGAGTATCAAAAAATGTAAAAAAAAAAATTCATGATGAAAATTTCAATTGTACCCATTGTTATCTTCATGTACATAAAATATGCATAGCTACCAGTATAAGTTATATGTTGCCAATAATAAGAAATGACTACTATACGTGCAAGTTTAAAAGAATCCAATGTCACCAACCGTCAAACTATGAACTATTTTTGATTTCCTGAAAATTTTTGTCATGGCTAACGACCTTAAGTTATACCACCATACTGTTCGTTCTTACTAAATACGTATTATACACTTTTTGATAATTATTACATAAAATTAAATATACTGTTTGTTCTCTGAGAAATAATCCATGAACAAATTAACGTTTAACGTCATTCATATTAATATTTTCAATAAATGCATATATAATTCTTTTCAATAATCTAGCTACTAAATAAATATTCCTCGCTGTTTTCTCTACGACTCGTACAGTGTTATAAATAAATTCCTCACCGTTTCCAGAATTTCAACATTTTTTTAATAAATATCGTAAAATATCATTTGTATTCCAGGCTATTAAACATGTTCGCATTTTGTAACGCCTCGCATTACACGAGAGTCAGAATATAATTGCCCGGACTCAAATATATCAAAGACTGAATTCTCGTTCAGTTCGTGGCCAACAAATGTATCTTTGTATTTACGTTTTAATTTTATTGTTGGAACACGCAGCTGATGCTGATACTGGGTATGTCTCTTTCTTGCATTTTAACCTGCACCACAAAGCTAATACGTTTTCCTGGATGCACATTTTAATTGGAGATATTTGAACCGTTTGATGGTAGGATAAATAGAAAATGTTCAAAGTTGAAACATAATATATTATTGACTTGTTTCATATGAAAAGAAAAAAATGCCCCTTTTCAAAAAGGCAAAATTTTCTGATACCTGCAACAAAATAACAATCACGTCGTAGTGTGGTGTTGTTTATTTAATTTTATTTGCAAATGAATCATGTCATTTGGGCGAACCTGATTGATTTTACTTAAAATTTTTGATTGATTTTGTTAGTTTCGTCTTATGAATCGCCTACAATTTTTGTTTTTTATTAATTTTTGATATTAGATTACGAAATAATAATAATCACGTTATGAACGAAAATTGAACGGCCGATGTAAATAAAATAAAAAAATATATATAAATAAAAGTAGATGTACTCTTTATTATTATCACGAAAACGAAAATTTGAGTTCAGAACTTCGCATCGCAAGGGTTCCGATAGCCGTGTCGATGTTGACCCAGCAAATGTACGGTGTGTAGTAGAACATGATGGCTAGATTTTGTATGCTTGTAGTTAGACAATGGCTGTACCTAATTGAAAACTGGAAAGCTTAATTTAATGTAGATCGATATCGTCTCAATATACAAGAACCTTTAATAATTTTTATAAATTTAATTAAATCTTTTTTCTGGTTTTGCAATTTCGTGTCGTGAAGTAAGTAGAGTAAGATCTATTTCTCATATTAGTTTCACAATAAATTGAAAGCCTAGAGCCGAGATTTTAAAGCTTTATATACAACGATTTTTCTTCATAAATTAATAAAGTACAATACATATACAAATCGAACAAAACAATTATCACAAATATATTATAATTTATTGCGTTACGGTAGTGGCAACAGTAACACGTGTACTATTTGTCGAATAACAGTAATTGATTGTCAAATTTAACGTTGTTTGTTCCAAAGTCACTACCTCATGTACCAGGGAGTCCGTGGAGACATTGTCTCTAAGAGTAATGGGTGTGTACAGACAAATAAATCGTAAAACAAAATGCATATACATACGCAAATGAATATGTAAGCGGCACGAACACACCACTCCGCGGTGTAGTTTTGCAACCGCTGTTCATTTTCCTGTCAATATTGATGTAGATTTATAAACTCAGCTGTATTTGCGAATATAATTGTGCTAATTTTCCGCCGCATTAATCTACATGAAAGACGTAATCTACTTTTGCATCTGCCACGGGATTATTTAAGACCCGCCGAAGCGTTATAAAAACGCGCGATGCTAAATCTCGGCTGTCTGACTCAATTTTTACGATACATTTATTATATTTACGTCGATGACGTGCACGTAAGCGATTTAATCGATTTTTTGAAGTGGCGAAGAGCAGTAAATGTTGAGCGTTTCATGTTTATTTATCGACTTGCTGGTCTAGTGATTTCGGTCGCCCGCTAGGAATCCAAAGGTCCAGGGTTCAAATCCCAACCCGATCGTTGATATTTTCTTAGGAGAATTAATTCGCAATATCTGCGCCTCGAAAGGAATCTTGTATTACAGTCGTTTGGCAATATTAGAAATTGTGTAGGCGCACATATATAATTCAAATAGTGTCAAGTACCTTATATTATATTACTTGTAATTTATTTATCATTTCTTGAGAGTTCAGAGATCATAGAAGTTAAATAAATTTATGTGATGCAATTAGTTATTATGATTTATGAAAATTATTATAAGTTTATTGAATAGATGGAAATAATTAGGGAAAACAATTTAAACAATTTTGAATATAGAAGAATGGAAATGAACACGGCTCACTGGCAACCACCGAGAATAAATAAAGTAAAATGAACATTAATTTTGTTTTCAATTTGGTTTGTTCGTATACATTTGACGAATTTATAAACTGATGTAAGTAGCACAAACAAAGAAACGTACTGTATCACGTCTTTATTTAATATACCGTGGTATACGTTTTGAAAATACAAGGCACATAACCCTTAAAATAAAATCGATATTGAATTTTGAATACTTCGATTACATAAATACTTTAGTTATGGAGATTTATAGTAATATAATTCGAAAACGATATAGATATAGCTAGAACAAAGTATTAGATCATTGTTTTAAATCAATTTTAAGGAACTGGATGTCAATTAATATCAGAATTAAATATTTATGTATACAGGGTTTAAAAAAAATGTCACAAACTTTGAGGGCTGATAGTATGGCCCAAAGTATGCCGAAAAATCGTAATGAACATACGAAACATTTTGCGTTTACACCATTTACACCACGTCTAGGTAGCATGGACTTTCGAACTCTTTCGAAAAGACCTACAGTGATTCGGATTCGGTGGCATCCTTGATATACTCGTTGCTTCGGGAGATCATTTGCAAATCTTTTAAAGAAACATATTCATAAACAACTAAGAAAAACTGAACTAGACAGCAAATTATACAAACAACAAAGGACGATAAAAGTAAATTATTTGGTCTATCTACCCTATCAGATGTAAGACATTATGAAGTTAAGTTGATCTTCTTACATATTTCTCACCATCTCTTTCTGTCATTTATCGCCTGCTGTGTATTCTCCCAGTTTTCTCCCCTCTTTGTTAGAGCTAACCTTTCATCCACTAACCATGTTCTTCTCGGTCTTCCTCTAGTTTTCTTGTTACTTTGGATTCGAGTACTTGTCTTGCTATATTATTTTCCTGAATTCTTTCACATGGCCATACCAGCATATTTGTTCTTCTTCGACGAATTCCACTGTGTTTTAACTTTCCAGATTATTCTTGACAGTTCCGTTCCTAATTCTATCTCGTTTTGTGATGTTCTCAATTCATCACATCGTCTCATTGAACATATTGTTCTATTTCTTTCCGCCACTAATACCCTTTGGAATCGCCTTCCTTCCCAGAAACATATCTACAATTAGTTCCTCCCCCAACCTTCCATACTTTGGCATCGTTGATCCCAAATATTTAAATTTCCGTACTTGCTCTAGTCTTTCTTATTCTATTTGTATCATATTTTCTTGTTGTTGCCGTCCTATTTATTGCCATGGTTTTTGTCTCTGCATTGCTGATTTTTCCAAAACGCTTTTGTATATCTCTATATTACTATTAAAGGTGATCTTCCGTTATGATTACCATATACTCAGCAAGTTGATTTATCATTATCTTTTTCATCTTCCAGTGCCCAGTTTCGTATCCTTTGGTTTCGTTTATTTTTTATTTTTTATTTTTTATTGCTTCCTCTAGGACTAATGCGAATAATAGTGGGCTCATGACACATCATGGTCTAAAGCCTAGGTTTGTTTCGAACATTTTTTATTTTGCCTGTATTATTTTCTTATGTCGTGGTAATAAGACCACTGTTGTTTCTTAATATTCTTTTTATCCCATCTAAAACTGTCGATAAAGTCTAGATATATATATTTGTGTTCTTTGCATTTTTTACTCCCTTGTTTGGTCGAAAACCAATGTTTCTGGATTTTTACAGCTTTTTTCCTAATATAGTGTTAATATAAATGTGTTTATAATGTCTGTCCATATTGGCTTTGTCTCTCATTACGTCGTTCATAATGATATCGTTTTCAGGCAACGCCTGGCGCCTTCCATAATTTCATCTTTGTTATAGCTTCATTTATTTCATTTATAATTATTCCTTCAGTTTGTGCTTTAAGTTGTCTAGTTTTATTATTCTCTCTTGTTTTTTTATATGCTCGGCATATGTCCTCTAAAAGTTTATTTGAAATATTCTCTCCTCTTGATGTTTCAGCAATTATTTTTAATTTTTTTTTCTATGAAAAAAAAACGCATATGGAACCAACGAAACGCTGATTATTTCGCAAGAATCTTAACTCTACGTCTAAGGCAAATGTTAACAGATGTAGCCAATGTACATAAAATAATAATAATAATAACAAACGTGTGAAAATAATTGGAAGGCAACAAATCCGAACGTAAATGGATCGAAAAAGAAACATCGTAAATTTTGTGCTTGATTTCTGTTTTCGTGAAACTCGAATCCAGTGAATTTGAAAGAAATACAAGCAAAACATTTTGCTAATTAATGAGCAAGCTCATAAAAACACGTTCAAATCACCCCTATTTACGAAAAAATCCATTTGCAATTGGACTTTCCATTTTACTTAATTAATTTTATTTTTGTTTTATTTCAAATTTGTTGTAATTCAAAATAATTTCGTTAGTATGTCGCGTCATTCAACAATAATCAATAATCTCATTTGTTATAATATAGTTCGTATTAATATGTAATGTCCATTGGACAAAATTAATAATCGCTTACGCTCTGTTGAGCATCATAACTTTTGCAACTACTTCAGGAGGAACTGTGTTTATTTTTTCATTCTGATATGTCTTCACTTTGGCATAATTTCATTTATATCCGTTTCATTTTCGTTTTTCGTATGTAATTTGTTTTAATTATTCTCTCTTATTTCGTTCATTTATTATTCGTAATTTTGCTGATTGGTTAAGTTGTCATCATGTTATTGGAAGTACATGATTATTTTAAATCGCATTATTACCCATACAAGAAAATCCATATCATGAGACCCACAGCAAACAACTAATCGCTCAACGTGCGCAGAATTATTTATAAATAAATAAAGAACATATTTGCTTAGCATTGACATTTACTATCGTTAAGAACTCTTAACGAATTGCTGTAATGCTTGTAATATTGTTTATTGCCCAAATCTCTTAATTTTAAATTCAAGTCATTAATATAGCTTATACTTGTACGAAATTCATCGTGGGAAAACTCACCATGAGGTAAAATTCATCGTCTGGAAAATTCATCATGGAGAGTTAAATTTATGACTAGATTGGGTTGGGTTGTGTTAGCTTGGGTTGGGTTACGTTGGGTTGAGTTGAGTTGGGTTGGGTTGGGTTGGCACACGATGACTTTCTAGGCGATGGTTTTTCTTCACGATTAATTTTCCCACGTTGAGCTTTCCTCGATGAATTTTCCATAAATCCTTACACTTAATATGTAAGAAACTTTATCTCGGTATGAGAAACTGGAGGGTAGAACAGATTTTTTTACGCTTGTTCATATTGTGCATACAATTTCAAGTCAAACTATTGACATTATCTATATTTAAAGCAAAATATCAACAAATTTCCAGTAAATAATTGCAGTTTTACATAAAATTATATTGAATCACTAAATATTTTTTTATTTGAAGCCTGGATGATTCTTGTACTTGAGCGCTTCCTTATATGGCGAACTAGAATCCCGTCTAAATTTCACGTATATTTTCCACTCCACACAAAAGAATATAAATAATTTATGATGGGGTAATTACGTTTAATCTCTGACAATAATGAAATACCGTGAATGTGAAATTTCTTGGTCAGCTTAATTGTGTTTAGGGCTATTGTTGTTAATTTACACCTTTTATTGTTCGATGTATTTTAAAAATTCACATATTTTTTCAAGATGGGTCAATCTTAAAATTAGTATGAAAGAATCATACTTACGCATACAATTAGCTTTCTTATTAATCATGAAAATATTCATAGAGGAAACAATAATTTCACACATTGGCATTTGCTATTTTTATATAACTGTGTTTATTAAAAAATAATAAATTCTCTTGTGCAAACTTGAGTAATTACAATTATTTATAGGCATTAATTATACTAATTAATATGCACATAAATAGCAGTCACATTTAGTATAAGTGAATATGATACCAGTAAAATACATAACATAAAATAACTCTTAGATGACATTATTTTTTTTTAGATTACATGTACACTACTGTTTACAAATAATTTCATTGAACGGCGACATTGTCGTGC
This sequence comes from Geotrupes spiniger, assembly GCA_959613385.1. Lineage (NCBI taxonomy): Eukaryota > Metazoa > Arthropoda > Insecta > Coleoptera > Geotrupidae > Geotrupes > Geotrupes spiniger. The sequence continues at coordinate 9,409,565 of OY390739.1, forward strand.
AGAACCTATGCTGTTGACATAGAGTTAATCGCTGTAGATATTTTTTTTTACTAAAATATGGACATTAATCATATAAAAGAATAGTTCGAGAGCATTCAGCTACTATGCATAAAGTGGCGTTGATAAAATATTTAAACGTCGAATTTTATTACATTTCTTTCTCAATTCACGAATTAAACCCTTTTGTTAAGGAAACTTACAACAATATGAAGGAATTATTAACAACTTGAATTTTTATTCAACATTGTTTAACTCGCATTGGAACCGCAACTTGCATTCAATGAATAGTATATGCGTTGCATCTTCGACATCGTCCAGGTGCTCCGCAGGGAGACCATTTCACTCCACTCTAATCCGCTTCGAAACACGCTACGTGTTTGCCGCGACATTGAAACAAATTAAACATGAAATTAAAAACGACAACCTACAAATGACGAACTGGCGATGTTTAATTGGCCGATATAATGCGACTGTACGATTATTATGGAAATTATCGTAACGACAATGATTAAGTGGCAACGCCAAATGATGCATTTAAATGTGTATGCCCTTTTCCCAGCCCAACACAATAATGGGCCAATTTAATTCACACAATCCGCTCATTTAACAAACTCCTGAAGCGTTCGATGAATCTAAGTATTATGCAAGAATTTCATATAATAGCATCAGTCCTACAACATAAAAGTACATACGCGTCGATTAAATGGTATTTGTGTTTTTGCTGTGGTCGTCGCTGAACCTTGTTATAAAAGTAAACCATAACTTTCTGTTTAGGTATTGCTTCAAAAGTATGAGGTTTTCTTCCTTCCATAACTTCAGCTTCAATAGTTTTCGCGCACAGTTAGAGCGTGCCCAGCCACACAGAGAGACACATAAAAACGTCATTCCGAAAATAGTCATACTAGGCTTGAGGAAGGTCTAAACGTATATTTTCGTTAAAATCTCAAGTGCAAAAATTTTCGTGATTACGATACTTCCTTATCAAGTATGATTAAGTAAAAATTGAAAGATCTCAAATACATAGTACAATTTTGAAAAGCATTGCATCAAACACTACTTAATAGATTTAAATAAAAAATGTCTCGTTACGTCAATTTAGCAAACATATGGAAAGAATATCCAACGCTCTACTGGCCTGTAGATTTAAGTTATATGTTAATTAATAATACATCTTAATCGAAGTTAAATTGTTCGGTCGTTGTTGTCCAGCTCAGTAAAAACGACCGTACGGCTCATTTATATACGGTCTTGTAAGAATTAACTGAATGTGCTATTGAAATTTTAAAGATATTTACTACTAGCTATTTTCAACGTCAAATATATTTAACGGAAATCCTAACGTCGTGAGATACGTATATCTACTTATTTATTTTTACCTCAGTATGGCGCCGGGGGGATCAAAACCAATTACCGTATATGCTCGGTCTTTTGCGCCTAGGATTTACTTCCACTTGTTAGGAAATATTGCAGTGGATACTGGAAAACCTTATCGGAGTAACAGCTCCGATCAAAATCGAGGTTTTATATATAATTTACATATATTTCAAATTATTATGCGACAAAAAACATAGTTTGTTGTGTCCAAAATAGTTGACATTACATCGAGTTTTCTTTCGTGGATTACATGAAGTACATTTGTAAAAACGCCCGTGCCCGCCGTGCGAGTACATTATTGTTTTTATTATGATCTTTGTCACGTGATATTTAAGGAAAACATACAAAAGCGTGCAAAAAAACCTAGAACTACAACAACTTCGCGAATTTCGGATACACAGGTACATGATATTAAAGTTGAAACAATAATCTTGGTGTACCAGCGACACCGGGCTTCTTGAGAATTTAATATCAAATATTTAACTATAAATGCCAACTAAAGGTAGCTGCCAGATTCAATATGAAACCTCGTGAGTTGAAATCGGAAAGAAAGGGAGCTATATATTTCATTTGATACGGAATCAATGAAATTTTCGAAATATGTTTGGCATAAAGAAAATAGTGATAATACGAAATTTTATAAAAATAAGGAAACTCAGGTGTAGCGGGGAAGAAATTAAAAAAATATATAAAATGCTTTATACACAAAGAAACAGGAGAAAATTTCAATTAAGAAATTAGCAATTGCAATAACATAGGTGGGAAATACCATTTCAATAACAAGAAAATAGCCATTAATAACATGTTTTACAATACAAATTAAAAGCGAATTATGTATAATAAAATTATGTTGGGAAATCAGGAAACTGTAAAAGCCTGCTAAAAGTTTATTAAAACCAAGAAGAATTCTTGGCCTGATTATAAAAAGGAAGTCTAATGATAGCCGAGAAGTAGTGTCATTTTATCTGCTCTATGGTGCACGTTACTCTAAAATTCAATAATAACGTAACTAGACAACTGTTTTTTGAAGGAATAGTGACAAGCAACGGTGTTTAAACGTCAAAACGAAGTGAAGTATAATTGAAATAAGGACAAATTTTAGCAAGAGGAAAGAAAACAGTACGGTGTTATTCGAGAATATCAACATCTGTAAGGAACTGTACGTTCACAAACAAAATTGATACTCATTTCATCTGGAAATATCGTGCACCTGAACTCAGCCTAGTAAAAATAAACTTCAAACATTTCAATAATTTCACCGCACAAACTATTTATGAAGGACCCTGAGGTTATATTATTTGAGAATGAAGCCTTTTAAGAAACTCTAAAAAATGGCAAGTGCAGAGAAGAGAAAGATTTCATTAAAGTTGCAGTTTAAGTTGATATTTTTGTTTAAATGTTCGATTCCTTTATTTAATAAAAAAGAAATCAATAAGATGTAACGTGATCATAGATTAATTAATGATAAAAAATTCAAAGATAATATTGTAAGAATTGTAAGAAGTTATTGAAACACCGATCGTAGCCTATCATCAAGTTTCTCAAAAACTCTTTATGAATGGACATGTAATTGTAAATAATTACTTATTTTTAATATAAATTCAAATTTTAATGTGTGTTGAGTGTTGTAAATAAGATATATACAGGTAGTATATAAGTGAGACGACTTTAATATGTAAACTATATATATGAAATACGAGTACCGTCCCTAAAAATGCAAGGAGGGAATAAAGAAAAACCAGGAGGAAAGATATTATTAGAACTCCCGAGTGGAAATAAAAAATGGCGGGTCAATTAACAAATTACAATGGATTCTGCTAACAAATAGCCCGTTAATATGGAGAAGATATGATGTCAACCTGCAAGACATATACAAGCAACATGGAAAAATTAACCTAAGCGCTGCAAAGGATTGTATTTTTGGTAAGATGCAGGCAACACAATTTAACACCACATTTTATTAAAATTTAAACGAAAAATACAAAGCAAATTCAATAAACTACCAAGTAAATACAACCGCTTAATTAGTAAACTATGTAAACAAATGCTTAATTTACACCTCAATAAAAATAAAAAAATAAAGGCAGAATTTAAAAACTTTAAAAAAATATTTCGAGAAGAAACACGATGTATTAGAATTCATAGATACCCAAAATAAATAATTACAAAATAAGATCATACATGAAACGAATTCAAGTAAATAAAATAAACAACATATAAATAAAAATGAAAGCAATCAAAATATACGGGCTACCTAAATTGCATCAAAGGGATTAACCGCTACGGCCCATTGTGAGCAGCAAATACATCCCATGTATGATTTAGCAACATTTTTGGAAAATTCGGTTTATTAAATCTTTCAGGAACTTATCTATAAAATTAGCAATATCAACAACTTAACAGATGCTACACATTCTCAAGTAAAGAATACATAAACAATAACATTAACAAAATAAAACTTTTTTTGAAACAAATCAACTAGCCTGAACAATCCATTAATAATCATGTTAATAATAGACTGAAAACCTAATGTATAATAGTGACGAAAAAAACAATCAATTAATAAAAACTAATAACGCAACAATAGATAATACTAGAAAAACTCAAGAAATTAATGCACGACTCAAATTAAATACATTTCAATAGTATATATTCCAATTCCAGTTCAATCTAATCCTGGCGCATAAAATGCATGGCTATATTAATAGTAACTTCTTTGCAAAAATGAAATCAAAAAATAAAACAAAGACAAGTATAAGGATTGCAATGGCACATATGTCGGACAAACACAATAATATTTACATAAACGAATGTACGCGCAAAAATATTGTATGACCTCCACAACGGCTTTATCAAAACATGCTAAAGAAAATCAACATTCCTTTGACACTAGTAACCCAAATAAATACTAGAAGTTGAAAAACACTACAACAAAAGAATTTCCAAAGAAATGATACATATAAAAAATACCCTAATAACATAAATGACAAGACATACGCCCAAAAAATATATAAGTAGAATATATAACAACATTATTAAAATATAACAAATAAAACAATACAAATGGTATAGACTCTTAGACTGTTAGAAATAAATGAAGAAATCAATTGCATGCAATGTAGATAGTACGAGTACTCATAAATGGTTCGTTTGTGATGTTTTAAGTTAGATGCAACATTAATTAATGATGTGATCGATAAAAAAATTTAAAAATAATATTATATACAAAAGTCGAGAAGGTGAGGAACGGTAAAAAGACATTATTGAAAAACCAAACGGAAATAGCCCAAATATCACGTCCGAGGATTTATAACATTAATTATATATTAGTGCCGTTGAATTGCTGTCTTAATATTGTCGATTATTTTATATTATAATATCTTAATTATTTGACAAGGTTCTGTAGTTGGATTAACACATTTTCAGGACTTCTATAAAATACGTATAACGTTATGAAATGGCCACTGCAATAAAATTAAGAAGTAACAAAATGGTTTCGAACTTGAAATGCCAAATAACAAAAACATTTTCAAATTAATAAATAAGTCAATTTGGACGAAAAAGCCCTCTAACTGACAATATTAAAACGGCAAACGAAATGAACACATATCCAACGAAATCTATTGCATTAGAAAAAGTCATCTAAATTATCAATAATAAAAGATAAGAACCAACCATACAATTTAATTTTATTTATAGGAAACCTGAAGATACGTGAAATGAACCATGAAATATTGACAATTAATAAAAATATTATAATATAAAATAAATGCCCTTATTAAGATCGCATGTTATGGTAAAATCCAATAAAGTTGCTCTACTAATATCTCATATATAATTAATTATTCAATTAATTAATTAAATTAAGATTTTTGTCGTTGATTTTTAAATTTAATATTATTTCTACCATAAATAAATGTCTTCGTTTCATAAACGTTTTCGTAAAATATATTATAAATAAACAGTTATCTTAAATTATTTAAATCCCTAAAAAGTGGTTTTACGAGTCGGATCTATTCAATTGTATTCATTTAAGCTCTCGTAAAATTTATGTCTGGGAAAAGTAATCCAGACACTTTTTTCACGTCTGAAATATTTCAGCGACTTGATTCGCGAGCATCGCATGAAATTTCCAGCTTAAAACGCCTGCCTTTTTGAATTACGTTTCGAGTCCCTCACGAAAAGCTCAGTTTAAATATTTATTTTGCGTCATAAAAAGGCTTTTCTTTGTTTGTGATTTACACTCCTTGCGGTTTAGGAATTTGTGCGCGCCGCACTTGTGTAATTAAACAGCGATCGAGACTGTGGAAATACTTCAAAGACTTTATTTTCTTAAAAAACAACAAGAATGAAAAAATGATCATTAGTGTTTAGTGTACCCTTACCTAAACTAAACAAATAGACTTCTGCGGCGTAAGTGGTAACAGGCTAACAGGTTTACAGAAATGTGCGTAAACAGAGATAATGTGGGGATAATATATTGTGTGGTATAAAAAGCCCCGGAGACTTGCACGATGACATTTTGGAGGATCTACGAAAAAAAAAAAATACGGTAGTTCGGGTAAACGTGGTAACATGTAATTGTAAAATCTTTTAACACTTGACGACATTTTGACATTTGTACGTGGGAACGAGCGAGCGTTTAACTTCTTGATCAACATTTTGTGTATGATTATGTACTCGTCTGCACATCATAATTGTTACATGAAGTTAAAAAAGTTTGATTTCGTTATTTTAGATTATACAAAATATTTTTTTATTTTTTTTCTTATATCCATCAGTTAGATGCTCTATATATGTATGTATCATATCAATAATATCATTTAACAACTTTATATAACGATAATAATTTTATTAGGAACATTGAACCACCGAAAAAATAATGTTCCAATTGAATAAAATGTGTAACATATACACATTGTGATAACCGGGATAAATAATTATATAAAATGAATAAAGAAATGAAAATAAAACATTAAAATAATAGAAGAAATGTCATGTAACTATTTATCACAAAAATTAAAAAATTAAAGCAACAAAAACCAAAGTTATATCCCAGCTGTAGCATCAAAGTCTGTAGCAGTCTGCACTGAATTTCCTTATACTTACATAAATTTCGAGTAAACTGGCGCAGTCGGGACGATAAGTAAATTTATCGAAAGAACTTTTTAATATAAAAATGTAAGTAATTAAATTTATTACAGTAATATACAAAAAAAGAAACGAATTATGCCAAATATGAAATATACATAGATATCTTAAGCAATATAAATTTAAGCGTATTCTAAATGACTTGGTAACACAAAGGTAGGTAATATGGCAAAGATCGGACAATATAGCAGCCAAAGCTACATCGGTATACCAGACAAAACCACTAAGACTGTAAACAGTTTGTGTGTTGTTATCAGTATAACTATGGTGTCAAAAGGAGAGTTTGGAGCTTATTAAGGCGATATAATATAACATTGCAGGATATCATGCTGAAATTAACAATATATAAATATCATACCATTAATAGATTTTATCAATTTCCGATTGTGACAAAGATATTATGCAGCGTCTTGCAGGATAGTGAAGGCTGTAGTTCTCTAAAATACAATGGTTTAATATTAAATAGTCACGAAATGCATTATAGACGTTGGGTAAAAAGTAAGTAAGATGCTTTTGATTATTCTTCTTATGATCAAGTTGTGTCATACAACAAGAATATTTACTTTTGTATTTGAAAATATCAAGAGTGTGCAACTGTTCTTAATATGTGAAAACTTCTAATGATGGAAATCGTGTAGGATTTTTAATACAATTTTTATTTTATAAATATATAAAATATATAAAGTCGTAGAAGCGGAACCCCAAGTAAGTAAACCATGATACATAATAGATTGCTCTAATAAAAAATAAATAGTTTTTAATATTTGTTTTCAGATGATATTGCTCAATTTTTTTTTAATATATGAATTGTTTTCCTTCACCTCTTTGTCGTCTGTAATATATGTTGTTCCCATGTTAAGTGACAATCAATACTCCCAAGTATTTAGTGTTCTCAACGGTATCAATATTAAATTAACAACTACAGTTAATTGGACTACACGCTTAATTATGAATAACTATATTAGTTTCTATTGGATGTTGATTGATAATTTAATTACGGATGACTTTCTAATTTTAGGGGTTAGAATGATATTTTCAAGTCATGATTTTATCGGCTTCAATTCCTGAATTCATTTACTATATTCCTCATTCGAATTTATCCCATTAGCCAACATCATCAGCATATGAAAAAATTAAAAGCGGACCCATCACAGTACATCGAGGACCGCCATAGGCGATCATTAACTGATTACTTTCTGCTTCAACTATTCCGCAAGCTGCATTCTATTGGATAAATAACTTGATTTGTTAATTTGCCTGCAATAAATCCGTATTGATTCCGACAGAATATATTTGATGCCTCAAAAAGTGACGTAACCTTTTCAAGTAATTTTACTAACGCGCTAATAACACAAAATGTTGGTCAATAACCAAACCTATCACCAATTGAGTTAAGCATATCAAAATCCAAAGATAAAATTGAGGCAGATCAGAAATTTGAAATATATGGCACATTCAATTCAAACCCGATATGAAGAGCACATACCACATTTTAGACCCAATAGACCTGAAAAATAGCTCGCCATATTTTTGAAACAGGCCATGCATTACCACCAAATTGTCTTAAATTAATTAAAGTTGTAAAGATGCTCTGCTATTCATAAGTGACTTTATTTCGTCTTCGTAACAGGCTCCAAGTAAAATAATGTATTATTTAGATATATGAAACCCATAATTTCTTTTTGTCCTATACATTTTTAATTATTTTACTACTTACTAAATCAGTTACATCTGCAAAATATTTGTAAAGCGTGTGCAATCTTCTGTGGACATATAATAATTTCGTTTTGAATTTTTAATTCACTGACATGCGATGTTGCCTTCTTAACAATAACAAAAAAAAACTATTAGATTAATTTCTGTCATTAACTTTATTAGCAAAATAATGCATTTTTGAATTTTTAATTAATTCTTTTAATTATTGAGTCTCTTAATTTTCAAAACTGAGCTTTTATTGCTTGCAAAGTTGTTACGGGAAAATAATAAAAATATGTGGGATTAATCATGCGGACGCGTTTTGTGTAAAAAATGTTAGAGCCCTAAATTTTGTTATAATGGAAGTATACTTATCATATTTTATGGCTATTATTTATTGTTTTCACTACTGTGCCAATATTTAACCTCTTTTTTTGTAGGAAATGGCATCTCGCCTGTCCAGCTTATTCTTTATCACCAAAGTTTACTTTCCCTTGTAATCTTCTATCTCTCTTTTTGTTGACCTTGTCTCTTCTATGGTACTTATTTCTTGTTTCCTTTTTTACTCTATTCGCTCTTGTAATTTTTGTCAATTTCCTTCCATTTGTTTCGAACTCTTCGCGATTCAGTCCCATACTAATTATAACTTGATATATTAACATCTTTTTCTTTTTAGGTGGCCCCTTTTCCAAAGGAATATAGTTCTAAAGTACAATTTTCTCGCTCTATTGTCTCTGTTGTTTATTTTTCTAGTTTTCCATTATCTTACGTATATAATTGTTTGGCGATAGAATATGTAGGACGCATTTAATTATGAAAGGTAATAACGCAGAAACAATATTGTCTAGCGATCCAAGTAGTTAGTCTTCATGGACCTGTTTTAATTAATGTTCACTACACCATTGAGGTGTAAGATTCCTCCATCTTTCGTATAAATATTTTTGTAAAGTAGCCAATAGGATATGCAATACATCATGTAAACGACAAATATATAAATATGCAAACCGAAAGCGAGTAGACAGGGTGTAAGAGCCTTGTCTATGCAAACACTTGACGTAGGGCATTGCGGTAGGACTATATCAAATCTCTCCAAAGCAGTGAGCAGGTTAAAATTAGGGACAATGTAGCCAGCGACGAGTATACCAGAGAGGAGACTATAAAAAGGGATAGAGCGGAAGCAGAAAAATTGTAATGAGTACGAAAACAATAAGAACAATACAAAAACTATAAATATTCAATGAAAGGAGATGAAAAATTATTCATAATCATAATAATACTGAACGTCAGGTCAAACTTTACAAGGGTAAGAGCAGTAATAAGGTCCCCATGAGTATAAGGGATATGGTGACGAATAAAAAAATAAATCAAGAAATGGCTAATATAAAGAAGGAAGTTAAAATGGGAAATTGGGAATGGGAATATGCAAAGTTAAATAGAAGAATTTAATAACGAAAAAATTGTAAGAAAATTAAGAAAGGACAGGAAATATTATGAAAGAAAATTTGGAAGAACAAACACGAATGTAAGAGGTGTATAAAGGGGGAAATCTTTTTCATTTAATTGGAAGACGGGGTGAAAAAGAAGTGATTACGCCCAGGAAATAGAAGCGAAAAGACTAAGAACTAAGGGTGTATATGAACAATGATATGACAAATGAAAGGAATTACGGACAGAAGAGAACGAAAAACAAAACCGAATTACGAATAGAGCACATGAAGAGAGAAGTAAGTAAAAGAGGCATATAAAAAATACAATTGGTAGGATACCATAGAAATGCAGCTGCAAAAAATAGAAAAAGGGAACTAAAAATCTGAGGATCTTATTACAAGGTATGAGGGCGAAAGGGAAAAGCAGAAAAAATAATACTAATATGACGAAAGGAAATAGAAATGGAAAATATGGAGACTAGAATCATTAAATGTCAGGAAGTTTACAGGAAATGTGGATGAATTAATGGAAGAATTGGAAAAGGTGAATATTCGTGGTTTACAAAGATGAAAAGGAGAATTAATTAATAATTAATAAATGAATTAGATGGGCATTATATATCGAATAAAACACTTCTAGTAATATTAAAGTTTATTGCGACACCTTTTTTCGATAAGCTTTCAATTTTAGAATTTGACTGTTTTATTACGATTTTTTTAGAAACTTACGACAACGAATGGTACATTGGTCATTCTAGTAGATTTTTGTTGATAGTTTTCTTAATTAGACATTCCACAATGGGAGTTTTGTGGCTTTAATACTCATTTCTAATATTAATTTTTATTAATATTGAATTGATATTGTCACAAAATTCCAAGTATACAATATTTGATTCATTACAATACCATTTTTGAGAAATACTATTGCATTTTCCGGTTAATTTATTTTGTTGGTATTTTAAATTGTATAGCAGTGAATTGAGTGTTGGTCGAATATCCTAACTAGATTCTTTGCAAAGTTTTTCCTAGTTTTTACAGTAAATACTGGGGTATGTAGAAAGGCGGCCTTGATACCGCGATAGGTTTTATTTAATATCATTTGTGATATTAATGTTTATTGCTTAACAAGGATGTACGAAACAACTTTTTGCAAAAAAGGTATGCCAATATACTTTAACACTGTTGAAAGTGTTTTTCGACGACTGACTGCTCACGACACAAAATAAATACCATTCTAAGTGCACAGTTAGCTGATAGCTAACACCTTAAGGTACTAACTATATTATTGTTATAAATCTAATATGATGCACCATATAGAGTCACCCATCATATTACAATCCCACCTGCCCTGAGCGTTTTTCCATTGATGCTATATCCCGATGGAATCTCTCACCGTGCTCTTCACTGAGTCACCCATATTTGCACTGCAGTAACTTAAATGAGAATGTAGAAAGTGTAACTTTAGGGACATTCGGCAACCAAGCTTTTCATAACATTCCAAAAGTTTTCCAACAATAACTTTGTGCTGTGGAAACTTTTTATTTCCAAGGAAGTTATCTTATACTTCCCAAAAAGTATTTCTCTCAATTGACGTCATTTTTTGTTCAAAATCTTCAGAATTATTATTAACATCTGGTCCAGGCGGAGTTTCAGAGTGATATATAATGTCATGTCGGCTTTTTGATCTTTTAAAGCTAGTGAGATTTAGCAAACAAAAGTAGGGGTCTGCGTTCGCCTCTATACCATGGTTCCAATTTTGATCGGCATGATCCACACAAAACGTGCGGGGCCCAAGGTTTGTTTTGGTTTTCAAGTTTAAAACCAAAGTAGGGTCCGTACGCCTGAGTGACTTTTGTACCGGCTTGAACTTTATGTTTAACTTGCTTTGGACCAATATACAAACCGCATACTTAGCAAAACGAATCAGCAGGATGAGCACAATTCCGCACCGAAGTTATTATATATACTCAAAAAAGCAAATGAAAAATTAAGACAAATCTGAACTGTTGACACTTTGGACGAAGTGACATTAGTAAAGCCTCCTTGATACTTTTACTTCAAAACATCCCCCTAAAACAAAAAAATTGTAATCAAATACCTGCATGGTGTAAGATTAGTCAATCTATCATCTCAGTAGGATTTAGAAGAACTGTTTAGGAAATTAGATTAGGATGAAGGCATATAGTTAATTAATTTTATTATTTAAAATAATACAAATAAATGAAATGATACAATTGTCAATCTCTATTTATTACTTCAAAAATAAAAAATCGTTTCAATGATGAACTTCTGCCTTCAAATGTATAAATTTTGTTGGTAATACTAAAGTAATTACTAATCGTATATAGTATATATACTCAGTGACATATAAACTGCACCACCAAGAAGGGGTGGGAATTTTTGGACCAAATTTGGCAGGAATAGTGGACTAGTCAAGGGAAATAGTTGATTAAAATTTGAAACCCGATCATCAAGTAGTCATGGGATTTTTGACGTTTGTGTCATTTTTTAGAGGTGGTGATAGACAAGCAATTATCGAGTCATTTTTTGAATTTGTTCCACTTTTTCGGATCCCGTTCTTTAGTTTAAAGTGTTTCAAGTGTTTAACGATGCCTAGAGGAAGGAGACCTCAAGTTTACCAGCAGTTGAGTGACTTTGACCGAGGGCGGATTGTTGGTTTACGAGAAGCAAGTTTTTCGTTTAGAGAACAATAATGCGTGTTTATCAAGCGTGGTCTGAACATGGGGTTGAACGTCGGAGAAGAGGCACTGGGGCTCAAAGACGAACCAATGAACGTCAAGATCACCGCTTAAGACTAATGGCCTTGAGAGACCGATTCTCTACAACTAGATCAATAGCTCAATGGTTAGGTGAACAAGGTCGTCCGATAGGCTTGCGAACAGTTTGTCGTCGAATAAGAACCTTTGGCTTGCTGTCTTACCGCCCACATCTTGTGCTACCCCTCACTTTGGCCTGGTGCACGGAAAGACTTCAATGGAACTTGGAGTGGCATCGAGTTGTCTTTAGTGACGAATCGCAATTTTGTTTAGGAATGCATGATGGTCGGGTGACTGTTAGACGAAGACGTGGAGACAGGCACAATCCTGATTTTTCGATTGCGAGGCATGTTCACCGAACTGTGGGGTTGATGGTGTGGGGTGCTATTGCTTACGGCAGTAGGTCACCCTTGCTCTTCATTCGGGGCAGTATGACCGCCCGACGCTACATTGACGAAGTGGTAGAACCGCATGTTCTTCCATATCTTCGAGGGTTGGAAGACCCACTTTTCCAGCAAGATAATGCACGACCTCACGTCGCAAGGGTTTCTCTTGACTTCTTTGAAGAGGCCAATGTTAATCTTTTGCCTTGGCCGCCAAGATCTCCCGATTTGTCGCCCATTGAGCACGTGTGGGACATGATGGGTAGAAGATTGAGGAATCTACCGAACCCACCGTTGACAATAGAAGCTCTACGGCATGAAGTACATGCTGCTTGGGATGCCATACCCCAAGTAGACATTACTCACCTGCTGGAATCAATACCGAGGCGGGTCAATGAGTGTATCAGAAATAGGGGCGGACCAGCACATTATTAAAGAAAAATGAAAAAGATGAAGTGTTTTCTTTCAATCAATCAAATTTTATTCAATTGTTACCTTAGAGTAGTCCAATGTTTCTGCCAAATTTGGTCCAAAAATTCCCACCCCTTCTAGGTAATGCAGTTTATATGTCACTGAGTATATTTATGAATTCGTGATATTTTTATTTAACTGTAGCTTTGCATTATAAAATTTTAATTTTGCACGTAATGTGAGTCAATGACAACGGAAATAACCAATGCTTTACACTAATGTCTGTAGACACGGTTGTCACAAACGTCTAAGTTTGAAATTCTCACAATTCAGCACAAACTAATTCTGATATAGAAACTCATTGCAACTACATTGTAATTGTAATTCATGTAACTCATTACCGTCAGATATGATAACTCGCCTTAAAACAAATCGTAAGCATCTATTCTTTGCAAAAAATTCCAATGTTGTCCTATCTTATTCGAAATGTCCATTTTTCATTTTGTCAAAATAAGTAAAAATGAAACGCAATTGCAACTTCCTTTGACATTGATCTCTTAATAAAATATTTTTCGCAACGTGTTATTAACTGCACTTAATACAACGTTAAGCGAAGAAATAAATAATACGCAGAAACAAGCGCACGTGTCATTTTACAATTTCATACGTAATTTATCATCAGTTCACGTTAATATGATTGATCGTAATTAATTTCAGACACGGCTTGTAAAATGTCGTGAAGTAGCATGCACAGCTCTGTTAATTTCCACATAACTTCATATTTGAAATATATAGCATTACGTACGAAATTGACGTGCACTCTCTCATAATGTAAACAATCCTGAGACGAGATTTGTAATCATTTAAGCATAAAACGTTTAAATCACCACGTTAAATCAGTTTGACGTATTTATATAGATATATCGATAGTATTACGTGTACTTCGGTGGTATTTTTAAAACTGACGCTTATGTTATTAGTTGCAATAAATAGTAAAGAATAGACTAGTAATTTTGTTAATCTTGATGTATTAAGTGTAACGTTTAAGTAAATTTGTGCAAGTTTTTGCAGTGTCTGTACGTACAATGTATGGAGGAAGTAGATAATTAGGAAGGTAATGTACACTGTGTAATGATTATGTGCATGTAAATATTACGTGTACATACTTATATTAATACCAGCTGTTTTGTTCACTACATGTTAACTACTTACGTAGCGTAAATGGTTACGAAGAGCTTTTTGAAAGATCTGTTTGTAATTGGTAGTTTTATTTTTTTATTTGTGAAATTCTATACGTCGATTTTTTATTCTCTCGCTGATTACGTTGATTTAAACAATCGATGATTGGGTTTTCTAATTAATCATAAAAGGAATAGGCTACATATTTAGGTGTGTCTCCAAAAATTAGAGACTTTAAAAAGTTATTCTCCTAGAGTAAATAAAAATAATTGAAATATTTTTAATTTGAAGCACGCGTACATAGACTGTTGCAAAATATCACCGACTCACTCTCTGAATGAGGGAAAATCTGTGCACAGTTTGCCCCACACAATCCTTCAAAAGCACTGGTGGCAAGTCGTGGATGACCATGCTGATCATATTTCCCTGCAAACAGAGTGTGATCCATAAGGCATTCGTATTAAGAGAGCAAACAGTTAATGATGTATTCTATATCAAATTGTTGAAGAGATTATTGCGATCACACTCTTGAGAAAGTGAATTCAGATTGTATTTTCTTCGATGACGATGAATTTTACATCAACCGAAATAAACTGCCTGTTAGCTGCAATTAAGATTTTTCTAAACGATTGCAGCCCATGCCTCTATCAAGTAAGACTGTCGAATTGGTGTAGATGTAGAGCATTATTTTTCAGGGTTGTTTCAAGTTGAGTGACAAACTTTTTACAATTCAGCTTGATCAGACAATTGATAGCACTACGTATGCTAATTTAATTGCCAATATTCAATGCACGAAACAATTAGAATGGGAAAATACGCAAAAATGATTATATATAACATTTTCAGAAACGTATCTCAATATAACAGTAAAGTACTACATTCAGCTCTACCAGACCATTTACATAATTATCTGTGAAATCTATAGAAAAGAAGATAAGTGGAAGGTATATTATAGAATCTGTGTACAATTAGTAAATGATAGTTATGATAACTTTTACCATATTATAATCGAAATCATAAATGATATAAGTCCTGTATCAAACATAAATGAAAATCAGCGTACACAAAAATAACAGAACTTAAAATTTTAATGCAAAATGAGACGCAAATTATATATGGTTTTGTTTTCTTGTCCTTGGATAATGTTTAGCAGAAATTTCTTCGAAATAGGACGATGACTGGGAATAAAGTAATTAAATTATTTCATTAGCTTACGTTTCACTTTAATGATATAAAGCTTCTTCAGAGCTACAACTGAAGATGAAAACTACAGATCAGTCTAATAAGTAAGGCGAATATATACAACAATATTATCCTATCGAAAACACTTAAACTAACAATAAATAATACATGGAAATAATACACAGATTGACACATAGAAAACATGTTCAAAATATAAAATAACTGGACATCAGTTATCGTTGTTGAATTAAAATCAAAACCTAAAATAATTACAGAAATTCTAAACAAGTTTTACCATTAATAGATCTACTAATGGTCTCTGATGAAAATTGTATCGGCGATGCGGGAATCTCAAATCAAAATTTTGCTGAGCATTAAATCATATATTGTGTTGTCAACCTGGTAACCATGAAAATTCTCCAGTATTCAAAACATCCCGATGCTACAAAAAATTTAATTTGGTTGATTTCAACTGTGACTTATCTCTAATACCATGGCAAAGAGTATTTTATATAAATAATGTTAATGATAAAGTAGACTTTCTGCAACGGAATATACTGCACCTAATGGATATTCATGCACCATTTATAACTATAAGGGTTACAAAGAAAAAACTCCATGGATTACAGATAATTTAAAATTAATGATGGAACTGCGTGACAAAGCCTATAGAAACTTTAAAAGCTCTACAAATAATTCTAGTTTGGATTATTATAAATCATTGCGCAATTTAGTTAATAAAATACTTTTTTGTGGATGGGGTGCCTAATTTATAGCCCGACGCGGCAACTATGGAGTATTATAGTCATAAAAAATTATTCGGGGTGTAGCCAGCTTTTCTTTCCATACTGTCGATACAGCTACTGTTTCTAAGAATATTATTGAAATAAAAAGTAATGCGGTGGGTATTGATAATTTAAGTATTGAAACGGTAAGGTTATGTTGGCCAGTTATTTTGCTTTATTTAACGCATACTTTAAATGAATGTATTGTACACAATATATTTCCCTCAAACTGGAAGTGTGTTGTATGTTGTAGTGCCGGTACTGCATCTCGAAACTAGTTTAAGGATCTTCGGCCGATAAGTATACTCTCATGTTTGTCTAAAATCCTGGAAAAAATCATAAATGTGCAATTAAGGCTGCACCTGGAAACATTTGCAATTATGCCTGAGGAACAATCGGGGTTCAGGCCTGGTTATAGTTGTGTAACAACTCTTATGGATGTAACCGATGACTTACTGGTCGCATGTGATGAGGGTAAAATTTCGGGGTTTTAACTCTACTTGATTTTAGCAAAGCGTTCGATACTATCTCTCATGCGATGCTTGTTGCTATTCTTCCCCATCTAGATTTGTCAATCTCTGCGGTTGCACTTTTGGAATCATTTAAAAATGTCTTAGTAAAGGTGAGCCACAGGGATCTTTATTGGGGCCTCTATTGTTTGTTGCTTATACATGTAATTTTCCCAAGGTCATAAAGTTTTGCAAAATGCATATGTATGGAGATGATACTCAAATCTATCATTCATTCTTTATTCAGTATCTCGTGCAACAAGTGTCTCATCTAAATAATGACGTTGCCAATATTGCTGGAATCTCATCTAAACACTCTTTGCTATTAAATCTAGAGTCTGTGAGCTTACATAAACTTGAAATTTATCTATCCACACAGACATTCCTTATCTCTCAAGATCAAAGCGTTACTTTGTGACTCGTTGGTTTTGTCTCATTTTACGTATGGTGCGCCCCTACAATTATTGTAATATTATTATTTTATCCAACCGAATGCAGCGAGTTCAAAACTCCTGTCTACGTCTCATTTTTCGTATCAGAAAGTTTGATAGAATCTCACACACTTTATCATATTTGGCAAATAGGCAAATGATATGGCAAATAGGCGAAATTTATTGTGCGCTTATCTCTATCAAAAACAGAATTTAGAATAAGTTAGTCTAGGTGTTTTGTATTAAGTATTTCAAACACTTATGTTTTATTTTGTTCACGAATTTATTTTTTGATTTACTACTACTACTACATGTTGCGCCTTGAACCAACGGCTCGTGTTTTCCCCAAAAAATTATCTGCTCTGTAATATGTTATGTTATATAGATCTTTGGTGGAAATGAAGATATTTGTTATTATTATTATTATTAATGTAATTTTTACTTTGATCAAGAAAACCAACACGGATCGCAAACGAGCGTCATGTATTATTTTTATATATTAAATTAATCATAAAATTTTCATTTTTAATGTTAACAGTATTATTTGTTCATTGCAAAATCAGTCGTTTACTTAAATGGCTTTCAACATCCTAAATCGTAGCATCTTCTAGGTCAAAATCATGTAATTCGAAATTATGCCATTTTTTCTTCTTGTTCCTGTATTTCTCAGTACAATCCTCTTTATGGTTTGAATACGCCTTCTCAGCTCTGACCTATGTAACATGAATTACAATTTCTGAAATCTATTTAGTAAATAAGGTTGGAGCTAAAGGATCTAGGTATCTGTGACTTTAATTTAAGAACAGGTACAGGTTATGTGTAATAGAAGGCCAGTTTATCCCCATTTTTCTTTAAGGTTCTGACAGGCCTTTAATATAGAGAAACGTGAAAAAACGGAATTGTGACCAGGTTGTTCCACTGTATGTCGTCCATCCAAAGTCAAGCGATAGCCATTATTGCGTAATAATTTGATAATCAAATTGAAATTCTTTTTGTGAAAACTCTGGTGGTTGAGTTGTAAAATACGCTGCTGGAAACTATTAATCATTTTTACCTTTTGTTTGAGGTTGTGTTGCGAATGGTATTTTATCAGTCTACCTGAGCTGCTCCCTTTCATGAACCAATCTGGCATCAGTGTGTGCTGTGTTCTTTTTACGGTAGTGTCGAGAAAATTCAATTCATCTCCACGTTCAAAGTGAATTGAATATGACTATGGAAGAAATTGAAATATGGTAAAACGATTTATAATTCTGCCTTGGGAACAGCTGCTATGATGTAATATTTTACATCTTGTAAAATATTACAATGATATCGTCGACATATATGCGTGAACATGGTATGTCAAACGGTAGGGAGTTCACAGTGGTAGAAGCTAATTCATTACCATTGTAGCCAATACTGGTGACATCGGTTGACCCACAGCTGCACCAAACAATTGTTTGTACCATTTGTAATCGAAGCAGCTGGACGCAAACAGGGATCCTATAAACTTGATAAAGTTGGTTTTGCTCATAGTAGTAAAATGCGATATCGGGCCCTAATTTTTTCTTGATCAATTCAGTAATTGGTTTCTGGGTATGTTAGCAAATAATTACTTGACATCAAGGGAAATTAATGTATAATCATAAGGTAATTGGAATCCATTAACTGAGTCAGCATACATTCGTATGAGCTTTTTACTGTGAACCTTAAATCTAAGATTACATTGTTTAGAACGACTGCTATTTATTGGGATAAATGGTAAGTGGGGTATTTATACACAATACTATGGGTCTCAATGGAGTGGATGTTTTGCGATATTCTTCTCGATCATATTGTCATGTTGGAGTTCTCTGATAAGTATATTGTTTTTAATTTGTAACGCCAGTGTGTAGGGTCTTCTGTTAGTAACTCATACGATATACGATCCTGTAATAATATATTCATTTTTATCGGACTTAAAATAATAATCTCCTGATGTTCTGTCGGAACATTCTTGCTGAATTATACTCCTTAATTAGAGGATCTGTTACTTTGTTGTTTTTGTTTTTATTGACAAAATTCGTAATAATTTTTGCGCAAGCACACCTGTTTTGTTTCCTTTTCGTCGGTAGTCAAGTGCAATGTTTCACCCAACTAATACTCTGAATTTAGAACCCAATGATAGACAATGTAGACAATCCGATTCCGATTACCTGATGATTATACATTAATTTCCCTTGATGTCAAGTTATTATTCACTAACATACCCAGAAACCTAATGATTGAATTGACCAAGGAAAAGTTATATAGCATTATACTACTATGAGCAAAACCAATTTTATCAAGATTATGGAAATCCTGTTTGAGACCAGCTGTTTTGGTTACCAGAACAAATGCTACAAACAACTATTTGGTCCATATATGGGTCAACCGATATCACTATTATTGGCTAATCTGGTAATGAACATACTCCTAACTACCATGGTTGTTTGTTGATGTCGATGATATCATAACAGCTGTTATGCCGAGGCGAAATTATAAACCATTTTACCATATTTCAATTCCTTCCATAGTCATCTTCAATTCACCTTGGAAGTGGAGATGAATGATTCATTGAACTCGATACTTCCGTAAAAATAATACAGGATGGAGATCAAATTTTGACATAAATGCAGGTACGATATTCGGAAGGATGTAAACTTGAAATTGATTGATATATGTTCAGACATAAACAAAAATTCCCACCTAAAGCATAACCTTAAACACCAATGTAATACATTTGTCCCACTCCAACGAAGTATACAGGGTGTTAAAAAAGTGTTACAAACTTTAAGGGTTGATAGTATGACCCCAAATATACCTTAATGAACATGGGTCCGCAAATGGACGGTTTCGGAGATTTTTTATTTCCACAATACGCACGCGTAGGCCGATGAAAATCCCCATGCTATTATGGAATCCAGACATCGGGTACGTTTTTCATTGAATATTTAGGTGGATATTTTGGGCGACAGGTTACTAAGCCCGGTTGTTTTACAAAATCGATTGACAGGCGCTACTTATCTGAACTATCTGCAGAATTTTTTTAGACGAGATTCATTTGAACCAAAGGCAACAAATGTGGCTCCAGTACGATGGTGCTCCGCGCATTTTGCGATTCCAGTATTTTCAAGGAATTTTTGGACGAAGAGGCGGACCTGTATCATGGCCTGCAAGATCGCCCAATTTAAACCCCCTTGATTCCCCTTTAGGTTTATTCGAAGGTTCGTGCTACGGAGGTGTCGGACCTGCTTTGAAATGAAAGGAGGGCCTCATCGCCTCTTTCGTTTGTTCATAAATTACGTTGTTTGTTTGTAGATAATAAAAAAGTGGTGTAAACGCAAAATGTGTCGTATCTCCAAAACCGTGCATTTGCGAACCCATGTTCGTTAAGACTTTTCGGCATATTTTGGACCACTATCAGCCCTTAATTAGTTTGTGACACCTATTTTTTAATACCCTGTATAATGTGATACATTCACAAGACTTTTCGGCATATTTTGGACCACTATCAGCCCTTAATTAGTTTGTGACACTTATTTTTTAACATCTAAGCATTTGTAATGGTGTATTTCCCACTAAACAAAAGCGTGGTGAAACTGAGCTAACTAATTATTTACCAATAGCTTTCAATTATAATATCGCCAAGAGCTATGAGAAGATATTGCAAAATCAAATCTATAGATTCATGGAAAAGTATCATGTTAAACAAACGTTAAAACAGCTTCATGAAAGGAAGACCAACATCTAGAGCACTTTTCCAGTTCATCTCTGAAGATGATGTTAGATGCACGTTCAAAAGCTTTCGACACTGTACATGATACAATTTTAATAAACTTGGAAGCCATGGGATTCCGAGATTGAGAACTGATTAAGGAGACGTTCCTCAGGATTCGATAGGTCCACTACTTTTCCTAGTATAGATAAGCGATTTAGCGGCTGATTTGTATTGTTACAATTCAATTTGCAGATGATAACGCATCTATAATATGATCTACAATTGTAGGTGGAGTGGAAACTAAACCCTATTAACAATAAATTGACGAGGTGTTCACTAAAAATAATTTACAGCGCAACATAAACAAGACAAAAATGATTGATTTCAAAATCAAAAATCGATAAGTCAACATATTGATGCAATGAAAATATACTTACCACAACCTCCAACACCTCGTAAAGTAAAGTGGACTGAAAACTAAATTGGACTGAGCATGTCAACCAACAAGGAACAAAAAGAAGTAGCTTCAGCAACGCATTGCGAGCCATATCTTCTTTTATAAGCACTGATACCAACCTTGCAGCTTACCGCGCATTTGTAAATTCTTGTTTGGTATAAGGTATAATTTTCTGGGGAAACTCAGTTGAAGTGGGCCGAATTTTAAGCAACCAAAAAAGTTTTTTGCAGCATATTTCATCTAAAAAGAAGAGACAACTGCAAATTAATATTTCAGAAGAAATACATACTTACCATACTTACATCCTTATACATCTAGTGTTCACATTTCGCCCAAAACCACTATGGATGATTATGTTAACTCACTGACGAACATGACACAACATTCTGTGGATACCATTCACCGTATTGCTCATCCCACTGCAACCAAGTTATAAAATTGTACAATCATCTCCCTAAAATAAAAAAATGAAGAACATGCATCACCAGAAGTTCAAGGAAACTATCAAGGACTATTTATGTCACCATGCATATTACAATATCAGTTTTGCATAATTTTTTTCAATGTTCTTTACTTTTATTTTAACAAATTATGCGTTGACAATGAAATTTAATTTTCACTTGGGTGCGGATTTTGTATTAACCATATTTAATTATTATTATTATTATTACTATAATATTATTATTGTTTTATGTTCGATTTTGTGATGGTATGTTACCAGCATAAGAGCTATTTTTTGCAAGCAATGGATCTCAAGGAGAAAGCAATTGCATCATTTGCTATCCTAAATCATTTTGTTAACAAGGCAAACGATGGTGATGCTCGTACAATGTATGGAAGCAAATAAACCTAGAAATATTTGCAAATTTGGATAACTGTGCTAAACTTTAACACGAAGTTTTTGTAGCCATTGAAAATCATTTACATTTTCCTGGCAAGGAATCAGAAAAACAATATTTTTTTAGCTAACGACAACTTGGTTGCAAATTACGAGTGAGTTAAAGACCCACGTGTAGGTCTCGCAACTGTCGAAGAAGAAATCTTCATAGACTACAGGGCAAGGAACAAAATCAAATAATTTGTAAAAAATCACTCTTTGAATTTTGGACAGGATTGGATGTTGAGTTTTTAGCACTGTAAATAAAAGCATTGCGTATACTATTAACATTTTTAACATCCTAGCTTTACGAAACCGGATTTTCTGCGGTGGCTGCTTCGAAGAGAAGCGTAATATAAAAAAATTGTCAGTTTCTAATATTAAACCTTCTTTCCAACAACGTTGCTGTGAAAGATAAGTCAAAGGGAGTCACTAATAACTATTAAACTTGTTTTTAATATCGTATTGATAAATTATTAATATCAATGGGCGGTACTGATACAATCCTATTCATAAGTTTACATCACTGTGAACGTGTATTTTATTGTTTATTATGTCAGAATGAATTTTACTACGTTCCTTTCATTAAACTAATAATTTCTTAATAATAGTTTCTCTTATATTGTTTACTTGGTGTTATCACTCCCCCCCCCAAGGCCCCACATGTCGCTGAGTTAATGGCAATGATAAGAATAACTATGAAGTGAATCGGAGATAAGCAACGTATTACTTACCCATAAAACTAAACATAGTTAGTGTAGCTCCACAGAATGTTGAGGTCATTGCTAACACTAATCAATTAGTATGGATAAATATAAGAAATATGTGTGTTGAAGAAACAAACATATGTCCGTCTCGAGCTTCACAAATAGTAATGGACTAAATGAGTACTCAAAATACGTGAGTAACAATCAGAAAAGTCCTCCACCCCGACTATCAAAACAAGCATATTTATTATCGCTAAGAAAGGCACTGCACATGTTTAAATACCACACCGGTTGCTAATATATTTATTATTCCGTTCCACGCTCGTAGTCGAGACATTTAAATCTCACGAGCTTTAATCACCCCGGTGCTGTTTAAACAATCGCAACTTATTAGTTTTGCAGGTGCCAAAATAAATACGACAATCCCTTTTCGGCCAAAGCGCGCCAGAAATAGCTCCGGAACGAAATCGCACGAACAGACCGAGTTCATGACGAGCATCGGTGCAATTTAATCGTTTGATCGTGTGAATCGAATTAATAACTCTAATTAGTATCAGTTAGTTCATGCGTGCAATCCTGCCTGATCAAACGCACGTGTATATATTTAAGTACATGATCAATACATAAACAAAAATAAATGGGCATTAATGGTGGACGTAATGATTCGACTAATTTGCAATAACCTTCGTCGTATTTTCATGCGGATAAGGGATTGCCTTGCGATTTATTTTTAATCATATGTTACTACGAAGTTTAACAACAATGTTATTCACTGCAAATATGCACATAGGCATTGAGAATAGAAAGCTTCAATAGTTTTCATGAAGATGCAAACAGTAGAAGTATAAACGTTAACAATTTACTGAATGCAAATCAAGACTAACTCACCTATTTTACTATTTTATTTATTAAAAAAAAAGAAATTCATATATGATAATTTTGTTTATCTTCCGGACAATACTGGATAAAATTCGTGACCAGGTTCAGATTTCGGTAAACGTAAATCTTACATTAAATCTAACCATGGCACAAGATAATGTTATCTGAAACAATACACAGTTAACGCGACCTATACTAAACTACCCTACCTAATGTAACCTGACTTTTCGTCAGGTATGAAAACTAATACAGTGAAACAAACTCATGCGAAGCAAATTACAACGACTATTATTTCAAAAATAAACAGCATATACGATTATTTGTTGCATTGACCATTAAAGAGATTTTGATTGATTTTCTGACATTGATTGATTGATTAGAAACCATGAGACTTTTGAAATGTGATGATAGTCTATTCTATTTTTGATAAAATATAAATGAAAAAGATCTTTCGAATATCGACATTGTATGTGGCGGTGGAGAAATTAGTCCACAGAACCTGGTTGTGTCATTATGAACGTATCACTTGAAGTTCCCTTCTATTGTACATATTCAACCAGCGCGCATCCTGCATATCTGCACGTCACATGATCTTATTTGCTCACTTTGTATATAGAACGCAAACACGAGTACAGAATTTGTTTGAACGTTGATAGGCTTAAGAGGCGCATGATAAACAGGAGTGCATAATGAGAAATTCGAAAGAACGAAGTCCTCACACAAAGACTTCTGAGATTGGAATTTAGTAGTGATCGGAAGAATAAGTTTTAAGTTCCTATATGCCATGCTAATATATTTATACCTGGCCCTGATAACGAAACGTGTTATCTAAAGTTATCCCAAGACTTGTAGGTTTGCGTACCACTGGGAAAGCCGTCAATTTTTAGGTCTCGACTTGGCAAAGATTTGTACTTGCGATTTATTTGGATTGATTTTGAGAGAATGATCACTGGATGAATACTGCAAATTTAGAAGATCACTATTTACGTTTCCTTCAGCAATTTCAGAATGAGTAATATAATTCAGTTCATCTGCATAATTATGCAGGGTACAGTAAACAATATTATTTATATGTGCGAAGGATATAAAAGTAGAGGAGCCAGAATAGATCCCTGTGGAACTCCTTGGACAACAGGGGATGAAATTTTATCACGATATTGTTCGCTTTGTTTACGGTTGGTTACATATCAATGGATCTAATCCACAACATTTCGTTCAGCACTGCAATATCCGACACGGTATCAAATGCCTTACTAAAATTCAATAATACAAGCGCCGTCATTAAACTTTGTTCAGTAACCCTCTGAATGTCGTTTGTGGTTTTATGCAAAGCTGATTGCATCTCCGGTAAAAGATTATTTTATTCTAACGCGAAAGTTGAAGCGAATCAATACGTTCAAAAATCTTCAATACTACTGGAAGCAACATAATATGGCGGATATCTTTAAACTATTGAGGTTGTTTCATTATTGGTACAGGGCCAACAATTCCATGCTTTTCACAATCTGAGAATACTGATTTATTGTATACTTATATGTGTGATAAATGTAATAATTCCTTCGACTCCGAATGCAGTAGATTTGATATTTTTATAATGGCATATACTGTAGCGTAAATGAAGATATTATTTACTTTGTCCACATCCTCCAACTGAAGTTACAGATTTGATAATAAAAATATTCTCAAATTAAGCAGACAACAACTTGGGAAGCATCCAGAAACGTTTTTCTCATTTTTATTGAACTTTGTTTTGCCTTTCTACGTTCCGTTCATTCTTTTTTGTTTCCTTCGCTTTCATAAAATTTTCTGAATATGTTGTTCGTTTCTTTACGCTTTAATTTAATTTAAAACAACAAATAACGCGTCATCCAGCTGCGTTTGATTGCTCTCATTCTTAGGTCAATGAATATGTCACATAAGTTTTATGATGCACCCACTTTTATAGACTTTTACAGCTTAATTCCATCTAACAATAGAAATTTTTAATTGTTTTGTTACTAATTTAAATTCCTTTAGCAGAGATTTGAACCACCAGTAGGTTACGGATAGGTGACATCGTACCATACCAATCATCTCATTCCAATTTAACATTGAACTAAATGAAATGAAAACCAGGCAATAATAATAATTAACATTAATGTAACAAATAATTGATATTTACAAAATAAAATAATTGGATAGAAAATCTGCGGTTTTGCAATAGAAAAATACAACAGTAATGAAAAAAAAGTTGCATTAAAATAGCGAAATGTAAAAAAATAAAAATTCAGCAGCAATAATATAACTAACGTTCTTATGTAAACCCAGATTACCTAAATTTTCCACAGTATCGTTGCCACGGATATATAAGTAAAACACGTTTCCTTTTCTAATTTAAATGTTGACGTAGTTAAATTTTGTTTTGCAATACTGCCAATCATAAGGAACCTTGGTCCTTGGTCCAAAGACATTAAAAGTTTGAAGTTATCCGTTAGCCAAGGAATATAGCACTTTGTAAAACGTCACGTAATAAATAGACATGGTGGTTAAATAATTCAATTTTAGCATCGGCATTGAATAGTCTGTAGATACGATTAATTGGGGTATTTTGTAGATCTTGGTGGAATAAATCGAAATTCATTTGCCTGTAATCGAGATATGTACAGTTTACCTTTTGGACGAATACAAGTCTAGTGGCAGACACCGGAATAGATTACTTTAAAGGTACCAGTTGCAATTATATTGTCTACCAAAGTTGCATTATCCTGCGTAACTTCCAGCTTGTTCGATAAATTGTTGACCAATAGATGAAATGAAATTCAATAAAAATATCGATGCAAAGTTATTATTATTTAAGAGATCTATATTCAAATCCCCACAACAAAAGATGAGATCAGCTGGTTGAAGAAAAATCTTTATTCATAAATTTCTTAAATTTTTATGTCTTGAAATTTCGCCAGGATACACAAAAAATATGGATCGTTATACTTTATTTAGACCTACATTCGCTACATTTAGATGACATTTGTTTTGTTTAAAAATCTACTGTTTTATTTTATGGCGTGAAACGAATACTTGGAAGTATATGTTGTTTATAAATTATTTTGGACCTTAATTTTTCAAATTAATTGCACGTTTGGATTAGTTAATATTTCGATTAACGGTGTCGTTTTTACACAACTGAAGCGGACTATATTTATTAAAAAATATTGGCTGTCAAGTTTATTTTGCAGTTTGACAATAATTTGTGTTTACAAAGTTTTATAAAATGTCCTATAAATTAGAATTGCGGAAAGGTATTTACAATTTGGTTGGTCAAATGTACAAACGTGGCTTGTCGCCATATTTTTAAGACAACATTTTACCGCGTCATGAAGGGATGTGAGCAAGGTTGGCCGTGTCTGAAACTTCCAAAGAGTTTCGAATCATGCAAGGCTTCAGAACTTCATTGAATCTGCAAGAAATAGGAAAGGATTTTCAACGAGAACACTAAACCGAAGATTTCATATTTCCCATGTGACACCCAAGAGGGAAATTAGCAGAAATAATTTAAAATATGGAAAGCCACAAAAATGTCAAAAAACACAGCTGCGCAATTGGAGAGTATTTCAAGATGGTGCAGACAATTAGATTAGAACATTTCAGAAACACTGCCATGATAATTTTAGACGACGAAAAATATTTTACATTATCTAACTCCGAAATAAAAGGAGATGAAGGCTTTTACATATACAACATTGATGTTGTTCCTAATGACGTAAGGTATAAGAAAAAAGCGAAAATTGAGGACAAGATACTAGTGGGGTGGGCCATTTCGGAAGCTGGTTTTTCAAGAAGATATGTTGGGCGAGTTAGGGGAAGCTGTAAATGTATTTATTTTCGAAGATGCCTCCCCATATTAGTGAATTTTATTCAAACGCATAATGTCAGTTAAACTTTTCAAATTGTGGCGGTCTGTACTAACCAGATAGTACGCACTTAACATATAGAAACTAAGTTTGATACCCGAAAATTTCAATCATCAATTTCAATCATTTTTAATGAAATTAAATCCATCGATACTAACGTCTTCATCCACAATTTTATCATGTATCATGTGACCTAACTAGATTTTCTATATTATTACTAGAAATAAGAAAAAGTATGTATATCTAAGAAAAAATAACAAAAACGAGTTTTTAATCTTACACACCTGTGAATATATATCACATATCTTTAAAACGATTCTGTGGGCTTTTGTAATAACGAGGCTCTTGTATGCGCCCCCTTGGTAACGATATACATTTTAGTTTCTTCTTAGCACGACACACTTGCATTTTAACTTCATGCCCACAAAATTTTATAATTATCGGTTTTTGGAAACATTTAAGAGTCCCGATCTGGTGACAGCAACATCTTTTTCGTTGACGTTGATGTTCAGTTTATTATGAAACAAGTTGATAATTAATTGTGCAGTGTTTTCTATATTATTTTTCTCTTCTGGGATACCAAACACTTTAAGATTCTTTCGTGTGTAATATTATTTCTGTTCTTCTAAGTTGCATTCGAGCTGATTTATTTTGTTTTCCAACGCCATATCATCACACTCCGTGTCACTTCATATGCAATTCATTTTTCATTGACTGCAGACAGTAGGTTACACTGGTCAACACATCAAAATTTTGCAGGTTATATTTCTTGTTTTCGCTTAATTTAACTGTGCTGATTACGAAAATAAGACTAGCTTTTTTCTAGCAGTTCTAGTTTTAAATATACACGTAGGTTAAAAATTATTACAAAAGAATGTTTTTTTTTAATCATTTTATTTGAAACAGTCACTGTGGTTGAGGAATAAAATGTTTTTTATAAGATTTTCTTGAATGAGGTGTCTGTATAAGATCCCAACAAAGATTCCAGCAGTAATCAGCTATCATATATATATATATATATATATATATATATATGTCCCACCTCCCTAGGTAACGTTCTTTCATTGTGCGAATATCCTGGTGAAACCTTTCACCTTGCTCTTCACTGTAATCTCCCAGGTTTTCAGGAAATCGATCCAAATGAGAATGTAAATAATGTAGCTTAATACTCATGTTGCACCCTAGGTGTTTTAAGTTAGACAACATGTCGTTAACTAATTGTAAATAGCTTTCTGATTTATGATTGCCAAGAAAATTTTTAATCACAGAAACGAAATTTTGCCAGTGTCGTTTTTCTAGTTCATTCATAGAAAAATTTAGATCTTTTATCAGTTGTCTATTTTGTGGTCCATCGAAAATGCCTGCTTTTAACTTTTCGTTGCTCAGACCAGGAAACTTTTTCGACAGATAAGAAAAACATTGGCCATCTTTGTTAAGTGCTTTAACGAATTGCTTCATAATACCAAGTTTTATATGAAGTGGTGGCAATATAATTCGATTGTGATTAACTAAAGGTGGATTGACTACATTTTGCTTACCCACAATAGCTGACTCCCTCAGTGGTCACACCTTTTGAGTCCAATGGTTCTTTTTATCGCGACTGTCCCACAAACATATGAAACACGGGTATTTTGTATAACCTGGCTGTTGTCCTAAGAGGAAATTTACTATTTTCCAATCTACACAAATTTTCCAATTCTGTTCATCATACTTTTTTTCTAATACTAAAGAAATATTGCCATATTGTTCTTTCATAAAAGTTGAATGTCCTACAGGTATAGAACTGTATTTATTTCCATTGTGTAACAGTACACACTTTAAACTTTACTGCTATCAATAAAAAGCCGCCAATCATTTGCTTTGTATTTTTGTAAACCCTTCTTTTGCATAAGACCTTGAACATTATTACTGTAAACTAAATTGCCTTCAGAGGAAAAATATGACAGTAAATCTTTTTCACGAGTACGATAAAATGTAATTTTTGTTTCTGGTGTAAGTAGATATGTATTTCTCGTTCAGACGAGATGCCAATACTTCGGACTGCTCCTTCGATAGATTTAGATCCCTTACTAAGTCATTTAACTCACTTTGATTGAATGGTTGAGGATTTTGCTCTGGACTAGGTGTGAAATCAGAGTCAGATTCATGTTTTTCTTCTTCAATTTCCATCTCCTCCGGTTCAAAACAAGTTAATGACGTCGATGGTACTGGCATTGATGACTGGTCAGAGTGTGTAAGAGGCCTCTGAGTAGAAGTCAACGTCGGATATAACCACTTATCTCGGTTTACAGACTTTATGGCCTTAGTGTTTATCACACAAAAATAACAATCATCATGATGATTACGAGGTTCTACCTGACCATTGTCGCAAAGAGACAACACAATTTTGACACACAGTATTAGGCACCCACGGCTTCCGTAAATTACTAATATTCACACCAAAGTAGTTAGAATACGCAGATTTAACGAAGTCCGTGATCGATTTACGATACTTATACATATAAGGTATATTCACCACAAATTACATTTTAATTTTCTGTAATTTTGTAAGTGACTTATAATGCACCGTAACCTTAAATATGGGTAGTTACACAAATACTAGTGTCATTTTTTGAAATAAGCACATCAAGATACATCGAATATGATAGTAATCTTCTTGGAAAACTTTAAAAAGTAGATATTTGTTGGGCAGTGTTATCCAATAAATCAGTACCTTCTGAACTGTTCGTTGTACAAGTTGATCATCATTGTCATTGACGATCTTGTAATTCCTTCACTCATATTCAATAGATATCGACTCTTAATTATGGATATGATGACTGCCCTGAACTGTTGAACTGTTCTAGAGTTAATTTTCAATATAGCTTTAATTTCTTTTGTAACGCTGTATCGGGTCCTCAAAAAATTCTGCCAAGTCATCCCTATTTGATTCAATTTACTCTTTTTTATTAGCAGTTTCGGTGAAAAAAACTTTATAGACCTTGAAAACATACCAGAAGGTGGTAAATGTGACTTTTCAGAAACCTCGGCCAACTTACCTCAAACAAATAGGAATCCATGTCAATATCGATTCAATATTTCGCCAACCAATACCTTCAATATTACGCTTCATCGCGCTTCTTGTTGTTTGCTGTGGCAAACTGTTAGTATACTCATATCTTTCGTTTCATATAGTTACATTTTTTTTTAATTATTCATTCATATACGTATTGGTTTACTTCAGTCTTCATACATTACAACACCATTAAGATAAAACCTTGACGTCCAGTAATGGAGTTAATTGGTAACATTAGCATAGTTAAAATTGAAATTTGTTACACACATTTTTTATACTACTGCCTTCGGTAGTGAACTTTTACATGCAATTTGCATATGATTACCCCTGTTCCGTAATGTTTTAAAATTCTCTGTTAAATTAACATATAAATATAGTCACGTTTCACAAAATTATTTGTTGGTGCCCCCGCCACGAACTGTATAGACACCTTCTACACTTTCACTTCTTCTTCCACTCCCCATACCTGATATATATGAGAATTAGATTAAATTCACAGACTCCGACATTTTGTTACAGTAATTTTGTGGACACGAAGCTGCACAGAGCAAATATGTTAAAGGTGTAGAATATGGGATGCGATATGGTTGCAATTCCGTTCAAATAAAATATTCAAGAATTTGTCACAGGAATTTATTTTTTTCAGAATTGATACAAACGGTTCAATTTTACCGTTTCCGAAAAGGTTGAAGTTGAAATAGAATCAGAAAAATGGGCACCATCAGGTGATCCGTGATGCATCAATATAATGTAAAATTCTAATGTATAAGTCTAAAATTATGAATAGTTGTGCACAGCTTATAACGACGCAAGTTATCCTCTTTATAAAGATCAAAGAGTTTAAATAGCGAGTATCGTTAAATACTGTCTATTTTTCGATTATTGTTGTCCATGTACCAAATCTCCGACAAACCACGCCAACCAATGAACACATATACGGATGGAAAACCTGTAAGAAATTTTCTTCTTCTTTTATTTGTAATCAAGCCACTGGGTAAATGACCAGTTTCGCCGCTGATATTACCCTCAAGTTTCAATATCAACTTAGCTGGAGTATAAATTAATATTTACATATTTATCAACCACAACAACTGTACAATTCAGAACTAATAATAAAATGAATGAATGAATAAAAACATGGGTGAAAAAAATTTGTCCAGCAAACTGGCGGATACACGAGTCCATTTTTCGAAAGAACTTTGCAAACAAAAATTGTTAAAAATTTCAATATTTGTAATTTTTATAAGAACGACTCTTACTTTCTTAACTATACATATGTATAGTTAATCATGAAAATTGTCTCAAGTCTTTTAACCGAAATACACGTTTTGACCTTCTGCTTGAAATAAATATTGGTTTTGAGGACAAGTTGGTCTAAACGAATATGAAACAAGATAATTTCAATTTTCGTGGATGTTAAGTAGCATATAAAATACTAAATGTACTAAATGTATATAAATGAAAATTATGCACTTCGAACATAAAAATTAATTTCACATTTATGTTCGTAACTTTACATTCAATAATTTGTCACGTGACGTATGGACATTTATAAATCTATTATAAATTACAGCGAAGGCCTTATTATTTCATTTACGAGTATTGCAGCAAACTTCTGAAAATTGGAGATGAGGTTGAAATCCGACTTGTGTTATAGTATGGTCTAAACTTGTTTAGTTGAGAGAGTACCCGTGCACACGCAATGTGCCCATGACACAAAATAAATAAATAGCTCATATAAACGTAATAAAATCGACTAAAAGGTAAAAATGCTGACGACAAAGGTAACAGCTGAAAAGGAGATTCAACAGCGGATATGCCGGAACGGCTGAAGCATACCGTGGACATTATGCAATTAATAATTAACATTTTAAAAGTGCCGAAAAAGATATCCAACTAAATAACAAAAAGATTGATCAAGCCAATGAGAAAATGAATAGAAATTCAACAAAGTGAATAACGAAATCGATGACATCAGTCAATCCAACGATAAACCAGCTCAATAAAATATGCAAGCAACATTAATCAGTGTGGAGGCAAACATGGAAGCCGGCACGTTGAGAGCGGAAAATCGATGCTATAAACCCATCGAAGGGACCGCAGAGAAACCCAATGCAAAATTAACCGACGTCCAAGAAAAAGTATGTACAATCCGGGAAAATGTCGAACTAACATTCGAACGGAACAGTGAGGTGATCGGACAACTATATACGTTTACCAAAGAAAACCGAAACAAAATAAAACAAGTTCAGAACCAAGCATAAAATTGTAAACGAGGAAAGAGAGAAGATTAAAACCAACCGGAGAGTCACCGAGGAAGTAAAGGACGCTTAAAATCCAATCGCTAAATTCTGGCGGAATCCCAATATAAAGTTCCGAGGAATCGAGACCGAATACACCCGATGACATACTTTGAATACATGATACAAGAACTAAGACAATGGCCAACGGATGAACATCATCAGACTATCTCCGGAAAATTGCGCTCTCGAGTGGTATGAAATGATCGGCAGACATGCAGATGCAGACTTAAAGGACTTCGAATATGGATTCAAAACAGATTAAAAGTCCAACTGTTGACCGGGCTATTGAAGAAAGGTTGCTGGTTGCTAGCCAGTGAAAACTATACTTGCGACTTATATAATAATGCAAACTTCTTATTAGTAGATGGTGAAGCGATCCTCAGACGTGAAATAACTGGTATATAAAATCTTATGGAACTAGTCTGGAAACTCCATAACTACACATAGTTGCAACGTAACAACAGAGTAAACCAAGCGTATCAAAATTACTGCGAACAGTAATTACCATCAAAGTCAAATTTCGAACAATCAACAGCCAAATTCATCATAAAATAAAATCATGTTTATTTTTCATAAAATAACTTCAACAATAACTACAACCGGAAAAAACTTAGGTAATTACCAATATAATAACTACAGAGAAAGCTACAAAAAAGTAAATAAAACCAAAGAGCTCAATTACCCATATAGATTAGACGCCATAATCAAAAACGACCATATTCAAATTGGTCCAGTCCACAAAATTCTGTAACAACCCGAAAAATATATTAAAACCTTTGACATACTAGTAACAAATTATAAGCAGTTAGGATCAATCAACCAGAAATTAAATGTAGAAGCCAAAATCATACAATAAAAGCTAAATATTTGAAAACATTTCATACAAATGCATCATGATAATTGACATTTTAGAAAAATAATAAAAATGGATATCATTCTAATGGAAAGCAATTCCCAAATCAGAATAACCTTGCGAATCTAATCTAATCGTCGACAAAACTATTAAAATAATGAATCAAATACAAATCTATAATTTAGAGCTATTAAAACAAAAAATAAAGATAAGTCAGTCGAAGAACAAGAAATAAGCAAAATAATAGAAGAAAATAAGGAAATGGAGGAAGAAATGGAGAACATATATATGATAATAAAAAAATAATTAAAGGGATTGAAAGTGAGCATGGTATGAAGATAGATCTAGAAGTAGTATTAAGCTAAGAAATGCAAACTTGTATACAGTTACATTTGCACAGAATAAAAATAGACAACGATGAACATTTAAATTGTAAAAATTAACCAATTCCCCAACGATATCAAAAATAAGTCGACATCGATCTAGAAAACCTATTAAATTTAGGTATCGTAGAAAGATCCCAGCTCTTACTTAATAAATCCAATAATGATTGGAAGAAAAAGAGGGGGTTTGAAATCCCGATTAAAATTAACGTTCTCCTAACAAAATTTAATAATTGCAAATACTTTTCGAAAATAGACTTGAAACGTGCATTTTCGCAAATATATCACATATGAACTAACTGATCCCGAAACAATTACGAGGCTGAATTCACATGCTCTATAAATACAACCCAAACAAAAATTGCAAAAATCAACTCGCTATGATTAGTAGATTTTTAAAGCAGCGGAAGACAAAAATGTAATGATGATTACATTGTTAAAACAAGAATTAACAACGGCATCATCGGAAAAGTACGCAGACCTCCACACACAAATTATTATCAAAATAAATATATAAATAAACAAATATAACAACTATCAAAAAAGAAGCAGACCAATATGTGAACTGTGCTTTTTCAACGTATATAATTTATTATCCAAGGCAAAGTTTAATTTTTACTTCCGGCTAATATCATTTTTTATTTTTTAAGGAAATATTTATATCTCAATTTGACTGCATTGTAGCTTTTAATGCACGTTTTAAATCAAAACTCGTGCACTGGTTTAAACTACAATAAACAGTTAATATGCCTAGAACCTGGGATTTTAGCGCTTTGTTCTATGATCGCATTCATAAAATTACGTCACAAGGTGTGATAAAGTTTAATTGCTAATGAACGGTACGTGTTTCTACCAGGCCAAGTACATATTTCAGTCAAGTCGAAGTGTAACATTATTAGGCTTATAACATTACAATTAATTTTTATATGCATTAATGAGGTTATTGGTCCGAACTTTGCTGCGCAATAAATCATATAAGTTTGTTTTTTTATCGTTACGCTTTCTATACGAGTGACATTTTAACGTAAATGCAATAATATTACTCTGTTTTTATGGTATTTATTGCGGCATTTGAGCGTGGAGGGAAAAGCAGAAATACGAAATAGCGTTTCACCTATAAATTGCAGATTCCTGAAATTCATTTCGAAGTCCCAGTAAGACGTGGTTCTCCGATTTAGGAGATATGATATTTAATTTTTTAAAATTATTATTATAATATTTTAGTGCAGGGGTTTTTATTTCATTAGTATTAATATTGAGGTTCTAAGTTAAATTCTGAATTGAAGCTTCACCACTCGGACAAACGTTGTATTGAAAGCTGACGTGCAGATGTAGATTGTTGACGAACAATCTTTGACAAGGTGCTATGGAACCAGTTCAAACATGAAAATTGGTTTTATGTTTTGTGGTCATATCTAAAGTTTCGCTATATAAAAACTGACCGAAACATAATTAATAATTATAGTTCGTTAATTATCTGGTGCACTTTTGATGTATAATTGGATGAAATTAAATATAAAAGTTACTGGTACAATATAATCTGGTCCAATTAAAGAGCGTTGATCTAACACGACTAACAGAAATAGACGAGGTTACACTCAACTCTATATTCACCCTTTCGTACGCCACTGCTCCTAACTGCACGTGGTCACATATATACGTGTGCCCTTCCTTCTTAAGTCTTTGTTATCATTTAGACGAAGCCCCCTACTCACCCTAAACCGATTGATGACTCAATACTGTGCATACATAAAAAAAACAAAAATAGCGATGTTATTGCGCCAACGTCATAAAACAAATAAAAATAAAATAAGACGTAACAGAGTTGTGATAATGACGACAATCAAATCGATTATAGATTACGTGACCATTCTGCAACAGCTAGACATATGCACTGAATGCTCGATACTTTCAGCGTAACAATCAAACCGTTTATAATAAGTTGTAGTCGGAGTCGACGAACTGTGTACGTGGAATCGTGATTTTTTTTATTGTTTAGGAACAGTTTAATAGCAAAAATATGAAAAACTTAAATTTCAATTGTTCACTAATAATGCTGAGTTATCTCGAGCTAGATTGCTGCTGACTTCATTAATGAAAAACTTGTTTGTTTTCAATTTTTAAAAACTGGTTTTTGTGACTAGAAACACTTTTGAGCAATACGTATAATGCAGTCCTGAAAATGTTTTTCGTATATGGCTCAAATCCCTAATGTTTATGTTAAACTACATAGAAATTCAACAATTTCGTCACAATAACATATTCTTAGAAATAAAGATTTAGGAAACGCACAAAACAATTAAATATATTGCCGCAGTCGTCGAATTTATAGAAGATATTAAACCTGTGAACAATTGTGTCGATTAAGCCGAAGCACTAGCATGAAGTTATATACCATTGCCCTTAGACCATCAGCTGCCCCCCGTCGACGCGTTGAAATTCTAATTAAAAAAGCCTTTATATCCTACACAAGAAAGCGAAACAATTTTATGGTATTAGTTCCAGTTATTAAATTTAGAACCGCTTACTTTTAAATGCGTTTAAAATTTTCCAGGTCGATAAATATAAAATTTACACCGTTGTTTTTAATCGTTAATGTAAAATAACATTCGTTGAATCGGCTGCGGCCAAATGAACGATAAATTCGAATGTTTTGCGAATGCGGCGTGCCGTGTAGGAGTAATAGTTATTTGCATTTATTTTTGCCATTTTATTGCTGCAAAAATGTGCAATTATGTTGGAATGTTGCACACAGAAATTCGATGCATGTTGAAATAAATAATATATACGCTCATCCCGGGAAAATTTACAACTGTGTTATTTTGTAACAGTTTTGTTCGGAGGTTTTTTAATAGTACTTACATACGTACTTATAGATTTATTGCCCAATGTTTGTCGTAAGCAACGACAGATGGGATAATTAGAGGAATGATTAATTATACGAGCGAGTACAAAACTATTTAGTTATTTGCCATTGATTTATAATATGCATGTTCAGTTATAATATCCTTGAAATATACTTTAAATGGACAAGATACATAGATGTTCAGTCGTTCACAAACAGTTTCCGTGACCCGCCATAAATTCTTCAAATTTACGGTTTGACATCTTTTACATCCCAGATAATGAACGATATAACCACACACTTCCAGAAACGACAATCGATAACATTGTATCTCACTCACCGTTATAAATGAATGCAGTCACCTATGATTTACGATTTTCAGTCAACATGCAATTTTGTGTATTATTAAACTTTGCTCGTGTGTGTACTAAAAATGTAGCAACTAATTTTAATGAATGAGGCATCATTGTTTCCAGAATAAATAAATAATATTTGTTTCAAAACGAGAGTAAATAGTACACATCATATTAGACAAGAGAATAAAAGAACTGTGTGTTCAAACTTATATATCTATATAATTATGTATTATTACTCGATAATTAAGTATGGCAGTAATTTGTCAAAATTTATTAATGGCTACGACTATGACTGATTCTAAAAATATAAATATATATAAAATAGTATAATTATAATAATAGTATAATTAGATGGGGATTATAGATTAGAATAAATATTTCGAGCAAAAACTACGTCATAAATGCCTTCTAATTGAAAACGCAAATCATATTACTCTATTGTGCAAAACCGGAAAGCACCCATAAAATTAAAATATTTTCAAAATTAAGTTTGTAAACAATTACAATTAGTCATTAAGGACGCATAATTCTTGAGGACACCCTAAGCAAGTAAGTGCAGATGCATGGTCTTCTTCTTCTGTTAGGGCTTCGCCCTGTCTTTTCCATATTTTCGGCCTTGGAATTACTCCTGCGACTTTGACGTCCAGCTCTCGTGCCGTCGTTTGGGCGGCCTTCTGAGGGGTCGTACTGTGTTCGGTTTTGATGTAGTCGCTTGTTGCGTCATCCTGTCCTCTCCGATTCTTCCGACATGGTCTCTTCAGTACCTTCTCCTGTCCTTTGTCCATCTTACAATGTCCTGTCGCGAAGGCTCAATCCCGTGATGGATCTCAATGTTCTCATCTCTGTTGTTCTGACGATTTGTTTGGTTCTTGTGGTGTCGGCTCGTGTCTCATTGTCAGCTGCGTATATTAAGACTGGTCTAACACAGGTTTTATATATACGAACTTTACTTCGTGTCGACACATGTTTCTTCCTCCATATTTTATCGCGGGGAGCACCCGATATTACTGCTGCCTTTGTTGCCTAAGTCTGCACGTGTGCTTTGTTGTTATTGTCGCTGGATATTTCGAACCTTGGATATTAAAGCGCATAACCTGCTTTATTGGTGTTCCGTCAACCTCTAGTTTATATCGTACTGGATTTTTAGATATCAGCATTGATTGTGCCTTCTGGGTTGAGATGTGAAGGCAGGACACGTTGTAAGTCGTATTAGTTTTCGGACATGAGAGCTATACCATCTGCGTTGCCTAGGATTTGAAATTTCCTGTTTCCGCTGTTGTAGCCTATGTTGGTGGCTTTTACTCTCTCTCTCTCTCTCTCTCTATTAATTAGTCCATGATGATGTTAAAGAGACATGGTCTTAAGCTGTCACCTTGTCTTATGCCAATTGATACCACGATCTCTCTGTTAATCCTTCTTGT
The DNA here is from genome assembly GCA_959613385.1 of Geotrupes spiniger. Classification (NCBI taxonomy): domain Eukaryota; kingdom Metazoa; phylum Arthropoda; class Insecta; order Coleoptera; family Geotrupidae; genus Geotrupes; species Geotrupes spiniger. The sequence continues at coordinate 9,448,610 of OY390739.1, forward strand.
GTTTTGGTTTTTGTTTTGTTCTCAGTGTTTAATTTTTTGACTACTTTGATAGTTTTTTTGTCGATGTTGTTTTTGCGGAGAGCCCTTAGTACGTCCTTAAGTTGTATTTTATCAAAAGCGTGCTGTTCCTCGGTGGTTCGTATTTGTGTTGCTAATTTTTGCGATATAATTTTGGTGAATACTTTTTGGATAGGCAGGCAGATTCCTTTGTAGTTTTTTGGGTCTTTCTTTGTTCCTTTTTTGAATATAGGTATTAGAATACTTGTTTGCCATTCGTTTGGTATGTTTCCAGTTTCGAGTATTTTCCGAAAGAGGTTAGTAATCTCTTTAGTTAACTCGGTGCTCCCATATTTGATCATTTCGTTGTTGAGCAGGTCTGTCCCAGGTGTTTTCCTATTGTTTAGTTTTGGGATTGCTTGTTCGACGTCATTCTCAGTAATGTCCGATTTGGTTTCGTCATTGCTTTCTGCAACACCGTCTCTCATTTCTTGGTTGTCTTTATCCTTGCCTTTGTCCTCATACAGTTCTAGGAAATAGTCTTCCCATTCTTTCTTGAAATTGAAGATGTTTGGATAAATTCGTTTACAGGTTTGTTCCTGCTGAGGAGCATATTCAATATTTTCTTTTGCGCTCCATATAGATCTTGTTCCATTTCCAAGGATAATTTTTCCCAGTATTCTTTTTTCAGAGTTCTTATCTGTTGGTTTACTCTGTTTCTTATATGTTTGTAGTTGTGGCAGGCCTCGGGTGTCTTCCTACTTTAGTATTCCAGGTATGCCTTTCTCTTTTCTGCCGCCAATTCCTTCACATCTTCAGTGAACCATTGCTTGGTGTTTGGTCTGCCGTTGGGTTTAACTTCTTTTACTGCTATAGCTTCCAGGCGCTATTTAATATTTGTTTTGATTTTGTTTTTCAACTTTTCCTTGTATAGATGCTTAGTGCTTTCGTTAGCAAATGATTCCGTATTGAATTTTGTGAACGTGATTGTCGGTGGGTGGTCTTTCCTTAGTGTCGCGGTGTGCCGAAGTTTGCAGAGCATTAAGCTGTGGTATGTCCCTATGTTTTCTAGAAGGTGTTCTTGATACTAAATTCATTTTGAGCGCACATTGATATTAATGTCTCACCGTTTACCATTTACCATTTCTTCATTGTATCGCTGAATTACACCTGGTATTGGCGTGTTTCTGATTCTTGAATTTAGGCCACCCATTAGAAATATCTTGTCGTTTCTGGGCATGTGGTCTATTATATCTTGCAGATCGTTGAAGAACTGTTCGCTTTCTTCTTTGTGTTTGCTCATGTCCGGTGCGTATGCGCTTATGATGTGCGTCTTGCCGTGTTAATTATGGTGTGCATTAATCTTTCGTTGATGTATACAGTATTTTCAATATATTGTTGTAGATTTTCATGTATGAGAATTCCTTGTTCCGCTCGCTATAAAATACTCAGTAATTTTTGTATTTTGCGCTGCCTTTTCCTTTCTTCTTCTTCTCTGCTAAGGAGCATATGTAAATTCGTTGTCATCTCATCTCATCTCCAGTATGATTTCTTGATCTTTATGGTTCCAGGATGTTATATTCCAGCAACTCAGTCTTAGTATATTCGTTTTCCAAATTCGTTTTTTCCGTGTTCTCGCCCTGTCCCGTGTTATCCGTCCTTCCGAGGCTTGTATGGGACTTTGAGCTGGTTTTGTTGTATTTTACGGTGGGTGGGCTGCTAACCCGTTCCACCAACCTTCCTCCTTTATCCGAGCTTGGGACCGGCAGTGGCAGTTACTGGGCTACTCAATCCACGCAGCACTTACCCCTGGCGGAGTTAGATGCATGGCGTCTATATAAATGAGAAGTGTATTGACTCTGGTTCGCTAAGAATTACATCATGTAAATTATGGCAAAAAATGATCTAAAAACCACACAATGTGAAAAATGTCAACTGTTAGGAAAGGGAATAATGGATGTAATGTATTTTACTTACTTGAAAAGTCAAAGGTGAAGAATGGAAAGCAGAATTCCTCTTGTTCGGAATGTCTTCATTGACAAAATTATGTGATAGCTTAACATCAGAGAAATTAAAAATGTATGATATGATATGTATGTAATGATATTCGTATATCGAATAAGTGAAAAATAGTGTTCAATGAAAATATTTTTTTCCTAACACAACCTGAAATATCCAATTAATTACGTTGTTGCGTTTTGAGAATGAAGGTGAAGTTATTTATTTCTAATTTATTTTCGTTTAATATGCAGATGTATCCAATTTTAATTTAAGCTATATTTTCGATTTTAAGTGCCAAGCAACAGATCTGGTTGTTGCCTGCATTAGATGTTTCACCAACAGCGTTACTTGTATTCGGTTATGAATTTTCAAGAAAAACTGACGTGGACACTTTGCTCATCAAATATTTATTGCCACACCCATGTCAGCACAGCACAGAGATCTTATGTAAAGCGGCGGAACGTAGAGGAGCGAGTGTTTAATAAAACGAGTATCTAGAGAAGTTTATAGAACGAATTGCATACTATACTTTTTCTAAGACCATCACAAAAATACTAAAATTTGAAAACTATTTACATTTACTATATAACAATTGCTGAAGGAAGCCATTCATGTTCTTAAATTTTCTCCATCAAATTGTGTTTTCTTTACTTTCGTAAATTGACGCCATCCTTTGTTCCACTTTCGTGTTTCAAAGTTCAAAATTAAACCTTGAACTTTCAGCAATATCAATCTTATCAGTATTCTTTTGCCCAGCACTATCTTGATCAGCATTCAAGATTTTATTTGCTATCTCGATTTTATTGTTTAACGAGTGGTCACTATAACCCTCTGCAAGTGTTGATCCCCAGCTTCCATGGCGCTTTAAAGCTGTAATGTTCGCACCCGAGTCAACCAAAATCCTCGAGGACCTTCTTAAACAATGACCGGTGTAATTGGCAGGGTTAGGCAGGTCAAATTTTGCTACTACACTAGCGATGCTGCAAAATTTATTTATTCCAATGGGCTGTTTTGTACATTTTTCTTGGTGGTAGTTTAAGAACAATCGGGTAATAGTTGTTAGATGTAGACGTCGAATTTCCATGTATTTCTTGCAGATATAGTATAATTACTTCCAATAACAAACTGATGTTCAGGGAGATAACCAGACGTATCAATCGATCACACACCACTATAGCACAGGCTTGTAGATTCTGGTAGGAAAAACACATAGAACTCGTATAGGTACTGGACGACGAAGAGTGATGCAAGAGCGACAAGATCGGCTTTTAATGCGAAATGCAGTTAGAGTTTGGACTACATTCTTATCGTCCTTATTATAGTCTTCCTCTAACAAGGAATTGGGTTCCTGAATGGAATGAGATATTCTTTAGCAATGAATCAAGATTTTGCTTATGGCACTTTGATAGCCGACCTAGGGGTCAGAGGCAAAATTTACAATTTGTTCAACGCAAAATTTGTTCAATACGCTATGGAAGAAGATCTTATCTGGTATTCATTCCGGGCACACTTAACGCCAGACGTTACGTTGATTCAGTGTTGGAATCAGTTGTTATGCCATTACTACAAAACCTTCCATGAGCTGCCTTCCGGTAAGATAATGTGCGGCCTCGTGCTGCTCATGTAACGTCAGCCTTCCTAGAAGAAAACGACATTAATATGTTGCCCTGGCCTCCAAGATCACCAGACTTATCCCCCATTGAACGTGTGTGGGATATGATGGAAAGAAGATTGCGGCGTTTACTCAATCCTTCCAGTACCTTATAGGAGTTGCGTCAACAGTTAGGGGTGAGGTACCTGAGTGACGTACCTCAAGAGGATATCAATAACCAAATTTCCAGTATGCCCAGAAGGGTTGCTGAATGCATAAGAGTACGTGGGGGTGTAACTCATTATTAACTGTTGTCAGCTTTTCTTAAAAATGAAATCATTTTTTTGCTACGAGCACTAGATATTTTCACAAAGTTTCATCAACCTAACGATTATGTTGTCATTACGTACACCATTACCATAACAATCGTGGTCATATGACATTATTTTTATTTTGATAAGTTTCGTTTTTCCTGATTTCAACCCTTTGGACCTTTTTGACAATTCTGCACAATTACCCACAACTTAACGAATATTTATATTGTTACTGATTATCAAATATTTAATTTTCTTCTGCTGAGTAAATAAAATTCTTATCGCTATTTACTCGGAATACATACGCCTCAAAAAATACGATAGTGATAACTTTATTTATTCATCTGATGATAAACTTTAACTTCTAATAACTTGTGTACTTACATTTCTAAAAAAAAACATAAAAGCAGTATTACGCAAGTATTAACAATACACACAAAACAATCAAGAAAATGTATGAAAGTCAAAGAAATGTTATTTTTAAAAAACTAGGTGCCCGGCTACCAGCCTAAAAAAAGTAGCGTAATTTAAAAATCACAGTAAAGTCACCAAAATTTATTTACAATCTTATGTAGCAAATTAAATTTGTTTTTCAAATTCCTTCTCAATAATTCACCGGTTCGTTTAAGGAACACTGCACATATTCACCTACTAGCGCTTTGACAAATGCGAGCTTCATCAGGCGCTTTTCATTACAAAAACTATTCATAATGTAATGAAACATTTTAGCATGTTATCTTATCCCTAGGTCAACTTCTGTTTATTAGTTACCTCCGTTCAATTTGAAAACGTCGACATAGTGAACGAAACTGAACTGGAGAAAAATATAAATATAATTTTGTGATTTCTCAACGAAATTATTTAGAAATATATTATGTGATATTACGTTAAAAAGCAATTGGGTGCTAATGGTTATGATATGAACTCCTTCCAGATAGTAGCTGCTTTCATACGTGTGTACTTCAACAATGTACTTGAATCAAACAATATTGTTTATTTCAGACAGTCCACTAAAATAACATAATAATAACAAACTTTTAAACATTAAACATTGTTTGCGTGTACGAAGGAGCCGCGTTTACTCGACTCGTGGCGAGTTGTAAGTTCGACGAGTACGTCTTTTGCTCACACATTTTACGCCACTGATGTCTGGGCTTTATTTTGACGTTCGAAGGCTTGTTGCAAAAAAAATCCTTTAATTATGCACACTATTTATTACCACTATTTACAATTTACAATTATTTCCCAATTACAATTGGTACTGTTGCGTTGTGTTAGCTTGTTTGCTAATAGATTAATGCTTTAGTGAATAACACTTGTGAATAATGATATTATACTCTCCGGCTGTTGTCTTGAATAATGATCGTACACTTCGATTGTTGTCTTTGGCTATTCTTGGATAGTGATGTCTTACTGTGTTACTGTCTGTTTAAGGGCGAAAACGTTCTTTAAATAATCAAGTTCGTTTGTGTCAGTGGTGGGAATGAAATGCCCACACTTTGAAGCAAGACGAAGAACTCGTCGTGATTTGTCAGACGAATAAATTTAACGTGATGAAGGAAAGGGAGGTTTTGCCCGGTTGCACGGTTTCTAAAAGGATTAATCTAAAATACCGCTAGCCATGTAATAATTTAAATGGTCAAGAAAGTTCGGTAATTGTTTCCTTTCAACCGCATTGTGGTAAATGCAGCAGTCGTAAAATGACGGCTTGTGTGAAAGGGGAATTCTGCGCTTAATGCCGGGCCGCAATTGTGTTGAAATAGATAACGTCTTGTACGTGACCGTAGAAGAGTTTTTGGTTTTTAAATATGGGGACAATAACTAATAAAATGTTCGACCGGACCGTTAGCGGTGCATCTGCCGAACCATCTGTACCTGGGCAGCCGTGGATTTGGGACTAATTACTTATGCAAAATATTCTCTAATCGAAATAATTGTATCGAATATTTTGCATATTTTGACTTGATTAAATGTTAATATGTACATATGTGGGTATATAAACATTAAACGTTAAAGATAATCAGAATATTGTGTTGTTAAAACACGTTGAAAATCTAATAAAAAATGTATGTAATAAAAAAAATTCAAAGCTATGGAAAAGAGGTTCCAGTGTCGGCGATTCGTTCGACCTGAAAGTGTGGGAAAGAAACTGATCAGTAAGTTAAACGGCATTCACGAAAATAGTAATTTTTGATCGGCCAAAGAACAAAGACAGTCCCGATTTCCAGTAACTAAATGTACAAATATTAGACAACAACTAACTATGTTTATCCAAGCAAATACATTTTTTATGTAACGTTAAATAAAAAAAAATATTTATTACTTGGGGTTGGATTATGTTCGTGATGGATGTGGAGCTAAATTTGCGTTATAGTTGGTGATGGTTCCATTTTTAATGAATGCAATAAAAGTCATATCCGAGGCGAATATGTAATTAATTATAATCGTTATCGTACTTTGTATGTGCCGGCGCTCGCATTCTTTAATTTAAGTAAAAAATATCACGGCACCTATTTCACACTAGAGTACTAAAATTTTATGAGACCGATAGGGGTGTTAGGATAATCATTGTACGTCGTAAATTCTGGCACGTTAAAGTGGTTACGTGGGTTATAAATCATCTCTTTTCAAATATTGTTTGCTTTCTTTTTAAGAATATTAAGCCAGATGATTAAATTATGGAAGCTAAGGAACAAACAAAAATAGCTTTTTATATGCATATAATAAAAAAAAACTGCAAATTCTCACATCTTTAACGCCACTTGACCTATCAATTACGGCCAAAATGGAATGCGATATCGCTAAGTCTATATTCGTACATTGGTTAGATTAGAGACAATGAAATGAAATATTGGACGTGTTTACAAATGAACTCGTTTAAGAAAGAGAACAATCACAATTAAGGAATGACAAGTTCAGTAACATCTGCTTAATCTAAGGAATTTCTCACTTATTCTCTGTAAATATACATTTACATTTTCACTTTTCGATACGTGCCGGTCGTATAAATAGTTAAACATTCGGCGGAGCAATGTACAAAGTCGCAGGCTGCACATAATCGTACGTTCACCACCGGTTAGGAAGATCGGAATAATCCGATGTATATACTTAGAAATAAACGTTTGTGTGTACGATACGTGGCGAACTGGCGACACTCAGTCTGCCAGGAATGTGAAGCCGGCCATGGGAGAAAAAACAGAACTGGTTGCGAAACAGAAAATCGTTTACTGATCTCTCTTATATTGTCTCCTGGCTGCCGGCGTCTCGTAGAAAGAAATAAATTGAATTGTTGGGAGTGAAAAAACATTCGATACACTTACGTATCTTTAAATTACATTTTAATTAATTTAAAGGCCGATATCATTAGCGTTCGTAAAAATTAAAACCCGTTTGTATGTTTCCCACATACGTGCGTGTTTCCGTTGCTGTTCTGTTTGTTTTATGTTTGTTCGATTTTAAATGCTTTCGCGAATTTTACATACAATTACGACTGTGCAACGTTTATTTTTAACGTATCAATTTAATTGTGTCGCATTTTTTTGTTACCAGGAATTTGTTCGTTTAATTAACTGGACGTGGTTATGTAATTTATATAATTTATAAAAATCGATTAGCATACTTTTTTTATAACATGTACCGAAAAAAATTGTCACATTCGCACGTTGACTACCGAAGATAAATAAACGTCAACATGAACGAATGAATAAACATTTGGAATCAGCGACAATCTTTAATCTTTTTCAATATATGAATTAGCTCAAAATATATGCACCGTGCCCTTAATGGTTAGAATTTCTATTTCTGTTGGTACTAACTGGAAATGTTTTCTATATACTTCAAGCTGTCATCACGAGTCTGAAATCGGATACATTGTTATGTGTTGAGCTTCATCAAGCTATTAAATTATTTCACTTTTATTGAAATTTCTATACACCCACTTTCCCGGCTACTGGCGAGAGTGGGATGTCCGTCTTGATGAGCCGTGGCAATTAACGGACATTCACTGATGTAACAAGTGGGCACAATATAGGTGTACAATGGAATTGCGACTAAATGATTTGCTTCGCAGCGAAGGTAGTAATCAACCCCTTCTAAGGAACTGTTCCCATTTGAAGCTGTTGTTGGAGCGAAGTTAATTTGGTCAGTATATTCGCATCTTTAGTCACACATCCTTGCACTTGCAATCTGAATGTACAGCGTAGCTCTTTGGAACGCCAAATGCGAGTTTACGTAATTTCGTACTAATTCCACCGTGCGGTTGCAATTTTTGGCACAGAAGTTGATCTGATTGGCTTCCATGGGTAATTTTGGAACTAAATCACCAGCTAGAACTAGAAACCAGACAAATATATTCTCCACAAGTAATTTATATAAAAGGATAAAAGGGGTACCCCTGGAAATGAAGACGTAGTTAATAGTGATGAAGGTAAGGTTGAAGAGCCGAAAGGAGAAGAAATAAAAGAAGTAACAAAATGATTAAATAATACCAATTGTTCAGGATAAAACAGCATTACTGTGCACATATGCTGAAGAAGACTAGGCACTTCAAGTGAGTGTATATGAGAGTTAATAGGACACCAAGGAAAGAAAAATGGATTTGGGAATTACAATACAATGCGTGTAAAATATAACGAGAATATTAAGAAGAATAATGTGGGAGAGCCAAGGGAAGCTCGACATGCAGGAATCCATTCTAAAACAGCTTCAAAATAGTAGCTTTGGATAGAACAGTTACTGTCTTCCGCTCAGAAAAATTATAAACTATAAAAAAATATGCGGAAAATGTGATTATCTACTTTTTTAAAAATTAAAATTAAATTCTTATAACGCAAAGAAAAAGTAAATGGTAAATGGTAAAAAGTAAATGGTAGTAAATGTAGTTAAACAATAGTGAAGAAACGAAAAGAATTTGAACTAATTATAAATGAAAATGATAATATATTTCGTTAGAGAGATAGAGTTGGAAGGAAACGAAAAAGAACTAGATACGAAAAAAAAAAATAATAAGAGTACCTACTACTTCGCAGCATGTGACCCGAATGTTGTGGATAAACAATTACATTAAGGATTTTGAGCTTATTGACACATACTGAAGACGATAAGCAATTATATTTAGAATGAAGATGAAGAAAAAAGAATAAAATTAAAAATTTTATTAATTCCGGTCCTGTTCATATAAATTTTCCAAACTAAAGCAAGTTACAAAGGAACCTAGCTAGCATTTTTGTAATATATTTTCCGTTGCAATAATGACCCGTTCCCGATTCGAATGGGTGGTCCTGATATCGAATGCGATGACAAATCTGAAAAGAATGAAGAATCACAAACGTGATTATTAATTCGGGGGCCCCTGGCATGATTAAAGTCATCGAAATTTATTAATATTATTACTGTTCAGGTTTTTTAACAATGAGTTATAATATAAGTTAGTTCTAAACAGAAACTCAGTCTTTGGTTTCTAATAATTAAATCGGCGTTTAAGCCTTCTATGTAACTTAGCCGGTGTTGTTAAAAAATATGGATACTTCTATTATTAGAAGTCAAGTATTTAGTTTTCTAAAGTACTGAGTATTATACTGTTATCATTCTAAAGTGCCGTGATAAACTAATTTGTGCAAGGAAAATCGACTACAGATGTTTTAAACCCTCTTACCGCCAATTTCGGATTAGTTAGCAAATTGCACGGTGTGTTCATTTCTTTATTCTAAAGGTTTCGACGAAGTTTCTTTCTCATGTAAATTTGTATGCCACATTTACCTTTATTATAAATATAGCTGATAAACTGATAAGCTAACTGACCGACTAACTGACAATCTGACAATCTGATAATCTGACAATCTAATATACCAACACTGACAATGTAGTTGAAAACTTTTAATTAATAAACTAATTTGATCTATTCGATCAACAGGTAAATTAATTGCCAAGCTAACTTATAAACTATCACCTAACTGATAAAATGTCCAATTAACTATAATATAAATGATAAACTAACTGCAAGTTAACTGACTAACTAGCCCTGACTAACTGACACACTTTTTACAATTACACCAAATAACTGGCAGAAAAAACTGACACGTTAACTTACAAATTAACAAATATGAAGGCCAGGCACTTGGAATGCGGGTACATGAGAGTTAATAGGACAAACACGAAAGAAAGAAAAATGATTTGGGGAATTACAATAAAATACCTGCCTGTAAAATATATTAAGGGTGTTAAGCAGAATAACTCAGATGAATGAGGTGTGCAAAGTTTAATTATAAAAGTGAATGTGTACGAAGGATAATGTGGGACTACCAAGGGAAGGTCGACAAACAGGCAGCAATTTTGAAACAGCTTCAAAATAATATCTTTGAATGAGAATGAGAATGCAACTCAAGTAATTAATTAACGAATGCTTTGACATCGTTTTAAAAGAATACCCTATTTATTATATTGCACTCTTTAGAGCAACACTAGCGTCACTAGTCATTTTCCCAATTGTGAGTGTATCTAAAACTATTCACTTATCAAGATGTTTTTTGGTTGGATTGTGTTTTTCTTCAACCCACGTTTAAGGTGACAGATTTGACTAATTTGTGTACTATGTTGCCTGAAACTAATGCTCAAATGGTTGCTTTAAGCAACGATGGCCGAAGTTCGCGGTATGTTGCACAACATTTTAACATACCGCGCGTTATATTGCACAACATTTTAACATATCGCAAAGTACTGTGCAAGACGCGCTCTCGCGGTTCCATGAAACACATGAATTCACAAGAAGAACCGGATCGAGTCGCAGGAGGTCTTTTTGAGTTGTGAGATAGGGGATTGTCATCAACCATCCTTGCTGGACGATTAGCTGATGCTCTTTTAGTAAGGATTTCAGTCCAAACTGAATGGAAGAGACTCAAAGAAGAAGCTTTGTCTGCAAAAACACCAGTTACAGGCCCTAAAATGACGGTAGGAGATCAAAGATCCGGACTTGCGTTTGTACACCAGTATGTGAATTGAGGTGACAACAAATGGAAGAACGTGCATACAAATGAGTCTAGATTTAGTCGTAGATAATCAGACGGTCGTGAGAAGGTATGACGAAGACCAGGAGAGTGATACAGTCAATACTGCATATCTCCCAGGATTGGATTTAATGAAGGCAGTGTAATGATCTGAGTTGGTATATTTTTAGAGGCCCACACCGATTTGGTGTTTGTTGAAAACGGCTCAATGACGACATACAGGTACATCTTCGAATGTTTCGAGCCACATATGGTTCCATATGCGCTATTTATTGGCGAGATTTTTCTTCTTATGTAAGAAAAACAACTAGATACAAAGAAAATTAAAATAAGAATACTACTTCGAAAGCATACAACCATGTGGCCCGAATGTTGTGGTTAACCAATTACATACTGAAGACGATATATTCAATAATTTTTTTAATATATACAAGGTAGGTTCAATTAATACACGTTCGAGCGGTGGTACATATAAGCGGTTTATTTAAAGTAAACGAAATTGCCATTACAAGCACAGCAAAAGCAGTCACCCCAGTGCTTCACAAGACCTTGTGGTATACCGGTGTTGTACCACTTCTATGGCTGTTGACGGAACCATGTCAAAACTGCCTGCTGGACTTCAGCGTTCGACTGGAATCGCTGTCCCTTGAAAGCCTTCTTCAATGGTCCAAAGACATGGAAGTCACAGGATGACAAATCCGGGCTCTAAGGGGGTGCTGCAATACCTCCCACCTCATCCGCGCTATTTGTGACGTGATGATATTAGCGGTATGCGGACGGGTGTTATCGTGAAGGAGAATCGCATCTTCCATAAGCATCCCAGGACGTTTGTTCTTTATGGGTGTACGCAAGCTAGCCAAAGTTTCACTATATCGGAGAGTATTGATGTTAACATGAGGGTCTTTATATTCAAGAAGTAATGGTCCACGGTGATTGAAAAATTATGGAGGTAAGCATAACCTTGCCAGCGGAAAGTTCAGTTTTGTATTTCTGGTGCCTTGCAGGCGATGGATGTTTCCACTGCATAATGTCACGTTTCCACTCGGACTCATAATGGTGACACCAGCTTTCGTCACCAGCAATAATGCGGTGCAAAAAGGAATCTCCTTCTTCCCGGTACCGTTGAAAATGCTGCTGTGAAAGACCCGTACGGTTGGATTTGTATTCTTCAATCAGGGGTATCCATTGTGAACCACACCTTTCGGTATCCAACCTCATGAATTACAGCATGGATTGTTCCCACCCTTATATCAAAACGATCTGCCAATTCTCTAACACGAACCCGCCTATTCTCCACAACGGCTGCTCGCACAGCATAGACATTGACATAATTCTGCGCATGACGTGATGCGCCCGGCCTTGGCAAATCCGCTGTCGATTGTCGTCCATTACTGAACTTTCGACACCATTCCACTACTGTGGTTTTCGAAGGACACTGTTCACCATAAACATCTTGCACTCTCCGATAAATTTGAACAGGGGTGTTGCCATCAGAGTGTAAAAACTGTATTACTGCTCGGTGATCGGTCTTGGACGCTCCAACGATACGGCCTGCCGTACTAAAACGCGCACAACGACGCGTATTCTACGAATATCAACTCCCACAATCGACACCTACATTACCCACGACCATCTTATGCAACTTTCTGCGGCTATAGCAAAACTAACATTCGTGCTACAGGGCTCGAACGTGTATTTATTGAACCTGCCTCGTAGAACGGTAATAATAGCTATGTGGTTGCGACGCATTAGTATTATATGAAAAATGTGATGAAAACACAACTATGGAACAAGAAGATTCTTCGAGGACCTCCGGGACTGATTAACGATCTGAATATGCAGTGTAGGCATCGAATAAGCTATCGAAGTAGCAGAGCTGCATGATCAACGCTTCTTACGCAATTCCTAAACGCGCGAAGATATTTGTTTGGGGTGGAGGATGGAGAAAAGATGATGTCGATAAAAAAAGAAATGGTTGTGTGATGGAAGATGTAAGAAGATTGGATATTAAAGACTGGAAAGGAAAATCAGGAGATGCGAAAAGATGGAATAGCAGCTATGCAATTAAGTTCTCGTGGTAACTTCCCTCGATATTCAACTATAGGTCCATGGAAGAGATATTTGAATGACTTGTTATTTTATTAATTAATAAGTTATTTTCTGTCACAAATATTGGGTGATTAACAATTCGTCATGTATGTGCGCCAAAAGTACTTTTTTCTATTTCAAAAAATGTTATCATTTTTCTCTGCCGCTTCACCACCCCGCCAAGCCAGTTCCAATGCCACTTTGTGATAAAACTTCCTTCGCCACCCCGTATCTTTGCTTAAAGTTACGAATTGGGTCTTTTCTCTCTGGCAACAAATGAAAAGGTAATTCTTAAGAGACTTGCGCCTTTAATCGAAAATTGTTCCAAATTTTTTATGAAATTTTTCCTATAATAGTTATAGCAGCGATTCTGTTCCACTGAGTCTTTGCTACATCTTTTTTGTAGTCGGCCCATCTTGAGATTTTCATATTAAAGGCAACATCTTTATAAGGATTTCTTCTACCAGTGTTACAGGTACAGGTACAGAAGTGTTTCCATTAAGGGAGTAAAGCATTTCCTTGCAGAATGCTTCAAACTGCTTCCGTAGACAAATATTCGCCTTTAGATATTTAGAGGCATTAATTTACCAATTTATTCATCAATTTGACTCGAGTTTGATTGTCCAAAACTAATAGAACATTATCCGACATTAGAACGTCTTTTGAATTTTTCGGGAATTTTTAATCTCGATTCTTTTATCGTAATTCTTCCAAAAGTAATTATTTTCTTTACTTTACCTTTTTATTTGACAAACGAAAATTAATGCTCAACTGGTATTTCTGTACGTACTTGCAAACATGGAATATTCACCATTAGAACAAAATAAAAAAATTATTTTACATTACAGTTTCTCTATTCCCTAATCATTTAAACTTGAAATGAAATAAAATCGCGGGCAGTAATATAACAGTTGCGACATAAAATCGCTTATTTATAAGATCAATTAAATAAGGAGATATTTTCGTATTAAACGACGGGTCGGTTCCAACATGGTATTACAGATACATGTCCAGTCGGATAGATTACGAGCATAGATACGTGGTATTTTATATCGCCGGTTACATCGACCTTTTTACGGTTATGACTGCATTGTTTCGAGTCTTATTTTAATTTTTATGGGTTGTTACTTGATTTCGGAAAATTTCCCTCGTAAAAGTGCGATAAGCATGACGAACACATTTACGCCAATTGCGAGGTGCCAGCTATAATTCATATTTATTACTGCGGTAATTCATTAACAGTTAATCGAATGGACAGCCAACTTCGTTCACTTTAAAAAGCCCAATTAAATAGCAGATGCAATTTATTGCATTTAACTATATTTGGTTCCAATGCAATGGCGTGCGCTCGATATTTTCAGCAGGTTTAGTAAACCGTCCCACGAACGTCAGCCAATCCATGTTCGTGAAAGTTAAAAAATATTTACAGATTCGTATTAGCTTGAAGTCGTTATTTTAGTTTATTTATCATAAACGGATACACTTTTCAATAATGTTTAATTACGGATAAAAATTCCTTATTGTCTGAAAAATTTGGCAGGAATCTTAATTATTGGTTGGATATGTAGATTATTGGTTTACGTCCACGACTTATAACTAGTATCCTGTGTGAAGAATTAAAGGTAAACGTGAAAACGCATTATTCGAGTAGTCCAACTTTTCTGCGTGATAAAAATTTCAACAACCCACCCAACAATTGAACCATAGACTTTAGACTTAGACACAAACCATAATACCATAAACATAGAGCCCTTTGCGTAAATCAAGTAATCAACATTTTCGGAATTTTTTTCTTTTTCCACTTAAAAAATTATTAAATAGAGTTTGGTTTGTTGCATATAATATTATATAGATTTTTATTCTTATACCTTACCTTTTTATTTCTAAGTGTGCCAGACTGTGTTGTGGCCTATTCCAGATGTTAATCTTAGTATACTAGACCTGCTAATGAGCCCCTTCAGTTAAACTTTAAAGCAAATTAGAATTAAATTCATCTGGAACTTCAAACACCAGTCCAAAAAGAAAACCAACGAATATAGCTTTTACTTGCATTATGGTTGTAATGAGAATCGAATAAGAAAATACAAAGGAATTACAGAAAGCAGTAAACATTTGTAGGGAAAATAATCTATACTACAAATTCCTAAGGAAAAAGAATAAAATAAAAAATAAAAAAATAGCGTTGTAGACATCCAATAACTGATTTATAAACTTTAATTAAAACAAAGAAAAAATGGTATTAATTCCAGCCCTGTTTATATTAATTTGTCAAACCAAAGCAAGTTATAAAGGGACCTAGATAGTATTTTAGTATTTTTTAAAATATATTTGACATCGTAATAAACACCCGTTCCCGATTCGAAAGGGTGGTCCTGATGTCGAATGTGGTGGCAAATCTGAAAAGAACGAAGAATTACAAACGTGATTATTAATCCCATGGCCTCTCGCATGATTAGAGTCAACGAGTAAATTGCTGTTCGGATTTTTTTAACAATGAGTTATGATCGGGGCTGTTAGTTGTAAACAGAGAGGCAGTGCTCGGTTTCTAATAATCAAAGTTGGCGTTAAAGCCAACTAAGTAACCTAGTCGGTGGTGTTATAAAGGGGTTTTCAATAAGAACGGGGCGATGTAGAAATGCAATAAAAAAATTTGTGTGTGAAGTATTGACGAAATTTTTCTTCTATTTGAAAGGTCCATGTATGGCATTATTTATGGTATATAATATCATTCAAATGTTCGCCCAGGCACTCTGCTGCATAGATGTGATGGCATTAGTTATGTAGGTAACCCCACAAGAAAAGGGTAGCGGGGTCTATCGTACGATCTTGGTGGCCAATTTACATCACCTCTACCAGAGATAACCATACCCTCAAATCGTTCATGAAGAATGCCCATCGTGGCGTCTGCTGTATGACACACATGTCTTCTACCTCCATACAGTTCAATATAGGCCAAAGGAAATCAGTTAGTCAGATCATTCTGTAGCGCTCGCCGTTGATGGTGATGGTCTCACCAATGTCAATTTCAAAATACTACGACCCAATGACGCCGCCGGCCCAAAATCCGCACCAAACAGATACTTTTTGTGGATGCATTGTCACCTGGTGAATTTTGTGTGGGTTGGTGACGTCCCATATACGGTGATTTTACGTGTTAACACAGCCATTCATTTAAAAATGCGCCTCGTCGCTAAAGATGATTTTACGGCCAAAATTGGGGTCCTCTTCCAACCGCTCCGAAGCCCAGTTAGCGAACAAACGGCGTTGTCTATGGTCAATAACTTTGAACTCCTGGGGCAGTTGAATCTTTGTCTGCGAAAGGCCGAGTTCTTGTGCACGGCGAGGAATTGACTGCCTCGGGTTCTCCTCTACACTTTCACGGCCGATCTGGCGTTTATTTGACGTACTGGTATTGGCTGACGGTTTACCGAATTTGCCTGCCAAACGTTGGAGAGTCGACCTTGAACACTCATTTTGATAATAAAGTTTTATCATTTGGACGTGCTGCTCAATCGTGTAAGTTGCCACGGTGATTTGGCATCAGTGACTGAATAAAAACCAGATTAGACAGACGCCACCTAATCAACATGGCCGCCAGGCTGCCAACTTCGACCCGTCCCAATCGAAAAACCCTATATGTGGAAACATCTATTATTAGAAGTATTTTGTTTTCTAAGTGCTGTGATAAAATAATTTGTGCCAAGAAATTCGAATAGGGCTTTAAACCCTCTTCACACTAATTTGGGATTAGATATCAAATTACAAAGTGTGTTCATTTCTTTAGCTCAAGGATTTCGACGTTTCTTTCTCATTTAAATTTGTACACCCACATTTTCCTTTATAAATATAATAGCTGATAAACTGATAAGCAAACTGGCCAACTAACTGAGAATCTAACTGACAATATAATATACAAAGATGGTCAAGTTAGTTGAAAATTGTTAACTAAAAAACTAACTGGACATCTAATCGATAGACAGATAAATTAATTGCTAGGCTAACTTATAAACTATCTGACAAACTTGCAAACTAATATCTACCTTACAAATTAACTAACAAAATGACCAAGTAACTATTATATAAATAATAAACTAACTGCAAGTTAACTGAAACTAGCTAACACACCAAATAACTGGCAAATAACTGCTCTTCCAACCACTCGTTTACGGCCGTCATCACGTCATTATCGTCGTAATATATGGTCCCCTGAATAAAAAGAAATCACCAGGGGTCTGTTGAATATGCGTTCAGAATAGTGCTCATGGCAACATGGATTTTGTGGACAAGAGCGTTATTTTGATGAAACAGAATTCCTTTGCCCAATATTCTCTGTTTTTTTCCTCGACACAATCGCGCAATCTTGACATTAAGTTGGCGTAGTGGGAGTCTGCTGTTGTATGTCCACGTTCCAAAAAATTCCGCCTGCGTCCCAAAAATAGTGGCAATAACTTTACCAACGGATGGCAAAATACGAAATTTGCGGAGTGGCGAAGAACCTCGGCGATGCTACTCCATACTATGTTGCTTCGACTCGGGATCGAAGTGGTGAACCCAAATTTCATCAACAGTGACGAATCGAGAAATTCATCCGGTTCTGTTTTAAACTTTACCAAACTGGCTTCAGAATGCAATACTCTAGAACAGGGTTCCGCAACCTTTTGAGTCGGAAGAGTCAAAAATTACAATTCACAAAATTTTTAAGTATTTATAGAGCCACAATTTTTTTTCTTGCCAACAATAAAGAGTACTCGCATAAATAAAATTTTTTGATAAAAAAAAACTGATCTATTTATTCATAAGAAAAAAATATCTATTTATATCTTCTTCAAAAAGAATTATTTTTTCTTCAAAACAAACCAAACCGTCTACCAAAACATAGGCTGGGTTTCCTTTTCGTTGCAGTTTTAGATTAAGCTCATTTAATTTCGGTGTGACATCCACCATAAAGTAAAATTTGGGGGAGGGGTGCATTGAAAAGCGAGTACAAATGGCAAAGAGATAGAATCGGTGCCTAATCCTCGTTAATCGATTCAGAACGATTTTTAAATGTTTTTTTTTTTCGATAAAATAAATAATATTTGCGTATGGAACTAAAGAGCCGCAGCTTCACATCCAAAGAACCGCATGTGGCTTGCGAGCGCAGGTTGCCGACCCCTGCTCTAGAACGTTTCTGATTTAGGTGTCAACATTCGTGGGACCCAACGTACAGACAACGTTGTAGCCCCAAAATATTTGTTAAAATATTTTCTATAGTACCATAAGAAAACTTCGTAATTTCAGCTATCCGCCGAATGGTCAGTCGTCTATCTGTCATAACCATATCGTGTATACGATTCATATTTTCTGGGGAAGTAACACTCACTGGTCGTCCAGCATCCTTCGCATGTTCACATGTTTGTCTTCCCAGTTTAAATTCTCCAGACATATTTTTCACCACTTGATAAGAAACAGCATAGGTTCAGCAAAAATATCCATCCAATGACAATCGAACGTGCGTAGGTAAAAAACTCGTACGTGCAAAATTTCGATAGCATTCAATAGGCGAGAGTTCTAGTTATCCTTATTCAAATTGCGTAGTTCCTTGTTTGTCGTTAAACGATTTCGCGCAGTATTGCCGTTTTTTACTCTAAATTACTATCATTGGCTTTTCGTTCCAATAAAAAAACTTGTTTTGGACAATACACACAAAAGCCGTAATTTCGACTTTAACGCAACGTAAGATAATGCCATGCACGGCACAGTTTCAGCAAAAACATTCGTCCAATGACAATCGAACGTACTTGCCAGGAACTAGGTAAAAAATTCGTACGTGCAAAATTTCGATAACATTCAATAGGCGAGAGTTCTAGTTATCCTTATTCAAATTGCGTAGTTCCTTGTTTGTCGTTAAAAGATTTTGCGCAGTATTGGCGTTTTTTACTCTAAATTACTATCATTGGCTTTCGTTCCGATAAAAAAACTTGTTTTCGACAACGTAAGATACACGGCATAGGTTCAGCAAAAATATCCATCCAATGACAATCGAACGTACTTGCCAGCAAGTAGGTAAAAAACTCGCAAACACATATTTCGACCTTAACTTTGAGCAAATGTATTCATCCAATGATTATCCTTGCGGACGTGCACGTTAAAGTGGGATTGATAATAAAATGGTGTGCCGACATACCTGCAGCGAATGTATACATACACTTTAAAGTTTGGCCTACGATTTATTTGAACAATAGTGTTATAGTCATAGCCACGTCGCTCTGTGTAGTTGTTGCAATTATTGGAATAAACATCCATAATGCTAAAACAACATATCTTTATAAAGTTTCAGAATGCAATACTCTAGAACGTTTCTGATTAGGTGTTAACTTTCGTGGGACCCAACTTTTTAGCCCCCAAATATGTATTAAAATATTTTCTATAGTACCATAAGAAAAATGCGTAATTGCAGCTATCAGTAACCAGTGACAGTCATTGGTCGTCCAGCACCCTTCGCATGTTCACATCTTTGTTTTCTCAGTTTAAATTCTAGAGAAATATTTTTCACCACTTGGTAAGAAGCAGCACCCTCATCTAATACACCTACCATGTATTTATCAGTTTCGTTTGGCGACAACCCTTTCTTTTGCAAGTATTATATAACTGCACGAACCTCTGATTTTTCCATTTTTAGAATTTCTCTAAACTTGTCTATTTAAATTCTAAATTATTCGAATCGATCGCTAGACAATATTTTTTCTGGGTTATTACTAGGCCTGCTACGAAGATTTAAGGATTCGGATATCCGGATCCGAAAGTATCCGGATATCCGAATATCCGATATCCGGATAGTTTACTATCCGGATCCGGTTATCGGATCCGGATACGGATATCGGATCCGGATCCGGATTTTCGCAATCATTTAAAAGCGGTTGTCTATGGGATATTTATTGCTACTATACGTTAGGATATACATTATGAGTACGTGTGGAACATCATCGTGCTGTCTACCAAAGAAACACAAAATTTTGTCACGAAATCGAAGCTGCAGGATCAATCCTTACACCATAAAATTACGATATACTAACATATGTAGCAAAAGTTTTGGAAACATTTTTCGTATTATTTTTTTCGTATTAAAAATAATGCAATAAACTTACCATTAGATATTGAAAATCTGTCAAGTTGCTACTATAGTTTGACAAAACATTTGTGTTTACATAGTTTTATAAAATGACCTACAAGTTAGAATTGTGGAAAGATATTAACAATCTGGTTGGCCACATACCCAAACGTGACATTGATACGTGGACATCTAGATATACAAAATCTTACATAACCGTGACATTACACACTGTTACTTCAGATTGGCAAATAGAAGATAAAGTTGTAGCAGTTGTTCACGACAATGTCGTTAATATTAGCTCTCCCGTGAAAACTCACGAGCACGTCGTTTGGTCATAGTATATGCTGTTTCGCTCATACTATTCTTTGTATAAACAAATCTTTTGAAGATGATAATTTGCAACATGTGATTCAAAAATGTAGTAACATCGTTAAGCATTTTCACCACTCTACAGTAGCATCAGCTGCTTTAAAAAATAAACAAAAACAACTAGAATTGAACAAAATAAACTAGTCCAGTACGTCAAAACCAGATGGAACTCTGCATTTTGTATCCGATTTTTATTTTATCCGATCGAACTACAACGAACATTAAAGTTGCAACTATTCTCTCTACAAGTGATGATGATTGGTTATTAATTGAAGAGATGGTCACATTACTCAAACCATACGAAATGGCAACAACGCTTTTGTCATCATCAAGCAATGCTACTATTTCAGTAATTAAACCACTTATCAATTCATTAAAAAGTAACTTTTTATTGGTTAATAAAGATGACTCAATAACAGCAAAAAATTTTAAAAATTGTATTTCATTTATAATTTTATTTCAGAATTATTATTTTTTTATGTTTAAATAAATATTATGTTAAAATTAATTCGTTTGTTGTTTTTTTACAAACATAAATCTACTTAATCATTGGCACACAACCTAAATGCATATTTTAGAGACTGAATAACGTGTTTTATTTGTGTAAAGTTATTGAACTGAGAATCAGCATACTAAAATTATGCTTTATTTTATTTGATCCAAAATATGGTAGTGTGCCACAAAACTTTCTAATTTTACATAATATACAATTTTTTATATTTTGTATGTAGCAGATTTTGTAGCCTATATTGCAATGTCATAATTTATATATGCTCATAACTGTAAAAAGAAACGTTATTTAACACGTACAACATGCAATCATTTTTGGAAAATGGTTTCGGATCCGGCCCCAAGATTGAGAACCGAATCCGTTTCTAGAATCCGGATATTCGGTTGCCGAGATCCCGAACCGAAATCCTGACCTGTATCCGATATCCGGATCCAATATTCGGATCCGATATCCGGATCCGAGTTTCGGTTCTCGGGTCCGGATAGTAAACTATCTGGATATCGGGCATTCGGATATCCGGATACTTTCGAGTCCGGATATCCGAATCCTACAATCTTCGAATAGTAACAGGCCTACTAATAATTATAACGCTTCACATAGCAGCTAAATGGCTATGTGTTTCAATGGTTCGCTAATTGGTGCGATTATCTCACATCAGCCTTTGGATAGTAAGTTTGTTAAATTCTCGAATCTTTTGGCAAATTCTTGGTCGTAGTTCTTCAGTTTGGGCTTCCCACCCATCGTCGTAAACTTTTCTATAGGACATGCCTGTGAAACATTCCGGTGGTTATGCTCATGATATATGTTGTTGCCTTAATCAATGTTGGGTTCTTCTCGCATAATGGCACGATGCTAGATCCGTCCAGAACATAATATTATCATTAGCATAATGCCTTTGAATAAAATTCATTAATTTGAATTAATTTCGAATATAAATATCTGCATTTACAGCTTCGCCCCTAATTCACCCAACAGAAGGTCTTGAAAAACCAGCTTCCGAAATGGCGCACCACGCTAGTACCTTGTCCTCAAATTACCCTTTTTCTTATGCCTTGCGTCACCAGGAACGTCTTCAATGTTGTCTGTATAAAAGCATTCGTTTCCTTTTATTTCGGAGTTAGATAATGCAATATCTTTTCATGTTTTTATTAATATTAGTATACTTTGGAATACGTACCTGATGTGCGTTGTTGTAATGATGATGCAGTTAAACGCGAGACATATGTTGAGAGTGAAGTGTTTTTTGTAATGTTAAACGACAAAGTCAACACCTCGAATAATTTTATAAACATTATGACGTGTTAAAGACTAATGTAACTTAATTTTTTAGGCGACCGACACGAAAAATTTCAGTCGTCAAACGCGGACGAAAAGTAATCGTTTTTCGTCCGCTTTCATTTTTCGTCCGCAATAGGCTGGCGCCATCTACCGACAGTTACCGAAATTGTATAAAAATAACCATATTGCCGTCAGTGTCAAACTGTACATCTTGTTTACATTAGCAAATACGTGTTTTGATTATTGGGTAATTATTGTTTATAAAGCCGAAATAACTTCGAATGTAGACAAAGAAAACATAAACATGCCTGAAGGTGTCACAAATATGTACAATTGTTCAGTTGTCATAAATGACAATATGTCAATAAATTATAAGTAAATGTTGCAACAAATTTGAAAATTATATGAGGGTCGCCTAAAAAATTTTGTGTGCACCACGGCCAAAAAGTGTTTTTTCGTCCTCGTTTGCTTTCCGACCTCGGCTACGCCTCGGTCGTAAAGAAAACTCGGACGAAAAAACAGTACTTTTTGGCCTTGGTACACAAAATACTATTAAAGAGTATGTAACGTAACGTTAAAAAGAAAAGTGGAAATTACAACAACCCATTAAAACAACCCACCCGATATCCGGATCTGATATCCCGATCCGATATCCGGATCCGATATCCGGGTATCAGATCCGGATCCGATATCCGGATCCGAAGATCCGGATCCGATATCCGGATCCGAAGATCCGGATCCGATATCCGGATCCGAAGATCCGGATCCGACATCCGGATATCGGATCCGGATCCGGAACCGAAGCAGCACTATCCGGATACCCGGATACTTTATTATCCGGATCCAAAATTATCCGGATCCGGCTGACAGGCCTAGTTATTTCCCTTCGCCATTAACTCTACAAATTAACAACGTAAAATCTAACTGATATGCTCAATAACACATTAATTAAGAAATAACTGATAATACGACAGGAGTATAAATATACTATCTGATGAATTAAACGACAAGCCTAATAATATTTGAGCAAACTAAGTGACAAGCTAACTAACAACATAAGTGACAAACGACCTTCTGTTAGATTTAGCAGAACAGGTAACTGCTCATCATATTTATAACCTAACAGAGAAGCCAACTAAACATCTAACTAACAAACTATTTTACAATATTATTGTAACTAACTCAGAAAATACTTCCCAATCTAAGAAGTAAACTAACTGACAAAATAACTTGCAAGATAATTAATTATCGAATTTCTACAACAATTAGCTTGCACACTAAACGACGTCAAACAAACTGGCAAGCTAAATTAAAAACTAATAAAGAAACTGACTAGCTAGTTAATTGATAATCTAACTGAAACGCTTAACAACAATCTAATTGAAAATCAAATGACAACTGAAAATATAATTGACTCGTAAACAATCTGGCAAACTACTTCACAAGTCAACTTACAAACTAACAGAAAAGCTAACTGATGTTTATTTAATTATTTTGTAACTGGCTTAATTCTCATTTTGTAACAAACTTGAATTAAACCTGATTTGTTTTTTATTGAAATTGAAAGTGGGTTTAAATTTACTTCTAATTTCACAAAGTTCGCATAGGATTTGGTGGCAGCTAAACAAATACAAATTTGCTCACAAGCGAACGGTGAGAGCAGAGCGTTGATTGATTATTCGCGAGAACGGGAAAACCGGAAGAATAAAGCGAATTAACTAACACAAACTAGGAATCGGCTATGCCACCCCACTGGAAAAAGAGTCCTACGTCTCCAAAGGAAGACCTTCTGGTAACCGTGTTAGATCTAGATCTCTCTCCAGTTTTGCTGTTGATTTGCGATGAATTAGAAACTTGTTTGTGTTCAGAGCATAAATATAGAAAACAAGGTAGAACAACAAAAATACCAACAAATGATGGGTGAATGTAGTATTAGATATTAAGGACAGTAAAATAATCGTAACCAAAACACAAAGTTAAATATGAAACGAAGAACGAGCAGAAAATGGAGAGATAAACTTATAAGACTTATAATATAACCACAAAGTACATAGTACATAGTACATAGTTTTCATGGAAAAGGCGAAAGTAAATAAATGGGAACGGATAATGCAAAAAGTGAAATGAATGAAGAAAGGCAACAAATGATTTGAAGTAATTAAATAAATTAAATATAAACTCGAACACCAAATAATGCCTGAAATAATGTGTTATGGATTTGATTTGTGGCACAGCAAAATATGTCATTATCATAGCCAATCCTCTGATTGGAGGGGGAGCGGCAAATATAAAGGTACAATCCAATGCGAGATTTTAAAACGATTCTCCAGCACAATGTAGAGACTCGCCAATTAGTTTGGCATAAAAAGAAAACAATAATTTTATGAATTTATGAATAAATTATATTTTTCGAAAAAAAGTAAGCTAGCGAATATGTTTTGAATTATATCTGGTCGACACGGTGAACAAAATATATGATGTTCTGTTTACAATTCTACTCGAGTGGTCTAAAATACCTAATATGCTGACATGTTTTAATAATAATTAACAGAGAGTGACATTTCGTACGTGATTATGCACAGGAAATTTCTATTTATTTAAACTGTTACAAATAAAATAATCACCATTTTTTACGCTCTACCAGTCAGCAAGTAAAAAAATACCCTGGGTGCTTCGAATCGGACGGCATTTGAACGCCAATCCGGCAGAGTTAAAAGGTAAACAAATATGTTAAATGGTCGAAGCAAAACTCACCTGTTAAACGCAAGGTTATGAAATAATGATTGCAGTTTTTATCTCGGAGTAAACACGGTGGTTTCGAATAATAAAAATCTACTGGGCAGTTAACGCGAGTTTAGAGGCCTCGGATATGTTAAATAAGAGGATAATTCTACTAGAATTCAATAAATTATATTTTCTCGAGTCGTGCAATAATTTTGAACCCATTCTTTTTGATGATTCTTAATTCTTATAACATATGCCCTTTTTGCTACCTTTATAATATATTTTAATTAATTTGTCTTATAGCAATTGGCGAAATTCTATTTTTATATTAGACTTAAATTAAACCATATCTATTTATTCTTATTGAGCTTAGTTTTAATGCATATGAGGGAAGGTCGATGAGTTATGACATGCTCGTAAAATCAGTACAGGTGAACTTTTCGCTTCTGCTGGAGATTTATTCGAAGACGCACTGTAATGGTATCGAGTGGTACGCCACATGCTAACACGTGGGAGGAACTAGTTAAACTAATGAACTCGAGTTTGTTGGAGATGTCAAAAACCAGGGCATTTAGCAAGACAATGTCGTGTTCATTTGGTAGAGATTAAATGCTTTGGCTGTGGGAAGGAAAATGTGACAAAACGTAACTGTCTCATATGTATCAAAAATAGTTTTAGGAAATCGGGAAACGCATACTGGAAGCCCTCGTAGGTCGAGCGACGGTTTCTGCGACACATTCCACCGATATGAGTTTTTGTATAGATAACATTGTATTGGATTATATCTTAGCAAACGTTAAGGAGGGAGAATATCCGTTTATTGAAGTCTCAGGAAAAATAATATTTGGATTGCTTGACTCAGGCGCTAGAAAATGCTTTATGAACACATCGGGCTGGGAAATGTTGCGTTCTTAGGAATTCTCTTGGATTGCACGTGAGCAACCGAGTATACGGTTACTAATAATAAATCTTCAACTTGATTGGGAGTAATTTCCATACCAATTATGTTACGGGATCAAGTAAGACTTATTGATGTGCACATTGTACCATAGTCTTATCCTAGGCATAGACTTTTTGATCCGCATGGGACTTGTGCCTGATATGCGTCGAGCAGAAGGGCAATTCTCTACGGATGATTTGACAGTGAATCAGAAACATTGAGACAAAATAATAGATAAATATTTTTCGAACATTGGGAATACACTAGGGTGTACTACTGTTGTAAAACATAAAATTGTCACCAATAGCGAATCAATTAGGCAAGGCTATTATCCTGTTTCTCGGTATAAACAACAGCTAATAGATTCTGAGTTGGATAAAATACTTAAAAAATAGTGCGTGGTCTGCACCAGTATTAGTCGTACCAAAAAAGAATGGTAACGGGAGATTCTGCGTCGATTTTAGATTAAATGCAGTAACTACCCGTCATGCGTACCCAATACCTTATACGATATCGATGCTATTCTACGTAAGATAGGAATGCGAAATTTTCTTTGGATATTCGCAACGCCTGCTGGCAAGTACAACTGGAAGAGCCTGGCAGACAGTATACCGCATTTACATGTCCAGGAGACGATTGCACGAGTTCGTTAGATTCGGATTGCATAATGCACCTGCGATATTTCAGCGTATGGTAGATAACCTATTCGGAATAATAGGAATGACTTCAAGGTATAGAAGATTTTGTCCTGTATTTCCTGAATTAATTGCACCATTTACGAAACTCTTACGAAAGAACCAAAAATTCCACTGAGATGATCCTGCATCATCATTGCAGGAAAAGTTAGAAAAAATTCGGTTTACCGTCGCCCAGGTTTGCGATTTACTTCCAATTTGACGAATTGGACGTTCTGCTCGTGGGCTGGTGGCAGCTAAACAAATAAAATATAAATTTGGGCCCAAGTGGACGTTGAGAGGGTTTTAATTGATTATCCGCCCGAACGTGATAAACAGGGGCAAGAAGACAGAAAAAGTCTGGGAATCGGTTAACCCCACTTTAAAAACGTGCCTACGCCTCTGAGAGAAGACCGTTTGGTGACTGAGTTCTTAGATCCATTTTTGCATTTTGTCAGGTCGTCCGGTTTGTCATGGATAGCCTGTGCTCCGATTTTCGATAAGTTACAAGCGGGTCGATGTTCACAATAAGTTAAGAAACTATTTATTATCTGGACAAGTAAATAAAGTTGCTGCTGAAGGTCAACCCTAAAGCGAATAAAAACTATTGCTGCATGACGAATGACATTTATCTTGAAACAATAATTATTCGATTTAACTCTAGTTACATTGGCAACAGAAACCATATAATTGATACCCATGTCATATATCGTATAAAATTTATTATAATATTAAAAATGAATTAACTCGAATCGAATGGAGTTGATTACTTTTTAATGCTTCATATCACATGAATTGTAGTGTAATTCATGCTCGTGACTTTTGCAATTAGAACGTGTTAATTTAGTTTTCAATGTTTATGCTGAGAAAATGTGAATAACTCGTAGGTATAGAAATTGTTAGTTCTAAATTAAATTGATATTAGATTATTGCGTTTATATCTCCTGTCGAACTACTATTATCAACTTTTAATTAAAAATGTGAAAATAAATTGGTTTGACTCTAAAACGAGTATCCCGAATATATTTTATTTGTGTTTACATTGACTGTACTAAAACTAATTATATCGGAACGAACGCCTTTACGCCTTTTTACTCAAATACCGTAGCGACCGTCTTTTATTTTGCTCGCCTCGCCTGGAATCTGCTACGTTATTAATTTAGAATTTCACGTAAACTTGTTAATTAGACCATATCTGCTGAAATAGTCAAGTATAAGATTACAGAGTAGGTAGCGAACAACAATCTTTGGTTTGTCGGGACAACGGTTCGGATTTGCAGGTAAGGTAATAGGGGAAGTTAGTTCGGAGCTGCGGAAGGTTGGTAATCCCGCTCATCTCTCTTGTTTGATGTTGTAATTAGCGCCGCAGTCTGAGTTCCTCCCCCTTCGTGTCGCTCGCCTTCATGTTAATTTTGATCAGGCTTACCATATTTGCACATGCATTGATTGACGATTCCGTCTACTTTGTCTTGATTGAATTTTGCTTTCGTTTTAGCGGCGTTTAGTTTGCGACGGAGTAATATCGTGTTTAAAATTGTATTTTTCCGAAGTTTTAGAATAACTTTGTAAAGAGTAATTCACAAACGAGACGACCGCGATTATATAGATATGTGCGACGTGGTAGCATACGTATGTATTGTCTGTAATTAAATTAATCAATTGGACCTGAATACGCAATGTTGATTGTATCTATACATTGCGTCGTTCTTTAATTAAACTGATAATCGTAACAGATGCACCAAATTATTTCAACATTTGGTTTGTAGTATTTCCTAATTATGAATTGGAATACATACACAATAGAAAATGGTAAAAGTATTCAATGCCATTAGTATGAGATGGTAATAAATTTGACTAATATTAGCTTTTAAATCAGGTTTATTGACTATAAGAAGAATGTTGGTAGTAAACTACTCGAAGTAACAAATATATAAAATGCGTTAATTGTGAAGTAGTCGAATATGTTTTTTAAAAGTTACAACTTGTTTTAGCAATAAGTAAAATATACTTTTGTTGTTTTAAGTATTAATCTTTAATATTTGTTGCCACAAGAGCAATTTTTATATGTATATCAATAATTTGATGTTTGGGTTGCTTAAGGTTTTACTTTTTTAAGGGTTGCTCCATAAATTCATTCATTGCGATGATTTGTTAAACATTTTATTTTATTCGTGTACACAGATGTCTTTTAACTTAAACATTTATTATTATACACCTATATTCTAAGCAAAATAGCGTAAATTGCCCATTACAGTAAATTAATACGAATATCATGTTTTAAAACAATTAAATATTGAAACCACAATCAACACAATAAAATCAAATAATTGGTTAAAACATTCATATAAACATAGACGCGGTATATACAAACTACTACGTTGATGTTAATTATGCATTAAAACGCTATGAATATCAATTGGAACTTTGGATTATAGTACTTATTATGAGCTCATCAGCAATATATACCAAAAAGCACTACAAACACCTCAAACCAAAAGTGGAGGTAATGTTTTGTCAAAATGGGGTTACGTTACGTTGAATGCAGGAAACGCATCGCTTGACATTAACCCAACCCAACGCGCAACGTCACCTGACCCAACATAGCTCAACTTAAAACATTTTGACGGTCATTCGTCGCATGGCTGCGATTGAAATTGTTCACACTTGCTTGGGGTTATATTTTCTCGAGATTTTGGGCTAATATTTTTTTTACTTTGTTTCTCGTACAATTTGCCTGATTAAAATTATTGTTAAAAACGTACAAACGATCCATCTAATTATGGGTTGTTACAATTTGCAAATATTGAAGTTAATTATTTTTGAAATTATTGTTCCCGACATGCAAACGTCGAGATCAATAGTTAATCAATCACTGTCATTGCCATTGTTGCAGTATCTGTCATTGTCATTATCACTGTCCTTGTCACTGGCATTGACATTTTCATTGTCAATGCCATTGTCACATCTGTAACAAGAAGTCTTGGATATTTGAACTATAATTTTGTACTTGTTATGAGCTCATCAGGAAGGCTCATCGTCAAGTCTTTCAAGATCATTTGGCCACTCTGGAGGCTGATGCTGCCTTTTTAGCTGGAATTGTAACTGGAGATGAAACTTGGGTGCACCACATAAACCAAGAATCCATGCAATGGGCGCGTAAAGGTTTTCCACCGCCAAAGAAAGCCTTCTGAGGGAAAACGCATGGCATGTACTTTTAATTGAGTACATGCCGAAAGGCACTACAATTAATGCAGAAGTTTACGGTAATGCACACAAGAAATTGTGTAAAGCCATCGATAAAAAACGTCCCCCCATTTGTTCCAATCGAATTTCTTCTTCACGACAATGCGCCTGTGCACAAAGCTGTGAAGGTTCGACCAATATTGGCGGACTGCGACTTCACTGAGCTTGACCATCCACCATATAGCCCAGACATGGCACCGTAGGAGTATTATTTATTCCGAAAGTAAAAAAAAATTCTAAGATGCAGGTTATCGAACAATATTTTAACACCCAAGAGAAGAATTTTTTTCTAGTGGTACGGGGTCGCTTCCGGACAAATGGCGAAAGTGTATTAATGTTAGTGGAGATTATATTCAGAAATAAACATTTACGTACACACAGCTCAAAACGAGATATACTTTCGCCAACATTTATCAGCTGCCTATCAACTGCCTTAAACGCAATGCTTTAATCCTCAAATTGAGCGCGACAAAGCTTAATATCGAACGGGCACAGCACGGTATTAGAAATTGAGTAACTTTAACTTAAAAGTTAACCAAATGTTCGAGAATTACTTCAATCCCAAATCTATCCTAATGAAAATAAAGTGGGCAACAATGTTCACATGTTTCGTTACACACGTGGCGAAATATTTTTACATATTATTAAAAAAAATAAAACTTTAAATTTACTAAATTCTTTAATTCAAACTTATTGTTTTTTTATTTTTTGTAAAGCCCCAATACTTGCTACTCAATTTAAAATGATCTCGGAATTATTTTTAGATTATTATTTGACTCGTGGATTCGCGTACTGAATTTTTTGAACCTAATTTTTTGGGTTCTCCTTATATCAGATGTTAAAAATGACAACCGATGACACTAACAACAAAATTAATGAAAATATCGGCATAATACAGAAGGAATTAGAAAAAATCGATAAAGATGACGAAGAGGTACATAGATTCTAAGAATAGCTCAGAGAACAAATTAAACAAAATCTAACGAAACAGCAGCGAGTAATGAAAAATCAAAAAAAGGATAGAAATAGTACAGAAACTTCAACAACAAGAAGTGGTCGTGGTCGAAATGGGGAAGGGAATGGAACATAATAAGAGAACGCCAACAAGCACGATCGCGAATAACATCGAACGTGTGCCGAAATTCTGTGGATCATGCAATATGTTTCCTGGAGGACGTGCCAGACGAAACAAAAATGTCCCAGCTGATTCTAAGCATGCTAAGAGAAAAGAGCTTGAATTGGTATGACGTGGTAGGGGAAAAATGTACGACGTTCGAAGATTTTGAAGAGGAATTTCTCCGACAGTTCTGGGGAATCCAAGAACAGGGAAATAGTATGGATAACTTAATTACACAAGTAAATTTCTTGCGGAAACCTGGCTGCCTAGAGAAGATTACTTAATTAATAAGCTGACAAAGATAGGGCATCCAGTGCCGAAAATGAATGACGTAGAATTAATGAAATATTTAAGCTAGGAAGACATAGAAAATATGGTGATTATCCAGAATGTCCAGGGCAATAGAGGACTTCTTTGACATTCTAAAAAGGCACGACGGAGTTAAAATAAATAATTGAAGGTTTGAGGAGAATGCGGTAACTGATGGCAGGATCAGTCCAGTAAGAGAGCGTTAAGGAGGTGGCAACCAGAAAGGAAACTCGAATTCCCGAGAGAACTTGAACCAACGCGGAGGACCAAGGGGCGGACGAGGAAACTGGGCAACGAGCACTGTTTGTAAAATGCAAGATACTAGGGCCGAAAGTTATTTAATTGGTAATAATGTCATTGGTAAGAATTTAATTTTTATAAAGTAAAGGTTGATTTAATAGTCAATAGCGGCGAATTGCAAGAATATTCCTTATATTTAATAAGATAATTGAAATTGGGAACATGAAATGCCATTGTTGGTTATTAATAGTGCCGTACATACAATTTGATTGTATGTTGGGGATTGATTTTCTAAGCGGATATAGAATGAAAAGAAATAATGATTGGTGAAGACAAAATAAAATGGGAAAATATTGGCGAAGATGAAGAAGATACAAGGAAGAAATAATAATGAATAATATAAATAGAACAAAGGGAACTAAATATAAAATAAGTGAAGATGAAGATGAAAGACATCGAAAGGAAATAATTAATAGAATACAAGAAAATAATGAATTTAAAAACGATATTTTACTAAGTTAAATTTGATGAAATCGTTCTGGCTGATTTCATTTATACTTGATTTATTTTTTACTGTGCTTCTAGATTCAGTTATCAACTACGTTTTACTATCAAGAACTTAAATTGTCCCCACGCTTCAGCTTCCATCAATTTATGAAACTCCACTTCTTCTACTGACGATGTGTATACTTTTGATTCCATGTCATATTAACCTTGGCGAATCCTCCATTTTTCCACATTTCCTCCTTTTCGGCCGCACCAAATGTTACCCTTGTAATTATAAACGTCAACCTTCTCATCTTATTTTCTTCTTTTCATTACATTCTTTAATTTGCTGTTGTTGTTTATATGTTCCCTTCTCAACATCTAGCGTTCCTTGCAAGCCTAACCTCCTTCTCTTTTCAACTACGCTGGTGTATCTTTTAATCAAACTGAAGACAGGCAAGTCACTCCATTGTCATGACTTTCTGACAATATGCCCTATTTGTGTACTATACATTTTGTTCGACATCTTTTCCCTTTTTCATATCCTCCTTAATTATCCAGATGAATTTCTTTTAATCATCTAATCTTTTCCAAAAGCGTTCCTGGTTTTATGTACTTTATAGCTTTTTCTGCATCTTCATTTGTTATATCCCATTTTAGTTATCATATTTATTTTCATTTGAATTCTACTGGCATCCTTTCTCTGAATTTCTCCCCACATAATTACTGTTCTCAGCTCTTTGTGTCGTCTCCTCTACATCTGTTTTCTTTTCTTGTTTTAATTGATTCAATATCATTTCAAAATTGATTGCCGTTTAAATGTTATTTCTATTTTCATCTCTTATGGCATTCCGGCATTCTCATTTGTTGTATATCTACAACGTTTGCTCCTTTTCCTTTTCTTTTTTCTTCTCGTCCTCATTTGACAATTTTGTCTGTGCCCTATTTTGATGTGTGTTTCTTTTATTTCTTTTATGTTCGTTCATCTCTTTAATGTAGTATTATTACGTCCTCATACCATTTTCTTACACTATAAACTTTTTTCGAAAGTTAAAAACTGTTTTGATTTTGGCGTTAATGTTTTGAAAATAATTTTTCCTCTCGTAATTTTTATGTTAATATCTCTGTAGTACTTGAATCGTTCCAATGAATCAACGAATTTAAAATCACGTACTTGTATTTGCATTCGTAATCAAACAGTGTTTTCGTGATCAGCTGACGAATGTTTCCCCATATTCTTATGTTGTCCCTCAACGTTGTGCATTTTATTTTATTATACAAATATTGGCAAATTAACAACATATTGTCTACCAATACGATTATTCTATGAAGATGATTTTTATTTATTAATCTTTTGAAATTGCACGATTAGTTATGATTTAATTGCAGCCGAGGCTAACCATGTTGCCCAAAACATATCGTATTTATTATTTAAATTACGTGTTTCTGAAATTAAACACCATGACGCATATAGAATGCTTGAACAAAATTAGTGCGTGTTTACGTCGATTTAGTTTGTATATTTGAGAAACCTGCATTATTTTTTGATCTAACACAAATTCCTCGTGGACATAAACATTAAACTACATCGAAGTAAAGTAAATATACACCAATTTGATCTGTGGAATCAACGACATGAATAAGATATGTTTGTTCCTTATGTGCGTTTTATTTACACGCGTGTGTCAGGTGAGCATTAATTTGCCAGGAACGATATTTATATTTTTCGTAACCAGACTATAGTTTCTAAACTGCTCTTAGTGGCCTGAATGCACTTGATAATTGATTTACGTTACGTAATACGTTACATTCGTGACAGCATTCGAATAAATTAACGCGGTAATGTGATGAAAATGCGTGCTTACAAGTGTCCTACGAGCGTTTTCACAAGTTGAATTTTAATTTCGGAACGCTACCGCATAATTTTACGACGGCACTAAAGATTTTTTTTATTGCCGACTTGATAACTAAGGAATTTTGTACTTTTTCCCGCATCTTTAGATAAAAGTGATTTATTTTACTGTCTTCTACGAGCACCACAATGGCAAGAATAACGTGGGATGTCGACGGAATTGTGTCGACTTTAACTTTCGAAAATTGCATAATTGCGGTTCAAAAGTTTAATCAAAACGTATTACCCGTTATATTTTACGGCGCAAACTGTCCGCCATTGTGGTTGAAATTAATTTCTATTTTTTGGTAATGGGAATAAAGTGAATTCGTGGAGCTTACAGCTTGTGCAATCTTCAAGCATAACATTTGATGTTTAATTATTGTCATTGTAGGACTTCTTCCTATCCAAATTGACCTCAATCTGAAGGTCTTAGGATTTGTTTTATACAATTAATATTATTTGAATTCGTTGTTGAATTCAGAGTTTCAACCCATCACAGAAACAGTTGACCGTTTCAATTGGTGGTACTTCCGTGAGTTTGAAACATGAGAATGTTTTCGTGATGTGTTGATACTAATGCAACCTACTTCGAATCTTCCGTCACGAATATTACTGACTGCACTTTAAACTTAAAATCGATATATTTTTGTGTACCCCCACCAATCTTGAAAATCTGACAGGTTTTGCGCTGCCAGATGTGGTGAAATAGTATCCGATTTGTAAACTTTTTTACCTAAGAAACATCATTGAGATTGTGTGTAAATAATTTTATGGCACTTTCAATTGGTGCATGGTTCTATTTTCAGGATTCGTGCTATTTTTGTGTCTGAACTTTTAGAATTTTATCCAGAAAAGAGTAAACATGTGGCGCATTTGTAAAGACTCTCGGGGTTAAAATAGACAGACGTCATCGCTGCCGATGTTCGCGCATTAACTAACGAGCTGACTGCTGGACTAGAAACACAACAAATTCAACCCGATTCCTGTTAATTTATTTGTGTATCACGATGCTAGATTGATTAATTTCAAGGCGTTTTAACCTGGCGGGAAACTCGATGTGAGAATAAAATATAAATTTATTTAGGATAAGCTAAGAGTATGTAATGGTTAAAACATAGTTTTACGGTAAATATGTGACATTAACTGCAAAAATATTAAGTAAATGTAATCTGATGCGATACTAAATTTGCGTAGGTATGAAATGAAAATATTTTGGGTCTAACAAAATTAAACAAAAAAAATCTGCCGTTCTCCGGAATGACTTATCCTGCATTTTTCGAAGGAGCTTTCCAAATAAAAGATGTTTAAAATTTCTTTAACTTTAATAGGAACATATTTTTCGATAACTTTTACCTATTTCGACATATGTAAGAAGTTGATTTCATAACATTCTTCCTCGCTATATACAAATTTTAAAGTTTTTTTAGTGTAAGCTCCAATACTTCAGGCACTAGAGCACGCGCACACACAATCATACACAAAATAGTCAGTATAGGCGTAAGAAAGGGCAAAATGTGTATTTGCATTAATGGGTTAGGCCACTCTAGGAATCGAAAATATTAAGCTTTTTAAGTTTTTTCAGGCAAAAAAATAAATCGAAATTACAAAAAAGGGTGTACTGTATACACTAATTTTAAGGACTGTATACACAAATTTTTTTTAAGCCATTAATTTCAAAATGGCTTTGCAGCGTTTTTACGATTGAATTATAATATAAGCCAATGATTTTTTTTTTCGATTATATATAATAACAGCTATAGAAGTACGTAGGATTTTTTCGATATTTTGATTTTTGGATAAATGGCGCACTTCTACAGTGGAAAATGAAGAATTTGCCTAAAAAATCGTCAGATAATTGTTGATAACAAATGAAATATACAATATAAAAAAATCCTACGTACTTCTATAGACAATGTATTTTGCAAGATATATTCCAAATTTGAAGTGAATCGGTTGAAAATTGTCCGAGTTATGTTTCCGGTCAACTCGAGCTAAACAAGTTTGAAGTTTCGAGTAGTAGAAAATCATGAATAAGTTTGCAATAACTTTAATCTGCGATACCAGTAACATACAATTGGCCTTCCAGATTATTGTCCAGTTCTTGCATTTCTTTTCTGTTTGGTCTTGAAGTGATCCTTGCCTTTTTTACGCATTCAGACAGCGATTTCTCTGCAAGCTTTAGCGCTGTTTGTTGATCGCCAGGCACATTTCGCAGCTGGTCGGGGCGATTTTCAAGTCCATTGCCTCCATTATTGAAGAAAACCCGTAATTGTACAAACAATGCTCACAGGGCACTACTATTTTGAATCCCAAACCGCGCTTGCCACTTTCAGTAAATTTCACTTCCCACTGGCATACCTTATAAACGACAACGTTCGAAATAGCCGAAAATACTGTAATAAAGTTAATGATACGATAACCAAGCGCTTGATTCATTTCGATATCATACAGATCTTTCGATTGCTTCAGTTTTTTTTTGCCGATATGCTAGCATTCATATCATGGCGATTCAATGGTTTTCTTCGCTATGATTTTGGTCTCTTGCTGTTGGCGGATGACGTTTTTCCTCCTTTCTTCCCACTGTACACCGTCTTGTCACTCGTTGTAAAAATAAATCAATACACAGGGAAACAGAAATGAAAGTTCACAGAAGTATCGAGAAAAACGAGTGTCTGTCGACTAGCGTCCTTCTCAAATGCTTGGCTGTGCGTAACTGACTGAAACAAACGTTCGACGAGTCTAAACTTGTGTACAATAGTCAGGGAACAAAGGATTTCAATAACATTAGCCGTATACCTGATCTAGTTCCCCAAAATGAGCCTCTAGCGCTCACAAACGGGGCTCGCTGTGGACTACGCGACTAAAATTCGAGTACTTTGAGATTTTTTCCGGCCATAATCTTTTGGGACATTTTTGAGGTTCCAAGGGACCATTCAGAAATATAAAAAAGTAAATCGATTTTTGGAAAATCGTACAGTTGCCTAACACCTTAATATCTCGACGTGGAAAATTTTCATGATTCCTATGAAAAATATGAGGAAAACTACATTCTTGATAAACAATATTGGTATAGTTATTTAGCTCCTCCTATCTTTTACCTAATTATAACATTATCGAACCAAAGCAATCACTTATTTTTCACAAGCTACCTTTTTGTGTAAACTCTCAAACATTTTAAGTGCCCCCCAATAGAGAGCAGGTAATGAAAATCGAGCGATGTTGTGCTCATCAATATTGAATTAACAAATTATTACAATTGTGCATAAAATTATGTATAATATATTATTATTGTTCTTGTGCAATATTTTGATAATTTTAATATAATTATGTTGGGCTGGGCTGGGTTGGGTAGGGTTTGGATCGATTTGGTTGGGTTATGCGGGGGATATTTGTTATGATCGAAATTGAAATTTCTTATGGAAATTAAAAACATATACTCGATGTATTAAAACGTCAGTTTTAATACATGAATTGTATAAATTTGAATATTTAATATATTTATAATGAAATGTCAGTAAATCATAATAAATGTCATAATACAATCCAACCCAACCCAGCCCAACTAGACTTAACCCAGCTCAACTCAAGCTAACCTTACCTAAACCAAACAATCAAATCGCCAACATACTGCATATTTTAGTACAAAAACTTGATCATTGTTTTCAAAAATAAAATGAAAATAACAAAAAGCTACGAAAACAACGAAACACACCAGGCAATAAAAGTGAGGTCAACGTAACTCAAATAATTCTCTCCGACGAACTGGAAATAATTAATGTAAATCAAACCCACAAAAATTAAATAAATGTTCTCATTATTAACATCTACATTAATTTTAGTTTCATTCCATTTACGAAGTAAAAATTGTCTAATCTAAATTATTAAGCAATTATATATTTTTAAATAACTGTGCATAAAAGAATGTCCACCAAAATGTTTTGTGCAATATTTTGATAGTTGGGTTGGCTTAGGTTGGGTTTGATTTGGTTCGGTTGGATAGGGATATTTATTACGGTTCGAACTTGAAATTGCTTACAAAAACATATAACGGATTTATTAAAGCGTCAACAGTTTTAATGAAGGAAGTGAATAATTAAAATTTTGAATATACTCGTATTTAATGAAATTTCAAGTTCAAATCATAATAAATATCCAAATCCAACCCAACCAAACCCAACTCAACCCACCCAACTCAACTAAACATCACGTAACCAAAATCTTGCACAAAAATATTTATTCTGAATTTTTTTCGCACCAAATTTGATAATTGTTTTCAAAAATAAGTAAATATTCGTAATAATTATGAAATAAAAACAAAATGAAAATAACAAACAAGCAAACGCATACAAAACAACAGATCAGACAATGAAAGGGAGCCAACATAACTGAAATAAGTGAAATATTGAAGAAATAAAATAAGTACTAATGAATCGTAAAAAAAAAATATGTAATATAAAACTAAACGAATTCCGACGAACGGTTTAATTAACACAAGTCGTACAAAAAAAAATAAATAAATGAATTATGGGAAAATGAATCAAATTCCTAAATAGCTCTTATTATTTTAATATCTCATAATTTATGTTTCATTTTATTTACGAAGAAAAACTGTATCTTATTAGGTAGTTATACATTTTTACTTTCTTATACTTTATCTATAAGTAAGTATAACTTTCATTAGAAAAGTTTTTTCGAAAAATGTAGTATAACTATGTATAAGAAAGTTCAGTGCGGACCATTGCAGATTCTTTTATCCACACGACTGTGAACTTGTGGATTGCGGGATGTTACGCTTATGAATATTGAGGTAAAAAAGCCTATGTCATACATGAAAGTAATATCTTAAACCTACAACATGTCATGTAGACTAAAAGTTTTCTTTTGTAATAATTTTATTTAGTTGTGTTGGGTTTGGGTTGAGTTTGATTTTGGTTTGGTTACATTGGGGCAGATATTTACAATGATCGAACTTGAGAGATCTTAGAAAAAATAGTTTTTATACATAAGTATAAGGAAATAAAATATATATTTGATGTAATTATGATTGACGAATGTTGTGCTTATGAATATTGAAGTAAAATGGTAGCCAATGATATACATGAAATCAATATTTTCCAGATTTTTGTGAATAATTTTCAAATTATTGCAATTGTGCACAAAATCATTTAGACGAAAAGTTTTTCAGCAATATTTTAAAATGAAACAAACTTACCCTTACCACACAGTATTTATTCACACTAGATGTACATTTCAACAACTAAGTTGTCATCTTCAGCAGTGTACTGTGAACTTGTGGATTGAGGGATGTTGTTATGAATATTGAAGTAAAAAAGCCAATGCCATACATGGAACTAATATCATTCTACATCTTGCCACGTAGACTAATAGTTTTATTTTTGATAATTTTATTGGGTTGTGTTGGGTTGGATTGGTTTGGGCTGGGTTGGGTTGTCTTTGGTTTGATTTAGTTGGGTTGAGGGAGATATTTATTATGACCAAACATGAAACTTCTTAGAAAAATTAAAAACAAATAATGGATTTATTAAAACGTCAGTTTTAATGAATTAAGTGTATAATTCAAATTTTTAATATATACAATGAAATTTAAAATTTAAATCGTAATAAATATCCACATCCAATCCAACCCAGCGCAACTCGACTCAAAACCCAACCTAACCTAACCTAATAACCTAAACCAACCAATTAAACCGCCATGTTGCACAAAAACTTTTACAGTGTTTATCAAAAATAAGTAAAAAATATTTTTTCATTTAAAAATTCGTAGCAAATGGAAAATAAAGAACAAAATGAAAATAACAAAAAAGTACGAAAACAACGAAACAAATAAAACAACAGGTAATGAAAGTGAAGCCGTAACTCAAATAATCGAAATCTGGACGAAAGAAAACAAATATTAATGAATGGTTAAAAAATCATATAATATAAAACTAAACGAATTCCGATGAACTGGAATTAATTAACTCAAATCAAACAAACAATAAAGAAATAAATGAATTATGGATAAATGATGCAAATTCCTAAATTTTTGTATCAATTTCACCAACTTTATTTTGCAATCTACGTCTAATGAACCGGATACGAGTGAATATAGCTCAATGGTTAAACTGGACGAAAGGCTGATTTGCAGTTCGGTTGCCATGGTAACTTGTCTTTAACAGTTGTACCAAATAATCGTCGAGTTAATGGACAACGCCGAATACAGATGGATAATTAAAAACGACGATCTGCTGGCTCTGTATTTAAACTTGCTGTGAAGTTTAACGTTCTTCATAATTTTTGCAAACTACAAAACTGACTCGTCGGGCTGTTTAGTGAGCTGTCACACCAACCTAAATTCAAAATTAGCAGTTGGTTTAAATTAAAAAAAAAGTAATGTGTATATAACCAATTCGCAGTTGGACTAGATTAATTGTGGAGCCTAAGTTTCAGATGATGTTCTTTCTAATTTTTATATCAATCATTTTGCATCGAATAATGGCCAGTACAGCTCGATGATTAATCTAGACATACAGCTGACTCTAGATGCAGTAAATTTAGTAAAGTGAAGTAGGAGTTTAAAATAAAGCATAGCTACGATCTTCATAAGTTTTCCATTAAAACCGTCCATCTGCAAATAGATGATTAAGCTATGCAATGGGCGAGCATGTATAGCCGTTAGATCGGTTGCTATCGCAACATAAATGCGACGTCAACAGTTGCAGTAAATGAATTAAGGATTAAGTTTAAATTACTTTTAAACC
Organism: Geotrupes spiniger; assembly: GCA_959613385.1. Lineage (NCBI taxonomy): Eukaryota > Metazoa > Arthropoda > Insecta > Coleoptera > Geotrupidae > Geotrupes > Geotrupes spiniger. The sequence continues at coordinate 9,489,241 of OY390739.1, forward strand.
AGTAAAGTACTTTTTAATGTTTAATTTCGCAAAATGTCAATGTACCTCTTTATGCAAACGGCATAACGACTTCGTAACAGCTCTTTTTTTATCAATTTTGTATCAATTTTTCGTTCTATCCGTTAAATTTTGTTATGAGATTTTGTTGCATAGTTTTCAGCGGGTCTTGAAGTTCGAGAAAGTATGTTTCTTAGCGCGCGTTTTACATTCATTGAAACCTAGTTATTTATATTGAAATTCCAAGTTCATGTTATAATAAATATCCAAATCTAACCCAACCCAACCCAAAAAATAAGTAGAATTTGAATTTTCAAATGAAAAAAAATATAAAATATAACTAAACGAAGTCCGACGAACTGCAATTAATTAATGCAAATGAAATTTACAAGAATTGACTTAATAAATTAGGCGAAAACGTATGAAATTTTCAAATAGTTTAATTTAGGTTTCATTTCAATTATTACGAAAAAAATGTATAATAAATTATTAAGTAAATATGTTTTTTTAAATAATTTTATACATTATGTTTCTCGTAAGGTATAAGAAATTAAAACATAAAATGATGTTACATCTTGAACGCATAGCAACGAGCAATATTTTATATGTAATGTTAGGAGTTAAAACATCATGTCCGTTCATAGTTTTATGGTGAATTACGATATACATTGGAAACAAATTACTAGAAATCTAATGATGTAGCAGCGAGTATAAAATGCAGTCATGGGAATTGTATAAAAATTATAATAGGCATTTTAATTATAAGTGTCAAAGAGTTAATTTTAAATCGACGTAAACGGATGTCCAGACAGTAATTTGATCAAATAAGTGGAACGCGTTTTTAATGTACCTAATCAAGGTTTTATTTGATTTAATTAGAAAATTATACAAATTTGTTTAAAACGAACTGTTACTGCCTTCATGAATTTCGTAGAAATATAATCGAATCGCGTGCGTTTTGTACTATCAAGATATTGAAAAATGAATGGTGAATATATTGGCACATTTATTCGAAGCGTAGAAATGCATTTAAATGTTGAAAGATTTACAATTTGACGATTTTAATCTGTGTAAATTGAATCTTTACTTAGAATACCGTGAATTATATAAGTTGTCGTAATCAGTCTTTATTTAAAAGATTAAATTCTATTCCAAAATTCTCCACTCTTATTGGGAAAATTATATTACACTAATAATCGATACATTTAGCAAGTTTGTTTGTTGTTAAAAATTGATACTACTTTTATTAAATAATTGTAGCTGAAATCGGTCTCTTCTCTTTCTTCGGTCTTGGTTTATTGTTGATTTTTCTTTTCCACAAAGTTCAAATAATTGACCTCATCGAGGAAATTGTCCTATTCAAAAGGGATCCAAAAATTAGAAAAACGTTGAACTAAATCTATTGATCTCAAAGAAAACTGTAAAAAAAATATTCAAGTCTAGGTACTTATCCCTCTACCTCGTGCATAATCCTTAGTAGTAAATGAGCAGTTAAATGATATATTCTCTTCTTTGCTACGATTAAGTAGTCGCCAACTGCGTGCCTTACATAACTTTATTAACAAATTACGAAGAACCAAATACTAAAACTGCTTAGTTAGAGCATTTCCACTAGGCCTTCTACCCTGTCGGTCTCGTTTCTTCTTGTGATATCTATAAACTATTGATATTAGAAATGTTTATCCACTTGCGCCTAAATTCGTTTTAAAACCAAGAACATGTTGTTCTAGCTCCACACGCACTATTCTAACTTAAGCATGATACATTTGCTCTGTCGGGAATAGTAATGAAATTTATATATGCATTAATTTTTAACAATTTATGTCAAATATGTGATTTAAAACATTAAATTAATATTACTTATATAATCTTTTAACATAATTCATTATAAGTTTCTCACTTCCGAAAATATTTTAATTGAATAAGTAACCAAAATAAAAGGAGCATCAGAATAAATTGTATGTTAATATTAAATCTATTTTTTAAGTTAATGAAGTCTTATTTTTCTATTTTATTTTGCACCTTTGACCCATATTGCATTTTTGGTTCATTGATGGTTAGTAGTAGTGGGTCAAAAAATTAAAAATTTTCTATGACTGTGTGATTATCAACACGTTATGGGGATTATAAAGCATGATATTTTTATAATCCATAATATCGTTTTTATTTGAACTTTGTTGCTTTTTTCTTTTTAAATTTCTAGTGTGTGTCACTACAAAAATAAGTGTTATTGGGTTTCCATTAAGAATAAAATTACAAGTTGGAAATCAAAATGTTCGCCCACAAATTAACTGCTATTGTTAATAATTTAAGCAAACGTTGTTTGCCATGTAATTGCGTTACAAATGAAAAAAAAAAAAAAAACGTAAAAATAAGTTGTGAAATATAATTTCGGTTAAACAGTTAATATATATGTGTGTTATTGTTAATATCGAAGCTGGAAGACTGGTTTACAGATGAGTACTGACAGACAGTGGGTGGGCTAACCTGACCACCCGTGGTCTTATTTCACACCCCAGCATACCCTGTGTCATTTACCTTCCTTAATGTGCAGTGTTTCTAGTCAGAATGTGAGTCGCCTTTATCTGGTATTGTACACATCCTACGTTGTACAATACGAAACAAAACGTTCGATTCATAATACGAATCTCGGATGATCGTCGTAGCTGTTACGAAACTCAGCCGAACGTGCACCAAAACGTGCACGTTGATATGCAGTTGACGATTTTCGTTTATTGTGTTGTTTGGAAGCATGACAAGAATGTGAACATAAATAATACTGCATCGTTAAGACGTATGTGCAAGTGAAGTTGCGACCAGTGAAATAAATGTAAATAATTGTACTTTTACTTAAATTTCAGAAATAGTTTGGAGTGATTTATGTGCGACACTTGATATTTAGTGGAACACCCGTTGTGATAATGTTAAAAAGTTGCAATGTGAATATTTAATTTGCGCGGAACTTTGTCGTGCCAATGTTTCTGTTGCGTATTCAAAAAAAAAGAAGCTAATATTAAATATCAAGCGTACGATGTTTACCTGATACTCCAATTAGAAACAAAATGTGCCAACTCTGTTTACTGTCATATTAAAATATTAAACATATACGAAAACAGTACGTGTTATCTTAAATTTCATTTAGAGATATTGAAATTTTAAACAATTACAAAAATTACTTGTCATCGCAACTGCGACAGTTTGCTGGAAATTTATAAAAGTATAAGGAAGTTCAGATTTTTTTCACCCTATTCAACTATTATATATATACGATTAACATAAATAGCCTAACAAGTAACAAGTTTTAGTCGATTCATTCAACTTAATTCAGTAACAGTTGCGTACAAATAAAATTATGTCGAATTCACATAACAACAATCTAAAGCACCCAAATTAATGCAGTAACAATCGTAACAGCCTGATCTAATGTTTGTACGAAAGAAAACCGAGATCCAAGCCAGACAATTCAAAGTCGTTGACGATAACTTCGTTTGGTACATACTCTAAATACTTTCAATGGTCCTACAATCAAGGTGATCCAATGTAATCCCATACGATCTAAATCAACCGTATATCATGCAAAATATTTTATTTGTAATTTCATAAATGAAATAAAATTTCTTATTTATGCATATTGGAATTTCTAACTTGTTTTCAATGAAATTAAAAGTTTATATTTTTTACAATTTTATATCAAACGATAATCGTTATTAATTTCCTAATGACACTTAATTAGTAGTATATAAATTAATAGTTTTACGTATATGCATTAATAACTGGTGGAGACAGCTAATATCAGCCTTTGAACTGAACAATTAAAGTGCAATTCTCGCTCTTTTGACCGTCGACCGTTATGCAATATTTGCCAATGCTATGGTCACCCCTCAACATCGTTGGGTTTGATATTTGAAAATCTCCTGATAACGATAACAATTAACATCCAATTAAAAATTAGACAAAGACATGTTCCAAAAACCTGAGTCAGGAAACATATGAGACTGAGATGGAATTAACAATTTTATGCTAACAAAATGTTGTAATACTTAACTACCGTACCTCACAGAACCGTTTCAAAAAAACTCAGGCGCTAATATAGCGCAATATGTGAATTACTCAAGAATTTCAAATTATTTGACTTAGAAACGATTATTCACATCGATATAAATGAGGCATCATATTAATACGTAGATCATGGCCTAGTCGGAGAGAAGATGGAAGACGATGTGGGGTCTTATATTAATTTTATTGTTTCTTATCTATATGTTATTGTACCTTACGTTTACATAAAACACGAAAGTCATGTGCAAAACGATATGCAAACGGAATTAATGCTTATATTCCATTACGGTAATTGGTATTTTTTTCCATAAGAGAAGTTAGGTAGGGTCAACAATTATTAATAAAATTCCAACGATAAGAGCCTAACCAAATTCAAAAACTTACATTATAGGACGACTACCTGTACTTCTGTATTGATATTCTTTCTTCGACGGTCACTAGACCACAAAGCTGCAAATAATCCATTGCTGGCAATAGAAATGTGTTCTACAGCATAGAGAGTATATGAACTAGAGAATTCAACAGTCAACACATTTTTGTATTAATTTTGCCAGTCCTGTAGTAATTGATGCAACATTCTTTGTAGTAGCAGTCATACATGGGCCCCAGATTAATTTCTATGAATATGAATAATAAAAAAAAACACTGTGTCCCGCACTGGACTTTCTTATAGTTGGTCAAATTTCCTTACATGTTAAGTGTAAGAACTATAATCGTTTGAATGTAGAGGGCACATTCGTATAACACAATTTTTTTTCGATACATTTGGTTTTATAAAATTTTCAATGATTATTTTCGATATTTAATGATTTTTGTGGATTTTTGCAGTTTGCTTTACAATTGATAATGAGACTTTATGATTTATGATTCTTAACAACTTTTTATTCAATTACACGCAGAAGTATTATATTTATATTTGAAAATAATTTTTTTTCTTGGTCGGGGATGACCATTGTCACTTCAAAAGCAAAAAAATACAAAATATTAAATTTATTAATAATTATTAATTTTAGCCATTTAGAGTATTGCCATTTTTGTTTTCTTTAATGTCAATTTTATTATTATTATTAATTTTAGCCATTTTTGTTTTGTTTAATGTTTCAATTTTCTTAACATTTTCATATTTTTTATTATGGCGATTTAAATTTTTAACAATTGTTAATATATATCGATTTTTGAATTGCAATGCTATTTTCTATTTTAACGATTTATAAAACAAATTTACTTCGAAAATCGTATATAATCGATTCAATTTTTCTTTCACCATTTATAATGATTCTTTTATTTTCTAATTACTTTTATTTTAAATTGCAAAGATTTTCAATTATTTATTCAAGTTTAAAATTGTCACAAAATGAAGGCGGAAACCTAACAAATATATACATTAAGTCACAATTACATTGTAGTGGAATGTGTTGGTGTATTTTATTACAATTATCATATTTATAAAAAATGTCGAAACTGAAAAAGATTGCAACGCATTAATTAGAATAGAATAATAAAAAAATCCAAAATTGCCGAGAACATAAATAATTGAAATTGTCATGAGTTGTAACGAACAAAATCCAAATGATGGCAATAGGAATATATTTGACCAGTCTTATATATATATATATGTATATATAATGTAGAGTACTGTTGACCCAGTAATTAATTATTTTTTCCATTGTGTACAAATATTTGAATATTTGTGTAAGAAAATGTCATTTTGAGTTTTTTTGAATTTTTGAAAACTCTGTGTTTTTTAAAGAATACATTTTCATTTGCAAACTTTTAAATATTACTAAATATAAGTCTTTTCAAAAGGTAGAGGATGGGGGATTGGGGGCCTGCCAACACGCTAATGTCAATGTCTCCCAAAATGCAAAAATGTCTAAATTTTCAACTATTCAAAAATGCGTGAAAAATCAAAAAATGAACAAATTAAAAAATATGCAAGGTTCTTAGAATATTTTAAAATTTTGTCATTGTTGGAAATTTAATTTTAATGAATAATTATTTATAGTTTTTAATTTTGAAAATTGTATATACATTTTTATTTAATTACGTGGCTTCAGAAAATTTTAAATGTATATTTGCTAATTTATTTTCTTTTGCATGGTGGTGGTAGACAGGAGATTATAAAGAGCAATGTTAACATTACCTTAAATTCGTCAAAAAATACAATAATTGCAAAATATTAAATTTACAATATTGGGGATATTCCATTTATTCAAAATTTAAGCACATTTATTGAAATCTTTAAGTACACATTTTATAAAAAAATTGTAGCCACATATTAAATTAAATACTTACCCCCCCCCATTCTATTTAATCATTATTGGGGAGGTGCAGAAATAAAACATAAATTACCGATTTTTCATATTTTCCGCTTTACATTGTGAAAAAATGATGTTTTTAGCTTTTTGGAATTTTCGAAAATTTGATTCAAAGGTTTCTTTAATAACATAGGATGTTAAAATGTGCATATGTAGCAAAAAAATACAAAATATTAAATTTAAAATATTAGACTTATTAATTTTAATTACCATTTTTTTCAAATTATTGTCATTTATTGAAAATTTTACATAAACTTTTAATAACATTTTGTAGAAAAATATTAAAATTTTAATTTGCATTTTTTTAAATATTTTCAACCTACTTTTATTTTATTTATATACTGCGCAGATTCTAGCAATTTCATGGAGGGGGGGGGGGGGGGGGCAGAAAATGTAAAGTAATAAAGAAGTCGAGTTTAACATATTTAAAATTTTTATTTGCAAAATTTTAAATATGTTCCACCTATTTTCCTATATTTATATAGCACTCAAATTTCACGTACAATGTTTGTAGCAAAATATTAAATTTTAATTTGGAATTTTCAAATATTTTTCCATAACTTATTTATTTATATATCATTTTTATTAACGGGGGGTAACTCACCAATTTGATTCAGTTAAATTGAAAATTGCAGTTTTATTCAATTGACTTGAGTTGGGTTGGCTTAGGTTGATTTGGGGACAGTACTCGTTTTGAGTTTAGAGCTCGGCTCCTTCTTGTAAACTTATTGTCGCTGCTCCACTCTCTCCCGGGACGGATAACATTAATTATTATTGCTAACCGTGTTCATATTTATCTACGTGTACGATGGCGAAACTCTTGTGTCAGGTGTAGACCCCATTATTAACAATTATGTGACCTTATTGACTATAACGTCACATAACGATTTCCTTTCACAAATATGGCCATTTGATGTATTTGAATCGTCCGAACTTCCAGCAATCGTACGCAACAATGTTAGCATGACCAGGATTTTAAAGAAAGCAATCTGCGGTGGTCCGCACTGAACTTTCTTATCTTTGAATAAGTTTCCCTCAAACTAATGCGATCATGATGAATAATTCCAAATAAGTCGATTACATCTGACAGCCAAGGCAGTTATCACTGCGCCGTTCCCTGCGATCTCGTCCGGGAATAGTTATTATACGTTGCTAGGACTACACAGAATTGTTCATCAACGATTTTCCAGTAAATGGAAGATTTTTCGAATGAATTTTTCAAACAATTATTGATTGACATATATTTAACTTTTATAAGAATATTTTTTTCGAGATACAGGAAAGAGCGACAAGAGTACACCATAATTTCCTTTAAAAATTTGGATGCTTTCTTCCGAGCCACACTATGTGTCAAACAGAAGCTACGGCTTGCTTTTAGCTGGATCGGCTTCATGTTAGTCGTTGACGAAGTGAAACATTATCGCGCAATTTCAATATTTAATTAAATGCTGCAAATACCACAAAATTTCTAATAATGAAATAAGATGCTGGCTCCCACATAAATTAACAGGAATTAAAGATTCACGGCAATGTATTGCTATCGTATCGAAGTAATTTCCGCAATGAATTTTCTTACTCAAATAGTAAAACAATTTTTCAATTAGATTAGCTTTATAGTTACGTACGTTAATAAAATGTTAATTAATGTTAGCTACATCACATACAAATTACTTAACACAATGAATATAGGGATAGTATCGCTGCTAGACTCGCATTGGATAAACCGCATGTGCGTAGTCATATATCCTATTACAACTTAATTGTTTAAAACACTTAATGAATGGCTTTAATACTATATACCTTTCTTTATGAACGCGTAACACTTGTGAGTTACAATCGTCATCTTAAATTAATGATTGTAATGTACTGTAATTTGAGAATAGGAAGCTTGTTTCTCTTTATCATTATTAATGTATTTTATTTTGTTGCAGGTGAGTTACACTTATCTTCTGTTTCGTTGGTAAGTTATGGGCTTACGAGTGAGTATATAATTCCTTGAGATTGGGACACGTTACGCTGGACACCCATATCCAATTAATCTGTTTGTGGTGTAATTAATGATGGGAATCAAATATAATTTTCACAATACTTTGCGAAGTCTACTTTATAAGATCACACTGCGATAAAAGTCACCATCCATTTAAATTGTAAAGCCCCTGTCATGTTAATAAAACAATTGGTACAAAACCGTTTTAAATACATCTAAGCAGCTACTTTATAAAGTTGAAATACATGTAGTACGAGTCGATAACACGACAAATTTAAATTTTCATTAATAATTTTCTAAATAAAATATTGATGGCTATCGATTTCGTATTAAGTACTGAATTGGCTGTAAGACTTGTGTAAATCGTTGTTTTAGCGTCGATTGAATTAATAAATGTAACATTTAAAGAAATACGAAACATATTTTTCACGTTTCGACTAAACGACCCGGCATGTATGCATCCAGTATCACTTTTCGTTCACACTGATGCATAAATTGTATTTAGGTGACAGCTACATGTGTTCCATTTAATTCCTAATTATTGCCATTTGTCGAACTTTTCAATGAAACATAAACATGACGAGACGACAGCTGTTCGATAGTCCCCGGTGTCGTTTAAACGTCAATTGATACACGCACACATTCAATACAAATCGCTCTCGAATATGTTTGTAATAAATAGATACGTTATATGTAATGAAAATTATGACCTCAAGAGGATCGTTTGCATTTGACACGCCTAATTTATGGCACACATAAATTACCAACGTTTAAATGGATTTTAATTCTAATTCGATATAACGCCCATTTATATTGTAAACTTGTTGATGGGGAATTAAATAGTTGTGTATGTATATCGGCAGAAATTATTTATCGTGATGAATTAATATTATATATTTCATATGGACGTATTTTTTGTTGTTGTATTAATGTATTGGCAATTAAGTTTGCAATTTATTCAAGTTTGAGTTAATAGTAAGCATCGATGTTCAGGGGCTAATTGATCTAGTTATTTATCATATAATCATTATTATGCTGGTATTTCAAATATTTCTATATTTTACTACAGACCTACTGTTGTTGAGGCTCTCCGTATACCGAAGTACTAGGAACTTTGGTATATAATTAAATCAATCTACATTGACTGCTAATTTAGAGCAATGGTGTTTTATTATTCAATATTTATTCTACATTGCAATATCTATCATAAGTCCGTGAAAGTCTTTTAATACTACGAATTTAACTGAACACTGAATAGCAACTGGCAGTAACTACCGTCCACTTGAATTAGACTGGTACAAGTACTATAGTAGAGGAACCATTAGATCTAACGAAGGTACTACCACTAGCAAATTGTTTGATCTGTGTATCTTAGGTAAAATGTCAAAAATATGAAATTTTTCAGGAGAACCAATTGAATGATTCTTTTGGAATGTTTTCTTAAATTCTGCAATTTTATTGATATTCTTTGTACATTTTTTTATGGCATAGTTTACACATACTATAATTATTATAGAGATGCTGACACAGCGTGCATTCGCATCGCATAATTATATTATATTAACAACCAACAACGTGTTAAGTGGCTCAGAATCGGTAAGATTTAACAAACGCGCGTGATTATTTGTGTTAACTCTCCAATCGTGACAATATACGAAAAACGCGACGAGGTGAACTATAGTTCTTCATTGCCTGAATCCATGCAAACCAAAAACGTTCAGCCAAGGATAAAATCATGTTACCGAGATATCCTCTTAACGTAATTTTGTCACCATCGAATACTGGAATTAGGTCTTGGTCCATAGACCTAATTCCAGTATCCGATGGTGACAAACTTACGTTAAGAGGATACATTAATGCATGCGAATTCCTAATACAGGAATATTTGTCACAAAATCAAAATGATCAGAATGTCAAAACGGTTACTGCTCATTTTTATGGCAAAATTGCGGGCTAAAGCTCGAGAAGCCATCGATCGGAAAAGATCGGACGATGTACTGGTATACGACCTAAATATCCTATCACCAAGAAGAGATGATACAACGGCTAGTTACGCAAATAAAATCAAGGCGACTCGACCTCGAAGAACCAAACCCTGCGTCATGACAAATCAAACATGATCGGTATAACCAAATCGCTCTACAAACATGTTTGGTTGGTTTCGATTTAATCAACGCGAACATCGGCATTGAAGTTAAACTTCGTCGACCACAAGACATTGAAATAGCTGAAGCTTATGCATTAGAAGTTGTTAATTGTAATACCCAAAAGCAAAGTTCTCGTACTAACTTTAGACAATCACTGCCAACCCAGTTCAAACACACAGGACAACCAATGATGGACTGTTCTCGATTAGCCCTACCTGCAAATATACAACCACAATGGTCAATACAACAACAGAACCAGTATATTGCAGTAGATATACCACCACGACCGATGCAATTCTCAGCACCTCAATCACGACAACAAAATCAAACATTCGGCTCAAATCCAATAACGACCGACAGACCAACCCCAATGAAAGTAGATGGGAGCGCATTGATATGACCAGTTTTATCTATACAAATACCGCAGCAAAAGAGTATCTAACACTATAGAGGCTCCCGTAGAAATAATCGAACTAGAAGACGATGACTTGTAGGAATACTAAGTGCATAATCATAAAATGGATACGCGGCACGAGCGGAATCTATAGAATCGGAAAGATTAGGATTTTTGCTTGGATCCAATAGTGAACAACCATTTAACCATATCTAACAAAGCATATTCACAGACTCCAGTGTTTCCGTATATAGAATTTGAGGATTTTAAATTTTCAGTTGACATTGGTGCCGAATGTTCTTTAATAAATTCTGAAATTTTTCAGAATTTCAGAAATTTTACCTATGTCAGGATCACGAATATAATAGCAGGACCCACACGGTGTAGAAAAAAATACATTAAATCTTTAACTCTCCAGAACACCATCTGTTTGTCGTTTTGAATTTTCGTCCTCATTTGAGGGATTATTTGGATTTGATTTACTAAATAAGCTAGGAGCTTCATTCGATACCAAAAGCAGAAAATTTATTACCGACACCGCGGAAATTCGTTGCAAAACCAACAACTTAATTCGAACTATTAGCCCGCACCCTTGCACAACGCTTAATTACAAATAACAAACATTTGTAACGGATTCGCACTATTGCCGGAGAAAGTGGATCAACAAGGAAAACTGATTGTATCTGAATCCTTGGTGGAAATCACAAACAATGAAACATATGTTAGAGTAGGTAACTGCACATAACATAACTGTCCTATCCACATAAAACTAGAACCAACGGAAGTAACACCGGTACAAGAAGTGGAAAAAGAAATTAACGTCGGATATAACATGGCCAGTAAAAATAGACTAGCGGAACTGCAAATAAAAATATCTAGAAAAATTTCAGGAACGGACACCTCAACTACAGCAGTAAAAGCTCTGCTCATTAAATAAAACACAGCCTGAATATAAAAAGCGATGCCCCTATTTTTGTACGCAACTATCGACAACCTAACGAAGAAAGAAATTAAGCAAACTAGAAATTGGAGTTATTGAAATAAGACATCTCCCTGGAACGGCCCCGTACACATAGTGACAATAAACAAGGATGGGCAAACGGAACACAGAATGCTAGTCGATTTTCGAAGACTCAACGAGCAAATGGTCGATGATAAATATCCAATACCAAATATTGCAGACATCCTGGACAAATTGGAAAGAGCAAATTATTTTACTTCTCTAGGCTTAGCCTCCGGGTACTATCAGGTTGAAAAGACCAAAAGTGACATGGCCAAAACGGCTCTCAGTACAGATCAGGGTTACGTCGAATTTAAACGAATGCCCCTTGGCCTGCAAAATGAACCGGCAACTTTCCACAGAATCATGGACGATGTTCTAAGAGGATTGCTTGAGGATACCTGTCTCGTTTACATAGGCGATATTATCATCTATTGGTCATCACTCCAAGAGCATTCTCCAAAAATTAATCAAAGGACGTTTAGAAAGAACTAATTTTAAAACTAAACTCGAAAAGTGTGAATTTCTCAATAAGGAACTCAAATATTTGGAACACGTTGTAAGAGACAAAGGAGTATAGCCAAATGCCGAAAAAATTCAAGCCAATTCCGAAAACTAGAAACGAAGTAAAGAGTTTTGTAGATATTTTGGGATATTATCGGAAATTCATTAGACTTCGCAGGGATAACTAAACCTTTTACTGCCTGGCTGAAGAAAAACACTGAATATATAAAAGCCTTTCAGCAATGTAAAGTATTACTTTTACACGATCCCATACTACAATACCCTGACTTTAGCAAAGAATTCATAGACACCACAGATGCTTCAGACGTTGCCTTAGAAGCAGTACTATCACAAGGCGTCGTAGGACGAGATAAGCCGATATGGTAATACGACTTACTGACGTAGCACCTGAACCTGCAGAACACATCAGAAAATTCGAACTCCGATACAATTATAGACAATAAAAAAGAGGCAATTAATTATATCAGAAAGTCGTCTAGCTCAAATACTAGAAGTTGAGATCAAAAATAGAGAAGAAACACGATACACCACTTCATTAGAATACCTAGGGATAATCCTAAACAAACAAGGTTGCAGCGATTTAAGGAATACATCGCTAACCAGAGTACATTCTACATTTACACAGAAAACGAAGAACTTTACAAACAATTATGTAATATATATAGCAGAGAATTTACTGACCAAGGCCATTGTATTATACTATATATAAGAAAATCAGAAAATGGAAATTATCACATTATATCATACACGCTTCACAAACCATAGAGGATTACCAGAAACCATCGAGCAATTGAAACGCAAATACTGGTGGAGTAAAATGGAAAAAGTAGCCACCCAAGTTGTAACGCCATGTAACATATGTAACAGATCTAAATACAATCGACACCCCGATGTACCAATGTTACCCATAACAGAATCTCCTGACGACCTTTCCAAATAATATTCGTAGATTTATTCTCATGCAGCAATCAAAAATACCTTACGACAGCCGATACCTTCACCAGAGTCGGTCATGTGATAAAAAGCAAGAATCCCAGTGACATATTTGATGCGTCCCTAACATACTTTAGCTACTATGGCATACCGCAAGAAATACGATCTGACCAAGGTGCAGATTTTAAGAATAAACTTATCAGGGTATCATGGTAAAAAAACCGGAAAGTTAAGCAAACCTTGAGTTTTGACGTTGTTAGAATATTTGAGATGCTATGTGAAGACAAAAATGTAACTAACGAGCCAAAATTTAGGACAGCGGTATAGCATATAACAACTCGATACATACGGCCATAGGAATGACACCGTTTGAAACGTTATATGGTCTTACCAAAACTAGATATACAATGTACTTGTGTTATGGTACAACGACTTACCAGGAGCTTGCATCAAGGCACAAAGATCGTATGACACTCTTCTGGACCAAAAGGGTGAAAGTGGTGGAACAAGTTTACGTTGAAAATATTACTAAGAGCAACAACATGTTAAAACTATTCTTTGGCACTTATAAAATTACTTAAGTTAACGAAAACAGAACAGTAAATGTAGAAAGGTGAAGTGGAATTCAGACCTACCATACTCGAAGGATGAAACACGGCATTGTTACAGATGCTGATGCGCAACCGTAGACGCCAAAATAACAGCCTTAGACGGACCGCTGTTCCTTCTACATCTGGAAATCGCGAAAAACTAAATGACACATTGGACTTCGTAGTCTAATCGACAAACTAATTTACGAGAAGAATCAATTAATTTCTACACTTAGGGGGACTCGTGGAGCACTTGGCTTCATTATCAAAGCAATTTCAGGCAACCTTGACGTTGACGACGCCGCTAGATATGATCAACTAATACAGGACCTTACCACCAGAAAATGAAAACTTGTACGATCTCCAGAAAACTATACCCGTCAAAGCTTATATCAAAAAATATATACTCACGTTCTTACTGGAAATCCCTTTATTAGAACCCATTGTCCGAAACTGATATCAAGCAAAGCTCCGATTACCTTGTTCTAAATATTAGCGGAAAACTAACATAGGTATCGGGAATATCTATGCAAAGCCCTGAGTCTAGACGCCAGAAAGCACACCACTTGCGCATATCAGCTATTGTGTCATTTACCAATAACTGCTTGCACCCACACACAGTGGCTGCAATTGGACACGGAAATAATCCACCACACAAATTTCGACTGGATTTTATTTGAAGGAAATCAGTCTGCTGAAACTCAGTGCGACCTTCAACAAGAAATCCGACACCTAACAGGAAATGTGTTAATACAAGTTGGATCTGAATGTTTCTTGAGTTTGAGGAATGAAATTTTGAAGATAACGTCCAGCCATTACTTGGAACGACAAATACACAAAGCACCAGTCAATATCAGTCTGACACGCGCAAAGCAACTACACTGGCAACTACCATGCTCATGTGGATGTGTTCTAACTAGAAGACTTACATATGGAAACCTTCAACAAAACCAGAGACAATTTATATTATGTCCCATTAGGAAAATAAAATTCGGTTTATAATAAATTATCAAAAATAAAGCATTATATCAGATTTTAAAAAAAATGTACTAAAATTAAAATGTCTGCAGTGCTTTTCATGTGTCTCAAGCTTTAATAGAAGAGATGAGATTCGGTTGGTAAAAACGTCAGCAGGGAAAAAATATCATTGTATTTAATTTAAAAGCTTGTATTTCTCTTCAAATCTACTTCTTTAAAATCATTTTCTGTAGAAGTGTTGTAAAAGGCGGCCAATATTTTCTTGTGTCGCTTAGAGATGAACGCGAGAGGTGCAGTTTGCCTTATTCACATACGTTTAGAAAAACCCATGTACAGAAGTACACCATAGGAGAAGCTCCTGCGGTGTACACCGATTTAAAGTTTTTGAAGTCCGGTAATTCCTTCTTGTGTACAGTGACTCTTTTTGCCATTCTAATAGACTAATAACATTTTGCGGATCGCGAGGTTCAACCAGGCCATGGACTGTGTGTCATGCTTCCATGTGTGTATGTCATCGCAATGGAAATTTGCGATTAATTACTTTAACCTTACTGTACTTATTTAAAATCCAAAAATAACACATGATAAATGAAATATTTTTTCTGCCCGTAGCACTTATCAGTCCAAATAGTTATTTCGTTCGTCAGCGGATTTGGTATAACACTATCTGTCCATTTAAGTAAACCAGAGGCAATCTCGTTTCCTCCACGTCCTGTCTTCGATTCATCCCACATAAGGCAGAATGCTGAGCAATCAGATGAATCGTACAATGTAAAGTTGAACGCCGAAAACTTTCTTCGACAGAAACTTTCACTACTTGATAACATAAGGTGTTACGAGACACTTCTGGAAATCTGCTGTTATTACTTTGTGGCTAGAGTTTTCCTTTGAATTAGCAAAATCACTAGATGTTTCTTCATATCGGTTGTTTGCTTCTTGCAAATGAACATTACAATTTGGCGTGATTTTTTCTTTTTGTTTTTTCAGATATAATTCGTAAACTATTGAAATACTGAGGCCTCTCTCTTGAGTAGTGACGCGAATGAAAACCCTAGCTTCCTGTTGACTTAGATACTTGAAGTGTCTATCCACTTCAACTATTCCTCCTTCTCGCCTTTTCTTAATTGCATTAGTGACAGCTAGTCTATACACAGAGTGTATTTAGAAATATTGTTTTGCATATATATGCTAATCTGTTTTTTTTTGTTTTCCATCTTCTCTTGGCCGTGATCGATATATATTTTCACATCAATACAAGAACTAATATATTATTTTTAATACTAAAATATTTCCCTTAGTGCCAGTATTCCTTAAATATATCTATTTTTCATTTTTTGGAGTTACATGGAAGTTTCATTTTTCTTGTAGTATGTTCTTCCGTCCTTGTGCAGCTGCTCAGCATGTCTCGACTGTTACAAATCTATTGTAGTGGCTGACGGTGACGTTTTCTATATTCTTTTACAGCTGTTGACTTATTTAGAACCTTTCTTCTTTGAAAAGTATTTGTTGAAGTTTCATCAGCTGAATTTGTACTTTCTTCATCTGGGCAGTAGCTTACATTCTCATCCTTGTCATCAATTTCACGTTCACTCAAATATCAATCCCCAATATGGTACTTTATTATGGGTTATTATGGGTTATAATGGGTTATCAATATCTTAATTTCCATTTATTGAACAGGAAGGCTCATCTAGTCAAAAATTTTAATATTAGCATAAAGTTAGCAAGCATTTCATCTGAAATAAATAAAATAATAATTTTATATTATATTGTAATTTAAAACAATATTTACAAGTATGTAAACACTATTGCAAATTTGTAAAACTGTATTATTTATAGATTATTTATGTCTCTTTGTGGTCAATCTGAGCAAAATTATTATTACCTAGTTCATAACAAAATTACTAATCGAAGTATTGAGAATAAGATTCCTTTTAAGTAGTTAACTTGCCTATTTTTGTAGTTTATATATTTCATATTTTATTCTTAGTATCTTTATTTATTTATTTTATTTTCGTTTATATTATTTTTTGTTTCCTTCAAAGCAAGGTTTATCATCATCACTCCACTCTAGACTTTATGACGCTTTTATGTAATTCTTCATGTACATGTATTCGTAATGTTCACCGACAAGTTACAACACGAAGCAGAAAAGACTAGTCGCAGTGGTGGTGGTAAATGCCACTAGCTGGACATAGCGCTAGCGTATTCTCCATTTTCTGGAGGTAAACAACTGCTGTCAATATAGTCCATATAATGGCTCTTTACCTCGCAAGCGTGTTGGTAGATAATGCCTTCTCCAACTGACTAAATCTTATTTTTAGACTTAGGTATGAAGAACCTCCAAAAAATTGCATAGGTAACTTAAAACTTTAATTTCATTAAAAATGGACAGTGCGTTTTACCTCCAATACACAGACATATTACGGAATAAAACTTTTATTTATTTTAAATGAATTGTATTCTCATTGAAACCATTTGTGGCCGTTTCGAATAAAAAAATCAGCTTTGCCCATCGTCCCTACGTGCGACACCTTGAGAATTTGTCCTGGAGCGAATAGGTTTAGATTAATATGGCATTTAGGTTAAAATTGTAATATTGTGTGGGATCCCTCCCATTATAAGTATGACCGACAATTTTAAATAGTTCTACGTCAGTTACTATTTGTAATCTTCTTCGAAACCCCTTGTTGAAGTAATTACCGTTTACAACATCCTTACGACGTGATTTGACTATAATTACATCACTTGCGCTTTTTCAAAACAATTTCATGAATCACAAACGAAGCTTGTCGGCAACTCAAACATAATATCCGGTGTGAACGGGAATTTATTGCACTGTTCTGTTATTTTGTTGGCCCACGTTTTCATGATTAGTAGAAAAACTTAACATGAAAAGAATGCTTTTTTTCGCCACTGTTTATATCATTTGGTACTACTTAAACGAAATATTATAGTTGATTTTTCTTTAATTTTTTGTGAATGTTTCTTTTACAAGTTTTCGGTATGACTGAAATGACAACGATGTACGAAAGATATTTCCGAAACGCTGTTTCATAGAAATAAATAAATAAAATGTATCTCATATTGTCACTGCGTCGGTTAGAAATTAAATGATGCGTTTTAATAACATTACGTCCTCGTATCGCAGACCCTTTGAAGTTCGCAGACAAGACATTTTTTCCTGATTTTGTGAGCTCATAATGCAACCTTTGAAGCCATTCTGTACACAACGTTATTAGTACTTTCAGTTAATTTTTGTTTTATAATAAAAAAATATATCTACTAAAATTGTATTAATAATACAAGTCAAAATAGATATTCTTAACTGCATATTATCACATGGATATTTTTTTAATCTCTCCCATGGTACCTGTCCATTTATCGTAGACGAGCCTTCAAATTTATTTGTTGCGTTCCCTGATAAACTTCAAAAAATATTCAACTATTATATCTAATTTATTTTGTAGTAATGGTGGGTCATTGACTTTCGAAAAAAATGAACTGATACGTTTAAGGAAATCTTGACAGCCGATCTATTCGAATAGTATTTTGCTTTTATATAACGTTTGCAATTCAGCTACGGCGCTCTGAGGTTGATGAACCGTTTGAGACGGATTGATCGATTTGAACAATAATTGCGAGATAAATAGTTTAGTATGGGGCTCTTTATTGTGTATGATGGTATCAGGTAATCACCTATGATCTAATTTTTTATTCTTTGAGTGACTAGTTTGTTTATTGGTGATTTTGTTTGCAGTGATCAACTATTATTATTGCTTTATTGCTAACAGCGGCAATTACCGTAATGATCGTGCTCAATTCAGAGCAAGAGCTTTCACGTGTGAAACGAAAACATGCAAGGCATTATTAGCCAGAAATATGTTAAATAAATGTAACATCAAGCAGTGTACCAAATTACACCAGAGATAAGCGATGTATTATAGAAAAGAAGTAGTGAAAGTTAGTTTAAATTGCTTTCGAACCGACAGTTACAGTAAATATTATCAACACCCAAACAAACCACAAACATTTTTTGAACTGCATATATAAACTAAGATGTGTAGTCACAAATGTCGATTACATCATTGCCCCTACCCCAAACTAAGTAACTTCCGCTGCATAGTCGATCCATACCACTTGCGCTTTCGCTGGATCTGTGACATGCAATCGATAATTAATTATTTAACTCTTGAATAATTTAACATCTTTCATGCATCGTACATATCATTTCCCCATTCGTTCCCACAACGTTTGGGTACCTTGCATCAGAGACTCATCATTTCAAACGCACACATACTTTCTGACTTACACACACACACACTAATCCCCACATCCGCAACTCAATCCTTAACTATTATCATCTATCTGGTCCATTTTCTTGCAATTCGCATAGACATCTTCATTACAATATAAATGTCCATACCGATGGTCCACCCATTGAACCCCGTCGTCAACCACTTCCAACTAGTGATAACGCTTCCCCACTTCTCCAATCATATACGAATTCTTCATAGTGACGTAGCCCTAACACAAACATAGCCCTAACACAAACTCCTTACAAGTAAATTATTTCTCTGAGCACAAATATTGAGTGTTTTGTTGAAACAACATCCAACGCAAAAACGCAGATACTTACATTTAAGTATTATCGGTAATCTGTTACATCTTTCTATACCAATCTCAAATAATATACCCGATTCATGCGTTCCAGACCACACGCAGCAAATTATTAGACGGTACAACCTGAAGTCATTTTTCGGGTGATTTCAGAAGATCCTCAAGTTTGGTTCGCTTCATTCATCTGGAAACACATTCGTTCTGGACTCGCGTCTTCAAAGCCTGTACATATTTTATTATCTGACCACCCTTCTTTAGGGTGGCGCTTGAAAATTAATACATAATGATAAAGGGGTACGAGCAGTGTCGGATTTCTCCTAAGCCTACAAGGCCCCGGCATTGGGGCCCAGCCAGCCTAGTGGCGGAATCTTTACATAATCTCAAAAGTCTGGCTTTTTCAGCGTCTAGAGGTTAATTACGCTCGAGAATATAATGAGATTTTATCGTCGTGTGTAATACATTTTTTTCTATTGAAGGACCTCAAGTTCGGAGGAAAATTAAAATGTCGAAGAAAATTACAATTTTTGACACAATAATTGCAATTGCGTTGTCCGTCACTACGGATTACTCTGTCAGTTGTATTTTATCTACCCTTGCGGTTAAAGTGCTACTTTATCTACACAAAAAATTGATAACAAAGTAGTTTAACATCTGCTATAGTGCATTTAATTTGCTAAATTTCCAAAATAGCTTCGAGATGGTGGGGGGTGGGCTGAATGTCAAGTGCCTAGAGGCCCTAGGTCTCTAAGTCAGGGCCTGGGTACAGGAAACAGATGGTCGGGCTGGCCCAGATAGTTTCCTGTTCCATTAATTTGGTGAAATATGTTGAAAGCTGTTGCACTGATATTTGGCTGAATGTTCATCGGCTAAACCCAACATCACCACCATTTATTAAAAAAGTACAATTAATTTAAATTCGGAAAAAACAAAATATTATTATGTACAAAATAAACAATCGATACCAGGATATCCGGGTTCGGGCCAATGAAAATTAATATTATACCCAAAATATAACAAAAAACTAAACTTATATTCGGGTCCAGTACATTCGAGGATCAGCTAATCATCGAAGGCATGCAATGAACAAAATACGTGTAACATTAGGTCCAAACGATATTCGGCTCGCTATAGCTTAAAACAATTGTTCCGAACTGTTTATACAAGAGCTAGACTCTAATTAACGAAACAAAAATGCGCATCCACAGTTTGAGACATCAACCAATAAGATAAACAATAATCAAAAACAACCAGACATTAAACTGACAAAGATCAACGAAACGGAATTAATTACACTTTGACTTGAAAACACTAGTTAAATTAAAGCTTGACAGCTGGTTCCAAGTAATGGTACCACGTTCGCAAACAAATGTCTTGAACACATATACCGCGCCAAACGTCACGATGTTCATTCGGGCTGTCTTTGCTAGACACATAGAAATATGTCCAATAAAATCCCCAGGTAGGCGGTGATATCGCGAGCATATTGATCAGTTTATTTCAAACAAAAATAACGTTGATTCAGCTGCGACGTAATTCGACGCACAAAATTGTGAGTCATCCACGAGGTTCGGTAGAGTCGAAAATATATCCAGCAACGGGAATGGTTCTCCCACGAGGCCCAATTCTACGTGAATAGCTGGTTCACTTCCCACAAGCGGGAATGAACCAAACAATACAGACGCGCAATTGCTCCCAAATGTTTCATTAAATCACCGATACCATGCACACCAATCTCACGTCTTGGATGAACACGGAAGTAACAGAAAGAACTTGATCGCCTGGGCCAACGACCTCCGGCTGTTCTCTTTTTCAAATGTCGAACTCTACGTTTGGTTGAAGCGTTTCTTTTGTACCTTTTAGCGAAGACTATACCGCTCCTCTCTCAACAGATATCACGTGCACACTCTGGTCGTACCTCTGCACTTAATTCATGTCATCTCCGCCATTAAAAATTTACCAACAAAGCCCAACATGCCGAGATGGAAATACTAAGTAGCAGGGGAGACGTCAACGAAAATGAAAAAACTTGACAGGAGACCTGAAGCGCTACGTAGATGGATAGATAACATATCAATATGCATGGGCGTACCCAAAAACCGCTTTTGGGTCTATATTGGACACCTACTTATAGTACAAATCATTTCTTATCCTAAGAGCATCTGGATTTTTACAGGTCGTCAAACAGCACTATTTGTTCTAAAGTGAATGCAGTCCAACCCTACTTCAACGCAACGTTAGAATCTAACATACAGATGGTACCATAACAGGATAACTATGGTGTGGGTCCAGATGCATACATATTTAGTGGGATATGTTAAAGCTGAGTTGCTGGCAAGAAGTAGTTATAAAACTGACAAATGGCACGTGCAGGATTTTGAATGCAATGGGAAAGGTCGAACTAAAATATCAACTGAGAGTGCACTACACACGTTGCTGGGTAAAACAGATTGCATTTTAGAGACTTCGACCTGCTTCCATAGAGAGGGTGAGTGAAAACGTGATCAATGCAAGGACACGATCACAGCATAAGAAGGGTTGATATGGTTATGGAGTTGAATGAGGAAAAAAAGGACTAACTGCCTCTTCTTGTCACATCTTTGCATCGTTTTCTATCGCCCACTAAACTAAATTGTGTTGCAAGTGATAAGATGTTATGTGTGACTGAACGAAAGTGTTTGTCTTGGGCGAATAATCCGTTGAACCCACCACCTATCATCTATAACATGTTCATAAATGCGACCCTTTGATAATGCGGTGCGTTTTGGAGAAGTTTGTATTAATTATGTCGGCCGCGGACCCAAACCAGAGAGCTCATTCTAGAATTGGATTCACGTAGTCGGCGAATAAGTAAATAAATAAAGCATCTTACAATTCTCGCCTGGCGAAAACCTGCAATCGATATGCAAAATGCATCACTACTAAGAATAGATTTGCTATATCAATTTTGTATGTAAATTTACAAGCAGCCAAAGTTAGCTTTCCGATAAACGAAGAGCAACTTTTCGACTAAAAATAATGCCTTATTGCCAATCTATTTTGTCAATTTTAAGTGGCTAACTGAATCATACTCACCAAGTATACCAGTGGCACTGGTAGGAAATTCAAACGTCCATAACAATAAGATATTAATCTTTAAATACTACATTACGCACCACGTCTGCTGGAATATTTAACTATTATCTATTTCACAGTCTCAATCTTCAGATCTTGGTGGATGCAGCTATTTTTACGTAGCATGAAGCACCGAAACTGTTCCTCATTACTTTATTCGGAAACCTCTGAATTACTTCAATGTTGGTCTTACTGTCAATGTATCTGGTCTTAGTATCTGCTTATAGATCAATAATTTGTTATCAATGGATAGTTTGGCATTTGTTCCAAGCACCCTATATATCTTTCTAAGTTGTATATTGAATGCTCCTCTCGTCTTTTTAATATGATTTTTCCAACGTAATCTCTTGTTTAAATGTAACCCCAGTTGTTTTGCTGAATCTGCAGCAGGGACTTGAACGTTGCCTATTCTGACAGGATGATATCGCTCTCCCAATGATGTTTTTAAATTTATACAGCTTTATCATCAGCAAAAGTTCCTATCATGTTTATCAAGGATTGGATAATAAGTATAAGTATTAAAAGTAGTTACAGTATATTGTGGTAGTGCTTGTGGTCCCGCCTTGATTTTCTTTAGGTCGCAATATGCTTATTCTTGCTTGGTTCCAAAGAATCTGTTCAACATGTAAGATTCAAATAATTCAGTATTAAATGTGTTTTGTTACTTTGTGAATGAACTTGGCTTACATTATGGCTGCCCAGACCCCATCGTTTTTCCCTTACAATTTACTTTCAAATTACTTCCTCTGAAGCAAAATTCATGAGCTGGTATAAGGTTCCGTAATCCTATTATTGGTTTTCATTTTTTCAAATAGTTTCGATAATACAGACAATAAAGATATAGGCATATAAGATGAACTTCGCGGTTGACCTGGCTTTGCTGCCATTATAATTAGTGCCACTTTCCAATAAATTATTACATTTGAAAATAAATGAGGAAAACTGAATTAAAAATTCAGAATGAAAGATTATGAAAAGAAAACCCTGAAATAATAAAAGAGAACGCAAATATGAAAAAAACGAACCAAACAGTAACGAAGGTAGGGGAACGTGAATAATTGAATTACAAATTGGACCTGAGAAGGAAGATATCACGGCAAATGAAGGACAATTAAAGGACATGAGAGGGGGAAAAGTTTTTATCAACAAGGATTTGACGACATACGAAAGGGGAAAGCAACAAAAATAAGAATCTTCGCAAAAGAAAAATGGCAAAAAGAAAAAGAAGTAAAAATAGGCTACAGTTGAGTAATAGTAAACGGCGAGGAATGGAATAAAGAAAAAATAGAATAAAAAACAGAAAACATGAAATAACCCTACACAAAATTGACCTAAAAAATGGAAGAGGCAAACGACTTGGAAGTTAAGAAAGAATGAAAACGAGCAAATAGACGTTGCAACATGGAATGTTAGTGGAAAAATAGGAAAACGTATATAAGCAAATCGTAAGAAGTCATAGCAAACACGACAGTAGTAATGAAAACAGGAAATTCTAATGGAGTTTATAATCGAACGGCATTTAAGAGTAATGATAATATACGTTCAACATGCCGACAAGCACAAAGGGGCATAGATATTACCGGACGGAACACCAATAAATCAAACAGACCTCATATTCATTGAATGCAAACATGTGCAACTAGAGGCAAGGGGCTATGTGGCAGCAGAAACGCTAGAGCGAAAATAAAGTACAGAAGGCCACCTCCAAATTAAAAAGAAACAATTAGGACAAGATATTCAATAGAAAAACATAAAGAAGAAGAAGACACAAGAAAAAGCTTACAAAGACTAGTCAATTGAAGGTAGTAATGAAGTGAAAAAATAGAAAGAATTTGAAGGGATGATGAAGCGATGGTGCAAAGTTTTTAAGCGAAGAAACTAGATGAACTAGAAAGTCATGGTTCAACGAGAAATGATAATATAATGACAAAATTCAGTCAAAGCTAGCAGGGGCAACTATTATGAGGAATGGGGGAAAGCTTGAAAAATTGGTCAAAGTATTTCAAGGAAATACATGACATGGGAGAAGAGGAGTTAACCGACGGTGATGAGAAAATCTTGCGAGAAAATAATGATCCAGAAGAACCAAAAGACGTCAACAAAAATATTATTAGAATGTCCAAGAACAATTAAGCGCCAGGAGAAAAATGGATAACGGCAGAAAAGCCGAAAGTATGTAACGAAAAATTAGAAAGTCACATCTATAATACAATAAACACTGTATGGGTAAAAGAAGATGGAAAGAGATTTTAATTTGTTACACAAGAAAGGAGAGAAAACAGTGTAAAAATTATCGCATCATGTATATGATAATGGCAAATACAATAAAGAATAAGATTAACTATACCAATATTTCAGGAAAAAAAAGATCAGCCATTGATCAGATATTCTTTTTAAAGCAGGTAGTGGATAAGAGTATAGAACAAAATTTATATATATGATATTCATTGATTTTAAACATGCCTATGACGTAGAGAATAGGAAAAAACCACACACAGCAATGAAATAATTGAATGTAAGAGAGAGAAGCTAATACGTCTAGTGAAAATTACCCTGAGAAAAAGTGTGACACACTACCAGTAATAAATGTAGTGATATTGCAAAGGATGAGATCGTTGGGCAATGTAGAGAGATTAGGTAATGAAAAATGGTTATACACACCTGGAGGGAATGGTAATAAGCAGCTGGCGGAGAAGAGTAGAAAGTAGAAAAGATTGGACAAGAACTCTCGATTAGCTATCATCTGCATTCCTTACTGGAGGGTTATGCATGACGGTTCTTTTCACTTTTTCGATAACTTTCCATAAAGTTATCGGTGTTTGTCATCCGTTAATTCACTGAGGTAAACTCCAATTGATTCGTATCTTTTTGGCTTTCTCATTTGACTTTTTGCAATACGTTGTTTAACTATGTTTTTTGAGGCCAATATTTACTTTGTTGTCACCTGTGTCTTAGCTTTCTGTGTTCTGAGATTATATCTCTTATTTTTTTTCATAAATTTTCGTTCGTATCCTTGTTAGAATGGTCGGGATATTGCCCCATGTTGTTTCTTCGATCTGCTTGGTGAATAGTTAGGAAGTTGTTCTTTTTTTGTTCTTTTTTTGCTGCACACAGGTTGGTCATTGTTCCCAGTTCTTCTTTGGAAGCTTTTCCAATCACACTTTCTATTCACTAGTCTAGGAGATAACTTCTCTTGTATCACTTCTTCACTGTTTGTTATGAGGATGGGGGGTATGGTAAAGATTCGTAAAAAATATTTGGACGACTGAGGCTTTAAAAGTTAGGCAATGCTTAGGCAAACGAGCAAACTTAAGCGCCTTAATGATGAGCCGATGATGAGTTGAAAGTCGCGAAGATCCGTTAAAATTATTTGGAGCTAACAGGCATTGATATTAACCTCCGGGTACTACTGTTAGACGCGACAAATTATCCAGACATTACCTTTTCAGAATCCTATCTTTTAGGGAGTATTTCTCGAATAGGCGCCAATAATTAACAAATCAAATATGATTTTTGTAACCTCTAAGTCAAGTAATATTTTTCAGCTAAAAAGAGCAGGGTTTTAAAGTTTAACGTCGATCGTTGAACATCTCCTATTAATGGTGAATAGTAGATGCACTAAATATTTGGTGCGAATGGAGTTTAAAAATAGCGAAAGAATTGTCCAAGAATCCAAAACAACGTTCTCTTTGCAGGTACAGCGCGTTTAATTAAAGTTCTTATATATGTTCAACAGCAATATAGTAATTTAAATAAATGTATAAACAAATGTCAGGGCAAGACGTTCAGTAGTGTTGTGGAGTATGCAACTCACACTATCCAGTGTGCGGTGAAACACATTGCTGTCCTATAAAAGAGTTAATGATACCTATAAATTAAAGCCACGGACACATTCAAAGACCGCCTTCGGTTAAAAATAAACAAATTATACTACAAACTTGTTAATTATTTTTTAATACAACCGGCACGAATAAATTTCAACTATTTACTTTACTTAATTAAAAACGTCGGCGCCTGCAGTACGCATAATTTTATAATTAAAAAATAATTACATAAATATTTTTTAACTCGGCCGGTACGTACGTGCAGTAATTTTTGCCTTTTTAAAAGTAGATTTCATTATACATCACTTACCTGCACGCGTGCCTAACGATTTGTGAAACTTCTGCGTCTGGCAAATAAAATTATGAAAACGATGTGTTTAACCTGAGGGGACTCGTTTTTTACATCCTTTTCTGTGACGTAAAATGCATACTAATCACGTATCGTCGTAAAAGTGCTTCATTGAAAACCATGCATTAGCATTACATTGTTTCACAATCCTCAAACTTGACCGACAAATTATATGCAATAAAATTTATCTACGATTATCTTTATGTATCAGTGTGGTAAATTTTTGAGCTAGACGTTTCACAATGCAATTACGAGCGTTAAAATAATTATTTATAATTTAATCCAATTACTGTAGTCTCTTGTTTTAAAAATCTACGCAAGAAAAACTGCGTTTGTTTTCTTTCGGGCGTATACACGCATCGTCGACATTAGTAACAATGACGTTGATTTGAATCGCGCGACGCACCCCTTATTTGGTTGCCTACATCTATTATTGACGCATAAAAGACGTCATACATCAAAAAAATAATGAACGAGAAATAGATGTCGTTTTTTTAAGTTATTCGAACTCATGAAAAAATAACGAGAAACGGAAAGTTTGTTTATCGAACCGATGAATTATATCTTTTAAGGAGGGCGTTGTGTATGGGAAACATTTCTGGGTCGGATAAATATATCACTTTTTTTTGGTGTGTTTATTTGTGTAAAATTATATCGAGCGGTCATGGGATTTATTTGCATTGGGATGTTTAAGTTGCGGATCTGCGAAATTTGATTTAAAAATAGTTTAGGGCAGATAACAGTCCTATTCGCAATAATTTATTACTACTGGTGAGGTTTATTTTGATTGAATCACATTGTGATAATGCGATGAGAAATATTTCTTAATCGTAATTAGTGATTGATTTTGTATTTAAATTTGTACGTAAGTTATTGTAACTATGACTTGGAACAGTGAGGGATTGTATAGTCTACTTATTTAATTGCAGGATAATAAATGATTACGATTAATAAATAATATTGACGTCATACTTTTTAACTTTTTTATAAATAATTACCAAGTTTACTCCTGAGTCAATAGCCCATTAATATGTGCGTGATATTTGTATTCAAAAATATGTTATCTATTAACAGTTTAGTGTATATATGATTTCGTTTCTGCGTAATGCACATATTTTATAACAACGTTGTGATTTAACAGTCATAACAATATCGACAGCTTATTTACAACTAATATCCCCTGATTGATATGTATATATAGCCCATGCGAGTTTCATCGATCGGTAACGTACACACATATTTTCCAGAATATTACATTCAGTCAATATAACTTGCACCAATTGACAAGTTAAGCCGAACACATGTTTTCATATCCGATTCGAACGTATCCAATTTTGGAACGTTCATCTTTAAACGCAATTTACAACAAAACCGGGATAATCTCCCGAAGACCAAATTGATTGGACACGTTTAGCAGAACAGAACGTGGTATGCAGCTTGCACATTGACCATTCGGGAATTACGCATTCCGCATTTGCGACCAGTCGACTGTGCGCATTTTCAAAGGAAATGGGTCGCAATCCCCCAAATGTGAATGTCATGGGGTGTCTTTGTAAATCAACTATTAAATGATCTGCCAGGTGCCTCGGTGAAAACATAAATACACACAACTTAGGTAGTTTGCTTTGGTGTAAGCGATACAAAACGACACACTATGTCGTTATAAATAGCCCATTCACGTACGGTAATATTTCGTTCCAGACGTGGGGATTATTTTTGGATTATCGCTTTTGTTTCGAAACGTTTAACTTAATGAGAAATGTCGTGTGAAAAAAAAGAAAATCTCGCACGTTACGCATTACAAAACGAAATACTAACTTAATAAATTCTTGCATATTTTACATAAGTCAAATGCAAAGTAACAAGCATTATATTCCGTAAGTTTATGGTGTGTCGGTCTTTTTTAGGTTTATAGACTTAAAGCTAGCACATAAAGTAAATTTACATGATTTATTTCTTTATTTAAATATGTAGATGTTTATATAATGCAAAATCTGTATATTTTATCTAAAAATCAAAAGTTTTGATTTGTTTTCCCAAAGGATAACACATAATTATGTAGAAAATTAAAAAAAAAATTACAAGCACATTTACAGATGGTATATTCATGTTTTAGGATATAACAATCTCAAGCAAAAATGCAATATATTTGTTTCCCTTATAATCCAAAGTCAAGGACTCATTTAAGATATGGGCTTATGTACAAAGTGCGTAATTTCTGTAGAAATACGTGGTACATGTACTATGTCTTGTACATATCAATTCAACACTCAAACAATCCCACATCTAATTTAATGGCCTCTAAAATCGTAACAAAGTGATTATTGGCAATCTAACCAAATAGTTACTGCAGGCACACTTGAGACGTCAAGAATCAATATAAACAGACAGGGATAGCAACAAGTACTTTTGGCTCGATTATCTTTCGAATAGTCTTCATGTAACGCTCTTGAATTGTTTGGTTATTCAATTGATAATGCTTCTGGTTTAAGTTTTATTACTAACACTATATTTGTTTGGGAAATCGTAATATTATATTGTTTTATCACAAGCCATTCAATATTCTTGACGTTTCCAAATTAATCAACAGCTTTTGCTAAATTTTACCCAGGTGATTTTTACTGATAAGATCCAGTTTGTGTACAACCGAAAAATGCTTATATTACATACGAGTGGTACTAATTCTTTCAATCTGTTTTGTTTTGAGTGGTATCCAAAGTCAATATGTATGACTTTTAGAATAATCAACTGAACATGTACTAGTGTCACATGAATTAGAAATTTACAAAAAAATCAAATGTAATTAAATATTCCTTATCTGGAATAATAATAAATAATTATATATCGGGGAAAATATTTCGTCAATCATATTTCGCTGCATTTATATTATAATTTGTAACAAATCTACTCCTCTGCACCACAACAGATCCTCGCCCATATTTACCCATGCAAGGACAATGCAGTCGATTTAAATCAGCTTAGTGCAGAGAAAAGCGTAATACCTCAGTAAAGATGATGTGTTGCCCGTATGCGAGTTGGAATTGTAAAATAATTATCAGTAATTTAAATATTTACTTGGTCGTTGCGATTATGTCAATTTATACGACCTGGATTCTTTAGCAGGAATCGTGGAATTTTACCATAACCCGTATATCCGTATGTATTAGAATTGACGAATCGCTGATTATAAAATCAGTATATAATTAGGACAGCTTTGGAAGAATTGGGTAAAAAAATTTACGTTTTTTTTCGACAATGCTAGCGATTTAATTCAAAAGCTTACAAAATATCAAATCTAGATTGATCCAACAACCCCCTGCCAAAAAAAAATATGAATAAAATATTCACTACAGTAGACTCTATATGCATACGTCTTCAAGAAGGTAAATGGTATCTCAGATACTGATTTATTTCAATTGGCTCAAAATAACATAAATAAATAATTACGACTGGAAAACTGCCATATCTTTGAATCGGATTTGGATTAGAGCGGATGTTTTTATAATTTGTGGAATCCAAGCATGCATGATGTAATTAGTTTGATTTATATCAATATGGTGCACTTAGTGGAATTTACAGATGAACTAAGTATCAACTTGAATTTTTTTGTTGGTTGTTTTCCTGGTGTTACGTTAATTTCGCAAATCACTGCCCTTTCCTTCTTTATAATCTTAGGCATTTGAGCATTTAATTTCTCTTATTAATTCTTTAAGGCTCCATGGCGCAAATATGCCTCTTCTCATTCCAGAAGCCCATACATATATATCATTTCCAACACCTTCTTCAATTGTTGACGAGTTTTGAGTATTTTATCCCGTCTGGTCGTCCTTAAAATATATTCCCTCTTATTATTATATTGATTAGTTTTTTGCCCGGTCAGCTTCCTTACGGGCTGTTTCTTTAGATGCATATTTTAGATCCTCACATGGTTGGCAACACACAGTTTTTGTAACCTTAACCGTTTTGTTTTTCTCTGCTTTAGCTAGGACCTTTATTATGCTTGCTGTTTACTTTCATTCTTCATCGCATTCATTTTCTGCTCGAAATTTGGTAACCTCTCTACAGTAATTACGTCGTGCTGAGTTTTTATTGTACGCACATATTTTGGCCCTACTTTGCTTTCGAAGACCATGTGGGCTTCCTTTTCCCTGACCTCCTTGAAGGTCGTGCCCTTTACCATTAAGTTACATTTTGTTCCTGTTTGATTCATCCTGCCTATACGTCCTTCCAACATTTCTATCCTTGAATGAGTTGTTTCCTTTACACCTTCCGCAGCTCTTCCTTTTCTCTTATTTCGGCTCTAAATTTCCCATTTTCTTCCATATTCCTTCTCATATGTGTTGTTAATCCCTCCGAAATTTGCTATATTTCCTCTTTTGTCCTTCCTTGGTAGTTCTTATTACGCCTTTTAGATCTCTTATTATTACCTTCACTATTTTCATATTTTCTCCGATAACTCTTTTAGCTAACTCTTTACGCTGGGTTTATTCACTGGGGGTGTTCTAATTATTTGGCTATCAGTGAAAACATTCCTCTCTTTTTTTATACAACTAAAGAACGAACGAAAATTTCCATATAAAATTAAAAAGGGAATCTTTTAATTACTTAAGAAATGCTGTATTATTCCATTTGAATTGGAGATACGTTGTCTCTTATTATTAGTGGTTAGCAATTATTATCTATTATTCAATTTTCCAACTCACACCTTCGTAGCAATTTCATGCCATACATTTTTCTTATCGGCCTTTAACCTTCTTTTAAATGAAGTTAATTTTGTTAACGACACTTTACGTACTTTTATATTTAACACCGTGACTTTTGAGTTTTGTAAAACACAGCAAATACAAATTGGTACTATTCCCATCGTTTTCTGTCGTTTCTTTTATACCCCAACCCATCCGTGCCTGGATCTATTTGCACTATATTTTTTTATCGAAATTTACAGATTCCTGTTGTCCTTTCAGTATTTTAAAATCCTTTCAATCTTTTCGAATTTTATCAAAAGGTATACAAAACGATATGTTTTTTTTTCTCTTTACAGCGACGCTTTACTTTTTCCTCTAAGTGCTCTAATATTCTTAGTAATTGCAAAAACCTTGTTCGTAAATAAGATTGCTCGTTAGCTTAGAGATAGATAGTTCAATATATTTTAATCCAGCTTCGATATCTTGCCCCAACTGTTTATTACATGTAAAGTTACATGTAAAGTTACGGCGCTATGCCAATTTTCAGAAAATTGTAAAATTGTAAAAATATTGTCATTACTTCGCAATGAAATGAGTTTTGTGATATTACTTTACCGATATGAAAGATAACGACCAATATCATACTACAATAAATACTTGACATGTAATCGATGGATTTATTAAGCCACCTCATGTTATTATTGCTGTTTCAATTGCAATACTGACCAATGTATATATTCTGAAATAATAGCCCCTTTGTTAAATATTGATATAATTTTTATTCACCACGTCATTTTATAATTTATTATAAGTGTCTTTGACTGTGACTTTTTTGCAGTGTGTATTTCAGCCATCTAAAAAATATGAAAAAAATTTAAAGTAACGAAAACAAAACTTTTTTCCAGGCTTAAGTGAAGTCTAAACTTAAACAAAAATACCTTTTTTCAGCGGTCAATGAAATATAAAAAATGACAGACAACGTAACAGTACCTATAGAAGACTTCTTACAACTACCTATTTTTGACATATGGAACACATTACGGTCTTAACTGAATGACTCTTACGAATATAATTGCAACATTTTAAACATTGCCGAGATTGTTTTTGGAAATCAATAGAAAATTTGCAGTTTTCAATCTGCCTTTCACGAACAAATGGTGTAACTAAATCTATGCCAATTTGCTTCATATATTGATTACGCTTCACACGTTTTTCTAAATTGGAAGAAGCTTTCCACAAAACGAAACCGTTAGTCGTGGAAATGTTCATAATGGCAGTAAATATGACGAACGGTCATCGCTGTGTTCTTCTTGAAACTGAATAATTGTCATATTTTTAGTCTAAGGAATCCACGCCTCCCTTAGTTGAATTATAAAACTGTATAATTTCAGGCTTACCACTTTCCGGATCAACAGATCTGTCATGATGCATGGATGATATAACCACGCTCCGATTTTTTTTTGCATGTATGAAGCAAGTGATTTATTATTAGTGAATCCAAAGAAAGTAGAAGCTGTAGAACGATTTTTATGAGCCAGAGAGTCTTGTGGAATTTCACGCTTATTTTTACGAATAGTCCCCACATAGCTCAATCCATTGCGTTTTAATTTGTCAACTAATTGAATTAAAGAATACCAATTATCTCCTGTTATATTCATATTCATATGTAAAGTGGGTTCGATCAGTGACATCACAGTTTGGGTCGGCACAGAGACTTCGGATTGACCAATATAAATAAATGCGTTATAGAGATAATGTGTTTTTAAATCACATACACATATAATATTGACGCCATATTTTGCGGGCTTGGATTTCATGTATACTCTACACAAACACCTTCCTCTAAATGAACATAGCATCTCATCGAGCGTGAGGTATTCGGAATAAGAGTAAGATTTCTGGCAATTTTTTATGAATTTCTTGAACAATTCAGATATCAGGGCCGTTCTCTCATTTTCTTTCCTTTCAGCTCTTGTGACGATATCATCAAATCGTAAAGCAGATAAAAGGAATAAGAATCTTTTTGGAGATAGTGTGACCATAAAAATATCTCTTCCTGTACTATCTATTGCCCACAAACTTTCAACATCTTCATGCCCCGATTTAAAAACTCCAGCTAATAAAAATAAGCCTAAAAAGGCTCTCATTTGTAACAAATTGAAAGGGGCAGTGTGTGTTCCTTGACTAGGAAAATTTTGTTATTTTTTTATTCGTATGTAATATTCATTATTTCATCCGTTGTCAATAACTTCCATGACTCAAGTGCTGATATGTTCATTTTATCGCGTGCTTCTCCAATCAATCCAGGCAAATGAGTAATAATATTATGATGACGGGTCCGTGAATTGCTAGGAGTTATTTTAGACCGTTTATGTCGATTCTTTCCTCTATAATACCGAAAACTACCAGTGTTATCATCTTCTTCACTAGAGCTACTAGTGCAGGAGGTATCATCCTCATGAATAATTACACTGTCTTCCGAGCTACTAACATTCTTTGCTTCTTCTATATAACTAATAATTTCATCGTCACACAATCCAATTCTAGCAGGTTCAGCACCCCACTCGATATCAAATTCATTTTCTAGAAGTTCAAGTATTGCGTCCTCATTTAGTTTGCGTGCCATTTTTATTCCAAGCGACTGAAAAAGACATGTTTTTACAAACAAATTAAAAAAAAACATATTTCGTACCGAGGGTCCGTTTCGACCCCATTTTTGTTATATTTGTGCTTAAAGACTAAGCGCTATACGCCCGGCACCCACAACAGTATGTATTGAGCTTACTGAATTGCATGTATGCGTAAGTAAACAAATATGAACCTTATAACAATATGTGTATGTGGTGGGGTCCACTTTGAGCCCACGATACCAGTTAAGGGTTAACAGTGAAAGTTAAGGTGCCCAAAATCGTGTGGTGGTCACTTACTGTGTAACAGCAAGATCTGTATATGTGTGAGGGGGAGATTCTAGGAATTTACTTTGAGGTCCCTTTTAGCAATCATTTTGATTGCCAATATTGGCATATTTACAGATTTTCATTCTGAATAGTCATCCGACAAGAACTCCCATAAAAGCATAAACATCTCTTAAAACAGCTGAATTATGAATTGTTTACCGTATTCCAAAGTACAATAACTTTCCAGGGGCAATTTAAAATCGTATAACCGGCCATTAGGGCAATTTGGCATTCTAGATTTCCTTAAATACTTTTCCTTTATAACGTCATTTATTAAAAGTGTTGAAACATCATGAAGCCGTTTATTCGACGTGAAATATTCATGGAAAACACCATATTTCGAGGTGCTAATTTGATAGTAAATGTCAAGGATTTTATAATTTGAAGAAATCTGATATTCGTCTATATTTAAATTTGCCGCCGTTCACATTAGATGGTCGTTGAACTTATTTATCTATCACCTACAACTGGTAACAATTTCATTTTGTGCGTTCGAAATAGACTTTTTTGTTTATTATTGTTTCCACTAGGTAACTTTGAATGATAATATGTGTGCGGTTGAAATTTTGATAGCATTCTGAAATTCTATAGACCAGAGAATACAAAATAATCTTAATTTAGAACGAAGAGAATTTTGATATTCTCTTTTATTTTTTTAATTTCATATCGTGAGTGTTTTCATTTTGTTTTAAACGCAAATTTGTTTTCCACTCAAACTAATGAAGAGTCATTTCCATTGTCAAGTGGAACGAAACGATATTGAATGTAAATATATTTAATGTACGTGATTACTTTATTTAAAGTAACCTGATCATATTTAATTAATATTAGATTAATAAAAATCGACCAATATAGATCACTCGCTCTTGAAATACAAAATGGTTAGAAAGTAAAGTTTATTTGCTCTGATAAAATGTTTGCGAAACACATTGCACACTCACTTTTTTTGATAACATCGGCAAATTTATTGACAACTGCTTGTTTGTAGCACAAAATATACCAAACCATCTGCGGGGAAGGGGTAGCGATTTTATTGTACTCCTCTGGTTTTCAATCGTCTTAGCCTTATAAAAATTGTGTATTTGTTTCTTAGAACAAATCTCCAACGTTTGGAAATTAAAATATCCAACCCAGCTCTTCCGGTATTCGTTCTTGCAAAATTTAAATTAAATTAATTTAAACTTCTTCACACAAAGTATATACCACTTTATCTACGCGAAAATATCACAAGCATGACAGCAATGCTTTATACATATCCCAGAATAACTTGTAAATATCGCGTAAATGGGTAATCTACTGCGTTCCAGTTCTTAAGTTAACAGTGTTCAATTCAAGGTGTCAAGAAAATCTCCACTGACATAAAACTGATGACCAGAGTTTTTTGTAGTACCAAATAAACCAGACCAACTATGAAGGGGGAAGTGGGCCTCTGTTTTTTTATCAGTGTATAGGTTTGCAATTGGTCAATGGTAGCTTACCACAAATTGTGCCGTTTTTATTATACTCAGTGACATATAAACTGCACCACCTAGAAGGGTGGAAATTTTTGGAACAAATTTGGCAGGAATAGTGGACTAGTCCAGGGAAATAGTTGATTAAAATTTGAAACCCAATCATCAAGTAGTCATGGAATTTTTTACGTTTGTGTCATTTTTTAGAGGCGGTGATAGACAAACAATTATAGAGTCATTTTTTGAATTTGTTCCACTTTTTCGGATCCCGTTCTTTACTTTAAAGTGTTTCAAGTGTTTAATGATGCCGAGAGGAAGGAGACGTCAAGTTTACCAGCAGTTGGGTGACTTTGACCGAGGGCGGATTGTTGGTTTACGAGAAGCAGGTTTTTCGTTTAGAGAAATCGGCAACCGTTTGGGACGGCACCACTCAACAATAATGCGAGTTTATCAAGCGTGGTCTGAACATGGGGTTGAACGTCGGAGAAGAGGCACTGGGGCTCAAAGACGAACCAATGAACGTCAAGATCGCCGCTTAAGACTAATGGCCTTGAGAGACCGATTCTCTATAACTAGATCAATAGCTGATCAATGGTTAGGTGAACAAGGTCGTCCGATAGGCTTGCGAACAGTTTATCGTCGAATAAGAACCTTTGGCTTGCTGTCTTACCGCCCACATCTTGTGCTACCCCTCACTGCTATCGCCAGGAACGTTTGGCCTGGTGCACGGAAAGTCTTTAGTGACGAATCGCGATTTTGTTTAGGAATGCATGATGGTCGGATGACTGTTAGACGAAGACGTGGAGAAAGGCGTAATCCTGATTTTTCGATTGCGAGGCATGTTCACCGAACTGTGGGGTTGATGGTGTGGGGTGCTATTGTTTACGGCAGTAGGTCACCCTTGCTCTTCGTTCGGGGCTGTATGACCGCCCGACGCTACATTGACGAAGTGGTAGAACCACATGTTCTTCCATATCTTCGAGGGCTGGAAGACCCACTTTTCCAGCAAGATAATGCACGACCTCACGTAGCAAGGGTTTCTCTTGACATCTTTGAAGAGGCCAATGTTAATCTTTTGCCTTGGCCGCCAAGATCTCCCGATTTGTCGCCCATTGAGCACGTGTGGGACATGATGGGTAGAAGATTGAGGAATCTACCGAACCCACCGTTGACAATAGAAGCTCTACGGCATGAAGTACAGCCTGCTTGGGATGCCATACCTCAAGAAGACATTGATCACCTGCTGGAATCAATGCCAAGGCGGGTCAATGAGTGTATCAGAAATAGGGGCGGACCAACACATTATTAAAGAAAAATCAAAAAGATGAAGTGTTTTCTTTATCAAATTTTAATCAATTGTTACCTTAGACTAGTCCAATGTTTCTGCCAAATTTGGTCCAAAAATTCCCACCTCTTCTATGTGGTGCAGTTTATATGTCACAGTTTGTTGTACATAAAATTTAAAATAACCAACAAAATCCAACAACAAAGCTTTCTTCGTGATTGTTAAGTCATGAATTTTAATTTATAATAAAGACAAGTAGCAATTAAATTATTCTAATTTTCGAAATCAAATATCTCAAATATTGGCGAAAACATGTGTATGAATTTATACATCAAAAAATGTATGAATTGTGCGACCACCTATAGAATTTATGATTTAATTGCCTACCGAACTGAACTCCTTGCCATATTTATTCGTCTCATGTAGTCAGTTGCGACAGATGTTGGTATCAACTTTCATTCGATACAGTAATTCATTTTTATTTTGTTTATTTACGAGGGAAAGGGGTTCGAGACACTACTACTACTTAAAGTTGAAATTTCTGAAACTCTGTCATAACGGTAATGGAAATATACATTTCGTAATAATTGCAATTTTTATTGATTTCCAAAGTTGTTTAGACTTAATACCTGAGTGCCATAGATAAAATATAGTTATTTATTTCAATAGTATTATAAAAGTTACAAACATATACAGATATCCAATTCCAATTTGTTGACAAAATCAGACCAAGTTAGATTAGTTTAATTCATTAGTGGTACAGCAATGACGACTTCGCGCTTCTTCCAATCTAAACTTTTAATTGTAAAACTAAATTATCTGCAATGCGTCATAAAGCTCGACAAATTTTATGTAAAATGTCATTATATGGTTATCAGAAATTCTGCAATATAAATTAGACGCGTTTCGAAAGTTGTGATATATGAACTACCGTTTAAAATTATACAAATTATAATTTTTAATTTTTTCATATTAATCAAATATATGCATCAAAACAGATGTGGTGAATTACACGAAGACAGGATCACTCATTCAGGGATAAAGCACTTCAAGCAATTTTTTGCTAGCAATCTAAAGGTCTTGTTATTATTAAAATAACAAGACCGATTGAAATGTTTGAAAAAATTTGTTTGGCACAATGGACAATCCAATTAATTTATATCCAAGGACCCGAAATCATCATATGGTCCCCGTAAAAACGTGTCAAGGACCACATCCGGAACGCTATAACTAAGTTGACTCGATTCTTTCGGCTGTAAAAGAAAATTGTGTTTTGTCCCCCTTTTGTCTAGATGTTCGAGACTTTTCTGCAGCCGATGTGAAAGTGATGAAACAATTTGTCTGTATTTTAAGAGTGACTGGATCGAACGTGGTAGGTGAAATTGGCGTTAGTTTTGCATCGACATAAATAAATTCAAAATGTGAGCTAACCATAAAGGATGTAGATTATTATATACTTAACACTTTATTCCAACGTACTCGTTTTTTAAAAAGTGTTTTTATTTGGTTTGCACCTCGTATAATAATTAAATACAATTTGAGAACTTAATAACTATCGCGAAGCGTGTTGAATGCAGTAGAAAAACGAACTGGTTAAAAATGCGAAGCGTTGTGTTTATATAATAATCTTCATTTAGCTGTGTCAGCATTCGCCGCGGGCCTTATCTCGCTGCACGTGTTAACTCCTCCCCTGTTGGAGTGAGCCAAGGGTTGGGAAGATTGGGCCCCGATCCTTGGGTTGCTATTCTTTGAATTGTCTCACGTATTCTTCTGAAGTGCCAGATTCCGGGAATGGCAGCGAGTATGATCAAGAAGATTATTGTTAGTGCGGTTGTTGAGCTCCAGGTATTCGATGAATGGGCGCTGGACATCTCTTCCAACCGGGAGTCAAGTTTGGATAGGTCATCTCTGGTTTTGTTGAAGGTTTCCATATGTAAATCCTTCATATGGATGTCTTCTAGTTGCCAATGTGGTCGTCTCGCTGGAAGCAGGGTTATATTGAGTGGTGTAATGTGGATATTACGTTCCAGGTAGTGGCTGGACGTTGTCCTCAAGATTTCGCTTCCCAGATTTAGGGAACATTCGGATGTAGCTTGTATTAATACGTTTCCTTTCAGGTGTCGCACTTCTTGTTGGAGGTCGCACTGGGTTTCCGCAGACTGGTTTGTTTGGAACAGGATCCAGTCGGAATTCGTGGGGTGAATTATTTCCGTGTCCAATTGGGGCCATCGCGTGTAGGTACAGGCCGTTATCGGTAGATGACGCAATAGTTGATACGCGCAGGTGGTGTGCTTTCTGGCGTCTAGACTTGGTGCTTTACATAGATATTGTCGATGTTGTAGCAGTTTGCATTGCTCTGCTAGGACAATGTATCTATCCTTGTTTTCCGCTAAATAGGGTTGCGGGATATTCAGAACAAGGTAATCAGAACTTTGCTTTATAGGTAAAGGAATTAGCTTGTGATATTGGTATGTGATTGGCTCGATTAGAGGAATTTCTAGTAAAAACGTGAGTATGTATTTTTTTATATAAGCCTTTACGGTTATGATTTTCTCAAGAACGTATAAATTTTCGTTTTCTGGTGGTAGGACGGTATCCTGGCCTTTGATCATGGCTTGTATATATTTTAGTTCGTCCAATAGTTCGTTCGATGAAATAATCGCTGGGTGATAGGTTTGTAGTTTGGAAAACGTTTTTGCCATTAGAAGTCTGTTAGTAATTATTAGTGCCGTATTTATTGTGATGATTAATGATGCATGGGTCCTCACTAATGTTTGAACCTGAATGTGTTCCTTTTCGTGCTTTTGTACATGCGCAATCATTTCGTTCACATACCGAGCCGTCTCGTTTTGATTTTCGGCGAGTATGCGAAGATTGTCTTCATATTCTTTTAGCGTCCCTTGTGCCAAATGTATTTGTGCTCGCATGGTTTTCGTAAAATCTCGCTGATTATTAGTAATGTCTTGTATCAATTGGTCATACCTAGCGGCGTCGTCGGCGTCGAGGTTTCCTGAGACTGCTTTGATCATGGAGCCAAGGAAATTAAGTGCTCCACGAGTTCTTCTGACTGTAGGAATTAATTGATTCTTTTCGAAGATTAATTGATCGATTAGGGCACGAAGTTCGACGGCGAGTATTGTAAATTCTCGTCTATCGTCATTATCGGGAAGGTTTTGTACAGTTGTTCGTAGGTGGTTGTAGTGATTACTAAGCTGGTCCACTTGGTTCACTAGAGGTTCTAGATCGCACTGCACTACTGTCGTCCAGTGTGTTACTTGATTTTTCGCGATTCCTAGATGTAATGGGAATAGCGGTCCGTCTAAAGATGTTATTTTGATATCTGCGGTTGCATAGCAGCATCTGAAACAATGCCATGTTTCAATCTTCGAGTATGGTAGGTTTGCGTTCCTCTTTTTGTTTCTACGTTTACGGTTCCGTTATCGTTGATCTGGATGATTTTATATGGGCCAAGGAATGGTTTAAGCATTTTGTTACTTTTGGTAATATTTTCAACGTAAACTTGCTCTCCTATCTTCCATTCTGTGGTCCTGACTGTTTCCTTCTGTTTTTCCTGTGTCTTTTCTTTGCGTTTTTGGTCTTTTTGTTTGATGTTGTCATAGAGGAGTTTCATTCGGTCTTTGTGTCTTGATGTGAGTTCTTGATATGTTGCCGTACCGTAAAATAGATCCATTGGATTTCGAGTTTTAGTATGGCCATACAATGCTTCAAACGGTGTCATTCCTATAGCACTATGTATCGAATTATTGTACGCTATTACTGCCGCTCTGACTCTTTGTTCACTAGTTATTCTTTGGTCGTCGCTTAGGCATCTTAAGTGTTCTAACAGTGTCGAATGAAATCGCTCGACGTTCGCTTGACTTTCCG
This sequence comes from Geotrupes spiniger, assembly GCA_959613385.1. Classification (NCBI taxonomy): domain Eukaryota; kingdom Metazoa; phylum Arthropoda; class Insecta; order Coleoptera; family Geotrupidae; genus Geotrupes; species Geotrupes spiniger. The sequence continues at coordinate 9,530,333 of OY390739.1, forward strand.
GGTTTTTCGCTGTTCCAAAGTGTAGCGTAATTTTGTGAAGGGCTGCCAACTCCTTGATGAGCTTATTCTTAAACTCTGCACCTTGATCCGATCGTATCTCTTGTGGTATGCCATAGTGGCTAAAGTATGTTAGAAAGGCTTCGAAGATGTCAGTGGGGTTCTTGCTGGAGATTTTTATCGCGTGTCCCATTCTGGTGAAGGCATCAACTATCGTGAGATATTTCTCGTTGCTACATGAGAATAGGTCGACGAATATTCTTTCGAAAGGTGCGTCGGGTGTTTCCGTTATTGGTAGCAGCGGTACGTCGGGGTGACGATTGTATTTGGACCTATTGCACACATTGCATGACTGTATGACTTGGGTTACTAATTTTCCCATTTTAGTCCACCAATATTTCCGTTTTAGTTGCTCTAGCGTTTCGGGTATGCCTCTATGATTTGTTAGACCTGTGTGATAAGATGTAATAAGTTCAATTTTTTGATTCTCGTCTTCGATAACTTCAACTTTCCTTAGGCAGCGTATAATGCGAGGGCCTCTATTAGTTATTTTTACGCTATATGCGTTACACAATTTCTTATAAAGCTCCTCACTTTCCGTGTATATATAGAATGTATTCTGGGTAGCCATGTATTCTTTAAATAGCTGTAGCATTGCTTGTTCGTGGTTGTCCCTGGGTATTCTGACGAAGTGTATCGTGCTTTTTTCTCTAGTTTTAACTTGGACTTCTAATATCTTTGCTAAGCTTTCTGATATGATGAACTGCCTTCTTTTGTTATCTATAATGGTGTCTTGAATTTCGATCGTTTTTGCAGGCTGTTGAGTTGCCGTTGTATGAACCGTATCAGAGTCGGAACTTCCTTCAGTTGTGCTGATGTGTTCTGGAGGCATGGGTGCTACGTCGGTAATTCGTATTTCCTTCCGGCTTAGTCCCGTGTCGTAACTCGTCGACGGGATTGGTTCGTCCATGATATCAATTCCTAGTTTGTCGATAATGCTCATTAATTCGCCATCGTCTATGTTTGGTATAATACTATCTAGATCGTTTTGTGTGATTACATTCATTTCCGTAAGTCGTATCCTTGATAATGCGTCAGCGTTGGTGTTATATTTACCCTTTTTATATATTATTTCGAAATTATATTCTTCTAATTTTATTTTCCACCTCATTAATTTTGAGTTTGGTTCCTTAAGTGACCATAGCCAGACAAGTGGTCGGTGATCTGTATAGATACTGAATTTTCTTCCGTATATGTACGGTCGGAATTGTTTGACAGCGTACACCACGCCAAGGAGTTCCTTTTCGATGGTGGAATATCTTTGCTCTGTTTCAGAAAGGGTCCTTGATGCGTAGCATATCGGTTTATCTCGTCCTACGGTACCTTGAGATAGTACTGCTCCTAAGGCGATGTCTGAAGCATCTGTTGTGACTATAAATTCTTTAGTAAAGTCGGGGTATTGTAGTATGGGATCGTGTACCAGTAATTCTTTGCATTGTTTGAAAGCTCTTATATATTCGGGTTTCTTGATATCTATTTTTGAATTCTTTTTCAAGCAGGCGGTGAAAGGTTTGGTTATTCCTGCAAAGTTTTTGATAAATTTCCGGTAATATCCTAGAAGACCTAGAAAACTTTTTATTTCTGTTCTGGTTTTCGGAATTGGGAAGTTAGTGATGGCCTTGATTTTCTCGGGATTTGGCTTTACTCCTTTATCGGTCACAACATGTCCTAGATATTTTAACTCTTTATTGAGGAATTCGCACTTCTCGAGTTTGATTTTAAAATTGGCTGTTTCCAAACGTTCGAATACCTTGATTAGTTTTTGAATATGCTCTTGGAGTGATGATGAATAGACAATAATGTCGTCTATATAAACGAGACAGGTTTCCTCAAGTAGTCCTCTTAGAACATCGTCCATAATTCTTTGGAAAGTTGCCGGTGCGTTTTTCAGGCCGAAGGGCATTCGTTTAAATTCGAAGTGGCCCTGTTCGGTGCTGAAGGCTGTTTTCGCCATGTCACTTTCGGTCATTTCCACCTGATGATAACCAGAGGCTAAGTCTAGCGACGTGAAGTAATTCGCTCTTCCTAATTTATCCAGGATGTCGGTGACATTTGGTATAGGATATTTATCTTCGACCATTTGTTCGTTGAGTCTTCGAAAATCGACTACCATCCTATGTTTCGGTTGTCCATTTTTGTTTGTTGTTACTATATGTACAGGTGCGTTCCAGGGGGATATACTTTCTCTTACAATGTCTTGTCTCAGTAGTTCCATAGTTTGCTTCTTAATTTCTTTTTTTGTTTCCATGGGCTGTCTAAAATTACGTACAAAAATGGGGGTATCGCTTTTCATATTGAGGCTGTGCTTTATTTTGTGAGTAAATGTAAGCTTTTGACTTTCCACGTGAAAGAGATGTTTATATTTCATGAGCAAAGCTTTTACTGTTGCGCGTTCTTCCAAGTTGAGGTGTTCACTCTTAAAATTTGTTTCTATGTTTTCTTTTTGTAGCTCCGCTAATCTATTTGGACTGGCCATGTTATAACCGATGTTGATTTCCTTTTCCACTTCCTGCACTGGTGTTATTTCTATTGGTTCCAGCTTTACGTAAACGGGAGACTTGCTACAGTTAGTCACTCTAACGCATGTTTCATTGTTTGCGATTTCCACTAAGGATTCGGGTACGATCACCTTTCCTTGTTGATCCACTGTTTCCGGGAATAGTGCTAATCCGTTGCAAATGTTCGTTACTTGATAGTTAACCGTTGCACAAGAGTGTGGATTGATGGTGCGAATTGAGCTATTGATTTTGTACGGGATTTCCGCGGTTTCGGTAATGACTTTCCTATTTTTGGTATCCAATGAGGCTCCTAGCTTGTTTAATAAATCAAATCCAAATAATCCGTCAAATGAGGACGAAAAATCGAAGCAGACAAATAAGTGATGTTCCGGAGAGTTAAAGATATCAGGTAGGGGTATTAACGTAGACTTTGTGATTTTTTCTACACCATGTGGTGTTTTGATGTTATATGCGTGGTTTTGACAAGGGTAATTGTTTTGTTGTGCTTCCATGAAAATTTCCGAATTTATCAGGGAACATTCTGCGCCGGTGTCGACTAGAAATCTTAAACCTTCAAATTCTATATACGGGAGCACTGGAGTCTGCGAGTATGCTTTGTTGGAGATGGTTAAGCAGGGTTGTCCACTGTCGGGTCCAAACAAAAATCCTGCTGGTCTTTTTCTGAGTCTATAAATTCCACTTGTGCCGCGTAGTCGACTTCTGCATTGTGCGCTTGGTATTCGTACACATCATTTTCTTCTTGCTCGATTACTTCCACGGGGGCTTCTATAGTGTTAGATATCCACTGCCTCTGTGGCTTTTGTAGCGATGAAGCTGGTCGTTTTAGTGCACTTCCATCCACTTCCATTGGGGTTGGTCTGTACGGTCTCTGTTGAAATTGGGCCGGTGTCCTTGGAAATGTTTGGCTTTGTTGTCGTTGTTGTGGGAATTGCATCGCTCTTGTTGGTGCATGTGCTGGAGGAATATATTGATTCGGTTGTTGCGTTGATCGTTGTGGTTGCATATTTGTTGCTGATCGGGAACGATCCATCATCGGTAGTCCCATGTGTTTGGACGGGGTCAGCGGTGGCTGTCTAAAGTTGGTAAGGAACCTTTGTTTTTGGGTGTTATAGTTAACCGCTTCTAATGCATAGGCTTCTGCCGTTTCGATGTCCGCCGGTCGACGAAGCTTAACTTCCATACCAATGTTTGCGTTAATTAAATCCAGACCAAACATATATGTTCTAAGGGCGATTTGGTTATACTGATCATGTTTGATTTTTCGTAATGCAAGGTTCATTTCTTCGAGGTTGACTTTGGACAAGAGGGTGTAGAGAGTCGCCTTGATTTTATTCGCGTAACTGGCCGTTGTGTCATCCCTTCTTGGTGATAGGCTATTTAAATCGTACACAAGCACATCTTCCGATCGCTTATCTCCGAATGAATGGATAAGAATATTTTTTAATTCAGGCCAGGTGGTTGGTGTCCTGTTGGCATCGACAGCTTCTCGGGCTTTAGCTCGTAATTTTCCCATAAAAATGAGTAGTAACCGTTTTGCCATTCTAATATCACCTTGATTTTGTGGGGTTGCTGGTAAGTATTCTTCTATTAGGAATTCGCACGCGTTGATATATCCTCTTAATGTAATTTTGTCGCCATCAAATACGGGAATTAGATCCTGATCCACCTTCGATATTTCGCGTGCCATTTCGATTTCTTCTATGGCACTCGCTAAATCGTCAAAGTTATCCACCGTGTCGTAGATTACTCACAAGGAAGGAATAGGGGGATTGCGGTAAAACAAAAGATACTTACAATGCTATTCCGAAGATGAAAGTTGGTTTCATTGAGTTCGTTTTTCTTTTTCTGAAGGGTTGTAGCCTTGCCAAGCTGCTTTCCTTCTTGTTTTCCGCCCAGGGATGTCACTATCCTTGCTGAACGTCTTTGGTTTGCGTGGATTCGTACAATGAAGAACTAAAGTTCACCGCGTCGTGTTTTCGTATATTGACACAATTTGAGAGTCAACACAAATAATCACGCACGTTTGCCACGGATCCTACCGACTGCGCCACTTAACACTTTATTCCAACGTACTCGTTTTTTAAAAAGTGTTTTTATTTGGTTTGCACCTCGTATAATAATTAAATACAATTTGAGAACTTAATAACTATCGCGAAGCGTGTTGAATGCAGTAGAAAAACGAACTGGTTAAAAATGCGAAGCGTTGTGTTTATATAATAATCTTCATTTAGCTGTGTCAGCATTCGCCGCGGGCCTTATCTCGCTGCACGTGTTAACTATATATGTTGTTATTGTCCACAATTTCTCCCTAATTTTATATTTTTGATACATAGGATGATACATAAATAATTACCAGCTACTCTCGTTTCTGGAGTTGGGTCACGGTAATTTGTGGTCCTATCTGTTTCAGATTGTTCCCAATCAGATATTAGATAGCCCTTGCAATAAAATGTGGGCAGTAGAACATTTTACAACCTTAACTAACTATCGCATAGTTAAATCGTTCTAAAATTTCCATTACCTAGTACAATTGGCAAGTGGACAAATATAACTTTTAATGTATTGTTTGATTTATAGCGTGTGTAACGCATGTGTGAACCGGTATATTTCGTTTACGATAAGTGAAACCTTTTTCTTACATCGTTACGTACACCATAATTGTTTCAACAACTCCAACAATTTATTACGCAGAGGTGATAAGCGTGTGTTTTATTTGATTTGTGATTTTAATTGGTTGCGTGAAATGTCGATAACGGGCTGTAGAACACCTTGACGTACGAAGTGCTCTATGAATTACGTAAATGTGTTAAAATGTATAAAAATTAAATTAGAATCAATTTACTTGGCGAACTTCGGTTTAATCAATAATTAATAAATAGAGTTCACGTGAGTGAAGTTAATGTTCGTTTGCTAGGCTTAATAAATTTTCATCTCGAAGAACTCGAGCTTTAATTACGAAATTGTTTTATGACAGCTCAAAAGCACAATGCTGGGCAACAGCCCGTTGGCTGACAGGAGTTATTAATCAATGCGCAAAGAGAATCCAGGAAGAACATGTTTGCGTCAATTCTACTGTCATTTTTTTTTTTTTTTTTAATAAAAGTACAAATTTCAAATTAAATGTTGCAAATGACGATAACTATTTTCCTTTATCTTTTCTTATTTTTAACATTAACTTGTTAGGCTTATTTTTATGGGATAGCTTTTTATAAGTATATTGATCAAACGAATTATTCATTGAACATGTTCAGATGTTATATGTCTAGTGATCTGGCTATTAAAATATTATATAGCTTCGTCTTAAGCGATTAAGTAATATGAACAATTGCTCTTATAAATATAACTACAAGGAAATCATCATTTTGTATTCAATGTACTAATCATGTTTGCATGTTTGGCGGTGGAATGAAAATACAGGAAAACTAAAACAGAAACCTAGACAAGGACTGGGCAAACAGAAAGGACAGGAAATGTGAGACAATAACAGGAAAGAACAAATGTACAAATGCAAGGAGTATAAGTGGAAAAGTAACAGAAATTAAGAGATGTCCCATATGTAGGGATACATAGTAGGGTATCGATGGGATGTCTGATCAATAGGAAGTGGGAAAAGATATGATATCATGCAAAGGTCATACAGAAAAATCCCAATAGTACAAATGAAAAAAATGGAAGAATAAAAACAATAATAGAAATGTACGATCCCAGTCAAGATGCGAAAACAGAAACATAACCGAACAGAAAACAACCAAGGCACAATTTGTGTAAAAGGAGATACCACAGTGGGAAGAAACGGGGCAGGAATCATAACGAAACATGGAGGGATAACAATGGCACAACACTGATGGAGTATTATTTAATGAATAAGCTAAGTCAACTGCGAACACATATATACATAAATTCAAAAAACAATGACCAAATACAACAGCGAAATCCATAATAGATCACATAATGATGAATAAGGATAAATGAAAGCTAGTGAAATTAAAGAAGTTAACGAAAATATGCAACATGAGTATATAAGAGTGTACAAGGTGAGTGGTTGTGGAAAGAAATGTAGAAATGGTTACAAATAAAAATGGAGTTGGGGAATTATGGGTCCGAATTGTGGGTAAGAAAATGGCTGGACAATTTCTGGAAATAAAGTATAATTAAATAAGAACAGCAACCAAAAGCTATTCCACAAAATACTAAAATATTTGAGAAAAGAGAAATCAAAACGATATATAACAGCGAACAGCAAGGAATGAGAAATATCTGATGATCAATAAATAATGGACAGATGAGCTGCTGTAAGATGGTCAAGAAGATTATTTAAAACGTACTTGGAGACATGTTGAAAATAATAAGAATGGTGAAGGAAGGCAGAAAATAGATATCTAAAAAGTAAAAGAAGCTATAAAAACTATGAGAAATGGCGCGGCAGAATATCACCGGAAATGTTAAAGAATATACGTACTAAAGGAGTAGACCTATTCATGAACATCTGTAAAAAGAACTTGAGAGGAGTTAGTCCCTAAAGACCGGTAGATGGGGGCAATAATACCGATTTACAAAAAGGACGACAAGAGAAAATCAACGTGCAAGTTATACGAAAAGATGCTTGAAAAAAAATTAAAAATTCATCGATTCAACGCTAAGGGGAGTGCAGTGTGGATTCAGAACACAGAAGTGCTAATTAAAAGAAATAATCCGAAAGAATAATATTAATAATTATTAAGGAGCCAAAGATACAAAGATTGTCCTCAATTACATCATTGAGAGGGAATTGTCCAACGAGGGGGGCAGGTGCATGCAATGTTTGTAGACCTCAAGGCGGCCTTTGACAGAGTGGAAAGAGGCACACTGGTGAGGGCTATGGAGAAGTCAGGGATATAAAAAGGAGTGGTATCAAGAATAAGACTATGAGGAGGCGAGGTGTAAGGTGAGGGTAGGAGAGAAACTGACCGAGCAAAGAGGATTGAGATAGGGGTGCCCGTTGAACCCGCAATTATTTAATATATATATTGCGTAGCTGGAGGATATGTTGAAGAAGGGGCAAGATGAGGGGAAGTGAACTTGGGCAGTGGGAAGATCTAGCCGTTGGACTTTGCAGACGACGTGGATATTCTGACAGAGTCGGAGAAAGGGTTGAAGGCGATAACAAGTACATTGGATGGATTCTGTGACAAACGAGGACTAGAATTAAACGTGAAAAAGACAAAGTATAAGCGCAGGTGAGATGGAAAGGAGAGATAATAGAGCACGTGAGGGAGTGGGCGTACTTAGGTTATGTAATGTGTGAGAGCAACAGCATTGAGGCACACATTAGGCACATAAGTAAGAAGGCGAAGAAGGTTGTGGAAGGGCTGAAAACCAGTTTATGGGGGAAGAGGAAAGGGAAATTTAAAGAAACAATGAGGATCTGGAATGTATGTGTTAGGGGCATAATGATGTATGGGGCTGAAGTATGGGGTGTCAAGGAAATAAAAAAGACTAGAGAGGGAACACATAGGGCAATTAAAAAGAACATTACAACTGAAAAAATAGACACCGGACTACATCGTATGGCAGGAGACGGGGAGCGATAGGATCGCGGTGGAGGCAGAGAGAAGTGTGGCAAAGTATGAGATGGGGTGAAGGGGAAGGCAGATAAGAGTATAGGAACAAAGGTGTTGGAGGAGATAGAGAAGAGAGAGAAAAGCCGGAAAGAGCTATCAAGATGGGAGGTGGCAAGAAGAAGACTGTACGAGAAGGCGGGGATGTCAGTGGTGGAGGTGGAAAGGAGAAGAAAAGAAGGGCGACGTGTGGGGAGAGAGTTGGTAGAGAGGTAGACTCAGGTGGAAGTCCAGGAGAGGGAAGGCAAGATAGAGAGAACGAGATACAATGGAGGGAAAACAGTCGATCAGGAAAGGTTAAAGGCTAGATTTCGATGTGGAAACGAGGAGAGAAGGAACAAGTATTTGATGGGAGAGGAATATCAGAGGTGCGAAGCATGTGCTAGAGGGGCAGATGAATGGAAACACTGGCGCGAGGGATGCAAGGAAATGGTATGAAGTAAAGATGGAGAAGAGGGGTCGGGTCTGGAGAAGGATGCTAGGAGAGAAAGGGGAGGAAGTGGAGTTGTTGGGAAAGTTAAAGAAGAGAAAAGAAGAGGGAATATGTAGACGGGAAAGAAATATAATACAAAATTTATATTTATATGTTTAAAAGTTATAGATACAAGTACAGGATGAGAGATGGAGGAGGAGGAAGCCACCAGGAGAGAATGGAACCGAGGAGCCAGGAATGAGCACGCGGTTTTGAAGGGAAAGGGTGTCGAGCAGAAATAAGTTTATTTTTAGATTTATGTAAATTATTTTGTTTGTTAGTATTATGAGGGTAAACTTTGTTAGAATTATGAGGGTAAACATGCCAATAAAGGTTACTACTACTACAAAGATTAAATGTAGGATACACACGATTACAGCCAGTGGACATATCAGAACGTACATTTTCAAACAAATAATGAGAATAAATATAAATAAAACGAAAGTGATGATGATAGCTAAACAGGAAATATTGAATACAAGTAGCAACAAGAACAAGAAGCAGGATAGGAAATAGAACGGGTAACATCATTCAATTGTTTGGGAACTATAATGGAAGGAAATCAGAAACAAGAAAAGAACTAGTAAAACTATGAAAATATGCCGCCAAAAGGCTTTACAAGAAAGAAGAAGATAACAAAGCAATCAAATATGACAATACTTAAAGCAATACTCAGACCAATTTTAACCAACGGAAGTGAAACATGGAAACTAAAACTTGTTTAAGTTAATTATCTATCCCTCCTTGTTCGACAGAAGTAAAATATTTGTTTGTCGTTATTGCTGGAATATATGACAAAAATAAGACCATCAGAGATACTGCATTCAACGCGTTTAGTATGCCTATTGCAGAGACAGGATCACAGATGATCAAAGCGTATTTTTTTTTCATTTCACTCATTCATTTAATTATTTTGAGAACTTTGAGAACCACTGGGTTAAGCAGGTAAGCAAAGAAAGTGACCACAAAGCCATTTTAGCAAAAATTTGATAGCCGATATGCCAATGACAAGAGAATAAGACGAAACGCGCATGCATTTAAACAATGTTCGTAAAGTAACCATCCGTTATTACAAAACCAGTGGCTTTTTCAGAGAATTTAATATCAAAAATTTAACTTTCAATACCAACTAAAGGTAGCTGTCGATAGAAAGGAAGGGAGCTATGTGTTTAGTTTGATGCGAAATGAAGGAAAATTTCGAAATATGAAAGTTTTGCGATAAATAATATAGTAATAATACACTTGATGTGGCTGTAGAAGAAATTTAACAATTAAACGTATAAAAGGTACATTATATCCAACAGAAAGTATATATGAAGATAGAGGAGATAATTTCGTTCAAGAAATGTTGTTTATAAATCTAGTTTTATAATTTAAATTATATAAAATCATGTGGTACAAAAAAATGTAAAAGCCAGTAAAACGTTTACAGACCCTAGAATAATTAGCTTGGCTTAGTGTCCTAATGTCAATCAAAAGTCAGTGTCATTTTATTTGTTCTACAGTGCGCGTCGCTTTGATAAGGAATTTAAGAATAAAAAGAATTATAACACTAACACTATTTTTTGAATTTTGTTTTAAAAAAAAATCAATTCTTTTATTTAATAGAAAAGTATTGATAATAAAATTAATATACGAGTATCATAAATAATTTGAACCCTAACGTGGAGCAATCAATTTCCTACGTAAATTAAATAAATGGGATTTATTTGGCTCAATAAATTGTAAACGTTATAAATTTTGACAATCGTTTCGAAAATTGTATTCTTCAAAAAATAACTAAAAATTATCTACATATAATAATTTGCTTACAATTAAAAAAATGTATAAATTGTAACAAAATATAATATCACTTCATTGTCTACGTGGATACCGGAATTTGAATACTAATTTATTTACCACCTTTTGTTTCCAATTATGTAATCTTTACAGTTAAATCTTTGAAGAAATGCGGTTTTATGTTTCGTTCCTGATGAGGGAGATTCTGTTTGCCCCAAGCCCAATTATTATCTCAACATCGAATTCATTTATTTCTACCTGATTGGAAATTAAGGTTTTATGTCGTTATAATCACCGTCTAATTGCAATGTAAATCTACGACTTCACTTCCACCCGTACGAGCGAACAATCCTTCGGAGATTTGATGTAAATGATTTGAATTTTAATCGCGTCTGCATCTAATCGGGCAGTCAGCAGTTCTCCGCTGTAGATCGGCTGCGTTAAACTCGAAGTTAGGTTACGTGCCTTGCCTGCCAATCGGCTGCACTTTTGAGTGCCTTCTGCAGCTCGATGTGCTGACAGCGTTAGAACCGACCGAATCGAATTGGAATCCGTGAGGGTACAGTTGTCCTCGTAAAAATTACGTCGACGTAATCGCGATGTGTTCGTTCCTTTCGCTCGAAATTCGTGAAAGCCGTAAACCAGCCTTATCGCCCGGAGTCAAGTCGCCAAGCAAATAAATGCACATTTATGATGTTACAATCAAAAGAAGAAATGTTAAACTCGTGCTCACGTTCGGATCACGATCGCGGTTTTGTTCCGCAAAAGTTTCAATTCGCGGTTGTCATCTGAGGTATTTTATTGCTTCGTACGAATGAATCTAAAAATATGTACCTAGTTTGTTTTCAGTTACAGGACTTTCTCTGGTATTGAGCAATTATCGACAAAACGTTTGCGCACAACCTTAAATTCAGACATATAAATAAATATCACAATCTATCCTCGTTAACATTAACGCCAGTAATTATTGTAACCTGAACACTGGTCATATTTAGTTATTATGTCCGATTATCCATTCATAGCAATTAATTGACCCATTCTGTTTGGGTGCAATGCCATTCGGCCAAAACAGTTGTAGATTTTCAATCTTGTGCAAGACTAGTTAATCAAAGACTAATCAATAGCATCTCATAATAAATGAAGATTATTTTGATCTTTGGGACAGATTTTTTTTTGTTATGAGTAAATTAACTTGCGTAATATACGCACTCACTCTTTGTTTGTATTTATTGTCAGTGTAAATGTCCGTACAGGCATTATAATATAGTGTCATGCAAGATGGTCATCTTTCACGACGTTTAAGTCCTGTACATCTAGTAAATATGGCAAATAGAAGAAATTTACACATGTGCACACTTACTCATCGCGAAATAACTTCTTCAGTTGTTCGGTGCTTCAATGTCGTGAAAATAAATTGACATGTAGATCAAGTGAAGTTGAAATTTTCTTATGCTCCATTTGAGGCATTGTTTGCGCGGCGCTTATTATTATGCCATTAGATGTTACGTAATTAAACCCTCGGGATACTTCTTGAAACTTAATTATGATATTGTAAATTAATTTGTCAAATTTTACTGCTCAAATAACCACAGATTACTTTAATTATTATTTAAGCATTGTTCTAAAAGTTGTCAAATTAATTAAATTAATACCTCTCGTATTTAACTGACGTGGTTGCACGTTAAATGTAAGTAGCACATACGTTATATACTTTATACACTTTCGTATATTATTACAAGGACGTTATCTTTTTAGGACATAAGAAATGACTGACAATACTTATGTCTCTATTGTTCTGAATGTGTGTGGTCGAGTGATATTGCCGGTTGTGTGAAGTATTCAGTACTCAAATTACTAGCAATAAAATGTAATATTAATGTAAAAAATCGTCAGCAGACCCACCGTAAGATTTCCAACAATATACTTAAACGTGTACAATGTCAAGAAGTCGTCGGTTTCAATGTCATTAATATTTTCTATTCAGAATAACTGCTTATTCATTTTCATCTTTGCCCGCATGTCTATTCCAACCAATTAATTCTGGATCACAAACATTTGGCACAGTTTCAAAAATAAAAATAAAGTGGTTTATTTTCCACCGTATCGTATCTTCAATATCTAATGTATTTTTTTAACGCCGTTTCGGAAATGGGAATTGGATCCATTTTGCTTAAAATTTATGTGACATGAATTGCATAACGATTTATTTTGAATTACCGAATTTACTGGCTCGGAGCATTCTGGGTAAGAGATTTATTCCTGACGTCTGTTTATTATATGCACGTTGGTAATAAACTACGTACTTAGGTATAGAACATTATCCTAAAATATTTACTTTATGTTTTTACGCATAAATAAAGTTCCAACGCACTATTCTCATCGCCCAACGCGTGTTTACTTTATTGCGAAGTGGATTAATTGCTGCGTTGATACATTGATTGAATTACCGTGGCGATACGTTCAGTAACTTGCAATAAAATTTGCATTTTTATGACGTCATTAACTCAAATATCTGTAAAAGTCAAAACGCTTATGTTAACATTTTAGCAATCAAAGAAATGAAACGGAACGAAGGATTATTGTGAAAGCTAATAGGCGTTGTAAGAATTCATGTGCATGGAGACGTGAGTAAAATTAATGAAAGCGGAAAACGTTTTGTCAATATATCGTTATGTACTTATAGCAGTCGCATCATCATTTCACGTCGATGGAGTTAAAAAATGTAAATGTATGTAAAAACCGTTGGATCGAATTGGAAGATGGATTTCTCAAAAACATGTTTGCAGTACTGATGATGGTGAAAAATTTAGTGAGAAAATATATATTACTTAAGAATTTAGAAATTGCCAGCACGAAAGGGCAGAGAGAAAATGCCATGGGCGGTTAAGAGGAAATAAATTATGATAGTATTTATTATAAATAAAAAGAAAAATAAGGACTAATTCATGTTCAAGTTCACCAATATGGATTTGGGGTAAAATTTTGATGAAACTATGATTAATTTGGGAGGAACTTTACAAAACAACTTAGACTGTGAAATAGGAATGAAAACATATCATAACATATTAGTATTAGTAGACAGACATTCATATATTTACGTTAGTTCAGTTGGGCTATTTCTTAGGTTTATTATATAAACTGTAAAATTAAAATCGCCATGGCATGATAAGGCAGCAAGTTGGAAACTAAGACCTACCAGATAACAAGTCGGAAATGTTTGAATACATTAATAATTATATGACACATTTTTGGACAGCGTTGAAGCTGTTTCGGTTGATCTCGTGAAATCGATAATCAAAACCTGGAACAAACCTCAACTAAATTTCACAAACTAATTATTATTAGGTGGAGTTTTTAGGCGACTCGTACACAATTTTACTCTTATCACATTTTCCTTAAATTTTAACTTTAGTTTGAAAAGTTCTTTCAATTTACAGGAAAATCGCTGTTGAAAAATTCTTTGTGGTCCTAGACACGAACGATCGCAGGGCCGCCCACAGTCACAGCTGCCTTGGCTGTCATATGTTACCAACATATGTATGTATGCACGAAACGTTCGCGATTTCGTCTGTCATCGTGATCGCGTCAGTTTGCGGGATTTTTTTTTGTTTTAATTTATAATTATGCTCTCGCTATGAGCAATCTTCCGTGATTTCTCTTTTCCGTTATCATTACTCATTTGATCTTAAGGCACTAGACCACGGTGAAAAATATTTTTTTTCTTGATTTTCTGAAAGATGCATTTGTCAAGAATGCCTTCACCGAATATTTTACAAAAATTCGTCAAATTGATGGAGATACAGCATTTTATGTGAACCGTTGCTAGCGTACGACCGCGTCGAGCGGCAGTCGTACGATTCGTATACCGGGTGGAAAGTATCAAACCCGAACATAGCAGAATTGCATTGGAATATACTTTTATGCATATACCTGCTCCCCATTTCCACCGATAAAAATTATAATGACATCAAATGAAAGAGAATAATAAACGGCGTCAATTGATACTAAAATCTTCTCTTAATACCTTATCATTAGTTTTTACAAAGCAATTTAAATCAATTATGCAGTTGTCAAATCTGACAAATAGTGAGTTGTGCCGACAGAAGCACGGCCTCCCATAGTTTATAGCACCTGGGTTTTTAATATTAATTGCTTTGTAAAAACCTAATGATAAGGTATTAAGAGAAGATTTTATGGTATCAGTTGACGCCGTTTATTGTTCTCTTTCATTTGATGTCATTATAAGTTTTATCGGTGGAAATGGGGAGCAGGTATATGCATAAAAGTATATTCCAATGCAATTCTGCTATTTTCGGGTTTGATACTTTCCACCCGGTATATATAATATCATTCGATTTGTTCGGTCCCACATATGTACATATTAACAATTAATTAAGTTAGGTTAGATATGCGCAATCCACTGCAAAATATTCGCTACAATTATTTCGTTTCGAATATTTTGCATACGAAATTAGTCCCAAATTCACGGCTGTTCAGGTACATATGGTTCGACAGATGCGCCAGCTAACGGTCGGTTCGATTGTTTACGTTTATTACTCATTTTTCCAAATTAAAAACCCAAAAACTCTTCTACGGTCACGTACAAGACGTTATTTATTTCAATACAATTGCGGCCCGATATTAAGCGCTGAATTCCCCGTTTTACCTAAGCCGTCGCGAAACTGCCGCTAATATTGCATCAATACTTTTTAACAATGGTCACATTGGCCTCAGAAATATATTGGAGATATTAGACATCAAAATTGGTGACGCACTCTACCAATATTGTCAAAACATCGACGAGAAACGAATATGCGAAGCCGAGCACGAAGCCGAAAAAGGCACGCATGAGGGTCGTCTTCGTGCAAAACATGGAAAAAATAATGATTCTCTGGACGCTGAAGATCTGTTGTATGGTCCAGGAATAGCTGACTAAACGTAAGAAACAAGAAAAAATAGCCCGAGAAAATAGTTAGTTTGTATGTTGAATTATGCTTCAGCAAAACTTTTTAACGCGTTTTTCTCGAAAACTACTTTTTCAACCTGGTTGACAGCATATTAGAAAAACTGTACATCCGATTTGCATGCACCAAGTCTTCAACTGTTCGAAAATGTAGTCTCTATGGCACCACGTAGGGGTTTTTTTATAATAAATCTCCTTCTATTTTTTTTTTCATATGAACGATGAAAATTTTTCATAAAAATCGAAAATAAAATTCGCTGGTCCGCCATTTTTTTTTTCTTCTAGATATCAAAATTCCCCTACGTGATGCCATAGACACATATGTCTAGTTTCTAAATATATTTTTATTTTATTTTTTAGATCAGCCGTATGGCTTAATCGCTGTCAATCACCGCGCGCGCAGTCTCCTCTTAGGAGCGGCGTACACCGCAAACTATACTATCGATTCAAGTATAAAAATTTGTATACAGTCTTCTATATGCATATATTGACAATAAATATTGATGAAATGAATTGCAGTCATCATTCGCTTGAAAATAATTATGAAAGATACACCCTCGTACCGCGCGCGCACCGTGGTCTGGTGCCTTAATCGTTTGAATTTTTCTGTTCCAGTAGTTACTGTGTTGGTGTCTTACGATCTGCTCGCATAGCTCAAGACATCTTTAATTATTTTAATTCCTAACAATTGTTAATTGAGTATAAAGCTATGTCTCTGAGAGCGAATTTGCTATCGCTATTTTGATGTAGCCTGTAAATTAACGCAGTCTCCTTAGGGAAGAAAGTGCTCCAGTCCTATCCCATCGCCATATGAAATCATCGGTGCTTTGGGAAAACTACTGGATGTGGATTAGTGGAGGTTACATACTCACTGCACTTAAATCTTAATAGGCCCCTTGTGGTTCCTCCATTCAGCGCCTAGCGCCACTGGTTATCATGTTTACCATATAAACGTTAATGATTTCTTGAGTTCATTCCACAGGATCCCTGCAGCTCTGAGATACAGCCAGAAGGCGCTTTATTTACCTATTGTTTACCTAGGTGTGATTTTCAATCCAATATTGTCCATAGTTATACCTACATATTTAACCTCTGTACTGTATTTACGCCTTCAGCGTTAGCTTCCTCCATTTTATCGTCTTTCACCGACAAGGACTCTACCCGCAAACAGTTTTACAAGATTGCCATTGCTACTTACCTTCTTTAAATAAGGTTGATTCGTGATTTTCATTTTAGTACCAATTTCGTTTAAAAAAATGTTTATAGTTCTTTCGCCGAATAATTCCATCAATTGTAATCAATTATATTTATTTTACTTCATTGAAACCTTGTTCTTAATTAAAATGCAATAGCAATATTCAATTGATATTGCATTTAAAGTGTCTTTTTTATTTATTTTATATTAATTTTCCACATAATAAGGAAAAAACACATTCTAATTCGATATTTGATCTTTTGTTGCAATTAAATTTAATTAATTTATTGAAATTAAACATGGTGCTGGAATAGTGCAATGTAATTAGTCAGCGACATCTAAATTCATTTAATAATCATAATAATATAATAATAATTAGCTTTATTGGTTCATTCGATCACATATGACATTAGACAGGTCAGATTACACTAATACACTAGTACACATAAAGCACGTTAAAAATACTCCTGCAAGGAATAATGACATTTGCTCAATAAACAATTCCTAAATTTTCTTTTAAACATAGTTACATTAGGTTCATATCGTATATTATAATCTAATTTATTGAAGATTGTTGCACAGGCATATGGTGAAACTTCGAATAGACTGGTCCTGTGCGGTTGGGTAATGATCATTTCGTTTTGTTTCGTGGGTTGGGTTGGGTTGGGTTGGGTTTACTTTTGTAAATGTAGATGTCAGCAAGGGTCATAATTATGCGCTCCACAAAAGTAGGTCTACATGATTCTCAAGAACATAGTGAGGCTATTATTCGTTTTTCGAGAATAAATAGTCTGCTAATTTAGGTACATACTCCACACAACGACTCCGTAGGGAAGGTGCGTATAAACAGGCGCATAATACTATTGCATTAATACATCCATAGACAGTTCAAATTTAACTGTCTCAGCGTTGGCTAGCTTTTTACATACAAAGTCTGCGTGTTGACCCCAAGAGATATTTTTGTCAAGCCTCATACCCAAAAAAATTACGGAGTTTACAATATAAATATCACGCATTTGAAACATATTGTTACCAAAGAAATTGCGTTTTTGTCGCATTTAGCATTAATTTATTTCTGTGGCACCAGTCTTTTAGTTGAGAAAAGACGGTTCTGACCGACCCTTCGACTGAGACGATAAGCTTTCTACCAATTCTGAATGAATTAATCTATTGAAGGACATTACCTCGTAGCATTTAGATATTACAAAACTATGATCAATGCTGTCGAAGGCATGAGATATATCAAAAAATAGCGCCACAACCCGCCTACGTTCATACATTTCTTTATATATAAAATTAAGAAAATGTATGCTTGCCGTCTCCGTTGAGTGACCCGATTTAAAGCCATGCTGAAACTCTCCTAGTATTTTGTGCTTATTTAAAAAAGCAATTAGTTGCAGACAGATTGGCGTATAGTTTCCTACAGACTGTCTATCACCTGTTTTATAAATTGGTTTAACTATATTTTTTTTCAATATTGAGGGGAAAACCCCGTCCAGTATCGTAAAGTTTATTACCTCAGTCAACGGTTCAATAATAGAGTCAATAATTGCCTTCATCACCCTCACATGTATCCCCTATGGTCCAGTACATTTGAGGTTCTTCAGTCCACGAACAGTTCTGTTCACTTCAAGAAGACTCACTGGTTGGAGGAACCGGAATTTCACCAACCGTACAACTTTTAGACACATCTCCATTAAATTGATTACTCAACGTTGTTGAGGCCACTGTTGAGAAATATTGACCAAATGTGTTAGCCAATTCAATCGATTCACTTACTTCATATTCGCCTTTACTCAATTTTATATCATTCGATATTTTATCTACCCAGCCTAATTTTGAGTTCACGATTCTCCATACCTCGCCAGTTTTATTTCCCGCTTTGTTGATTCTATTACGGTAGTAATTTCGTTTCGTTCATATAATTCGTTATTTTGGTACTCACGTTTTTGTTGCCCATATAGGATCCTTACTTCTTCATTATTTATGTTTTTCACTTTCCAGCCTTCATTTCTAGCCTTCACAATTTCATGTGTAATCAGGCTGTTCCGAGGATTTTCCTTGTATGATTTCAGCGGACATTTGTCCCTAAATATTTTTGTTATCACGTATAGAAACATTAATTAATGGTTTCCAATCGACAATATCAAGAGAGTCGTGCATTTTCTATAAAGATGTTTTTGATATTGGTCGACATTGTTTGTTCTCTTGTGTGTTATTAGACCCACTGTTTTCGTATTTGCTATACTCTAGCGATTGTCCGAAATGGTCCGCGATATGTTTTCGTTAATAATTTTGCAGGTATAATATCTCTCGTTCAATTTAGATACAATGTAGTCAATGCTGGATGTAGAGGTATACCCAGTTGTGTATATAAAAATTCTGGCAAGAATCTTGTCCAACAAAGTTTATAATAGAACATTAATAAAATTTCTTAGCGATAGAACAGCAACGTACAGAAACAGGTGGAATAAATATTATACTCGTGTGCCTAATAAAATGCACATTTGCAATTAATTCTAAAAGCGGTGGACGACATGAATTTAAGTATAAAAATTGATGTTTGTACTGTTTTCTGGCTGTTGCAATATAATGGATTATTATAATATGTCAACACATGAGGTCTCTACGATATTTTGGAAAAATATTTCGTTTTTAGCTCGTTACTTTACAGATCTGAGCAAACCTCTGTAGAATTTTATTGTCATTCAGTTATATATTCAGAGTAATTATTGATAACGAATTAGCATATAAAATAATAAATACGCTACTAATTCAACTATTGAGTCGCCTTCTATATTTTCAGAATAATTTTCTATAAATCGCCACAAAATTTTATATTGCACATAAGTGCGAACTACAAAGTTGATATGCACTATCTAATCAGTTCTCACACACCACCTGCGGACAGCTTCTATTGACTATTCGAGTTCTAAATAATAAAGTGACAGAGACTGTGGTTTTTAAATGTGAAACAGCTATAAATTTTCAAAACCCTACCACACTTGATTTTTAACAAATCTAAATACGTATTTCGGTAACTAAGTTGCCAAAATATAGATTTGTTTCTTTGTATGAAAATACTCGTTTCTATCTAATTCTCTACAATTTTGTACATCGTTAATTAATTTAAGACAATTTGGTGGTAATGCATGGCCTGTTTCAAAAATGTATTGAGCTACGCTTGATTTTTATACCAGTTAGGGATATAAATGACAGTTGTTAAATTCACATTTGAACTTACCGACACGTCGTACCTTACCTTATTTTTGAATTATGCCTTTACTGTCATTATGACACACGTTACGATTGTTACAAATTGGTGTCCACCATGTACGTATAAACTGTTGCACAGTTATGCGACAAGTTTATAACGATTAACGAATTCAAACGGACTAAATCAGCTATGTTTAGCAATTGGAATAATATTCGTATAAAATGAATAAAATAAACATTATGAGATGAAAGGCAATTAATTTAGGTTTAAACTGCCTGTTTCGATGCATATCACATGCACATAATATGTATATTCATGTTAAACGTATGGAATTTTGTTTCTAGCTATGTAAATTTTGTTCATAAAATATCCACGTGAATTTGTTCAAGTAGATTCGAACATGTTACGCTTTTAATGATTCATAATGAAAGAATTATTCCGAACATTTATTTTAACACGATCCATTTATGCCGATTCGAAATTGTCGGTCGCAATAAAATGCAACAATGTCCTTTCAGTGTACTTTTTGTCTTTTCTTCGTTCGAGCGTTAAAAACATAGTGACGCGTTTACAACATGCACATAAATGACGTTCTGTGCGTAATTTAGTATCTTCAAATGTACATTTCTATACCGATGCACCTGTGTAATTTAAATTGCATTTGCATTTAGTACGCATGTATGCATTTGGCTCTCAGCGTTTCCTATCGTCCGGGTATGTAATTTTCTTTGATTTTTTTGCCAATCATCGAGCTGTTCGAACGTTCCGCAATAGGATTATTTTTCACGTAGTTCTCGAACGCTAGTCCATTCATGAGCGGTGGAATTCGAGAAGTCATAAATATTATTTAAAAGTTAAACGCATAAATATTTATTTTAAACACCTGGGTATTTGTACTTGTCATTGTAATTTATTTCGTATGGTGTTTTTACATTACGTTAATACCTGTTAAAAACTCGACGATAAGCGCGCTCGTACGGAGTTTGTATCTAAAACGTATCGTTGAAATTACTCGAATATTTGTAAATTCTGTTTCGTAAACAGGTTTGGTGTTTACGCTCGTTTCTTTTACAACTCTTCGCTAAATGCACATTAGTTACTTGTTTATTCGCGAACGCGATAATGTAGGTAACGTATACTTATTACATTTATAAATTTAAATAATGATTGTAATTTCAATGATATAATATAATTATCTTGTGCCATTAAACACATTGGTTACGACACGGTATTTTATAATATAGTAACTCTTAATTAACACCTTTTATAAAACGGAAACTTTCCAACGACCTTTGCAACATTTGCGCAAAGTAGCCCCTTTCAAAAATAAAGTTGCCCTAAAATATTATTATTTTAATCCACATGTCTATTTCATATTCACAATTAGATGACTTTAAAGTACATTCTAAGACCGTCTCTCCTGTTATATAATAAGTAAGCGATAGGTTGATCGATCGGAACAAATTCTTCTCACAGTACAACTGCCAAATATTAACCCCAATAGAACAACAAAGAAAAATATGCAATGCAATTCAGAATGGAGCGTAGCAGGACAGATATAATGGAACTAACATCCGGATAAAGAACCTACCACAAGAGCGACCAAAATTTGTTTTATTGTTTCCTGAATTAGGTCATCATCATCATCATCGAAGAATCTGTAGATATTCTGTTGTCTTTGCAGGAAAATCCTGATAGAAAGAGAACGAGCATTTCTCAAAGGTCAGAGTTACAACGGTTTTAAAGAATTTGCATTTCTGCAAAGTTCAATTAGTGCAAGAGCTTAACAAAAATGATCCTGATGGTAGAACAGAGTTCTGTGTGATGATAAAAATTGACCACAAGTTGCAAATACACATTTTTGCCAAAGATGTATTCTATTGTGGTGATCCTCCAGCAAATTATAAATGATGTGATCATTACATTTTATGGACACAATATCAACAAGGTTAGAACTTCAAAATAATTGCCAACTTTATACCAAGCTCCCATCACATCCAACAATACATAAGTTATGTTAATATCGTCAGAAATTTTATGAACAAAAGCGATGAAACTGCAGAAGAGATAAATAAACACACTAAACTGTACTAAATATATAGATGGTTAAGGGGGAGGGGAAGCGAAACAATTAAAGAAGGGGAATGGAAATATGGTACAATTGGGGCTTCAAACTCCACAAGTGCTGTATGGTAATGAAATGCTGCTTATTTTCAAAAAGAAAATTAGGCATATCAGAGATAAAGGATACAATAAAAGTGAAGGGAATAGAAAGTAAGGGAGCAATCAAATAAAACAGCAATAAATGAATGAGAGTTCGGAAGTGAAAAATCTTGTCGGTTAAATTATAAAATAAGTGCAGGTGACAGGAACCCTACAAAATAATATATGAGTCCAATGAAGATGAGAGGTCCATACTAAGAGAGGAATTATTCTAGTTGGGGAGCCATAATCTAGTGACATTGAAAGTAAAGGCAAAAAAATATGGGGTTAAGGTAGAATATTAATGCCAGATCCAAAAACGACAAGATTGTGTAAATTAAGCGAAATACAGGTAAGAGAAATATGCAAAGAAAAAAAAAGAAAATAATATCTACAACATATATGTATATGAGATATTATGTACTTTCAAGCAGATTATAGTGGATGTGACAAGGATACCAAACAGACACATGCAATGGTAGTATAAGAAAAGTGACGAACAACAACGCACAAAAATAGAACAATTACCTAAACAATGGGTATAAAATACAAACGAAAACATTGAAGTAAACAAAGGATGTACCATAGGACGAATGGTGTAATAAAGTAGAAAATGAAATACAAATACATGAAATAATTAAATTATGGAATAATAAGCTAAAAAGTCAACAATAAACATAGAAAATCAAAATATAATGGAAGAGTTAAAGGCATGATTTATAAATTGATGTATATCAGGGATTTTTTCTACTGAGACTGAACAGAATATTGGATCTAGGAAAAATACAAAATAATAGAAAAAAAAAACAAGTGAAATTTTCAATTCACCAAATCTGTAATAATTATAGGAGAATATCGTTAGACATAGATCAAGCAATATCCTTAGCCTAATTTCTAGGTTAAGGACAGCGACTGATGACATATTATTTACACGAAGAAAAATACAAAAAAAGGAATAAGACAGGATCATATATTATTTACACTATTTATGGACATAGACAATGGCCTTTGATAGAACACTTAAATGATTTGGAGCATTCGAAGCTCATACAGCCTTTATGCACAATTCCTCTACTCCATTTGCTCCATAATATCTACTCCGTTGACAACAAAATCAACATATTCATCTAAAGTGCTGGCATTCTTTAACCCTGCCATTTAAAAACACCGGTATGGATGCACGATGGATTGAGTAGTTGTGCAAAAATGCCGCCGGTACCAAACCCGGATAAAGAAGAAGGGTTGAGGGAACGGGCCAGCAACCTACCCTTCGTAAAAGAACAATAAACGCTCACAGAAACAAACAATACGCCTCGGACAGGATTGGAAAAACAACGATGACCCAAGCGCGAAAAAGGAAACACAACCCCAAACAACACGCACTGAAAATTTGGCACATGGAACATCATGTCGTGGACCATAAAAAACCAAGAAGTTGTGGAAGAACTTAAAGAAAAGAACATTGACATTTGTGCGATTAGCGAAACCAAAAAGAAAGGAAAAGGTAAAGCGGAATATGGAGACTATATCTTTATTTACAGTGGTGTTCCGAAACAAGTTCGGGGACGATGTTCGCATGTTAATGTCGAAAACGCTAAAACACAATATCGAAAAAGAAGAGCATGTGAACGACCGCATTCTGGAGGTAACACTCAAAATGGTCATAGTAATTGTCATAAGTGTATATGCACCGTACATATCAAAACCACAAGATGGAAGACAGGGATTCTACACACATTTACAAAATACATTCAATAGCATAAACGGCAGGGACAAAACTATACTGGTAGGAGACCTAAATGCACGGATTGGAGATGCAGTACAAGACGCCATCATACAATACTTTAGCGAAGGGCAAGTGAATGAAAACTGTGAGAGGGAATGTCGGAAGCGACCACAAACTTATCTTAGCCAAAATAAACATCACTTCAATACGATCATAAAGACAAAGCGTCAACCCATTCAAAAGTTCAACGTTGAATCACTGGACAATGAAAGTACAAAACATCTATATAGCAACAAGTTAAAGGACCACATATTAAACAATCAAATCACAGACGAGGATGACATAAATACACAGTGGGGACAAACAAACATCATCGACGCCGCCACAGAAGCAATAGGATTAAGAACTGTAAAGCACAGAGAAGGCCGGAAAGTACCATGGTTCACCAGTGAAGTGAGACAACAATACAAACATAAAATGGAAGCATGCATAGCATATCTCAGAGATAAAGGCCAAAAACCTACATACACTACAAGACAATAAGGAACGCAGCACAGAGAGAGACCCGAAAACTTAAACAAACATATTATGAGGGATTCACCAAAAACATGGAGCGAGATATCTACGGCACCCAAAAAAAGTCTGGAGCATTCTCAGAAACAACAAGATCGAAGTTAAGTACACAGTGGAAACCACGAGAATAACTAGAGAAGAATGGGAAAGTGTTTTGAAACACTATACGAGAGAGTAGAAAGAAACGACGACAACACCAATGTCATAAATGAGAACAATCCCGAACTAAAACTAGAAGTGTCAGTAGAAGAAGTAGCAGATAAAAGCTCTTAAAAACTGAAAGGCACCAGGACCTTCGGACATAAGCAATGAAATGCTCAAATATGGTGGAGACACCCTAAATGCTGAAATTACAAAACTATTCAATAAAATACTAAAAGAAGGAAAAGTTCCAAAAGAACGGAAACAATACGACAATCGCAATCTTCAAAAAGGGGGAACGCACGAAACAGGACAACTATAGCGGAATAACTCTGCTCAACTGCATCCTGAAACTATATACCAATTTCATAAAGGAAATAATAAAGAACTATAGCGGAGGAACAAAAAGCAGACACTTGAAAAGTCATTGGAGTTCAATAAAGCCGCTTATCTCTGTTTTGTAGATATGCCAAAGGATTTCGATAGAATCCGCCTAAACAACATTATAACCATCCTGAGAACATCAAGGGTGAACCACGATATAATAAATAGCATCATCAACATGAACGCAAACTGTAGAACATCAGTAAAGGTCGGCAAGAGCATGTCAAAGACAATAAGAGTAAATGATAGAGTGAGACCCATTGAGCCCCATGTTGTTCAACCTCATTATGAACAAAATAATAGAAGACATACCAGAGAACTGGACGATTGTATTATAAAACAAGTAATGCAATTTAACTACCTGCGGGTGAGTATCCACAGCTACGGGAACCTACATGGAAACGTTCGACACCAAACCGTGAAAGCAACACGTATATCCGGGTGTATGCACGAGTTACTATGGAGAAATAAATACCTAAGAGCGGAAGTGGAAGTCAGAATATACAAGGCAGGCCCGACACAACAAAAACCATACAGATGATGAGGACGACAGAGATGAAGTGACGACATCAGAGAAGATAACCAATATCGCAAAGCTAGTAACGAGGAGAAGAATTGAATGGAACAGACATGTCTAACGAATGGCCGACTCCAAAATGGAAGGAATGTTGGACGTCATCAGCGGAGGCTGAGTAATCAAACACAGGCAACAGCTTACGGACACCATCTGGTGGACGAAAGAAGAAGAAGAACGTTTAAAAACATTTGTCCTTCTTCTTGCATCACCTCTCCCAAATAACATTACCAATATCGCTTCCTTGAAGTCTCTCAACATCTCCCTTCATATCTTTCACACAACGTGCCAATAATGGTTGCAGTTAGAATGATAGTTGAATAACAATACCTCGAATATAAATTAGTCAATAGGTGATTGATTGAAATAGAAAACGCCTTATAATCTTATGACCATAATTTACGAAGCTATTAATGTTTAAACACGTGTTTATTTATTTTGACCACGACAGAGCTTTTAACTTTGAACCAAAGCCTGGCCACTTAGACCATTATCCCAGTTGGACACACGCATCCAATAAAAAATGTAATTACCTCACACATAACGGTTAAACTAACGCAAGAGGTTGAGTTTTCTTAGCAAAGTAGGGTAAAAGTTTAGAAATAAAAACACGTCAGAGGTAATTTGACTGCAAATTGTACCAGAGTACGTATAAATGTATAAAGTGAAGAATTAAACCCTCATAGTTTAATTCTTCACTTTACGATCTGACACCTTTGATTATATATATTACGCCAGTACTTACAAAGTTGCTCGTTTTATTTTCCTTAATATTATTTATTTTATATGATATTTATAGGCTCGTTTATTTATTAATATATTCTAGAATAATCTACATTTATATATTATAAGTGCCCACGGGACACAGCGGTAGTGCAGTGAAATTATAATATGCATATACTGTGGCATATAATTTTCACATGAGATACTTGATTTAGTTGAAATCGATAAGAAATTATGGCGTCATGTTTTATTTTACACGCCGGCAATCTGCGAATTCTTCGCCATACGCGGTTAAGTGTGAAGTAATCTATAAACTTAATTCAAAAGTAATACCTGTTGAAGGTGCGATTCTTATGGGCTGTTGTCACATCCGCGGCCACGCGACATAAATTTAGCGATTATAGGAACGAGTTGGGCATAAATCGTGCTTTTGTGGATATAAGAACATGATTAATTTTACCTTGTTTAGTTTATGTTTGCCATTTCAACGGACGCCGGTGCTATGAGCCAACAGGTGTTTTCGTAATTGCGTAATTTCACATGATATGTGAATTTGAAAATCTATCCGATCTAATTTTAAAGGTAAACGCTGTCGGAGTAGAACTTCACAAGTAGGATTTATAGACGACTTGGGCAAACCAGATTACGTTTAGAGATTTAAACATGTGTTGCGAGAGTTTCTAGCATCTGTTATGGACAAGACTGCATTTATTGGAGTGCCCTTTAGTGATGTTTATAATATGACAGGTTTTTATTCAAAATTGAATTATTTTGCAACCATTTAAGTTATTTGTCTCTAGTAGGTAATGTTGATTTATGTGGGAAACTATTAAATTCTCCTATAGTACTGTTACGACACGGCTTCTGGGTCGTTGGTTGGTTTTATATATTTTATGTAAGTCGTTACATAAAACTATTTTGATGGCGCACCAGACGGAGATAGTATCACCCTAGCCATATTAAGATGTTATGCGCAGCTGAGAAAATTCCCAGATACTTGAAGAGCTTAAATCCTAAAATGTTACTGCTATCTTTGACAAATTAACGAAATTTATATATTTTATTTAAAATTTTTTGAACCAGCAGTTCAGAATTACGGTATATCAAAGTATGAAATGGAAACTGTGTCTCGCTTCACCTACATACGAAATCTATTGCTTCAAAGGCAAATGGAAATGAAATACTAACTACTAATCCATTGGCTTTTTAAAACTTATCGAATTCCACCGTTGCTGTTTTAATTTTGAATTTAAGCCAACGCCCTTATTTGACTTGAATTATATCCTGGACTTTGGACTCCCTATACGTCCAATGGGATGCTCGCACTCACTACGTTTCGTTTGCTGAAAATGGATTGGAACTACTATTTCCCTAAAATTGTCGTGTAAGATAGGCAAATTCAATTGTTAGGCCAAGGGAAAAAAAGTTAATGAATCAGAAAAATAGGTACATATATTGCCTATCGTAGGCCACGAACAGAGTTATTTCACAAACCAAACAATGAGTTGAAATCTCTGCAAATTTAGCACGTGACTGAAATCATAAATAGAATCTATATAATTTATTTCAAAGCTCAATCAAATTATAAAAAATCTGCAGTAGTCCGCACTGACCTTTCTTATACTAGATAAATTTCCTGGTAACTTACGCGATCAAGATGAAACACGAAATCGCGAATGTCTTTCATTTAAAAACAGCAAACACAACAATAATTATTTGACGCATTTCTTTGTGAAGGCCAAAATCTAGCATAAGTCATAAAGTGGTCATTGGCGACAGTCCTGGGTAAGTTTAAGCATCTATTTGTGATTGTGTTTACGTGATTGATATGAGCGATGATACTTTGAACTACAAAGCTACAAATGAGCTGTTTCAAATGATTTTGGTGTTCACTTAAAATGAATATGATTAAGATATAAATATCTATTCACAAAGTAAAATACACAAATACTCGTATGTTTGATTTGCGAATTTGTTTGTCTCTTTTATAGTTTCTTAGTAGAATTTTAATATCGAAACAACATTCACTATGATTTAAGTTATTTTAAGCTGTGAAAATGTATTTCCCGTGCCACGTTTTGCTACTTTCGCTAGAAATTTTTGCATCATTTATTTGCAATCGATTCCGAACTCCATATTGTGAACAAAATCGAAATGATAGAAAATGTGATTAACCGAGCATACCTTAAACAAAATTTGAAAATCTTTGCTCGGGTTGGGTTGGAATTTTATTGTTAATTGTACGTGAAAATGTAGCCTTTGGGTTTATTTATGCAATTAGGCATTGTATAATATTTTCCGAAGCTTACCGAAACCCTAATGAGCGACTTGTGAGTTTAGAAACAGCATATTTGGATGAAACTAAATGATTAGATTAGATTAGATTATATTTTGGTTTACTGTGTTAGTAAGTGTTGGCTTGGATTGGATTGGGTTGGAATTTTATTTTTGTTTATTTGTCCAATGCACAATCTAAGCATGGCATTGTATAAATTGTATTTGTTAAGGTGGGTTTGTTTTGTTAGTTAGTTGTGTGTAATTATTACTTGTCATTTTGTTGGGGTTTTATTTTATAAATTATATTTCAATGTATGTGATATGTAGTACATGCAGGCAGTATGCTTTTATTGTAGATATTTTCGGGTAACTATTTTCTTTTTAAGTTGAATTTAATTTTAAATGTTTGCTTGTCTATGTGGTTCATGTGATACTAGTATGGCGCGATCTACTAAACTGGCGAGGACACTTTTTATATGCTCTAGGTATATTAGAATTGAAATTTGTGTATCCTTGAGAGTTGGTAGGATTTGTGTACCCCTTGTATGCGAAACTCATTAATGGTACACTAAAGGAACATATGTAAGATCAGGATTCGAGAGTACAAAGTCGGTTTGACAAGGGTAAGATCAACAATAGAGCAGGTATTCGATTTGCGCCAAATTATAGAAACAACCCAGCAACAGGGAGCGATTGGTGTCCCCTCGTTATAGATTTTGAACAAGCGCACGACTACATAAAGCGATAAGAACTGCAGAGTGCTTTGAAAGAAATTAAATTCCCTGCCAAATTACGATGATTGGTAGACATGACTCTTCGGCAAAATACAAGTGGAAGGCACACTATCAAGGTACTTTTGGTGTTCACTCGGGACTTCGACAGGCCGACCCTCGAAACCACTGTTGAATACGTCGTCGAATATGCAATAAGGCGAACTGGTCTACTATATAATAGAAAGCATTAGTGACTGGCTTTTGCAGACGATGTAACCTTGATAACAAGACGAAAAGACGAAATGAGAAAGATAGTGAAACATTAGTAACGGAAGCAAAAAACTTTGGTTTAAAAATTAAGAGACAAAAAAGAAAATATATGAAAATGAAGAAAGAACCTGGTGGATGCTACTCAAACTTTCGTCTTAATACTGACGAAGGGAAATATGTCACATTCGAAGAGGTTGTTGCGTATACGTTGCGTTTCAGTAACTGCAAAAGTACAATTGAAGACGAAATCTAGAGCCAGGCTGATAAAGGTAAAAATCAAATGGTACTAGTTTGTATTACCAGTTTCCCTGTTGTCAAATCGAAAAGTTGATTGGCCTATTTCAATTACTTACTTAATTTACGAAGATTGCTATTCAGCTGGTCACCATTTGGGCTATTTGTGGATTAAGGTATCACTGGTCGAATCGTGTTAGGGATGTAGGGATATAGCCAATCAATATATTTCTTGTTAACTTAAGTTGAATTGGATGTAAAGATGAAGTTGATATGTATAACTTTTAAGGGAGTGTATACTTCGTGTTGATGCAACCAAATTTTGCGTATTGTATAGAAATTCCTAGTTTTCTATACAAAGATTAGCCCCTTCCTTTCAGCGTTCAAAACGTTAAAAAGAAATACTGTTGCCACCATTTTATGTAGAGGATATCCCTGGCTTTTCTTACATTTCTATCCTACTTTCTTCCCGTTTGGATTTGACACTTCTCTTGTCTTTCGTTTTCTTTAATTCCTCCAGTACCATTTTCACTCGGCTCTGTTATTTCCCCTGATCGCTATCATTTCATATCTCACTGCTCTTTTCCCATCCTTTCGCTCCCTGTCTCCTGCCACACTATGTAATCTGACGTTGACTTCTCCAAGTTGACTGCCCTTTTTAGCTATCCATGATGTATCCTTTCTATACCTTTCTGTTCTTTCCACCCCCATAATTCCGCTCCGTACATCAGGATGCTCTTGATACATGTGTTCCATATCACTAAAAGCTCTTCATCAATCCTTCTCCTTCTCCCGCTCTCTTTGCTTTTCTTCCCATATGTTTTATGTGTCCCTCGCTGCTATTGTTCTCCTTCACTACATACCCTAAATATGTACATTCATTCAACTCTTCTATTTTTTCCCCTTTCCATTTCGACCGTACTTCCTTCCTTTTCTCTCCTAATTTTCTAAACACCATCACTTTTGTTTTATTTGTGTTGAGATCCAGCCCTTTCTTTCCAATAATCCTTCTAGCCTTTGTTATTTTTTGAAGCCCTTCCTCTGTCTCCGCTAGAATGACTGTTAAAGAGCTGTGGGCTCAGTCCTGTTTCAGCCATCTCTTTGTCATAAACCTAGCCAACGTATCGTTTCCAATCGTCCAGTATGATATGCTTCTTCAAATACATACTGCTTTGTCTCTGTCGTATTCAGATCACCGGCGGAGGACCTATTTATTGAATCACTACAACAAATACTACTACTAATTCTTATATAGAATTTATTATTTCACAGATTATTTCTTAGTCTTGTTTCTATCTTAGTGACCACGCTTTGAGCCATAATCATGGCCTGAAATCCATGACATTACAATCAGTACTCAGTCATGTCTATTGACATCTATAGAGCTTTAATAAGTGCGAATGAATTAATGGTCTAATTATATTAGCATTTAATTTTAGCCACTTTAAATGGAATCAAAAATATTTTCCAACGCTTTATTGCCGAACGCGAAAATTTTATAATTTTGATGCTTTAATATGATCTAGGAAGTTTATTGGTGGTCTATTGTAAAGGTTAATTCTAGGGCAAAATGATTACATGTAAAATATGCAGATGTTAGGCAAAGTTCAATTGCTTCATCAATTTTTTTTTATATTTAATACAGTTTATTTTATTTTGTTCCATTTTTTAATATGTCGTAATATAGTAATGTCGCTGCTCATACATAAATATTGTGTTGTTTTATTGTCTATAATTCATTTTTTGTTGTTAACTACTGAAATAATGTTAGTTTGCATAGTATTTGTTGCATCTATCTTTAATATTTTATATTAAATTTTTATCAATTGTAATATAACAAGACTTCCCTTTTTTTCGGAAAATTTTGATCATATGACGAAAGGTTTGTTCGTGAACTTAGAACTAGAGTCAGGTGAACAGACAGTGTTGGAAGCTGCAGGTGTATTTGAAAATTAATCACTGAAGCCTACTGATGATTGTGACCTAATTTTCTTTACAATATTCGAATGGTGTTGCTTATTTAGTTGTAGATATGGCTTAAGTGAATGTGCACTGTTATGTCCACTAATTTTAATTAATTCTTGTTCTTGGACACAAATTTTGACAATATGAGAAACAATTGTTGATCTACTACTATGGCTGGTAATCTTTCTTTGTGTCGTATCCACGCGACTTTTTTCAGCAGATCATTTGCTCCACTTGGAAAAGGTATTTTTGCCAACTGGAGTTATACCAAGTCGATCGACTGTTTGTCCAATGCGGATTTGGAGTAACAAATAATCGGTTGGTAGTAATATTGTTAGTTCTTTTTTCTATTAATTTGTGGTACAATCGCACAGGGCATTTAGACCGTTACTTAATATTGGGTATCAGTCTTAAATTTAAATTAATTAAAAAATTATTAGAGAAATAAAAAATATGAATACCAACCATTTATTATCTGCACATTTTCGATCACCGCCTTGACATGTTTTTGTAAACAGGGGCTGTATTCAATCCAATTTATGTATGTAATTTATGTACAACAGGTAAAGGTGATACTACATTGTCAAAACATGCAAAACAGGCTTAATCAATGTATTTAAGTATGTTCTTTCTTTTTTTATTTTTCATGTATTGTTTTTCTTTCATTAAATATGATGTATATATATTTTTCTTATAGTTATATTTTGTCCTGTAATTGATTCTCGTTGGACAATAAATGGGTATTATTATTATTATTATTATAACAGAAAAACATATAAAAATTGACTTATACAAGAAATGATTCAAATTCATAAACATAAAACAAACATAACTTACAAAACCGATACTAATAAACTCTATATACTATTAACAATATCTTATTTGTTTACTGATCCTTTGAATTAACTACTTTAATTGTTACCGTTCTATAACAAGTGACTCCCTTTTGATATCAGAAATAAGAAAGTATCCAAACCCATACAATATATTAATCAACATTTTCAATAAAAGCAACAACAAAAATACGAGTTACCGAGTTACAGTAAGCGTTAAAAACATACATTTCTGAAACCTAGAATACGATATGAGTTGCTAGCTAGAAAATGAGAAGGAAAATGTATAACAGTGCAAGTATATGCATTGAAATGCATCGTTAGTGACCTAGAAATATTAATGCAGTATCACAAGTGCATCATTGAACTTGAAAAAACTAAAGTAAACAATCAAATAATTACGCAAGTAAAATGCGCTTAGCTGCAACCTGTATATTCTAAGAAAATTGAAACAGCTCCAACGAAGCCTTCGACACACTTTTCACAAACTTTTCCGAATAAACAATCCATGGTT
Source organism: Geotrupes spiniger (assembly GCA_959613385.1). Taxonomy (NCBI): domain Eukaryota; kingdom Metazoa; phylum Arthropoda; class Insecta; order Coleoptera; family Geotrupidae; genus Geotrupes; species Geotrupes spiniger. The sequence continues at coordinate 9,563,261 of OY390739.1, forward strand.
TGAAAGAAACCAGCGAATGTAAACTAAATGCTGCTCCCTCAAACTGCTAGATGAAAATTTATCAGACTCGGAAAAGATGAAACATATTCTATGAAAATTATACCCGAATCAAACTGAGGCAAATTTAGAAAACTCTAAATTGAAAAAAGAAATTCTCTTAATTGCCATCCATAAGTTTTAAAAATAAAATACTCGTAACCGGAACCCAATCTAATGTAAACGTGTTTAACATGTTAAGAAGATATGTTAAATATTGAAAATTTTGCTAGATTATTATTTGAAAATATGTTATTTTAAATAGTTTTTTCAAACCGATTTTGAAATGGAGTGGGTGGATTAATAATATGATCAAAATAGCGTGAATGTCTTTAAGCAGTAGTTGACAGTACAATAAAAATTTGAATATTTTTTATGTTAACTGAAATTATTAACTCAGATGCAATCTTGTGCCACCCAATATGAAAAGATTTCGTGCTCTTTAGAATTATGCTAATGACGGATTCAAAATGCAACAAACTTCATAGGGTTATTGCACCCACGAGAGTCGTTGCGGTTTTAATCTGTGAAATTTATCCATGAAGTGAAATTTGTTGAATCATTGTGGCAAACTCTAACCTTATATGAAATTATTTCGATCATAATTTTTACGCCACTGTATATGATTGTTGATTAACCTGTTAACTATTCATTGTGTGAGAATATTATTATATACTAATAATAGTCAGAAAATTGTTGAACAATTTTAATCATAATGGAGGAAATTGCCGCGCCATAAACCATACAATACAACGCAGAAATGATGTATTATTGGCAAGTGGTTGTATTGATGCATGTAATGATATGCAGGCGAAATTAAAAACGTTAGCTTATGCGTGAATTCACGTGGGTTTCATATTCTCTAGGCCAGGCTGCTTAATAATTGGACGCATTTTTGCTCGACAACGAATTTATCAGTGACCTACGTGGGATGAATTATGTATGAGCTTAGAGAGGATAGCAAATTTATTACACCGGAGTTAATTTTGAAAATTTTGTACAAATCACCGATGCGAGTGGGCTGTCGCAATGTTAATTGGAAATTTGGCAACGCACATCGTAAATTAACTGCAAAAACGTGCTAAATAGCAAACTTTCATTTATTGTTTCTCCAAACAACTTACGATTAATGCACCAAAGAGGTTAATAAATAAATAAATAATTAACGTTAGTGCAAAGGTCACCAATGGAAAAAGCACCTTATAAACAATAATTTGTCATGGGCGCCATGAAAAAGTACTTATTCGCCGTTAGATGTAATGTAAAATTTTATAGTTGTTTATTTTATGCGGCGTATGTCGATGAGAGAAGATTTTGATTGGTTACAGCGACGTGCGCATATTTACGGTTGAATTAGAAATTGATGTCGGTTGTAATATTTGTCGTAAAATGGCTCTCGGTATCCATTTATGCAATACGTCTTCGCCCACTGACTAGTCCTAAGAATCAGTTAATGAAAAATGAAACACTTATTTTGATATTAAAATTAATATCGGGATATCATTACGGACAATATAAACAGAATTGGAGAAAATATTTTTGTCGCGTTACAGCTTCCTTCCATGATGAGGTTCGTGCCACTGAAGGGGAGTTGAATAATGTTACTTATGATAAGAAATAAACTTATTACTTCTAGTTTGACGTTATTTAATATTAACTGAATTGTAGGCATAATGATAAATTGCACTCATAACAAGCTTTCATGGTGCGATGGCTTGCATCGTTGACGATGATGGATTTGTAAGCAGGACCGTACAGTTAATATTCGGATTTAGCAAGTACGCGAATAGAGGTTGTTATATGACGTGCTATATTACACCAAATCCATGTGGATTATTAAATCATGCAAGCAATATTGCATGATTTAATAATGACTGCAATGACTCAATTCTGTTCTTATCTATTCTGCGATATTTAGTTCTCATCATTATGATTTATTATCTGCGGTGATTTTGTTCAATAGAAATGTTCCAGTAAATGGGTTATGAATAGGCTCCGAAATTATAAATAATAAGTGTTTTGTATGTAATATTACTATTCGAAAATATGTACAATTTAATCAAGTCCTAACAGTTAATCCCCACATGGAAGAAAAACTAGTTAAAGTTAAACTAAAGATAGATTATTCTGTTGCGAATAATATTCCTAGATGAACTAGACAGGCGTTGCTTCTATATGGATGACGGGTCTGTAAATTGAAAGCTGTCTGTCATGAAGCTAGTTAATACCAGTTTCGACCAGCGAAGCGCAAAGTGTGTGCGGAAGCCTTTTAGAATATTCGCTTTCTTCTTGGAAAAATATTTTATGTGATAATGTAATAATTCACAATCGATGAAGTGGTAAGCTACTGGATACAATATTTTTTTATACATTTTATATATTTTTTAACATCTCTGTTTTAATTTGAATAATTTGGTATATTATTGGTGGACAGTCCCAAAATATACTGAAATTCCGGTACAGCCATTATAAGCTGCGAACATTTTGTAAATTTAACCTGAATATTCATTGTTGCGATTTTTATCACAACCAGATATGTATCACCAGTCTCAATAGTCAACAAATCAAAACAATTAACCTATAAATAGAAACCAATCCACAGCACAAATACTGTTTCTAAATAATTTCTTAGATAAATTTAAAATAATTTTCAATTTTGTTGGAAAATTATGCATCGTATTAAAAATCTTAATAAAAAAATGATCGTTTCCTAAGCTAAGCTAAGCAGAATGGAAAGCTAACATGACGTGGATATATTGCTACATTATAACTCTAATTTCGACGAGAAACCTTTTTACAGATAGACTTCGTCCAACGCCTAGGACCAAAATCCAGACATACATAGCCAGTTCTGTGACAGCAATGCATTGTTACTGAGTTACAGATCGCAATAAAACATCTGGCCTATTGGAATTTTCCATTTTACATAGCATCAACGAACATCGCAACGATACGTATAATTGTTATCTACAAAAACAGCTCCAATATTGCACAAATTGGGAATCGAAATTGAATAGGAGGAAAAATAAATAAAAATATAAGAATTAATATCGATAATTTATGCAGTCCAAGAAGATACCCCGCAAGAAATATATCAACATAATACCCAAAGAATCAAAAACATATGGCAGCAAAAAATATCTAAGAGAGATATTGCAATAAACTCAAACCCCATCAATCAACAACAACATAGAAATAATAATAACAACAATTATGCTTATTGCATATAGTGTATATTATTTTATTATTTAAATTACAATTACAATACATTAACCACATAATCACAATAATTTCAACGCCAGTACTACAAAAAAAAATTATTATACAGAATTAATTAAGAAAGATATGCTGATACATTTCAAATGTGTCTAAGGTATAAACTCTACTGCAATTTACCACAAAAGATTCCACAAACGCTTAGCTTTACAAAAGGGGAAACAAATTAATCCATTAAGTATGAGAAGTTTCATACAGTGCTGTGGTCTGTCCATCCGTTAAAAAATCATTCTCGCCATATCCATGGTTGAAGTTATTTCTAATAAAATGTTGATCATATTTAGGAACATGTAAAGAACAATTATATATTGAAAAAGGTCATCAATATATGTTTAATAAAAAATGGTTTACAACTATCTAGATTGTTCAAATTGAACAGTAACCTAATTAACCTTTTCGTGCACTGCCTTGCCCGAACATATGATATTATAAGAAAGAAGACAATGGTCAACTCTTCAACTTTACTATTACAAATATAAAAACTTTTTAGCTTAACGTACTACAAAACCTGTCCAAATAAGTATCAAGAATTTCGCAGTATTAGACTTATGCAGCAGATTCTTTCTAATAAAATTTAGGCGCTTTTTGTGAACATTCAAGATAACCTTATTACTATAACATGTACAGTTTGTAATTTCTTCATTAATTTGATTTATATACATTTGGAGATGGTCGAATCCTCACCAATAGCCAAGAGTCATAAGCCAAATTTATTAAGTAACCTGATCTAACATAGAGCGCAAGTTAATTAGTATACAATAAGAAAATCAATGAGCCAAGGACCGCAATGTGTTCAACTCGATAACAAAGATTTATGACAAAACGGAGATAGCCTGTCTTCACTATGTTTCCAACGATTTTTGTCATTGATTCTTTTGTCTCTAATTATCGTGTTTAATTTCTGTTGTTCCATAGTTATATCGTTATTGCAGAAAATTTTCATGTCTTAAATGTTGTTTGATGCTTTAAGGCAAGGAAGGAGCATGAAAGAGGCTTTTTGTTCTAAAAGAAACCAAGGCTATGTAAACGAAAATTACCGTGCTTTAACACTTCAATTTGAAATTTTTTTAACATATCATTTTTATGCTATTGTATTTAAAACACTAACCAAAATATGTATTATGCAGTATGGCATATATATTTGTGAATGTTCCGATATAGACATTTTCTTTTTTCGTTAGTTTTACTGAAAAGAAAATTTTAATTGTTCTCAAAAATAACCATTTATTTTGCTATTACTATAAATTTTATACTTTTCCTCTTTATATATACTTTTCCTCTTTATACCTTCATAATAATAAAACTAAAAATTATAATAAAAATCAAACAGAACGAAAACTGGAACTACTAGCTTTTGAGTAAAGTAACAATGTTAGAAAAAAATAAATATAAAATCAATTTCTAGCTTTCCTGACCAAGGCAATTCCATAATTATTAAATTCAACAAACATCTTAGATTATGTGTGTGAATTTCGTGCTTTCAAATTTATGATTCAACGCATTTTTTACAAAAAATCTAATTTCCCGAAATCATCACAAAATTCGGCTGCCTACAAAAGAAGGCCAATGGGATTTTATTTAATCCTGGAATCCACTTAATTAATTGTTAATATTAATTAAGTGAATTCCAGGATTAAATAAAATCCCAGGTCTTTTACAATATATTTATTATATAGAATACACACGATATTTATTGGATAGAAACATTTGCGATGGCCCTAACTGAATGTTTATGTTTATATTATTGTTAAATATCCTAAAAAGTTAATTAGATGCAAATTATTTAATTTTAATTTTAGTATCGTTTTAAACGACTTTACATTACACAATCGTGGTACAAATATATAAGTTAGGCATCACTACTTGTGATGTAATGAAAATAATTTTAAATAATTTTGCAAATTGTGGTTTAAAAAATAAATTTGACATTGTATATTTGCTTCAAGTATTTTTAATTTTAAGGCCTTTAAGCAAAACTTGCATGTCGTTTTACCCCAACTGACATGTACTTGATAATGCAAATATGTGTGCCCCATATCAGTTGTTTGTATTCTCCCTTACATTATTCTTGTGCAGTTTTTTTTCCTCGTCGAACACATTTTATTAAATAATTAATCAAATTTTAATAATAATATCAAAGGCACGCGGCAAGTCATAGCAGAGTGCTGTTACACACTGCTTCAACTAGTTGCCTATGGATATAATCCATAAATTTAAAACTAGCTATTTGAGAAGATCTTCTATTCCGAAGTCCGAAGTCCATGCTGTGCTTCACATAATATATCTGATGCATAAAGGAGCAAGAGCAATATTTTAAAATATGTTAGAAAATATGTTCAGCAATGATATTTGGAGAAGTTACAATGATCTCTAATTTTTGTAATGGGTAGCACACACGCAACCTTTAAGCAGTCCTGTAAATTACCAACCAAAACATACGCATTTAACATATGCGCTAGTGGGGTGGATCTCCTTACAAACACTTCTTATACCTGTATAAGTTGGTGTTTCATGTTGTCGCAGTTACTAATAGGTTTTTCTTGTTTACATTCCTTTATACTTTCAACAGATTCTTATTAATATCGTTCCCTTTCATTTCGGTTTCTTTGTCAATTTCCATTCGTTTTATTTTCATTACCATTCGTTCACTTGCAACAGATTTTTCTGCATTTTTACGTTTGCGTTCTCTCCACTTTGCTTCTTTCTTTTTCGTTCCTTTAACTGTTACTTGTTTGGTTGTCATGCGTTAACACAATTGAAGAAATCAACATGAAAGAAACTAAATTGTAGTCCGGTTAGTCGGACTCCTGATGAGTTGCTACTCGATGCTGAGTAGCTGAGTACTTGATTACTGTACTGTGCTGTACTTGTACTATATTATACTGTACTGACTGTTACGAGATGAAATGCGTCCTTGTATCCCCAATGTGATATCAGTGATGGGATCAGAATGCACATATTGCCTCCACTCTTCGTTCTAGACGGTGATAGTTATTAGCTACATTGATGGTGTTTTTATGCCAAGATACATTTTAATGCAAATCTGACACTACCTTAGCAATTGCAAATTCAAACTTATGAATTACATCTACGAAGGTCGATCCTTGTCCTCTTACCAAAGTAAGAAGTAATAGCTTTATATTTGATGAGTTTTGCGAGGCTCGATGTCTGGTCTTGTACGATGGACAATTTTATGAAATGAGCAGTGAGATGATGTTTGCTTATTATTACTATTATAATTATTTTGTAATTTTAAGTATGATTTCATACTGTGCAAGTCGTTAAATTTTATTAGGAGATGTATGATTTTTCGCGAACCATTTACAAAGATTCGTACTCCTATGGGTCACCTTATGCTGAATTTAGTTTCCTAAATTCAGCTTACAAATGAGGTTAAGGCTAAACGGATGAGTAGTTGCTTATAATTACCAGGCAGTGGCAGGAGTAGTCTGATCCTTTTATGAATCTATAAGAGGGCGCTAAACACGGCAAGTACACTAAGTACGCGTATAATAATAAGCAAAGGCAATGATGTAAAGGTGACTGACGACATTGTCTGTAAATATGAAAATATATCGAATATTCACCCACAAATAAATTAATTATTTCTCAAAATGTTTCTATCACCGTTTATGATAAGATTTATTAAGTTAAATGTAAAGTACACCACGTCAAACATTAATGAAACAAGTCTTCGAGAAACACATGATTATGTCGCTGACGATATATTGTTGCATCTTTATTCGAGGTTCGCTCACAACAAATATCAAAAATCATTATTTTTAAAATAAATTTACATCAATTGGTATTACTGACAACTAACTATTCGACAAAGGAATATTTTAACAATAGAAATCCCCTTTGGGACATCGATGTGCCCGAAGAAGAACCACACGTCTGCAAAAAGAAGTTTTGGATCACTGTACGATATATCGTGTTGCTCTTATGTGAGCTTGCCAACGGCGTTTATGTTTTACTTATACTTTTCGCATCAGGACAGTTAAATGCAGATTTAATTTTTTTAAATTTCTTCCTGGCCATGTTATTTATCACTGCAACGATTTCAGAATGGTGCAAAGAACATCGTTTTGTTGCATATTTAGCCAGTTATACATTGGAAAATCCTTCGGAAAATGGTCGCTTAGTTTTCTGGTTATAATTGTCGCGAAGTATTCTCCAAAAATATTACTGATGCATACAGGATCATCTATTTAATTGCCTTCATTGTTACGAAAGAAACATTTAATGACCATTTATCGCCAATCAAAAGTATGATAAAACCAATATTACCAATGCGTAGCCTAATGCTTCTACAAAATTGGCTAGAAGTGACAAGAAAAGAAATTATTTGCTAATTACCTTGCAACAGTTTTCACGATAAATAGCCAAGAATACAATGATGAAAAAAACAGGCATCTCGCTAATATACCACAAGTTCTCAGAGGAAGTAGAATGAAATTATTCATTTTATTATCAGAAAAGCTTGACATATAGAGGTACTTAGGTAGTTAGATATATCTAGAAAAGGTCCAGTTATACTAAGTTAGATGGGCAAAATATGACACACACAATAGTAAAGTCTATCAAAATATCTTAATCTGATATACGGGCAGAAGAGTGAATTCCTTGACATCAATTTACTTCTCGACTGCACAGCAATCCATCAGAATAATTTACTCATTAATTACATAATTAATCAGTAATGAATTAAATATTCTACTATAATATTTTTAGATTTTTGATTGGTACGAACGAAAATGTATACGTAACTAAATCAGGAGTTTCATAAGAAGCGCCATCACTCTAAGTCTTTAACTATTATATGCTTGATCAACCAGCCAGCGACAACTCTACTATTGGATTCTTCTCCGGCAACACCGTCATTATTGAACGAAAATCAACAAAAGTTTCCATCATCAAGTAACTTAGAAATATCTACTGCCACCAGGTCTCACTTAAGACGTTACGTGGTATTAAAAAATGAAAGGACATGACAAAAATATGCTGGTTAATACTAAAAAACTATTATTATGTATGAATTATTGTTGTACTAGGTAATCTCAAAACTGATGTAGATGTACATAATAGAATTATAGGGACGTACAAGCAAATCAAGTGTAGCTACAATTCAAGGAAATTAATCCAAAACATTAAGCTTTTGAATGCATTTTGGTGTGAGAGAACGTATACAATATATATGAAGTCTTGACTGTATCCTTTATCAGAGGTATAATTATTAAAACACGTATACAACACCCCGTTAGAGTGGCAAATTATTCCAATCCACTAATATCCCAAAGTGCCCTTGGTCAGCGGACTTAATTGAAAACTGATGTCCCGACAGCGATATCTGATAGCCACGTTAACAAATATTTTTCAAAAGGTGTTCTCCAATAAGTGGTACATTTTTCGAAACGTTTCAAATTATTCGTAAAGATCATTAAATTTAATTGTACCACTTTTTGCTGACTCGTATTGTTTCAAAAATATGGGAAAGTGACAGAGTCCTAAGAAAAGTAGTTTAAACACATATTTTCTACGTGAGCGAAATTAGCATTTTAATTAACTCCGGCCGGTGGTGTTCAAATAAGCACACTAGAAGCACGCTCACCACCACAATAAAGATTCCTAACAGATAACCCGCAATAAATTGCAAATAACTTCATAATAATATTTACACGCATCTGTCACGTGTAAATTAATTGCGTATACAATTACTCTTGACAATAGATGTATATCACCGTCACCTTCATTCCCCGTAATTTCCAACGTGTATTTTGCAATTCATCAATTTACGTCGGTAATCACAATTTCTTTACTGTACGGCTTGACGGAGATTCCAACGATGCGACGACGCAAGAGGACAATATTGTCGAGGCGCACAGCGCACAGTTTTACGACCCTGTTTGAGGATAAGGGTCACGTAGACGTGTTGTAATTTGGGGTATTTAAGATTGTGTTCAGGTTTATTCTGAGATAATTTAAAATTAAATCGAAAGGATTCGACATAATTTCACTACTTAATTCAATGTATTCGTTTTACGTCCTACAAAGCTTATTTCCACTGCATACATTTTGAATTAACCGTCGGGTTTTTTCGACACAGTTCCATGTGGGTGTATATTGCGTTTGTTGCTGTTGGCGAAGCTGATTGATATTTATAAAGGTAGAATTAGCACTAAAGGATGTAAGATAATCCGTTGATTTAAATTAACCATACTGAAGTATGCGGGATGTTGAATATTGTAACGAAATAAATAATGTGGTGCTTGATATTTTATTCCGTTTATGACATTTTAAGAGGTAAATATTTAATAAATGAAGAAGTCCCAAATCTCACAATATAGTCATTGTCAATAAATAACGTGGGTCATTTATATGGCTAAAGTTCTCTATGATATACACAAGTGTTCATAACATTAGTAGTGGAACAGAACTATTATTGTCGGCTATTCTGTCGTAAAAAATACAACAACTTGCGACAGATGGACTATTATCGAAATCAAAAATTAATAATCTTGCGGTCAAAGGCGAATTAAGAACAGGACGAAGAAAAATATTACTCTGCAAGTATAAAAGTTCAATGTTATAACAACCGAACATAACATCGCACTCATCAGTTGTTCTTTAGCGGCATTTTGCATTGCTTGTTAGATTTCGGGTAAAATATTAAAATTTCGTTGTTTCTAATAAAATGATAACACAAACCACATCAAGATTTACAGAACAGAGCAATAAGAAAGAGGTTTGTTGAAAAATAGGAACAAGCCAAATGGCAAGATAAGTAATTTTATGTAAAAAACAGAAAATACTATATATGCATGTTCAGAAAAGCTGTAGGGAGAGGAAGACAACTTTTATGCAAAATAAATTACACCAATTAGAAGAGAAGTTTAGAAGTTTCTACGGCGATATAAAAAATGAAGGAACGGATTATAAGAACAAAACGGTATTTTTTGAAGACGAAGAAGAAAATTTGCTTGGAGAACAAGAAAAGAATTGAATAATATAGAAGACATGCAAGAAAAGAAGTAAGCGAAGTCAGAAGTGAAGCAAATAGTAAGGAAAATGAAGGATAATAAAAGTCCCACGGAAATGGGACAACAGCAGCACTGATAAAGTATGGAGGCGATGGGTTAGATATAATTAGGTACCATATGGTAGAAAAAATGGGAGAGGAAAGAAATGTCACAAAATGGAAGGAAGCAATACTGTTCCCACTGTACAAGTATGGAAACAAAGCACAATGTTCCAATTAATGATATATAGCACTGCTAGATGTAATTTATAAAGTATTGGGTTCATGTATAAAGGAAAGCCTGTAAAAATACATGGAAAGTACAGCAAGAGACTATCAGGCAGGATTTCGAAAAACAGATCGGTAATAGACCAGTTAAGCAGGCGAATGGCACGATAAGTAAAACCCAATTATATCAGATCACAAGAGTGGTGAATTAATAGATCTGCAGAAGATGGTATTATGTGACACATGAGCAGGGTGAAGGTAATGGAGGCAATAACAAGGAAATTCTGAATTGAGAAATGGCTTACGCAAGGTGACCCTTTTGTCAACAATACTCTTTAATCCGGTGCTGAAACATGTGATAAAGGAAATTGGGTTAAGCACCACGTGAACCATATGTTACAAAAGCAGCTAATGGCTGGCATATGTTGATGACGTAGTGCTAAGAGCAAAGACATGGCAGAGTTTATAACATATATTATTAAAATTAGAGAAACCTGCACAAAATGGTACAGAAAATTAACAAAGATAAGACAAAACCCACGATATTGGTACAAAACACTAGAGAAGAAGGAATGTGTTTTATAGTACGAACAGAAGAAGGAGGAATTTACAACTTCGAAAATTAGACAGTTTTAATTACTTAGGAGCAGGAGCAATGTAGGAGATACAGAAGAAATAAAAGTGAGGATAAACACAGCAAACCACATTGTTAAGGCGGGAAACCAGTTTAGGAGGCCGAAATTTTGGGTGATTTTTTAACAGGGAAGGAATAATCAGAACTTGTTCAAACTTGGGGGATATTTTATGTTTTGAAGAACATTTTGCATTTTTTCAAATCATTTCCGCCGGAAATAGTGGAGTTAGATGCTGTTGTCCATGGTCGATCGCCATCCGAGTTTCTTGCTGGTGGGCATTCCTGAAGTCACATTTTTTTATCTGTAATCATTACAATTTTTTTTCCTAATCATGAACATAAATATGATCAAAAAAGTTGAAAATTGCATGTTTTTGAGGTGTTTGAGCACAATGTCATTCATGTTTTTATACCACGTTTTGTCATATTTTTTGCATTAAAAAAAATATTTTTAATTATATCATCCCAGAGTTAGGTTCATATAGATTGTAATTAAATAAAGAATATTCACACAAATTGTCAGAACGATTGGTCAATAACTTTTTGAGCTACAATGCCCACCGGTTGAAAAAAGTAGTTTCGAGAAAAACGCGTTTGAAAACAAATGTAGCGAAAATGAGAAATTCAAGCCAGTAATTAATTATATAAACTGATCGCCTATTAATCAGCTATTCAAGAACCATATAGCAACCCTCTTCTTGTCTTCCCGGCAAAATAGAAGCTCTGCGCGCCAACTATGATTCTTAATTCATCTTTCAGCATTAGAAGGGCTGAATTTCCTTCATTAAATAACGCAGTAGCCAAGAATACTGCAATCTCGACTATTTTCAGGCCAGCATGTAGGTGCTTTGGAGCCAATCGCCAAACGGTCGAATTGAAGCTTTCATTGTGTGTATGCATTATGGCCTTCTTCATGTCTACGATGCTGTTTACATTTCTTCGAAACGCTGAGCTTTTTCACCAAAGCCTCTGTCAACTTTCCTTTTCCGCCCAGTTTTATTAGCTTTTCTGACGTTTCGGAGCCGAGTTCCCATCCTTTTTTGAATATGGCCTATGCATTTTTTTGACAATTGCCAGCTCATCTCTGTAGGGATTTAAATTGCTGTGAATGTTTTCTAATCTCCGTCACCGATATAATTGGCGTATTTTACACCATATAGTTCCTCCGATCTCAAGAACATCATTTTCATTGATTCCATGCTTCCTGCGGGGCCTTCTTGTGTTTTGATAATTTTTCGTATATTTTGAAGATTCATGCATGGACATTTGGTCCTTACATTCATTGTTCACGGTAACTTTACCTATACATACCAAAACAAGGATATTTTTAAGCGGCGACATGTATCGCTGAAATTGTTATCTTCGTCGACTTGAAATCTATTTGGTTTTTGAGTACCGTGCTTCAATATCAATATCACTTACATAATCCTTAGCTTTGCTTAATTGCTCTCTAGAAGCGTGTTTTGTAAGTAATTTTTATGAATTATTTTTGCGAAAACTATCAAACTTAGAGTGTCGGGATTTTTCACTCAAAGTAAGGCATATTTAAACTAACAATACATTTTTTTTATGAAATTTATACAAGTTATAGCGCTGTTATGTAGGTCGCGGAGTGAGACGCTCGCCCAGTCAGGCGCTCGGCTTGCGGCGGAGCTAATCGTCTGAAACAAAAAAAAAACTTTTTTTTTCTAATCTATATAGGAGTGGTTATCGTTCGAACTAGAATTAAGCAAGTACAAGTATTTGTATCGAAATGGCAACTGTTCAAAAATCAAAGTTCAATTTTTCCGAAAAATGTTCAACCACAACATCAGATTGGGACTGAAATATTCAACCTAACAAAATAATCCTAGTTCCAACGATAAGGTTCGTACAATACGTGCACCAAACCGCAAGTCAATCGGTTTAATAGTTTATGAGAAAAAATGATTTGAGTAACTTACCCTTAATCAACTTTACCGGGGCCATAGAGACACCTTCTTCAGCTTCAAAAATATAATTTTGAGCCGCACTCGCTGCTCTTCTGGTGGTCCGTGCCCCTTTAGATGCCGTAGACGCCCGTCTGTCTCTGTTCTCTGCGTATTGTTTTGCGTTAGGGCCGATTTTGATTCCTGATACACCCATGATTTTTGGTATTGGCCTGAATCCTTCGTTGAAAATGAGGACAGCTACGATGCCAATGCCAAAGTGCAAATGTTTTAGGGCAAACATCCATATGGTCAAATTCAAGCTTTTTGTTGTTCTGTGTGAAAGCTCCGAGACATCGCTCCATTAAATAATTCGATGTTAAGTCCTCATAAATGGGTCTAATGACTTCCAAGCATCATATTACGAAACAGTCCAACGTTCCTGCAGCTTCTTCTCGACGCCATGTGCACCAGCTGTCTGGGCCTTCAGGGCAGCCTTCATGATGTGTATCACTATCGGTCGATCGTTTGTGCTCAAGTGTGGATTTGCATTTCTGTGCATTGCCAAGCCATTATACGTAGTGAGATCGTTGATGACTTTATCTGTCAATTTTGCAGATCTTTACCCACCCATGCCCTTGTTCTTTTTCTTCGCAATACGCAATCTCGTCCACATGCGTTGTTCCATAGCATCTACAAGAGCTTTGTAGGTTTTACTATCCCCATCTCCTACATTTTCTACATCTTCTATATTTCATTTGGAATTTTTCGACTAATCGCTCGAATATTTCTTTCACCGCATCCACTTCCATCTCACCAGCAGAACCGCTATGATATATCGTGCATACATCATCACTCTTCCAAGTTTCATTTTCCACTGTGTCAGACTTAATTTTCCAAAAATTGCACGATTGGCACAAACTTGACTTCGTAACTGTGTCAATGACGTTATTGGAGCAAATTCCGATGAGCGTGCTGATGACAAACAACGAAGAGAAGAGTCTTTTGTTCCGTTTCGTCGACGGACACTATCAACGACGGATGATTACCGTATTTTGTTCCTTCTCTTCCTCGGCTGCTCTTTTCGTTACGGTGTGATAGACTACTTGACTCGTGTTATAAGATATTTTCCAGGCTTGTCTAATATGTCTTTCGACAAAGTCCTTGACAAATATCCATTATGCCCCAAAATAGAGCGATTCCTTTGAAACCTTTTTCGCTGACGTACTAGTATGCTCAGTATCATTTTCGAAACTGTTGATTTCCTTTAAATGATCTTTTTTTTAGTCCACCTCCCTTGTTTTTCGGTCCATTTTTGAAATGCACACGTCTATGCCATTCAGACCTCAACAGTATACTGAGAACTGAGGAGCTCCGTGCTAATCACAGTACGCCTAAATTAGCATTCGCGATTGAAATGAGTCTTCGTTCGGCAGTAGCCACTGAAGCTGCCAAGGTTGTGAATGACATTACAAGAAATTCCCCAAGGCTAGCTTCGAAATACCGGACAGCTTTAAAATTGGCCGCGAAACCACCACCAACCGAAGTATCCGGAATTTGCACTTGCTTTATTAATTGATTCGAAATTATCAAAAAATTCGTATCAAAAAATAAGGAATCTACAGGGATCATTTTTTTACCTTCCTACGAACATGTTTTAGCGGCCACAACTCGGTATGCGCAAAATATCACAGAGACCGAAATTTAACATTTAGACCATATGTCTATGAGAATTTTGAAAGTCCAGAATGACGTTATTAAAAATTTATCACCAGCAATCGTGAGTAAACAAAAATTCATTCTGAAGTACGGGTGCGATGGTAGCTCAGGGCAAAGTGAGTACAAGCAAACATTTTCCGACTCTGAAATTTCAGACGCGAGCATTTTTTAACTTTGATTGTCGCGTTGCAACTTACACCCACAAACACTTCTAGAAGTAACGATGTAGTGGAAAAACCCAAGACCTTCCTCTCTGCGTTACTGTAGACCAATAAGACTACAACTTCTCCGAGAGGCTACAGAATCGACTTGTGCTGAAGAAAAACACATTACAAACCAGATTCGATCGCCTACTCCATATGAAAGCGTTGTTGTTGGGAAGATAATTGAAATATATTATGAATTAATACTGAAGATGGTAGATGGAAAAGTTATCGGGTACTAAATCTATTTTGCGATGTCACCTATGCAAAGAAACGTCCAAAAATTTCAACAATATCGATGAAATCGCTGAAAAAGAAGTGGACGTTTCTGAACTGCGTTTTGGAACCTCTTCTCTACATGCAGGGATAAGATTTTTCGATTTTTTTATACACGTAGGATACAAACTTGGAATACAAGAGTGGCAGGCACGTTCTGAGGAAAAAAACGATATAACGAAAGACCGCAAGACAGCGATTCAGAAAGGCTTTAAGGAGATTTTGGGGTTAAAAATTTTCCAAAACAAGCTCGAATGATGGCAACACTGCCAGGCTATTTTTTGCAGATAGTTTGAAATCTGCATAAAGCACCTTGGCGTCGATGAAGAGCAATAGCACGTTATATCACAGGTGATGGCTAGTGGATTCCAGGCCAACGTTTAAAAGTTTAAAGAGTATGCCATGAACGTTGCAAAGCGAGTCGTAGAACTGTATCCGTGGTATAGCATGCTTAGACCTGTACATAAAACACTGACAATTGGTCAGTTATCTGAAGATGCTCAAGAGTCAAGAAAAAAGACATCAAAGCATTCCGCAAAAGGTTCGCTAGAAAATGTTGTAGGGAACAGAATTTGCGAGATGTGTTTCAACGACTCCTTGCATCTTCGGATCAACTGATTACATCCAGTTAAGGAAAAATAAAACTTTATCGGGAGAAGTCATTCAACTTTTATTGCCTTCGACAGCTCCTGCAAATATAAGTTCTTCTAAATGTTTTTTTCAATCAGACTCTGACACAGATTCGGACTAATTTGTATAGCTAATTGTGCCCATTAAACGCTGGACATGAATATTTCCAATTTTCGTCGAATGGACGAATGTTTTTTTATTTCAGAAGCCTGATTCTGATATCAGATTTGAGATCAGCATCCTGAAATTCATATTATACAAATTTCCATTCCAATCTGTCATTTGTTCTCACTTTCGGTCACTTGTTATTCGTCATATTAAAAATTGGAATTCTGACCTCAAATTTGAAATCAGCGACTCAAAAAATCATATTATACGGATTTTTGTTTCAATCCATTAATTGTTCTTCGTTGCGGTCATTTTTAATCGGTCATTCTAAAAATGGGAATTTCGATCACATATTTGAAATCACCGACTTCGAAAACCAAATTATAAAAATGTTACGAATCTCTATGAATCTCTCACGGAATTAATTTTCTTGGTTTTATTAATTTCAGTTGTCAATAACTTTTACACTTTTAAGAAGTTGTATTTAATACAAATTCATAGTCACATATATATTTGTTTTTAGCAAGGGTTATATCTACAATAAAAGTAAACTGGATTTGTTTCTTTTTATCCACATAACTGGTTATTTATTTCGTAACAAAAACTAATGTATTAGTGAAAGTACCTAATTATATTTGATTTATCTTATTTTTACTGTTTTATCGTTCGATCTTTGTTATATTCTCCTCCATTGGTAGTCTTTCATTTTTATGGTTGATTTATTATTTATTTTACCAAAACATCAGTTTTGCAATCTTATATGAATAATATACGTTCCGGAATACACATACATTTAAATATTCTCTCGATAAATTCCTTCCAGCGATCGAAAGTAGTACGTCTCGTAAATTGATTTCACACATTAAATCGAAACCGAATATATTGTGGACGAGATGACTAGGAGATATTTCTCGACGTTCGTTATATTGATCCGGGGATGCAAGGAAAGCTTGATTTATCAGCAACATGAATCGAATCGTCTTGGTGTATTTGTAATTCGAAGCAGGGCATTTAATATCTCTGGCTGGGGAGACCCTCCCATACGTGTGCAGCGTAGAGAGAAATTGCCTATTGAATCAACGGTTCACTAACTGTCAAAATGATCCCGTAGGATTACTTACATTTGTTATGTTTGTACACGGCACGGATGTCGTTTCTTTGCATTTACGAACGGTACGTTCTCATTTTAAAATTTCACGGTCGATTTGGACAGGGATATTCAATGGCCTATTCACCGTTACGTGGTTTTTCTTCTCGGAGTCTAATCTAAAAGGGAAATGGATTTATGTATACGTCTAATGCCGATGTCGATAGATACTGCAGTAAAATGTTGAGTAGATTGATTGAATCGGATTGATACTGTAAAATTGTTCGGTTATACGGATCAAGGTATGACAGTTTAAAAGTATCCGTGATGTATTAACGTTATTTATTTGTTGCATTACTAAGTAATTAATACAGAAATGACGACTTAATTTTCATATTGTATGTAATTTGTATATACCTTGTCACTAACCAGTCAGCTTTACAGCTTCGTGGGCAATAACTATTTATAATTTTATGAATGATTGTGCTATTCATTAAGATCTGTGGACTAAGCTAGAACATTCCAACGATATAAAAACGCCATTAAACTAAATGAGCTTAAAAAACTTCGGCGATAATGCCATTAATAATTGATGCAATTTTGGAAAATTGCCCAACTAAACGTAATTACCATAGTCATTAAGTGAATGCTCTGCTACCTAATATTTATTGCCTTTTACTCTTTAAAATAAAGGAACTTTTTTAATGAACGAGCTAACTATGCAACAACTTTTAATAGCAGATCGTTGTCTTTGCGATTATATAAAATTTTGCACCTAAATCGTTCCGTAATTACCTATTTTACTCTCAAAGGTGCAGAAAATATAACACCAGTGACAATAAACAACCAGACGTGATAAGCAAATGTTCACGAACGACTAATAATAGCAAAATATGGTTTGAATTTGACGTGTCCATCGTTATTATTGTCAATAGCGGAGCGCAGTTCTTCCGTTAATTATGGGTGGCAGTTGCAAATCGAAATACACAAGTATACATTAAAAGGTTCAAACTAAAATAGATAGGATTGCATCTGTCGATAATGTTAATTCACTATGCGAGAAATAATGTTGTTTATTTAAATCGTACTAATGCTAACGGCCATTTTTTAACATAATTTACACGTTTTTCAATTAACTTGCATAAAAGCTTAATTTATATATCGTTTCTATGATCCAAATGTGTTCTAAAACAGCACGTAATACGTTGCTCTATGGCCGTTTATGATTTTCTAATTAAATCTGTTTAAATTTGTAGCAAATTTTTACTTAAAACAGTGAAATTATAATATTTTGTAAATAGGTACGTTCCTCGTTATGTATTTTGATAATTTAAATAATTATCAATTTTTATTTTTTGTGATATTTAATTATATAGTACATTCATGTTCCTTATCAGGGCAAATTATCGGAAAACTTTAACTTCAGTCAAGCTGAGTTGCAAGATTATTAATGTAGAATATATTCTTAGTTTTTTCATCCTATGAAAGGAGATCTCCGAGGGGGTTCTTTCTAGACATTTTTCATAAACGTCGTAATAAATTCACGTAGCTTACATCATAGAGAAATAAATATATTTACAAATTTAGTTTTTCGTTGTTATCGAATGAAATCATACTTTTAATTGCGTCATAAAACACATATAAAAATTTGATGGACAGGTTCAATCATGCGGTTTTGATAAATGACTCTTAATCAACACATTTATTAAACAAACTAGTCATGAAACGTTACGGTATAAATTAATTACGCACATTCAAATGAAGCGTACTACATGACACACATTAAAATGTAACGATGATCGCGCACAAAATCCACCCTAAACGTTTGGAAGCACAATAAGCAAACGCACGGAATCTGAAGTATTAATTCTCTCTAACGGCGAGGGAGTTTTCGATATAAACGAGAAGAGGGATTGATTTATTATTGGAAACCGTCTCCTCATCATTTCCGATTTATGATAGAGCGTACCTGAGAAATGTAAAGATAATTAAGATTAATGTGTATTTTAAATATCGACGTTTCGTTGGCCGCGTTGCACGTAAGAAATTTCAGTTTCAAACACACGGTGAAAATAAAAGAACTGACAATTACGTACATCCTGTGTGGCATAGGTAATAATTTGTTTAAGAGAGCAGTATTTGTCTTGTTGTAAGAAACGCCGTTTAGTAACCGGGGTGTGGTTAATATCGGATATGCCTCATATGTAACGGTTTGAACTATCAGATATTTTATCGTAGATTAGTTTCGATCGTTAATCATGTTATTTCTTACAGAACATCTACGACAACTAATTCCTTAATTAATTAAATATGATCAATAACAGTTTGAATTATGCGTGCACTGCAAACTAGGTAGGATTAAATACACATCGGTACACATGTTATAAATTAGGAGTTTGTTACGTGCGTTTTCACCGAGATTAATAATTACGCAAACATGTCTGGTTTAATCCTAGTTAACTATTTTATGAAATTTATAAATTATATCCAATCGTACGATTTCATGAAATATTCACAAATTTCTCCATTGGCAAAAATATTACACAAAATTTAAATGAGTTCTATAATTAACTCAAATAACTAACAAAAATTGTTACATAAAATATGACTACAATATGTTAAATTATTAACCAAACCTGTTTACGAAATAGAAGTAAATTAGAAATTAAATGTTCAAAACGACAAAAACATTAACAATTATTAAGTAAACTCCCTACTACCTGATTTTAGTTTAAACAAAACGATAATAACGGAAGAAAATTTTAAAACGAATAAAATAATTACGTAGGAAACGTTATATTAAACACAACACACAACGCACATTAATTGAATGAATTAAAAATAAAAAACAATCCCTCTCAATTATGAGTCCGGAAACGGACTGGCGAAAAATTTGCCGAAATTACACATGTTGTGAATTATTTTAAATCGACAGAATCCTAATTAAATTATATTTTATTAGAGCTGCGCGACGTCAAAATTAGCAAAGTAGATTTATTGCAACGAAAAATTTCCATCGATGACTTCTCAAAGTGACACCAAATAATGTTGGGAGGGGAAAAACCATTAGTCGATAAATACTTCACTTAACTATAACAGAACAATGTTTTTTTTTCGTCTTTTGCTGATTTGACATCCATATGTCGTGCCAAAGCATAACTATTAGCTAGGCTAGAGTTAGACATTTTCGAACTGGATTTTTAGAAAACTAATGGAACGTCTCTGCATGTCAGGTTTATTCACATTGCTTGCAATGGTAACTGGGTAAATCTAATAAAAACAATGATTTAATATACACACTGAAATATAAATCAGTAAAGGTTGGGCACCCTCCTACACATTGCCACACATATGCCATGAATTCGTAATTCTGTACCGAAAAAGCATTTGAAATGTGTACGATTCGTAGGTAAATATTAGGACATGATCAACGTTCTACTTAAATTCCTTTAGAGAGTTTTCATTTGAGATTAAATGCTTTGGGGTTGATGATACATTTTGAGTCAGAGAGCTTATTTCGTTATTTTTTATCGAATATTAACGTCTAGTATTAGTTGTAGTAGGAAAGGAGAGTAAGTTACTTGCTGCGGGTGCCTTGAAATAAAAAAATATGAATACGAAGTACAAATAACCAAAGTGGGAACGGTTTGACAGGTAACAAATAATCAGGAAATAAGTAAAATAATTACATATATCTTGCTTCAAAATGCTCCTTTTTGGTTGGATACCTCGCCGCCACCTACACATTGGTGTAGTATAAGTAATTCTGATATCTCAACTTAACAGTTTTCTATTATTTACTATTATTATTATATACTATTAAATTAAGAGAAAATATATAGCGAAGAATGCAGTACGGATGATGGAAATAAAAAGAAAAGGAATAGAGAGGAAGGCAAAGCTGCGTTTATAAAAAAATAGCACTAACCAAACTATATAAAATACTACATTCGGTGATTAGTTAGGAGAACGAAAAATTAAAACAAAGGAAGAAATTAAGTGGGATTGAAAAGTCAACTTAAGAGTGAAAAGGTTAGAGAAAAGAACAAGAACTTACAATATAGTGATAACTGGGATAAATATAGACACAAATGAATATGCTAACCAAAAAATTTCATAGTAAATGAAATCAAAGTAAAATTGACGTTAAAACTCCTTACAAATTAACCGAATAGCCTAGTGGAATTGAAAACTAAAGAAAACAGTATAAAAATTACCCAGAACAAGAAAGTGTAAAAAGAAAAAGGAAAACGAAAGGAATATATATTAATGA
The DNA here is from genome assembly GCA_959613385.1 of Geotrupes spiniger. Lineage (NCBI taxonomy): Eukaryota > Metazoa > Arthropoda > Insecta > Coleoptera > Geotrupidae > Geotrupes > Geotrupes spiniger. The sequence goes on from OY390739.1 coordinate 9,584,656, forward strand.
TGATTTAATACCAGAAGAAATGAAAACGGCCAAAGAAATGCGAGAGATACTGGAATAATACAAGAGACAAAAAACTAAACAAAAATTACAGGAAAATGTACGATGGCAGGAGAGGGCAAGGAAAATGGAATAAAAAATACTAAAAACGTAGGAAATGAAAAAGATGAAAGGGGGTATAATAAGAAGAAAGACATGCAAGTAAAGCGTGAAAAATTAGGAAAGTGGAGCTTAAATCGAAAAGAAATTGAGATAATTAATGAAGACGAAATTAGAGATACTGGCGGAAACAAATAAATAAAAAGGGTAATGGCACTGGAAAATGAAATTTACTAATATTTAGAGTGGGCGAAAAATAGAGAGCTAGTGCTGGGATGGGATGTATTGTATTGGGGGAAAGAGAAAAGAAACAACAACGGAATTTTGTCTAGCACATGATCTAATATATATTATTATAGCAAACACGATTTACAAACACAAAGATATACACACATACACGAGAGAGGAGATGAGTGGTCAATTATAGAGATTATTAAGATTAAGAGCACTAATAGCAGTAAAGATCGTAGAAATTAAAGGATAAGATGGCAGCTAACAGATACGAAGAAATAGTACATGAACAAATATAAACCCTGAATTAAAAAACTGAAGAGCTAGGAATTGAAACGTTGTGGGATGTATTCGGGAAAATTATTATCGAATCATCGGGGAAAGAATGCTGGCCAAATAGACAAATTGAGCATAAAAGACAAACAACATGGGTTCAGCAGACACGAAGCAGCAAGGGAAACCTAATGAAGAAGACGATTTGAAGCTATAAGAACGTGATAACAGAATCAAAACAAAAAAAATGGAAAGATTTCTGTGAAAAGGTGGAGAGAAATAGTAAAAGCAACCGGACACTGTTTAACAGCGTCATGACAAACTTAAATGGCTATATAAAAGGAGACAAACTAACGGAAGAAAGAGAAGTAATGGAGAAGTGGAAAATTAATGAACGAGAACTGAAGGACGAGAGAGGGAAGAGGAAGTCGTAGACCAAGAGTAACAATTGGGAGGAATTGTAGAAGAAAATAACGAAAACGTAGTACAAGATCGAAAAATGGAAAAGCACTAAAGCTGATCAGATTACATACGACATTTTTAGAAATGGGATATAGAGGAAGGTACTTGCTACTACAAATTTGCAATAAAATGTCAACTGAGGAAGAAATGCCAAAACAATGGGAAATAAGACTAGTAGTGCCAATACACAAAAAGGTGATCACAAGGACTGCAATAATTAAAGGGAAATAACATGAATGAACACAATAATGAAGATAATGAAAGAAGGTCTAGAAGAAGTGCGCAGTGGTTTGAGAATAAGTAGTAGCACACAAGACCATATATTCGCGTTAAAAGAAATAATAATTACATCACTGGAAACGTCAAAAACAGCATATTACCCTTTCTAGGTTAGAGAAAACATTTGACAGAGTACCATGAACGAAAATATGGTAAAGTCTGGAGAAAAGGAACGTAAATACAAAATAAACAAGAGTAATAAAATGCATGCGCAAAGAAACCAGAAATTATGTTATCGTGTAAAAACTGTAAATCCGAAATATTCGTAACCAAATAGGGGGGAAGTTAAACTCCACTTCTGTTTATAACCTTCATGGATGAAGGAATTAAAAGCATGAAATCGAAAGGGAAACCTCTGTATATAGAATATAGAAAACTTGAGAAGGATGGGATCACAATATATGCATTTGTAGATGATAACCATTGTAGCAAGGAATGAAACAAATCTGAGTTATAACTTGAGAGGGAATGAAGTGCTAAAACATAAAGGGATGAAAATGAACAAGGGTAAAAATTGTGTTAGTACCAGAAGAAATGAAAGGAACTCAAATAAAATTACGATGAAATGACGAGCAAGTCAACAATTATTATCATCTAGAAACGCTGCTGGATGAAAAATGTAGAGTTTAATAATACAGACTAGAAAATTCTGCAACAAATAAGGCATTTTTTAATAAAAAGGAAATATAAATAACAAAATCTTACGGGTGTGAAAATTGGGTGATAACATCAAAGGAAAAAGGCAAAATTAAAGCAGCAGAAATGAAATATTTGAAGGAGTAACCAGAAGAGACAGAATTCGAAGCGAACAAATTAGGCAATAGCTTGACTTGGAATCAATATAGGTGTATATAGAAAATCGAGATTGTATGGGGACACTTGCAAAAGACGAGTAACAAAATACCGACAGATTTGGGAAGCAAAACCTGCAGGAAAAAGGAAGCGTGGACGACCAAATGAGACTTCGGCTAATACAATAGGACGAATTTTAAAGAGGAGGATTAACATGGACAGAGGCAACAGAATTGAGATAAATGGGAGATTTTTATTCAGAGTTGTTAACACCCTACACCTTCGGGTGCAGGGTTTTGATTATACATATATACAATTTTCTATTCAAGTCTCATTCATTTTATGAATAAATCTTCAACTGAACCTTATCGGTAAGGCGGCGGTGTGAACATTTTTCGCGTGAAAAATTATGTACGGTGTAAAATGTGTGGTTTGCTATACAATCGAAAAAATATTATACGCCACAAGTATGTATGAAATTTATATTTATTCTGAATTGAGGGCAGTTTCGGATACGCACAAAAATGTTCTTGGCTTTGCTTCCTAGCATACGCAAATTCATCACAGTTCACCAAAATTTCTGAAATTTTCAACGATCGTCATCTTTAAGTTATTAAAATAATTATGTGCCTCAAGCCCTACTAATTGATTTAAATTATAAATAACTCGCTAACTAGAACATTTTTGACAACATTTCTAATAATTGAAACAGCCGGTTTTATGCCATTGCAGTTTAATATTTAACATTATCTTTGTTTCGTAATAATTAATAACCACTCTCTTACCCTTTTATACTATTTGAAGGATCTGACGTATAAATAATTACACCTTACCGATTTAAGCGGTCTAAATTACAAACAAATCAAACGCTATATATATTAACCATAAATTCATCAGTAATTAACAACAAATATAATGCTATACATTTCCGTGGTCAACTGACCCGCACTAGATATTAAGTTGGACTCGGACGGAGAGCATGACCACAAAGATTCCAAAAAGTTTAAATAACGCCGATAAAATGCGTTACAACTTTAGTACTTTTGAAAATTTGGATCGGTGCTAAATGCTACAACATAATTGTCACTCTTGATATTGAGCGAAATTTAACAAATTTCATTTCAGCGCTTTGCGAAAAAAGTTATCATATATTATAACAATTATGAAGACAATGTTTTATACCTGAAGATATTTGCAACCCCTCAATTTAGTATAAATATAAGTTTTACGCACTTTTTCTTTTATATTAGTATTTATGGTACGTTGTTACTTTTCTATTATCTGCCATACATATTGAATTAAATAATTAAATAAGTTGTACGTATCTACATCTTACTTTTAATAAATTTCTTCCCGACGGCGACGTACACATTATTCGGTTTCAGCTGCGCAATCGCATATACGTAGTGGGTTTTTTGGCGCCTCCTAAATTAACGGTTTTCATTTAAGGACAATTGACAACCCCCCTCTTATTTATGTACTTATAAATCAAATACATTTCTTAGTCAGTCTTCAGACAAACTGTCAGCCATTATCGAAAATGTAATTAAAACTAAATGGAATTACCTGGTACCTGATGAATTAACTCATTGTGCTTCGGTATGTTAAATAGGTGAGAACCTAGTTCTTTGCCCGGATTTAAATTTCTCGATCTTTGCACGAAATTATTATCGTCGTCATGTACTTAACATTGTATAATATGATTGCTACTAACAAACATTTTCATATATTTTATAGTTGATAGTCTGCGACGATAGTAGTCGACTGGGACGACCTTTATCAGGGCGTTGAGGTAAAATGCTCTTTGTCGGTCGATTTAACGCTAAGTTTGATGCAGGCAGATATTCATTATAGGTCACTGCTTAAAACCCTGGGTAAAAGCAATCTCAAAACTTTTAAACATCTGGGATGATATTCTTGCCTACAGATTCCAGACTGTTAGAGTTTGGGATGTCTAAACGAGAAAACCCAAATGAATGCAAGACAAAGTCCTACTTATAATGACCACCCCGCCACTCACCATTACTATACAGTATGTCCCCGGATTGAGTTTACAATAGGTATGATTGACCAAAATTTTCGAATTGGAATTTCTTGTTTTGGGATTCCGCCCTGCTTAGTCTGAAACTTATTTTTAGTATATTTCGGATTTTTTAAAATCAAGTATGCCATTACAGTTAGGCAAGCACTATTTTAGTTCTAGGTAAACTACCGTTTCCGTTCACTGTACGCCAAAGTCCAGTATTGGTCAGTATTGCAATTGAAACAGCAATGATAACATGAAGTGGCTTAATAATTACAAAAAACAAAAACCATCGATTACATGTCAAGTACTTATTGTAGTATGACATGGGTCGTTATCTTTCATATCGTTAAAGTAATATCACAAAACTGATTTTCATTGCGAAGTAATGACAATCTTTTTACAATTAAATGCTAACGTTAGAACAGAAAATACATTTAATACAGTGTTAGGGACGTAAAAAAAGTTACTGTTAGTTAAGGAACTGCGACGACGGATTGAATTTTGCAGCGACGAAGGTGGAGGGTTAATAGAATAACTTAATAGTTGTTTTTTGTTTTAATAATCTAAATAAAAATTTGTTAAAGTTTTTTCTGAAAATTTGCCTAACGCCATAACTTTACATTCTGAGCAACTTCTCTTAGTAACACTTTGACGTACTATGATCGGAAAAGTTAAAATAATGTTTGCAAAACTGTAAAGGCCTACTTGATTTAAAACAATCGAAAGTAAACTAAAAATAAGTTTCAGACCAAGCAGGGCGGAACCCCAAAATATGAAATTCCAATTTGAAAATTTTTGGTCAATCATATCCATTATAAACTCAATCTGGGGACTTACGGTATAACCAAAAGGGATTCAAAAATATTTTTAAAAAGGCTGTCTTTGAGCACTGGTTGCACTAGTTTGAGAACTAAAAATTGTGGCAATGACGACGAAACAGTCATCGTAAACAAATTTAATAAAGCAGAAAACGAATTAAAATAAGTTCAAAAAGGCTCCAAGTCGATCTAAATGTTTAATACCTAAAGAAGAATGGATATTTCTTGAGTCTCAGCCCACGGAAGCAAGTAAGCTGAATCATAATTATTTTTCAAGTGTTTTTGTTCTTCATGTTTTATAAAATAAATAAAATATTGACGACGATTGTTTGTAAAGAAATAAAAAACTATTGAAATTAATATGATGATCAACACCATCTACGTGTTTTAAAAATGGTAAAAATGGTAACGTGGTTTTGAATCCCTTTGTTGACACAAATAAATTTAATTTTAGAGAAACTTACGAGATTAAACAAATATTGGTTGTAATTACACAGCCGCGTAATATCCAAACCGCACAACTCGAGGGAATACTGTATCCCAGTCGTGTGATTTATTTAACACATTAAGCCATTTATATTTAATATCCACGGAAAATTATCCCAAAAATATGTTGATTTCCATGCTGCGTTCATGATAAGGACCTTGCCATAAACTACTGAATGTATGTTTGTCAAAACTGGTTGATTAAAAACTATATAACAGACAGAGAGCAAAATTGCAACTCTACAAAGAATATAGAGGCTGTGTAAAGCTATAAATAATTAGGAGTAGAAATAGGCTTCCAATGGAAAGTAATACATGGGCAGTTTGGTAAAACGACTTAGGAATTTCGCTGGTACTGTTTATTATCTATGAGATTCATACCGAGAAAGCATTCATGGTAGCACATCATACTTTGGTGGAATCCACGCGATATCAGTCAAAATACATCTGCAAGACAGGGCTATTAAACACATAGTACCATCAGGAATCAGACCAGATGATATTTATAAAACAATCCTGAATATTAACTTATATTGGTATAGAGATATTGTCAATAATTTTAATGAGTTCACGTTAAGAGAGAATATTCACCACCACTCTTATCGGACTATGGCTAAAATGGGAGGACTCTACTAAGTGCCTCAATATAGGGATACGTCTGGAGGACAATCTCATATACCCAGTATATTTAGTCAAAGTCTGGTATAAATAAGAAATAAGGGTTCGAAATGTGGAGGAAAAAAGGTTCGAATTTTTAAAATCACACGCTTTGATGTACAGGGAATAAATGTTACCACTGACAATCCTTAGCTTAGTGGCGTCAGAAAAATCACTACAGCACAGATATTGTACCCATTTTTGTACTTCTTGTTAATTTAGTGCATTATATAAGTTTGTTAAACTATTTATTAATAAACCTTTGTAATATACATATTCCAGGCTTGCTCAGGAAAAAGTATAGCATACGAATCCTTTCATTTACACTTGGATGAGTTTTAGTTATATGAAATCAGCACATAGTTACTGTGTAAAGGGAAACAATGATGACTACTTAATTCATTAGTGACCTATCAACTGTTGACAATAAAATCGACGGACATATTGCAATCAAAATGAATTCTGTTAGGTATTCTACCAATACCCAGTTATTAATATTTTGCCAATGTTTTAAGGCAACTAAGAACTTTTATTCAGGTTCTTGCAACATAAATATTGTTTCAAAACAGGTATGATTCACTGTTATTTACGAGGTGGTATCTATCAAGAGAAGTTGGAGTATAAATGCGGTATGATTTCTGTCAGGTATAAGCTGAAATATAGTGGAACGTGAATAACACTTCCGACACTTAAAACCGCATGTATTAATCATAATTTATCTTTATTTCTTCTCTGAGCGGAATTATATTGTAAAAATTGAAATAAAATCAACTCCCATTCAACAAATTATTTCATGACAATTGTAATAATTCATTTTACTTAATTTATTGTTGTGTTAAAAAATTAAAATATACCTTTAACTTTAAAATTCACTTCTGACATGTGCGAGTTCTAAACCCAGTTATTCTACAAGCAGGTAATAGGTAGCAAATATTTGTGTATTCATCCACCGTAGTGTTATTCAGGTGGTCCAATAAATCAATTTTAACTACCCCGGTTAATCTTCGTACACAGCTCTTTTCAAAAAAAAGTAACCGTTTTCACGAATCCGGGAGTTCGGCCAGAATCAATTGAACGATTACAATGCAACGAATAAAACCCATCTTTTGAATTAGTATTTTTTGTTGCCACTTTTTATATCATTTCGTTGGCAGGTATAAAGTTCGAGGAGGCATCCGAACGCTATTAAGCCAAAAGGGCACATTTTTCACACCTCGGCAACGCTTTATCGACACTTACAATAAAGCTTATTTTACAATCTGCATACACGATCTCGGCGTAGGTGTGCTTGATGTGTATCTTAATGTTCGCAGGCGAATCTGGACCTTATTCGTATCATTTTAAGAGGCGGCGACGATGCATTTATGGTGTAGATGTCAGTGTTGGGGTTGAAACTATTTAAATAACAAGGGAGCATATTATACACCCCCTAGTTTAATTTAGTTTGGGTTACTTCGTTTTGTATTGTAATGGGTGGCATTCCTTGTCTCGTATTAACGTATCAGCTATTGAAGAGGAAAAAAAAACGTACGATAAATAATTGCCCAGACTAATTTGGAACTTAAATTATTTTAATTAAACAGTCTCCCCTATACAATTAAAATAAGGTCTATTAAATGTTGAACTCTTGGATTATTGCGTGTTTTATATATCCCCAGTGCTATAAAAATGTATTCTTACGACATTATTTTATAAACTTATTGACTAACAAATCTCATAAATTTATAATTGCTTAACTTAAAAATTATGTTTAGTGTTTATTCATTATTATAAGTTATGAATAATAACGCAATTTTCCCACATTCGAAGTTTGTTAATTACAATAAATTAAATATTATATATCTTACACATACTTTTTAGATATTGTCATACGACGTAAATTAATATCAACAATTTATCACGGCGATTATTAATTAGGTTATGAAAAATAATAAAATCGCTGAAAATATCACCGAAACAATACATCATTTTATTTATATTACACGCGTGCGTATTTACAAAAGCCGATACATTTTAATATACATAATTCTTAGCAAACACATTGTATGTTGACTCAGCCAAGATATGAACTCCGCGCTCGGGTAGCAGTTTCAATTTGAATAAATCTTTGAAGAATTTTAAACTTTAAATATTTGCATAGGACGAGATACAAATAGAAATTAATATGTAGCATGGATATTTGCGTCTGCTTTTCGTAGCTTTAACAACGAGAAAATTCAATGGGCAGAGGTACTTACAATAAAGTCCCATTTACGGTTAGTAAAATTCGAACCCATGTAATTTGTCGGACTTTAATATATTTGACAAAACGATAAACTACGCCCACGATTTCAGGTACTTTCTATTTGAGCTTCATGCGATAGAAATTCAAAGCAGTTGCATATGGGATCGAGGGACAGGCGAGTTTGTACTTGTAACTACTGGGTTAGTTAATATTTCCTGTCAGCGTTGCCGTGCATTTTCGTCGCCGTAACATCATCTCGATTTACGGCACTTGATAAAGTACAACTGTCTAATAAATAAATATTTTTATATTAGCTTGCACTACATGTATGAGATTGTAACAGTAAACTGTTTCTTATCTGACAGTCTTCTGTGATCTGTTTGAAATTTATTAAACGAGTTGTAACTGTAACATTGTAAATGCGTTTTTAAAATACGTGGGAATTTTCAGTACGAGATGAAGCTTAATCTTTATTTACAATATCTGTTGTGAAATGGGATAATCAGAACGATATTCGTTTTGATTCCAACAGTTTCCGGAGTGTAAAGTCGTTGATTGATGTAGCTGCAACGGTATATTCATATATACAATACTAACCGTGATTCATTAGTCAATAAAACGATTTTCAAAATCAGGCTAATATTTGGGCAATTTTAAACGCAATTTTGTAAAAATAGACAGGCATAATATTTTAATATCATAGTATTTAAGTCATAAATGTACGTCCTGGTGTTATATTCTTAAAAATAAAGGTAATTTTTAAGAGTGCCTGCATCAAGTGATTTATTTTAGTTCGGTCCCACACCTACCTATGTGGATTTAATTAAGATAATTTAGATCCGCGGAAACCGTGTAAATATTTGTCACAGTTATTTTTAAGTATGTAGAATAGTTTTATGTTAATCCGCACGACCCTGTCCAGGTACAGATGGTGCCGCTGATGCGGCCAGCTAACGGTCGGTTCGGTCATTTATATTTTATTACTTATTTTGCAAATTTAAAATCCAAAAACTATTGTACGGTCACGTACAAGACGTTATGTATTCTTAAAACATTTGCGGCCCTAATTCCCGTTTTATAAGCCGTCATTTTACGATTACCGCACTTTCACAAAGGCGGTTGTAAATAACGAATTTACGAATATTTAAACTATTATATGGCTCTCGGGATTTTAGACAGATCCTCTGAACCAAATGTTCCAAACTTCCCTTTCCTTCATCGCTTATATTCATTCTTTACCAATCACGACGAGTTCTTCATCTTACATAAAGTGGGGACATTTCATTCCAACCAATTACACAAAAGGACGTTAGTATTTAAGGAATCTTTTCACCCTTAGACAGACATTATTATCATTACCACAGTGTCGCATTACCACGACAACAGGCAAAGTAACAACATTATCAAGTCACCAGTCGAACAGTTCGTATCAAGACAACAGTCTTAACAGTTACACACAGTAACACATCCAGTGTGTCTTTATCAGTGCCAATTGTAATTGAGCAAAATTGCATATTGTAAATATTAATAATAAATACTGTACATAGTTAAAAGAGTTTATCTGAACAAGCCTTCGAACGATTGATTAACTCCTAGACGGTAGCGACGCAGATTATTTGGCGTAACATACGTGAGCGAGAGACATAATCGAAATACTCGTCGAATTTACAACTCGCCACGAGTCCATTACACGCAGTACCTTGTCCACGTATCGCAAACAGCCTCTGTGTATCATTTGTTCAACAATTTCGGGGACAGACAGCATACATTTTATGTTGTTTTGATATTTTGCAAATAATACTATATAGTCGCAATAAGATATATTTCGAACTCAATTTATTGCAGCTATCGCTCCAGCAAGCACCACTGATAAAGCTAAGTAAAGCTAAAGTAGATTCGGCATACATAACGTATGTAACAAAAGTATTGGAAAATTTTTTGAAATATAATTATTCGAACTATTATTGTTTTATTTTATATGGTAGTACAGAAAACGATTCAGTGAAGCTTTAACTATAATCATAATGTATCACATAGCAGCTAAATGTGTTTCAATGGTTCGCAATTTGGTGCGAATACCTCTCATCACCCTTGGGACAGAAGTGGGTTAAACTCTCAAGTCTCTCAAAAAAAATATGAAATATTTTCCCAAAACTTTAGTTACATACGTTATTACTCTCGATGTGTTAAGGACTTTAATCTTAGATAACTTTGAGCATCATATTCCTGCACATATTTTAGATTAGGGTTGCACTCTTGTGGTTATCTTCAAAGTTTTGCTGTATCTGCCAGTATGAGTCATTTATCAGTAGTTAACTATGCGTATTTACCAGACGTTGCCTTTCCTTGTTGGATAATAATGCTCGATATTTCTTTAAATTCCTCTAAAGATTTTGCTGTCAAAGCTTTCATCATATTTTGTCTTGTAATGTTTTTTGTAACGATGATTTCATCGTCGCGAGATAGAGTTTTTGTCGTTCTGTAATGTTTTTCTTCTATATTTCTAATACTCATTCTTCTATATTTCTAATACTCATTCCAACTTTCCACTGTAAGTTATTGATTATATGTCTTCTATTCTTGATTGTTACATTTTTCTTTCATGCTTCTTGCTAGGCAAAAATGCCCAACATGACCGGTGTAAATTGTATTAAATCTTAGTGAAAATAGGTTGTTAAAAATATTACAGTGCAATGCTGTTTGTCATAATTTCATTCATTATGAATGAAATCCATGCAATGCTACAGAAATAAAATTTATACAAACGAAACTTAATATAAGTTGGAGGTGTGACAAGTGCATAAGTAAAGGGCTTAGTTTTAAAACTTGACGATATTGGTAATAGCATGGAATATCTACAAGGATTAGTAAATCAACATTTACTTAAAATCGATACAACAAAAAAATTATGAAAAAGTGTTCTAAGGACAGAATAATACTCGAAACCTGCAGCAGAGATTCAAACAAAATTGAACAGGATTTACGATCCAATGCGAATGTAAAGCAGGCTGGCGATCTGGAACCGAAAACACCTAATAGATCTACGGACCAAGGCAAGTGATAGCAAACTACAGGAAGAGGTCCATACATAAATGAACTACAATTAAAAAAGCCGAAAACACCAAATCGTTAAGAAGAATTTCTCATCTACGAAAAAACTACATAATTATATCCAAATGTGCAAAACTTGATATTGATAAATGGAAAAAGATTATACAATAAATTTTCGACCAGTAGGCATAATAAATCAACAGAAAAGATTCATTTACAACATGCTTGCATAATAATAACATAAGTCATCATGTGCATAACTGAACACTGGGTTGGGTTGGGTTGGGTTTCGTTGGGTTGAGGAATTATTTAAAAAATATAAAAATTGACAAGTATTTAATTGCAGACACTTACTACAGATCTAGACATATACATTGATGTGCTTTAATATTAACTAAATATGATGTAAAGTTTAAACATCTAAAAGATGTTAAGAATCTCTCGGAAGATGGCAGCTACTGAATTATTATTAGCGCAGGTGTTAATACAGATATATACATATCTCCTTCTTAGAAAAATTAAATAACGCACTGAAATTAATTACCTCATCCAGACGATCTTATAGTACATGGCAGCAGGATACTAAATTGTAAGTTTCTGGGCTGAATCAAGAATAAAAAAAAATCGATATTAAATTTTCATTTGGATGATCACTTTGTTCAATTGATCACAATAAAGACTGAATTAAACAATTCTACTTAAGAAAATAACTGAAGGTAATACTTATCAGCTTAAATGCCTTCTTGGAAATTTAGATAGTGAGTCCATCTTTTATACAAAGAAGCAGCACAATGATTCACAGATTTTTTAGATGCCTATTCGAATATGCCCTCCAACCATGTTGTAGACACAATTGCAATAGACACAATGAAAAAAGACAAAAACTCGTTCAAAGAGTATCAGTTATTTAAAGAGTTATAAGAATATAAAAATCTGCAGTGGTACGCACTGAACTTTCTTCTCAGTTATACCACATTTTTCGAAAAAACATTTCAAATGAAAGTTGTTTAAAAGTAGTATCTACAACTTTCATAAGAGTAATTTTTTCCATAACTCTTACCGTTTTCGAAATACGGAAAAAGGTGATAAGAGTAAACCATCACTTCCGGTTGAGATATTGCCTTCAAAATAAGACGTTTAATAGGGGTGGAAATTAATTCAAAGTTTGGACGTAAATCTCATCACGGCAATTTCATCTTGTTTTTTATCCGCCTACTGAGCAAGAGGTATCATCACCTACATATTGAATAAATCTTTCCAAGAAGGCGTGTTCTCACAGGAATTAAAGCAGAGTAAGGTTACCCATTTACAAAAAGGAGAGAGAGAGCTGTGAAAAGATTTTGAACAAGCAATTAAAAAAGACTGATCCAGTACTTTGAGACGGCCAATCTTGTGGGAAATCACTAATATGGATACCGCGAAAAGAAATCAACAACAACAGGAATTGTGGAAATGTTTGAAAAAAAAATTGAAGCACATGACAACAACGAAGCCGCAACATCCTCCTGCTCAACGATCGCACTATGTAGTGAGAGGTCAACCAAACTACATAATCAAAATGTACATATCAAATAGAAACCAACAGGTGCATTGGACCAACATGATATCAAGGGAATCGTTCAATTTGGCGCGCCCAGGGCTCTGTATTGGGTCCCATTCTCTGCATTATATACATCGCGTAAAAAAAGTGTCACAAGTGGCCCAAATATGCCGAAAAGTCATAATAAACATGGGTCCGCAAATGGACGGTTTCGGAGATACGAAAGATTTTGCGTTTACACCAGCTACATCACCGTGGCATGGACCTTCGAACTCTTTCGAAAAGACCTATTCGGATTCGGTGGTATCCTTGATATACTCTTTGCTCCTGGAGATCATTTACAGGTGTAGCGTACACTAACATTTTCAAATATGATGAAGAAAGAAATCAAGGGGGTTTAAATCGGGCGATCCTGCTGGTCATGATATAGGTCCGCCCCTTCCTACGAATCTTCGTCCAAAAGTTCCGTGTAAATACTCTCTAATGACAATCGAAAAATGCGCCGGAGCACCACACTTGTTGCCTTTGGTTCAAAGGAATCTCTTCTAAAAGATTACCCAGTGTGTTCTGCAGAAAGTTCAGATAAGCAGCGCATGTCAATCGGTTTGGTAAAACAATCGGGCCTAGTAACATGTCGCCCAAAATACCTATCCAACAGTTCAAACAGTACCTGGTGTCTGGATTCCATAATAGCATGGGGGAAATAAAAAAAAATTGTATGTCCGAAAGCGTCCATTTGCGGACCCATGTTCATTAGGACTTTTCGGCATATTTTGGGCCACACTATCAGTTTGTAATATTTTTTTAACACCATGTATGCCAATGATTTAAATATGAATAGTGAAGATGTTAAAATATATGTGTTGGTTTAATAAAAAAAGAAAGAAGTCGAAGAACTCAAATGAAAACAAGAAAATTAAGATACCATGAAATCTATTTGCAGCAAACAAACTAAAAATTAATAAGGAAAATGGCTGTATCTGATGTTCAAGAAAAAACAACGATCTAACCCATCTAAAATTTCTGGGGATTCAAATAGGAACCCAACTTATATGAACCAAACACATCCAAGAAACAAGCAATAAATTATTTATGGCGAAAAAAAATGTTCTCACCTTGTTTTCACAGCTTGCTGTCTACAACATCTCCTGTGAGGATCAGTGAATGCAGAAAAAGACAGCAAACGAAGACTATTCGAGTATTATATGGATAAAGAAACCTAGACAGCTTCAGGGAATAGGTCAAGCGACAAAAATAAACCAAATTTCGGAAAAAATAGGGACCACCATTAATACACGACAAAAAGATATGTTTCACTTCGCAGCCCCAAAAAACCCAATTGTTATATTATTCGGTTTTATCCAGTTACATTGTTGACTTCACAACTTTTGTTTCTCCACATTTTTTACCGTAGAAATTACTGCCTATTTAAAATCAACCCACTCGTCATCTATGTTAGTTCTTCTTCTTTCTTTCTGTAGATACCGCTTTATTTCATTTGAATTAATTTTGTATATATTAGTCTTACTTCGTATTTATATTTTCATGTTGCTTTTACCTTCATATTCATATTCATCCTTCATTCACTACTTTATTCAACATTTAATACAGTAGTGAAATTGACTGCACCATATTTGGGTTTTTTACTTGACACGTTAATTGTTTATTTCACATTTTCTATGAACTATCATAAATCAGACTTATTTCACATCAAAGTGCTATTGTTTACTGTCTGTTTCGTTTTCGATTTGAAATTTAAGATAACTTATAATATAATTTGTGTGAACGCTTAGCATCACAAATAAAGCAATAGCCATAAACAAACCTCGTAGGAGAAGCAGTACCTTGTGACCACCGACTGTTCTTAATAATAAGTTTATAACAGGAATTTACTACATTCAAACAGAAAATTGCGCAAAAATAAACAAAGAGCTAGCAGCTACGTGGCAGACAAGATGTGGAAGAAGCTAGAGAAAAAAAAACATCTAAAACTGAAAACTAAGAACTTAATTGATCTAAAAACTAGATACAAAGACAGAAACCTTGAACAGCAGATAATAATATAGATGTAATAGTTAGAGGAATTGCGGAATTGAGAGGTGAAGTGAAGATGAAAATGCAAGAAAGCAGAGAACAACGCAAAAACTGGGTGATTGAAATTGAAAAAAGAGAAGAAGAGATGACGAAAAAGAAATACCGTGGAATTACGCAAGGGAACATTTACATAATAAAATTGATGCATTGGATGAGGCGATGGAAAGAAATAGAACAATATTGTTAGAGGAATTTATTTTGGAGAAAATCAGTTGGAAAAAATGGAACGGTTTCTGGACAACGAAAGTTGGAAAAATTGTAAAAACAATATATAAAAATCGTAGTATCAGAAATAGCCAATTGGTATCAAAAAACGGATGTAACAAAAAACAAAATAAATCTTAAATGGAAAGATTCGTGTATTGAGAACGGCCTAACATTAATTAATATAGTGAGAAATATGCATAAAAATCGTGAACATAGCGAAGGAAGAAATAAAAAGTAGAAGGAATAGATAAAACAAAAATAAAAATCCCGAACTGACGAAAGGGATGGAAACTGATATGGAATTGGTAGCAATGCAAGAAGTAGGGAGTGAGGGCGAAGGTGAGCTAAAAGGAAATTATTTCGATATGTACGATTCTGGAGAGAACAAACATAGGAAGAACGGGACTAATATAAGAGCAGAAGATTTTGAAAACAAATGGAAAGAAAAGGTGTATAGACAAAGAGAAGAGATTTACCACAAAATACCTAAACATGATACGGTTATAATGATGGACGACTTTAACGACGAAATTGGTAAAGACTGCCTTAATGAAGAGGCAGACAAACACACATTACACAAGAAAACAAATAACAATGGACATCAGGTATGTAATTTTGCAATACAACAAAATAATTTACACAAAGGCACATGGAGAATCAAAGGAAATCATATTCATCTTGTACTGTATACTATTGTACGGCTAAAAATATAAAGTCAAGGATAAAGGATATTATAACATGCAGGGGAAACACTGTGGACATTGACGATTATGTGTTGATAATAAAAATAAAACTAAAAACGCGAATAAAAATAAACATAAGAAGCAGCAGGAAGATGTGGAACATAAAAAAACCTAAACGTGGAAGCATATGAAGAAAAATACAAACAAGAAATGAAAAAACAAATAGTAAGATTAAAAATCATAACAAGAATATATCAAAGAAGTGAATGAAACATATAGCAAATCAAGTAGCATTGACGACAATTGTATATAATAAAAAGAAATTTAGAAAAGAACGGTTTAACACAGTATGCGAACAATCTGTAAAGATACAGCGAGAATAAGATTGTTACACACAGGAAATGAGAAATTAGGAATCTACAAATAATGAAAAAATATGCAGAAAAAACAACATACAACAAGACATTTGTTTATTTAAATATAAGAAAGAAAAAACAAGAACAAATAACAAACCTTTAACTAGATAATTATGAATACGAAGAGGGTAACACATTCATGTATCTGGGAATATCCATTAATAAGAAATACAAATACAGCCATACAATAAACCTGAGAATACAAGAGGGCCTTAAAGCTTTATATAGCAATAAAGCACTGTTAAAAAAAGAGCAAGTTAAGCCGAAGCACAAAAATCAAAATATGCAAGACATCGACAAAACGAGTTGTAAAATATGCTGCTGAAGTTATGACGATGCCCAAGGGACATGAGGAAAAATTTACTAGAGGGATATTAGGAGCCTTACAATGCCAAGAAGGAACAAGGCAGTGGATGAAACACAGGAATTAGAGGCTGGGCAAGGAAGCTCGAAGATAGGAAGGAATGGAAGAGAATAGTGTATTTGGCAATAAATTGTACTAAATTATTAAAATCAAATTTTGAAGGATAATAGGGATAATCAAGGATTATATATAATGCCGCAAGATGTTTGGAATATTCCTTCGGGAATGGAATAATTTATATGTGTAAACTACAATTATTTATACTTCGTTCAATAGTTTACGTATTTGATGTAAATAAACACAAAAAACACGTGTGTGGAGTTTTTTATTTTATTCCATGAGAACATTTCATAGCATCTTCTAAAGCAATTCTTATCTTTCATAATGTTTGGTCTAGAGGAAGGTAAGTAATTGAATTAACTTCTTATATCATTTGTCACAGAAATACAGGATGAATGAATTAAATTATTTAATTGCATTGATATGCATATTTGTTTCTCACACTCTGTTGACGACTCAACAAGATAAATTTGCAAGTTTAGTTTATGACACCATAAATAACGGTGTATAATTTGTACATTTAAATTTTAAAGAGCGCCATTAAGCAAACCCTACTTTAAGGCGTGTTTACGTTATAATTGTTTTTCCTTATTTTACGAGTTTATATGTGGCGTAGAAAGTAACTTAAATTAAAAAAATCTTACTATATAAACATATAACGAGCAGCTTGTTCTTTTATTATTTGCTAGACGCAAATAAAGTGAAAGTTGTGTCTTAAGTTTTTCCACGGTACGTGATCGATAGCAAAGCAGATTTTATTTCCTCTGCTAATATTTTCTGAATCCGTCGTCTCGCTTCGTTCGCCCCCCTAGGGCGAAGATAATTAACCCCTGTAGGGTCACATCAAACCGACTTCGCAACCTTACCTAACAAACTAAATCCAAAGTTACGACTTCTTCAATCATTGAGACGCACAACTTTATTTAATAGAAATAACGGAATCGTCTCTTTAATGGGAGCAATAATTTAATTATAGGCGATAAACGATAACAACGAACAACAAAAGTATGTGGAACTAACGTAACATTAAAAGTGCAAATCACTAAAACATGTTTTGCATATTCAGTTCAAATGGCACGACGGCGACAAGGCAGAGGTTAATATAATGGGCGTGACGCGTGCTTCGAAGATCACTGCAATTCTAGTTTACGGCAATATAAAATGCACAGGTGAAAAGAGAAAGACGTACGCGGGTGGGTGTAATTTATGTCGCTAGACAATGAACGCTAAAAAAAGGATGAATGCCGCCTCAGTTAAGAGGCGCAGATAAGATTTATACAGGACTTAAACCCGGCGAAATAAAAGTGGCCAGGCTCTCAAGGAGGATGATAGAACGGTGTACAATTTCTATCGGAAAATTAATCATTCAAATCAAACGTGGCCTCGTATATTAAAGGATGGCATTCAATTTATTTTATCGCGAAATAATGCGGTAAGTAACCTTTGTATTCGATTCGTGTGACCTGCGATATTATGGTGGTAGTTAACTTTCATTACGTTGAAATTGTCGTCTCGGACCACACATCGATTCATCGACCATTTATCATTATCTTCGCCGTACTCGCAACAATAATATTTATTTCTTTAATAGCGCACACATATATAAATTATATTAATTATTTTTGTTAATAATCTGCCGATGAACGAAACATTTGATATTCCAAACAAATAATTAAATGGTCATTATTTAAACGTAATAGAGTCCAATAACATTTAGGAAACGCCCGACATACATTAAAAGCAGCGGCATGAGTTGATTAAATGGAGGTTCTATAAGAATTTATTGCAATGTAGTGTTTATTACAGTAGACATTTCAAATAGATTTAGTTTAAGAAAAAAGAAAATTTAATTTCGGTTTAACCATAATATATATTACATAAGTTATATCAGGAAGAATACGCGTAAAGTAAAATTATCTCGAATCTAAACAATCTGACATGCAAGTTGAGGTTAAGCAGTTCTCGATATTAAACACGATTGGAATAAATGATCAGAAATTAAACGTAAATTGTAATTATAAAAACTTAACTTCACGTGTCCGAAGAGAAAAATGGCATTGGCAAAAGAAATGGATTTGATAAAACCACCATTGCCCAGATGGGTGAGTAGGTAAATTGGTTACAAGCCAATAGCTTGGTAAATAACCTAGATTTTAATTAGATATATGTGCGGTGGGCAAAAAAATAATCAAAGCCAATAATGGCGTCGATGTCGACCAGTTGATGGATGTCGAATGATGTTTTATTATAAATATAGCTTTGAAAAAGTGTTCTTAATGCACATTAAGGGAACCTTGAACGCAAACATGTTACACGAGAGCATTTAGACGAATACTGTGATTATAGATAATTAACTTGTACAGACTGTGTTACTCAATTATGCAATTAATTATGTGGTTGATCATGATTGGAGATACAGTTAAGAAGGTCAACACTTTATTGCAGCTAAAATGATGTAATATATAAAACAGGTGCCTTGCAGAATTAATCTTAGCGACTGACTGCTAAGTGTTTTAACCCAGAATATTGATATTTAGTTATAGTAAAAACTACACAATAATAGACAAATTCAAATTCGAAACGATACAAAATTATAAAAATAATATTGCAATTAATTTGGTCAATTAAGAATAACACCTGCCATACATCATATATACTTTCCTATTGGCTATGCTTCAGAAATTCAATTTTGCTAAAATGTCAATAAGTTTAGCAAAGCTCGGAATTTCTGAAGCGTAACCAATTAAAACATTAATAGCAAAAGTAACTAATATCAGACAAATCTATTCATCATGTTTCTTTTTGGTATTTGTAGCATGAGATTTGAGTTGCCTTCTGTAGCCATGGTCTTTACTTCGAGCTATTCCTAGCAAATGTTACCTCAGTTTGCCCCCATTTTTATTTTGGTTTATGTTCCATTTTTCTTGTTGTACGTTGAATATTTTCTTTGTCCTCCTATTGGTGTCCATTCTTATCATATCCAAACCAGTTTAGTTGTGTTCTCCATATCTTACTCATTGTTGATTTTGTCAGCTTTCTTGTTGTCTGATTATTTATCGTATCATATTTAGTGTCCCCGACATTTTCCTAATTTTCATTTCCAATTCAGAAATTTTCGAATTTTTCAATTTTGCCTTATTCTGTTTCGCATTTCCCTGATTTGTTTTGTTCAAAGTGTAGTCCATTCATTTATTCTGTTTGTTATGTCCATGTCCATCTTTCCGTTCTATTCATTCGTAGCTACTTTTAACGACGTAAGGAAATTTGTTATCTTGGATTACTTTTATTGTGCTGCTCTACTTCTCGTATTTCCGATGAGCTTATCTATTGTGATTTTAAAGATCAAGGCGTTGATATCATTTGATAATCCACTTCATATGTCTGCTTGCTACTACAAGCTACGTCTCTATCTGCTCATTGCCGTGTTTTTCTTTTATGATTTGTATGTGTTCCTGTGTTAATTAACAATATATTTTCATTTCACTCTGTGCTCAGTGTTCTAGTTTTATTTTTTGTCATTGTTCCATCTCCACTATCCATCTATTTTTACTTAACTATTTTTCTTCGTTCTTAGTTTTTCATTCTTATTTCCTTCCTGCATGAATGCATAGCTTTTAACAGTGGTATCATTGGTCCCATCTAGTTTATCTTTATGTTTACGATGTTTTTGTGTGGGGTCTTCACCGTCTTTAGCTTTTCCTAAAATTTTCTCTCTTCTCAAGGGTCCATTTCCGGTCTATATTGCCTTTCGCTGCTTACTTGACACTCCATGTTCTATATAATCATAAAATTTGCACTATAAACCACGTTTCGAAATACGACAGCTCATGGCAGAGCACCCGTCATTGTAAAATCTGTCAAATTACTACGAACTATTAACGCCCCAACAAAAGTATCTGAAAGTACATATAGTGTCGTGTAGCATGTCATGAAAATAAGTGTTTTTGTAACTCCCTCGGAAACAGACCAGAAATATGACCATAGTGATTGTAATATGTTGTACCCTTTTACTTATCAGCTCAGTGTGTTTCATAAACGATGTATAGGAAAGACAGCACCGAGATCTAAACCCTCATCACAAATTTTCATCGCTCTCATCTCAGCCAACAAGTCATGTGGGCAAAAAGAAAGTAACTAAGTTTAAAACTGAGAAAAATGCTCCCCAGGTTGACCATTTTCGTTACTTAATTTTAAAGGCAATTTGGACATATAGATATCAGCCGTGGGCCTGTGCACAAATCCATAATATCCTCGCAAAAGTTATGTCCAAAACTTGAACGAATGTTCATTTTATATTTTTAAACAGGTGAATTATATTCCAACGAGTAGTATTTTTCAATGCTTTTTTTCATAAATTTTTAAGTGTTATTAAAAATATCTTAATTCTTCCTTAATTATAACGTTTTGTGACGTCATACGACACGCGCAAATAGGTCAATGTGACGTAAACGACGAACGGCCAAATAACACCTAGTGTGAGCGCGACGCACGATGTGCAAAATTCCAAGTTTCAAAGGATTATTTTTGCCGATCTCTCTCGGTTAGCGTCGTAAATTTCTTACCGTGCAATAACACGTTATTGAGAATATAAACAACGTTGTTGAGAATGAAATTTGCTAATGGAATCGACGAGGCATACCTATCTGCAACTATTTCGAAGCTAGAGTCAAAAACGTTTTCCGGAACTAGATATTACGACTTTAAACTTACAGACATCTTCATGCGATTCCAAATTTAATGCTCTAAAATATCATTTATATTTTTTCGTATCTCGCACTGTAAGAGCAGCGTTTCGAAAAAACTCAGCATCACGATCATTGGCGTTTAGTTCCTTGCCTCGACCAATGAAATGGCCAGGTGTGCGTTTTCGAACCGATCAACAAGACGTTAACATTCTAAAAGAGTGCGTTTGACTACGTGAACTAAGTTTTTATGGAAGTGTAGTTTATGGATGTGTTGCTTATGGTACTCGTTATGGTAGTCGTTTATGGTAGTCGTTTATGGTAGTCTTTTCCAATGGCTCAATGTGCAAAGTCCGTATTCCAGCTATGCCATTGCAAAACACCTGCTCAGTCGAATTTGTCACTTGACAAGCATTAAATGATTGTAACGACAATGTAAAATGTTTAAATTCACTTAGGGTAAAAAAGTTGTTAACTTTTTACCCTTCACTGTTTATATACCGTGTGATCAGAAAGTTTTCAAATTAGGGCAGCTTACCAATCAATGACATGAAAAACATTGCTTTATTTAATATTTTGTTACAATTTAATTAGTTTTATATATGTTTTCGATTTTTCCGTTTGTATTTTTGAAAAGATTAAGTTAAATTAAATTAAAAATTGATTACTGATTACATTAATAACATGTATTTTGTATATTTTTATGGCTACATTGCTTTTTTCAACTTGAAACTTGAATCAAAATTAAATTTATCAAACTTCAATTTTTGCATCGATTTATAAATTTATAATTTATTTTTCACCAACCCAACCCAACTCAACGTAATATTTTTTCGCATTGTTTGATCATTTTACCGTCTTTTAACTATAATCGAGTGACAAAATTCAAAAAAATGCTTAAAATTTTTTAAACGTTTAAAATTATTCATAGATATGGTATACTAAATAAAACTAACTTCAAAAATCTCTATTGGTCCGCACTGATCTTTCTTATACTTATCTATACTCAATTTCTCGAAAGCACTTTTCAAATAAAAGTAATTTAAGATTTCAAGATCTGTAACTTTTATATCATTTTTGCGATAACGCTTACTGATTTCGAGATACGCAAAAAGGTGATAAGAGTAAACCACCACTTCCAGTTGAGGTATTGCTTTCAAAATAGGACGTTTTCCCTCTTACTATATACAAATGTTATGTTTCATAGCTCTAGCTTTAATAGTTTGACACACAGACACAACACATACTTCAGGAACGTTATAATGTTCATTGTTTATTAGATTTTTAAGCATTTGTTGTCATCATTGAATTTTCATTCAACGTCCCAATTGGTACCTGAATCTGGGAAATTAAATATTTAAATTGATTCAATGTCTCAAAATCTAAAAGTTTCTTGGGCGGAGAATATCGTGCGTCAATAACGTGGGCGCTAGAGTGCACAAAGTATAAGAAATTAAGGATTCAATGCTCGACGCAAACGTTCACTTTAGGTTGCCGGATCGTTTTTTTTACCATTAGCTTATCGGATTCCAGCTTATGTTAGCAACATTGTCTTGATGCATATTAGTTCCGAATTGGTACGATGCACTTGCTGATAACGTGACGTAACGACAAAAAATCAAGCAGTCAGTTATTAGTTTTAACAACGTTAGTTTGTCGCGTTTCTCGTGAAAAATTGCACTTTTCGGGGCGATATACTTTCGTGCGACGAGTTTAGGAGCGTCATGGCTGGTCTTGGAGTCTTCGACGGGTGGTGGTGGTGGCTAATCAGCTCTGCGTCCCTGCAAGGTGGGTCATTTTTATCGTACTTTGTTTGAACCGGGCGAGGGGAGAGTCAAGGAAGACTCAAATGTAGCGCGTCTGCTACAAAAATATCTGAATTTCATTGCAAATTAGTGTTAGGCTATAAAAAGGTCACGTGACGACGACAAAATAAAATCGGCTCATTCGTATGTTCTTCGTTGCAATTATCCATATATATATTCTGATCACTCATAGGCTTCTCGATGCAAGTTTCGAGTGCGTCTCAATCGTTGTGTAACTATTAGGTTACAAATAATGTTTGACCTTTAAGAATTTGAGACATGAGTAGGACGCAGTAAGGAATGGTAGAGTGGTGCTCGAAGTGAGAAAAAGCAAAGTAAGGAAATAAGGAACCAATTAATCTACAATTGATGAGATAATATTAGTTTTGTACATAGAGTATAGGTTTAAGAACGTGTTCTAAAAATATTAAAAATGGTGGGAAGGTCAAACGTCATTTCAAAAATAATTAGAATCGATTTAGGCGATCTCGAAACGTGTATATCCGCGAATTTTCATGATGACTATACTTTCTTGTACATAAAGTATAAGAAAGTAATAATGTAATAAATTGAGGGAATACCCAAATAAAGGCATTTTTTACAATTTTCTATGATTAATTTGCTTTTTTCCAAGATTGTACTTCAATTAAAATTAAATATGTAAAAGTTATTTCCAGTGTTTGATGTTTTTAAATGTTGGCACTTTGAACCAATTATTATATATTTTTTATAATTTGTCGATTTTATGTTGACATCTTCCAACAACCCAACCTTTTCGACCTCAAGACTTTAACGGATATATGTACATGTTTAGAAAATTTGGAATGACGTCTGTGTATGTGTGTGTGTTTGGCTTTTCGTAAGTTTGAAAAGTCGGCAAAGATGGACAATCCAACCCAGCATATCTCAACCCAAGCCAATCCAACCGAACTATGTCCAATCCAATCCAACCCAACCCAATCAACCGACATTTTTAAGTCAGTACATTGGTGAGGGTTGAGTTGGATTAAAGATGTATTTTGTCAAGAAGGTTGAGTTGGGTTGAAGTTGACATAAATGGTAACACGAATGAAAATTTAAATAGGAGAAAGTGAGAATTGGAAAAAATCCCAAGAAAACGTTTTTTACCTAACAAATCGAATAAATGTTACAACAAAACTACGAATTAACAAAATTATTTTTGTGTTTTTTTTTGCAATTTTAACTGTTTCTTTAATGCATTTTGCCAATATTTAATGTTTTCAATTTTTTAAATGATTTATCTTAATTGTGTACTTTTAATACGTTTTTCCTATTTTTTCAATGTTGACATTTTTCGCGTCTGCGCCAAATTGAACTTAAATTCCTTCATTAGAGTTTTGTTAGAATAATTTATTATGTTTCTTGTCTTTCGATTTCTTCTTAATTGATATTTTTATAAAATATATTTTTGAAAAATTTTACATGTTAAAGTTTTCCAAATTTGCGTTTTTAAAAGTGTATTCAAATTTTTTAGAATTGTTTTTGATATATGTTTTCTGTAATTTTTTGTTTTTTAACAGTTTCTTACATTTTTGATTTGTTGCATTTTTAATATTTTTTAGGTTTTTATAATTTGTGATTGTCCTTAATTGTCGCATATTTGTTGTGTTTTATTTCCCTTGTAACTTTTTTTGCAACTTCTATATTTTCACGTCATTATTATTAGATTTACGTTAAATATATATATTCCCATAATATTTTTTAACAACTTTGTGCCAGTTTTATATGTGTACCGATTGTACGTTTTTATAAATCTGCATCTAATTTTGACAGTTAGTGACGGCGATAACCATGCGACACAACCAGTTGGGGTCAATTGCCAAGAGCCTCTAATAAATAAACGTCAATGAAATATATTTTGCAGACTAGACGATGCAAGAGATAACAGGTGAAATCGTAACTAATCGAGTCCACCACACATTCCAAAACTGAAGTTAGTCAACATACACTTTTGCACGTGAATTGCGCGTTTGACGTTAGAATGTCAAATATACTCAGTGACATATAAACTGTACCACCTAGAAGGGGTGGGAATTTTTGGACCAAATTTGGCAGGAATAGTGGACTAGGCGATCTCGAAACGTGTATATCCGCGAATTTTCATGATGACTATACTTTCTTGTACATAAAGTATAAGAAAGTAATAATGTAATAAATTGAGGGAATACCCAAATAAAGGCATTTTTTACAATTTTCTATGATTAATTTGCTTTTTTCCAAGATTGTACTTCAATTAAAATTAAATATGTAAAAGTTATTTCCAGTGTTTGATGTTTTTAAATGTTGGCACTTTGAACCAATTATTATATATTTTTTATAATTTGTCGATTTTATGTTGACATCTTCCAACAACCCAACCTTTTCGACCTCAAGACTTTAACGGATATATGTACATGTTTAGAAAATTTGGAATGACGTCTGTGTATGTGTGTGTGTTTGGCTTTTCGTAAGTTTGAAAAGTCGGCAAAGATGGACAATCCAACCCAGCATATCTCAACCCAAGCCAATCCAACCGAACTATGTCCAATCCAATCCAACCCAACCCAATCAACCGACATTTTTAAGTCAGTACATTGGTGAGGGTTGAGTTGGATTAAAGATGTATTTTGTCAAGAAGGTTGAGTTGGGTTGAAGTTGACATAAATGGTAACACGAATGAAAATTTAAATAGGAGAAAGTGAGAATTGGAAAAAATCCCAAGAAAACGTTTTTTACCTAACAAATCGAATAAATGTTACAACAAAACTACGAATTAACAAAATTATTTTTGTGTTTTTTTTTGCAATTTTAACTGTTTCTTTAATGCATTTTGCCAATATTTAATGTTTTCAATTTTTTAAATGATTTATCTTAATTGTGTACTTTTAATACGTTTTTCCTATTTTTTCAATGTTGACATTTTTCGCGTCTGCGCCAAATTGAACTTAAATTCCTTCATTAGAGTTTTGTTAGAATAATTTATTATGTTTCTTGTCTTTCGATTTCTTCTTAATTGATATTTTTATAAAATATATTTTTGAAAAATTTTACATGTTAAAGTTTTCCAAATTTGCGTTTTTAAAAGTGTATTCAAATTTTTTAGAATTGTTTTTGATATATGTTTTCTGTAATTTTTTGTTTTTTAACAGTTTCTTACATTTTTGATTTGTTGCATTTTTAATATTTTTTAGGTTTTTATAATTTGTGATTGTCCTTAATTGTCGCATATTTGTTGTGTTTTATTTCCCTTGTAACTTTTTTTGCAACTTCTATATTTTCACGTCATTATTATTAGATTTACGTTAAATATATATATTCCCATAATATTTTTTAACAACTTTGTGCCAGTTTTATATGTGTACCGATTGTACGTTTTTATAAATCTGCATCTAATTTTGACAGTTAGTGACGGCGATAACCATGCGACACAACCAGTTGGGGTCAATTGCCAAGAGCCTCTAATAAATAAACGTCAATGAAATATATTTTGCAGACTAGACGATGCAAGAGATAACAGGTGAAATCGTAACTAATCGAGTCCACCACACATTCCAAAACTGAAGTTAGTCAACATACACTTTTGCACGTGAATTGCGCGTTTGACGTTAGAATGTCAAATATACTCAGTGACATATAAACTGTACCACCTAGAAGGGGTGGGAATTTTTGGACCAAATTTGGCAGGAATAGTGGACTAGTCCAGGGAAATAGTTGATTAAAATTTGAAACCCAATCATCAAGTAGTCATGGGATTTTTTACGTTTGTGTCATTTTTTAGAGGTGGTGATAGACAAGCAATTATCGAGTCATTTTTTGAATTTGTTCCATTTTTTCGGATCCCGTTCTTTAGTTTAAAGTGTTTCAAGTGTTTAATGATGCCTAGAGGAAGGAGACCTCAAGTTTACCAGCAGTGGAGTGACTTTGACCGAGGGCGGATTGTTGGTTTACGAGAAGCAGGTTTTTCGTTTAGAGGAATCGGCAACCGTTTGGGACGGCATCACTCAACAATAATACGTGTTTATCAAGCGTGGTCTGAACACGGGGTTGAACGTCGGAGAAGAGGCACTGGGGCTCAAAGACGAACCAATGAACGTGAAGATCGCCGTTTAAGACTAATGGCCTTGAGAGACCGATTCTCTACAACTAGATCAATAGCTGATCAATGGATCAATGGTTAGGTGAACAAGGTCGTCCGATAGGCTTGCGAAAAGTTTATCGTCGAATAAGAAACTTTGGCTTGCTGTCTTACCGCCCACATCTTGTGCTACCCCTCACTGCTCAATATCGCCAGGAACGTTTGGCGTGGTGCACGGAAGGACATCAATGGAACTTGGAGTGGCATCGAGTTGGCTTTAGTGACGAATCGCGATTTTGTTTAGGAATGCATGATGGTCGGATGACTGTTAGACGAAGACGTGGAGAAAGGCGCATTCCTGATTTTTCGATTGTGAGGCATGTTCACCGAACTGTGGGGTTGATGGTGTGGGGTGCTATTGTAGGTCACCCTTGCTCTTCATTCGGGGCAGTATGACCGCCCGACGCTACATTGACGAAGTGGTAGAACCACATGTTCTTCCATATCTTCGAGGGCTGGAAGACCCACTTTTCCAGCAAGATAATGCACGACCTCACGTAGCAAGGGTTCCTCTTGACTTCTTTGAAGAGGCCAATGTTAATCTTTTGCCTTGGCCGCCAAGATCTCCCGATTTGTCGCCCATTGAGCACGTGTAGGACATGATGGGTAGAAGATTGAGGAATCTACCGAACCCACCGTTGACAATAGAAGGTCTACGGCATGAAGTACAGGCTGCTTGGGATGCCATACCATAAGAAGACATTGATCACCTGCTGGAATCAATGCCAAGGCGGGTCAATGAGTGTATCAGAAATAGGGGCGGACCAACACATTATTAAAGAAAAATCAAAAAGATGAAGTGTTTTCTTTATCAAATTTTAATCAATTGTTACCTTAGACTAGTCCAATGTTTCTGCCAAATTTGGTCCAAAAATTCCCACCCCTTCTAGGTGGTGCAGTTTATATGTCACTGAGTATATATATACGACGATATACGACTTACTTGCTTTTTCACTGTTGAAAACTGTGTTTGTAATATATCGAAGCTACAATTAATTTAAAACAATTAATCAATTGGTTAAAAATTTTCTGACAGAAAATATATGCAATGCGCAATTTGTAAGTCATATGGAATTCGCACAGCGATCATGATGAACGGCTATGCCACGGCTAGACTAGTCGCACATTTGCCAGCACTTTACAATTATTAAGTTTCTTGTTGCTTCCGCGACAGCCTTCGTGAATTCTTGGCAAACTGAAAAACATACGTTTGACGCCGCTCATTTCGAACGTTGACGTTGACAAATGTTGCAGAACGCGGTGCGGAACAATCAACCGGGTCGATGAATTTGAACTGTACAGAAAGACGTTAATCGGGTGCAACTAAACATCCGCAAATAAAAATTGCAGCACATTGCGTTACTATCAATTACCACGAACCCATACGTATTGCTCCTCCTTCGATTTGACCCGCGGAATTGATCGAAACTACCGAATTTGAATCCGACGCCGATGGAGGGCACCGGATGTCGCGAAACGAACCACGATTGACTCCGAACTTCCATTTCCAATGGCCAGTTGCGCGCGCGACGCCCCGAAACGCTCTCGACGGAGCGACGCGGACCGTCAAACGAACTCCAGATTTACGTCAGAGTTACGAAAGTGATGCTTAACTGACGGATTGTGGCGAGCACATATTAAACATTATCCTCTTTGTATATTCTCGAAGCAACTGGCCATGCTTTTAAATATCCACTTTGCTTTTCGCGATATTGGATATTTATCTCCTAAATTAAAATGTGTCCTTTAGTTAGATTCGATCCTCGCTCTAATTAATAGTTTCAAATAATTTTAAAAAGTATGTTTAGGTATTGACTAGACATTTCTATAACTAATCGCGTTTTGTTTTTTTTAATAGTATATCGGGGACAATGGTTGGAAAAATAAAATAAATGTTCCCCTTAACACACAGCACTTTATTCAAACTGAATGTTCATTTCGACAACTACGTTGTCATCTTCAGCAGAAGAACTCTTCTATAATGTACATGAAAATTTGGATTCAATAAAGTGCTGAGTGGTAAGGCGATTATTTATTTTATTTTATTGTTATTTTTGAATTAGTCTATTTACATTGTTATAGCAATGTTATACAATTTATCGTAGGTTAAGAATTACGGTGATATGTTTTCTATGGCATCGCTTCTTTATCTCATAATTTGTTGAATATCTAAGAAATACATTGCCTAGTCCATAGCAGTAAACATCTTCTGTTAAGTAGATGTAAAACGCAAAGTTGCTATCGTAACACAGAACATAAGCCAAATGAATTATGGGCACAATCATATATCGTTTGTAATATCTAGTTTTTGCGAATAAAAACGACTACACTGCAAATATAGATAACAACCAGCTGGATGCATCCAGAATATGAAGAGAAGTACAGATACAAGTGCTAGCTTTAGTTTTGTCGTGATGGAGATAATAAATTGCCGTAGATAAGCATTCGAAGAGTTTTTTTTATTAACATATTAAAGCAAGACAATTTATTGTTGAAGAGGGAATATTAGAAAGTTCTGGGATAACAATATGAAAGATAACAAAGTATGGATATATAATCAAAGTGTAATAAAAAGAGAACGGCCAGGTTAGAATATAAGTTTGTTTGAAGATTAGTTTATATATAATACATAATCTTCTTGATTTAGATTGGGTGGATTATATATTTTGTTAAGCTTCGCAAAGGTGCCCCCATATACTTTGTTGAATATTATTCTAAACTTGTGCAAGAAAGCTTCGATATTAAAATGCCACATCGTTTGAGTATCTAATAGTAAATGACTTGGTTCTATCGTTGTACTACCATAAAATAAACATAACGAAACATAAATCCTATCATTAAACTTGCGCTGGGATTTTTACGGTAAATTCATGACCTCAAAAACAAGTGATAGGCAGTGAATCTCCGGATGTTCAGTTCGAACGTTGTGTATACAAATTAGTGTAGTTTACCGAGTGTTATTTTACGTTTGCGATGCACCTGTGTCTCGTTCAAAGTTTAAACAAATAAGCAACCTGTTTTAGATCGTCATTACGGTGGTGTGCTTTCAAACATCGCAAAATAATAACTCCTCGTGCATCGAACGCTTTCGTTAAAGTTAATGATTTCAAGAAATCGTTGACAAGCATGAAATTTTAGATTTAACGTCACCGACGAAACGAGGCGATTTATAATAATTGTGAAGGTAGAATTTGTCGAATTGTCTGCGATGGTAAAAATTGTCAAGGATAGGTACGCAGCTGCTGAGAGAGTTTCATAAACTTCATTTTAGTCTCTAAAATTTTGTTGCATTTTTTACATGTTATGTAAACACTTAATTAGATTACGTAATTAATATTAATATATTTATCGTTAATTCGATATTTATCCACCGTGTTACATAATATAATACCAAGCAAAACATGCAGTGCTTACTTAAATTTATAAACAACGATAATAAATAATAAGAAATAAGTCAGTACAATGAATTGTTAAAAGAAAATGAGGGAAATGGTCGAATATTCAAGAAATCATTTATAGAATTCGGGCATGAAGATGTTCATGTCTTGAAACTTGGTTTTGTGATGGTTTATAAAAGTAATTTATTACTTTGCTAAATATTTCCTTCAATTATAAAAAAAAAATACATTTCGATTACAATCCAATTGTAATTATTGGGAATCGCTGCAGTCAACAATAATATTATTCTAAGAGATTGCGATTAGATGCGTTAAAATGAGTTATACATCTCGATATGGAGTCATAAATATGTAATGGTAATCACACTTGGTAAGACTTATACGCTTGCGTAAGAGCAACTAAAACCATTAATTATCTCCCGATCTAATGCTAATGATTTATATTAACCGTGTAATGTAATTCATTAAAATCTAATTGAAATAAGTGTGCTGTAGAATTACAGTACCAAATATGGTTTTTAGGACAAGGCATTAATAATTCACCTACACCGTATGACGTTAATTAACTTTATCGGATAGGTTTTCCGTTTCGTTCCCTTTCATTTATTGCGACATAACGCGCGGCGGCCAATGGTAATTTGTGGGGCAGGTTTTCAGGATTAAATTATTAAAACGCATCAGACAATATGAAGCCCGTGCATGTGTGTTTGTAAACATATTTATTATAAATTCGTCTTTTTCATGCGTGGGCATTATGTTTTATCTACCTACGTTCATTCATTAAGTTCAGCATGGAAATAACACATCAACTTGAAAAATATGTTTTGAGGTCTCGAGCGTATACTAATGACAACTGAGTCATGCCTCAATGAGATTTTGTAGGCTCACGTAGTGCATAAAATATTACGAGACATTAAATTGGACTAATTTAGGCAAACTCGTTAAGAAATTATAATGTAGTCGCACAAAGGGTTTGGTTCATTGAATTAACAGGATCGTGTAGACGATTGACGACGATTTTTATAATTTACTAGGACATGTTTGAAATCAATCGATTCATTAAGTAGTGCAATCATTTCATATTTATTTGATATTTTTTAAACAAAATTTTGAATAGTATTGAATTTAGAACTAGACTTCGACTAAAGTGGGTTTGGCTTTACTTTCTAAACATAACAGTAAAATTATTACAAAGATCGTTTGGAAAATTTTCTATAAACTTATTCGATGGTAATTATTATTTACGACTTTGTGTGAAATATCAATTTTAAATAAGCATTAGCTCGTGATTTATTCAAAAGTAAGATTTATGTAAAGCTACATCGATCGTGCATCTTTAAAACAACATTCTATTACGATTCTTTTTTAATGTGGCTTATGAGCTTGCATGATACAAAATCGTTTTGGACGAGGGTACAGCTATAATGCAATGTCAGAGGCAGGATGTGATGTTTGCACTGTAAGCCCGAGGCCTACATCTACGATAGAGTAACGAGATATGGGATTTGCCCCTGGGTCTGTCAGGTCCATATGATAGCTATCTCGAATTAATTTTTCTACTTTATATAACTGCGTTCTGTTACAAGATAGATTTTCATAAGTTTTAATGTACATACCTCGTTGAAAATGCTTCGTCAATGCGTTTTATTTTAAAATATACTTCATAATGGAATGTAAATTATAATTATGCACTTTATATATTTATACTTTAACTGTAATTTGAAACAATAATCTGTAATTGTAACGTTGCAACTAGAAATATGGGAAAGTAATGAAGAATTAGACATAAATATGTTTGCGGTCTCCCTGGGGTGCAATTAAAATTAATATTTTTGAACTCCTCGTTAATTCACACGATTAAGATCAAACAAACTGGAATGTATTAATTAATTATAAAAATGAAGTACGCGTTTCTTCCTCGTGGTAACCCCAGTAGACCTAAACAACGATTGATTATTTGTTAATCACTCTTCTTCCGTTTGTATGCCCTAGATTGTCCAGACTCACTGATATCAATATCTTCTTGCAAATTCCTTCCCTCTTCCAAGTTTTCATCTTTGTTCTCTTCATCGACCTCACTTGGTGGTAGGTCCAAAGGAAATCACGAATCTTGGCAAAAATTGAAAACGTTGGAACACAACGTACTGGTATTTTCTTTGGAAACGCCGGAAAGAACGATGTCTACCACTGAACGCATGCAAGAATATGTTGCCGGCCACTATCTCTCCATACTGTATACTTCAAGGAGAGTAATTATTTTCACCAATTTTTCCTCTGCCTGGTTTGCGAAGGTAAAAGTTTGGATGAGATCTCGCAGTGCTGTCAGCAGGACCAAAAGACCTCCATCGCCTCCTACTATTACTACTCGAACTCAAGAATTTTATTTGTTTCGTTTTCTTACGAAATACCTGGAAACATCGAGATGTACGTCAGCGGACGTTTATTTGAACGGCTAAATCTCTTTGTACTTTTGCTAGCTGTGTTACTTGGATACCCGTCAAATATTGCTTTACACGTACGGTATGTAGTTCGTGCAGGTCGATGCAAACTATTCGTTGAGTTGCTATTTAGCGGATATCCACCATCTATTTCATAAATTTTATGTCTAAATTCAGCATCGTCTGGAACATGCATAAAAGCTTTGTAGAGTGAGGATTTTGTTCGCTTGCGTATTTCCTCTTCGCTAAATAGAGCTACAGGAAATATGGCCAGTTGGCATTGAAGATATTCCTGCAGATCTTCGTCTGGCGGATTCCTTGATATAATAATAGCGGCTCAATCCCAATGTCCACATCCTGAGAATGCTATCCCTTAATCCACCTCCACGAGTAAGACCTCATTAGCGTCTGATGGTCATGATAGAGCAAATGCACGACCAGAACTTGTCGGATCGTCTGATATTAAAATATAATTTTGTCGCGAAATTGTCGTACTGAAAATATTCCATTTTATCTTCCAAACATATTCTGCAAAAACAAGTGGCAAGCTAGAAAAAATGACCACTTGTATGGAAATAAAGGAGCTTGTTTTGGATTATTTTCAGCAACCAATTCATTCTGCTTCGACGAACTGTGTAATCAGAGTAACGATACGGAAATATTGACCCTAATCTTCTCAACTTCCAAAAGCCTTTAGTACGAGCATGCCCCTTCAGCCGATAGAATGACTTCATATTGATCCTGTGACTATCGATTGCTTGCAGATTCATTGTTGCAACAGCTAAATGACACATTATCCATTGTCCATTTTGCGCGTAAATAACATCCTCGAGCCCGCTTCCCGCCATGATGCAACCTATAGATCCCATGAAGGACATCTACCAGTGGAATCCTCCAAGTCTCACGACAACATTTCTCACATGAGATTCTGGACCACAAGATTCGGTAATATCTCGAGATCTGATATATAAAGGCTATGCAAACGTTACAAAGCACCTTCTTTCATTCAAACCCTTATATTTTTCCAAAGCGGCACGGCAGTGAAAATAGTGTCATAGTCACTAGGCGGAGACTTTTGACTGGCAGGAAGGGCAGGGTTCAGATATTGTTTCCTGCTCCATAAAAGCAGTTGTGAACGAGGAGCCCGCGCATTTTCCAGAAAGTCAGAGAAAATCATAAGCTGGAAATTGGATGGATTTGAGCGGAAAAGACGTGAAATAAATTGATCCGGAGCAATAGCAGTTTTATGAATCACGCAATTAATAATGGCGTGAAATGTACTGAGACCGCCTAGGATGTCGATATTGAAATCAGCATTGTCCAATACAGATTGAGATCATCAATGCTGGACGCATGGTGGTTGATATTACAAAAAGAAAAAGAATCTGAGCGATTACAAAATATTCATTTATTTTTCTCACCGTCTTGAACCTGGCGTTCATGTTCTTCTTTTCTAGGATTTTCCTCAGCTTGTCCGTAACTCCAGTGATATATGGAAGGTGTGCGTATCCTGCTGCTTTTTGTTCTGGGTCTTTCTTTCTGGATCTTCTGTGGT
Source organism: Geotrupes spiniger (assembly GCA_959613385.1). NCBI lineage: Eukaryota > Metazoa > Arthropoda > Insecta > Coleoptera > Geotrupidae > Geotrupes > Geotrupes spiniger. The sequence continues at coordinate 9,619,428 of OY390739.1, forward strand.
TTGTAGCCGTTCTTTCGCAGTGCATCCTTCACATGCTGAATTTCCAGGATGTTGGTGCTAGCGTTACAATTTTCCGCTCTTTGTATTAGTGACTAGTGATCTTTTCTGTTGTGGATGGTGATGTGAGGCTATGTGTAGATGTCGATGCATATGTGTTTTATGGTATACTCCATGTCCCAATCTTCCACTGTCGTTGCGTTTTACTAATACGTCCAGCATAGGTGATGCGATCGGGTGTACCACGGGGAAGCAATATGTAGGCCCCTCCTACATATGATATACACGTCCGCATGTTCGCTATATTTGGCTCATTGCAAGTTCCATGCCTATGCAGACGACAGCCAGTTATATTTTTCCTTCGGCGCTGAGCATCTTTTTACGGCATTCGTAAATTCGACAGAATACCACATAAACTCAAGGATTGCAGATGGCTGAATATGATAAATCGTTGTAGATTTTATTCAGGTTCAGTATTTTATAAGATAATCCTTGAAAAAATGCCTGCTTATTTATATAATAAAATCTCCTTCCGCACTGATATACACAATATTAATAATATTCGTCATAAAAATGCTAAAGCCATACCACGTCATAACATTGCCCTGTTCACAAAAAGCTTTTCATATTGTGTGGCTGCGTTTTCGAATTCCCTACCAATGCCCATTAAATATCTTAATTATCCTCATTTTAAAAAGGCAACAACAGATATAAGTGTTTCTTTTTTTGTTTCTTCTTTATCTAAGTGCTCTTTTGATTTTTTGATTATTTTATTATTAAATTATCTCTATTACATAGGACAGGAGAAGGCTATTGATCAGATGGTTTAAACCAATCTTCCTTTTAACCTTATTGTGATTGTGATTGTGTTATTATATTATATTGTCATATTGTAAGGTTAATAAAATTTATTATTATTATTATTAAGATTATTAAATGGTAAGCAGTCATTCTCTTCTATCTCCAGCGTGATGTTAATGTTGGGTTGGGTTGGTATCTGTTGATGTGTTCCTTGAATGCGTGTAAACTCTCCATACTTTGAGGCCATATCACCTGTCGTGTCGTCTACATAGCGGTACCAGCATTTGGGCTTCTTGTCACTAGAACTGATTGCTTCATCTTCGAAAGTGTCCATGAAAATATTGACGACGACTGATTAGGTGATCCCCTTGCTCGTAGAAATCTACATTTCATAGAAAGTAAGAGGTGGTTTAGAGACCTTGTGGTATAAGTTCTCTGATGAGCTTTGTGTGTTTCCTCCTCTGCTTCGTAGGTGAAGAGAGATTCCACGTCGAAACTCACTGGTACAATTTATGAACTCTGAACCTAAACGTTGCAAGTATTATATCTTCGCTAGTTACTTGATGTACATGAGTAATATCCAAGAAATGTTTGTCAATCCCACATATTGTTGTTTTTAGCAATAAATCTGGCTAGTTCGTAAGTTCGAGAGCCTCAGGTACTTACAATCGGTCGTAGGGGTTTTCCAGTTTTCGGCAGTCTTTCTAGTTGTTGGTTTGGTTTTACAGAGTATTGTGTCTTATTTGTTCTGCTTCTTCTGCTAGTAGCGTTCTTATTACTCATTCAATTCGGTGATTATTTCGTCATTCGGTATCCTGCTTGGTACAATAGCAACATTTAGTCCTTTCGATAGTACTTTGGTTTGGTTGTACAGATAACGGTTGATGGGGTTCACGGCAGTCCTCTTAGGGTCAAATCCTGATGGTCCTTCGGTTTTCTTCAGACGGCATTCGAATAACATGTCATCGCCAATTTTTTAAGTATCCTTGACCTGTTCTCTTCAAGATATGAATAAATAGCTTTAATTGCTTCACCGATATTTGGTGCTGGTCGATAGCCCCATTATTTTCAAATGATGGCGGATGGTGTTGGTGTTGAACAATGATAGTTTCAGCATTCATCACTGCGGTTTCAACCTAATGCTGAAGTGATGTCTTTCATCGAAAGACTGAATATTAAACATTACCCTACCTTCACCTTCTTTCAAATGTTTTTCCCGTACAAAACAAATATTTCCTATGGAGCAGCCATAACGTTTTTCACCAGAGCATCGACGGCAGATATTCGTAAAGATTTGGGTCAGAGAGAGGGAACCAAGGGTTTTTTTTATATTGGCCCCAACCAAAGGAATCTTGCCCCGCTCTGATTTAAAGTCGGTTCAGTAATATTCGTTTAGTACTAAAAGAAAATGAAATCAATCTATAAATACCGTCAGTTTGTTGTGTGGAAATTAGTAAAAAACGTTAGTCCGCATTAGGTTCTACTGAATTTTCGAGAAAAAATTGACTTCAAAAATGTTTATCACAATCTAGGTGGCGCTGGAGAGGAGATATTCGTAAAAATTGGTTTTCGGTACCATTTTTCAATATAGCTCAAAGTCGCAACATTGGAATATTATGATGGCGTATTTCTTTTTTAGTTTAGAAACGAGTTAAAATTCGAAAAACGGTTTCGACTTCGAATGCCTCCATCTTCAAATCCATGACAGACAGCTGGGTGCTTTCCACGCGATTCAGTTAGGAAATTTAATTCTCATAGTTTGTATATATATATAGTTTCATATCTTGAACGGCTTTCGTAACGCTTGGCGTTACTCCTGACACGTGGTCAATGTACTGCGGAGGACACGCGGAATTTCGAAGACCAGGGTTATGAGAATCGTTTGGCCTCGCGCTTTTGATTTCGAATTATGTAGCGCTGCATGCTTATACTATACGCGTTAATTAACGGTTTCTATTTTATGTCGAATTGATTCTTTTTGCGGGTGGCATTTGATGTCGCAAAACGTGATAATTATGGATGTCAACACAAATTAATTGTTAGCTAATTCAGTGTGAGACATTAGCAGATGATAAAACATAGTTCAAAAATTAAATGTTAGAAAAACACTAACACATAGTTAATTGTAGTTTCAAATTGTCAACTTATAAGAGATAAAGCTTCACCTTCTGTTGTGGTGCACTCACGTCTCATCATATAGTTAATTGGTCCATTTCTTATTTACATTTAGTGATATTTATGTGACTTATTTCATTCGTACATCTACATATCCTTTCAAGCGAAAGTAATCAGGGGTTGTCACTGGTTGATTACGTCCATATTTATTTTCTTTTCGTCCTGCCCTCGTGAGATTTTCCTGTATTTTCCCACTCGTCTCCTCTCTGATAACCTTCTTAGGTCTTCTTGATACAGTCTTATTAGTCTATATCGTGATATTTTTTGCAAATTATCAATATTTTCGTTCTACCACTTTTATCTCTTGATCTTTAATATTGACATTCAAAACACTACTTCCAAACGATCCAGACGCTACAATTGCTTTATTCAAATAATGTCACATCGTGGGTACAATAAAACAATTTTGATCCTGTGAAACTCTATTCGAAAACCGTTGAACAAAGACCGAAAAATTATCAGAACATTTTTAAAAATATATATAGTGGCTAATATGCAATAGAATTTTTTAGAATAATATTTGTGAATAATAGAATAATATTATTCCAATATAATTTTTATTAACGAATTAAACCATACTGGAAAAATGCATCATACTTTTAAAACTATGATTATTTGATTGTTTTAAAGAGAACATTGGCATTGTGATGGCTAATTATGTAAGCGCGTAAATTTTTAGTAGTGCTTATTATATTACTTTTTTACAATTGTTTATATATTTTAAAATACGAAGTATATGAATTTTGATATAAAAAAACTCTACAATAGCTTAAATGCGAAGATCTTTAATTTGAGATATTTTATTTTGATAGCGTATCTACACTAATTACAGATGTATTAAATTTTCCACGCAATATGCCACACTATTTATGCACTCAAGCTGAATACTTATTAATGGAGTAAATCGCCGTTTAATACTTACTAATGCCTATCGTTCCATCATTATGCAAATTTTTCTTGTTCCAGCATGTGAATGCAACCAACACGCCAAAAAATGCCGATTCAACATGGACCTATACAAATTATCTGGAAGGAAATCTGGAGGCGTGTGCTTAAACTGTCGCCACAATACCGCCGGTAGACACTGCCACTATTGCATGGAAGGATACTACCGTGATGAGAAGAAGCACATGTCGCATCGGCGTGCCTGCAAGCGTAAGTAGAATATTTTTCACTTTCCTTTTAGCCTACGGATGAACGCATTGCGTTATAATTTTGTGAGATAAAAATATTCAACACTTTGGTGTTAAACGCTTATCTAAATTTCCTTTTTCTTAAATTACTTTCCAATAAAACGCAGTCGTGGGTAACAAAGGCTACCTTTGGTGCTAATAATGTTATTCTAAAAATAAACATTATTATTCTTATGATTGATTCGGTCAAAACATTTTTTTTTAAAGAAGATAACAAAATAAGATGCATGAATAATTTGCTTGAAATATTAAATAGAAATTTTACGTGCCATATATTCCTTTTTGTGAATGCATGAACCAATAAAAAGTAGTTATTCCAATGAACTGCTTCGGGTTAAAACAATTTGGATTTTGGCGACCAACACACCTAAAATTATGTTTTATGATTTGCAGATAACAAAACGGTTTCATAGTAATTTTTATATTTTAATCCGTACGCATAACACAACAAATAACAACGTTTATTTATTGATACACTAAGTAATCATTGAGCAGCATTTATTATTTATAAGAAAATACTTAATAATTTGCAATTTAAGTGACATTTATGTGGTTGGTTGCAACTCGGAGGACAAACAAGCAACTTTCAGCTCGAATAAATATTTCACTAATACGTTAAATGCATGGCCACGCTTATAAAGCAAATAAAATCCGGTTACGTAATGAAACTACGTCGAATTAAATCACTGTATTTATGTAAATATTGAAATTCGACCCCAGCGCTTACGCGCTATCTTGAAGAGGGCGACTCCACCAGCGTAATCCCAATTTAAAATATCCATGGGGGCAGCAGTTAGAAAAACTTGCGCAATTATGCTAAGCCTAAAGCGTTCATTTAAAATGATTCCGAGTTACGCTCGCAGGGGGCTGCTGCGTTGCGGGATTAGGGATGATTTGCGCCTTACAAAATGTTGTAGGACATTAGCGACGTAAATAACTTTCGCCGGTGACACTTCTATTAAATTATTATGGAACTTGTAATCGCGCGACGTGGCACTACTTGCCGCGCCGTTTATTAAAAGAACGAGTTTTTCTCACGGATTTATGTGCAGTACGATACGGTATTTCACGACATGGTTTTCGTTACAGGAGATCTTATCTGATAAAAAACGACGTTAATACAGAGAATGTGATTTTGTTTTATTACGGTTAATTTGCTGCACTCACGCATAAATTACTTTTGTTGAATGGTGAATTTTGTGTTATCAGTTTAATGGCTGGGAGTGGAGGTCTTTTATTCCCGTCGCTGCACTTATTTTAAGTTTTGTGTGCCGGTTGTTAAATGCTACAATGATCAAACAAACAGGTTGTCGAGATTTAAATATGTAGTGTATTACATGGAGAACGAGAAACTAGATGGAAACATACAGATTTGCTTGTGTTTAAATTTCCCGACGTTGGGCGACAAATTGTTGTTGTATGGATCAGTGTTGGATTTATAATTTATTGTGCCTTTATCCATATTAAGGGTATATAATTGTATATAATTATACTACAACTAACCAAAACAATAAGTTAAAAACAGTGAATAATTCAGATTTTTGCTAACTCGCGGTTTCTACTTACCTTTTGTTTTAAAGAAAATTCGTTAGTCTAAGAAACATTGTAGTTTTGCGACAAGAAAGGAAAGCTACACTCACTCTCAATGGCATATACCAATTTAAAATATATGTCACATTTCAAAAGAACCAACGAAATTATTCTATACGAAAAATAAAAGAATATTTGAAATGCAAACCAATATGTAACATACAAATGTTATAAATTCAAACGTCGAAATACACCTCAATAATATGAACAGCGAAACCAATAAAAACATTTAACGCCTAATATTATACATATATACAGTGTGTTTCACTTAAGAGTGTAACACCATCATATCTTTTTTATTTTTAGTGCAATTTTACTATTTTTCCAAATGTAGAACACTTATTGCTCTATTTACTCCCAAAAAAACCAATTATTGTCTTCTTTAAATGCAAAGCAACCTGCGATGACAAAATAAATGGCAAAAATCGGGAAATCACTTTAGGGATAAAAGTTTCTTTTTTTTACTTTTTAATTTTGACATTTGAATATTTAATTTAATGGTTAAAGAAATAATGGAGAGATGGAAAAAATACTTTCAGAAATTAATGGAAGGGAGAGAAGTAGAAATAGAACAAGAGTGGAAAGACGAAGCAGTGGAGCAAGAACAAGAAATAGAAGGAGAAAGTGTAGAAGAAAATATAACTATGGAAGAACTATCAGGAGCGATAAAAAGACTGAAAGATGGAAAAGCACCCGGAACTGATAAGATAACGGCGGAAATGGTAAAAAAAATGGGAGATGGAGGAAGGGAACTGCTATTAAAAATTTGTAATAAAGTGTGGATGGAGGAAGAAATACCAAAGCAATGGGAAATAGGATTGATAGTGCCAATACACAAAAAAAGGGGATCGTATGGACTGTAATAATTACAGGGGAATAACTATAATGAGCACAGTAATGAAGATAATGGAACAAATAATAGAGAAACGGTTAAGAAAACAAGTAGAACCGACACTAACAGAAGAACAAAGTGGTTTCAGGAAAAGTAGAAGCACACAAGACCACATATTCACACTTAAAGAAATAACGAACAGAACATTAGCAACGTCAAAAACAGCCTATTTTGCATTTCTTGACCTGGAAAAAGCGTTTGACAGAGTATTACGAACGGAAATATGGGAGACCCTAGAGAAAAGGAAAGTAAATAAAAAATTAATAAGAGTGGTTAAATGCTTATATAAGAGAACCAGAAACTGCGTAATCAGTAAAAACCTTAAATCCGAAGTATTTCTAACCAAGGAAGGACTAAGACAGGGGGGAAGCCTAAGCCCGCTTCTGTTCATAACTTTCATGGACGACATAATTAAGAACATGAAGCAGAAAGCGAAACCGCTGTATATAGGATACAGGAAACTTGAAAAAATCGGAATCACAGTGTGTGCATTCGCGGATGATGTAGCTATCATAGCAAAGAATGAAAGAGATCTGGGTGAAAACTTGAAAGAATGGAATGAAGCGCTAAAGGATAAAGGAATGAAAACAAACAAGAGCAAAACAAAGATTATGGTGGTAACAGAAGAAATGAAACGGGCGCAAATAAAAATTGAAGGTGAAGAAATAGAACAGGTCAGCAGTTATCAATACCTGAGAATAACACTGGATGAAAAAGGCAGACAGGAGGTTGAGCTGAATAAAAGGATAGAAAAAGCAAACAGGGTGTATCATGCAATGAATAAGGCATTTATAAATAAAAAGGAAATATCAAAGAGAACAAAGATGCAGGTTTATAAAATAATATATAGGCCTATTTTAACTTATGGGTGTGAAAATTGGGTACTAACATCAAAGGAAAAAAGCAAAATTAGAGCGGCGGAAATGAAATATTTGAGAAGAGTGAAGGGAGTAACAATAAGAGACAGGATACGAAGTGAACAAATTAGACAAGAGCTTGACATAGAACCAATAGAGGAGTACATAGAAAAACGACAACTGGGATGGTGGGGACACATGCAGAGGATGAGTGATACAATACCGACTAAACAGATTTGGGAAACAAAACATATAGGAAAACGGAAGCGCGGAAGACCTAAGGAGACATGGGATAAGATGATAGGAAGAATTTTAAAGAACAAGGGAATAATGTGGACAGATGCAAAGAAACTTGCACAAAACAGAGAGGAGTGGAGGATATTTATTAAGAATTGTTAAAACTATTACACCCTACACCTTCGGGTAGAAGGGTATTGATTATACATACATACATTTAATGTTTATTTAGAACTTTGGTTTGCGTTTTTGAATATTTTAAATTCTTGACTTTTGAGATTTGTTTAAAATATGTATCGATTCATAGAAATTTGTTTTCTTTTAATTATTGTTTTTTTTACAATTGTAACATATTTTGAGAATATTTAATTTTTTCAATTTTTGTATCTGTATCTGATTCATCTTAATGTTATATTTTTTTCATTTTGTTGCATTTTACATGTTTCATTTTTTACAATTTTAACATTTTTAACTTATGCGGTAAATTGCACTTGAATTACTTTTTTAACCCTGTTTTCAATTATTTTTGTTATTTTTATTTGTGGATATTTTTAGAATTGTTCTTTTTGAATGTATTCTTTTAATTTTTAATTTTCTTTTCAATTTTTACAGTTTTTCACCTCTTATTTTAAATTATTTGTTATTTTATTGTTTCAATTTGGTGAAACTTTTTCACAGTTTTATATTTAAATTTTTCTTAATTGTTGAAATTTTTTTGAATTCCTTTTGCATTTTTAAGGTTGGTTTTGCAGTTCAACGTGTTTCACGTTTGCGCCAAATGACACTTTAATTGCATTGACGATTTGTTACAATTAGTTTTATTTACATTTTCCATTAGTTTGATTTCTTCAGGGTTGACAAATTTTTAATTGTTTCTAGTTTTCCTTATAGGTTTTTAAAAATTTGAATTTTTTAGTTCGGTGTATGTTTAAAATTCAGGCATTTGTCAAAATTTTCACATTTTTTTAATATATTTGGATTTTCTTATTTTTTGTTCTTTTTACGATTTCATTTATCATATCTTGTTTGGCAATATTATTATTTTAGTTATTGCATCTTTTTCATTTCGCAATTTTCTTTGACTTTCTTATACTGTTGCACGCAATGGATTTAATATTCATGAACCAAATTAAAATGTTGATTTCTCTTGCGTTAAACAATCGTATCGCTCGATATATGGAATTATTAATGTTTCGAATTCCCAGTATTGCAAAAAAACTGAATTGCATTGCCGTTTGTTCTATTACTTTTCAGAAATATAAAAATCAGCATTCCACGGACTTTTTAGTTTTCTTTCAATGATTTTTGAACTTTATATTTCAAATGTATCGCCCAAACTTAACAATTGTTTTTTCATTTTTGCAATTATGTCACTTTTCACATTTGCCCCAAATGACACTTCAATTCTGCGTACAATTTGTTTTCAGGAAATGTACACTCCGTAATTAAATGTTTTAATTCTGTAGAACCGTGACATTTAATTTTATAGGGGCAGCTAATTTGTCTGGGGATTAGTTAATAAGATCACATCACGTGATCAAATTACTTGCAATGCTCTTATTATTCTTCGAAAAGGAGGAAATGATGTCTAGAAAAATGTTTAAGATTTCATATATTTTGAATATTTCCATAAGGATTTGTTGTAAATTTACATGCCATTTGAAGGGTTTCACGAAATTAATATATTAATACATAATATAATGTAATACGCACGACCGAAATAATTATAATTAGTTATTTTACAAAAACACTCCGTTGGGTTTGCGGTCTTAATAAGGGCGATTTATTCTATATCTTTATTAATAGTCTATATTTCGTGGATCATTATCCACATCATCAGGACTTCTACAAAAATTATAAATAGAAGATGTAAAATAATTATGGTATAACTTACTCAAATTGATACAATATAAAATTGGACATCCAATACGGATCATCCTTCATGATCCTCCTTAGTACTTTCTTTTTTCTAACACTATGGATGTCTTGTGACTGTTGCTGTTTCATATTTTAAATCATATTTTTTTCAACACAATAACCTTCGTTTTTTCGTGTTCAAGTCGTTTTCCTATTTTGATATTGTAATTAGTAGGCTTTTCTGTCAAAAATTGATTTATTTATTAATTTGTAAGATTTGATTTTGGTGACACTTTCGAATTGAACCTTTTTGTTAGTTCTTATTGTATTGGATGTCCAATTTTATATTGTATCAATTTGAGTAAGTTATACCATAATTATTTTACATCTTCTATTTATAATTTTTGTAGAAGTCCTGATGATGTGGATAATGATCCACGAAATATAGACTATTAATAAAGATATAGAATAAATCGCCCTTATTAAGACCGCAAACCCAACGGAGTGTTTCCGTAAAATAACTAATTAATACATAATATATATAATTAATATATTTGTATTTGCATAATTTGCATTTAGATGAAATAATTTTTGAAATATTAAAGAAGTAATGCATTAAACGAATATCTAGCATGAAACATAATATTTACAGTTGATGGTAGGCTCGGTATCTGATTTTTAAAGCGGATTGTTCGCAACGCTCACTTGTTTTATTACCGGGCCATTATGCATGTTTCCGATGGTAGATGTGAATATTGAATATACATCTGGCCTCGACTAATTAAACAATTTATATTTATATTAGAACGATATACCTAGTGGTAGCCACCAAACCTGGCCATAATATGCATGTTTCAACAAAATATATGAGCTGCATTTACATATTTTCGTTTAATGTTATGTTGACAATTTATGAAATTGCGTTATAACTCGTGCTATAAATTGTGTTATAAACATGAACTATTCAATTGAAGAAAGGGTGTTCATGGTTCAATCCTTTTACTCTGGCAATAGTCTAAGAAGAGTGAGAGATTTATTTTCTCTAAAATTCAATCACCGACCTATACCGTCGAAATCTACAATAAATAATTGCATTATGGAAAATTTTACATAAACATAATTATCATCCGTACAAACTTCAATGCCATCACGAAATCTTTGATGTTGACCTAGAAAGTAGAATTACTTTTTGCGAAGAAATGCAGGTAATGGCAAACCACTACAGAAATTTGTTTCACCGACAAATGTACATTCACATTAAATAATGAGGCAAACACCCAGGACACTCGATATTGGTCTCAAGACAATCCGCGAATAAATTTAGCTAGAGAACTCAATACCCTCAGAAAATTAATATTTGGGCTGGTATTTATAATAATAAAATAATTGGGCCGTTTGACATAGTAGGAAATTTAAATTCGCAAACATATTTAGACCTTTCGATAAATGAGGTAGGTCCTGCACTTGAAGAAGTTGCACATGAAGATCAGGAGGTTTGGTACCAGAACGACTGCTGTTCTGTGCATTTTGGCGTGAATGTGAGAGCCTACTTAAACGAAACCTTTCCAAATTGCTGGATTAGTCAATAAATTGGGCAGCCAGATCTCCTGATCTTGCATTATGTGACTTCTTTTTGTGGCCCTATCTTAAAAACAAAATTTATAGACAACGACATCCAATTATTAATTCTCTGAGGGAGGCCACAATTGTGGAATGTGACAACTGGTTTTTATCATCGGTTGGGATATTGCTTCAACCAGAATGGAGGATTATTCGAACATTTATTACAAATACCTAACTAGTATTGTGTTTATTTTTGATGTAGTTTGTTATCGTTTATTTTGTTAATAAAAATGTTTATAATAACTTGACCATTTTACTAATGATAATTAAATGTATGTGCTGTTTAGTAGGAATTTATAAAGTAGGCGACATATATTCAAGGCAACTCATATATTTTGTTCAAACATGCATACTATGGCCAGGTTTGGTGGTTATCACTCGGTATATAAAAATGAAACGATAAAATAGAAAAGACAGGAACTCAACACAAATGCCCAGATTGTATGGATGCATAAGAACAAAATCATTCGCTTGTAAATACATGTAGAAGCAAAGTTTATTTGAACAACAGAACGAGGTTGACACACGAATTGTTATGTTAATCAGCTGTTGACAAATAGTTAGGGAGAAGAATAATTGGCATCAGTAAACTGGAAACAAAAATCACTGCAAGTAACGATAATTTACAGACTTTGAGTCCACATCCCGGACATTTTCAAAGAAAGGGAAAATACATTGGTATAAAAACGTTAGAATAGAGGTTAGGTTCACTCATTTATTAGTTCTTTATTAATCCTTTAATGTTGATTGTTAGGTTCCAGAGCGTGATTGATTGAAAATTTGTTGTGTTTTTGTGATTTGTTAATTTTAATAGGAATTAGAAATTGGTAAATTTAGAAACGCTTCGAATAAACGGCATGTTCGTTGTCTAGATTAGAATTAAGAATAAATTCTTGGAGAACGTACAGGATAGCAAACAGAATAAATTAACTTCATAAGTATAAATTGTAGTAAAGGGGCGAAAATGTAATTTAAAAGAAATTTTACGCAACAGTATTCAGAGCTATGCAACTCAACTGATAAGAAAACCAAGTAATTCGCACGACTGTGACTATATCTCTAAAAAGGAACCGAATTAATTTTCGAAAAGTACGTTTTCTTCGAAATATATATTTTACACTTATAAATTTGTGACATTCATAAAATAACTGTAACTTAAGTACTATACTTTTATTTTATTTATATTGTACTAAAGCTATCCATTCTGAATTGTATCTAAATTATCATTCGTGTGCCCTCAATATCTACAAAATCAGCATAATCAACAATTTCGTAGATAGATCCTTTTAAAACAAGGAGCTTTTCGATAACAATATCAATAAAATAAAAGAATACTTAAAACAAAATTTTTACCCCAGCCATTTCACCAACACGCACATCGATAAAGGATTAAATAAGCTCTCAAATAAAAATAAAAGCAATGAAAACACAGAAACTAAAGTTAAGTCTATAAAAAATAAAAACAGCAAAATTCATCACAATAAATGACATCACCAAATTCCCCCCAAAACAATACAAAAGACAAAAATTTAAACTACAACTAGCACATAAACAACATTTTAATAATAACCGAAAGTATTTCTCAAAATTAAAAGCAAACACATACACAGGAAACTCAGAACAATATTTGCACAAAAGAGTGTACTCCCATAAATACAGTATGACATCTCCAACAGGATACACCACGGCATTGTTAAAATACCCTAAAGTACAACAGACTTTCGATACGGACAACCCAAAAATTCTAGAAATAAAAACCAATATATTAAAAGAATAATCAAGGAAATGATCGACATAAAAAATTGCACCGCCAACATCAACCATTAAACCAACATATAACTTAAATGCAATATAATAACATTATAAAATATTAATACTAAATCGTTTTATTTTGCATTAATTTTTATATAATAATTAATTTAAAAAAATGAATGGTGACTGTATTAATGCATGATTTTTTGTTTCCCCCTAATAATAAAAAACATACATAACATATTTCGGAGATCCAGCTGGAGATCAATTCAAAAACTACACATTACAAAGAAATAAAAGTACATCGATAAAAAGTGTGCTCCGCACCGAATCACGTGTAAAACGTTTTGCAAAAATTTTATAATTCCGACGAAAATATTCAACAAACAAATCATATATTTGGTTTTGATTATTTAAGGGCAAATCTTAAAATGTTTAATAATGACAATTATCTATGGTAATTTTTTGTATCCACCGCTGTACTACTGTAAATAAAATTAATATTGTTGATACCGCCTACTAATGTGACAAAAATATTTCCATTGCAGTTAAAGCATCCAACAGTTAGGTGTGAGAATGAATTAATGTTCATTTCGAAACGTAGCTCTAAAACTTATGCGAATACAAAAAAGCATTTGTTCTATGATTATTGTAAAATAACAATTTCCCAAATAATAGAACTAATTATATACAGGTGTTAAAAAAAAGTGTCACAAACTTTAAAGGCTGATAGTATGGCCCAAAATATGCCGATAAGTTTTAATGAACATGGGTCCGCAAATGGACGGTTTCGGAGTTACGATTTTTTTTTATTTCCACAATACGCACGTGTGGGTCGACAAAAATCCCCATGCTATTATGGAATCCAGACGTCGGGTACGTTGTTCATTGAACATTTCGGTGGGTATTTTGGGCGACAGGTTACTAGGCCCGGTCGTTTTACCAAACCGATTGACAGGCGCTACTTATCTGAACTATCTGCAGAACCCACGGGGTAATTTTTTAGGCGAGATTCCTTTGAACCAAAGGCAAGAAATGTGGCTCCAGCACTATGGTGCTCCGGCGCATTTTTCGATTCGGGTATTTACACGTAACTTTTGGACGAAGATTCGTAGGAAGGGGCGAACTTGTATCACTGCGGGATCGCCCGATTTAAACCTCCTTCATTTCTTTCTTTAGGATTGTTCGAAGGTCCATGCCACGAGGATATCGAGCCTGCCTTGAAATGTAGGTAGGGCACTTTGAATATCTCATTTGACTTTTTCCCTTTTTCGTTTGTTCATAAATTACGTTGTTTGTTTGTACATAATAAAAAAGTGATGTAAACGCAAAATATTTCGTATCTCCAAAATGTTCATTAAGGCTTTTCGGCATATTTTGGCCCAGCCCTTAAAGTTTGTCACACTTATTTTTTAACACCCTGTAGATACATATATATTAAAAACGGAATACTGAAAACATAACTACATTGCACACCTTTTTTTTTAGTTATATTGCTAGAAAATGTCCGCTACACAAATAATACTACGAGTAATTTAAGTAGAAAACGACTTTATGGCATTATTGTCCTAGCTTAACTTCTGCAATCGCTTAATTAAAGAATTTATGCACTAGTTTATTACACCATTTTGATTTAATAGTTTGACGTGGGATTCCACTTAACCCGGCGCTTATGTTGTTTCCTCGTTCTATTGTCTTAACGATTCGTAATTGCAACATATGTTACAGCCGATGTATTAATAATATCACCATCAATGGCATTCCTTAATATTTGCATTAAAACTTGGTCATCTTTATCGCTTTATCACTTCTACGATTATAGATTTCATGCATTTACGTTTTGAATCATTAAATAGTTCTTTTTACTTCAATATCTTTATTAAAATAGACAGCTAATCGTATAATCAAATTGCTGAAATGAATTTTAGTTCGTTAGCGTCACATCACGACAAGAAATATAAATGTATACATATAAGAACATTACGAAGATATATTTATATGCGTGTTATATTTTTATTATTATCTAGGGTTAAGTACCTTGGGATATATTGGTACATACAAGACAAAGAATTGAGTAAACATCAAACGTATGAATTATTTTATTTAAACACTTTATAATCAAATATGTTGGATCACAACAATATGAACGAATTTAAAAAACCTTGCAATATAACATTAACTTCATTCATAATATTGAATGTTTATAATACAGGCTAGATTCAAAGTTTCAATGAATTGTTGAAATATGCATAAATTGATATGAATGAATGTTTAATAAAAAATACAACTGTGTAAAATTAAAATTATAAAATCTATACACTAGGTTTATATTAATAATTTTACTACAGAAATCATTACTCGTCTATGTTAATTGCATGTTTCCATTAAATGTTGATCTATTTTTCGTTGGGTGTATTGTTAACTGAGTGCATAATTGTTTCATTAAGACCGGTCCATCAACATATTATTTAAATATGGTGAATTTTCATATTAGGTAATTTTTTATTTTTTTGCCTGTTGCCATATCAGGCGGGCATTTCGTCCAATCCAATCCAACCTTATACATAAGTAAAAGCCTCAATTTTCTTCGTGGAAATTTTTTTTATACACTACCCTAAAAATACGTAATTAATTTGTACCTTCTGGAGGTTGCATAAAACTATTTATTACGAGATTTACAAAATGAAAGATAGCAACTTGTTTTTTGAAACTTTAGGCCTATATTACGCGTGCAAATTTTTTAAATGTATTAATATATATAATAATAATTTCCCAGGGCTGCACAACATTATTTCTTGTCGTGATTACTTTCAAAACGAAAAAGTTTTATTTTTTGCAGTACATCTGCCCTTGAAAGAGCTCCCCAGCAGCATATATACCAGTGTGTAATGAATTAGTAGCTTTTGGGGGTTGTACAAAGTTATTTATTACCAAATTTCGATTGGCCACATCATTTTGCAGGCTGGAGTTTATAACTAACTAACAGTTTCCATGGGTTGTATAAAATTACTTATTGCAATAATAACTTACAGGACGACATAGTCAAGAAGTATGACTGGGGTGGTATATCACAGAAATGGTATGGAAAAATCATCATGTTATCCTGGAATTTAATATCATAATCATTAATTTTGTACAACCCTGAGAAACTGTTAATAAATTATAAAGGCTCATGTGGTATTTGCGGGGATAGTTTCCCCGCAAAGGTCATGAAAAAAACAAGTTGCTCTCTTTCATCAAAACTAATGTAAATCTGATAATAAATAGTTTTGTTTAATCTTCGAAAGCTACTAGTAAATGACATACTGATGTATATGCTACCGTGGAGCTCTTTCAAGGCTCGTTTATCAAAAAATGATCTGCAAAAGTTAAGCTTCTTTGTTATGCCGTTCTGAATGCAATTACCGCAAGAAATATTTTTGCACATCCTCTTTAATCCACTAATAAATGAAAGGAAAAAATTAAAAAAATATATCATATAATAATTATGGGGGAAGTTTTTGCACAACAGCAGTAAATAAAACAGGTTCGTTCCTTTCATAACAGGTAACGTAAATCTGATAATAAATAATTTTGTACAGCCTCCAGAAGGTACAAATGAATTACATGCCTTTGCATATTCTATTGTGGGTCTCGTACAGGGGTACAGTAGCTTATTGAAAAATATAAAAAACCAAGGTTTCTCTGTATTTGTGTTCATGTGGTGGGGGTGCTTTGGATAAGGACTGATGATGAAAATTGATATGTTATTACCATCACCAATAATAGATATCTTGTAACTTATAATTCTACAATAAATCTAGAAGTCAAAAAATAAAAACTATTATTATGTAACTTGCAAAAGTTACAAAATAATTATTATTCTTGGAAAATTTATTGTTAATAACATTTTTTTATTGCCGAGCTTTTCATACAAAAATATACAAAAGCACTCATTTAATTTTGGGAACATTTTGTACAAACATGCCATGTGGTTGTTTTTGAACAACTCCATAGTGGGGGGCTGGTGACACAGTTGCATACCAGAGCAAATAAATCATCGCATCGATTCTATTAAAAACACGCAGCAAAAACATTAGCCTTATGATATAATAAACAATCTTCTATGTTTCACGAATTCTATAAAACTTTACTATTCTTAAAATGAAGAGAGGACGAAGATTTGGATAACTATGTCATTGGAATTCGCCAGACAATTTTAATTCAGATTCGAAAAGTTCTTCATTATGCAAGGAAACAACACAAGATGAAGCTGAAACCTATCGGTTCAATTTCAAAAGTGTACCTAGTCAAAATAAAGATACAAAAATACTGAAAAATATTTAGAAAGATTGCAATAGTATGAAATTGTTTCGAGCTTCTTAGCTACTTAAAAACTAATTAAATATTTCATTAAGAATAATATGGTGATTTAATTGTAGTACTAGCAACCATGTAGCGACATATGCTTTAAAAAGTTATCGAGAATACGAGTTCCATGTACCTTCCATAAATCTCAGCAAGATATTTGCAAAAGGATCTCTCATTTTTTGAGCAGACAGTAGTTTTTCAATTCAGGTTCGTGTCGATCATTTACTAAATAAAAGCATAAATAATTAGTTAATTAATAAAAGCAAAAATTCGAACGAACATATTTTTGTTTGCTTTTTAAATAAATAATATGGTGACCAGAAACTATATTTTACACAATTACATCTTTTTGTTCAATTAAGGATATCGATATGATAAAATTGTAAATAACTGACAGTTTGATTCGTTTTTTATTGCAGACGATTTTTATTGTTAATTAGTTGACTTGAAAAGTACATGCATTGATTACGGAATGGTTTTCGCACAATAGCTTACACAGCTCAACACTAAATATGGTTCTGTAAAATTTTCCTCCATATTTTTTTATGTTCCCTGATCTTCGCTAAAAAGGTCAAGATTCTCTGGAAATCCATCCAGATGGCTGAAGAGATAATGCATTTTTATGCTCGTGTTACGATCCATCATTTTAAAATTGTTTAATATATCATTGAGCAAGGCAGAGTAATTTTCAGATTTATGATTTTCCATAAAGTTTTTTATAATTTCAAGAAAAAAGCCATGCCAGTGATCCCAAATTTTTCATCGCAATTGTGAAATCATTCGCCAATTTTCTAATCTGAGGACCATCAACTATACCAGCTTTTATATTTTTAAAACTTAACCTGTGAAACATGCTCGCTAGCTACGCAAAATACAAACCATCTTCATATAACGCTTTGACGAATTGAAAGTCTCAACTTAGTATGTAGAGAGGAAAGAAGTGTATAATATTATGCCTCCCTACTTCCATTGTCTCTTTTGATGCCCACTCTCTTCTTAATCAACGGTTAGCCTCAGGTTTGCTGTACCACAAGCACAATCATGGGTATTTAGTGTATCCATCTTGATGCCCCAACAAAAAAATACATTTTAAATTGGACGTAAATATCCCATTGGTGATTTTGGTAACATAGTTGGATGATATTCAATTATCACAATTATTTTAAGAACACAGATAACATTTTATCTTTTAATCGAGATGCAAAAGTTCTGAAAATTCTATGGAAAGGTTCAGTTGTCTGATTAAGTCACAAAAAATGGATATGACAACATCATTTGAGCGGGATAAGGGTCTTTTAGCTGAGGTCAAATATGAACAAGTCATTTTTTTGGTTCATGAACACAAATAGCAGTCATCAACGTTTTCAATCAATTTTTTTCTGTCCAAATTATGCGAACTGGACCTCGTTTGATATTTCGCCCACTGTCATAGCATAGTATTCATAGCCGCTATTGCCGACGATATTTGGAGCCCACGGCTTATTTTGCTCCTTTATGTGCACGCCAAAATAACAAAACTACACACTTTGCACAAACTCATTTATTGGTTCCCTGAAGTTTTTCGGGGTATACTCCCCACAAATGTAACAGAAAGTGATCGGGTCATTTAAACAGCATCTTCTTGACGTACCCATATCGTTTGATAAGTTTCGAATATTCCAAAATGTGAAAATAACTCACAAATAAGTGGAGTGTGTGAATTGTTTACGTCAAAACATCAAACTGTACATAACTTGACAGCCATGCGTAAAGGTTAAATCGTAGCTAACTTTCTTTATCGCCAATAGTTATGTTCAACGATTCTACTAAAAATGTACCCCCGTGCATCATTTGAGATCAAGTTTGTGGCCTACTCTGACATAATCGTCCTATGTCTATAATTAATCTTTACATTTGAAATTGTATACACCTAAAGCACGAATGACACAATAAGGTATTTCAAAATGCTATTAGACACACGAACGTAGTTGGTTGTATAAAGAAATAAAACCGACAAGTAATTTACGTCGTTCGAATGATCGTAAAAAGAACAATTAGTATGTGAAGTTATTTAACATAAATCAACAATTCACATTTACAGCTTAAAGCCTCACTTGCAGCTATAAATGGGGCAATAATAACTATGTTATTATGTTGCTTCTTCTACTGTAACAGTCGATAGTCAATCGACTGGTTGACATGAAAAGTCTAAATTATACGAGATTCATATTACCACTTACTTATAACTTACTTATGACCATTGTTTGACTATTTGACTAAGTTTTGTACCTGACACTTTGCTGTAAATTGTAAATATAATACTTGATTAATAACGTAAAGCCGTGACTCTTTGTGAGAAGTTTATTAATTAATTTTGAAACATATATAGCATTTAAAATTCATATATTAAAATTATTTTATTCTATAATAATCTTCAACGTTGTACGTTAGTGCAGTCACAACACAGCTATCGTATTAGCTCCATTACTTTATTCGTTAATATAAGTGAATATAATAGAGATTTTATTGAGTGCAAGTGCTAAAAATGTTAATAAGGTCAATAATCGAGTTGAGTCGAAGGCTCATACTTGGTTTAAGTGAATTTATTGCACGTAATACTTGGTTGCTCGCATTTAAGATAAAACACGTTTGTGAAATTGGGCGATATTTTTTATTCAAACTTACTTTGGCCTCCTTCAAATATCGAACAACAATATTGTAAACCGTTCTAATTCTTCGGGATTTGAATTTTAATCTAGCAACAGACACATGGTATGACAATTTCCAAATATATATAGTAATTTAAACCCAAAGATAAGCGATGGATATTTGCAAAGGCGTTCTTTCACACGTAGATAGATATATCTTAGTTTGTTTTAAAGGGTTTCCTTCCATAAACACAAAAATTAAATTTATTTTAGAAAAAGATGTGAATACTTCATTAAATTCCCTAGACTTTAATATTAATCACGGCAATGGTACCCATGAATTAGACCTACACATAGACACCATCATACGTTCTAAATCATTCCAACTAATTAAGGGGGATCCTGCTTTAGAAGGCTCAAAAAATCGATTTGTTTTTTATTTCACAAATCTATGCCTAATATATCTAAGAATATGTATAAACAGTTATAGCGGCTAATTCGAAATAGTTTGAAAGATACAGCACTAAACACAGTGAGGTGTCGAGCAAAAAATATACGAACGCATGAACGCTCGGACAAACGAAACGCGCCCCCTCCCCGCACTAACATAACACCGAACTATGTACTGAAAAAAGTTCAATCGGTCGTTCGAAACAATAATATTTTGAGTTCGCAAGAGCTATAGTAGGATTATAACGAGATATTCCGTGAGTAATCGAAAATTAACATTTTTGCTGATCGTAAACTTTAGAGCGCGTTTTCTCGAGTTTTCGTTTTTACGATTTTTCTAAACTGGTGGGCGCGATTGCGAGAAAACTAGACAATCAATCAAAACGAAACAAAACTTTTGTTGGCTTCAGTAGCATTCTATTCTATTTGAACTAAAAAGATTAATGAAAAAAAATTCTAAACAACTTTTTTAGCAAGTTGAAATGATTTTCTCTTCCTGCAAGGAGCACATTTATTTTCAAACCTGAGAAAAATCTTGAATTTCAAAATTTTGGGTTTTTTTTAGTTCACATAGAAGAAAATATATGAGAGTTACCATTTTCTTTGGTTTTTTTTTTGTTTCAGACAAAAATTACGGGCTACATCTTTCCCACCGATTGTAAATTGCAATTGAAAGGCGTTGCACAAATGTGCATAAAAATCGGTTCCGTTTGAATATTTTTCTCTCGACATATTTTTCTTAATGCTCAAATATGCAATAAAATGCTCTAAAAAGTTCACTAGACTTGCTCATTTTTTTCTGCCCTAAAAAATTCCCCCAAAAACGCTATTTTAAGGCCAGGATCCCCCCTTAAATCACAAACTAGCAACGTTTCACTCAATGGTTAATAAATTGATTAACATACCTCTGTCTAGCATTAACTTTGATATAAAATTTAACTATATCTATAACACAGCTTGCAAAAATAGTTAGGATAGAGTTACAATGGACCATATTTTAGCCAAAAAATGGCAAGATAAAACACTAACACTAGTATACCCTAGCATCAAAGACAACACCCTGAAAATATTTTCCTGCTTAACTTACATACATAGGTACACATTCAATGAAAACGAAGAAAACGCTCGAGAAAATTAATAATAACATTCAACTAGCTTTTAGGGCGAATTACTTATTAGGAAAACATAGCAAATATTAGACTTAATCACTTTCACACTTTCAGGAACAGGTCGGGGCTCCCCGATAACCACGTCTGTTATCGCGCAAACTCGAGACTATTCGATTATGACTAAAAGATCAGCCAATAGCCTCAATAGACATATTTGCCAACAGACATCACAAAGGTGACTTCCAAACAATATACATAATAATACAATGGGTACCACATAATATATAAATAAGATGCACACAGCGATGTCTTACAAATTCTACTGCGCATCGCCATTTAACACAACACACAGAAATACACGAGCTTACTACACTCAACGCTATATTCACATCTTTCATAATGCACCCTTTCGCACGCCACTGCAAATAACTGCACGTGGTCACAAAAATACGTTCTGGTGAACACTGCCGGGGTGCCGCTATCACTTCGGCGAAGCCCCCTACTAAAATCTGGTCATACTCTTATGCATCCTATGGAATGTAAAAAAGCTCAAATCTGTATTTCTGCAAAAATAGCGGAGCAATGGGCGTTGTGCACATTTTATTTTTCTAAAGATAGGCATCGTTCTCCCGATTTTATATGTAGCGGATGTAGTATACTTTTTTTCACACCCACAGTAATTCCTTTTACTCAATCCGCGTTCCGAAAAATGACGCTTTACCATAACTAAATAATAACAGATATAAGATAAAAGCACTTAAGGAAACTTAGAGGGTGTAGTAATTGCAGATGTGGGCACATAGCGATGCGGGAAATACGACACCGACTCACGCATAAAGTTGTCTATCTTAAATGACCTAATTCGCCGCACGCATCCGCGAGAGGGTTGAAGCGAGATAAAAATATCGCGCGTACGTCGGAGCGGCAAAAATATAAGGCTAAGTAATTGCAGCCTTCAGAGAAGAAATTGTAAAACTGCTGGCACAACAGGAATTAAACATCTTGCGCAGGATATAAATTAGCTGCCAGGACAAATGGCGCTAAATAGTGTAAGATAAACCGACCGTTCTCGCCGATCGGTCACATCCTAACCGTAAAGCCGGCGTGTGCGTAACTAATTACGCGTATTAACTAAACACATTTTCGCTTAGGACGTGAGATTCGCATTAAAAATGAAATTGGACACTTGACTCTTGATTTATCTGCAGTAGCGCGTTGCCGCTAAAGATGTACGCGCTTGCTGTGTCATTTACGGCGTGACTCATATCCATAATCGCAATGCAGATTATTCGATTTATGAAAGGACACTTTTGTTGGGCATAGACGTACGTAGTGGATTTTCAGCCAGACGAAAAAATAATAATCACATCGAATTACGAGAATAGTTCTCGAGCGTCTATTAAAAATTTAAACGCATACTTCACGGCTTGTTCTTTCATCCAACAGGTGTGTGTTGTTATAAATAGCGAAACAGTGAGAAATGTTTCTTGTGTTATTTTTATTTCCTGCTTTAACCCATCCATCTACTTTACATTATACAAACGCACTTGCCGAACGTATTAAAAGAAAAGTTGTGTTTGCACTTCTTTATGTATACTCACACACCTAAACATATTGAGAAATATTATAATCAAAGATACGATTTTCCGTAACTATACAACTCTTATATCGCAGATTTATTATAAAATGTATATGTACGTATGTACAGTCAAAAATCACTCAACCTTTACACCCTGTCAATATTTTGGTAACTCCTTTCACTCTTCTCAAATATTTCATTTCTGCTGCTCTAATTTTGCCTTTTTCGTTGGATATTATCACCCAATTCTCACACATATTTTAGTTGAAATAGTTAAGTTAAAATAGGCCTATGTATTGTTTAATTCAGTTATTTCTTTCATTATTTATTCATTGCATAATACACCTTGTTTGTTTGCTCTAGTCTGATATTCAACTATACCTGTCTACCTTTTTTATCCAGCAGCGTCCCTAGATGTTGATAGCCGCTGACCTGTTGTGCATATTGTGTCCGTTTCGGATTTTCTGATACTACCATAATTTTTGTTTTACCTTTGTGCTTTTCATCCTCTTGATTTTAGCAATCTTCAAGTTTTCACTCATATCTGTTTAATTCCTTGCAAATCCACACACTGTGATCCCAATCTTCTTAAGTTTTCTGTTTCCTATATACAGCAGTTTTGCTTTTTTTATTCGTAATCGTGGTTACTTATACAGAAATTGAAAGAGCGATACAGAAGTATTGCAACAAAATCTCATCTGGAATTAACCAAATACCGGGCAAGGTATTGTTGTCCATAAAGGACATAGCCCACATGATTTTTCAAACTATAGGCCTACCTTACTGCAAATCCAACGTTCCAAAATTTTCGAAAGTTGTTTCCAAACCCGACTCTATTCATTTTTGGAAAAATCTCAGCAACTGAGCCCAACACAACACGGTTTTAGAAAATCCAGATCAACAATTACCGCAATTGATCAGACTATTAAGACTATTTGTAAAGCGTTAGATAGGAAAGACATGATCATTGGCTTATTTTTTGATTTATCGAGATTCGGTTGATCACCCTCTGCTGGTAGAAAAATTGTCTAAGAAAGGCATAAGGGGAACCGCATTAAAATGGATTCGCGCGTACCTCTCTGGAAGATCTCAGCGTGTCTGGGTTAACAACATGTTGTCAAAAGTTCGTGAAATGAATAGGGGTGTGCCACAGGGTTCCATCCTTGGGCCGTTACTATTCATAGTCATGATCGACGATCTGAATGCCAATTGCCCTACCGCATCGGCGACTAATATATACGCAGATGATACGACTAAATAATAGTCCGGCCAACAACGCAGCAACTGGTAGCCTCTGCTGAAAAAGCGATTCATGAAATGCAATCATGCTGCAATGCGAATGGAATTATACTAAATGTTAGCAAAACTCAGATAGTGCAATTCGGTGCAATATACGAAAAAATCGACAAAAATCTGTTAATAAGATTGAACAACAAGTCAAGTGTTATTCAAGAAACTGCTAAATTTTTGGGACTTATAATGGACAGAAAACTGACCTGGGAGGAACACATAATGACGCTAACAAGAAAATTGAGCAAGACAGTGTTTTTAATGAAACTATACGCGGTATAGTTTCCAGTGCGGTGTTGCGACAAGTATACTTCGGGCTGGTGCAATCTCTAATACCATATGGACATTTTTTTTGGGGAAGCTCACGTTATACTAATGGAATACTAGTGATCCAAAAGAAAATTTTAAGATTGATGGAAGGAGTGTATCTGGAAACGAGCTGTGCAGGTCTATTTATTAAATACCGAATAATGACTGTGTACTCGCTATATGCATACAAATTAGCCCTACATAATTTCGCCAATAACTGTAAACGAAATAAGAACATTCATAGCCATGACACGAGAGGGCAAAATCTAGTACGAATGTACTTTTGCAGAGCAAGTGTTGTGCAGCATTCGGCAGACTATATGGGAGCTCAGTATTTTAATAAACTGCCAAGTACCATCAGAGACGAAGAAAACACCAGCAAATTCAAAAAACTTTGCTCTCAATTTTTCATTGAAACTGCTTATTACTCAATCCACGACTACATAAATATTTTGAAATATATTAATTACACGTGTTGTAAAAAAAAACAACCTTTATTTGGCATACTCAACAATTTCTCTTCATACATTTCATTTCAAATCTCCCTCCTGTTCTGTTTTCCTCCTCCCCCTATCTTTCTCGCTCCTATCTTCCCCAGCCTTTCTCTGCCTTATGTCTCATCCTTTGCCTGCAACATAACAAACTTTTAAACCCTTTCCATTACCCTCCTTTTCCTACCCTCTTCTCTCTTTTCCTTTAACTTTCTTAATAGCTCTACTCCGGTTCCTTCCTCTCCCAACATCCTTCTCCAATCTTTGCCCTTCCTCTTTTCCTCCTCTCCCCACTCCATTTCTTCGCATTCTTCCCACCAATGTTTCCACTCGTCCCATTCTTTTCCGCA
The DNA here is from genome assembly GCA_959613385.1 of Geotrupes spiniger. NCBI lineage: Eukaryota > Metazoa > Arthropoda > Insecta > Coleoptera > Geotrupidae > Geotrupes > Geotrupes spiniger. The sequence goes on from OY390739.1 coordinate 9,644,957, forward strand.
TACTTGTAATAATATTCAACACATGATATATGATGGCCTTAGTCACATGACGATTCTTATAATGTTATGTATATATTTATGTATATGTACTGCATTAATTTGAAAATAAACATCTATCTATCTATCTATTGTGCTCATTAATTTTATACCCCGGTAATTATTACGCCCTTGTGATCCTCATTATTTATATTTATACTACCCGCCCTATTTCCCAATGGTTTAGCATTTCTTCCTCCGTCCACACTTTATTGCAAGTCCCTTCCCCCATCTCAATTTTTTTAACAATTTCCGCCATAATCTGATCAGCTTCAGGTGATTTTCCATCTTTCAATCTTTTAGTAGCTTCTGTTAATTATTCCGTAGATATAGTTTCTCCTTCTTATTTTTGTTCTTGATCTTCCGCTTCCTCTTCCCACTCTCGTAGTTCAACTTCTTGTTCTGGCATTAATTTCCGAAACTAATTTTCCATCTCTACGTTATTACTCTTTCTACCGTTAATATCTCTTCTTTTTCTCCTTTTATTACTAGGTTTGTCAAGACTCTACTATACAACATTTTCTAGATACTTTCACTAATTCTCTCCATCATTTCGCCAAACTCTTTCCATGAATCGATTACCATATTCTTTACTTTACTTCTTTGCTTTTCCTATTCCTCACAGCTTGCCATCATCTGCTTCTTTATGTATTTTTGCCAAGTCTTCTTTTTAATTTTCACTTGCTGCTTAATGCTTGCTGTCCTCCAGTCCGAACTAAGTTACTGCCCCTGGTGCCATAATGATGGAAGTCAGTGTTTCTGTTTACTTTGTGTTCAAAACTGTACAAGAGAAGTTTGAACATGTATAGTTAGTGGACAGTCATTATCACGTTCCTCTTAAACATATTCACACAGCTAGTTCCTGGTCTTTTTTGCATTATGAATACGCGCGAAACAAATCTGGAACTTCCCCAGAAAATTAATCCGTACGAAATAAGGGATTGAGCCAGACTGAAGTATATTTGCTTCAGCACTGTGGTTATTACTGTTGGACGCAAGTTTCTTATTAAGAAAGTAACCGCCCTTAGTTTATCACCTAGAATAGACACATGTTCTTCCCAGGTTAATTTATTGTCTGCTGTGAGTCCCAGAAACTTTACATAACGTAGTTGCTCCACAGATGCATGGTTAACTTTTATTAATGTCGAATAGTCTATTTTTGCATTTATTGCATGAAATTGTATTAGTTGAGTTTTTTGTACATTTAATAGAATGCCATTATTGACGCACCATCTTTGTAGCTCGGAGACAGCAGATTCGGCAGTGGTGATCATACTATATATGGTAGGTTTTGATATTATCATACTTGTGTCCTCAGCATATACAACTTTCAAAACATCCGGGCAAATAAGTGGTAGATCGTCTATCATTATTATAAACACGAGCGGTCCAAGAATGCTGCCCTGTGGCACACCCCTATTCATTTGACGAATTGCTGATAGAACGTCATTGACCCAAACCTGCTGTGTTCTACCCGATAGATAAGAAACAACATGTCGAAATACAGTCCTATGATTTCTTCTTTTTTCTCAAGCGCCTTACAAATGGTCTGGATCATTTATTCGATTGCTGTCGCTGTAGATCTCCCTTTCCGGAACCCGTGTTGTGCTGGACTCAGCAGGTCAAATTTTTCCATAAATGAATATAATCTTCGTTAGAAGCAGCTTTCAAAAACTTTTGAACACTGATTTTATAATGCGAGCGGTCTATAGTTTTCAATATCTGTTGGGCTGCCTTTGTTTTTGAACACACGTATCATGTTTGATCTTTTAAATTCTTCAGGGTATATCCCGGTTTCGAAAGATTTGTTAATGATGGCACTCAATTGTCCACTAATATCTTTGATAGATTGTAAAATCTTGGCCGGTATTTCATCAAGTCCAGTAGACATTTTGTTGCAGCATCTTTGGATAGTTCTTTCCACCTCATGAAGCGTTACTTTGCTGATAAATATGCTGTTAGTTAATGTAGTCTATTTTCCCTACTCTGTCATTTATATCTTATTGTAAATATATATTACCTACCTGTTTCTACTACATTTTCTCAGTTCTCCCACAACGTATCTTTTTTCTTTTTCTTATCGTTCTAGTCCGCACCATATACTGTTATTATTGTTCGTTTTTTGTTCCTATTTTCCACCTCAATTGTTAATATTATTTCTGATATGGCTTCCCAAATCCGATTCCAGCACTGGCTTTCTCGCTTCCCCCCACTCGACTAAATGTTAGTAAATGTCCATTTTCCAGTTCCACAGTTCAATTACTCATTTTCTTTGTTTCATCTACTACCAGTATCTCAATCTCTTCTCATTTTAAGCTCATAATATTCCACGTTCATAATTTTGCACGCTTTACTGGGATCTCTTCTCTTTTTTCTTTTTATTATTTCCCATTTCACTTCATTCCTTTCCTCCGATTTTAATGTATTCGTTTATTTCATGTTTTCATGTTTTATTTTATGTGTTCTTCCAGTACAGCACTTCTTATTTTAGTTCATTTTCCTTATCCTCTCTGTCGTCGTACATTTTTCCTATCCTTATTTGGTTTTCTGCTTCTTCTATTGTTACAACAATGTTATTCTATTTAAACCACTTGTCATTTACAATTATTTTCTCATAATATATATTGACTCTATTTCCTTTCCCCCGTCTTTTCTGGCTATTTCTCTTGTTGCCTTGGCAGTTGCCCTTTCTTCTGGTTTTAATATGTATTCTTTCGTTTTTCTTCTGCATAATTTCTATCTTGTTCCGCTAGGCGAGTATTTGGTCCTAATTTGTGAGCGGTTTTAACTTCGCTTGCACGTTAATTTCCGGTTCCATGAAATTTCTCACCGCTTCAGTTAGCATATTTTATTCTTTCGTATCTATTTTTATCCCAATTATCACTATATTGTTTTTTTTTTTGTTCCTTTCGCTAACGTTTTCACTCGTAAATTAACTGTCCATTTCTCTTGTAATGTATTGCTTTCGTTGTTTTAAACCCCCGGTGAGGAATAAACGGTGTCACATATGTTAGTATTTCGTTGAAATCTGTTAACGCAAATATGTGCTTCTGTGGCAGTAATAATGGATATTGGTATAACTCACGCACAAAATTTAAATAAGTTGCTATAAAAGAATTAAATTTAGAACTATGTCAGTCACACTAATATAATAATTAATAACACGACTCATAAATCATAGTAATTTTGTAAAATGAATAATAAAGCACTCCATAAAAAAGAGTATATTTCATTTTATTTTAGAAAACTGCTATTATATTTACTGATAAAAAAATGAGGTCGACAAATACAATTACAATTACAATTTTGGGATAGCATAATTTAATATTATGTAGTTTTAAGAGATCACTGCAAAATAATATATGTCCCGTGTCCGTATTTTTGTATTTTCCGCAAACTCTTATTTAGTTGTAACAGTAATGAAATTGATATTGAAGTATATTTCCTGTTTTAATAATGAATCTATTTTACGATTAACTATTAATAGCAGTTGCTTGAAATAAACGAATGTTTTCATATCCCGCAGTATGGAGTTTGCCATTCGATACTGAATATTTCCCATTATTCGGTTTATTATATGTCATTATGTCGCTGGTTATAGTTTATTATTCGAAAAATATTAATTTTTCATTATTTTGAGACGAAGAAAGCACACAAGCCCAGCATAATACATATATATTATACGATGAGGATCCAAGAAATCAACGACAACATCACCTTTATTTGTAGGTCTTGCCTAGCTAATTTTTTTTAATAATTCTGCGTCGTTGATGCAGGTTATCAGAGTCGAATGTGTAAGGTTGCTGAAAAAGATCGCTTTATCTTCTCTGTTTATTGCAATCAAAATCAAAACCGAGGACTTGATTCAGCATAACATTGCAGTCGGAGAGCTTTTAGAATAATATGTTTGTTATGGTTGAAGGTTTTTCATTCACAAGATCATATTTTTGTACTCACAATAGTAAAAATATCATACAACCTAACTTGGCGCAAATGTTTAAACCCCTCTTTGCTTCGTAATTAGTCGTAGACGCCGGGTTTAGGTTGTGCTGGGTTGGGTTGAGTCGGCCGGGTTGGGTCTGGTTGCGTCGGGTTCGGTTAGGTTAGGTTTGGTCCGGTCTGACAACATCTTTCAGGACAGACAACTATCGTTAAATTGAGGCAGAAAAATATTTACAGTCGCCGCAACTTTACGCGACTTTACTACAAATCGCATTTTTGTTTTTGCGAAGTTAGCGTAAAGCGATACGAATAAACGGTGACCTTTGGTCACAGATGTTCCTGGGTAGCTGACGAATACTCCAATACAAGTACAAATGTCTTGGGCAAAATAGCTGCGACTGGGACCACACGAATGTTAAGAAAGTATAGATCCTGGAACACTACGAAAGACCAAAGTCTGGAAGGGGAAAATATACTGTATATGTATTATTGCTTTTACTGTTAATGCAAAGTAATCCAGGAAAGTGAATTATATCGCCGGCTTTCCACTTTCCACGGCTGAGTAGTATATTTGATAAATTCTTCTAAACCAATGCTTTGTGTGCACATCCTGAAAAATCAGAGATGCACTAAATTGCCTTAAATGTATCATAATAATTTGGCATTGTCCTTCTTCGCTATTAGTATTTGCTATGTTTATGTTTGAATGTGTCGGGAGGTTTACTCAACCACTGCACTCCACAGCGCTAAATGTTTAAGTATGTTTAACTGAGGAAGTAAATAGTTTAACTGAGGAAGTAAATATTTGTGTCACTTTCAAGATCATTAGAAGAGTTTAAACCATATCTTTTGTATGTTATATATCTATGGTGTATGGTGGCTATATTGCGTTTTGAAGAACGGGCCAAAGGAATATACTTCCGTTGAGAAAATTCATCGTGGGTAAGAAATAATTTAAAAAATTAAAACTCTGTACAATATGATGTGGTCGAATAATAGCTATGGACGAGATCATTCGCATTTTTACTGCAAAATCTGGATCCACTGCATACATCTGCTGAAGAAATATTCCTGCTGCTGTGGTTCTGGGAAAACATTGTGGAAGGCATTAGTAGCCAACCCAATCCAACTCCACCTAACCCGGGTCAAACGAACACAACCCAACCCGACCCAACCCGGGTCTAGTAATCACCACACATATCTTTGTGTCAAGAATAGATTAACTTAATTATTATAACATTTAAATTGTTTATAATGACGCTGTACATAAATGCCATCACACAAATTAGCTTTATTGTTAATTATAAATAAAATTTCAATCTAATCAAACTCAGTATACAGATATACTAAATTCATACAAGTATGTTTGGTAATTCCTAAGTACGTCACGTCTAAGCTGTTCTCCATTCCTAAAGCACAAAATCCTTAGTTCTTAAAATGTATAGATTTTTTGTGCTTTACTACCGCAAATTGTTTATCCCCAGAAAACAGCAATAGCTGTTGAAACTAAAATTATTTGTGAACATAATATTTTTCATATATATATATATATATTCTGTTATATATGTATGTATATATATATGTTATATATATATATATATTCTGTTCTCGTGAATGTCCACCTTATATGTTGGCATAACTTCAAGTCCTTCCTGTTGGGATGCATAATTATACAAAAAAGTTCTTGGAGACTATTGTATAGATTTTCTAAAACCAATATTATTATTGTATTTGGTAAGCAACATACAATTCTGGGACCACTGAGCCACCTTCCATCAATTTTCCATCTTCTGAAATCAATTATGGATTTGACGATAAAGTCACTTGAATAAAATGACGAACGATGTCAAAATTTGCTAATGACTGTAATAAACAATAATTAATTTGATGTAAATTTTCTGTTCGGGATATGTATCCCAGCGAGGAACTTTCTACACACAGATAGTTAATCGGTTATTTTTTGCAATCGCAGGGACAACGTGCTGAAAATGGGCCAATGGAGAGTCCACTTATCACAAATCCACATTGGGTATTGCTCTGAATTATACCCAACCACACAATAAAAAGCTCATGTTGTGCAGTTTGCATGACCATAAAGCTGTGACTGAAAAACTTATATTTTTTTTAGTTGATCAAGCGCAATTGTACATCGATATAATTATGAAACTTTAGAGATGACAACAATAAAATTTCATGAATCGAATTAAATATATCTAGCTAAATAGGCTATAATTAAATAACAAACATTCAAAAAACATGTGAAACCGTAATTTACCTACGTTGATAACACCAATTATAATTTTCTGTAGTTATTGTATTTATCCAAAGCCAAAATAACTGTAACAACGTTTTAATTTACTAACATTTAAACTTGTTCAATTTCACGAAGTAAATTAAGTAGGGTCGGGCACATTATCAGACAGCACGTTACTTTTATGATACGTCGTTTATTATGATAAAGTTATGCAGGACGACCCTCGGTAATTTGACAGTCATTTGTATGTTGACTCACATCAAGGGAGGTTCTTGCGTTGTCTGGTTGATAATCAGAACCCCAACCAGTTACGTAATTGCACTACATTTATTAAGTTTTATCTTGAAGTAACTGTACATCATTTTTTGTGTGAATTAAAATAGAATAAAACATGGCGATGATATACTTACAACGGTTGAAGTAAATTAAATAAAATACTAAAAGTATTTTTTTCCAACAACTGTTAATATATATTGTGACCCTTTATATTAGATACTCGAGGGGGGTGTGGGCATCGGAAACGTTCCACAACAAATATTTCATCCCCACGCCTTTATGAAGTTGATGCTATCGTTTACTACCGTAATGTTCGTGTGGCACATTCTTCGTTACTTTAGTGTTCTCTGTCTATCTTGGCCGTAGGCATACTATATGGTATTGAAGACCTGTTCCAGGTCTACGAGAGTAATACTGAAATAAACTAAATTCTGCAGTGTTCTCAAGCTAGCACACTTGGAATTTTTTAAGGAATTTATTTCTCGGGATATTTTTTTAATACATGCAAAAATCTATGCTAGAATGTCATTACCAAACAAAAATTAATAAGAGAACCCACGTAGGAAACTCATCCTAAATGGTGAAGGTTACTTGCTATAGCATGAAACCAACACTGATTACAGGAGCAACTGAAATTAACCATTCCACTGAACCATATTAGGCAGGGTTTTGCAGTCTTTGAAAATAAATTTAATCGGGGATTATTTGACTGGCTCGATTAAGGAAGTTAATTTATATATATTTATATTCAATTTTATTACAAATTTTTGTTCACATGCGACAAACCATAAACTTTTGTCGACCATAAATAAAAGGCATCCTAATTAGACTAATTAATTAGACTAATTAGACGAAATCGTTGATGAATATCTACTATAGGTTTCATATGGGACTATCACTAGAAGCCTATAAACAACAAAAGCTCGACCTTGTGTTTTTTACAAGCATATGATTTTCCGTTGGAAAAATTTCTTTGCATTTATTTTGGTGCGGTTTATTCATCATTTTGTAATTTTCGAATGTAGTTTTATATTCGATACAGGAGAATGTCAATATTCTCGACACATACCAAATAGGTCGGTGAAAGACTACATATTTGGTTATATTCTTATACAATCGGACTATTCCAAGTCCACACACACATGAGATTGGGTTGCGTAGGGTTGAGTTTTTGTGTTGTTAATTAATCTTTCTCCTATTTTGAGATATACCATAACATATTTTAATAATATAGTATGATTTAAAAATATTGTGGACATATAATAAGCGACCAGATATCGTTTTTTCACAGTAACCTAACCATAAGGTATATATGATTGCATCTTTCGGTTTATAATGTGCCGGAAAGTCGTGACGACAGCTATACATGATGCATCACATGATATAGATGGAAAATAAATGCTAATGACGATTGGGCTAGAATGAATACTCGCACTTGCAGTAAAAGAAAAGAAATATCATATCAACTGTAGTGAATGAACGTCGACATTTCGTTTGGGATTGATATTCGTTGAGAACTTGGGAACTTTAATGAAAGAAATATCACCCCTCGTTATTTCACTTCCACCTCCCCTATGTTTAGTATACGAAATTAATTGATTCATAAGAAAATTCGAATTTAATTATTTTGTAAAAATTGATTTGTGCTGCGTATACGATTGCCGTTTATATAATTCGTGGTTAATAATTTATGTGGATTTTATGATTTGTAAGTAGTAAAGTTCAGAATAGTTTAGCATCAATATTTCTAAAATAATTGTACAATACTCGTATGTAAGATCACAGAATAAACGACTCGTGTAAAAGCAAACACAATACAAATAGTTAAATCACGTGCAAAAAATGATAGTGGCGAGTTAGATATCCATATCATATTTTTTCAGTTGCAAGAAAGACGTTGGACTCTATAGAGTGTGCTATAGCTTACGATTTACTATTTGCTTCATTTAAAAGCATACGCCTAATCTGCAAGGGTTATTCAGGTTACGATCTGTGAGTACAAATATGTTACTATTTAGTGACCACTTACATAGAAATCTTGACTCATGAAGATAATTTTTGAATATGAAAAACATGTGTCTGTCAAGTCCAATAAATCGAACATAGAAAATATCACTTAGTTTCGTTTATTCGTTTTCATGGGGTTAGGTTGGGCTGGTGTCAACCAGTTTAGTTTTCTTTGAATTTTCCAATAAATATAATTCCCAAAAGTACGAAAGGTATATTTTTCTGATTTGGGACATCATTAAAATGTTGTTTGCGTTAGGTTGATTTGTATTTGATTAGCTTTCATTTGCATAATACGTCAGTTTTAAGTCAGGTTCGTGTCTTCATTCATAGTCTCTGTAGGGGAGTTAGTTCTCACGTCGTAAAGCGTTTACAAGATATAGTAGTTACTAGATTTAAACCCTCTTACCGAATAATTCTATCAGGTGTGGCTCAGGGTAGTCACTTCGGTCCACTATTCTTTACATTGTATAATGTTTCTTGTCAAGTCAAGTAAATTCCAATATGAGTCAAAATAATTAGCAACTTGTTTGTTTGAAATATAAAATAACCGGTTCCATCCGGTTGTTTGCAATTGTGATATTTCGACATGCATACCTTTAATGGTGTTTCAAATCCAGTTTGACCCGTTTGTTTAAAGTGTCCCAACATATTTTTCAACACGAATCTTTTTATGATAACTAATGGATTAATAAGATGAGAAATAGACCTTTCAATAAAGCTGAATTTTCGTAAAATGTCCGTTGATTGGATTGGGTTGGGTTGGATTTGACATAGTTCGGTTGGATTGGGTTGGGTTGGGTTATGTTGGGTTGGATTGTCTATCGTTGCCGAATTTTCAATCTTACCAAAAACAAAGCATACACACACATACACAGACGCCATGTCTAAAATAATCAGAATCGATTCAGGGGACCTCAAACCGTGCATATCTGTTGAAAATTTTCCTGATTACTATACTTCCTTACACATAAAGTATAAGAAAGTAGCTTGGGTCTCGTTGTTGAAAGATATCAACATTGAATCGTCAAAATATAAAAAAATAAAATAATTATTACATTGGAATAAATTTTACATATTTATTTTTAATTGAAGTTGGATATTGAAAAAAAAACAAAATTAATCATTGAACATTGTGAAAAAATGCCTTTAATTGCATGTTCCCTCAATTTAGTACATTTAAGTTAATTCGATTTAGTTTATCATATTTATGCACAATTTTGAAAAGTCACTTATTTTCAATTTACAACAAAAGGTAAAACTACAAAATACTGAAATTTTTGCCTAATTTATGCCTAATTAGCAATAATAAACATTACCGAACTTTTGGTGAATTTTGTCACTCGATAAGATTGCTAAAATTACAAAAAATGCAAAAAAATATTACGTTGAGTTGGGTTGGTATCCACGTATCCACAGACATGCTTTAAAAGTTTTTCAATTTCTACATCGATTTATTGTTGGTATTTCTAAGGAATAGGGTAACTTTTATAATTTAGTGGGTCGTCGTTCTGATTTCAATCTTGTGTTCAAAACCTTTAGCCAAATACTTACTTCTCTATTCAATAATTTTCGTTTAATTTAATTTAAATTTCATTTTTATTCTACATTTACTTCACTTAATACTGCATTTATTATGTCTTTGATGTCTTTGACTATCCACTGACTTTTATTATATACTAGATGATCCGGTGAACTTTGTATCACCTACATACATCAACTGATTTGCAAGAAAACTCTCCTGGAAGAAAATTCTGAATGGTCGCATTGAGATCATCGACATCTTTGTGTTTGGCCGCCAATATTGCTCGTCCACTCAGCCAATTATGGTTTCTGAACTGTTGTTCTATGTCCCTAAAAACACTCTGAATAAGCTCCTCTTTTGAGTCGACCAAGTGACAAAAATCCGTGGGTAGTGTAATTAATCCGGTTGGGGTGCCAACTGCGACCTTACCATTTCCAATATTTAATAACTGCTTCGAAAACTTGATCGCAGTTTGATCTTGTTGCAAAAACACTCGCATGTTAGTTGTTAATTGGAGTATCTTTACATGCCACCACAAATTAGATGATTTTAAGCATGCGTTTAGTTCGTCGGCAACAGTTGATCGGGGAATAATTGGAAGAGTCTGACGAAAATCACCCGACAACAGAATCATGGCTCCACCAAAAATGTTTTTCTTATCACGAAGATCTTTTAATGTTCTGTCCAGTGCCAACCCTAGGGCTACTTCATTTTGCGATCTCATCTTTGCCAACAGCAATGAAATTAGGAAAGGAAGGTTTTTCCAGTCCCACCGGAACCACACAGGAAGTAAATTCCACCAGATCCACTGTTCACAGCTTCCATCACTAACTAACTAACTAAATAATTATGGTATACTACTTTGAAAGTGAGCATGAGATTTTCCTGTACATTATGCGTTGCGCCAAGCGACGTCATTTGAAAGCAATTGTTATATTTTTGGATGTTGGCCAAGAAATGTTTAGAGTTATTTTTCATCTCAGAAACTAATGAGTGTAATGGATCTGGTGATAGGACCAATTGTGGCAATGTTACTTTACCACCAGCATAACATAATCCAGTAGATTCACTGCTTTACAATATTGACAAATGGTTGTCATTGCCCCAATTGTTACGGATTGGTTACGATTGGAATGGTTTACAGGAACACTGCGTTTGAGTGTGTCGTTTGACTGAACTCGCTGGTCGTCAGTGCGGATTGCACGTGAGGTAGCCCGTCGCACATTTGATTGACTTTGACGACCTAACTCAGGTCGTCTTCTTCTTGGCATTTTAAAACAATAACAGTAAATAAAGTTCTCGCGCACTGACAAACTGATGATAGATTTTAATAATCGTCTTAAAAGTTATTTATTTATTTTATTTTATCAAAATTAGCCAAATCGGTCCAGCCATTCTCGAGTTTTAGCGAGACAAACGAACAGCAACTGATTTTTATATTTATAGATATTAATATCACTTTCGTTGATTGTGCTAAGTCTCAAATTATTTATGTTATACGTTTTGATTCCTGTTTTTAAGTTTACTTTATTTGAATGTATTTACCAAAGGTCTTCTAGAAGATTAATAATCGTTTTACACCTTTTTAAATTGTCTGTTCCTAAAATACACTCAGAATATTCTAAAACGTACGTTGTATTGTTGTATTAAGTTGAGTTTTGTTGTTTAATGTTTGGCGTGTGTGGATGATTCCCTGTTCTTGATTTGTATATCAACAACAGGACTAGGATTCTCTTCAATTATATCTTCGTCTTGATTGATTTTTATAAAATGATATGGGTTGTCGTGAAATTATTGTCTAGGTCCTCGCCGGGTATAACTGCATATTTATTGAGGAACATGCATGTAGACGTGGGCGAATGAGGTGCTATCTCCTAGGCCTGTTCTTGAATTGGAGTTTTTTAAATACATCGTTCTCCTCGGTATCAGAATCATTTCTGTTTTCCATGGGTTCTTCTGTCATTCGTTGCTAATTTTGTAATGTTTCTCGGGTGTTCACGTTATTTAGTTCCTCGTCTTCGGTTGTTTCCATTATAGTTATTATTTCCTCTACATTGTCCTCGATTATTATTATAATTATTCGAATTTTCTCGGTAATTGTAGTTGTAGCAACTTGATAATAATTATTCGACGTCGTAGTTTCGTTTCGAGTATCATTATTGTTATTGTATTGGTCATGTTGGTTGTAATTCTTGTTTCAGTTTTGTTGCTCGTTGTGGTTATTTTAATTGCGTTGAAGCGTATTATACTGGGCATTATTATTGCTATTGTTACAGTTATTGGTACATTTTCGACTGTAACTGTTATTGTTATTATTCTAATTGAAATAATTGGATGTCCTTGCTATTTCTGTATGCTGTCTGATTAACACGATTATTTTGTTGTTGATGATCTGCATAATCGTCTAGTTTTCTGAAGTTTGCCATTAGTTTCTCCATGGACGTTATGTCTCAGCTTATCACACCTCTCCATCAGTATATATGAAGTGATTAACCAAATATTTCGCGGTGTCGCTTCGGTGAATTGCGGAATATAATTTTATTTGTTAAATAAATCACAAGCATAGTTCTGTCGGTTAGTTAAACCTTCTCGGAACCGTCCTCTCAACATTTAAATATTGAGGCGGTTCTGTTGAGTGCCCACATTTTCTCGATACCATGTTGACCCAGTCTAGGGCTCTATCTTCCAATGGCAGTCTTTTTACGTTCAAACTCTGCCTGGAAGTCCGCTATATCACGCATGAGTCTCAAAATGTGTCATGTATATCAAGGGAAGGGGCATTCTGTCCCGGTAACCTTCGAATTTTGGTGACGGATTAAACTAGAAGTTTCAACTAGGATCGTAATTATTTGCTCCTTCGCGTTGGAGTGGCATTTGTGTAATAGTTTTTGGTTTTATTCTCCCATTCTTGCTTCTATTGTTCAAGGGTGGTTTATTTTTCAGCATTTTCTTGAAGCAATATTTCTTGTATTTATATGATTTTTGTTTCAATTTGCATCATCTTACTATACAAGTTTTGGATTCGCTCGTACAGTTTTCCCTGTCTTACTTGAGGTGGGTTACATTGTTTATATTAGCTTGTATATTCCTGCATATTTCTTTAATTAAATTTAATTAAAGATATGTTTTAATCTTGTGTTGATATTTTGTATTAACGAGTTGGTATTTCGTTCTGCGTCTCGACGTAACATGCTAATTTTGGTTTCCAACTGACTGATGTTAAACTTTTGCATGTTTGCAGTTCGTTCATACTTTTCTGTTGGTGTGTTTGTATTTCTTTGATATTGGTTTCTGTAATACTTAATTTAGTATCGATGTTTGGTCTACTTTTGCATTGAAGTTAGTCATATCAGTTTTAAGATAAGCCATCCTGGTGTTAAATTTTTTGTTGATGTTCAACCTATTGGTTTTGAGATCGTTGAGTTCAGTCCAATGGGGGCCTTTTCGTGTCTTCTGCATTTTTATTTGTATACATTCTCCTTTAGTCTAGTTCCTGCCTAGTTACTGTTCAGTACCAGTCCGCAGACTGTTTACAAATGGTATAAGATACGAAACGCTCCACAAATATGATTGCTTTTATCTTAAAATTCTTCAGGTTTGTACCATCCTTAATCCTTTTGGGCACCACGTTGGTCGCCAAACGTCAACGTGCCTGTAAGTTTTTTTTGTTCTTGCTTTGGGTAACTTGGTTTTATCTGATTCGTTGATCTATATAGTTTTACGAAATCCCCATTGTCTTTGTTTTCACGTTCCTAATGCGAATTTCACCGCAATTTAGATAAATGGATTGCATCCATTTATAAACATTTACCAAGGGCGTAATATTTAATATTTACTTGTCCTCTTATTGCAAATCCCGAAAGAGTTACAAGGAAATTGAAACAAAAAGTTCGTGCAGAATTACGATTAGTTGGTTAATTATAGCTATATGTGTCTATGAATATATGTACACATACATTTGCCTATAAATTAAAATTGTGTATGTATATCTCGGCTGAATTATCTGGCACCTCTCTGTAAAAAAACGATAAAATTGAACACGTTGAAATATAGAATGAAGCAGAAACTGAAAGGTGCTTCAGTTACCTGAACTTGATGATAATTGTAGAAAAAACTTACATAAACGATTATCAGCATATCGATAGAGGTATCCAAGTCTGGAACTATGCCACAATGATAACGTCTGTAAAACTTAAGAACTGTGACAGAAAAGAAATAAATAAATAAGAACTAGAATGGATCTGTTTGGGAAAAATGAGTTGAATTCATTGAGTTGGAGTGAAAGCAATTGTGCCATAAATGAACAACCGATGAGATTATAAACAAAGTTTTGGAGAAGAAGCGTTAGGCAACTAGGTAATAATTTCCGACATTTATATGATAGACCTACCATCGCTCCTCGATCAGCACGCTTCTTATTAGCACAAAAATATCAACGCCACAATGTTAACGTCAAACCAACAGAAATGGGTACTTGATACCGTAAGACTCTGTCAAAAATACATTATATAATAAAAGTAAATTTATCTTCGTTGTTCAGTCAACTTCATTTACACAATGGATGTACCAATTATCAATGTTTCACCCCAGCTTCTTATTAAATATTCCCTCTGCAGGCTAATCGCATATCCGACAGTCAAATTTACTTAAATTAAAATACAAAGTGCTGTTCTTTGTTAAATGTAGATTGGTGGAAATTGAGAGTGTATTTCACTTAAAGCTTATGGAAGTTCAGGAAATCTGAAGCTGAAACCTTTTATTTTTATTAAGAGATTAGGATGTCGTCTGGAGGGAAAGATTCAATTTCTTTGCACGTTTAATTTAATTGTTCCTGGATGATATTCAAATGAGGAGCGGCGATCAATTCAATTGGATTTAAAAGGCCAACACTGCCGTAAACTTGCCGGCACTTTTGTGGACAGTTTATTTATCGAAACGTAAATTGCGCCCAGATTTTATCGCGGCGGTGTTTAGAGTGATTTATTTTTGTTTTCGCTCGTTTTTAATCATCTCTTAACGAGAATGGAGATTGAAATCGTGATATTTGTAGATCAATTTATCCGACCTAAACATTTCTAAATGAGTCTGTCAGATTGATTTGTATCTACACGTCTCGGCTGTCACGCAGTCAAATTAGAGCTCGGCGCGTTTTGTTAGGGAGCAGCAGTAACCAGAATATCTTAATAACGTCTAATGCATGTAAAGGAACCACTTTTAATTAACCACTGGATGTTTTAATTATCAACATGTGGAGGTGTAATCGAACAATCCCAAGACGGTTTTTAATTGGCGTATTTAGTTGCTAAAAAATACGCAGTATGTAATTTTTAACGTCGATGTTTTCTTGCAAAAGTGGTTTGTCTTTTAATTGTGCCATTAAAATAGTCATCGTTCCCACGACAAAGCCACAAAAATAAAATACCAAAATATAATTAAACAAGACCGACTTTCAAAGATTCAGGTAGTGAAACAACTACTTGTAAGTTAATTAATGACTGTGTTGAGTGTAAATCTCCTCGAACATCTGTCTCAATTACTGCTGGCTTCAAGTAGCTGCAGGGAAGAGTAATTAGTAAAAAAACAGTGGTAATATTTAGAGATAATATGTACATACGCATAGTCGTTTATCAACAACTATAGATAAGATCGTGCATAATAATTAAGAAAACTGGTGTTTCAGTGTTAAGGCGAGATATATTTTATTTTATGTTCGTTTGTTATTGCAAATTATATAATAACGTATTGTTTTATGTACAGCTCTAACGTATATTTTGTATATTTTGAAGTTATATGTACGTTAGCAGCGAAATAGTTAAAGTTTTCATTCTTCTTAGTTTATATTTCTAATTATTATTTCCACTAATCCTTAATTATCAATTCTACAATATTTTACAATATACTTTAATAAATTATCAATATTTATCGATGTAATAGATGTCATCGTTCATACAAATTTAGATAGCATGTATTTCTTGTTAATGAGCCTGATATGTCATTCTTCACATGGACAGAAACATGCCAACCGTACAAATTGAATATTATTGCTTTGACTATTTGAATTTGTTCGAAATTATGATACTTGCGTGTTTAGACATTTTCTACATTAATTCTGTTAAAATGATTTAATAATAACTGACAAAAAAATTGTCGTTTTGTGATCCTTCCAGTTCAGTCGAGCTTATAACATTAGTTATACGCTCGACACATGGGTATAAATTTGTTAGGTAGGCGTTATTCCGATTACTTAATTAATATTAATAATTAATCAAATGGTTGCAGCAGAATAATTGTCAACTCACCTTTCATCGCCGAAGTGATATCATCTCATCAGCTAAAGTGCTAGAGAGGATTTCCTACATCCATTGTTGTTAATAGAATCATATCATAAATTGCAAATAAATGTAATTATTTTACTTACTTACATATTCAAATTATAATAATACACTGCAAATGTATATCCAACTTTACATGAGTACTCATTATGCAGTCCTCTTTATTAATTTCACACAAGACATGTAACGTAACGCAAGATCATTGCTTGCTTGAATAAAATACGAAGTTTGCACTTCAGAGAAACAGAGATTCATATTAACATTAGAAACACGTGGCTTCGTTAGAAAAATTGTATTTGAAATTCAAGTTACTCTTTCGTTAAACGTGTCATATATATATATATATATATATATATATATTGAAAATGTGTCTTGTCAAATATGACAGAAAAATGTAAAATTTACACGAACGATGGTCTAATCTTACACCTCAATGGTGTAGTGAACATTAATTAAAACAGGTCCATGAAGACTAACTGGTGGATCGCTAGACATATTGTTTCTGGGTTATTACCCTTCGTCAGTAGCGATTACCAAGAACCTTAGTTGTTGAAATACCTTTACACGTAGTGGCCATCAAAACTTCTTGGCGCGAGCCAATCACTCCTAATGAACCACTGACAACAGAACACCGACAAGACGATACCTTGTCTAACACCTCGCGGCGAGTAAACAAGACGACTGTCAAATGTCCAGTGTCAACATATAAAAGGATTGCTGCAATTAAGTTCAAAAACAATTCAAATTGCCAAGAAGTTTTGATGGCCACTACGTGTAAAGGTATTTCAACAACTAAGGTTCTTGGTAATCGCTACTGACGAAGGGTAATAACCCAGAAACAATATTGTCTAGCGATCCACCAGTTAGTCTTCATGGACCTGTTTTAATTAATGTTCACTACACCATTGAGGTGTAAGATTAGACCATCTTTCGTGTATATATATATATATATATATATATATATATATATATATATATATATATATATATAAATTATTTTACAAATTCTCGACTGTAAATCACTGAAAATGGTACTTATCTTGTATCATGAGGAGTCAGTTTTCGAATAAAACACTTTTCATGCAATAAACATTAATATGACAAATGACATTAAATAAAACCTATCGCGGTGACGAGGCCGACTTTCTATATACCCAAGTATTTACTGTAAAAACTAGGGAAAGCCTTATAAATAACTTACTCAGGGTATTCGACCAACATTTAATTAACTAAAATACAATTACAAATCGCAACAACAATAAAATATATAAATTAACCCGCAATTGCAATAGTAATTGTCAACAAATAGTATTGTAATGAATCAAATATTGGACACTTGAAATTTTCACGAATGACGTGATTTTTGGGATATAAAATATTCGATGTTCTTATTAAGATATTGGCTTATAGTGTGAGGAGTTACGATCAATTTAATTCGCAATCAGTAGGGTTATTCAGAGCTTGCACCAAAAAGTTCTTCGACTCTGTAACTTTTAGATCAAAAAATGACAACGCTACTGCTTCTGGGGTTACCATGTAAATCTTTTAGCAATCTTACATCCTGCATAGGGGCTTCTGCTGCAACTGGTGCTTGTATCCAATTTTTTAAATACACCCTTACATCACAGATGCAAATGTCTCGAATACTATTTATCTCCAATTGTGTCATTTTAAATTCGTTTCGAAATAAATATAATTTAAGACAATAAGTAGCTTTTGACATCTAACGGGTGATGAAATAGTCCAGGCTTTTTAAAGGCAAATTCCGGAACTATAGCGCCAAGAAAAACTATACTTAATTGAAAAAGTTCTTTATAATCATCACGTGGTTGATTTACTATTTTGAGATCTAGATTTTATAATCTCGGATACACTCCCAACTGCATCATTCACTTTCTGATCTTCAACTCCACTCATAAACTAATTTTGCCAATTTTGATCCTAGCGTCTCTAAATCTGTTGAATATTTGTACGTTAGGGCCTGATAATTTTTGCATTTTTTCATCGAAAACACTTCTTAAAATTATTTCATAGATGTGATGACGACATGGTAAATATAAAAGATCTTTTCCGATCGCTTGCTCTAAAAGAACACAAGCGTCTTGAAGTCGGCGTAAGTTAAAAGCCGTGGTGTCGCAACATAAAGCTTCTACTTTTTAAATTAGGCTCCATTCTTGAAATAGATCATACACTACTTCCGCTTTTTGCTTTCCCGTTCCAGATAATATTGTTGGGATTCCAAGTAATTGGTCCCTGCCATTGTATGATGACTACTGGAATCCGATCAATAGATTCTTTTCCTATTAACAATGGCAAAATGTTACCATCCCAGTGAACTGTAACGCTACGAATTTCTTCTTCATTAAATTTGTCTTTAATTCTTTGTCCAGTTTCAACTCGAAATTTTGAACGGATTTTGCGAATAGAAATTTCATGTATTACTAACTCATCTAGTTCGTGATTTAGAGCTTGAGCGGTTGCTACAAGAATTCGCACAGCGTCACGGTCACTAACTTTACATTTGTCCAAAACTGTTACAAGGTTTGCCGTTATAAAATTTATTGCGCCTAGTTTTCTTTTAGGTTTACTTGATCCTAATTCATCTTCTGATTCCTTCGTAACATCAAACTCAAACTACTCGGTTATTTCATCTTCACTACCTGTTATATTGAAGTCCAGTTGGACTATTTTTTCTGCAACAAATTTTTTGAATGAAGCATAAATTCCATTAACGTTCGAAAATAATTGGCAATCTTGAAGAAAAACTAAAAAAAACTGTATAGCAAGCAATTACATCATCTAGAAAATGAATATGAAAAATATTTTATTTTTGAGTGATTTTATACACATTTTTCAATTGGTTTCAATTGGCTTGTAATACAAAACAGGCACTAAATGTTTTTTCAATTTTTTTAAATTTTGTCATTTACATTTTGCCACTACAGTTTCCTTTATTTTATACATCCTAATACATACCATGCAATTTAGCTTTATAAATTTCACATCTACGTTTCTCTTCGTCTTCCCGAAGAATTTTTTCCGTCTCACTTCTCAGAAGAACGCAATCGGCACCTCCCATTGATCCGGGACGTTCTTTCTTTCTTTGATAGATAAGAAAGAACTTATCGTCCTCAATTTTCATTTTTTCTTAAGCATTTGCGTGGGCAATATCAAATAAATCATCTAGTTTGACTATAAACGTTTTTTCGCAATTTTCCTTCAGTGATGAGGCGTTTGCTTGACTTAAGCAATTTCTTCCATTCTTTGTATAACGCCTCTACTATTATAATGTTTTTATCCGTTCCGTTTATTGGAACTCGCGCCTTATTCTAAATAATTTCTACTTCCTTCACGGCAAGGTGGACACTTGATCATAAATTTAATTTTACTTTGCGCAGATTGTTTGGGACCAATAATTTACTTTCATCATGGTCAACAAAATATAACTTTTGTCTTAGGTTTGCGGTCATTTTTTACACTTTTTACACAAGCTTTTTTATATTTAACACGATTTCTGTTAAGTAACACACTCTGCTAATTGACAATTTTAATCAATTATAATTTTACAGGGGAAATCCCTTTTTAATTTTCTTAAATGCTGCACCACAGTGATGCCAACTTTTCTTAACAAAAACGCGTAAGAAAAAATCTTCAGTGGTCCGCACTGAACTTTCTTATATTTATTACAACATTTTCGAAGAAACTTTTCAAATGAAAGTTGTTTAAAATTTCAATATCTACAACTTTCATAAGAATATTTCTTGCGATAACTCTTACCGTTTTCGAAATACGGAAAAAGGGACCTCAAAACGTGTATATCCGTTGAAATCTCGAGTTCGAAAATGATTCCTATACTTACTTATACATAATGTGTAAAAAAGTAAAAAGAGATAAAAAAGCTATATTTAAAACTCATTGGTTTAAAAAAATATCTATGCTTGTAAAATATTATCAGAATATGTAAATAATTTAGTTGCTGCCGCAATATTCAAAATTTAATTTCATTAAATTTTTATAATCAAATTCTTGTTACAAATCGTGGCAATTGCCGTAAATTTCATTAAATTATATTGTATACTAAAAAATATAAATAAACATAAAAAATTATAATTCTGTTCAATTTCCCAACAGGTGTCACGGTCTATAACTTAAAAAAAAATTCCTTCCATACATCTAAAGGCCACACTAATATATATATATATATATATATATATATATATATATATATATATATATATAAATAAATGCAAGGAGCATCGACCGTACAGTTAAGATCCAAAACGATGAATATCGAGGAAAGCGGTCAGTTTCTTTTTCGGGCACTAATAAAACTCAATTAGTTGTTCTTTTCTATATTTCGCAATATAATTGATTGCTTCATCAGGAAAGCTACAAGTTAATGCCTCATTAAGAACCAGGCAATGTAAAGTTTAATTTTTATGAAAAATATACTCACACAAAAGAGAGTCGTTTTTTGAAACTAGCGAAGTAAACATTTATCACATTGATACATCGAGCGATTAAATTAATTAAAATAGATGAAGTTAAAACGTAAAAGTATTTCGTCACATTGTAAACACATGTTAAAATTTGAGGTTAAGTATTTGACTAAATGCCGAAGAACTGAAAATTTTTTTGTGTTAGGTACCAACTTAACTTTAAATGTTGTCGGTGCCAACACGCACCTTACAAAACCAAAATTTAAATATGAATTGAACCGGGAAAGAAAGCACTAAAGGGAATCATCATCGAGTGTGTTGTTTGTGAAACTAAAATTCAATAAATGCGTATAGATGTTGCTAAGTTGATTGACATCTGACCTAAAATTGATCGCATCCGTGTGCTTGTTGATGTAATACATTTCTAAAAAAATTCTATGTTTATATTTTGATTGTGTTTCCAAAATGGACACATTAGAAAAATCAAAGTTATGCACTTGTTCAGAGAAATGTAAGGACAAAGCACACGAATTCTTACCAATCCTACAATCACTCTTATGTTGGGTAATTCTAGATTTCAACCATTGTGACGTTTGTCCTATGTAACAACCCTCACATACCGAACATGGTATTTTGTAAATTATTTCAGACCTATAGCATTCTGGAGTTTTATCTTTAACTCTGGTGAACAACTGGTTGATAGTTTTTAAGTTATATCTGGCTATCTTAATATTATCATTCCTACAGATTCTTACAATCTTTTGTGTTATGTCGTTAATGAATGGTAAACGTCTGTATACAACGGGTTCATTATTTGAGTTATCAAGGTTCTGCGTAATGTTCTGAGGGGCATTGAAAATCAAACTATTTGTTAGAGTGCGTGGATAACCATTATTTATAATTACTTTAGCTAGACATTTTAGATTGTTGTTATGAAAACAAGGGTTACTAATTTTTAAAATTCTATTTTTTAAACCGAGAATAATATTCAATTTCTGTCTGAAAGGATGGTTTGAGTGATAATTTATGTACCTGCCTGATGCTGTCGGTTTACAATACCAATTAAACATGATGTGATTTGTTTCTCCCCGAATAACTTTAGTATCCAGGAATGGTACAGATCTGTCACTCTCCACTTCGATCGTAAATTGAATATTTTCATTGAAACTGTTAAATATGCATAGGGTGTCATCAATACAATCCGCAGGTACCGCGCAGACGACATCATCAACATACTTTTTTATGAATGGTAAATTGTAAGGAAGTGCAGGGATGATATAGTCAAACATGTAATCTAGCACTATCTGAGCAACTATCGGGCTCAGGGGGCAACCCATAGGAGCACCAAAAATTTGTCTATAAAACTTATTCTTAAAGGTGAAAAAACAGTTATTGAAAATAAACGAAAGGGACGAAATAAAAGCGTCCAAACTGAAGTTGCAGTGTTCTTCAATGAGAGGCCATTTATCCTTAACTATAAACAGGACCAAGTCAAGAGGAATATTTGTAAAAAGAGAAACTACGTCCAGCGAAATTAAAACAAAGTTATCAGGTAATTCAAAATCATTTAGTTCTTCTACTAATGTAAACGAATCTTTCACGTTGTAATCTGTACGATCGCCTAAGGAAAGAGTTAAAACTTCTGAAAAATATGATGATAATTTATATGTGGATGAGCCAATAAAAGATACTATCGGTCTTAACGGTGTGTTTTCTTTATGGATTTTTGGGAGACCATACATTTTTGAGGGTACAGAGTTATGTATATTAAGCTTTTTGTGCATTTCTTTAGTTATAAATTTTTTGTTAAGGAATTCCTTAAACAATTCATTTATTTTTGTCTGTACCGTTCCTGTAGGATCTCTTTGTACCTTAACATAAGTTGTTTCATCATCCAAAAGTGACATCATTTTTTCTTCATAATCAACCCTCTCCATGGCTACTGTAACATTACCTTTATCCGCTTTTGTGATTAATAAGTTGTTATGATTTTTTAAAAACAGTTTTGTTTTATTGAAAATAGATTGAAATGGTGAGCTTACAGCATGATCTGAGTATGAATTATAAAAATTAGTTACAATATTGGTGACGCGAGCTCTTAACTTGTTCCTATCTTTATCGGGCCAACTAGAAATTATGTCCTCAACTTCAGCTAATAAGACACCCGTATTCACATCCCTGGGAGAACAATTTAAGCTAAATTTGGGTCCCAATGACAAAAATTTACTAATATCTTCCGGTATCTCAATTTGTGAAAAGTTAACAAACCATCCATCATTATTATTGAACAACTTTACATCTGCAACATCTCTACACAACCTATTATATTTAAGTAAATTCCTTTTTTTAATGTTATTAAATTTCCTATTATAAGCTATATTAATATTACTTTGATAATCTATAAATACGTGAATCGGAATTAAAGTTTGTAATTTACCTATCACTTCATTGATGAAACCCTTCAATCTGTTAATATCTGCAATTGTGATTTTTATTTCAAAGTTCAAAGTTTTGGAACCTAACCTGTTGTTGAACAAGTGCATAACTTTGATTTTTCTAATGTGTCCATTTTGGAAACACAATCAAAATATAAACATAGAATTTTTTTAGAAATGTATTACATCAACAAGCACACGGATGCGATCAATTTTAGGTCAGATGTCAATCAACTTAGCAACATCTATACGCATTTATTGAATTTTAGTTTCACAAACAACACACTCGATGATGATTCCCTTTAGTGCTTTCTTTCCCGGTTCAATTCATATTTAAATTTTGGTTTTGTAAGGTGCGTGTTGGCACCGACAACATTTAAAGTTAAGTTGGTACCTAACACAAAAAAATTTTCAGTTCTTCGGCATTTAGTCAAATACTTAACCTCAAATTTTAACATGTGTTTACAATGTGACGAAATACTTTTACGTTTTAACTTCATCTATTTTAATTAATTTAATCGCTCGATGTATCAATGTGATAAATGTTTACTTCGCTAGTTTCAAAAAACGACTCTCTTTTGTGTGAGTATATTTTTCATAAAAATTAAACTTTACATTGCCTGGTTCTTAATGAGGCATTAACTTGTAGCTTTCCTGATGAAGCAATCAATTATATTGCGAAATATAGAAAAGAACAACTAATTGAGTTTTATTAGTGCCCGAAAAAGAAACTGACCGCTTTCCTCGATATTCATCGTTTTGGATATATATATATATATATTTAATCTAATTTAAAATTACTGTAAAAACAGTGTTCGGGATTTCAACGATTAGGAAAAAGAAAAGCCATCAATTTGTTCAAGCTGACGTTTCGCTTCGTTATTGAAGCATTTTCAAATCAAAGCCTAAATGGTTTACAATCTTGTCGTGAACCTTTTTTTGTTTTTATTTTTTAAAGTTTAGTAAAATTTTAATTAATATGACTTCACATTAATTCAAATTTCCGACTTTATAACGTCCCCTTGTAATTTGTTCAATGCTAGTGGATTTTTACTACTTTAAGTTTCGCAGGTAGTCATTAGGGTTCATTTTCGCCGTTTTGGACGTTTTTTGTGCGCATAAAATTCTAACAAGTGTTCCTTAAATGCGTTGCAATTTTTAGACGCATCTCATTCAATATGTAATTTGTTACATTTAAATTAGTTTTATCATGCATTTTCCTTGTAAATGTAGTTAGTTTGAGTGAATAAACCTCATCACTTTTTTATATCACACATCTAACAATTCATGTAATGCAAGTAGTATTATTGTAAATTATTTAAAACAAATTTTCATAGAATTGTAAACCTTTTAGGCTTGGATAATGCTTCAATGAAGAAGCGAAACGTCAGCTTGAACAAGTTAATGGGGTAGTGTCATTTTGTCTGCTCTACGGTGCACGTTGCACTAATTATAAATTTAATAAAATCGTTAATAAGCAACGGCGAAATAAGTGAAATAAGGACAAGTGCATAAAATATTAACAAGTGAATCGAAAATAGTGCAGCGTCATTCGAAAATATCAACACCAGTAGTATCTGTAAATTTATAAATAATATAATACTCTGAACTAATAAAACTAATGAAGAACATCAATTCAATAATGTCACCACACGAATCCACGAGTAATATAATTTAAAAATAGTCTACATTAAGTTACGGAAAAGTTTGTATTTTGACGATGGTATTTAATTTTCACCTTTTGAAAGTAAATTTTCGTGGATGCCATACAATCTGATCTGTATATTTAAATTTATGTCATATTCATCTATCAATTAAACAGTTAGATTTAGCATTTCATGATTGGTGTATGCAGCGGGTTTGCAAACGCAACGACCACATAATTATGCCCAGAAAATATACGATTGCACCTTGGTGCAAATGAAACAATAATAAAATGGGACACAACCACATTAAATGTATGCTGCACGATATAGTTCATGGCTATTCAGGATTTTCTGGTTTAATATATAAATATTTAGAACATCAAATGTTTTCGTATCCGTATAAGAAGTTGTATAACATCAAACGAATATAAATCCGATAATCAAATATTGTCGAGGCAATCGCTACATTTCAAATGTACGTTTGATATAATTCTTTAAGATGGGGCCACAAACACAAAGCAACAAAACATAAGGTCCGAGTGCAAGGGCATACTTGTTTGATACGATTCGGTTTGATTCTTGCTGCTTTTCTTTGCTATTTGTACAAATATTATTTGTATTCATTGGCTAGATGAGGAGTTCGTTTCCACATTTCAGCAATTACCCGGCGTATAAGTGCTTTAAATTGGTAACAAAAATAAGCTGTCATGATTCTATGCTCTACGGCAATTTTAACATTAAATTTAACATCAAAATTGCAATCCAAAAACTAATATAATAATGTTAGCAAAATTCAGGTGAACTAAACTAAACTAAAATAAAAATGTAAACATATCGAAGATTTTATATTAAATGCAAATAATTGACGCCATGTTTTATATCACAAACTTAAATCCATTTCAGCTATTAATTTCCGTTTGAAATTAAATATTTTTTTAAAGCAATGGTATTTCCACGCTTCTGAGACCTAATATTTTCTTCGACTTATGTACATCTAATTCCTCTAAAAAAAGCCAATTAGCGAGTCAATTAAAAGTCGACGTCAGCGGAAGTAATTTGCAGATCTCACTAAAGACACTTAATAACGTACAATAGAATGTGCCATTGCGAAACTACAATTCTCACAATTAATCATTTTATGCCACTTCGTAATTAAAGATTCTGCAAATCTGTTACGTGTGTATATTAAAAATTGGAAACTTCACAAAGGCGCAGCTATTAAGTAAATTCACAAAGTAATTATTCTCAATTTATTGTTAGTGTGATCTCATTGCCCTTAATAAATGTCATATTATTTATCATGTTATTGTCTAAATTTAATGGTGTTGACATGTCTAAGAGCTCAATAGAAAATATATCAACGAGGTTTAAACGGTTAAATATTAAGTAAACTTCGTAACGCCAAAAACAACACACTCATATTAATGCGCGCGGTTCTATTTTAATCTCTCTCTAGATTGCGTGCTTGTCCGTTTTATAAAAGTTAACGCTGGTCGATCATTATTATTTTACATTTTTACATTGTGATGTGAATTGATAATTTAAAATGTGATATGCTAGCATGGGCTTTGAAACTACGTGAACTGCAATAATTTTAAAATTCTTTGTATTAATGGAAAATGATACGGAACGGTGGAATGAAGGAGAAAAAGGTCGAAACGTACGACGTTGTAAGAAACAGGAAGCGAAAACGTATCGTAGAGAGAAAGCCAAGTCAAGAGATTTAACAATTTAAATATATTGTTGCAAAAAGACAGTAAGAGGAGACTGGGAACTGTGGTAAGGGATCGATGTAAGCATTATTTATGAAGGAGATACTAATTAGGAGTGCGAGGGAAAAGATCGTGGTGTTGGTGCTGTTGAAATCTGGGTAGCCCTAGAAATAAAGTTAAGACAGGATTTACCTCACTAGAAGAATATTCGAGGACGAAAGGATGACTGTGAGGTTAACGATGGCATGGTGGGGAGAAATTTTAAACTTTATATTTTAAAATTATTTTAACTTGTGCATGTTTACTGTTAAGTTAATGACAATGGTAGCTTAATGATTTTCTAATGGAATACTCATCGTAGGGTTGATGGTGTGTAGGTCGCTTGGTCGCTGTATTGTAACCCTGTGTGTTTGGGTCCAAATCTCAATCGAAATTTACGAATTTTATTCGAGATGAGAACATAATTATTACGATATTTTATTCTTGACAACGAGTGCTGGAATATATTCTGACAATTCATTAAAACGAACGAACTAAGGAAACAACTAACTAACATACATAAGAAACAGGAAGCGAAAATGTATCGTAGAGAGAAAGCTAAGTCAAGAGATTTAACAATTTAAATATATTGTTGCAAAAAGACAGTAAGAGGAGACTGGGAACTGTGGTAAGGGATCGGTGTAAGCATTATTTATGAAGGAGATACTAATTAGGAGTGCGAGGGAAAAGATCGTGGTGTTGGTGCTGTTGAAATCTGGGTAGCCCTAGAAATAAAGTTAAGACAGGATTTACCTCACTAGAAGAATATTCGAGGACGAAAGGATGACTGTGAGGTTAACGATGGTGGGGAGAAATTTTAAACTTTATATTTTAAAATTATTTTAACTTGTGCAGGTTTACTGTTAAGCTAATGACAATTGTAGCTTAAGGATTTTCTAATGGAATACTCATCGTATGGTTGATGGTGTGTAGGTAGCTTGGTCGCTGTATTGTAACCCTGTGTGTTTGGGTTCAAATCTCAAAAAATTTCTAATTTTATTCGAGATGAGAACATAATTATTACGATATTTTATTCTTGACAACGAGTGCTGGAATATATTCTGACAATTCATTAAAACGAACGAACTAAGGAAAGAACTAACTAACATACATAAGAAACAGGAAGCGAAAATGTATCGTAGAGAGAAAGCTAAGTCAAAAGATTTAACAATTTAAATATATTGTTGCGAAAAGACAGTAAGAGGAGACTGGGAATTGTGGTAAGGGATCGATGTAAGCATTATTTATGAAGGAGATACTAATTAGGAGTGCGAGGGAAAAGATCGTGGTGTTGGTGCTCTTGAAATCTGGGTAGACCTAGAAAATCGAAATAAAGTTAACACAGGATTTACCTCACTAGAAGAATATTTGAGGACGAAAGGATGACTGTGAGGTTAACGATGGTGGGAGAAATTTTAAACTTTATATTTTAAAATTATTTTAACTTGTGCATGTTTACTGTTAAGTTAATGACAATGGTAGCTTAATGATTTTCTAATGGAATACTCATCGTAGGGTTGATGGTGTGTAGGTCGCTTGGTCGCTGTATTGTAACCCTGTGTGTTTGGGTTCAAATATCAATCGAAATTTTCGAATTTTATTCGAGATGAGAACATAATTATTACGATATTTTATTCTTGACAACGAGTGCTGGAATATATTCTGACAAGTCATTAAAACGAACGAACTAAGGAAAGAACTAACTAACATACGTAAGAAACAGGAAGCGAAAATGTATCGCAGAGAGAAAGCCAAGTCAAAAGATTTAACAATTTAAATATATTGTTGCGAAGACAGTAAGAGGAGACTGGGAATTGTGGTAAGGGATCGATGTATGCATTATTTATGAAGGAGGTACTAATTAGGAGGGCGAGGGAAAAGATCGTGGTGTTGGTGCTATTGAAATCTGGGTAGACGTAGAAAATCGAAATAAAGTTAAGACAGGATTTACCTCACTAGAAGAATATTTGAGGACGAAAGGATGACTGTGAGGTTAACGATGGTGAGGAGAAATTTTAAACTTTTTATTTTAAAATTATTTTAACTTGTGCAGGCTTACTGTTAAGTTAACAACAAGGGTAGCTTAAGGATTTTCTAATGGAATACTCATCGTATGGTTGATGGTGTGTAGGTCGCTTGGTCGCTGTATTGTAACCCTAAGTGTTTGGGTTCAAATCTCAAAGGGAGTTTTCGAATTTTATTTCAACATAAGAACACAATTATTACGATACTTTATTATTTACAGTGAGTGCTGGAATATATTCTGACAAGAACTAACCAACATACAAGTAAACAAGTAAAAAACGAACGAACCAGTGAACGAGGTCGAGAACGATCTAACAGAACAACCAACGAACGAACTAATACAATAAATAACGAACTAAGCAACCAACATGAAACCGTCTAACAAGTGTATCAACAAACGAACTAATAAATATGTTGTAATGGGGAGAAATAGCATAATTATTGGAAAGCAAGTTTACCATGGGGAAGAGCTTAGATCTGAGACTGAGAAGAATTTTGTAAATTTACTTGGATTTATAATATAATTTCAATAAAATATTATGATTTAAGAAAAGTCAATTTGTTTGATTTAACATCCATTTCAATGTTAAATCTTACTCCACAGGCAAAGTAACCGTATATCATAAAGATTGAAATTTTTAAACTCGCACAGACGTAATCACAGCCGGCGACGTCCAAATCGTAAATACCGTTGAAGCTTATCCAGATTGTTTGACTGCACAGCCAAATAATTTACCGACTGTGACCCTAAACTTTTACGAGATACTCTCGGGATCTATTTAACTTGTTTCGTTTTCGTCTATTCGCCGCGCATTCACGAGCTCGTATCTTACGATCGCAGAAGCAGCTTTACGTGTTGGGAAGCATTCTCCGTTTCCACTTTCGTTTGATTTTGAACACCGGCTGGATAAGATTACGGCACAATAAATCTCGACAATATATTTTAATTGATGTTAAATTGAAATCCGTTAGAACTTATCGGTGTACTGTAGGAAGTCCCAGGCCGCTTCGTAATTTATATCGGTCTTAATTATTTTATATCTGAAGTATGCCATTAAGTACCGCATCCGTTTAAGTGGATTATCTTCGAGAAATTATTTGTTTAGTTTATCTTTTCGTGTCGCTTACAAATTGAAATTTATGAAAAAGTTTGGACGCGTTTAATTTAAAGGTCGAAAATCAGGTTAATGCGTCGTTAGTTCGCTACGTATCCATTTGTTTTCACTGATCACGCAGACGTATAAATATTTACATGCATGTGACTACTAAAATTGAAAAGTAATGATGATATAACGAACATTGATTGTTTGCATAAAAACTCCGTTTGCCAAACGCGTTTTATTAACAGTAAAATTCAATATACTTTTCATGTACAATATTAACTTTTTCAGATTTCTTTCAATGAAAATGTACTGCACACAGTTCATATAGTAGTTAATTGTAAATTATTGGTTTTCGAGTACGCAAATTTCACTTCGCAGACCCTGTTCTGGTTCCATTTCATTACGCCAACCGCAACCTCAATAAATATTATTTTTATTTACCTTTAATAAAGGAGCTGCTTAATCAACTACTATTTACATATTGGTTGTTTACGACGATATTTTAGCCTCTGCTTAGTATATCATGGTATCCGCTCACCGCGTCAACTTTTTGTTCACACGGATATTAAACCATATTATTTTTATCGTTAATAAAATTCAAACGTGAAGGGTGATCATAATAATCATATAACTTAACAATTTCATTTCACAATTTATAAAATGACATTATAGATGTAGTAATAAAGTAAATCATAAAAATTCATTGGTCGCACAGATCGATATCAACCAATCACCCAACCCAGGACTCGTTAAAGAGATCGTACTCTTTGATCATAGTTGAGAGGAGTATTCATAAAAAATTAATAGCTAACCATATTTTGACACATATAGTAGATACGGCTTTAACAAGAGCGAAAAGTTTTTTACAAAATCCAAACTGTTCCCGTTCAAATTATTTAATAAATATTCATAAGATCTCTCCAGGTGTTTGGCATAATATAAGACACATAATGTTAACTCTTAATTAACAAAATTAAAGCTAAAACTATGGGGGTAATAATTCATAATATAAGTTGCATATTCTCGTCAAATTTTCATAATGTAGATAATAAGAAGTATATAACATAAGTTTGGAAGTTTGATATATAACGAAAAGTAAAGAAAAAAACATCGACTCTTTATCTTTGTCTAATTAGCACGAAAACAATAGACACATAGATAGATACAACTGGATACGAAATGTTATTATATTCTTGATAAATACCAAACACAATATAACATAAAAAAGTACACAAAGATATACGCGATGGTACATACAATAATAAAATCAATGATCACAGAGGGATTCAATAAATAAACTAATATAATAAATAAACTACCTTATGCAGATATCCCTTTAACGAATTCTTAAATTTAATTTTGTCTTGTTTTGTTTTTATGTACTCTGGCGATAAGTTAAATAAACTGCCACCAGCAAACTTTAGCGATTTTTTAAATATACACAAACGTTGTGATGACAACAGACAAAAACTATTATGCTTTAAGTTACAAGTGGCAAAAAACGCGCGATTTAAGTTCGAACAGTTAACATCGTCAACATGAACAGACCAATTCAAATTAAAATCTATAAAGGTACCTAGACATTTATAAGAATTGCTACATAAAATGTTGTGATTGTTATAATTTAAAGTGACTTTTCATAACAATTATTTCATTATTTACTTTGTGACTAAAGTAAGTAAGTAAGTTATTATTTTGCCAAAAATCATACAAAACTGCCACCAATATAGACGTATCGTCCACATAAAGAAATACGGTACCATTTGTGATGTATCGAGGTAGACTATATGAATAAAATAAAAAACGAGGGCCCTAACACAGAACCTTGAGGTACCCCAAGCTTCTGATCATGTATAATAGAAATTACATCATCAAGTTTCACAATAATATTTTTCAGATATAATAATATCCAGTCTCAAATATTATCTCACCAGGGCAATTAATTTTATCAATCAAAACTGTATGGCTGACGGAATGCTTTGATAACTCAAAAAGCAACTTTATTTTTTTGTTTAAATTGTCATTTATGCATTGCACAGATTTCGTGCAAATAGTTTATGTTGACCAACCTTTTCTAAAGCCATGCTGAGATATCGAAAGAAGATCAAAAGAATTAAAAAAATTCTTAATCCGTCTTGCTATATTTTTCTAGAAAATCTTTGAGGAGGAACTAAGAATTGTAATGTGCCTGCAATTGTTAATTATTACAGGAGTAGCCTTTTTAAATAACGGAAATATGGAATGTATTTTAAGGACATCTGGAAATATCAGTTAGTGGTTCTACTGTAGTATTCAGGCAATTAATAATTTTGCAGATGTTTTATTATTACCAACAGATTTTTTTTTCAGGTAGATTAATTACACTGTACTCGAATCGAGAACTTATTTTTTTCAACATCGATGGGTCCTATGTAATTGACTCTAGTTTTTGGGATATTCACGTTTAAAGATTGTACAAAAAAAGACCCAAGAAACACATTTTCCCGTATATTTCAACCATTCATTCATCAAATATCGTTTCAGTTCGACAAAATTTCTTCGGTTTTTCACTATTTCTAACTTAACAAGTATTGAAGGTCGCAGGAAGTGCAGAAGAATGTGAAGGAACAATGAATCTGAGACATTTTCACCACAAGAACCCGCTTTTTCCGTACATTTCAACCAATAATCCAGCAAATATCGTTAGAGTTCGACAAAATTTCTGCGTTTTGATGGAATCCCTTTGAATAAGAATTGTTTCACCTATTCGACTACAGATGACAATAGTATTGCGACATTGGCTTATTGTATTTGTATTGTTTACATATTCGATCGATAGTTTGAAATATCAAAAATGAATTACTGTAAGAAATTCAGCAACCGTCTGTCATGTGTACCGGATGCTTGTCCGGATTGAACGAATGGAATAAAGGTAAAATCAACAATATGGCTTTTGGCGTTCCGATAATTTGGTTGAATCCAAAAGTACATATCCGGAAGAATGTTATGCGTGCTTGAATTATAATAATGGACTAAAGAGAAGAAAAGAACGCCAAATGAAATACAAAGCAACAACATTTGTTCAGTTGTCATTGCCACATTCGGAAAACATTCCCATTCCGAAAAGATCGAGTTCAACTGTTTACCATCATCGTTCTCAACCGTAGGAGTAGCATATCAACCATCGAATATCACTGCAGGATGTAATCACATAGAAGTCTCACAAGGTCGTTTTGATATCACCGTTCGCCGTCTCAAGTTATCTCAGCGACAATCAATTGTCTTAGCCAAATAATTGAAACAAGTAAACGTTCTAGCACCGGATTTTCGTATGTATGGAGCATACGGTCGTCAGCGCGAATTTGAGAATTTTTTCAAATCGATTGAGAATAATTCATTCGCTTATTGCACCAATATCCGCGGTTTCGTTTCGGCAATGCACAATGAAGAATATAAATTTGATGATTGGAGGTTGTTCATCGATTCCTCGAAAAGCAGTCTGAAGACAATTCTCCTTCACGTTACCAACTCGAAAAATTCCATCGCGATAGCACTCTATACTAGTCAGCCACACCAAAGAAACTTATTCGTCATTGAAGGAAATCTTGGTTGCTGTCCAATACGATGACCATCAATGGAAACTTTGTGCCAACCTTTGTATCCAGTACACCGAACGGAACTGGCCTTTCGATTGCGACATCACAATATTGTTGATATTCCAATCGAAAAAGTTTTGCTACCGCCGTTGCATACCAAGCTTGTATTTATCAAAAATTTCATAAAAGCGTTGAATCCGGAAGGGAATGCATTCAATGATCGCGTCGTTTTTTTCAGAATGAAACATCATGAAAATTAAAGAAGGTTTATATTCCAATCTATTCCAGTCTAAGTTTGATCAATTTTGGCGAACTGAAACGGTATCTGATGGATAAATGGTTTAAATGTAAGAATCGGGTTCTTGTGGTGAAAATGTCTCAGATTCATCCTTCCTTCACATTCTTCTGCACTTCCTGCGACCTTCAATACTCGATAAGTTAGAAAAAGTGAAAAACATGTCATGAAACGAAGAAATTTTGTCGAACTGAAAAGATATTTGATGAACGAATGGTTGAAATATATGGAAAAGCGTGTTTTTTGTCTTTTTTTGGACAATCTTCAAACGTGAATATCTCGAAATCTAGAGTCAACTTCGCAAAACGGCTGACGGCGCTGGATTCAACGTACTCGAACTATGTTTTCTACCCAGGACCCATCGATGTTAAACTTTTCGCGCAAACACAAAGTTCAGGTTAAAGCCATTGATTCATTAGATGTAGCTGTAGATTAATTGACGAAAAATGATGTGCAAAGGTATTTGATATTAATTTATTATTTAAGATCGGTGATTGATTTACCATCCACCATCAATTCATACACTCTATTTGAGTTGTTATTCCTTCCAAGGTTCCCATTTACAATTTTTGATAATATTCTCTTGATATTTGAATTAATCGATATACGGATATTTGTTTTTTTCGTTCTTTTATATTCGTCATTCCAAGACTAAACGTGCATTTTTCATTTATTCATAACCAATTGTATATTAAAACAGGCCCTCATCATCGCAAATTCTCGACTCTGATTCAACAAATGTTAACACATAATGTACCTTAATTTAAATACAATTTACATACATATGCAAATACCTAAATAATTCATGTTCTTTACTATGATTTATGATCATTGTGCTGTGAAATCGCAAAAGGATAAATTAGTTTCATGTTATCTGATTACATACCTACAAACGTACTTGCAACATTTCGAAAGCCTTTTTTTGTGAAGTGGGCCTAGGCTCGATTATTTTTGCTTAAAATATCTAACAACTATTTGGAAAATGTATATAACTAACACTTGTTTAGTTGAGTTGAACAAGTTTCCGGTTCTAAAGCACGTGCTTTAACATGCACATCACTGCGTGCAGTAACGGTTTTAATGGGTGTCAGCTCTTTGCCGGATTTGTGTATAGGAATTACCACAGCATTCTTCCAGTGGCTTGGATAGTGCTGCAGGGACGTTGTCGCGTTTATCAGGTACGTAGTTGTACGAATCCTTTTCGGGATAGGTTTCTAAGGATTTTATTTTGGATGTTGTCGAATCCCGGGGCTTTATCGACTAGTGTCATCGGATTGGAAAACAATGAAAAAAAATGACAACTATAAGCTATGGACTTTTGATGGTAAAATTAATGCCATTTTCAATAACAAAATAATTACTATTATCGCAATTGGTGATTTATCCGATATATAATGTAACTAAACAATGTATCCATACACATTACGTACAATATACTTGCAACTTCTTTTTTTATGTTATGTGTGCCTGTGTAGTCTATACTTGACGACCTAAGCTGGCGAAATCCTTATATTCCTTTGAAAACGTAAATATTGAATATTTGTGGTTAATTAAAATAGGAATACATTTTTAATTTTTAATTCCTTTAATTTTGAAACATATCGTATTATATATGCAATTGCGTTGGTTTATATATAAACACAATATTATATGTTTCTGCATGTCAGTAAATTTTTGTAAATTAGTACTAAAAGAAAATATTATTGTTATTTAATTTGTAGTTTAATACCTACATTACATACATATTTCGACGATATTGATACCAAGCTAGCCATACTCAATGAACCGATGGTAGCATGTCTTAATGTTCATGCCCCTTTGAGGAGCTAGCCATACTCAATGAACCGATGGTAGCATGTCTTAATGTTCATGCCCCTTTGAGGAGAGCGCGATTTTCAAAAGCGAGAGCTTTGATAGATAATATAAAACTTTTGCAATGGCAAAACTTAAGAGAACTTAGAAAATGGGGCATTCGAACTAGTATAAATCCCTCCGTAACTATACAACATCGGCTGTTAAAAAAGAAGCATATTTAGAAAATCGTATACGTAAATAGGTAATAATATATAACTTACGAAATCTATGGAGATTATCTAAGATTTGAACCACTTAAATATATACAATAAAAATGAAAATAAGGTATTGCCATCTGAACTTGTTGATGGTAATTTAATCAATAAGTTTTTCAAAATTTTGCTATGACCAGATATATTTAATTTTGTTGAAAATACAGAGGATGAGATACTAAATATTTTAAGTCGTATTAAGTCTAACGCTGTTGTGTCAGATAATATTGCTTTGATCATGTGTTGCCCATTCTTAATTCCCTTCCTTTTACACTTTTTACTTCAGCCTTTCAAACAGTATATTTCCAAAAGCATTTTCAAATTTCCCTAAAAAAATCCGATATTGGCTACATTATCAAGTTGTGGAGAAAATCATGGACAAACAGATTAGGGTGCACTTCAACTTATTAAATCCTTCCGGAAACTCAATAGGGTTTTCAAAAGAATTACAGTAATATGCATTATTTCTTGCTGCGATATAAATAATATAAATGAGGACAAATTAACTGCGTTAGTCCTTCTCGATTTCTCTATAGCCTTCCATACAATCCGTCACAGATTGCTTTATGCTATTTTGCACTATATATGACTTAGTAATCGTACTGCTGATATGGTGTACAATGATACATTGTCATAGATTTTACCTATAGCGTATGATGTGCCTCAGGTATCGATTCTCGGACCATTACTTTGTATTATATATACATGTAATTTAAGTTGTTCTCTTAAAATGTGTAATTCATAACTATGCAGATGATACGCAACTATATTTTGTCTTCCAACCCTGATGACACTGCTCAGGTTTAAGCAATAAATGTAAATGTAATTTTTATAAATTACATTCATTATATATAAACCCTGATATATTGTGGTAAATAATTCTAAGTTAGCAATGGCACACGGAATTTGGATAACTAATTGAGGTTAGTTCTGCTGCATTATTATAACTCCTATGATTCAATCTATGGATCCAGTTATTATCAAATCACTTCTAATTGTACCCAAAAGTAAAGAATTAATATATTCGATTAATATTTGGGATAAGAAATATAAAGGTTTCCGAAAATTGTCAGACCGTCGACTACCGAATATGTGCATAATATTAAAATTAGAAATCGTAGCTTAATCGTAGCCTATACAATGATTTAGTTTTAAATTTATGCAATATACAACAGTGTACCCCAATTACTGAGATGTTTATCAGTGAATACCTTTAAGAAAGCATATTATTAATTATTATTAAGGGCGGAAAATCATTCACTGGACTGAATTTTCATTATTGTTTAGCTAACCCTGAAATTCTGCATTGCAATTTCTTTATTTTTATATAATTTCATGTATTCTATATTATTCTTGCTTATTATATTTCAATTAAAATGGTATTATTTTCTTATTGAAACTTTCCTCCAGTCTTATTTATCAAAACAAATCACTTGATTTTATTATTACTTAACCGAATGCTCTTCTTTTACATACAATTTACAGACATTATAATTTATAATTTAGGCGATGAGATTTTATCACTGATTTTTCACTACATGGAGCAGCATATATTATATTTTTCATTGTATTCAAACTGACACGATACGTCCTACTACATTTTCATTAGTTTCCCATTTTGTAGCAGTATTATTTATTGAAAACCTTTATTATGTCCTAATTATTTCGATCGAAATTTATTTGTTCAAAGCATTTAAATAGCCGAAATAATAAACGTTGGTGACAAAGTCATTTCAAGACATTTTCAAAAATTCTGACCTGAATTTTGTTCAAATCTAGGTAAGGAATGAAACATTGCTAATTCTATTCTTTTAGAACGACATTTTGTCTTGATTTTTTTAAATAGAATATCTTGTATTTTCCCATTTCAATTGGATGATTACCTGTTTTGAGGAAATTCAATACAACTTTGTAACAACCGATTTTTTATCATCTAAAACATACTCTATTTATTCTGTATATGCAGTATTTATTCATTTTTAACGCATTAACATTGTTAGAAAGTTGGCTTTGAAAGAAACTGGGAAACCTTATTAGAGTATGATAGTAAGCTTCAATTGAAAGTGATAATTCTTCGGGACGTTTTTCTAGACGTAAAATAAAATTCGAACCGCCCAATTAAGATACGAATTCAAAGCATTAGGATTACTAACTGGAGACTTAGATCACTAGATAACTGTACGAGCAAGTAGTTAACATTATAATTGAGTGATTTATTCGACAGATGATTACAAATTTGAGTTGAGTATTATAGCTACATTGGACCATTTTGTTAATTATTATGTAACATGTACAAGCAATTATAATGACGACGAACAAGATTATTTAACCAATAAAAAAATTCAGGCCTGTGTCATTAGCATTGACAATATCGTCGCTACGCACATATGTGTTTAATTAATTGGTGCCTCGAATTAGCAGTTGTTAATCAGGTGGGCCCGATACACCCGACGACAGATTAACACGATGTTCCGTGATTTTATTTCGGTCTGATGAGAAAATATGTTATTTGGGCATAACCAGATGTTAAACAGGCGTGTAAACAGCTCAATTCGTCTTTGGGGACCCTTCAACTTTTACTTATTCACAAAATACGAAAGTGGCGTTCTTTCAAATTTATATAACACCTATGACATTAAACTAGCAACAATATTAGGCCTACACTGAATAAAATACACATTATAGAGTTGATTAAATTTTATTGCTCCGGCGTGAAACGTTTCCTATTTTATGAGCTTGTAAATTATTATTACATTTGCGCGTCGTTTTGATCTTTTTCACGCAAACGCCACTGCAAAAATTGCGTATAATTTTTCGATGGAAGCGCATAAAATTGTATATTGTGGCGCTAAAACTTAAATGTATTATTGACAGTGGCCATGTTGCAAATTATCGTTGTAAAGATCAAGTTTCAAATGCGATTTTTATGATTTATGTATGATCGGAAACGTTGATATCGTAGAAATTCTTCGGTTTCATGCAGTTTTAGTTTTACTGAGACTATAAAATACGTAAAATAAATACCACCATACGAAACCTATTTTCTGTGCAATGTGGGTGGAAATTAGTTTCGTTTCAGTACAATTCTCGTGGCAGGTGTAGCTGGAAGATGTTATCCATTCGAAATATTAGTTGGTGAATGCAATTTATCGTGAACGTTAAGTGTATGTGGGAAGGAACGTACTAGAAAGGACAAATACAATTAAAGATCTCATGTTAGTCGTACAATAGTTACAATAATATACATATAGTGAAGGTGTGCTGTTGCATAGTTCCTTATAATATAGATTTCAAGTTAATCAATGGTTGCAACTAGCAGTATACAATGCACTTGAATGCTTAAACACAAAACACAACATAAGTGAATGTATATATTTGAACTATAATAAATAATAATAATTACTAAATTTCTGTAATTTTTCTACTTAAAACGTAATTGTTTTAAAATCATTCTACTCATTAAAGTGCTTTATATATAAAGTATTTTTAAAATGACACTACACAAATTTCGTGAACTAAAATCTATGCATGCTATGAAGATATTTTGAACTATTTTTATTGATTCGCGGACTCTACAACTGCTACCCGAATATAGGCTATATGTATGCCTCGTATGTACAAGAACAGATCTGTTCACATTTAAGACAGATATTCATAAAATTCGTGTAATACTTAATTGTATTACACTTTTTCTTCTGATCTCAAGGTAAAATGTGGATCATATTGTTGCTGGGAAGGTGGTAGTCAAAATGCCTTTTCATCTACATCTTTTGAAACAATCTAGAAAATTGTTAGATTCTTAACTTCTATGGACCACTAGTACATACGATCTTAGAAGTTGAGTTTCTTGGAATAGCAAAATAAAGGCGTGGTTTTGAACTCATGTAAAAATTCGAGGGCAGATCCTCCCATCAACAAATACGTGAATTATTTATTATATACATTTTTTGTATTTTCTTCTAACAGGTTGGTAAAATGTTGGGTTGCTGGGAGAAACAGATATATGGAAATCACGTCTTTCAATTGATATTCCAACAACCTCCACTGAGTCGATTTGAGGTTAAGAATCTAACAACTTTTTATATTGTTTCAAAAGGAGAAGTTACCACAGCCATTAATATAATATAATCACTACAAGACATTTTACCAAGAAATTAGAAGAAAATATAAATAAGTATTTGCTGCAAAGCTTAAAAGGGCCCAATGTCAATATTTTAATTTTGATAAGTAATATTAAATGCATTGTGTGCCAACAGTTTATTTTAGTTTCGTGAAATAATAAACTTGCAATTGAGATATACATGAACTTTACTTCAACAGAAAAAAATATACAAACAAGGAATACGTAAAAATTAAAATTCGAAAAATATGCGACAATTAAGAGCAATCGAAAAGAATTCAACAAATGGAAAAATGGCTTTCTATTATATACAGTGAATTAGACTGTTTGTTAATTTTACCATAACTCAAAATTTTCGGTTGCCCAAAAAATGACAGCGAAATCCTTTAACATCCTCGAGATTGTCCTGCCTCGGACGCAAGTAACCTCGGCGACAATTCTTCTCTCGGAACGTTAAAGATAAATTTCGCGGCCTTAGTATACAAATAACTATTTTTTATAAACTGTACATTAATGACGGAATTTAATTTAAAATAAATGTTCGTTTTGATATAATAGATACCAACCCAACCCAACCCAACCCTAACTATGAGTAACTAACTTAGCAAATATTGGTTGCCTCAAATGTTTCCTGCGATATAAACATTATAAATGTTTATTTTTTTATTAATATATGTATCTCGAAATTTTGTATATATTTTTGACTTGTAGGGTTAGTGGTATAGTTATTGGCCACTTAAGCCGTACTGTGTCACATGTTTAACTATAAAATCTGTTCAGTAAGATGTAATTCTTTCGTATATTTTTTTCTAATACTGAAACCTCTACTTTTTCTGTTCCCATCAATATTTTTTATGTAGATATTGTAAAAACATTAACAAAAATCATTTTTATTAAGATGTTGGAAAAAGTACAGTTATTGGCCATATTTGTCAGTCATTGGCCACTGTAACGTTAGTTATTGGCCGGCATAGCGGCATAGGGATTTTCAACACCGAATCCAAAACAAAATTTAGTTTTTCATAATACTTTTACTCAAATTGTGTAAAAAATACAGAAATTATTAGCTATAACTCAAAATTTTTTTTTCACCTTTTCTTTTTTTGTACAAGTATTGCATTGAAAATATTCATTTTTATTATTTGTAACATTTTTTATTATACCACTAATGTGATAAGTTCGACGGCAGGTAGTGCACGTCAATCCAAATCTGTTTAACGAAATATTCTTACAGCAAATAAAACACAAACCTTCATAAATTTTGGGATTTTTAAATTTATACTCCATCGAACTTTGCGTACACGTGGTCGTTGAACTTTTTATACTAATATCGGACAGAATATTGATCATTTGACTGTTATCATTCATAAATAATTGTTTTTTGACCGCATCTATCACTTTAGTCTTGTCTTTGATTTCTTCTTTATTTGTTTGATATGTAGGAGTAAAAACTTTAGGATGTTTGATATCCTTTTGTCTGGTCTTTTTTTCATTTAATTTTTTCTTTTTCTTTAACATCTTCTGCGCTTCTTTTTCTTGTCGTTTCTCAAGTCGTATTAGCTTATTTTTTTCTTTTAAAGCTGCATCTATCTTTGCTTTTTCTTTATTTTCATAGATTTTCATCCATCCAGTAGAAGTGATTACAAAAGGCAATTTTTCAGATTGTTGCCTGCCTTTTCGTCCTGGAGTTTTTGGCCAGGTTATAAAATCGTCAAGAGTCTTATTCAAATTTGTACCTTCACCTATTTCAGTTGATTCGTCAAGTGTATTAATATATTCAATTGAAATATTCGAATTCGCATCATTCTCTATAATGATGGGCATATTGTGTATGTCAAAGTTTTCGTCAACGTTACAAAACATTATTTCTGTATTTGTTAAATTATCATTTATTTTATCACATGTTTTCAAGATACTTTCTATATTTCCATCACAGTT
This sequence comes from Geotrupes spiniger, assembly GCA_959613385.1. Lineage (NCBI taxonomy): Eukaryota > Metazoa > Arthropoda > Insecta > Coleoptera > Geotrupidae > Geotrupes > Geotrupes spiniger. The sequence continues at coordinate 9,686,722 of OY390739.1, forward strand.
TTCAAATTCTGTAGGACTAATCAGGTCACTTATATCAGTCTCATTTTTATTATAATTATCACAGTCACTGATGAAGACTTCAATTATACTTCTATTAAAACTGCATGGTACTTCGACTTTGGATGCTTGGATATCTGTGTTCCAATTATTTTCCAAATTATTTGCTTCCGTATCAATTTTGTTCATAGTCTAGATTGTTTTGAATTTGACGTTTCCTGGGGCTTTACTTTGGAACCATTCGTATATGTTATATAGTTTAAGAAAGTCTTCATTGTGTATTTATTATTTATCAAAGTTTTTGAATTCTTCTAAAGTCTGTATTCCGCATATAATTTTGAAGTCTACGAATGTTAATATTCCACATCCACCTTGCTCTGGTTTCCAAGTTATTTCTTTACATTTGTTCTTGCCCAAGCATTTTTTGAAATCAATAGCTGAACCATCCCAGGGGTAAATCCCACATGCTCTAAAACCTCGCCTTACAGTAGCTGGTCGTAAAGCACCCTGTACAGCCTTTTCCAAAACTGAAGCAAATTTTTCTTTGGTGAGTACTTCAAAAGGGTGTAGTCGAGTAAATTCTACCACCGCATTTTTCCAACAGCTCTTGAGCGGTTTGCATGCCGCGACGTCTGCCGGCTGGAGAATTCTAGTGGAATTTGGATAAAGAGCTATTAGGATGATATCAAGATCAGTGCAAAGTTTACTAAGTTTGAAAGTCATGTGTGTTTTATGTCCGTCGACAAATAAGATGATTGGAAAATCCACACCTTTACCTTTCAAGTATGGATATAACACATATACGCAATATATTCATAAAAATACTCTTTCGTCATCCATCCACTTTCAGTGCAGCCTATTCCCCATCCTTTAGGCACTGATTTAGCTATCTCTTGGGGCATTCTCTTATAAGGGTAAATTATCATTGGGTGGTCTCTCCACTCGCAGAAAAGGTAAACATCACTGTTAAGCTTACTTTAGGATTATGCTCGATTTCGTAAATGTTGCGGCTGCCTCTTGGTGCCAACACTTTTTTTATTTTTGGGGCATAACATAAAGTTGGTTTCAACGCCATTGTAAATTCTTTTCGGGTCGTCAAGAATGTGCCTCAGTCTTTTCTGATCTAAGTATTGCTCCACAGATTTAAACCATTTTTTATATCTCCTTCGCTTACATTTGCACTTGCGGAGGTTATAGCTACTGAAGTTCTTAAAACAATATCAAGATGCCTTTTTAAAAATCCCTTATACCAACCGGTACCTAGTCTATTATTTTTGAATATATTTTGTCTTGGACGGCATCCAAAAATTCTTTAACAGACTCCCTTATGTTTTGTTCTCGTCGAGGAAAACCTTTCATGCAGGACGTTGTTATCCAATTCTTCAATAAAGCTTCTTCTTCGGTAGTTAATATAGGATTTGGACCTTGGGATGTTTTTTGAATTTTGAACTTAATGCAAATTGTAACGTGGCTCTTGGAACCCCAAATCTTGCAGCTGCCTGCAGTTGTCCCAAACCATCCTCAATAGCATCAATTGCCTTTTGAATCGCGTCTTCCGAATATGCTTTTAAGTACTTTTTTTGCTTCGCGACTTTAGGCATTTCCTATAAATAAACACCTTTTTTGAGGTATAATTCTAAGAGCTAACAGGTGGACAGTTACTATATTAATAAAAAATTTATAAAAATAAAAACCCCGGTCAATAACTGCCACAATATATGAGTTAATAAATAACATTGACAAATAAAATTTTAGACTTTCTAAGAGATTCACACTAACCTTAGCAAAATCAGATCTCTTATACCTTGATTTCATCATAGTCACACTTCGTTCGACATTGAATTTAGATGATGCCAACACAAGAAAACGAAACTTATCCATATGTTGTAGCAATGATGCCAGCATTAAAAAATATATATCCCAATAACATTCCTGCTTTTATAATCAAAAAATACTATGCAACTAAAATATGGACAATAACTGTATGGTGGCCAACAACTGTATAGGTTACCCTACTTGTAGCACATTTGGCATTACATTTAACTGAAAACAAATCTCTAACTTTCTGTAAACCAAAACTACCGTAAAATATTCAGTATGACAATGTTTTTTGATTTTTAGCGTAAATTGATTGTGAATTTCAGTTGGGTTGGGTTGGTTTTGGTTACTGGACTCGCACCAATCCAACCCAATCCAACCTATATTTTTCCAAAATTCATCAACCACAAAATATTTAAAAAACACAAAAATGAAAAAAGCTCTGAAAAAGTCCTAAAATGCAAGAATCCTCACCATTTTTCGAAACTACTTTGAGTTTTAAAAAAATTCATAGCTCAACCGAATCTAAAAATTATAAAAGATTACAGAAAAAAATAAGTAAATGTTACAATTTTTAAAAATTCCCAAAAATGGTTAAACGTCTAAAATCTAATAATTTTCTAAAATTAAAAAACTCTGTTTTGCAAACTGTCAATTTTTGTTTTGTGGACATTTTTCGCATTTTTGTTAACCGAATTTTATTAGTTGAAAAGTCCTGAAATGAAAAACTGCTCACCCTTTTTCGAAACTGTAGGGTATTTACCATAAAAACTCGTTATTCACTGGAATAATTATTCGTTTCTCCGTAAAAAAATGTCATATTTCAAAATCATATAATATTTAAAAATCTGAAACTTTTAAATCGTTTTAAAATAAAAATAACGTCTTTGATCATATTATTGGGGCCCAATAATTTTATCTTCCTAACAATACGAATGCCTTTCCTGCAAGGACACTAAATACAATGTTCGAGTTTGAAAATAGACATCCGGTAAAATATTAGGTGTTAAATCTTTGATTGTTTCAAATTATTGAAATTTTTGTCATTTGATTGATCAAATCAAAGATATGATAATATTTTCACAGTCTACCCTAATGTAAAATCTTTTTACGCACATGGTATACATACAGTGGGATGCAAAAAAGTTAACGATTTTTTTTTGATGCTATAAGTTTTTACATTGCCGTTACAATTAATTAATGCTTATCAATTGACAGATTCGACTAAGCTGAGCATTAGCAGGGCTGGAAAACGGACTTGGCACATACATTATAACAAATGTGAATATTCTATTTAGTAACATCAAGAAAAAAAAGGGCATATCTTGAAGCTTAACTAAACACTACACGATGCGATATGTTAATGATTTCTGATTTTGCTCCAAAGTCTTGGCTTTTTGGGGACCTTGATTTCAAGTAATTTTGCTATATGTGCAAGAGAAGAGGTAAAACGTAGCCCCCACTTCTTAAGGAAATTTTCTGGAAATGGCCAACCAAATGTGATGGGATACAATGAGGTTTGGTTTGTTGAAACGATCACCGAACCTCAATCTATTATCGACACATGCGAGTAATTTGTTAGGTAATACCATCAATTTTAATGTTTTAGCTACCATTAGTAGGAGATGGCAAAATTTCTTTCGTTTATTAGGCATACGTTTGCAGTGGCAATGAGGCTTTACGAGATCTCACTTAAGAATGAAATAAAATACTCTTATCAATATTATCAAAATTGAATTAACATATTTACAAACAGGAATTACATATAATGCTATATAATATGTTTAATGCGAGGAAAAGACAACTTGAACAAAATTACTTGTGATTTATTTCTTCCATGTCTGTTCGCCCCTGGTTATTTTAACATTACCTGATTATTATAACTAATTACAAACTTGCAGTTTAGAGATTCACTGTTTTGTTTAATATTCGTAACATCTTAAGGTGTAAAATTGGTAAAGTTATATATCACACTAAGCCACACATATTTTTGTATCTGCGTGTGTACCTTACGGATGAATGGATGTTACACTTTAAAGGTGTTAGGAACATTAATTATACAGGTCCATAAAGGCAAAATTGTAATTAACGCAACCCAACCTAATCCAACCAAAGCCAATGTAATTCCAGCTGAGTCGACCCGAAATTATTAGGCGCTTATTAAACAAACTTTGCTTTGTTTGGCCGACTATACAAGAAAATATGATTGCAAAATTACTAAATAGGAAATATTACGGACGGCCAAAACATAAATTGAAGTGGTCGTATAAATACTCAAACGCGAAATGTTTCAAATATAAAATATACTCTGTGCAACAATTATCGCATCACACTTGCTTTCATATAATTGTACATACTAATTTATTAATATTGAAGTTTCATGTAACAAAAGAACAAAAATGAAATACGAAAACAAAAAAAAACATAATTTTCATTAAACGCAAAATTTGGAATATCTAGTAACGAGTATTGCCTCCCTTTGCTCTAACAAGAGCTTGCAGACGACGTGGCATACACAAGATCTACAATGTAAGCCCGACTTGGAGAATTCCATTCTTCGATTAATGTCTGTTGTAGTTCATCCAAATCTGTTGGCGGCGCTCTACGCTGTCGTCCTAGATGGTCCTAAACATATTTTATGGAATTCATATCTGGGCTTCTTGTTGCCAAGTCCATGGTAGGAATCCCAAATTCCTCAAGATATCACAAAATTGTTTAATCCCCCTGAAACATGTTTGGATGTTACTTATGTATTTTGCTATAGTCAATCCAGCTCATGCCTCAGAGTTTCGATCAGCCTCTAATAATAAGGGAAGTGGAAATATTGTGATACTAATAAAAACTTAGTCAAACGCAATTTGTTTGCCTTAAACAATTGGAAACGTATCATACATTTGACTAATAATGAACGATATACTCATTTAAATCAATATTCTGAATGTTTATTTGTCATCTTTCTTACATAAGATCCACCAGGGTTTTTCGTATTACATTACAGCAATAATAGGATAACATGTTTCAGATCCATTTTCCGTAATAACGTTTGTTGAACGTTACACAACACATTCCATTGCAAAAAAAATACTTAAAAGGGATTGTCTTTTCCTATATATAAATACTTTAGCATCCTTCTATAAAGTTTCATTTCGGCACGCGGAATCCAAGAAGTTCTGATTTCTTATTATGAAGATCCAAATAACGCACAAGATCTTTTAATTCAGCTATGGTGATGAAGTGTGGTTCAGAAAAAGAATCATCAGAACTAGGAATGTAGATACATCCAGGTTCATGAGCAGCAGCTTCAGATTCCGAATCCGCGTGGAAAGTATAATTTTCAGGTCGTTGTGGGAAGGGTAATGAGAAATTATGGGGCACAGGTAGAATTGCAAGGGGAATATTAAGGCAATGATTGCTTGGTTTTGGCTAGTAATCCCTTGGATATTCGTCGTTCAAAAGAAACAGTCATCTACGTGGTTTAGAATTTTCAAGACATTGGAACTTCATACGTCATAGTTTATTAGTTTATTAGTACCTTTCAACCACCCTGTCAGTGTTCTCGAACACGGATTGCAACACATTTTTGGAGCCAATGAATAATCTTGATCACCAACTTTACAGGCAAAGTACAGTACAGTACAGTAACTTCACTACAAATACAGCAAAAGTTATGTTTTAGTCGCACAAACTCGCGAGGTCATTTTTCTTAATATACCAATAGGTTACGCATAAAATATGAACAATACGATCATCACTAAGTAACAACTAAAGCAATATTGGAGGGACTGAGTATAAATACAAATTAATAAATCTGTGCAGGTGTGGAAATTTACTGTTATATAAATTTATTACCTGCAAATGTGGGGGAGGGGGTATTTGCAGTATTCGCTTAGTGCTTATAGCGGAATTTCTATGAAATCTGAGGCTGATATAGCAATTTTAAGGGCAACTCTATTCTAATTTAATTACAAATTTTATAAAATACTCATTTATGGGGAGGATTTTTGGGTGCCACAGTGTAATGAAGGAAATCTGTGCCAATAAAAGGACCACAAGACGTGACACGAGTTTCTCAAAGCTCTGTTATATATTTAACAGTTCCCTTCTGAAATCTTACTAACTACGTGCCCTCATAAGAAATGCCACCCCATGACATCACGAGGACATCATCAAAATTACGCATCAACATAAACAAGTTATCAGAAAATCGTTCTCTCAATGAGCATATTCTCTTGCAAATCGTAAGCGCGCATCCCGATACTCCCTAGTAAGGGACCTAATGCTGGTACGTCGGCACCCAAATTGTCTTCTAGGAGACGATTTCTTTTATCTGCATACACACTCTAACATTTCAACCAGCATGGAGAGCAATTTGTAGCTTCCTGTAAAATGTAAGCGCAGAGCCACGAGTCGAATAAAACGGTAATTTCTGGGAAAGGTAACCGTGTGACTTCCACGTCTGGTCTTCTGGTTCCCCGTGTCGTTGGAACTTGATGATTTTCAGCTGATGGTGTAATGTTGTACTTCTAAGAGTTCAACGACGTACCTTTAACTATGGTCACTTCTCGCTAATGTCACTGTTTCTAAATGGCATAGATGGCAAGAATGTCGTTGATGTGCAACAAATGAACAATTCACACTGAATTAGAAACGTTCTCGACCTAATGTGATCCGGTTCGTATAGATCCACAAATGAGGTGATGCCGTAATTGCCCGGAGCGTAGCTCCGAAATATTGAAATAAAGCTTGAATTAGCAAGCAGTTAGACAAGAATAAATAAATCAAAAACACTTGTTTGAATTTCGAACGCTAAATTTACTTCATAATAATGAAACTAGTGCTAACTATTATTTACAAATTTTATTCTGTATTAAAATATAATATATCCAAACCTGTAAATAATGAGGCACTCGCCCTTCGGGTTCGTGCCTCAAACGAAGCCGTCGCGCTGTAAAATTGAACTTCCCGCATTCGACTGTAAATAACTATTACAACAGCATAATTAGTTATTTTATTATTACATTGTTACATTGTACATTGTCTTAAATTAAAAGAACTTGGCCTCCAACCTGCTTGATTATAATACTGAAACGTATAAACCCTTCTTGTAATGTAGTGGATGGTGCGCAAATGTGTGCTAACAATTATTTGTCTTCACCGTTCATAAAATGCTCGTTGATCTTGGACTACTATTTTCCCATTTACAGGGTGTATGATGTGGGATTACTTTTGAACGACGGATTAATAGCGTGTTTGCCTCAATGTGTGAAACTAAATGTTTCTGTGAAATATACCTGTGACTCTGCCGCTTACGTTCCTTCTCGTTTCGAACATTTTCAAAAAAGCACTCGCAACATCTATATAACCATGCGTTCATGGCGTTCAAGCGATTTTTGTTTCTAAATCATCGAAATTTATACACATTTTGATTGAACTGTTATGTTGTCAGCACACATACTTTCTGAATCTATATTGTAGACAGACCATTATCCCTACGTTCTTTTAAAGAAGCACTTATGTTATTTCTTACATACAACCATTTGTTAGTTGGTGTGTCTTCAACTAATAGTGAATAGTTACATGAAAATTGTTATAGCTTGATACAATTTTCTATCACAAATTTGCCCCTCGCGGTATTTGATTGGATTTAGAAATAAACAAAAAAAAATAACAATCATGTCTTGCTCCACGTCGAAAAAATTAGCCATGTTAAGTACATATACAGAAGCGTAACTTTATAATATCCGGGTTGAAATGAGAATATTAAATTAAGTGATAATTAATGGTGATTGTAAGGGCACATGGACCACTTACGAATATCGGCACGGTTTCGAAAAAAGCTATACCTCTACAATATTTATAAAATATTATACATCAAACGTATTTCACAGACCCTACCAATTCTGCTTATTGGTCGTTTATGTTCGCCTTTTTCTTCGCTCACTTCCAGCTATGCATGTACGATGATTTCATCTGTTTGCAATAGCTGTGGGTGGGAAATAGTGAGACCCACGTTCGCAAGTAATTCGCCCCTTTCGTGGAACATGTCGGGAATTTCGTAAGGTAGTTCTTGTTAGTACATAGTATCGATACGTATTTGTTTCGCGTTTAAATTGCAAGTTAGCCAAAATAATTAATCGCCTCTATCGAAAAATATGTCTAATGCATTAATTTTGTATAGCCCGTAACCGAGTTTAGTAACTAGGATCCACATCGTAAAGGTGATAAGTATGTTATTGCCAGCCTAATTATATCTGATTGTATCTAATGAATTGTTAGTGTCGTTTATACATGTTGGTGAAATTGGTAATCATTAATCACTAGTAGAATTTCTTGTGTAATGTAATAATAAACGTCTGTCATAAATTCATCATAATATTTGATATCTTACATGTGGATCATGAAATATACCACAAATACTTTATTGTTATAAATATATATTACTAATTAATGTATATCAATACAAAACACGACTTAAGTTTCGACTTTGGAGGGCCATTTTCAATTATCATAATTATTACATCATATATTTTAGGATATCATAAAACGAAAGAGCAATTATAGCTACAGTATCCTGCTGAATATATTGAAGACTAATGAAAGAATTTCCAAGGAATTACATTTATGAAAGTCAACATAAGTAAGTGGAACAATCCAAAGCAGTCAAATTCATTGGAATTATTATGGACAAAATTGGGAAGAGCAAGTTTAGCAATTGTCTGATAAATTAAAAACGGTAAGCTTATGATCAGGACAATATTGTGATCACTTTCGAGAATTGTTCTGAAAACAATGTATTTCGATCAGTTGCAATTCTGTGAGCTCGTTCGAGACACCTTTATGATACTTGATAATGTTCATCAAAAATCGAAACTTAAGTCGCATTTTGTATTGATATATATTCATGAGTAATATATTACAATAAATTAGCTGTGGTATAAACGTAGCTAATTGTATCATTTCATCATCATTATTGACTACCACATGGTACACGTCTCAACCATACTCTATATCTTGCATGGGGACCCAATTAACTCTGACTACAAACATAAAATTACCATAAAATATATTTTCAACAAAATATTGAATTAAATCAAATTATTATAAACAAAGCAAAGAACAATTTGGAATCTGTATAAGTAAGTTTTGTGTGCACAATTGAAGTTGGGTATTTTTGACATCAAATCCTATGAAAACCAGCGTAGAATGGTGGAAGGTGGTCGACCATTTGATGGTTGAGGATTATTCAATCGTTTTATGCGATCCTGTGGATTGTGTTTATGGTGATCAACTGATATGAACTGACAAGTATTTATTTTTACCGTTCATACCTAACATGAAAAATTCCTGCAATATGTGGTGTCATGCAAAGTTATATCCAGCATAAATAAATAAATCTAACGGCCAATTTTCTACACTCGTAAACGTAAGTGCATATTATAATTTCGCAAATTTGCTAATTTCTATAATCGCCAAATTTCCTTTATTTTTCGTTGTGCTGAATGCAAAAAAATGGTAACATTTTAAGTAGAAATTTTGCTAAATTGAGAGTGAAAGTTAGGTTGAGGATCCAAACTTAATGGAGTTCTACGGAGACAACTACTTCATGGATAGAACGTAAAAACAGCATACTTATAGTATTGAATCTGTGTATTAAAGAAATTGAAAATTTACAACAAAAGTTATCTGACATTCAGTCAAATTACCAAACGAGGAAAAGAAGAAGTAGTTATTATAAAACCTGTGCAAGTGCAGCAAAACGATAAAAGATGATCTAAGAGTCAATATAATATAAAACCAATTAGCAACAAACAACAACAACAAAAAAACTTTTAAATTGAGATAAAATTAAACAGATGATTCATAAAAAATTAGCAAGTAATTATACGATAGGCAATCCTAAACAAGAAAACCACCACTAAAAAATGTAAATATTAGTATCGACGATGATGGTATAGATTGAATTATCATAAATAGATTGGAGAAATGATAATAGTTAGAAAGGGTACACCAAGGACATATAAAAAGAGCACTGCATTTGGAGAGGTCAACCCCTGAATATATAGTGAGGCAGGAGAAAGGGAGCGAAAGGATGGGATTCGAAGCAGGTAGGAGAGCGGTGAGGTATGAAATGACAAAGAGGGGAGGAGCCGAGCAAAGCTTAGTGAGAATGGCAATGGAGGAAATAACGAAAAGAGGAGACAATAGAAGAGAAATATCTAAGTGGGAAGAAGGAAGGAGAAGGATGTTTGAAAAAGCAGTGTGGGTGGGGGAAGCAAGTAGAGAGAGAGATAATAGAGAGATATAGGTTGAAGGTCAAGAAAGGGAAGGTAAAATCGCCAAAGCAAAATATAATCCCAAATACAAAGGAATAAAAGTAGAGGTGGGGAGACCGAGGTATTTGAGGGAGGGAAGGTCGATGGAAGAAGAGCAAATCTTAGCAAGATTCAGGTGCGGAAACGAGAAGAAGGCAAACAAGTACTGGATGGACGACAAATACAGGAGCTGTGAATTCTGTGGAGAAGGCTGGGATAAATGGGAACATTGGATAGAAGGGTGCAAAGAGGTGAGCCTAGAAAAAGAAGAGAAGAAGAAAGGAAAAGATTGGAGAAGAATCATGGGGGAGAGTGGAGAGGGGAGGAGACTCGTAAAGAAAATAAAGGAGGTGAAGGAGGAGTGTAGGAGAAAGAAGGAAAAGGAACAGCAGGAAGAAGATGGAATAAAAGAAAAGAAGGTGGGTCAGCCAGAGAAAGAAGAGGATGAGCCGAAGAAAGCAACAATGTTAAAGGAATTTATGGTATATTATACAAAGTGAATAATGCCAATACAGGTTTTTTTTGATAATGGTACATTAATTACAACCTTACAATAAAAGTTCAATATATTCCTAGAAACTGATCTGATGCTGTTAAATAAGATCCTGTTTACTTTTCGATGGGGAATTATTATGTGTTTTAGGTGAACTATGGACACAAAGCTGAAATATGTAAACAATAGATGTAAATGTCCTACCTGTTTAGACGATCATGAACAAAAAGCTGTGAATCAAACAATATTAAGAATTGAATTGGTCATAACTTTAGCAGCGGATGGCAAAACACGAAATTTGCGGGATGGCGGAGAACCTTGGCGATGCCACTCCATACTTTGTTGCTTCGACTCATGCTCGAAGTGGTGAACCCACGTTTCATCAACAGTGACGAATCGAGAAAGAAATTCATCCGCATTTGCTTTAAACTTTTGCCAAACTGGCTTCAGAACGTTTCTGATCAGGTGTCAACATTCGTGGAACCCATCATGTAGGCAACTTTTTTAGCCCCAAAATAATTGTTAAAATATTTTCTATAGTACCATAAGAAAAATTCGTAATTCTGCCATTACCATATCGTATATCCGATTAACATTTTCTTGGGCAGTGACAGTCACTGATCGTCCAGCACCCTTCGCATGTTCACATGTTTGTCTTCCCAGTCTAAATTCTCGAGACATATTTTCACCTTGGTAAGAAGCAGCACCCTCACCTAATACACCTACCATGTCTTCATGACCCTTTCTTTTGCAAGTATTTTATAACTCCGCGAACCTCTGCTAGTTAGATTTTAGAATTTCCCTAAACTTAAATTCTAAATTACTTGAACAGGTAACAAGTAACAAAACTATAACTGAACTAACGTAACAATAAATGATTAATACTTTAAGTGGCAAATTCAACGTCACTCTGCTGCCCGGTTTCACAAACGATTGTCAAATGGTGAATTAGTTAACAAACCTTTAACGACGGTTATTGCTTGTGAAATCCAAAACAATGGTAATTTTTCTTTTAACGGTTCGTCAAGGTAATCAATCGTCAAATGTTTGACGATTGATTAAACACACGTTAACGAATCGTCAAACTTTTGACGATTCGTTAACAAGCTGTTAACGACCGATTAGCGTTTGTGAAACCGGGCATGCGTCTACTATCTCAGGGACGTTAAATAATGATCTCCCCTCGTATATTTGATACGAGTATATTAAAATCATCAAAGTGTAATACATTCCCAAAAAATATTAGAAAATTCTCAGAGATAATATTTATGTGCAAAATATAAATTTGACAATTTCCTGGAAAAATTAAAAATAAAAATAAATATAAATTCTCTCAAATGTAATTGCATTAATACACGGAAACAATGTTTGATGCTGGATTCATCTCCTAAGAAATTCTATAACAAACATAAGAAGATGTGGAAAATTATTAATAACGAGGCAGTGAAAGAGAGTAAAATTGTATCTAGTCCAAGCACATCATACATGACTACGAGACTCCCAACTGGCTCTGCTAATACAGCTACCACATCTCTGCAAGCAAGTAATCTTTGTTCCTTACACCTACGATTATTACAGAAAAGTCAAATATTTGGAACAAAATTAATAATAAGAGAACACGATTAACTGAAGAGGATTAACAACTGCATTATGGTGCCATTAACATGAGTTTTCTGGGTATTATTGTAAAGGTAATTTTCATTGGGTTAAGCAAATTTAAATTGTATTGGATTGACTAAACGTAGCCCATGTCCGGGCATGGCCCTGCATTACCCAATATGCTGGTGTTATAAAAAATAAGAGCCTTGTTTAATCTTCTTAAATCTAATTGATTTAATTTCTTTATTACTTTCCACAGCTGATTAAACTGGCTTTATTAACCAACCTGATAACTAACCATAATTACAAACGATAAATGCAACCAGGATTGTTAGATCGTTCGGTGTCTCCGGGGCGTCGTGTTATTACCCGAGTCGCACTGAAGCTCGGGGGAGAGGACCATCAGGCAACCCCTATCAGTGACCACTCAGCACCCCGTGACCCCAGGGGCTCGTCTGTTCACTGCTATGTTTGGTTACGCCTTATTGCCTTGCCGGTTTGACCCCGCTTTAAATTGCAATACCCTACGCGATAAACGAGAATCTCCGACGAAGTTGTTCCCGTAAACTTTTAGTTTGTATACACTTGTCTAAAGGTTGCCGGAAACCGCTGGAAACTCTCTATTGCTGATTTACTTTCGGATTTTACCACCTCGCCGCGGATAAAATTCCACTTGTCACACGAAATGAAGTTAGATTGGATTGTTTGAACTTTCACGAATGCACCACGCTACCAGAATAACGAGCGGCGCAAGTATATCTCTGAACGTTAATAAAAGTGCAGTTAATCTATATTAGTTATACGTTCGTTGTGCTTATTAAACAAGTTTATAGTGGCGCAGCGGTCCGTAACTCAGAGAGAGCATATTTAATTGCTTATAAACAACGAAACGAAATACCAACCTACGAACCGTTTCATTATTTGGGCATCGCGCGGATTTATATGCGTGTTGAAGTCTGTAGAAAATTGCTAAATTATCAATAAATAGTATAAAACTATCAGAGCAAGGCTCTTACAGATTATCGCAGAAATTTACGCGATGCTGATAGAGAAATTCGCAAATAACTGTCACTGAGTCATACAATTTAGGATCAATTGCCTTCATAAATTGCCTCGATATAATTTTCCTCACATACGAACATAAACTACTCCGCGATAATAACTAAAACCTTTTAGATTCTTAACAACTCGGAGCTATTTGCACTTTCATGTTTGGTAAGACCTGGAGCGTTTAACTTTAGCACGTGCCATGTATAAACAAAGCCGAACGTGTGTGTAAATTGGTTTTATGAATGAATAATTAATAAGAATGGTGACATAGTTGTAGCCGTTTCACTGCAAGTCGAATGGCTGTTGATTTAACGTACTTTCTGAAAACATACGTTCGTGCGATTTTCACAGAACAAACACGTTTTGATTTGCAGTTCGACTAATTCTGTAAGTTTTTTTTATTTTCATGAATAAAAAATACTGCCTTGCGTTTAGTAGCCGAGTAATAATTTCCATTCAATATAATATAAAAGCGTTGACCTTTATATAAATATTTTTAAAAATGAATCATTTATACGGAAATAAAATGGTATATTATTGCGTTGTTCAGTTAGGCATTTAATGAGATGATTTTGTGGGTTTCAGTCAATCGATCTAATGTGCAAGAGGTGTACCGTTTTAAAAAATGCCCTGAGGTGATATTTAACGGGCATGAAGCAATTTATAGTGCGATTTTGGCGCGGGAAATAGGTTATGTCGAAGCGAAACGTATTTCAAATTCCCTTCATTAATGTTAGGAGTTGATAATTTGAATAAAGGGGCTGGAGATACTTTCAATGTTAGCGTTAACGCAGGCAAAGAGTGAGACGCGAATAGGGAAAACAGCTGAGAATAAAAGAGAACATATGAGAGGTTGAACTGAACATATAGGAAATTACGTGGAACGAGATAGTCGAAATCAGCCTAATTAATTGTAAGGCGTTTATATGTGAAACTCGATATGCGATATACATGATCTAAAATGAATTGTGCGTCCATTATTCCAATACTCCTCGTGAGCTCTATCAACCGCACAACCGATTATAAATAATCCACATACAACGGGTTAGAATTATATATCAGTTCGCTGCTCAAAAATAAAAATACTGTTTTGGATGTAATTAAAAAATATTTACAAAAAATATGATTACATAATGTAATAAATGAAACAACAAAATTTCGACATTTCAGTAACATTAAACGATTTATTGCTGTCTTCAGGTAAACTAAAACAGTAAACAATGTTTCGGCTATCACGTTAGATGGTAAAGGCTGTCCACCTTTAAGTCCAGACGTCAACGGGCTACAGGCCCTAGTGGCCTTTGCTTTCGAGGTTTTTCACTATACTTTGCCAACTTCTTCGATCCTGTACCTCTTCCTTCCAATATCTGACTCATATCTCGTTTAGATCTGTCTTCCTCTAACCATCTCTTTCTGGGTCTATTGTCACCCATCCTCGCTATGTGCCCCATCCATCTAACTATGTATTTTCATCACTTGGAGAACGCCTGGTTTTTTTTGTATTGCTCTTCTATTTTCTTATTTCTTCGCCTTCTATATTCAACCTGTACTTCACTATCCACGTTTCACATGCATATGTAAGAGTAGGTCTTATTATTGTTTGGGATAATCGTATTTTAGCCACTCTTGATACATTCCTCGTTGATAATAATCTTGAAAACATCCCCGCAGGTCTACTTCTTTATGCTAATCGTTTGCCCATTTCCTTTTCTTCATACCTCCTCCATGATAGAGTTACTCTAAAATATTGTGTTTACGTTTCCCGTACAGTCGGTGATTAAATTGATGTATTCTCATTTGCTACCATATTTCATTACCATATACATTGTTTGACTTTTATTAACTGAGAGGCCATATTGTCTTGATTTTCTTTTCAATAGTGCTTTATATTTCTTTCTTTGACCTCATCATCATCAGTACTATATAACGGCGTGGCTCACGTTCCCTTTGAATTATTTCCTCCACTAAGTTGAGGAAGATTGTCGATAATGTCTCAGTCCCTTTTTGCAATAAATTCTCCTGACATTCTTCCGTCCATTAATATTTTATTTTATGTCCTATGTAAAGTCTTTTCTACTAGCCTTTTTTTTATTTTGGATGTAATTCTACCTATCTCATTGCTTCAAATATTTAGTTTCTGTTAATACAGTCGTACGCCTGTCTATAGTCTATGAATAATGGATGTAAGCTTAGATTTGGTTTGTAACTGTTTCGTTGATTGTGATGGTAAAAATCTGGTGAATGGTCGATTTTGCTGCTTTGAGTCCTCCTTGATATTCTTCTACTATTTTTGATTATCTTCCCTACAATATTATATGTTTTGACGGCCATATTCTGTATTCTTGTCCTTTTTATTGTTGTATACATTTTTCTACTTTTTCTGGATATACCTACAATATATTTCTTTCCTGCATTCCGTTCTTCTTCTAGTTCGTGTTCATTTCTGTCCTCTTCTGACTCAGTCTCATTAGACTTTTCTGGAGAATTACTAGATAATTTATTTTGCCTTCTGTACACTAATAGCCATTATGTTCGTCAGGTAATACTATCTTCTTGAACATTGAGTATCATTTTTACTTCCTGATAGAAGTTTCTTATTTCTTTACGATTCATCTATTTCTTTTAATTTTTGATCTAAATGGTTTTTCCTTTTCCTTCTACACATCGCATTAGTTTCCTTACTTGTTCGTTCATACATTCGTTTATTTCGTTCTCTTCCATTACCTTCAGTCTAGCTGTATTTCTTTGCTCCAAAATTTGTCCATACTCCGCACCAAATAAATTATTTGTTTGCCATTTTTCGATCCTCCTTTTTCAACGCAAATTTATTGGTCTATTTCCGTTGTCATTACTAACAATATGCCTGCTCTTTTCTCCCATTACCTCCTTGTATTCTTCTTCCTTCATACTTTGGTGTTCATACATAATATACATTTCATATTGAATCTCGGGGTCCCCAAAATACTTTCTTGGTCTTCATAAAACTTGGTTTTACTGTCTGGGACTTTTTAAGGTGGTGCCTGAGCATTCAGTAGGTTCAGCTTCGTAAATTGAGCTATCCTACAAATTCTAACTGGGTTTCCTCAAAATCGATAACTTAATTGTTTCCTGTTATCTATTCCGCTGATAAAATATATGATGTTCCATTGCTTTTATCGTTCATCCCTTTTGCTTCGTTTCTTGTAGCGCCAATATATCTTGTATTCTTTCATTTCGCTAATGAGGTGTTTCAGGGCTCCTCAGCAAGAGTACTTCAAATATCCCATGTGCCTTTCCTTATTTTATTTTGTTTATTTGCCGTTCATTTACGCCATCCATTTCGTTGACGAATCAGATACATACTTTCTCCTTTTCATTAAGTCTGTTGGATAGGGCATTATTTCGCTTACTTGATTATTAATAATATATGAAATGGATGCAGCAGAATATTTGTCAACTCACCGTTTATCGCCAAACTGATATCATCTCGTCAAATAAGGTGCTGGAAAGACATTCCTACATCCATTCAGCGGCAGAAGACTCCAAAAGCAATACACACATCATGGCAAAACATTTCAACCATGACACCACATGAAAATATAAATCGCACCTTTTACGATACAGCTAATACGATACATATAGCTACCCTCGAATCTGTCATGTTATCTGCTTTATACACCATTACCATTTTCCTTCATTCGCATACTAGTGTAGCGTAATGATTGCACTTGACGTGCTCGTCGCTCTCCCGTGGAACTACGGAAGAACCAGTGGGCGTCCGCCCCCATGCCGCGCCCAAGAATCGCATGGGCGTACTCGACAGGTAACTTTCGATATTAACATACCTTGAATTCTGGACAAACGGTTCCAGAATCACTACACCCACTACTGCGTGTACATGTCGAGGGTTGCCGATAACCACGCCTCTTATCGGTTCACTAAGAACAAGACATGCCATTCGATTCTGACTAAACTATCAGTCGCCCTTCATGCCTTCATACCTATTTTTCTTGTTGTTTTTAACTTTATTTTGAATCCGACTTCCTCCTCTATAAGCTTCTACATTGCCTTCTTGAAAATGTTACTATCTCCTGTGTACATTGTGTACGTATCGTATATTCTATACGTAATAGGAAGTATCAGAATAAACATATTATGATATCGTTAGAGAAGATTCACTTAAAATTAGATTGTGAAGGAAAATTGTTTTACATATAAATTAGCCTGGCATTAGTTTTTATCAAATTGATATCAAGGGATATACTTGAACGTCAACAAGCAGTAGAAATATCAATTTCACTCCACTTTTTTAATTTTATTTGAATTGAAGATTATGGCAAAGAAATGCAGGCATCGTCATCACACTAAATCAGACAACCGATAAGCTGGCAAATTATATTTTACTTGATCAATGGTTCAAATATCGCCGGGATTATTAAATTGTTACATAATTGGAATCAGTATCAAATCGTAAGATACATGCCTGTAAAATAATACCAGTTAATGAAAAATTTATAAATAAAACCCCATCTCATATAGAACCAGCAAAAATCCACAGTGAAGAAATGAAGAGACAACCACAAAAATGCTCAGATATCACAGTTTATGAGAATGATGCCAAGCTAAGTTTAATATAAGCTATATGTTGATATGGTGTGTAGAGGGGCAAAAAAATTTTACTACCGAAGTCAATAAAAGCTTTATTGGTAATAATTGAATTAGTTTGTGCAATTACAATTTTACAAATATGTAAAATAATTAAAGTTAAAGTCCTTAAGTGTGATTCTTAGCAAAACTGATCAAACAATTATATAGCTGTGTGTCTGCGTACGTTCCACTTCCATACAAGCCGTACAAGATCGGTTACAATGTTACAATTCAATATATGGCGAACCATATTATAAAACAAAATAAAAAATCAATAAAATATACAGTTTATAGGTTTTTATATATTATTCACTTCGGATTTAAAATAAATTTACAATTTCCCCAAAAAGTCGACGTTTTGATTTATTTCAACACATTTACGCTGAAGGAACTGTAAAATTTTTATTACTGTACATAAATTAACGCCCATTGAGCAAATTTCTCTTCGTACAATGGAATTCGTATCTAATACAAAGTTGTGGAAGGTAAACTGCACACAACCACAGTTTTACGACGATAGGGTATTATTAATTTGTTTCGGTTTACTCCGGCGATAATGGGATAGTGTAATAACAAGTCTTACTACGTAGTACGTTCCCACGTATGTTTATCTCACTACCGTTTCCAACTTATTATTTCTTTATATGGTAATAATTCATGATGGCCAGAAGATGGAAAAAATATTATTTTATTAGAATTATTAAAAAAAAATGTATTCATTTGTCATTTTATCTGCTTTAGACACCTTTACCATTATTTTTACCTATTCGTAAAGAATTACAGAAAAATGTTTAAACCTACTTTCTGCAGATGTATTCTGATCAAAGTGAGTCATATAAATATTATCCATTTCTTAAGACAGACTTAATATGATTGACACGATTACAATTTGAAAATATAGTTAAGTTTTGTGGGTTTCACTAAAATTAATCTGACGTTCTTTATTCCCTCATATATGACCTCAAAGGTAGTCTTGTGAAACTTCGAAGTCGATGAGAAACTCTTGTACATATATTTTGCTTAACCTGTAATGGTCTGAGGTTGGTACCCGCGACCCTGTGCCACACAGACGATATATTAAATGTGTTGTAAAGTCAATGTTTGTTGTTGCTAGTCGTGGATACTTATACTTCATAGCTTTTTTGTACTTATTATTGGTAATACATTTTCCTCGGTTTTGATAAACTCTGACTAAGAATCGTTTCAGTTGTCGTTGTGCAAATTAAACGATTCACAACTTGCTTTGGCCTACACGACAATGAAGAAAACTGGCACATATCCCCAAATATTAGTAACATTGATATTAATATCCGCCTTTTGTTATTTTCACATTATTTTCTGCATCGACATTACATTCATTTAGGCGAACACAAATCTGTTAGCACGGTTACAAAGTTTCGACACTAATTCGACTTGAGCTTGGGGAAATATGATACTAATTTTTATATAATGGGTTATAAGTAATCTAGTTTGTATGTAGACGTGGAACCTTAAAAATGTTATTATTATATTATTTCTTTAGATTTCGAAAAAAGGTCGATGACTTTCTAACTTTTGTAATTTGTTCGAGAATGAGTGGATATCTTAGACGCTCCATTTTATTATTTAGAGTTTAACAATTTGCAGTTTAATATAACCTCAATAGTAACAATACTATTGATAATAATCTCAAAAAAAGCGTCGAAAAATATGAAAAGCGTCCAACTAAAATCTAAAATGCTAGTGCACAAAGGAATTCAACACAGCGCCTCCGTTATGTAGGATATATGCGGCTGTCTTCATGAAAAATAATTGTATGGCCCAGGGTGACCATAATCCTCAAGCACCAATGCGGGTCGATTGTTATATTAATTGTACGCTAATATACGAGTACAATTAACTAAGATGGGAGATCACCTCAGGAGCTGATTTGAGACAATATCAAGAAGAAAAGGATCTCATTGAATGTCCGGCATGACCTATTGAAATATTTCGAATGTTTATACACGATCCTAATTGGATAAAAAAATATTTTGTTAAAAGGATGTTCGTATTGAATGCAGTTTTCACTGAAAATTAATTTTTCGACTCAATTCTTAAGATAAAACATGGAAAAATGGAAAAATTACTCACAATTTCGTATCAAATACATGTAGAGCAAAAATGAATACTATTAAATACAATGGACGTAAGAAAGAGAAAGACCGTTGTAAAGTTATGTAACGAAAACAATCTGAATCTAATGTATCAAATTCAATTCGACATGTATAATAATTTTTGAGACTCAACGCGCTACAGACAAACCAGTGGAGCACCCATAGGATCACCGCTGTCATATGTGATAGCGAATGTATTCATGGAGGAACTGGAGCCCACAACATTCGATACATACGAGTTAAAACCAAAGGTGTGGTTAAGATATGTGGATGAGTGGAAACATTGGTGAGAAGAACTTAGCAGGTTTCTGGAATAACTCAACAAACAACCTCCAGGTATGAAACTCACCATGACAGTGGAAGAAAGCAATCAGCTACCGTTGCTAGACGTAATCGTGATAAGAAGAATTGGTAGGAGCCCATGCCACACTATATACACCAACAGTACCTAAACGCACAGTCGTACCACCATCCGGTGCAACTCGAATCGCTAGCACGAACACTTACACAAAGAAATAGACCCTTCGTAAAAAAAACTTTCACAACACATTCGGACCGTAAAATAGAGAGATCCTGGGCAGCCCCATCTTAGACGCGGGACACAATATCGACTTCAATAACACAACAACAGAGAACTGCTAGTATGCAGCAGTTCTCCAGTAGAAGAATCCGAGAAGTCACCAAAAATAAACTATTACTCTAAGGACAGCGCCACAATAGCTCCCACCGCTCGTCTCACAACCAACACACCAAGGTCCTTTAACGAGGAGCCGAAGTGGGAAGCATTCCAGCACAGCCAACCCCAAAGAAACACCGGAATATAACGATCGTCGACTAACTCCAACATCAGTTCCTCCAAGTCTGTGAGACCAAAAAAATGCGAGATGCAAAGATGTTTTCAATAAAATTCTGCTATGCACGATGTTGTATGAAGTGTCAACGTAGGTTTCACTTCTGGATTTACAACCGAAAAATATATTAGTATAAATGGTGAAATATCAAAACGTGAGAAATCAAATTTCGTAATTATTTTCTCAAATTTCATTCTCGAAACGTCGCAACATATTTTAAATATATTTTTTCTTGTTTTATATTTCTATTAATGTAAACTTGTCTTCTTCGATATGTACACTATCTGCATTTCAAAAGATCTTGTACAAAACAAGTAACGAAATGCTGCTGTTTATCTTCGTCAAGAAGTCAATGAAAAAATCTAAAAGCTTAAGTTTGCAATAGTTAGCTGACAGTTGCTTATAGTACATCAACTGTCCACAATAATGAAACGGCCATTATTCAAAGTGCTATTTTAGTTTTGACTTTCCTATTTCTTATGAAATAGAGCCGAAAGTGCGACCAAAGTATGAATAAGAAGCAGAATCATCATTCGATAAAAACAAAGAGTTGATATGAAATGAACCCTGGCAACTATACTAAAAATAGAGAGTAACTGTTTATGATATTTCGAGAAACAATTCGCGAATTATAGTACGTCCAAGACGGTGCAAATTAAACTATTACATCGACAACATAACAATGCTGGGAGTTTTCATTTTACATAATTTAACTCGTAATAACTGTAGACTATCTGACTTTAGCTTACATTTTATATGTAAATTTGTAAAAATCTTGAATGCACGTTTAATTGTAATGTAGAATGTTGGGAATAACTAAGAAAACAGTTGCTTGCAACCTTTTTAATACGATAAATTTATTTACATGAAATAAAATTTCAGGCAGTCATAATAGTTATTTACAGTCGAATGCGGGAAGTTCAATTTTACAGCGCGACGGCTTCGTTTGAAGCACGAGCCCGAAGGGCGAGTGCCTCATTTGCCGGAGCGCTGTAAAATAACTTAACGCATGAGATTTGTATAAAATTTTTTGGCCGATAGTTTTATTTTAAATTAATAAGGCATCTTTTTATACCTATATATTTTATTTATTCAACTTGGCAACATTGCATTGTTTATGACAGATTTGACAGATGTGTTACATTTAAATAATTGTATAAAAGTTAATAGTTATTAGGTAGGTAGGTACGTTTATTATTAGCTATTTATAATCGAATGTAGGAAATTGCATTTTGCTGCATGAAGTTTATATCTTAAACACGATGCCCAGCGGAGTGTTTGGACTAATTTGATATTAAATTAATATTTAAATTTTGTGTGTATTTTGTTATACTTATTGAATTAGAAATTAATATATCTCGTCCTCCTGAACATCGGCTTCATGATTTCAAAATTGCGTATTTTTCCTACTCTCTGGAGTTTAAAAAGGATTATTTACTTTACCGCATACTATGCGGGAAAACGCACAGTCGTCGTAAACACGAAGTTACATGTGACATGAACGGTGCATAGTTACAATGTTTACATGGCGGGAGGCCAAAAAAATATTTGTCACTCTAACCTACAATTAAATCCTTCCATCGTCGCCCGTGCATTATACCCCACAAATAATTGGTCTAATCAGAAATACTTCTCTAGGAAATAGACCCCAACTCGGCTGTGTAGAAGCATTTATTCTGTTGAATTTTAAAGGTATTACACACGCGTGCGGTAAAAGACGCATCGTAAAGCAGTTTATGTATAGACATAAAGAAGCAACAACTTCAATTCGCCCAGATTAATATTCGTGGTTCACATAATAATAATAATAATCAATATGGCAATGGAGCATTAAACAAAAATAATGTATTACCCTTATAGAATTAAAAATATGAAAATACAATAGACAAATGCACAGTAGTGCAAAAGTATGACACGTATGGGCTTCTCAAAGCAAATATAATGTACAAAATACAGACGTACCAAGAAAGAAGGAGACAAATCCACAGTAGTGCAAAAGTATGACATGGTGGAGCTTCTCAAAGGAGATATAATGTACAACATAGAGGAAGAAATACGCAAGAAATAGAAAGGTTTCAGGGTTAAGACGTTCAGACAGAGAAGAACCAGATTTGGGAAGTGATTAAAGAAAGCTTATAAATACACGTGAGGCCCAGAAAAGTCAAACAAGGTAAGGATTGGTTCACGGCTAAGTGTAACATGGTATTAAAAGAAACGAGCCATGCAAGATTTCAGTTTCTAAACAGGTAGTCAGAGAAATACAGGAAGAGGGGCATAGGAAAGAAGTTAGAGAACCGAACGAGTTTTGTAGGCAGGAAAAAAGAAGAAATTTAATTAAGCAACTAATAGCAGTTAAGGAAACTACAACAACAAAGAAGTTTTTCTAGGGTGCAAAAAAATACGAATTATGACCTGAGAAATAAGGACGATAAACTTAATAGGAGAAATTGACGAGAAACTGAAGCTGTGGGCTGAATATTTTGACGAAGTGTTAAATGGTGAAAGCTATGAAAGACGGATCAAGGAATTACATACAGCAAACAATTATGAACAAGATACTTTGCAGGACCTAACAGACCAAGAGATAGAAGAAGAATTAATAAAGTTAAAAAAACGACAAGAGTGCAGAGAGAATCGTATTCTACAATACGTAGGATGAAATCTAAGAAGCAGCATGTATTTGTAGAGGAGAACTCATGCCCATACAAAGGAAAGACGTGTTCTTATGCCCTATTCCAAAGAAATATGACAGAACTAAATGCGAAAATTATAAATGGATAGCCCCGCTTGATGTGACCTACAAAGTAATGGCATGGATGATTTGGAACAGATTAAGTTCAGTTTAGTTTAGTAAGATTAAGAACATGATGAGTATTCTTTATGAGACCTACGATAGACCATCATGCTGAAAATGTTACAGAAGCAAAGTTATGAACACAACTCCACATCTTGTTCATGGATTTCTCAATTTGGCGAAATAAACATTACCAAGCGATTGAAAAACTGAAAAATTCGAGCAAGTTAACCAGACTAATAAAAATGACTCAGACTCAAAGACTAAAGTAGCAGTAGGAGGAAGAGTTTTAGAGGAAGAACCGGTGTTAGACAGGGAGACCCGCTATAGATAATTCTATTTAACTTAGTTTAGGGAAATCGACGTCCAAAGGCAAGGAACACCGAAAGCAATAAGTAATTGCCTATGCAGATAGTGTGGCGTTAATAACCAAGTCACAAAATGAATTAGAAAAATCATTTAGTAAAATGGAAAAAGTGACGAAGAAATATGGACTCTAAAGGTCAATGAGAAAAAATCGAAGTATTTAGCAATGAAACGATGAACAACAAACGAAGAATGATTCAGCTTGGAGAGGGTCGACCCCTTTGATTACTTTTAGGAATAATAGTTACGCACATCGGCGACGAGGACCAAGAATTAGACAAGAGAAAGAGTCCATGGGGCCCATGGGCAGAGTGGAGAAATCTAGAAAAATCTCTAGAGCAGCAAAAATAAGAAATTATAGGACAGTAGTGAGACCGAAAGTGGTGTATGGATGTAATTTTACAAAAAAATGATAAGCAAAACTGGCATGGGGAGAATGATGTTAAAAAATTATTTGATGTGAAAGAAACTTAGAAAATGTGGAGATCGAGTAACAAATAACATGTAAAAGTTTATGAAAGTTAAAACATATAATTGAAATGTATAAACAAGTCATGGGCTTTAATGGCCTGTAGTACTACTAGTAATAATAATAATAATAATTGTAACAATAATAATTCTGGTATTTTATGATTTTATAACCACTCAAGTTAATATTACATAAAAGTGATAATTACTACCTTAAAATAATATTAGATTTATTTCCTACACCGCACAAAAAGAACTTGATTAATAACTGCTTTCATTCCGAGTAACCAAATTGTAAGTTTCCATTAGATTAAAAGTATTCAAAGTGTAAAGAAATGTATTATTAGCTTATCAAAAGAAGCAGCAAGGAGCCGGCCTCACTTATCATAATACCTGTTTAATTTATAATAGCTCATGCATTTCAGCTTTTAATGGTTTTATGAAACATTTATTTCGAGATCAAAGTCCCTGTTTAATTAATGCTGCATCCCGTTCGAACAGATCTAATGCCCGCAACGCACAACGCTCTCTCAAAAGAATTCGCGTTATGCGAATAGATGTTAATATGGTAGGAATAATATATTTTTAAAGTGACATAATGAATGGTAAGTGACAATACTTGAATAATGCAATTTACTCATTGGCTAGTTGCTTTTCAACTTTAACCTTTCCTAGTGGGTACTTAATGGATAAGCCATTAATGGTTCCTTTAATGGCATAAGCTGCATGCATTTAACGTTTAATGTCGACATCATTTGTTATATCGCAGTAATGATATTCATTAGAGTTTTACTTTGTGATAATAGATATTAATAATATCGCTGCATTAATAGTATTACAAATGTAATGGAAATTTCAATTTTACATGCATAATTAATCGGCTAAATGGCTGCGATTTAAATAATTCATAAACGATATATATCAAGACATCAATTTTACACACAAGTGGCCTGAAGTCGCGAAGTATATTTCACGTCGTTTATCACGAAGCGAAACGCTGTCGGGGTATTTAAGTGTTGAGGTTGATAAATTTTACACGTTTTATTAAAAAAAAATTGAAACACGACGTAGTTTGCGGTTAGTAGGATCAGATGCCGTGGTGTTGAAGTGCATCTGACAAAGAAGTAAATTAAATTCAAATGATTTTCAAAATATTTTATTTTAAATTAGATTCTTTCGGAGTGTTGTTGTGAGGATTTATATATTAAAAAATAACATAATTAGGGACACTTCGCTGATTCAGTGGTTAAAAAAACTGAAAAATTAGCATTACCAATCATTTTGTTAACAGAAAAACCTAGAAAGACAGTTATGACACCTCGATTGGATATATTTTGTTTCGCCTGCTATAATATGCGTAGCTTGTTAACATTTTTCTGAAACATCCAATTGCGAAAATGGTGTACGGTAAATTTTAATATTTAATGATAATTTAAATCGAAAACGATTTCGATTGTAAATGTCCCCAACGAAAATTGTATAAAACGAATTGAATGGAGGCGCGCTTAACACGGCAGCTCGTATGCTCGTTTATGTAAAAATAATCCTGCAAGGAATTGTGGCTTAATCCTGTATCGCGATGCGAGAGCGACTAGTTGTGAGAAATAATTTACAATTCAAACGCGGCGTTAAATTAAATCAGCTGCTTCGGAATAAGTTCATCCGAAAACGTACGGGATTTTTACTACAATGGATTTCACTAAGTGAGATCATGTTTTGGATAATTTATGCTCTCATTGTATTCGGGAGATTAAGAACGATAACGGTTTTACTGTAAATAAAACGAAATGTATATTCCAAACGTAAGGCTCCTCTCACGATGCCCACATTTTCGTTATTGGTTCATTGCGGTCGTTGGATGAATAGCGGGCTGGTCGAAAAACATAATAAGTACTTGCGACCTGTGCCGTTGGGGATAGTTTAGTGGTGCCCACGCCTAGAATAACTGTATTTGTATCAGCGAAACGCAAAAATTATAGCATTGTATTTGATGAGTTTATGGCAATCGCCGTTGGTGTGGAAGGCTCGCTTACAATTCACTATTGTTATTTAACATTTGCGCTGTTTTATTCGTATTCTTACTGTATATTAATATTTATTTAGAGTTGGTTATGTGCCCTAAAGCCCGCATTTCTCTTCACCGTTTCCCCCAGTTACCAACACAAAACAACAACTAATAACATATTAATATTTGTAATTATGAACCACTGCCAAGGCAAAGTATTAACACAAGAGGGTTAACACCGAAAACAAAAAAAACATGTTTAATGAATTACGTAATTCCCTTATTGATTTTATTTGATTTGACGCCCAACATCTGTCACGGTCTGCTTCTTTGATTGAATATATGAAATGAATCTTACTGAAAAGCAAGGTTTGGTAGACTTATTACTAAAATGCTTTACCTGAGTCCTCTCAGAATTTGACGACTAAGGTGTGATGTCGTAGGTGTCGTCAGGTGCAGTGTTGCCATCGGCAAGGGGACATGGGCCAAATAAATATTCAACCAGCAGCCCAGGAAAAGACCCATTCATGAAGGGTAGTTGGTAACATATCATAAGTCTTGCAAAGATCTTTCACTTGACACATAACGTAATTACATTTCCAGGAACTTGACTGATAAAGAAATGTTTCTGAAATTAAATTACATTTATAAATATCTTTTTGGGAAATTTTCTGCTATGTTTGAACATTTTGTCAAATTAAAATAATTATGGAAACCCAGTTAAACTAAATTAAAAATTAAGAAAATTAATAAAATGCAAAAATATGCATTTTTTGTATATTTTATTTATCATTGCTTTTTTCAAATTTTTTTTTAGAGCTTGTATCAAAAAAATTGTAAAAAATGTACAATTTGAAAAAATATATAAAATTGGAAAAAAATTGAAAAATTTGTAATAATATTAAAATATAAAATATCAAAATTTGAAAAAAATGTAAAAGTTAAAAAAATTGAAAATTAAATATATAAAATGTGACATTTAAGGAAATTTTTTAATTTTCAATTTTTTAGATTTTTAAATAAAAAATGTAAAACATGAAAAAAATTTGAAAAATTGAAAAAATGTTGAATTTAATGAAATGTAAATTTATTTTTTTTTTATTTGATAATAATGTAATAATTTGTACAAATTTGTAAAATTAGGAAAAATTTGAAACATTGAAGAAACTTGGAAATTTTGAAAAGACGTGCAAAACTTGAAAAAATGGAAAAACAACTTTTATTACAAATTTTAAAGAACGTAAAATTTGATTCATTTTTTTATTTTGTCGGTCTATAAATTTCAACATTTTTTCAACAACCCAACCCAACTCAATGTAATACATTTTTTGCATATTTGATAATTCTGCCATTTTTTTAATAAAATTTACCAAAAATATTTTGAAATTATTATTGTTAAGATTAAGTTAATGATGCAAAATTTTATAAATTAATTTTAATAAGTTTGTTGTAAATGTGAGGCTGAGTCTGAATTTACAATATTTTGCATAAATATCGAAAACTAAATCAAATTAGCTTAAAAATTGAACTAAATTGAGGGAATAGGCAAATAAAACCTATTTTTTACAAATTTCTATTACTAATTTAATTTTTTGTCTAATATTCAACTTCAATTAAACTTAAATCTGACAAATTTATTCCAATTTTTGAATTTAATTAGTTTTTGATAACTTGTACCAAGTATTTTATTTTTTATAATTTGACAATTCAATGAGATTAGCAATCCAACTCAACATAACCCAACCTAAACGAACCCAATCCAACCTAACGCAACCCAACCCAACGCAACCCAACCGATAATTTGATTGTCGAAACGAATTGATTGAGTTGGGTTGGGTTGGATTAAAGATTTATTGTGTCAAATGGGATGAGTTGGGTTGACGTTGATAAACGGCAACACGGATGGGAATTAAAAAAGACGAAATGAAAAAATGTTAAGAAAATTACTGACAGAGCGAAACAATGTCACAACGACACTACGAATTAAATTTGATTTAATTTTTTTTCAATTACAATTTTTACAATTAAATTGCTCTATTAGCGTTTTGTTACAGTTATTTTTTATTATTTGTATTGTTTTCTTCCGATTTGTCTTTGATTAATTATTAGATTTTCCCGTTTATATTTTTGGGAAGTTAGACAATTTGTACAGTTTGGGAATTTTTGAAATTTTTAGGATTTTTTTGAAACATGAAACTCTCAATTTTTGTGTTTTTTGCAATTTGAACGGTTTTCATACATTTGATTTATTTTGAGGTTTAGAATTTTTTATTTTTCTTAATTGTCGCATATTTTTTCATTATTTCATCATCATGGTTACTTTTTTGAAACTTAGGACATTTTTCTATGGTATTATTCGTAAATTATTATATTCCCATAATATTTTTTGACAGTTTTGGGCCAATTTTATAAGTCCACCGATTGTACGGTTTCGTAAATCTGCGCCTAAATCTGACCGTTAGTGACAGCGATGTGAAATCGTAACTAATAGAATCCACTACACATCCTTTTTTAGTGGTTTTGATTTTCTCTATGTTTTTATTATACTGCTTTTCCGTTATTCAGTAAGTTTTTTAACAGTTTCTTACTTTTGAAATTTGCGTTTTTAAAAATTCAAATTCAAATGTCGTTAAAATACGTTGCGAAAATGCATTCATTAGAACTATGCGGAAAATCAAACGAAAATATGACTTCGAATTAATTTCAAACCCAAATTTTTTGGTCAACAAAATAGACGTTAGAATTTGTCTCGCGTGACAAATCCTCATTACGATTACGTTTTCCAGGACGATCATTAATCAAATCCATTTTGTGAAGTACTCAATTTTAAATTTTAACATTCGCCTCTCTGGTAATTGAATCATTAAAATGTTACGAAAAAGCGCTAAAACCATATTTGTAAAAGATATTTGAATAAATAAATAAATTACTTACCACGATAAACTTAATTGCCAATGATTTATTGCGACTGGAGAATTTTGGCTCTAACGCTGAATAAATTAAACAGTATAAGGAACAGGGCTTTCTAATCGTATTAAAATCCGTCTAGCAATTCGCTTTCGATGTTGTGTACTACAAGAGTTAAATTTAAACATAAATTAGACCACTACACGTGTTTCGTGCTTGATATCTGTAAAAACTGACCAGCCACATGAATAAAACATTCAGCTCATAAGCAGTACAAATAGCGAATTTATTCGCCGGCGGTGATATTTCAGAATTAGTACGACGTAAAATGCCTCTGTGTGAAAAAATAAGTCCGCTTAGAATTATTTATTAGTTATGCGCGTCCTAAAAATCGGAGATGCTGCCCCTAAGTCGCAACAGAGCGGACGAATTTAACCTCGTAAATCACTTTAACGCTAAAAATCGAGGAAAAAAGCTGCGGATTCAAGAGCACATCTCGATCATCAATCTATTTCCGATTCGTGTGAAATATTCGATGTTAATATTTCAAACGTGTCTGCAAGATTTCAGTTTAAGTGGATTAGTTTTTAAGACAGCTGTAAATGTGTGTATCTGTGAAGCGAACTCGGATGTGTTTCGGCTAATGGACATATCCATTTGTTCACGGCACTTTTCTATTAGCAGATACCCTTGTGCTAATTATGTATGAATGTATTTTTATGTTTACTGCAAAATAAATGCACACACAAACATAATAAAGAACTCGGGAATTTATTAACAAAAATCACAGCGAAACTATCGCGTAAAGGAAATCTATATAATGTTTTTGTACATTTTTGTCTGCTCAGAAATTATGGGTATAATGGCAATTGGAATATGCTTGAGAATAGCATCAAAATATCCAAGAAGCCAGTGAATGAAAAGTAGAGTATGAATTGTTAACAATAGGGTACAATTTAGAGAATAATAAGAGCAAGATTCTTATGAAATATACTGTAATATTTGAGATTACTTTTTTCAGAGTGAAAAAGTAATAAGTGAAATGCGTTGGAAACAGGGTGAGTGGGGCTGAAAGAAATGTGTTACATTTGTTGTAGAAGGTTGCCTAGATGATTATGATATATAAATCTAGTCATCATTTGACCCCATCATAGTTCTGCATTGAGGAATATTAAATTTTTTTAAATTTCCCAACAAAACTGTTTGAAACAATTTAAGTTTTAAAGAAAGTTTTGACCTCATCATAGTTCAGCATTGAGGAATTTTAGATTTTGTTTCATTTCCCAACAAAACTGTTCGAAACAATTTAAGTTTTAAAGAAAGTGTACTTAAATTTGAAAAATAAATCACACACTTGATATAAGAAAGACTGCTAAATTTAGGTCAATAATCTGTAAGTTAATCTGTAGCAGCACATACGTATTATACTTTAGCTTAGCAAAAGTTGATCATTTACTTAATAGTAACTAGATAAAATATAAAGTGTTTGTGGTGACATAGGCAAGATGACATGTAGGGGATCACTCTCATTAGATATATTTTTATTTTATTAATTCAATCTTTATTATACCATTAGGTGTTAATGTGTAAAATTCAAAAATTAAAATAGCAAGCTACTACTATTAACTGCAAACTAGTCTAGCCTATCCTTTCTGTCCTTGCTCATCCTCTTCCCATCGTTATATGACAATTCATTTTCTCTTAGTTATAAACTCCTACAATTGTAGTTTTCATGTTCTCATATAATTTCTTGTTTTCTCATAAATGCTTTTTACGCATCGCTGTAATTTACCATTCACTCTTCTTCATTTTCAGCTGTTCCACACCATGTTCCTTGGTATACTGCCAAATGCTTTTCCAAAGTCTATGAATGCCACGACTATCTTGTCATTTGGATGCTTCTCTGTCAAATATTTTGTAGAGAATATATGGCCCTTTAACCCCTATGACTTTTCTAAACCCATACTATGAGTTAATATTTCCAGGTCTTTGGCTCCCAAATTCTTAACTATTTCTACAGTTATTCTATCATGACCTACTGTTTTCCCTCTTTTTTGCATGATGACCGATTCTACAACTTCTATTTTTATATAATGTTCTTGCGGTCTACTTCATTATTATCTTCGCGGTCTACTTCTGTTACTTCTCGAGTTTGCTCTATTCCACAAAATATTCCTTCCATGTCTTGTTGTCCTCCCTCTACTCTTCCGTCTTGGGTGTTTATATATTTAACCTTACATGTTTTCCTTTCCGGAGACTTTCCAATTCTCTGCTTTTACTTCTTCCTTTAATTCATTATCCCACCAATTCGTTTCCTTCTTAAATTCTATAGGTTTATTGGCTCCACATACTTCGATTGCTATTCCTATTAGTGTATCTTTCTATAGTTATATTTCCATAATTCCATAATTCTCCAAGCGTTAAATTATATGTGTTTATTAAGTTCTTGGCTATCACTGCCTCTATATTTACATTTCTTTTCTGTCCCCTCTCCTTCAATTTATATGTTTTATATAATTTTTCTTTGGGTATCTTTCACACTTTCCCTGTCTTATTTAGTTGCTTGAATATTTATATTTCAATTGGATTTTTGAATACACTAAGTAATGATGCGAGTATATGTCTGTACTCTTTTGACACTTGTGTCCTTTATCTTGTTTCTAAACTTTCTGTTTATTATTATACACCTTATCCATTATATTTTCCTCTGTTCTTTAGTTCCATAGTTTCTTTGTTATTTCTATTTTCTTCTCCATGACTACCTATTGCTCCTACTGTTTACTCATCATTTTTGCCTACTCTTCCGTTTAAGCCATTAGTATTAGTCTTCATTTAATATCTATTATTGTTTCCGCTAGATGTTCACAGAAGTCGTTCTTCTTCCCTACTACTGCATGTCACTTCTAATTTCTGTTTTTAGTATACTCTCAGAGATCCCCTTCCACTTGTGTATATATTGAAGTTCTGCTTCTTTATTGTGCAACCTACTTCTTCTTTAGTACTAGTAAGGTGCATCAATATGATCTCAGGACTTTATTTTGAAACCGTTGTAGGGTAGCTATATTTAAATTGCTGGCAGTACCCCGTAGTTGAATGCCGTATGTCCAAACAGGTTCCAAGGTTATTTTGTATTGTAGTTCCCCAAGTTCGTAGATCTTGTTTATTTTGGGCTTTATTTCATGTGCTTGGGGAACTAGCTTAATCTTGGAATTGGAATGAAGTCTATTAGTTTGTAGCAGTGCTCAGACATTTTTGTAAAATTTTTCCAGAAATGATATCAAATCCTGATACATTTTTATGTTTATTTCTTCCATTATGACTTGATTTTTGTTTTTTTTTGAGATGTCTAGGAATCCGGTTATTTCATTATCCCCTTCGGCACATATCTCTGAGGTAAACGGTTTCAATTTATTTTCTAGATGTCTCGAAGAGGCCTTAGAAGTGCAATCAAATTAATTAATACTTGATGATTGAGTACCGACAAATGGGCGATTTTCGTGTCACGGTTCACAGGAATTTTTAGGTTAACTTTCAGTTGTCAGATTCCACAACGCTCTGGCTATACATTTGTTAGCCGCGTATGTGATTTATCCCTAAAATGCTTATTCCGACGTTTCGGTAATCTCACATTTGTCATCATCAGGTAAGTTTACTTTACGCGAACCAATGACGTCTAGCGAATCATCTGACAAAAGAGCACTCTAACAATAGAAACCTTCTTTGGCAAATCGTTGCCCCTAAGAAGAAAAAGAAAAAAAGTGAATATGGTTGCTATGATTACAACTGTGATGTTTTAGGTAGGATGAAAATTTGACTATAAGTTGAACTATGGAAGAAGCTAACCATCACTATGACCGAGAGACAAAAGACTAATATAAGCGGTCTTCTGGAACAATTCCTGTAGATTATTTGGAACAGGGTAGAACTATAAATTGCACAGAGTTGCGAACTAAATTACGTAATAACATTGCGGAAGCCTTAAAGGTGATTATGTTGAATAATTTTATTTTGAAATATATGGCGCTTTATATGGCAAAACTCGTATATATAAAACGATAATATTCTCCGTCGCCTAATTCGAAAATGCTTATGGCTGAAAAAAAAACAATAGGCGAAACGTAATTTAGATATGGCCTAAAATAATCCTATAATAAATAACCTATTAGTTTATTGCAGGACACATTAAAAATTATTTATTAAACTGGCCACTTAAACCATCATGTTAAATGTGAAGGTGAATTATGTAATATACAAAAAATGCGAAGTACGATGTCATTTTTTCTTCCGGATGGGCGTCGAAGATATAATTAGTAGTAATATTACTTCTTATTCCTCGAGTTACTAAAAAGCGAAATATTTCTGTGCCATACGCAAAATGGTACGCGAATACACTTACAGCACGGATATGCCCATGGACATCCACGGAACAATGAACCGCAAAGTTACTTAGCACCTAAATGGAAGTGACACTCAATCTTCAATACAATAAGAAAAGCGACGTGGTGCTCATTTCCTGTCAAAGATGCCGTTAAAACAAAATCTAAGAATTACATACATATGTAAATCGAATACTTGCATTTAAAGCTCATAGCATATTTAAGCAAGATTAACACTAATATAAGAATTTTTTAGTTATTATTGACGCGATATCGTTTTCAATTATTTCAATAATATTCTTTATCCAACAGTTATTCAACCATTTATATAATACTATTTAAGTACAAATAATGAATTGAACCAGACATAACAATCAGAGTACAAAACAGAAAAAAATAATATTAATAATTGCATTGTTTCTTAAAAAAGCTAAGCATTGTGGTACGAGGTAATAATGGGAGCTTGCCTCAACACGTTCGTTCTGACCGCTAGAAAATAAGATAGATCTATGTCTAGCTGATAACCTTAGAATATTGAACGGAACTCTTGATAGCAGATATTCAGCAGCGATTTTGTTGTTAATTGTGTTTCAAAGAAACTTTGCTGATTGATAGTTCCTCCTGGATGACAACGAGGGCATGTTATAATGCAAGAGTAGATCCTGTCAGATCTTCCCTTCAGATAACTTTCTTCATTTACATAGAAATTTCAGGAATCGTTTGTGTATTCTATCCAGAGCCAGGCAATACTTTGAATAAATAGAATACCAGTCTAGATCAGCGTATTCTAGTTTACTTACTACGAATGCAAAATATTGGAATTTTAGCAGTACCACGTCCTCGAAGTATTTAGAAATTCTTATAACGAATCAGATTGATTTGCTTGCAGAGGTACATATAGCATTGACTCGAGAAACGAACGTCAACTTATATAAAATAAGCACAAGGTCTTTAAAAGAGGGACACGATTTAAGTGGTTGTCCACCAATATTATAGGAGTGTTCAATTGACTAACAACACCAATTGTATGTCACAGTGCAATAGTTGTCAACATTTAAGATGATTTGAAAAGTTCCACACCATTGAACAATTATATTTAGGTTTGTCTGCAGTGAATCAATATATGCCTGAGACGTAATCGTGAGGAATTGCTCATGAGCATAAACTAGTAGAGTGCAGGACAGGCTACGAAGCAAGTCATCAGAAAAAAGAATATATAAGAGGATTACAAGTCCTTGTGGGACGTCGGAGGAAGCAAAGAATTCGTAAGAGGTGAAACCAAACATGATTACCAAATTGGTTAAAGTTAACCTACCTGTCATGAAATCATGCTGATCAGGCGAAGGAGGACTTGAAAATTATTAAAACTGGCGGTGTACAAGACTTATTCCAGAATGTTGCAAAGAAATAATGGGGGCAGATTCTTTCCGGCAATCCGAAAATTTACTTAATGTCATTGCAATTTAAAAATAATTTCTAACGAATTAGCAACAACGAAACCATAATCTCTGATAAAGAAGCTGAGCATTATTCGTATTATGTGCAACTCCTCGACAGATGGAATGAAAAAAGACCAACTAATACTACGAATTATTAACGGGCAGTCCTTGAGTCCTTGAGGTTCCATATTTCTAAAAATCGTAGGAACTCTATTTATGAAGCTGTACATATATCGATGTCATAATTTCTAAAACATATAGAAATTGGTGGGATATTTTTTTCTCCTAATGGAAACGAGTCCTATATATTTATAACGGGTTGTCAGAATTATAAAATAGTGAATAATGACGTTCCGCTGGGTTCCACTTTAGCACCAAAATACTGTAATATCTGTTTTTCCTCATACGTAGATGATCCAACTTTCACTTATCACTCAAGTAGTTATGGTGGTGCAAAATGGAATGGAAAGTCAAATAATGGAAAGTCAAATCGGAAATATTCGACGATTAATTGTTGAGGTCTAATATTAGATTGCTGCCTCCATTTTGCCAGTTGCGGTGCACTTGCGATAGTTTACGAGAAAAATGATCTAACGAATGATTGACGAACATGACATGACGAACTATCTATAGTCTTGAGTGTAGTTAGGTATAATATGCACTCAAAATGTCATCTAAGCTGACAATCGTGACAACAATTTTTAAGCTATGGCAGAATCCTCTCAGCATGATAACTTGAGTCTAATTTCAATCCCAGGAAAAATTCTTCGTCCAACACTAAAGATTCACCCCAAGCGCGCTCTAAGTATATCAGTTTGCCTCCCTTGCATCACAGTATCGTTCTAGTGAGGAGTATCACGTGCTGAGTTAGAGTAGAGATACGTCTACTGCGAAGAAATAGACTAGCTAACTTGGTGTCCCAGCTATTCCAATGCAAAATTGCAATGAATGATCACGGAAGTTCGGGTTATCGAGTACCAGACGTGGAATATGTGTGGAATATTGTCTAATAGAATTGTAAGACGATCTCAACAGGTAAAGAAAATGTTTTGAGATTAGCAGCAAAATTTTCTTCAAATAAAAAAAATATTATTAAGAATGCCATTTCCGATGCCTTAGTTCTGTTTTATCTTTAAATCCGATTCGCCGAAGCGATAATAAATCTTGCCGCTCGAAATTACATATTGTCCAGACAATAACCATTACAGCGCGTAAAAACAAACTTACATTCACTGGAGTTATTTATCTTTAGACAATATAAATCATGCGCATCCGTCAATAAGAAACGCGAGTTAATTTTTGCGCTCGATACCAGCAAATTATCTCCACTTCAAGTGTTTATTTACGTCTTCGCCAATTTATTTAAATTGGTTGACAAAATCCTCAACCCGCCCGTACGCGATGAAGGCAAACGGTGCGAATGGGAGTTATGATTTATACGAAATAGCGCTCGAAAATCACGGCAATCTCGGACGGCATTTCTTGTTCTTGCCGATAATTTGTACCGGTAGGTGTTCGCACTTAGAGCACAGCTTGCCTCAAATAAATCAACTGGGCGATGACTTTCATGGCCAACACGTTATTTACGATCAATTTCCACTGAAATTAGTTCAACGTCATTTTATTTATCTTTATTGCGATCGCTCTCCACTCGTATATGAGAAAAGGATGTTGTTATTTTGCGGGACGGGACGTCAAACTCGATATTTACATATCCGTCAAAAGCCGGCGGAGTGTAAAAATTGTGACTTAATTGAGTTTTACGTGCCAAACCATATCGATGTAAATCATCGCATAGTCGACGCTTTTCGATTATACGGGTTTTCAAAAGCGTGGAATAGTGGATTTTGTGACCAATTAAAGTTAATGGGGATTTACCAATTATATTACTGCTACTTGACAGTTCAACGGAAACAAGAACCTCACTTTAAACGTAATATGTTGAGTAAGAATGGTCCAGTTAACACTACCCCTAAATTCTAATACAAAACCCTATCATCTGTTATGGGTGCTAGTTTAACTATTTCCTATATTTGTAGAATAGTACTCGTACAACAAGAATCATAACAGATACTGTCTGTGACCAGAACCCAATTCAACTCAGCTGAGTGGACCGCTACTTTTCTAATAATTACAAAAAACTGATGTCAATATGTTTGTTTGGATGGATAGTGGAAATTCCTTCAAACTGCGTCATCATTCAATTGCAAAGATGCATTGTATAAAATATTAATAATTGAAACCGCAATTTCAGTACTTTCACAATATTGTACTGCAAATCAAATCGCAATCACCATTTAACTCACATTGTTAGAAGTCAGATTATTTTTCTGCTTTTATCTACTGTAGGCGAAAGTAAATGCATAAAAACTTCCCATTCGTTGACAATTATTCGGTCTTGGTTATGATGCAAATGAATGTGAATGTCTTACTGATCATTCTATCAAATGTTACCTCTGGACATGGTTCTTTTTCCGATATCTGTCCTATGCATTTGAACCCATTTTTCTGATAGCATTTAACAACAATCCAATCACCCACATTTGTTTTTGACAAGTATAGTTCCACGTGGAAGAAAAAATGGATTTCTTCTTTCATGTCTTCTATTTCATGTTGGCTAGAGTCGCTTGAATGGCTTAGAATATCTTCAAGACTACTATCGTCATTGCTGTCCTTTTCACATAATGGTATTTTTCTTAGCTTCCCTCAATTGGTTTTCTTTGCTTCTCAATATCTTTATTCTCGTAATTTACTTTATTTTAACTGTATTTTGTAGCTTTTGGTTTTCGCTTTTTTAAACCTTGGCACAGCTATCCTCTGAGTGATCATTTCAGTCCCTCTGCAGATTATTTTGAAAGTGAGGGTGTTGAGATCACACCCTTCGTAATATTTGCACTGAATGTTGATGATGCTGTTAGATTTTCTTCCCCATTTACAGAAAATATAGATTTTCTTCCAGCATGATAGTTTTTGCGCGTACTACCGTTGTAGTTATTTCATCAATTACCATATTATTAGATGAGTCATATATATATGCTGCATTTCTTTAAAATTGTCCCACTGGTTTATAATTATTTACAAAATGATTACTTCCTCACAGTTTTTGTACATTTTTAGCAGATTAACTGATGAACCTAAAATAATTCTGGGTTGAGATTTTAATACAACTCAGTAGCATTTTGAACAAAAATTTTATTTTTATACTCAACATTTAACTATTGCAATGAACACGTCATAAAATTGAGAAAAAGGCAATACCAAAAAAATTGAGGGCGCACATTTTTTGTAGAACAAAACACTGGATTGTTGGCGATTGTTGTACGAACTGCAATGCAAATGTTCTGAAATGATTACAACATTTGTAAGCATCACATCACAACATTAATCCACGCCATAGTTTCATGTAATACGAAGAAAGCACTAAAATCACATGTTCAGTTGATTTGCGATGGATTCGGTTACGTTGGGTCGGGTCATGTTGGGCTGGGTCAGGTTGAGATGGGTTGGGTTGGGTTGAATACTGGTACATGGCAATCTGTGAAATTGATGTGTCAAATTGATTCAACGTCACTCAACGCCTACTATGTTAGGTACGCTAAATAACGATGATTCAATTGCTGAAGCTTTTACGTAGATCGTCTGATGTTTACTTACCAATTGTTGAAACATTACGTTAAGTCGCCCAAGATTAACTGGCTCCAGTAATCATAATTAATAATTTCACTAGGCGAGAGCTTTTTTCTTTCCACCATTTGAATTTTTGTTTGGCTTTCAACTAAAGATTGATCGCTCGATTCGACACGATGTTTTTCGGATATTCTTCCTGTTTAAACAGTTTAATCAGACCTTAAATAAATATAGCATTTCCTGTTTCAAAAATAATAACGTTCCAAATTTGACCATCGGTTGATTATTAAAACAGATGTATCGGCACATTCGGTATTTTGGGCCACCCAAGATGAACTGTAACGTGTACGATATATTTCATTAATTTTGTTTATCGAGACTGTTAGATAAAAAAATCGTTATTTTGTAACTTGCAAATA
Source organism: Geotrupes spiniger (assembly GCA_959613385.1). NCBI lineage: Eukaryota > Metazoa > Arthropoda > Insecta > Coleoptera > Geotrupidae > Geotrupes > Geotrupes spiniger. The sequence continues at coordinate 9,726,004 of OY390739.1, forward strand.
TAATTTATATATTGGCCGGAATGAAAAAAATGGTTTTATTGCCAAATAGTTGCCGAATAGTGGCAAGAGTTACAGGTAACAGCCGCTAAAGTATTCGGAACAAATCTAATAAATGAACGTATTCGATTAACAAAAACAAACATCATGGTGGATGATATAGCAAAACACGGCGCAAGAGAAAAGAGAAATTTACGGAAAGAATACCTATATAGAATGATATATTGGAAACCTATAAAATGTACAAAGTGCATCGAGATTCAGAGATGGAGGAGAAAAAGATATTTTGGGATCATCCAGCTGAGAAAAAAATGAAAAAGTCAATCATAAACTATTTTGCAAACATTTTAAAAACCTGAGAAATGGAAATTCTAACAAGTGACGATTTAATGAAGGATACAAATTGTAGAAAGAATTATTCTAGGAACTGTTGGGGTGTATGAAAACCATTTGCCCATGTTTACAGGAGAATAAGAAGAATAAAATGAGTCAATGAGAGTTATAACAGAAATGTAAAATCGAAAAGCAACATGACATGATAAGGCAACGATATTATGTGAGAAAATAGGCATTGGGATTTATGTACGCGAAAGAGGAACAATGTGAAATTTGATAATTACGGGGTACAATGTACGGCAAAAGTGTACGAGAGAATTGCTTTTAGAAAACGGAGAAACCATAACGGGCTTCAAATTAAAAAAACCAAACTCCATGCTTCAGTTGTTGCCCTTTGTTTCTTTGGTTTTCTTTATTACTTTATCTATAATATGATACACTGTAGCTATTTGACAATTTTTAGTTACAACGACGTGCTATATAAAGCTTCAAAAAGCTAACGTAAGATAATTTAAAGAACAAAATAACAAATGAATCGAAGTACCAATAACACCAATTAATTTCTTTGATCTGCTTATAAAAATAAGTATAAGCATAAACTGAGTAATTGTTATAATTCCTACATAAACATAAAAAATATATTGTTATGACAATTTTTGTACAAGGACCTACATAAGTATTATATACGTTTTCTATTTTTTTTACATCAATAATTCTGTTGTCGTCAGGCAGGTTAAACTTAAAAAAAAGCTTACCTAAAGACTAGCACCGATCCTAAATATGGCGTTACGAAAACTCTTAACGTCATTTTTTTTTATTTTCGTCTTAATTTTCACTGTTACTATTAGCAAACTAAATAAAGACGAATGGACATTCAAAATTGTTTTAATATAACCATGTAAAAACCTTGTTGGAGGTTGGATCAATATTTAATTCAGAATTATCAAAGAAATTTATTATAACGTGGCACATTCATTCTTTTGTTTTTCTTTTACTCTGTTCTTCTTCTCTGTTTCTCTAAAGTTTTCGTATTATTGCATTATTGCATATTATTACATCTTCAACCGTGCTTGTCCCGCCCATAGATTATGTGGCTTAAATGTATACAGTCTTTAAATTTTTATCACCTCTCGCATATCTTTCCTCACGGTTTGCTTGTGGATGTTTTATTCTACATTACTTAACTTGTATATTTTTCTTTTCCATCGCTTTCCTACATTTTTGATTGTCGAAATATGTGTGTTACATTTCTTTGTCGGGTATATTTTTACAAATTTACTAACTGTTTACCATTACCAAAATATTCGCATATCCTTCCTAACTAGTTCCAAAATAATCTCGGCTTTTATATTTTTTAATTTGTTTGATTTTTTTCATTTCCTAACTAACATAACTCACATGTACATGTTTCCCTATTTCCACCATAGTTTTCATACCCCAATTTATCGTGAAGTTCGTGAATTAATTCCTCTGATGTTTTATAACAACGGTGAATCTTTGTTTCCTGTAATTATGTACAGTTTCAAAATTTTAAATTTTTGTTTTCCTTGTCGGTTCTTACAATTTACAATTCTTTACAATTTCTTCATCGCTTTGTTGCTATTCTGTTATACTATTTAAACAATTTCACTTAGGAAAGTACTTCAATTTTTGTACTGCATACACTATCACTAGCATTTCATTTTATGCTACAATATAACTTAACTCATGTTTTCTTAAGAATCTAGACACAAAAGTTGTTGGTATACATTCATGATTAATCTTCTGCACTAATTCCCCTCCTATAGCTACATTCGATGCGTCCTTAGATAAAATATTTCTTCAAACTTTGGTTGTATCAATTGTAATTTTTTTCGTAAACTCACCTTTCAATTTTTCAAATGCATCCTGCTTTTCCTCGGTCCCATTCCAACTTTTTCCTTTCTTTAACATTTTGACGGTTGCGTTAATTGTTAAAATCAAACAACTAATATTCGGCTATAACAATGCTCATCATAAAAGGAAACCAGGAAACCATCTGGAGACCCGCCGATCAGTAGGGGTAGATTATGAAGTCTTGTCAACTATTTTGGAATCTCGTCTTGTCGATGATATCTTCGCATGTAAATGATTACATTCAAGTGAATATATAAAAAAATGGTACCAATGAAGATATTACTTTATGTTAGTTTCTTATTTGTTATTCTGTTGCGACACTTTAAATTCGACAGCGAATCAAATCATTGTAAGAATTGTTCACACAGATTTCAACTACATAATTCTGAAAGAAAGATCAATTCGTAGATCTGATTTGTACCATCGCGTTTACCAAAGATACGAAGTTGGTAAAATTAGCAATGATTCATATTATTTTTGTGCTGATCAGGGTGTTGAAATGAGAATAACAATGCCTGTTATCTTCAGAGTTTTAGCAATAAAATTCTAAACTAATAAAGTTTGCATGCAAGAAACTTTAAGGCAGTATTTTTAATTGTTTTGTTCCCAATTGATAGTTTTTCAGAATTTATAAACATGTCGAAAATCCTAATCATTAATATACATATATTATTGATTCGTAACATTACTAGACTTGGCAATGGCGCTCCTATGACTTTTGATAACATATTGATTTCTCAATGGTCCATATAATGATAACAGTAAAGGTAGTCGAATGTAGACTTTCACGGCCATATTTCCATAATGATGTGTCATTCGGGTGTTACCGTAGTTCTTGATTAAAGCTTGACGTTTCGCTGATCATGCTCTGTCAGCTTTTTCAGAACGTTTCTAAAGACTGATGTTGATGTCTTCTGCTCCTCGTTATATATCCAGTCTCTGGTTCGCTTCGTTGATGCGTAAGCGTTATATGCCGTTGATCCGTGTCCGTTATCGTCTGCTATATTGGACGCCTCTACCAGAAAACAGGGATATTGGAGCTTCGCAAGATGAAGTAACTGCTGCGCTCGTTTGCATTTTTAGGACGCTGCCGAGATCAAGATGCTACACCGAAATTCGTCAATATACAACACCATTTCAGGACCACTATTGCTAAGAGGGTTATTCGCCGAGCGAAACAAGCACTTACACGAGAAAGAGTGCACACATACTACTTTATCATCTGGAACTAGGTCAATTATTACCTGAAGATATGTGGAAAACAGTGGAGCGGATTACGAGCACGCGCATCACCTAATCAATGATAGCAGATAGCAGACCAAGAAGTTTGAGAAGCTACATCAATAAAAGGCCGAAGCACTACCAGGATTGGACCCTAAGAAGACTGTCGTGAACCTCATCAACCAACAGCTATCTGAAGGACAACCCAGGGTACTATTGAAAAGACTAAATTTCGTCATTGCACTAAGAAGAATACCAAAGGACAAATAATAATCACGCAAATTGAATGTGCAATAAGGACTCTACCAGCAGAAGAAGCAAAACAAGTAAGACAAGAAACGTCCAAAATTCTTTGCTAAATCAAACCACCAACGCGAAATATCTCAAGGACAGAAGCAGACACATCGAAAGAACTTCGTAATAATAAGGATATCATCGTTCTACGTGCCGATAAGGAAAACGCTACAGTAGTGATGACCAGGATGGACTACAATTAGAAAATCAACACAATATTGGATCCCGAACAAAAAATTAAGCTGAGACCCAACAGACTAAGAATACGATCACGGAATCAACCATACAAAAGGAAGAACATCGACGTTTACTACCATCCGAAACTCAGCCTCCAAGATTATATGAACTACCAAAGATACACAAAACTGGTAACCCCCTACGATCAATTAAAACTATCTGTGGATCTCCAACTTACGAACTGGCCAGATATATTGTCCAGCAGCTACTAGAGCATGTGGACATTTTACATGGACATAAAATATCCAGCGAGGATATTCTGGTGAGTTTCGACGTGGAATCACTCTTCACCAACGTGCCAGTGAAAGAAAAGCTAGAGCTCATCAGACAACGATTCATACCACAAGAACCAAAAGAGGATATAATTAACCTGGTAAGATTGTGTAACCACCACTTACTCTATGGAATTGAGAATTCTATGAGCAGAAGGACGTCGCAGCTATAGGGTCACCGCTCTCACCAGTCATATCCAACATCTTCATACAGACTTTTGAGGAAGAAACCATCAGTTCCAATGAGAGGAAGCCGAAATGCTAGTACCGCTACGTGGACGATACATTCGTAACATGGCCACACGGCATGGAAAGTCTACACGCATTCAATGAGCATACCAATGAACAACATGCGAACATCAACATCACAATAGAGACAGAAAGAGTGGCTGCCTACCTTTTCTGAATGTACTAGTTAAATGCAACGATAGTGGAGCATTTAGTATACCGCAAGAAAACGCATACGGACCGATACCTACACGCAGCCTCACATCATCACCCATAACAGAAAAGGTCTCTAGTTACTCCACTGCTTCACAAACAGAAAAGCGAAAAGTGAAGAAATACAACATGTGAATGATGCACTGCTACAAACCACGAGTTATTCCGAGATTTACCGAAGCTAGGTAGAAAAGAAGGACGACACATAGGAAATACCAACAGGATACGCACACCTCCCATATATTGCTGGAGTTACGGACAGGTTGAGGAAAATACCGGAGAAGAAGAATATCAACGTCAGATTCAGCACAGTTAAGATAATAAAACAACTGCTTCCATCCAACAAGGACTCGATATCTAGATTACGAGTTAAAGTAAAACGAACTTCAATGCCAGTGTTAAAATTCGTATATTAGATAAACGGGACGCAGTATACAGTGCAGAATCAAGGAACATCGAAGATATGTCGAGCAGGGTAATACTAGAAGATCCGCAATAGCTGAATACTACCACACGGAAAATAGTCACATAATCGACTACGATGAAGTGAAGATACTCGCCAGAAACCATCACGAAAGAAGAAACCATCGAATAATTTCAACCGAGAAGACGGATATAGACTAAGTAAGGTTTGGAAGTTAGAAATAAAGGACACTGAGAAGCAAGGACACCAAAGATGCAGCCAGGACCATCATGAACGAATCCAGGAGGAGCAGACTATAACGGAGACGGATCAACGGAATGTAACGGATACAAATTAACGATGCGAAGCAGCGACTGGGTATATAGAAGTAAAGGTGACAATAAGTAAAATCAAATGGCTAACTTACAGATCGGTCTCTTTGTTAAAACGTGCAACTGATCGTGAAGTTTGTCATAGCCTATTGATGATTCGAAGATTTGTAAGACGAATATTTTTGTTTTATATAAATTAAAAACGATAGCACTGACAGTTTTTTGTATTCGTCAATCGCACAGCACCAATGTGATGATATTACTCAGTAACAAACTAAATCAATTACGGTTTAGTTATTCTAAAGTAATGAATTAAAAACGAAATATAATTCAAAAATATTATTACAAAATCAGTACAATGCGTGATATATTTTAAATCGTGAACAGTATGAACATTAATTTTTATACTGAACTTTCTGTGGTATCTCTCAGTGTAAGCGTAATTTCTGCCAGAAAAAAATTATCATCTAAACCATAGAATTAAACCCACTCTGCTGGTGTTTACTTACTAGTCGAATAGTATAATTTTCGTTGCAGATGGTGAAAGTACAATGTACAATAATTTTATGCACGATACGATATAAATACAATATAAAAATGGCGAAAGTTTTGAATGGGTGTAAAAATAAATTAAGAATTGTTAATCATTGCTTAAGTATCTCTTGCTTTGTTTCAATACATTAATTCAATGAAGCACGTTTACGTAGCAAATCAGGTATATAATTATATTCCTCATTTATGAAGGCAACATAATTTTTATTTCAAGTAGATTTTTTTCCTTATTGTGCAAAAGATTAGAACATTTTTATGGAGAAAAAATTGCCTTCGTTTTATAAAATTTTGTGAATTAGAAAAAAATACATATACATTTGGAGAACCATAATTTGTAAATATTTTTAGTATGTTAATTTAAAAATAAATACCTAAATCCCTATTCACAAATGTAAATTACTTTCCTTTTATTTCATTAGAAACGATCGCTTTAGATTGTCGTATATACATTCGATCGTGCAGTGTGGTGCCCGTGCATTTACATTCGTAATGTTGGTAAACGTTAAATGCGAGCCTGACCCGCCACAACGCGACTGTATTTGAGTCACGAGCTTATAAAAATGTAATAAAACATCTATGACATTGTTTACATGACATCTACAAAATGCAAACAGAACACGAAAGCTTGTTTGCACTATATGATAACTCCACAACCTGTGTGTGTGGTTTGTGTCACACAGACTTTTACAAACAGTGTTTGAGTATATATGTATGTGGCTAACAAAGCCTCTGTGGGCAAAAATTTTCATTACGTGTTGGCAGATTTGGGGTAGCAATATATCATTTTTACATATTTCGGGCGCATGTTTTTCAAGTACGAATATAAAAACGTCCTTACAATTTAAAATATTGATTACTATTTAAGTATTTGCTAGTGCGACACAAAAATGTTTCTTGTGATATATCGACGGCGAAACTAATTATTAATAATCGACGAAATACTTAATATTTTATCTAGATATGAATTATTAATATTGGTTGCAAAATAAATAATAAATTTAAATGTTCTGTATAATGGTAGTGAATTAATTACCAATTATATCAATTTTCTTTTGTGTCTGGTTCGAAGACGTTAGGGGTCATAAAAGACGATTACAATTGATCAAAGTTAAATTATTCCCGCTTCGATTTTAAACATTTGCGAATTGTACGTTAAGTAACGCGTAATCGATTGATATTTCGAGTATACTTTGATAAAAAGTGAAGTATAATTGCGTTTCTCGAAACAAAGATATTTTAATAAAACAAAACCAAAACAATTACAGACCGGTCGAGACAATAATTTAATTTTATGGAAAAATGCGTAAAAAGCTAATCGAAATATAAATAAAAAAATTTAAATAAAAAATGACAAAATATTTCAGCCCAATCGCTATGTCTGTTATCAACAGCATACCTCATTCATTAGTAGTAATTTCGTTCAAAAAGAAAATAGTTCAAACCTTATATATTCATTAATTACTTCATTATATCAAAGTGATGACTAGTATTGTATTAGTTAAATATCAGTTTGTAAAATATGTGTCGCTTCATTAGTTCAAAAGGCATCCGACTATGTTCATTGTTACTGCCTGCGTAAGGAGACATCATGATAAATGTAGGTCTTCAGTTATCCTTTCCGTCGTCATCTGAAATTTCTAGAACGCGGAGAAAATACTGAAAACGCGTGGAAAAGTTATGTGTGTCGTCGGTAACTTTGATTATCCGTATTAATTTTCAACTGAAACCAAAATGGGTAAGTCAATTCAGGACTTGAGGTCACATCGTTTTAATGACGGGTTTACCCATAATGTTGTGTATCCTTCGTGTTGAATATTTTTAAATTGAAAATGGATAATTTCGATTTACTTGCTAACATATGGTAGGTTTGGTAATAAAGTAACCAAAATAAAATCATTCCGGAACTAGGATCTGCTAAATTCTCTGTGATAGTTATCATTGCGGTGAGCCTGTTTATCTCCACTAATCGTCGTGATAAGAGATTATTGAAAACACAAAAAGGTGTTACTGATTAAACCGGGCGTTTCATCGGCGCAATTTCTGAAATGTTTATTTACGTGCACCGATTTAAAAATAACTTGGTTTTTCTCAGGTAATCCTCGTTTAATTTTATTCCAAATGTTTCGTAATAATCGTTGACTTTCCATATACAAATATGTCGTAAATTAGTTCGTATTTATTTATGTTGCAAATGAAATTCCAACGCTAAAAGCTCCCCTCTGGGCAATAAAAAATCAGGTCATGTTATTAAAATTTTATTTCAAATGGCTTCTAAAAATTGTCTGAGAATCACAGAAATAGCTTAATCGCTAATAATAATATTTTTTCACAGACTAAGTTCCTAATAAATTATTTTTATCTGTTCGTTTTGGCGTCGGAAAATGTGGTGGGTAAATTTGTTTCTTAATTAATTTACGTTTTCTCTGGCTTTATAAACTATTTGTTTGTATTCTAGTTTGTTATTACTAAATTGAAAGCTGCAATAATAAATAATATAAATGATGTCTGCCATGATATTGCTGCCAATTTTTTTCTTACCGGTATGCCTATTGTTGGATTGGAAGCTGTTAATAATGTTGAGCATGGGTCTATATGGGTTACCGATCATGCACATACATTATTTCCAACTTATCTTCTTATAAATTATTTTTGATTAATTCCACATTTAATGAAAAAATAAAACTAACTCTCGTTTAAAGTTAATTATAATATTTTTCATGAATATGTTTTTCCATAAACTGAAGGGGCAAATATTTTTTAGAGCTGCTATAGGTCCGTACTTGCATGCACATTATCCTGTCTTCTTCGTCGGTAGACTGCCGAGTAGCACTTATCATCGTATACTAATTGATAATAATAGGTCAATATTTAAAATTTATAACATTACTTATACTTATACTGATGAGTCATCCAAAAACATACTGATTCACAAAATTCAAACGAATTGTGCACCGGCAAAAAATTAGCTGGCTTTCAAATTCGATTAAGGAAGACGACATAATTGGTTAGAAATAATCTATCTAAATATATGCAAATTATAATTCCCGCCAAACATTTATATTAATTGATAAATATAAATCGGAAATAGGACCAATCTAGAATCAGTTATATTGGGTGATTAAAAATGGGAATTTTACAAAAACAATTCTAAAACACTTTTAGATGCTCGACAGCTGTTTCAACCGCAAGCCATTTTCAGAGAGTATACCTTACTTGTTTTATTAAAAATGTTTCATCAAGTGCCTAGCGACCAGTCAATCTCGATAAAAACAATTCTTTTTGTAAACAAAGTATAGGGATTTGACATTAATACTAGAGTGGGAATTCTTAGGGAAGAGATATAAGGTCACGAGATATGAAGGAAAATTCGACGTCAAAATAAAGAGAAGACATATACAGAAGAAGGCCACCAAGAAAGATGGCACCAGAAACTACATTCGTGTCGATTGGATAACAACTAGTTAGTATAAACACAATTAGAATGTAAATTTTCGTGGGTATTAGTTGGATGGAATATCAATCAAATGAATAGAATTAATACTGCTTTAGATAAAAACTTTAAGGGGTAAAACCACTCTAGGATTTTCAATATCCGAATATCCTTAAAAGTGTCTAGGAAGGAAGATGAGGAGGCATACATCGACCTGGATGGTCAAATAATATTGTGCACGCATGGCAGATTAGAGGTAAACTTCCAAGGTTTAAAGTGTTTATGAAGCTTTAAACGCATTTTCTGTCCTCCAAACTGGGCGGACAGATTTCTCAGACACTATTGCATGGATCCATTTGAAATGTTCACACTAACTTCACAACAGTGTCCTCTTTGGAAGTACGTAGCGATTTTTTGATTGACTGTAAACTTTTTTAGGAACAATTTATAATTCATTTTTAGGGCAAAACATCGATTTATTCTTTTAAAAGTGCACCACATCCACACAAATTGATAAAAAAGAAAACTCCTACATTATATTTTTTTACAGTTTTGTTCAAGGGCTCATACACGCCGAGAAATCCATCCTCTCTTGGCGAGTGTTTTTACATTAACTGCTCTCGACGACGGGCTCTATCGCCGCAATTTTTACAGAAAATTACAATAAAAAAAGTTTTTTGTACTTCAATATGTGCTTAATAAACCATATGAGAAGAATTTCTATTCTGTTCGTCATACTCCCAAAATAAATTCATAAATTTAGCTCTTTTTTCGGCCTCTATGGTCGATTTACCCCTTAAGTGATATTTGGTGCAGAAGGAAGATTTTTATCTCCTACAGCTTCATAGCCAACAAAATTCACATCACGTGGTATGGACCGGTGGCGGTGTCCACACCATCCCAGTTGTTTTTATATATACACTACTATTAATTATATGTTTCACATCCGTAAGTTAAAATAAGACCATACATTACTTCATACATTTTTTGTTATCTTCCTTCTTGTTCATAATGCTTTATTCGTTGCATAATACACCGTGTTTGCTTTCTCTAGTCTCTACCATCTGACCACGTACCAAGAGCGTTTCAAGATATTGATAATTGCAGACCTGTTCGTTAACATCACACAGTGTGAACCAAATATTCTCAAATTTTCTGTATCCTATTTACAGTGTTTCGCTTTTTGCTTAGTGATTTTGATTAATTCATCAATGAGGATTATATACAGAAGCGGGCTTAAACTACCCCCCTCTGTCTTACCCCCTCTTTTGCGAATATTTTGGACATAAGGTTTTTACTGATAACACAATTACTGGTTTCATTGCGTAGGCATTTTATCACTCATGTTAATTTTGTATTTGCATTCCTTTTCTCTATGTCTATGTCTTTCACATATTTTCGGTCTATGTACTCTGTCAAACGCTTTTTCTAACTCTAGAAAGTATAACTATGCTCTTTTTGACGTTGCCATTGTTCTACGTATTATTTCATTTAACGCGAATATATGGTCCTATGTACTTCTAACTTTTTTGAAACCACTCTGTAGTTTAGCTAATGTCGGTTCTACTTGTTTCCTTATACGTTTTTCTAGTGCTTGTTCGATTTTCTTCAATATTGTGCTCATTTTTGTACTCAACTGTAATTATTACAGTCCTTGCGGTGTCCTTTTTTATATATTAGTACTATCAGCCCTATTTCCCATTGTTATGGAATTTTTAGCAAATCGGTTCTACCATCTCCCATTTTTGTAACCATTTCCGCCGTAATCCGATCAGTTCCAAGTGCTTTTCCATATTTCACTCTTTTAATGGCTCCTGTTTATTCCTCCATAGTTATATTTTTCTTTGGCATTTCTCCTTATAATTATTGGTTTTGATCTACAGCTTCCTCTTCCCACTCTCGTTGTTCAACTTTCGTCCTTCCATTAATTTCTGAAAGTAATTTTTTATTGTCTTAAATTTTAAATAATTTTAGTAAATACATACATATATAAAGAATGACAAATTAATAACAACCACACTATCAATTTCCAATTTGTTACTATTGCTATTAATATGGACACCTGCATAAGTCGCATCAATATGACCCTAAAAACAATATGAAGGCGACTAACTTCTATAAAGCCCAAACACCAGTATCATTTGATCGTTGACGTTTAACCACTCGGCGGTAACGTGATTTATCAATACGATTAAAAGAAAGCATCAAGAAAGAAATACTCAATACAATATTCAATACTCACATATGGAAGTTCAAACCAACTACCACGAATGTTCAACGCGTTTAATTTAAAATGACTCATTCTAAGCAATCAAAGCCCAATGTCATAAGTGTCTTTTCGTCTCCGTGTTCTTGTTCTGTGTCTATGCTCTTGCTTCGCACCAGTGTATTCCTCGCTTTTCTGCTACCTGTCTGACATGTTCCTCTCATCGTATTCTCGAACGTCCTACTTTATTCCTTCCTTGTTTCGTATAACATTCTGACTATTCCTCGGTTATCTTTTTTCTATCGCACCTTCTATGGGCTTTACTGTTTACTCTTTTACTTATACAATGATTCTTATTCTTCTACTAACTCATAAATATTCCTCTAGAACCTCATCTCAGTTGCTTTGTTGCTACTTTTATTCCTTGTTGAGGCCAGGACTCAGGACTATCAAATACTAGAGAAAGTCTTACACTTTTTTGACTTGTGTTTTGATCTCTTCGATATCTCATTATTTCCAAGAATGTATTTCTGAGACTAGTTTTAACATTTCCTACTTTTCCTACCTCCCCCTTTTGTTTATATTATGTCCGCCTTTCCATTGTGACTATAATTGTTCGCAGGTAACTGTTAACTTGTACCAGTATTTGTACATTTATTTCTATTTAGAATTTATTTTCAGTGTTAACCATTATCATCGTCTTGCTTTTGCTTATTATTTAAAATTATGTTGTAATTCTTCTCCGGAATCTGCAACCGTTACCATGTCATTCGCGAATAACATTTCTTATAATTGTGTTGTTTTCATCTTCCAATACAGCTTTCTTTATATTTTCTTATGGCTCCGCCCCACGACTATTGAAAATCGCAGTTTTTGTTTTAATTAATTAATTTGAATGTGATTGTTTGTTCTTACCTTGATTTTCTTTAGGGCTTTCATTATTTTTATCAAGATTTCTTTTATCTTTCTTTTTAGGTATTATATCACTTCGCTTAATATTATCAAAACTTCTCTTCAGGTCGGTGGTATGTATTTCATGTACAGGAAATACATATTAGTTTTTATCCCATTTGTTTTATCGTGTATATTAACTCTTGGGTACTTCGGCTTCTTCTAGACCCATTTTGTGATTCCCCTATTGATGCTTTTAGTCTGTTTTCTGTAGTTCTTGCGGAGACTTTTCCTGGTATAGTCATTAAGGTGATTCGTACATTCTCTTACATCTCATCTTTTGTATAATGGCTGTATTCTGCCAATTCAGTGTTGAGGAATTTTTATAATAATTATGTAATATAATAGGTCCATAAACACCCATTTTTCTTCATCTCCCATATGTTTCAACATTTCTGTTGTAACGTTGTCTTCTTCGTAGTTTCAATTTTGTTGTATCATTTCCTAGTTTTGTTCTTCTTATTTTATTTCAAGTAGTTCGTCAACGCATTGTTTCAATCTTTTCATAATCTCTTTCGCCCTGTTAGAATTATTTCTTCTTTGTTCTTTAAGTTTAACACTATAGGTTGTTTCACCAAACGCTTTCCATTCGGCTTTGATTCGGTACTTTGCTTTAGTTTACGTCTTTGCTCTTTATATTCCTCATAGCTTGCTATCGTCTTCTTATTTAGATATGTTTGCCAACTTTTCTTTTTAATTTGTACTTCCTACTTATTATCTGCTGTCCACCATGCTATTTGCCTTAAAGGTTACTCTGCCTATCTGTCACACACACACACACACACACACATCCCGCCCTAATGCGATATTAATTTTCCTGAATATCTCCCTTTTATTGCTTTGGTCATGAAAAAGCTGAGAATAAAACAAAACTAAAAATCGCTGTTTTATCATTAATCAAATGTTAGGCGTCCGAATTAAAAAGATGTGTACATTTCCTTGGACCCTTTGGGCCATTATTGCTTTCGTGTATTCAAGATTTGCCAGAATTACCCTGACTACTAGGGCAACTTTTACCAGAATGCTTCCGGTCGTAAGATCTGACGCGAAACGTGAAAATAACATCACACGAATTACACACACATACGATTTTCATTTGTTTCTTTCATCAAGTCCGCTTTGTGTGCCCTCCGCAGCGCGGTATTGCGGCATTGTATTCCAAAATTCTAAATTGTACCTCAGCATTTCTTTGTAATTAAAAACGTAAACGCGTTTATATAAATCCCGTTTCAAATGAAATGTTTTCCATTGTGTGCGTGCGATATCGCACAACACGGTGGCAGGGCGAACACATTTTTAATTAAATGGGAGATATTTGGCTCGGCGCTAAATTCTCATTTAAATTAGATTTTCAAATAATAAATTTTGCTCAAAATGCAAGCGAAGTGCACATATGTATGTAACGTGGGGCGACATTTTGCTTGATATATTTTTATTGGAACATTCCTGTAGTGTAATTGATTATGTCATTACATGCGACCCCTATGTTTTTAAAAAATAAATAAAGGAAATGTGTGGTTTTGTAATCTTACAGAATTTTTTCCTTTTATTTATTTTAGTTTTGCTGGACGAGCTTAGATTCTAAACACGTATGGTTTAGGAAATTGAATCTACTAGGATAGTTTCTGCCTCATTAGACGTCAGCCGAAATATCGGCGGCGTAAGAAACGCCAGAAATAAATTGCGGTTAGGGGAACGTAAACATGGAAAGGATTCGTTAGAATACACAACTAATATTGCGAATGTTACGCTTTTCCTGTTCTGACGAAAATAAACTTCTAGTTCTCGAAGATAACATAGTTCCGTTTTTAATTTGAACGAAAGCAAACACGCGTGATTTAATGAAGTAAGCAGAAAATTCGTCGAATTTTCAAAGTTTTACAGCAAAGGTTTCGTGAAGGTTGCATCGCTTCCTATTGCTAATATTAAATGTTACCTATTCAATTAATTTAGCAACTAAAATAGATATTCTAAAAATATTTTCTTTCTAATATATTTGAACTTTGAATTATTTATACATGTCTGAAGCAACATACATATTTATTATATAAAACACGTGAAATTTCATGTTCAAATTTTATGTGAAAGAATGTATTAAAATTAGTATTACGTTGAATTGACGTCAACCAGAAACATATATATTATCTATATATATGTTTTTTAATTCAATTGTTATTGTATCGTTTCGTTGGTCACCATTAGTTGTGACAACATTTTTGAAGATGCATTTCTTTGCCCATACGTTGGATCGTTATTCTACTCGGAGCTTAGAACGTTACTACCGGCAGGGAGAAAATATGTTTAAATAAATATAATTAAAAATCTATACAGCAAAAAAGATCCAAAACCAACAATCTTTACATTAATCGTCACAATGAAAACAAACCACGTTTACGTGAATCGTCTTGTTTATCAAGTGTGTACCTTGAGTGTTACTCATCGCATAGAAGAAAATTACAAATGGGGCTCTTTTGCGTCATGACTTGAAAAGGAGCTTTCGTGCAACAGCTGCGGATGAACAAATTAATGAAGTTGAATAGCAAGGCAATTTTCGAAGAACTGCTTCAAAATCAAAGAGATCGTTACTGGAGAAAGATTGTAACTTATGACGGGAAGTGGTTATTGACATAATCCAGACAAAATAAAAATGTTGGTTGTACGTGGAGAAAATGCATCTCCAGTGATTCATGAAGACCATTTTGAAAAAAATTTACTTCCCTCATATCTATTTCATCCACGGTAATTCCTAAATATACATTCTGTTTCAAATAAAATGCACCACATAGAAAGTGTAGATTAAGAGGGCTGCAAACTTACGTGTAAAGCTGTTATATCTACACAAACAAATGATGAAAATTTGGAAAAATATATTGAAGAAATGCCAATAATGTGTAACATCACCACGTGCTTGAATAGAGGAATATATCCTTCTAGGCATACTAGAAAGTAGATGATCTATTGCGTCGTGGGGTATTTGATCCCAGGCTATTTGAAGCTGTTGTGGCAATTCTTCTATAGTGTTTGGAGGCTGAGCAAGATGACGCAGTCTTCGGTCCATCATTTCCCAGATTTCTATTTGCGATCTGGCAGGCCAAGGTATCAAATTTACGTTATTTTCATCAAAAAATCTTTGTGCCATTACTGCCACATGAGGCCGCGTATAATCTTGTTGAAAGATAGATTCTGGATGTTCTTGAAGGAAGTGTAGTACAACTAGTTGTAAGGCATTATACAATTTTTATGCCACCCCAAACCATTACAGCAGGTGCTAGGCCAGTATATCTTCGTTGTACAACGTGCAAATTGTATCGTTCCCCTCTAGACTCAGAGAAAATTGCATCATCCCATTCACGTAGCCAATTTTGTCTGGCTTGGCACCACTGAAGTCTGGATACTTTGGGATGAGCTGTTAGAGGAATACGCGAGTTATGGACGGTATGATCTCAATACAAATGAACGAATGCGGTGATGCACGGTGCTCCTAGTGACCGGCTGCTCTTGCCCAGTTTATTGCAACTAAGCGCGATGGTTCCGAAGGGTGCTGAAGACTCTTCTCAATAGTGGATCTTCCCGTTCCTGAGTTGTCTAGGACACCCAATGTCTCTACGTCGTGTTTGTAGCTTTTCTTCCTGCCATTCTCTGCATGTTCAAGATGGTTGAATGAGTACGTTCTAATCTTCTGGCGATTTCCCGATATCCTAATCCAACTTCGTACAGACCAATAATTCGCCCCCTTTCAAAAGACATTTGTTGAAAATTAGCCCACCTGCGAACTGGTGGCATTTTTACAAACAGAACAGTGACAACTGAAAACTAGTTCCACAAAAATACAGCAACAAAAGTTAAGAAATAACGATATAAGAAACGTGAAAACGCTGATAACACCAGGTATATCTCTCAAAGAAGTCAACATTTTTAATTCCAATTTTAACCATTTATTAGCATATTTATAGCAGATTTATACACACATTTTCAGCCGCTCCGCCTACTCCTTCTACGTGATACATTTTATTTGAAACCCAGTGTATTAATGCGTACCGTTCTTCTGATATAACCATTGCCTTGTACTTATTCTCTTTATATTCATTCAATTCTCTGCTAGAATCTCGTTCCATATTGTTATGTTGTCTGATAACACTGCTCACAGTAACAATTCACGTCGTTGTCAGCAAAGGCGCAATTCTTTGAAGATCCTTAAATGGCGAATACAATCTATTTTCCATTATTATTTTTATTATTATTGTGTTGTCAATGAATATAAAAAATAACAAATGGCTCGTAACGCTCATACTGCCTTTTCAGCGTCTTTGAAATTATTTGTTTTATAGTGGAGATATGGTATTGCACACTTCAGCCCATTCTAAAACCAATGTGCGGTTCCTTGAGTGTAGGATCCACAGTTTTTCTTGGTTTGCTCTCTATATGAAGTAAACTGTGTCCTGAAGCGTTGGCCGATATAAGCGAACTTATTTAGTCAATTCGAATAATATATTCTTCAAAATATGATGGTCTTTATTAGTGGTCTGTTCCGGATGGTTCTTGGTAGGTTCGGTCATATTTTCAGTGCTTTATCTAATCCATTCGATTGCACAATTGCTCGATGTGGTTTAGGTTTGGACTTTTTGCTGACCATTGCATTTTCCGAATTAAAATAAAAATAAAGTAAAAGAAATTATTGGAATTCGGTTCCAGAATATTGGTAATGTACGTTCCGCATTTAGATTTCCTCTTTCTAGCAACACCAACTCTGTCCGAGAATCGATAGTGATACCTGCCCAAACCACCGCAGAACCTCATGACTTGACTTGACTTATGGCATAATGTTGCATTTAACATGTCGCTTTTCTAGACATTGGTACACCAGCGTACGTCTGTCAACTGTGGGCCCCTTTATGGTATCCTGGACCCTACATCGTGTTCAGCAAGACTTCTACCAATATATGCACTAATCTTGAGCTGATATCGTTCTAAAATCATCTTGCAAAGCTGGAGCAGTCCTGTGTCTTAGCGACTGCAAGACAATGAAGCTATCTTGTTGAGTACTACCGTCTTTGGCAAGTATAGACCAATTTATGCACATTATTTGTTGTACGTCAACTTAAATGTCCGTATGGATTCATTTTCAAACTTTATGACCGACGAAACCAAAAATTTCCACTAACCGTCTATGAAATCCACAATTAATATGATTTACGAAATTTACAAATAACACTAATACAAACTTTTGATAATAAGCAACGTTATCAGTTATCACCATGGCACTGTTTGCTACCAACCAAAAGAACTACAACAAACCAAGAGATTCAGTATAAAGAAATCGCAGAAGAAGTAAAATACAAAAAAGCACAGGTTCATTTTTGGTTTATGCGATAATTTTGGCGTGGAGTGTGTATGTATATGTATATTTATGTACCCTCCAGTATATGTTCATTTGCCATAACTTTTCTTTTACTCATACTGACAAGGTATTTGATAAAAATAATTTTGAATGAAATTGTGTTTAAAACAGTTTAAATGCATATTATGAAGTATTCGGCTTATTAATAAGAATTTTACTTACACTTTCAGTAGTGCGGCAGTATTTTGTAGAAAATCGCTAAATTATATCTGTATTTTTTCATTTTGGCGAAGTTTTTAGATTGAACGAAGCAAATTAATCCACAGATTTTTTTCTAAACGTTAACTCAGTCACTTTGATATTGACGGTTCAGTTTATGTACAACTGCACCTGAAAATAATTACATCTCGTTAGATCCTTGTAAACGAATATGAAATTATTAATTAGAAATTTGAATTAAAAGAATCACCAGACCTAGTAATAACGAAATATGAATAGTGCAGAATTGTAAAAAATTGTTTACTATCGGGTGCAGATCGCATGGACGAGTAAGCATACTTTTAATCAACTTACTATGATTTTTGAATAATTTTTTTTTGCAAAATTAATATTTAGATGTGTTTTGTACTGCGTGTGAGTTGTGTGAGTAATATTGCCAGTTTTTTTTTTAATTTTTTTTGTCTCAACTCCTCCTTCACTACTTGCTTTCCCTCAATCACTCCACAGCCCGAAGGCTGCAGAGCCACCAAGAAGGAAGACTAACCTCTTATAATTATTATTATTTTAATAAAAGTTAACAAAATATATTACAATTAACTACCAATTACATAACACAAGTAATAATAATAATACCATACCCCAAGTAACAATAATACAATACCCAGAACCAAAATTAAGAGAAAATTGTAAAAAGCAAAAAAGTCAAAATCAGGTTGTTCTGTACTACTAAGCCGTAGCTTATCAGTGGCAAAAAAAATCGATTAGTTGTCCGATCAAGCTAAATAAATCGTCCGTAGCTATCCTTATTCATCAACCATTTCTTTAGGTGTTCTTTTACCTCATGAATCTTATCTAACGTATTCCTTATAATGACCACCAAGTCTCGCTCTAGTTCTGTGAGCGTGGTCTAACTCAACTTCGAACTCACTTGAATAATAGTTATTCAACACGACCCTATAGACGTACAAATTTTTAACATTTAAAATATTTAGAATAGTGAATGCATCTTCTGCACTAACATCTGCCGGCACCATAAATTTTGCGATTCTGTTCTGCTGAGCTTGTACTCGTTCAATCGGGTAATTCGAAGCACAACCTCAAACCGATATGGCATAACACATAACGGATTCAACGAGAGCATAGTATACAATTTTTAAAAGTTCTGCAGGTATTAACTCTCTCACGTAGTAAAATCTCCCGGCGAGGAGGCTTAACCTTTTTACCAGAGTGTTTAGGTTTATGTTGTTTCCATTGCAAGTTTTTATCTATAATGATCCCAAGATATTTGTGGGTTGACATCTCATCAATCAGCGTACTGCAACCGCAGTTAATTCCGATGACAGATTTTTTGTCGTGTAGACATTTCATTGATTGGTAAACAATTTGAATAGGCCTGTTGTTTGATAGTTTTGGTGGCGAGACATGCAGAAGTTTAGTTTTACTGCCGTTAATCACCAATTCTTTGCCGTGGGCCCACTTCTGGAACCTGATAAATTCGTTTTGGAGCATTTCTCCCGCTATTTCCAGATCTTTGTGAATAGATACAATCGCATAGTCATCAGCATACAACCAGTACTTACAAAGGTCGAAGCATATATCAACATCGTTGACGTACAGTAAGAACAGCATTGGATCCAGGACGCTCCCCTACGGGACCCCTTTCTTCACGCCCACCTTCCTTCCAACAGTCGATCTGATCATGACGGCAAAAAAACTATTCTTTAAGTAATCCTCATACCAGCAGAGTACGTTGCCTCTCACTCCTCATCTTTCTAAGACCTTTAGAAATTTGGCGTGGTTTATGGTATCAAATGCCTTGGATAGGTCAACAAACATACATATAACGTGCTTCGTCTCGTTTAGTTTTGAATTAAGAGTATTCGTGAAATTTTCCAGGAGCGTTATCGTACCCTCCCTCTTCTGCAATCCATGCTGGTTCTGGTCCACTAGTTTAAATTTATCGAGATATGAGTTTATTTCGCAACATAACTTTCCATGATTTTTCCAGCACGTTTTTGTAAAGAAATCTATCTGTATTTGGAGTTTTCTTTGTTCCATGTTTGTATATAGGACGAACGATGGCTGTCTTCATATTCATTGGCACTCTGCCCAAAACCAAAGCCGAGTTTATTACATTCACCATCGAGGACCAAACCACTCGAAGGAATCTTTAATATCAAGTGGTCTTATGCCATCCATCCCAGCCGACTTCTTATTTTTCATCCCCATAACTATGTCGGCAACCTCGTCCAGGGAAATCTCCCCTATCACAATCGATTGCGATTGCCTTCTGTTGTCCACAGGTCCATACATTCCATCTGATTGGTAAAAACATTTGCGAAGTCGTCCACAATTGAATAATTCACAATTTAATAATTCAGTAACCTAGGATTCCTTGATGCTAACAATGAAGTAAACATTATTTCATTTTGAATAATTGCAAACTCAAGTTTTTAATATATTACAATATATGTCATGTTATACAATTTTACAATTGTATATAATTTGAATTGGGAGGCCTATAAATTGATACATTTCCTGCAGCATAAAATATATTTTTGTGTATAATTACTACGTCACTCACTCTCGGCCACATCGACATAAAATATAGCCTGGTATATTTACAGTTTTATCTGCTATTCCTTGGTTTAACCATGTTTCTGTAATAATTAGAATATCAAAAACTTCCTTGACAACAAAATCAATGTAACCTTTAATTAGGATGAGTAAGTATTCAGTGCCATAACTACATAATTGAAATTGAATGAAAAAAAATGAAGACAAATAATCTACTTTAATCAGAATCAAAAAAAAGAGCAAGATATTCCCGCCGAACGTCCAGAGTTTGAGAAAACCAAAAACTTTTAATTTAATGTAATCCATGAAACTTCTGAATTTTTCACCGGATGAATTGTATTTAAACTATTTGTCTGTAGCATAATAAATAACACTATATACTCTCGTGAGTACCGAGAGAAATGAACATAATATCAATTATTTTTGACCCGATGATGTTTTCATTGATAGCTTTCCGCACCGTTGACATTTATAACCAGCTGGAAATAGCTGGCCTCATTGTTATTAAAAATTTAATAATAGTTACTCTGTACCTTCCTATTCGACCAACTCAATAGTCTTAATTGTGTGCATTTTGTGACTAGTAATTGTTGACTCATTTAAGAAATACGAATAATTGTTTATTACAATATAGTAAACGATCGCGATGAAAAAGGATTTTTTCTGTTTATGGTAACCATCGGAGAGTTGTTTTCCAAATCTATATTTCTGTATGCCAACGTCCACCTCGTTATTTATGCAAACCATTTAAAGTGCTAAAGACCTGAGTTTATTTCGTTTAAAATTTTCATCTAATTTTGTAAATGAGGCATTAAAATCCGCATTCATTTTGATCCATACTTTAGTTTACCAAATAACGATATTTTATCAGATATTATTTCCCAAAAAAAAACATTTAGAATATTTAAACTTTTACGCAATGAACGCCTTGGCATGTATTTAAATAAAAAAATTTCTTACATGATTTTAATTATAGACATTTATTACAAACTAGATGTGTTTCTACACTTTTCTTCCGTGGCGTGAATTAAAATTCAAATATAATAACATAATTATAACCTAGTCCGTTTTTCACCACTAGCGATAACAATCTAAAAACCATGAAACTTTTAATTTAATATGAAATTTATACGGAACCAGAAATAGCACTAAATGTAAGTGGAGTGTTTCATCGATAAGGCAAGGTATTTATCAAGTAACGTAAACGACGCGAGTTAACACAATTTATTTCCGTGAACTGAATTTCTATTTAAAATTCCGAAAATTTCTTTCGCTCGTGTGTACGTTTTAAGCACACGATGAAAATCTTGATATACTCCTTTGAAATTTGTTGAATGCAGATTTCTCTCGGAAAATTGATGTGTACATACGCTGGTTAGAAATGCGAATAATATAAAATATAGCAGTCAATTTGTTCCCAGTAAAAAAAAATGTATTAAAATTAAGTTGCCGGCAAAATAAACGACAGCTTATCCTGTTATTTGAAGTTCTATTTAAGAACGAGGATGTTTTGCAGGAACGATTTTTAACACTTATTTGTATAAATAAATATGGATAGGAAGAGCTCGAGATTTCGGGTCATATATTATCGAAAATTTACGTTGGCAATTAAATAAACTATTTTTACGGACAATTTGTTGAAATGTATCATTCTACGAAATTGCTTTAGCAAAATACTGTTGGTAATTTCATAATAAAGGAATGTCTGTCTTCACGTTGTCAACAGCCAAGTAAGAATTATTTAAATAACAAAAGTCCAGTAAAACATTGAAACGTCAAAATTTTACGAGAGCAACTATCTGAAATAGTTTATTGGAGTAGATGGATCAGGAAATGTATTTTCCATTTTAATGTCTGGTACAGAAGAATGATATTTTGTCCAGGCATTTGCTTATTTTTATCATGGAGAAATATTTCTCCTGGATTATTATCATAAGCGTTATATTGTTGCCTCTCGTATTGTAATTTAGTACCACAATTTCTTTGTTTTTTCGTCATCTTACGCAATCATACTCCGTAAGCAATCAGTATCGAATGTTGAACATATCTTAAGAAGAAATATGCTACGAATATTCGCAGTTTGATTAAATCCAACATATGCAGAAAAATCGTTTAAAATTTGTATTGTTGAATATATGACAATTTGTCAACTTCTTCAGCTGTCCGCACTAATAATGTTTACTTTACAAATACCGAGTAACGGAATAAGTTGCAATTATATATCAAATTTCTACTGCATAGTTTGTAATCTCGTAACATTTGCTATTATAAATTGTATAAGCAAGGTCCTACTTTTTCTACGTACATACTTGATATCAAGACTGTACCAGTTTGCTGCAAATTTATCTAAGAATAAGTGTGGATTTTTAAGTTAAAGTATAAAGAAGCGAACTCTGTACTTCTACTTCATAATAAACTATACTAACTTCTGCTTAGTCTAACTTTCTCATGCTCCACAGGAAAACAACCCAGTCGCTTAATGCAATGTTTACAAAAAATATTACATATATTTGTTTTCAGCTCTATAGAGAGATAGCTGGAAAATTGATTGCGATTGGTCGTGGTAGCTATTACGATGTCAAATGTTCATTTTATTGATAACTGTTTGAATAATATTTAACGTATTTCTGATCACAATTTGAGTAATTTGTATTTGTTTTGTAACTATGCGAAAATGATGTCTCTCCAAATGGACAATTTGGGTATGCATGGTGTTTATTGAGGAGTAAATATCCTGCTGATATTAGAAAACGGATAGCTGTTACAAGAGAATTGGTACTATTTGGCTATCGGAACTTCCAGAATGAAACAGTAAACAAGCATTAGATTATATTAAATTGTTTTTAAACTATTGAACCAGGAACTCACAAGTTTTAACGTTAAAGGCGTAGAAAAGAAGAAAATGGAAAAAGAAATTTTGGTTGATATGATGATAACAGGGGGTGCAGTTCTCGCAGTAGGAGCCGTAGTTGGTTTAGTTATGGCCGTTACGATGAAATAATTTGTTACTGAAAATAGACGTAATTTGTAAACTAAATATTATCTATTTATTATTTCTCTATTATAAAAATAAATTAATTTTACCTTTTGTTCAATTAAAGACTACATAGTTACGAACAAAATGATTCAGGTTAATGCTTATCACTACAATTATCGATCATTGGTGGAACAGGGGAGGGGATGCCGGACGGAAAAGCAGGCTTCAGGAAAGTGAGTGGAACGAGAGACAGTCTTTATGTAGTAAACTATCTTTAGGTAGGAATATCAGAGAGGATAATGAGAAGGGCGGAGGAAATATACGAAGAAACATGGTGCAGGGTATCCGCTAAGTTTACACCTATTTAATATATACATGTTACAGTTAGAGGAAATATTGAGGAAGGGCCAATATGGAGGGTTAAAATTGGGAAACAGGATAATATGGTTGTTGGTGTACACAGGTGATATTGTAATAGTAGCAGAAACGGAGAAGGGATTGAAGGAAATAACGACGAGGTTAGAACGGTTTCTGGATAGAAGGGAGTTGGAATTAAATACTCGGAAAGCAATGATCATGGGGTTTGCGAAAGGAGGTGGGAGAAGGAGATAAATACAGATGCAATTTAGGGGGGGGGATAGTACATGCACCTGGGATACATAAGGAGGAATAACTATAGTAACGAGGCACACATATCACATATTTTCAAGAAGGCAGGAGGGCAGAGGGGGATCTGAGAAAGAGCTTATGGGGAAAAGGGGCGAGAGCTTCCAAAAAACAAGGAAAATATGAAGCGCGTGCGTAAAAGCATACTAATGTATGGAGCAAAAATGTGAGGTTAGAGAGATTCGAAAATGGATGGTTTGTAGTCTTATCAAAAAGGATCAATCGATCAATCTTTGTGAAATAAGTTAAAACACTGGACAGTATATTGTGACTTACTAATTATTAATTTCTTATACTTCATGTATACAAAAGTTTAGGAATCATCAAAATGTTCGACTTTAAGATTTTAACGATCCCCTGAATCGATTCTTCGATTATTCTTGGCATGATGCCTATATTTACTTTGAAATATATCAACGAGAAGTAATGATTTACTCTAATCAACGTTTTCCATATCCCGAGAACGGTACGTGTAATCGGATAAGTGGTTCTCATAAACGTTATAGATATTAAAATTTTAAGGAACTTTTGTTCTTTCGAGAAACCTCCCATTTACCGGAAAATCAATAAACAGAAACTTCGAGTTTCCTACAAGTACTTACATGACAAACTACAAAACGTATTTAATGCTTTTTGAATATTATGTCTGGGTTGGGTTGGGTTGGGTCGAGTTGGATTGGGTTGGGTTGGCCGGGTTGGGTTGACCGGGTTGGGTTGGATTCAATCCATCCCTCAGACTTTCCGTTTCGAAAAGTCAAAAGTGTATTAGTAGCAATCTTATCATATGTATCAGAGTCGAAATTTACATGAAAATCACGAGAAACATATGTATATGTAGGCTTATGAAAATTTTAGAGCATAAGATACCAATTAATATCAAATAGTAACAAATTACTTACTGGAGCTCTATATAAAGAGGTAACATTACTTACTGCATTGCTGCCGATATAAATACGTATTCCTAGTAATGAGTCAAATTGTACTTCGTTCTTGCTTATACAAGATTTACTCAAACACATCACCTCAGGAAGGCTGAGCAATTTCAACAGGTCATATAGATAATTTTGTGCCTCCTACTCCTTATGTGCAGATTAATGATTCTTCCAAGCCTTTTAACAATATTTTCGTAAATCAAGTAGCAGATTACTATCAAATCCTTAACCACTGATATTACTGTCCCCTTCAATTACAAATATGGGCCTACCAACTATTGACCGAACAAGTACTTGCAGTTTTTTTTAAATACGTTGGCTTCCCTATGGATTTGCAGCAAAATGCCATTTAAGTTTTTAACACTACATGATGATTCAATTGGCAAATTTGACAATTTGTTCTGGGCTCAGATTTTAAATCAAAACAACAATTCGGCCTTAATCACGGTTGATGAGTGCCTGCTGAACGTCAGTGACGAACGAATTGAAGAAAGAACTTTTATTTGGGATACAAGAATAATAGAAATTTATTTAAGCATCTCCCATTGAATTTGTTTTTTCATTGAAGGCATTTAAGAAAGATAAAAGACGGGAGAAATGGTGGAATAAATTATGTACACCATTTGATTTATTTTTATTATTAGGAATGCGGTACATTATATATTAAAACTCATAATAATATGTTTCTACATTAAATGTTCAAATAACCCTCCATTTACTCTTAAACAATAACCCAAACGATTTTAAAGAAATTACGTACATCACTTAATTGATATGGTGTGATTCTAGCACATTTTGAAGAAGAAAAATTCATTTAGCGAAAGTCCAGAAGATCGTGGGAGATAATCGACATCATGACATTGCCCAATAGCATGGTTTGGAAAATTGTCCGTTAAATATTCTTGTGCGCAGTGCAAACGTCCATATGCTACCAGACCTTATCTTCAAAAAATTCTTTTAATGCTGGTCCAATACGATCTTGTGGTAAATCCTTGAATCTTAAATTATGCTCCAGATAGAAAAATCCTATGATGTGGTACAATTTTATAATAATACAATTTTATTAAGAATATTATTTCTGGAATTGTATAACTCATTTAACTTTGACAGTCCTTGACCGAGGTTCGATTGATGTTGTCATTTTAAATTTCTAAATTTAATGAGCATAATTTTTAAGCAGTGTCCTGAAAATTATAATGTGTTTTATATTGTTTTATATTCTGTATTGGGTAACAATAGATACATTTATTTTAAATATCTAGGGCAATAATTATGATCTGGTCTTATTAAATAATTAAAGGTTCCTACATCCAATGTGCATATTTTTTGACAATGTTATCAATATTATCACACGGTATAAGAATGAGACACGCTATAGCAAGGATTTTGTTCACAAAAAAGATTTCTCAAATGGGAAAAGTCGAACGCCGCGCCGCCGTGATAGCGTTCCGTGAATACATACAACCCACCCCTTCCATGTGTGGAAATAGGTAGCCTCCACTTCTCCAACATCCCTGCTGGAATCTGTATTCCTTTTCACTGCCTCCCTCACTAACAAACCCCGCCTTTTCATACAGCCTTGGCCAGTTCTCTTTCCGTCTTGAAAACATACTATTTACGAATATGTGTTTAGGAAATGGATTTGGTTTAAATGGCCCACATATATTTTTATTGTTATAATGAATTCTAATAAACTTAATTAAACAAAAATTTAAATGTTTTAATTAATAATAATGTACTCTTACATACAGTTGTTTAATTATTTCATTTTTGATTACAATGCATTATTTTCTTAGTATTGAAGTCGTAATATTTCAATATTAAACGTATACAAATATCAAAATGATTCTAATTTTCTATTTATATAATATTAGCGATTATTAAATAAACACATCAACTGAGTCTCAGGTACCAGTTTTTCCTGTGAAGTGGGAAGGTATAGAAATTGGAATAGATATTGGAATCTTCGTCAGGTTGAAAGATTACGCGAAAACACTTTCCTTCAGTAAAAAACTACTATACAATTTAGGTTTGGTGGAAAATCATTGGGACAAAACCAACGAAGTGAAATGAAGTTGTTGCTTCTTTGATCTGAAACGACGAATTTGAATTCGTTGAAATAGGATTCCTTGGGTTAATCTGGTTTAGATAAAGCGCCAAAATGCGTTTACGCATCAAACGCAAATTCAGTGTTGAAAATCATCGCTTTAGTAGATTTAATTCGGTTGAGTTGATAGGTGTTGGGTGTTAAAGTAAAAAAAAAATATTGTTTCAACGTTCAATCTGGAATCGGTCACGTTGAATCAAGATTCATTTCCAAAGAGATTGTTGAGGTAAAAAACATAAAAATGCTTAATGGAGAGCTGCATTGCTAAAGATATTGTTAAAGTAAAAAACAAATAATATTTCACGATTCTTGACTATAGACAGTAAAAAATTAAAAAAGACAAATATATTATAGAGAGTTTAACTGCTGTAGTGAAAAACAAGTGCTGTTCCATTGAGAGATTCATTGCCAAAGAAATTGTTAGAGTGAAAACACAAATAATGTTTCATAGATAGATTCATTGCCAAACACATTTTTAAAGTAAATGACCATTTAGAAGGCATTGCACTGGCTGTTATACTACTTAAAATTTCTTAGATTTTTCTTACATTCCATTACAATATTTATGGGTTCACTGTTATGGCATAGTTTAATAATTGTACCATAGATGAGTTCTTAGTTCCTGCATTTTCGGTACGTCATATTCCATATACCCTTCAGCCTCCTTCCATTTATTTTTATTATTACGTTTTACATTTTCACAACAGTTTTGACCTGGGTTACTTTTTTACCTAGTTTCTATTAACCGTGTTTTATATGTTCCTTTCTCCCATTTGAACAGAATTTGCATCGATACCCCACTCTCGCATCACCTGGTCCAATACATCCAATATTCACACATCTTGTTTCACATCGTCCACAATGTACACTTTTCCATTGTACCCCCTTTCAAGCACTATGACCTTAAATCTGTTTCTATATCACTCTTGTAACCTTACCCTATTCGTAGAATTTTTTTTTAACTGAAAAGCCATGTAGTCGCTATTTTTGCATCGCACAGTGCGTAGCGTTTTATATAACCTCAAATTGCAAAATTTATATTAATCATGTGCATAAAATTAAATAATTATTAATTTGTTTGCGGTACCTACAGTGGTTTTGTTGATAGGGAAAAATATAAACAGCTAAATATAATTAAACACATATTATTAAATTTCAATTTTAGATTACACTGATATAAGCATAAAATTGTTTCTTCTACAATTTTTCTACTTCTCTCTTCACTTAGATTTTATGGACAAACCTTGCTTTAATTTGTAATTGTTCTTCCATTTTATTTATTCTCCTTATTTTGTCTTTGTCTTATTTCCTCTTAACATAATATTTCCTTTGTATCGCTATATTTTTCATTCATTTCCCTTGCCATTATTTAAAAAGTCCTTGATCAGTTTTATTTCCTTTTTTAATAATTTTTCGTACTCTCCCATAGATTTTAATTTTTAGCTTGCCTTTGTAATTTTCTGCATTACCGGTCAGTTTCTTTTCTTAATTTGAATCGACTTTATTTGCTTTTCCTTCTCATTGATTTTATTTTATTTTTATTCTTTACATTCTATTGGTAATGTTTCTTTCTTGCTTTATTATTGCTGTACTATTTATATACCTATCGTTTATCGTTACCATTGTTAATTTTTTCAACTACGTTTCTGCGGTCTTTTGTATTTTTTTTATTTTAATTTATATCCAGTCTCAAATATACCAGGACGCAATTGCAAAATAAAATTAAAAAACACTCCATTGGTGTAGATTACGACTAAGGGTCGTTTAAATTCTCAGATCAATACACAGTTACTTATGATTTATTTAACAATAATTCTGCAGATTTATGTTCAAATGTCAAGCATTTATTCACACTTGGTACTTAAATTTAATTAAAAATTAATATTAAGATAATTAATATTCACTAATTTATAGCGTGACAGTGGACACAAAAGATTTTATGCAATAATTAAAAAGTGTGTGCGAAAATCTGATTCTAAATGCGATCCTACGTCAGTATAACGAAAATCCCATTAACCTTCTCGAAATTACTTATAAAGTAAACATTCTTCGACCTCAAGACGATTTATATGAAGTTATAACAGGTATTCCATACCATTACCGTACAGTTATATGCACATAAAATTCCTAACGTAAACAATATGCCTTTCAGGTGAACTATTTTCAACGTGGTATTACATTATTAAATTTAATGTATCCGTTATTAGCAGTGTACGTTCAAATACTGCGAAATTCTTTTCAGATCAGTCTCGGCATAAATATAATCTACAAATGCATAATTTTTGAGTCAGTATCGAGCGGATACTTATTTCATAGTTGAGTAGATATAAACATTAATAGAACGCGTTTGAAGTTGTAACCACATTTAATAATATTACATTTATGAGTAATAAAATATGTGTTAAGGAATTGGTAGGGCAGCGCTTCTCAACCATTTAGTGTATGGGACCTAATTTTCAATCGCAATCACAATACTCAACTTTCCAAGAAGGAATCTTCATAGACTTTACGGCAAGTGCCAAAATCAAAAGACAATTTACTAATAAATCGTTGAATTCTGGACAGGGATGGATGTTGAGTTTACTATTTGCTATTACCGTTACCAGCACTTTAAGGACAACATATAGGTCTCAGATAAATATAGAAAAATTTTGCTCTGCAAGATAGACAGTCACTAATAATTATTAAACTTGTTCTTAATTTAGTATTGATAAGTTAATTATTAAATATATTGCGCAGTACAAATATATTCCTCTTCATAAGTGTAATAACGTATGTTGCCAAAGTTTTGAGAATTTAAAAAAAAATTAAAAAAGAAACTTGCAATAATATATTTAATCTGTAATAAGAACAACTGAAAATAACAATATTTCTTAAACTAAAAATGATTTCAAAGTACTGCTAATGGGCCATGATCTTCCACGGCTCGCAACTTTCTCTTAATGTTCCTCATCAGATTTTGGACAGATTCTAAATCAATTTCTCTGATCTTCAGCATTATTCTCCTTCTTAACTGCTGTTCATTTTGAGCTTCCCAGCCATTATTATAAACTTTGGTACACAGCTAAGCCCAAAAAGTTTCGATAGGTCTTGCTTGAGGAAGATTGGGAGGGTTGTCGTTTCTTGGTACAAAAGGTATCCTGTGTTGTTCTAGCCAGTTTCTCATAAGCAAGACATAATGACTAGAAGACAAATCAGGCCAAAACATTATATTGTCGTTAATATGATTGGTGTTAATAAAATTAAGTAGCTTAGGCAAACATCTTTGAGTATAGACTTCTGCGGTAACCGCTTCACCTCTAACTCGTCCAACGTACGGCTGTGAAATACCTTTGTCTGATATAGCACACCACACTAACACTTTGTTTTCAAACTTCTCTTTTCTTTTAAATTTAACATTATCGGGCAGTTTTCAAAATCTCTTGTATAAAATCCACTATTACCTTTGATTTCGGAATTCGAAAATGTGAAATACTTTTCATCATCGACGATAATTTTGATGTTGCCAGCAAAATGAATGCGACGTAAACTGCAACACCATCGAGGAATTCTTTCTAACTGATTTGGGGAATATTTTGGACTTTTCCTTCTTTTTCGAAACTTTAAGTTATTTCTCTTTATTTCCCTGCAAATTGTGCTAGCATTAACATGAAAAATGCGTCCAAGTTTCCGTGTTGAAGTTCCAATTTGATTTTCACACCTATTGACCAATCTTTGGACTGTAGCAGCATTCAGCGCTCTTGGACGTCCATTTTTTGGCAAATTTATACAAGGAATACCTTCGTCACATTCACGGATCGTTCGATAAATTGTAGCAACGGAAATATTTTGTTCTTGATATAGGCGAACTATTTCTTTCTTTTCAAGTCGTCCAACTAGACTGTAAATACTCTTCCGAATATCTAATTTATACGACATTTTTACAAATTATATCATAACCAAAATCGTTTTATTTTGAAGTTAAGATGTTGAGTGGTTACCATGGTGCAGATTTTTGAATTGTTTTCAACGGAGATGCTACCTCCTGAACTTTGAAAAAAATTCTCAAAACTTTTGCAACATACGTTATCAGTTTAAACGTATATTTTATTTCTTATTATGTCACAATGTCAGAATAAATAAAATTTATTTTCTTTCAATAAATCAAATTATTATTCTTATTTTTTTCTTTTTTTTGTATTATCAAACGTACCACAGATTGTAAGTCGCTGTGGTCAGTAAGTATTTCAAATAGAATTCAACAATTTGTTGTTCAAGTACAATCGTAAAGACCACAAGTCCACTTTTCCTAAGGAATTTAAATATTCAGCAACACTATTTTCACGGCGATCTTCGCTTAATATTTTTATTAAACCTTTTCTTGGTGACTGTACATGACCGTTATTGTTTAGTTCAGACTTTTTCATCAATCATCTTGGCTAGTGCGGCAAACGGCATGATTGTTGAAATTTTGCGCTCTAATAATTTTGTTAGTACGCTACTTATCTCGCATGCTAATAAATTCTAAAGGTTCTTTAATTTGCTCAGGGCGTATATTCGTCATATAAAAGATTTATTTCTTACTTTATAGATTTTCTTCGAACATAATTTCGTCCCTACTTAACAGCGCCATTTATGCAAACAGATTTTAAATTACTAAATCCGACTCTGAAATTTATGCTTGGGTTATCAAACCGCATTCCAAAATAGATTAATACGGGTGGATCGGCGCATTTGTTGCTGAAATCAAGTTGGTTTTGTTCAGCCACGTAATTAATTTTGAATACGCCATACGTTTTACTTTAAGCGGTGCGCGCGTATGATTCGCCGTCGTTAATTAATTACATACGAAGCTACACAGAAAATTACTTACAAATTAGTTTTGTTTACGCACCGAAATGCTAATTTAAACGTTTTGGTTTATTTTCTTGAATGTACTGCACGTACAGCGTTGAATCGCGAGCGATTTTTGCCGCGCAGATGTAAAAACTGTATCTGTTTTCTAAAGTCACGACCGTATGATAAAAGTAAAACACAGCAAGCCATCCATGAAAATATGAAATTATTTTTGCCTAAAGCCACAATAATGTATTCTCATTTCTTGATTCGCAACTATACACGAGTTCTTGTTGCTCTTTCACGTTGTGAACAAGTTGAGGAGATTTGGGTTCCAGTCGTATATTGCTTTGCATTACCGAGACATACTTATGAATACTTGAATGCGATTACGTTATGTAGTACTACACCATGGAATTTCATTGTTCTTTAATTAATGTGGCCGTTCGTTAATACACGTAGTCCGTGTCTATTTACTGCTTTGCAAAATGTCCCACGGTGTGCCTTAAATGATTTTATTAGGAATTAATATTAACATTATATTACGTATATTTATGTCAACCGTGGATAAAAATGCTACGAAATTTAATCCTTAAATTACAGTTTGGATGCATGTCATGTCAACAAATACCGCGATAAAGACATTTTTAACAAATTAATTTATATTTACAACTCAGTAAAAACATTAAATGCAGGTTAGGGGTGCAACGTTCTGTATTTTTTTATAGTATTTTTCATAGATCATAAAAGCAAAACGAAAGAATTCAAATCGCGCCCGCGCTGCAAATTTTATTTTGTTGTGTTGATTATGCCCTTAGTTTTTAATTGAATTTCTGCGTTAATAAAGTACGAATCGAAACTAAATTTAATTATAATTCCTTATTTTTTTCCTTTCCTTCAATATGTCAATATGTCAAATATCAGTAAGCCAAGTATGTCAAGTATCTTTAACCCAAGTTATGAAAAAACGCTAGCGTAAATATTAGATTTTGAACTCAAAAAATCTTCAATTAATAAAATACATTTGAACAGTAGTTAAATAATGTTTGGATTCCTTGACAATAGTTCTGCACTTATTTCAAGTTCATCAGGTAGGACTATCAAAATGTAGGCCACCTAATGTAAACGGTTAAAAAAAATGTCTGATACTCACCATTCGTATAACTCATTGTCACCAACGAACTATTAAGCAATTATGATCAAATTAGGTCGTGTTGATTATGGCAGAAAGATGTAATATATCAAAATTCATATACAGATGTAAAAATGTAATTCACCTTGTTTGATGAAAACACGGTTTAGATCCTTGAACGATCATTTTGCTTTTATATTGGGCTCCTCAGCTGGAAAGGCAAAATTTTGGTCGCTGAACTTGTTGTTGATATATTGTTTCGATTCATTTGAATGAATACTAATTATTTACTCGTGTTTTAATTGTTTAAATTATTATTATTATTATTATTATTATTATTATTATTATTTCATTTTTGAGATTATGTACAAAACTATGATGTAGTAGTTTTGCTCCTTCAGTAAATTTCTATAGAATTATATACGAAATGGTCTCTATGTCATATTCTAATTATTTTTAGTGCACTATGCACATCTTACTTCAATTTAAGCACATACTGATCTAATTTAGAACTGGTGCTGTCATGGCCATTCTAATTTTGCAATCTATTTTATTGCCCTGCCTAGAAACACACAGGTAACAGATTGTTGCGGTGCCCTTTATATCTTCTAAGTCTCTTCTTATTGAAATTTTCAGGTTTTTAAGGAAGTATAGTAATCACGAAAAATGAAAAATTTCCTAGCATTACACTTGTATTCTACAATCATGTTATTTTACTATTATACACTTATAATTTTTAAACGTGTTATTTTGTTATAACATCTCACTGAGTTTTCACTTTTAAATGTTGAGGTTATGAATAACGATGCGCACGGTACGCAGTTATATGTGTATGCAACCTGGTTAATTATTTTTAATTATATCATCGAAATCATTGACGTTTTCTAGTCAGATTAGTCTAATATATGTTACCCTTATACTTTACTCAACCAATTATTATTATTATTCACTTTTTATTAATCTTGGCTAAATACATTAAAATATGCGCAATTCCTCATTTGTACATTGCATTTTATATCGATCTATTTTTCCAGCACTATATTCGCCGCCGCTATTCAGTTCAACGGTATTCACCTATGGTCCGGTGAAACCCATTTAAGGGGGGATCCTACTTTAGAAGGCTCAAAAAATCTTTTTATTGCTCAAATCTATGCCTAATATATCTAAGAATATGTATAAAAAGTTATAGCGGCTAATTCGAAATATTATGAAAGATACAGCACTAAACACAGTGAGGTGTCGAGAAAAAAATATACGAACGCATGAACGCTCGGACAAACGAAGCGCACCCCCCTTCCCGCAGACACAACACCGAACTATGTACTGAAAGAAGTTCAATCGGTCGTTCGAAACAATAATATTTTGAATTCGTAAGAGCTATAGTAGGATTATAACGAGATATTCCGTAAGTAATCAACAAAACATTTTTCCTGATCGTAAACTTTAGAGCGCGTTTTCTCGAGTTTTCGTTTTTACGATTTTTCTAAACTGGTGGGCGTGATTGCGAGAAAACTAGACAAGCAATCAAAACGAAACAAAACTTTTCTTAGCTTTAGTAGCATTCTCTTCAATTCTAAACAACTTTTTTAGCGAGTTGAAATGATTTTCTCTTCCTGCAAAGAGCACATTTATTTTCAAACCTGAGAAAAATCTTGAATTTCAAAATTTTGGGTTTTTTTTTAGTTCACATAGAAGAAAATATATGAGAATTACAATTTTCTTTGGTTATTTTTGTTTCAGACAAAAATTACGAGCTACATCTTTCCCACCGATTGTAGACTGGAATTGAAAGGTGTTGCACAAATGTGCATAAAAATCGGTTCCGTTTAAATATTTTTCTCTCGAAATATTTTTTCTTTAATGCTCAAATATGTAATAAAATGCTCTAAAAAGTTCACTAGACTGGCTCATTTTTTTCTATCCTAAAAAAATTCCCCCAAAAAGTCCTACTAAAGCAGGATCCCCCCTTAACAAACGTGCCGTGTCTCTACCGGTTAATAAAATATCTTATTTGATTTCTAAATTTGTTGTCAGTTTTTAGGAGAACTGTGTGAAAGTCGGAATGAATTTCATCTGAATTGTGTTGAGAAATTTGTATGAACTTTTATGCCAAAAGCAACCCAACCCAACGCAACCCTATATCTTACTCGATATTTTTCCAGCTCAATCAAATCAAGCCTAACCCAACCCAACCCAACCTGATGTCCTAGTCGATTGAGATTTTTACATGGAGAATTTTAGGAATCGTTGCAACAGCTTGCAGTACAGTTTCGATCGATCCTTCGCAGAATATTGCAACCAACTTATCTACCTAATTCGGTTCAGAATAGAATTTATTTACAATTTTATGTTTCTTCTAGCTCTGAATTTAATAATAACCTTAAACATAGGAGTTCTCTACGGGTTGGATGTAAAGGGAAAATTATACTTAAATTGGGTTTAATGTAATTAAGGCTGAATTGGTTTGGGTTGGGTAAGGTTGGGTTTTAAATCCATTTTCGCAATCCACACCAACAACTTTCATCTACGAACTTATTTGAACATATAAATCGGATTTTTTTTCTAGATTATCAATTCACCGACAAAGATAAGTAACATAGTCTTCAAAAATTTATTCCAATTTATTCTTAACTTTTTTTATTCCAATTAATATTTCCAAAATAAAAGTATATGAAAATTGACCCCGATTTACCTTAAGAGTCATTTGTCGTCGGTAAACGTACAATTCAATATTCGCATATTAATATTCCTACATACTTGATCATTAATCTTTTTTAGCTCTTTCTCCATCTCTTTCCATTAAGTTTTGATGCAGAGCTATTATAATGTATGTTTGATATACACTGATACTTCATCTTAGTGTATGCAACTGAATCTTATATATAATCTGATATTGACTTTCATCTGTGTATCTTTTAGTTTTTACCATTATTTTTTTTCTTTTATATTTTCAATTATAGCCGCATGTTGCAGTTACTATTTTCGGTTTTGAATCGAATAGTTTCATGTTTCACCATAATCTACTAAAATATATTTCTCTAGTTTTGTGTTCCATTTGTATCCTTTCTCATCTGACACATGTGTCATGACTGTGCCATAAAATATTCTGATATATTTATATCAGAATATAGAATATAAAAATATAGAATATAATTTTAAGACAACTTTGTGAAAGTCGGAATAAATTTCATCTGAATTGGGTTTAGAAATTGGTGTGAACTTTTATACCCAACCCAACCCAACGCAACCCTATATCTTACTCGATATTTTTCCAACTCAATCAAATCAAACCCAACCCAACCCAATCTGATGACCTAGTCGATTGAGATTTTTACACGGAGAATTTTATAAATCATTACAACAGCTTGCAGTTTAAATCGATCCTTCGCAGAATATTGCAACCAACTTATCTACCTAATTCGGTTTAGAATGGTTAGATTCTCCGATTCCAAAGCTCATAAGTTTTTGTAAATTAGAAGATTTATTTCGCATATACTCGACAGTATTCACCACCCCATTTTGAGCCGAGAATTTCTTCTTCAAATTATCAGTAGATAGTAAGCCATATTTCTCGACAGCAGTTCTATTGAGTCTTTCAGAAATATCATTTCATTGAGGAGAATAATAAAAATGAGGAAGTTTCAATCGTTTTAAGTAAATGAACAAAAATTAAATCGACTGCAATCTTATATTTTATCACCTCCACTTGAACTTGATCTGGACCAGTTGACTTCAGATTATAGTATATTATATGTTATGCACATCACTGACCGTACACCATCCTGGTCCTTTGCCTGAAAGAAAAATTGGAGTTGACTCGATGCTGCTGTGGAAATATAGTGCCCAAACATTTTTGACAGCTCGATTTGATTTTTTATTTCATTATTGTTTAGATTAATAGTATTTTGTTGTCTTTACTACGGCCTAATTTGTTGTCTACGGTCGATTGCAAGCAGTTTCTAGGCTGCTGCTACACCACGAATTATTTTTTGGTGTCCCTCCTCATATGTTTGTAATTATTTTTTATGTTTTTGTGTGCTTGCGAAACAGTAGGGTCATTCAATTTACTATTAATCCAGAATAAAGATATGAGAGAGTTACTATCTTAAATAATCTCGGGTGCCACCAAAGTTTTATCTTTTTTGGTTTTACGTATTTTGTACTTGCAGCAGTTGAGCACAGTTTAAAGTAATGAATAAATAGTTCATATTTTTTATTACCCACTGTGCCAATTGACGTGATGACCAGTCAATTTTAGTTAACATTTCACAGAGTAAGTTGAGGGTGTCATTGGATACAATCTTGCGGTCGATCGGGTCCATCGCTACATGGCTTTTATCGCCAGGTGCAAATGCTAGAAGATGGTTTCATCCTACCAACAGGTAAATTTTATCAAATGGTTAGTCGTCTTCTAATATGAGAAAATATCTGGACCCACCAATTGAATTATATTCCATCTATCTATATGTATAATACCTAATACTTTTCTAGCATCTGTGCTTTTATGTCAGAACTGTAATTTTGATTTTTCCTTCATAACATACTACTACATTTTGTTATCCCTTTTTACTTTCTTACTTTATGCATGGGGAATCTAGAAACTTTTCTATCTGGAGAATACGAGTTATCGAAAAATTCTTATAAAAGATATTGAAATTCGATTTTTTTTATTTTAAAAGATGGAGTATAAGAAAGTTGAGTGCGGACCACTGCTTGAGCACTTGAGCATTTTGACATCGGTCATCGTTATAATTTTCAGTGAAGATAATTTTTGACTTTTTCTATTTCTATTTGATATTTTGTCACTTTTTAAATATTTCAAAATGGAAGGAATACCTTATATCTCCTTCAGGACAATTGTCAGCTAATGTTTGGTCGTAAGTATGTATGCACGGTCTATGTAATATGCTCTATTGAAGGTCATTTTAACGGTATGAACGTATTTTGGATAATATTATGCCCACGCTATCTCGAATATTGACGATAATTTTACCTTAACAAGATAATTTTCATTTCCACGCAAGATTTTAGCATTACTACCATAGCCATGAAATAGTACTAATTTAATTTTAGTGGGAAACGTCTTGGGTTTGCTTACAATAAAATAAGAAAATTCAAGCTTCAGAACGCAAATGAATTATGGGCGGCAAATAAAAAATAATGAGAAGGCTTAAGCCAAGAGGAACTTGGCAAACTAACCTGGCGCTGTGACAAAATATTAATAAATCAAAACAAATAATTTTCTATGTGAATCTCAGTTTTTTAATTTAAAATAACTTATTAATGTAAATAACGTGCTAAGCAATTATAATTGCGTGCACTGCATTTCCTAAAGAATTAGGTTTAATTTCTTTACATGCTATGAGTACAAAAGTACAAAAATCTAACAATCGATTCATTATTTCCAGTCCAGTCAGATAGTAGGCGGTGATTCAGAAGAATTTCTCGTCGCAGAAATTACTTATAAAAGAAGAACATTTTAATTTTAACTTGGGTTGGTTTTAAATATCGATATTTATCTATATTTAATTTTTTATTGTAGAGTTACTTGTTACACGTAATATAAACAATCAATTCGTTAGAATAACACTATTATTTTTTATGCAAACTTTGTAACCAACTTGGCCACTCATGCAAAAAATAACACATCCTACCAAGACATTAATTTTATTTCTATCCCATACTAGGAATGACATATGTCAATATTATTAATATATACTGGAAGCACGTTTATTATACGCAAAGGTCAATGTTTGTTTAGCAAAGCAATCCATTAGTTGGTTTTTGTACACTTCTGACTTAACACCTGGGTCCGAGGACCTATAATCTTCGCACCGCGTGCCCCGACACGAATCCGTTTCCTCCATCCCAAATTAATTCGTTTTGTGAGAACCAAATTTTGTAAGCTGGTATATATGAGCGAGTAAGACGTTGTTATAATAGGTGATGGATGAATGGAGAGTTTCTCGGCGACATCTTGCTTTCTTTCACAATAGTTATATGCACGGTCCGGCATAATGTGTTAGTTGACAAAGTCGCTCCTTAGATGCACCGAAAGCACTCGTGAACGAACTTCATGTTAAAAATATTGGAATGAATCTGTCATTGTTGTTGTGAAAAAACTAGTTGTTATATGGAATTTGCATTAGCCCAATATATACAAATTTAATTAAAAACATATTTATCAATAGAAACACATATAAATAATAATTGGAATAATTGGAACTTTCTTGAAACATTCTAAAAATTCTTTCAATGTTCAGTTCTGGTATTTAATTTTTAAATGCGTGCGGTTTTCTGCGTGCCCCTTAATTTTAATTCGAATTGAACAAAGTAGAAATATGTTTCGTTTTAAGATTAAAAAGTTACAACAAATATATTAAACCAATGACAAAAATCTAACGTGCCAAACATTAATTTTAAGTGTTAAGATTATGCAAGCGATTAGATTATTTTTTAAAATTACCGAAATCAAATGATCAAATTCGTCAGATGCTATGTGAAATGAGAAACATATTTCGTCAATCTTGAACTAGCAAATCGTAACATCAATTTAATTTTTATTTTTCTTTTGGAGTATTTAAGAGATTAGTTGAAATCAGAAAGGATAGTAATAATAATGGTAATTGTATGACATTTTGTAAAAATAAAGAAACATAGGTAGAGTACGATGTATGTATATCGATGCATCTTCATAATATTTCGTGCTTTTATATTATGGTTCGTTTTAAAAAATATGAACCTTAGTAAATATCGGGTGTGCAGAAAATTCACCGAGGGAAAATGCATTCATCCAAATGGATGCATCGTCGTTATAATTGTGTTTGGATTCGGCTAGTTTGAGTTTGGCTGGACTGGGTTGGATTGGGTTAAACATTTTTTCGTATGATGAATTTTCCCACGATGAATCTGCCAAGAGGAATTTTTCGTAAATCTAAATATCGTTTTACCGCAACAATAACCACTAATTTAATAATTATTATGCACCAAATTCCCATAATAAATATAACACTTTTGAAAAATCATTGTTATCCAAACCTAATCTCAATCAAAAAAAAAAACAAACAATTAAGCTCTAAAACATCTTGCGGCCATAACACGCGATCGCGTTCTTCCATAGAAATATAAATTGAGCTGCAGATCACTTTCCAAGGAAGATACGTTTAATGTGGACAATTATGGGTGCCATACTTGTTAAATAAATGATTATTTTTTTTATCTAAAACGATTTGTATTGTTCATAGTTCATAGTACGTAAAACGTAGGTTGTATTGCGAATCGCCTGGTATAAAGGTTTCAGAGAAATCAAGGCAGAAGGAATAAATAATTAAAAAGTGTTCACACACATGAACTAATCCATTCGCCTATTTGTTGTCCAAGTTTTCATTGATTTTCATATTCTGACATTTTCTGCGAATTTTTTGAATTTAATTCTTTTTAGTTCTTTCCTTTAATCGATATTGTGGTTTGTGTTTTTGGTCTTTACCATTAATTTTCATCATCAGTGCCCAGATTTGGTTCGCTTCCTATTTTAATTATTTTGTTGGTGTCTCCGATATTCAGGGGATATGTCATATACTCTGGTACACACAACTCGTATTTTTCATGTATGATTCCATCCCATTCCAAGGCTTTGAAAAATGTGTATCACACATGTATCCCAACCCAACCCAACCCAAACCAACCTGATCCAACCCTACCCAACCCAACCAAAGCTAAAGATTAATTGTTTGTAAATATGAGGACGCATGTTCATCGTTCACGAGTTATCTCATACTTTAATATTTCAGTAGGATATTACAATTATATGCACCTTTCCCTTAATTCGCTATTGAATGTAAATTTTTCGTAAAATCTTTTTAATTAAATTCCTTTTATTGGTGCATTACAACTGGTCCTACTTTTCCCATAATACTTTTCAATTATCTGTACTTAGTGACCTATATCCTCTTCATTTCAATACCTGAGTTTATTGTAATAATTACACTTATCAAAGGATACGAAAATATTTATAAACAAAGACGGAATCACATGTGAGGAAATGGCGTAGCCAAAATGTATTATTTCCGTTGCGTATAATGCAATTCGCACTCGTCTGGGAATTGGCGATTGATCATTTATTCTAATACAAAATAAGTCAATTAGTTTAATGCGAGAGTAGTCGACGATATGAATTACCAGCAAGGCAGCACGAGCGGTGTCCGATGCATCCGCGACCTACCTTGACGAAATATCATAGTGTAATAATAAACCAATCACAAGACGACGATGTTTTATTCCGAGCAACGACCGAAGTCTCGTAACATTTAGACAATAACCAAACAGATATATAACAATATAATATAATATTACACACAAAATGGAGAGAAAAATTAGGAGTATAAACAGAAACAAAATAAACAGAAACAAAATGAAATATGTAAGAATTGTCAAAATCAAGAA
The DNA here is from genome assembly GCA_959613385.1 of Geotrupes spiniger. Classification (NCBI taxonomy): domain Eukaryota; kingdom Metazoa; phylum Arthropoda; class Insecta; order Coleoptera; family Geotrupidae; genus Geotrupes; species Geotrupes spiniger. The sequence goes on from OY390739.1 coordinate 9,767,756, forward strand.
AAATGCGTATGCAGTTGATGAGAGTAAGAAGGCGCATAGCAGGAAAATAAAAACACCGTTGTAATGGGAAGAAAATAGCCGTTAGTACATATATTGCGATAATAATTAAAAAAAAATTATTAATGATAAAGTTATGTAGAAAATTTCTGAAAACTGCAAGAGCGAGTAAAAAGTTTACAGATCCTAGAATCACTGCATTGGCTTTTCCGATACTAAAACGGAGGTCGTATAACAGCCAAAAGTCATTTTATCTGTTCTATAGTGCACGTTGCTCTTGTAAGAAGTTAAATAATATTACTTAACAACGGTGGTTTTGAGATAATAGTGTCAATCAAAGGCGTTTAAACTTCAAACGAAGTAAGTTTTCTTTGAAATAAAGACGGGTGCATAAACATTTTTACAAGAGAAAAGAACATAGTGCAGTGTCACTCGAGACAATCAGCATCAAGAACAGTAAGTTTATAAATAATGGACACTCACTTTATCTGGAAGTACCGTGCATTTGAAATCAGTTTAACAAAAATAAAGAAAAACTAAAATTTCAATTCAATAATTTCACCACATGACACCATGAGTAATATAAAATTAAATAAAAAAAACCCTGGAATTATTTTTATTTGAGAATCAAGTTGAGCCTTTTAAGAAACTCTCAAAAATCGTAACTTAAGAAAAGAAAAAGTTTGTATTTTGTTTAAAATTTTTAATTCTTGCTAAAAAGATAAATTCACCATCAAAATATATAATTGCTAATCAGCCTAACGTGTTCGGAATGCGCCGTTGTAAATTGATTTATTTACATGTTGAACGATACTGAAGGCCAGATTTTGGCCCTAACCAGGTTGGGTTGGGTTGTGCTTGGTAAATGAAAGTGAAGGGTGTCGACCAGTCTCAACGTAACAGTTGACACAACTTTTAAATTAATTTTTGAAGCTCAATTCACACGAATGTATAATTACTTCCTTATACATTATTTATAAGTAAGTATAGGAATCATGAAAATTTTCGAATTCGAGATTTCAACGGATATACACGTTTTGAGGTCCCATGAATCGTTTCTGACTATTTTCGGTGTGTCTGTGTGCATGTGTGTCTGTGTCTGTGTGTCTGTGTGTCTGTGAGTCTGTGTGTCTGTGCGCGCTCTAGCGTCCAAATGATTATAGCTAGAGCTCTGAAACTTGAAACTTAACATTTGTATGTAGCAAGGAGGAAAACGTCCTATTTTGAACGCAATCTCTCAACCGAAAGTGAGGGTTTACTCTTATCACCTTTTTCCATACCTCGAAAATGGTACACGTTACGGAAAAAAATATTCTTACATAAATTAGAGATATTGATATTTTAAACAACTTTTATTTGAAAAGTTTTTTTGGAAAAACGTAGTATAACTAAGTATAAGAAAGTTTCGTGCAGACCACCGCGGATAAAAATCTTGGATAGGGATGGTTGTTATAGTTGGCAATTTAGCTAATTACTAATCACTTCTTCGGCATTGTAAACTCGCGTGTTCGGAAGGCGTCATTTTAAATTAATTTGCACTTGTTTTTTCCGGACGAAATTACGCGCAATTGCGGTACTTTATTTCTTCCCGTTTCATTGTTTGTTTGATTACAGTCGACTTTAACGTTTTACGCACATGTATAGTAGGGCGGAGTGAAAAGTCAATATATATTTTTTTTTTTTTTGAAAACGGAAACAATGTCTGTGTATGAGACCTAGTAACAATTCTGTAAAATATTTAATTATTACGATGTCATCTCGAGTCTGCACATTTGGCTCAATGTTTAAACATTTTTGAAATTTTTTACCTTTTTACAAATTACTTGTACTTAACCAGGCGGGTAGTCACTAAATAGTTGAACAAGGCCTGAAATATAGACAGGATTTTTTTTTTAAATATTGTTAAGCGGTGGTCTGCAAATGAGCCTTAAACTTATCCAAATATTCGTAAATTCCTGATATTTTTAACGATTTATAATTTCTGATATCTTCTTATAGTGTTATCAAAACTTGTTTTTGTAGCTTTCGTTAATCAATTTTGCATTGTGCAACTCTTCGCTAGTTCATATTAAACTACCCAGGACGCACCACGGGGAGGTGTTTGCACTTCGAGTCACACCCATACCCTCCCAACCACCCAACCATGAGAGCATGTATTTACATATTTAAGAAAAGTCTCAACATGTAACTTGTTTCTTGGTGTCATATATCGGACGGATATTTCTATCAAGCATTCTAGTTTTAATTAAGCTTCCTCTTTCCTTTTGATAACAGACCAATTTTGAGGAAGCACTGACTTCTTTGACGGCTCTTTCTACCGGTTGATTATTGTGTGATGGGAGTTCAAAACGAGTGCACTATGCTATGTTTACACTTTCGGTTTCCAGTAACGTTTGCAAATCCTGATTTGTCAAATTTCTTGTTAGAGGTTGTTGTGGTGTCACTTCCACATCATACCAAACGACATATTCTGATGCTCCAAAATTTATTTTCGGGATTTCAAGCCGTCTTAGTGGTTTACTGGCATGTTCTCTAGATCGAGCCTTGATGATCTCTCTTATCAACCAACATAGCTATGAGCATGTTTTCATGGTGAGCAAAGTATCCATTGTCTTGGGTATATTTGTGTACAATTTTTCCTCGGATAGGTAAATGCAACTCTTTATGATTTCCCACAATTTTTGACCTCCATTACAAACTTTTGGATTACACTTGATCCTGAACCAGCTAGGTGACTAAACTTTCACGATGAAGGTTGCCCACTCTTTTAATGTTTGTGATGGAGTTTTTGTAGCTACGTATAATCTTTAAATTCGATTCGCTGTCGTCAACCATCTCGCATGGGAGAGCTTTCCTGGACTACACTACACCTGCACAACACAGTATACACGCCATTCTAGTTTTGTGAAAAACCTTACAAACTTAGATACTGATTATAAGAACGCGACTTGATGATACATACATGCTATTTTAAAATATTACTGATTATATAAATAATTGTAAATATCAAAAATTGCGGACAATGCGTAGACTGAAATCACCACCTAAAAATGTTCGAAAAAATCCTGTCCATATTTGAGGCCTTGTTCAACTATCTAGTCATCTAGTCAGAGGTTTTTTTGTTTCAAGTACTTACAAAAATCTGTAAAAATGTGCAGACTCAAGATGACGTCGTAAAAATTAAATATTTTACAAAATTGTTACTAGGTCTCATACACATTCATTGAAGGGTACACGTTTCCAAAAAAAAAATATTGACTTTTCACTCCACCCTAATGTATAATAATTTCTCTGTCTTCGAGCGAGGTCCCAGCTAATGGGATAATTTGGGTGCTGTTCGTTTTGCGAGTCAGGACTACATGGTGCAGCCATTCACCATCGTGGCACCAAATAAGTTCAAGTGAAATAAAATTTTCTATATTTGATAATTTGGGCAATCTGAGTAATTTTACTTGTTTATAGTTTATAAAGATTTTAGCAATTTGATCCTCGCGTGTTCGAAATGTGCCGTTTTAAATTAATGATAATTTTGATGCTAAACGTGTGTTTTGCTGAACGGCATTAATCGCAGATACGTTTCATTAGTTCAACGCGTTTTTGTGTTTTATTCGATTCTGGTTTTGGCATTTTTGATTAGTTTTACATATGCGTTCTGACGTCACATTTTTTTACTATTTGGCTAGTTTGGATTTTATTAATTTTGAGAATTTATGTTTTTATTGCCAATTGTCAATTTACAATGTTTTAAGAATCGATTTTGACACTCTATGTTTTTGAGAATATTTTAACTCACTTCGTTCTTTGTATTTTTGAAATATTTAACAATTTTGCTATTTTGGTGTTTGTTCAATTTATATAATTCTTGCAAGTGTTTTACATTCGACAAGTAAGTCACTTTGATAATGTTGCCCATTTAGCAACATTTGTGCGACTTCTTTTGCAATTTTAAGGATTTTGTAATTGATTTTTTAAAATTTAATTGAATATTATACATTTCGACGTCAACGTGGTGTAAAATACAGTACAGGAATTTTAGCTTTCCCGGTATATGATGTGCAATTTTTGCAAGGAAAGTTTAAGATGTTAAATAGCTTTGCGCGCTCGACATGTGTCGCTCTGCGAACATCGCCGGTCCACATACACACAGAGCTAAATAAATTAAATTTTTTATCCTTTACTAATTGCTCGCGATTCCAACAAAATGTCAAATTTTAATTAAGTTTCTAATTAAAAGGAAAACAGTAACGACAATAATAGTTTGTATCCTGAACTAAATTTATTATAAAATTTGAGCTGCAACAAACCTTACAGAAACGACGCGATTTTCTAATAAAAAAAAAGCGTAACGAGAATATTAATATGCACAGAATGATCTACATTTCCTTAGTTTTATTCCTTATACTGTGCCGTTTTATTAACATAACTCGAGGCGAGTAAGCGTCAACACGTAAGATAGTTTACACAGATAGACGGTGGGTAGGTGTTAAATTGTTAATATGAACGGTAAGATGCGATCCTCCGGCCATACACGTACTTGCGCTATCATGCAGGCATCGGACCCTTATCTGCTGCTCTTTATGCAAGTGAGGCGCAATTAAATGAGGGGTAACTTGCTTGCTTATTAAAATAATTATAATTTTCTGCACGCGCACGAAATAACCTGACGTGGAACGGTAAATAGGTTTTACTCGTTTCTTTATGTTGACCGGCAACAACATTGTTATAAGTAAAATTATAAAATGACAATCGTTTCGAAATTGTATAAATATTGCAAAAATATTATCAGAAAAAATATATTTTTGGCAGCTTTATAACGCGCAAAAATATGTTTAACACCGTACGTTGTGCAACCGTTTAATACTTCCTGATGAAGAGGATCAGACTAATGCAAAACGATGGTCCAACAATCCAAATTGTGTATTTTATGAAACAACGTGTTTTGTTAATGTTCCCAGTATACATTATAAATTTTTGTCACAATGCGATTAAATCTAACAATGAATAAATAAATGTCGGCACTTCAACGTTGGAACCTGTTGTGGAAATTATTTATAGTGTTTCTGGGTATAAATTAAATGGGGAAATGTTATACGGTGAACACGTAACCGACTTACATTTTGCGTGAATGTACGTACATACAGCGCATATCACTAAATCAAACATGATCCACATGAGAATTTCTCGAACCGCATAGATTGTTATGCAGAAAATGATGAAAGTTATGCAATGGTACTGAACTTTAAGAATTTATTTTAATCTGGTTTCGTGACGTGCACAGTTTCCGTGTCCCGATTTGAATGTTACATTTTGTCTCCGTATCAAGTTTCGTGGCCAATAAAATAACTCGTGGTTTTAACGAGTCCTTTTTTGTCTCGACAATTTATCATCATATTAATTATTTTTATTTTGTACATTTAAGATCCCTAGATTTATTTTATTGAAACTAATTAAAATTATTACGTAGGCATATAAATATTTTCTGATGGCAGTGGTTGTAGCTCCGTCGTTAAATGAATTTGTATTTCGTTTTTATCTGTGTGAATAAAAATGTAAATTTTTTTCTAATCTCAAGCGTACAATTTGGGCGTTTCATTATGGAATTTTAGAGTAATTTGTAGTCACTGCCTGCCTTTTTATCTATTACGGGACGTTGAATTGAGTGACTTTGTCTTTTCATATTGCGCAAATTTGGTCGCTCCACGTATAAAGCAAGTTGATGTAAACTTTACACATAATTTCCTCAACTAGGTGTACAACTTTACCAAATTTAACAAAATGACAATTCGCTAGCATAGTTAATACAGTAGTATTTCCCCTTTAACCAATATCTACACAATATCAATTCTTTCAGTACCAAAGCAGCGTAATCGCCATCAGTACTACTAATCGCTGAAAGTATATGAAGGATCGGGATGTAATGTAATTAAATTAAATTAAAATAATGGCACAGATATTCGACTATCAATCTTCCGCGTTCTATTTACCCATATCGCCAAAATTATTTTGTAATTTTCTTTGTGTTGTTTTCTGAGTTATTTATTTTGTAATCACTTATATTCCTTTCGACTTTCCTTTATATTTTGGTGACTTATCGTGGTTTTCTGTTAACATTTTCTCCTGCTCAGGAATTCCATATTCATATGTATGAAATTCGCAAGGATTTTCAATTCTGGAATATATGAGTGCGAATAATTTTCTTTAATTCGTTGTTATTTTCTATCCTATTAATAGCGCCAATTGGATGGATACCAATAAAGCATTTTATCATAGAATTATAAATAAACAAGTTTTCCTTCACAACGATGATATAAATCATGTTAGTAAAAGTGTTCAATAGTTGTTTATCATAAACCTTCACGCTTTTCATGTTCTATATGAACCCCTCATCTAGGATTGATAATATTAAAAACTATATTTTAACTACAAACCCAGCAAAAAGTATCGGTACACTAGAATTAATAGGTAACATATTTTTATATCCACAGAGAATGATGGTCTCATGAACACATGCTTGCCTAACATAACTTTTCCAGCATATATAATTCCACCCTTTCCTCGCGGAAAGAAAAGTAGAAAACAACATTTGCAATAAACAAAAAATCAGTTCTTTGAAAGAATCACGCTTCCAACTTAAAGCCAAAGCACCATCCCCAGATAGGAGAAACATAATTAACACATATCAAAACCTCGCCATATAAGTTATAAAATTGATTGTAAACATCTATCGACAATAGTGCCATTCATCGTGGGAAAATTCGTCATGAAATAAAACTCATCGTCTGGATAATTCATCGTGGGAAAATTAATCGGTGGAGTTAAAATTGTCATTGGATTTGATTTTGTTGGGTTGGGATTCATTGGGTTGGGTTGGATTAGGTTTGGTTGAGTTGGGTTAGGCTGGATTCAATTTCCCCACGATGATTTTTCCGGTCGATAATTTTTCCCAAGTTGAATTTTCCGCAAAGAAGCGATATAGCTAATAGATTCATGCATTCCCATCTGAAGAAATCAACAACATATCAAGCATAATAGAATGGGCTTCTAACAAAGGGTACTGTCAAATGAATGAAACTGTCATTAGTGACTTCTCAATTTTCCTCAATTTTCCTATAAATTTATAAATATATACCGAGTGATAACCACCAAACCTGGCCATAGTATGCATGTTTCAACAAAATATATGAGCTGCCTTCAATTTATGTCGCCTACTTTATAAATGAATTTTACAGAAAATAAATCTCTCACTCTTCTTAGACTATTGCCAGAGTAAAAGGATTGAACCATGAACACCCTTCCTTCAATTGAATAGTTCATGTTTATAACACAACTTATAGCACGAGTTATAACGCAATTTCATAAACTTTCAATAAGCTGTCAACATGACATTAAACGAAAATATGTCAAGGCAACTCATATATTTTGTTGAAACATGAATACTATGGCCAGGTTTGGTGGTTATCACTCGGTATATGGAATAATTAATTTCGTTCCCAATTTATACATTTCTTATTAATCGTTCTAATTAGAATCGTATTAAATACATTAAACAAAACTCGCATCCCTCGAGGAACACAACCGTGCTTTTTCGATCTTCAACACCAATATTAACATGCACAAAATCAACGATCATTATTTTCATATATCTCACAATAAATTTTAACGGCTTCTACTCCATAGATATTAAGAACACATACACACACTCATACAAACTCATACAATTTTAAAACACAACCATACAAAGCGGAGGTGGAAGGGTTGCTTTATGCAGTAGACTGTGTGTTACGAAGAAATGAGTTAGCTTATCGGGTAGCACAGTCGTGTTTGCCAAGAATTTACGGAAACTGCAAAAAAATAATAAGTGTGTAATAACTAAAGCTTAATCCACATTATTTTACACAATCGCTTTTGACAGGTTATTAATTAATTAATTAAGTTTATTTACTTCTACAACTATGGCATCCACTTTTTCATAATTATTTACACACACATTTGGAGACATTTGATTATTATACTATTAATAGTAATATTAATGTTTTTTGTTTTCTAAATAGCGTTGGTGATATTTTTTAAGCAGTAGTTCGTGCATTATTGTGGTAGTATTGCATATAATTTTTATTATATTATTTAATACAATTTTTGATATTTTTTCTTTACTATTTTTCAATATTTGAATTTTTTTATATTTTTTACGATTATTTTCAGGTTTTCTTCATTAATTTTTGTCTAAGATAATATGTAGTTCTGCTCATCACATGGTGCATGTATATTTCAAACAAACGAAAATAACGATTTATACGACTGTGTGATTGATAAAGCACCCACAGTACGGAAAATATACCAAACAGCGTGTGAATTTAACTGTTTACCTCACTATTGACAGATTTGAAAACAACGTTTCCCATTTATCCAAGCATAGATAATTTTACGCTTTACTATTAAAAAAATTATGCTCAACCCAACCCAACTCAACCCAACCGGTGAAAATAGGTTGGGTTAGACTGAGTTGGATTGGATTGGGTTCTGTTACCACAAAGAACATTAATTGTAATAGTGTTGGTAGTATTATCAGCAAATTTCGACTAAGGTGAAGGTCAAATTTAAAATTAATTTCATTTTGAAACTGTTAATTTGAAACATGAGAGATAAAGCTTAGTTCAAAGATTAAATTTCAAAAACACCAAAAAAAGGACTTCTCATTGAAACTTAATTAATTATGGCGTAGAACTTTTGATGGACTAACGGAAATTTTAAATTGTGCAAATTTCATAAATGAAAGTTATTTTGTGTTTATGGTAAAAACACCAGTGGAATACTTATTTCTGTATTTATGAAAATTAATAGATAAAATATAAAAAAATGCAAACAATTTTTGAGATTGTAAAAAAAACAGAAATTAACAGATTGAAAAACTAAACAATATTAAAAAATAACAATCGCAATTTTTTTAAACTATGCTATGGTCATAAAAAATCCAATAGGTATAAAAAAATTATTTGTTTAAAAATCGATGAAATGTATACGAAAATTTGGGAAACTGGCATAAATTTCGCAAACGCAATTTTTAAAATCAAAAAACCGTTACAAACTTCTAAAATAAAAACAGAAATCAAAAAAATTCAAAAACAAATAGAAATAAAAAATAATTAGATACGTAAATAAAAGTAATTGAAACAAAATGAGTCATTGGACGCAAACGTGAAAAAAGTTAAAAAACATAAGGATGTAAAAATACAGTATCGAAAACTTTTAAAATTGTAAAAAAACAAACTGAACCAAAAAATATACAAATGGTGGAAAATCGAAAATGTCAAAATTTGGAAAATTTTTATTGACTCATTGAAAAAACCATAAACGCACTGCTCGTGCATACAGTTTAGTTCAGAGGAATTTTGAGAGACAAGATACTAGAAGGATATGGATTGCTCTGGGGATATGAATTAAAAAGATCTACGCGAGAAGACTTTAGTAGATAAATTGTTGGTGGAGTTGAAGGGGAGAAAAAACAGAAAAGGTTATACGTAGAGACGTAGATTGCAATGGAGAATAACAGAAAATCAGAGAGGGAGATGATTTGATGGATTAGCGTAGAGATGTAATACGCAGCAAAGGCCAGGAATGAATAATGTTAGATTGACTATGCGGCAACGAAGAAATAAGAAGTAGATGTTGTTACTTCTGCTTAACGGAGCTTGGGCAATTTTTACTTTCTTATACTTGACGCCACCACTACGAAATTTTAAACTTAAGATTTGTATATAGCGGGAAAGAAAACTTTCTATTTTGAAAGCAATAGCTCAACCGGAAGTGATGGTTTACTCTTATCACCTTTTTCGGTATCTCGAAAACGAATCGAAAAAAATGTTCTTATGATAGTTAAAAATATTGTAATCTTAAACAACTTTCATTTGAAAAGTTTTTTCGAAAAATGGAGTATAACTGAGTATAAGGAAGTGCAGTGCGGACCACTGCGTCAACCAGGTTTGTAGATGACGATTTACATAAATAGTGTCTTGTATACAAATGAGGATTTTCCAACCCAAGAAACAGCGATTTTCTTACATATTGTTCCAGTTGCATTCTTTCCGACGTCCTTTTTGTATAATAAAAACTGTGTTTGACATTATTCGTCCTCAATATTTACGATATAAACTCATTGCATTCAGTTCCTGATCAGCAACTCTGAAGGAAGAAGGTTTCTCTAAATGTTTTTGTTTCTCGAACGTTAATAACAAGGACGCAGTCTCCAACGTTTTTTGTTTTCATGTAAACGGTGTATTTTATTGTCTTGATCTAATTCACCTTGAAGGCGGTATTGATACGTTGCGCAACCCTAATCTACGGCCTGAGTACCCACTTTGTTCACTTCCTCGCATACTTTGCTAGTCTTGATATCATGGCATAGTAAGCGTATATTATTCTATTATTTTTTTGTAATTTTTAACGCTGCACCTATTGCAATCGCTTCTGCAATCCGGGTCGTGTGCTAGTTACGTACATCACAAAATCGTTTTCACTTTTAATTTAAATGACAGCATATTTCAAATATTTTAATATAAACATAGAAATGTTAAGCAATAGCATGTACATATAAATTATAGAATTGTATCACTCAACATTTGAGTTTTTCATAACAAATATCGCCTTTTAAATATATTTCTAATTATTTTTTATTTATTATCATTAAATCAACTTTATTTATGCTATTCCAAGATGTCCATAAAGCTTACTTACTATTTTGTTGTTAGGTCACATCAAGGAATTAAAATTTGCATTTACTAAAAGAAATTTACGACTTAGAGAACACGCTTTCATTAAGTATAAACAATGTGTGTGGTGGCATGTTCTTTATGAAACAAAACACTCATATTCAGTCGAGATCTTATGTGTTCTATCCCATTTGTATTGACCTTAAAAATTAAGTTTTCTAAACATTAACTAAAAGCAAATATTAGACGATCATATTTCATTCACTCAAGTACCGTTCTTTGAGCGTGAAGAATTTTCCTGTTTGCTTAAGTCGCTTTGTTTTGACTTTCTATTCTCATTTTTAATTAGTAGTTGACAAATGCAATCAACAGTTTACTTATTCACGTCGCAATTGCAAAATGCAATCAATTCTATAAATCAACATTATCTTCATCGCTTCCCAACAATTCATGCATTATGTCGCAAATCTCGATGTCACGACAGTGGCATTTAATGTAAAAAATCCCTCAAACATTATTTTTTACGTTCTTTATTATTAAACAAACATGACAATTTTAATTTTAAATTATAAAATATTGTCGTGTATATATGATATGAACGTTAATTATTGGAGTTGACATGACATTTCTTAATTAACAAAGTTAAACACGTTCAAAACACTTTGAAATAATACATCCTTAGTCAATGAATGATATGAAGAGTCATATTTTAAACGAAACTACCTAATACGCTTATGCTAATCCTATCAATTTGTTAGTGTCGTTATTCCAGCTTAAAAGGAATACTTTCGTATAAGATTACAATAATACTGAATATACACTACCGGTTATTATATTATATCCAGATAAGTGTGTACTCGTTGATGTGTATAATATGTAAATGTTTTCTTGAAATAGAAACATTCCTGCAGTGAGATTTTATCGTTTTGACAAATTATCAAGCGAATTTGTTATTATTCCACTGAAATAAGGAAACATAAATTTGAAACGTTGCGCACACGTTCATATCTCATGGGCACGTTGGTGCCATAAGCGGTAGGAACATTCAATTATCGTCTTAAATTGTACACCATTCGGATGCCGTCTAAATAAACAACTCATAAAAAACGCCACTATAACTATTTTCGTCTATAAATTACGGCATTTAGTACTTGAACATACAATGCTAATTATACGCTTCGCCAACTCGTCGTTAATTCCACATCGCTTATCGTCTGAATAATATTCTAAAGTGTACATCGAACGAAACCAGTGTAGTACTACAATAACCGGGACTTGATGCGAGAGCAGATAAACTTAATTTAAATCTAATTAATGCATTGTTCTTCATTGCTATAGTCTGCGCTTAATAATATTAATTATAACTGCTTTTTGGTTGCAAGTTTATATTTCGATGCTTATAATCTATCACCATGGCCTATGGCAATTGTGGAGGATAGACTGGGATTTATTTATAGCCTACACGGCTCGATGTTATAATTCAGGAGGTACGAGGACCGAAAACGATGTCTATTCATCTTCTTTTTATTAATAATTTGTTAAATAAGAAAAATTAAATGATTGAAAGATTTTCATAGGAAACGCATTTATCTGTGATCCATAATTCGTTTAATATATTTGATTATAAAATAGATGAAAAAAGGTGATAGTGATGGAAAGTGAAAACGATAAAACAAGAATGATGGAACGCAAGGCAAAATCGAAGGATGTAAGGCCGGGAAAAGTAAGTTATCTATAGTGATTTAACAATGAAAAAAAGAGAACAACGCATGTAAGGGCACAAGAAGAGACAGAACAAGGAAACATTGTTACGGTGGGATATAACAAGATTATCATTGAATTGAAGGAATAGAATGCAAGTGGAATAAAAAAGAAGAGAAGCTTGAAATCAAACGGGCAAAAAACTTGAAAAAGATTTGAAGCCTAAGGCAGCGAAAAATAAGACGGACCGGTCAAATGAAAAGGATAAGAGAATGGGAAACACAATAAAACTATGTCTAGGAAAATGGAAAACGAAACTGAGCGAGATGGATTAGCAGATATACTAAAAAAATGAAAAGGGCAAATGTGAGATATATAATAACAATAAGCAAGAGAACAATATGTATATGGGAGTTAGAACTATGGAATATTAGAAGTCCGACGAATAAGGAGAACGAAATAGTATATGAATTTAATAAAACGGCATTGGACATTCTAGTGATACAAGAGACAAAAAGAAAGGGGCAGGGGAAATTGATTTAACTGATGGGCGCCGGTTATTATATAGCGGAGTACCACAAAAGATGTATGTGGTGTGAGCAGAAAATATAAACAAAGAGTTTTCTGCCACGCTGGTGGAATGATGAAATAAAAACGCAAGTAAAGGCAGAAGACACCGAATGCATATGCTAAATATAAAGAACTTCGAGAAAAAGAATGAAGAATATTGGTGAAATTTGGTGAAAAACTGGAAAACAATAGCAACACTAAGGAAATTACGAAAAGAGAAGCAAGGAAAAGCCATAACAGTTAAAAATAAAGAAGGGACAATTTTAATCAAATTGGAATATGTATTGTACAGATGGAAAGAGTATTTTCAAGAAATGCAAGATGAGCAAATACAAATAAATGCGGAGGAACTTACCGAAGCGCGAAAGAAAATAAAAAATGGCAAATGCCAGGTCATGATAAAATGACAGCAGAAATGATAAAAAAATGGGAAGAGGGGAACTATTACTTATGTGAGTGAAGAAAGATTTCCTAGGAGTGGAAAGTGAGACAAATAGTTCCAATACATAAAAAAGATGACAAAAAGCAATGTAACAGCAATGTAACAACTACAGAGGTATAAAATTACTTAGCACACCGTTAAAAATATATGAACGTATTTTAGAAAAGAAATTAAGAGTGACAATAGAACCAATACTGTTAGCAACACAAAGTGAGTTTTGAAGAGGACTGAAGGGTGTATGGATGTGACATTAAGCGAGGAAGATAGAAAAAAAGGAAGGGAAACACTGTAGGCGATGTCTGGAGATGACGGAGGATGTGATATACAGGTATTGAGGAAGGTGCAGACATTACAGGACGAGTATAGAAAAAATTAAAGCTGCAGCCTGAGGGAGGTAGAGGACCGTAAGGGATGGTGAATTACAGGACTGTAGATACGGACGCACAGATATATGTATGCATTAATTATAATAAATGACAATAAAAGGTTACTGCTACATATTTGAGAATATATTTAATAAGTAGAGCTACCTTAAATGAAACAAAATTCAATTGTTGATATTCATATATTTTTTTTTCTAAAGCGAGATGTTTGTTGAAATAGGTCACTGACGCTACCCTTCAGGGATGTGTACAAGTGTCATTGCCAATCATATCGGTAATATTAAAATTTATTTATATCGTTTTATTTATACTCACCCCTAGCCAACGAGTTACCGGCAACCCGAAGCCCACTGCGATTGTTGGTCCCTTATAAAAGTTATTGTTGAAGCATTTACATTTTTTTGATTAAAACAAGTTGTTGGTGTCCCGAATTGGACACCCAACATTTGTGGAAATAGAGACACAATAGCTAAAATGTAGCCATTCACATTGTCATAATCACCAATGGAAAAGACAGAGCAATAAGATACGCCGACTAAAATATTTGGGAACCGTTGACATGTGATTTCAACATTATTTTACATTTCATTAACAAAGTTAACATTATTTCCAACCAAAACAATGAGGTTAATAATGCTTTTGGGACAGTGTGATACACGGCCTAGATTGCACAAACCATCACAATAGAAGTGTAGCAATTCATTACCAGATAGCATCTTCGTTCATTCTATAATTTTGTTAAGGTTGAAGTTAGCAGGCTGATCATAGTCTTCCGGTAGATCAGGGTTGTATAATCTACGCCAGCGTACTTATTATATTACAAGTGTCATACTATGATACATACTCACTAAGTTGGCATATGACAATCCTTCACAAAAGTAATGCGATACATTGATGTACGCTAGATCGAAACAGAGGAGAGTAGAAATCTTTAATAAAAATTGCCAATAAAGGTTTCGAGAGAATTACTCGCTCAAATAGTGATGGAACTATTAGCGCAAAAAGTGGTGGAGAGGGTAATAGTAAATCCTCTGTTCCTCAATAAATTAATGTGTGCCATTAAAGTAAAATTAAATATACAAGAAGAGAAGATCAAGGCATGTGATGAAAAGGTGATGGCACTTGAAAAGAAGCAGTGCAACTTCAAAACTCGTTGAAAAATACTCTAGAACTACAAGAATAATATTCTAGGTGCAATAACATTCGCATATACGGAGTAGCTGAATCTAATTTGGAAAATACACATGAATAACTACCTAATTGAATACAACATCGATATTTTAACAATTACGGAGATATGGTTAAACGAAGACATTCCTAATGACCTTTTGTTCATCACATTTGTGCCCAGAACCATATCTTCAGAATTAGGCAGATAAGTGGTGAGACATGCTAATATAACTGAAAGGACATTTTAGCTTTTATTGACTTGGAAAAAGCATTTGACAGGATGCCGCGGGTTAAAGTATGAGAAGCTTTGGAAAAAAGAGGAGTGACACTGAAATAAAAAAAAGTCATAAAGAGCCTCTGCAGTAATAAGTATAAGTAATAAGTTGCAATAAGTCGCAAGAATTTATCATTAAGAAAGGGTTGAAACAAGGAGGAGTGATGAGCCCAGTGCTATTTACGGTTTTTATCGACGAAATTATGAGGAAATGCCAATCAAAACTGGAGAATCTGCAAATAGGTTATCGGCATCTGCAGCCCATACTTATACATATCTGATTGCGCTTTGCGAATTTTATAATAATGGCGGAGAGTGAAAGGAGTTTACAAAATAACTTAACAATTTGGAATACAGTACTCATAGAAAATGGAATGACAATAAATATCAATAAGACGAAGATAATGGTAGTTTCAAAGGAAACGCAATAAATAAATATACAAATCGACGGAATAGCGTTAGAACAAGTGGAACAATTTATCTACCTAGGGGTTAATAATCAATGACCAAGGTAAGCAAAATGTATTTCACAAGTAGTAAATGTTTTACAAGTAAAAAAGAAGTGTTACTAAAAACAAACATGAATGTTTATAAGACCTATGGTTGTGAGTCGTGGGTATTATCAGTATATGAAGAAAAGTTAGAAGCAATGGAAATGAAGTACCTAAGAAGATCGAGGGGAATTACATTCAAAGATGGAATACCTAGTAGCCAAACAAGAGACGATCTAGGAATTAAATCACTATCTAAATTTATAGAAGAGGGGCAATTAAGTTGGTGGGGACAACAGACAGGTAAGACAGAAACGGGAAGCAAGACCACTAGGAAGAAGGAGTAGACGGCAACCATAAAGAAATTGAGATGAGGAGATATAGGAATTGATAACTATGAAGGCAGAAACATGGTCGCGTACGAAAACAATTTGTACGAATTTGTATATCGAAATAATTATAATAGCCAAGGTAGATTTTAACACATATGCACATATAGGATGAACATTATATTGGTTTCAACCTTACACCGCCAAGTAGAAGGGACATTGATTATATATATTTGATTGCACTTTCTCTCCACCAACACTTTAACTTCATATAACTCTTCACAACATTGCATGGACGGCGAATTTTTGTACGAATACTTTATTATAAATTATCTGTGTTATTCTACTTCGATTTCTCTGTGTTATAAACGTAGTCATTTGTTTATTTCATTATTAATATGGATTACCACATAGTAAAGGTCTCAACCATAATTTATATTATTTCTTACAATTTCCACAGAATATCAAATAATTTCCGGTGCGTTATTATACTACTTAATAATTTCCTAACCGTTGTTACAGGACGAGTACAGTTTAACTTAGTTACCTGACCGTTTCCACGATTGGTTAGATAGCTTCCCTTCGGCGGGAGGATTCAACCTTGTCTCTTTCCTTCGCCCCCTCTGCTACGGCTTTTCCCCTTCCATCATCTTTGTTACTTTTTTTGTTACCTCCCTCCATCGAAATACGCCGTGCATGTTCTTCTTCTTTTAATTCCCTCGTGTTTATGTCTCTATCCACGTCAACGATTAGTCGGACACAATCCAATGTTCCTTCCTATCACTACGTGCCGCTTCACCCACCTGTATCATTTTCTATAGAGTAGTAAGTGATTATAATTTCATAATGATTTGAAAAGTCCCTTAAATTCAATAATAAGTCCGGAATCATCGTAAGTTACTGCACTCATCTTCTCTGCGTGACATATTACGAATGAAGAACAGGTAAACGACCTAAACTTCTAGCTTCTAGCAACTTCATCTCCAATCTCTGTTCGATAGGGAAAAGTCAGGTAACCTCGATGTACATGGAAGAGCAGTGGTAGCAGTTTTAAATTGAAATATCTAGTGACAGTTGCGTATAATAACGTAGTTCATAGAGATGCGGCAGTGTAACATGTCCCAAGACATATGTGAACCCTGGTCCTGCATTTTTCTTTCCAATTAGACTAGAGGAGACCTACTACCGCACTATTGCATGAATCCTCGAGTAAGCGTTCCATACAATACTGCGGTTCTCGCCTTTCTCTATGTTTCCGGCGGATCCGGCTACGCCTATCATGAACCGACAAACAAAATCTGGATTCTTTACTAAACGCAACCAGATTCCATTCCTGGTCCCGTTGGACACGTTCCACTGCAATCGTCGACCTCATCCCTGTGGACAGTTTCCTTTTTACTGTCCACACCAAACACAATCCAACTCAATCTTAGCCAACCCAATCTAACCCATCGGCATACACTCCATCCTCCCCAAAACTTTCATCTAATAACATACATAACAGTTCCACCCAGTTAAACTCGTCCCTGTCTTTTTCTCCATTGCCTACTCCTCCTTGCCTCCTAGTAAATTCATGAAAAACCATCTCCACTCTTTTATATTTATGGAATCTTTTACTACCTAGTCATAAACTCCAGATAGAGCATATCTACTTCTAGTATTAAATAAACTTAAGAACATACAGGATACGTGTCAGATGGTGCAAATTGTAATCAACTCGTCTTATTATCATCTAAAATTATATCGCTTATCCGAACGACAACTCGCACAAACACGCGAATAAATTTAAAGTTCACCTTATATATCTTTTATTTCCACACAGTAAAAATATAATCCTTTAAGTTATTGCACTAAATTAAGCGCTTAATCGACTGTGTAAATAGAGAACTGATATCTTGTGTTTTATAGCATCATAAATTAACTGTTCAGCATAGAGCTTTAATGCGAATCGTGGTTAATCTTTGAATCTATTGTAACTCTTATTAAACCCAAATACATATTGGTTTTAACTGTCACCGGGTCTTTAAATATTCGCGAAAATGTGTAATTATCTTGTATAGAATAAATTAATATCCCCAAAGCAAAGATTTAAATGCGCGATACAAACATGAAAGATGATGTCGTGGATTTGGTACATGATTTACAAAGTGTTTAATGGAGTGAAACCCATTACCTTTTGACTTTTAATAAACGTGGATGTGTATTACGAAACTGGTTCATAATTACATTGGTCTGCGGAATATAATTAATTTTAATTATTTCGCACTATTATTGAATTATTGACTTAAAGATAATATAATTAACGAATCGTTTTAGTTCCTAAAATGAACCATCGCAGTTATCACAATCAATTAATATCGAAGGACAAGTTTCTAAAACATTACTTTTGATGGTTGCATTTTATTGTTAGTTATGTTGAAAAAAATGGGCTGATGTGTGAGCTGAAAAACAAGTTTTAATTCTTACCACTAGTATTTTGGATGAAATATCAAACTAAACCTTCGTAAATATTATTTCCTGCAACCAGTTCGATGAACATTAAAAAATGATAATCGTATCACAATTAAATGATGTTAAATTTGATATCACAAAATATTTAAATTATGAACGTTTGGTACACCACTGATTTACGTTGCGTCTGAAGTGACCCAAATTTTTACCCAAAATACTATAATTAACTGTTAATCTAGAACATCACATCAATTTGCCAACAAACAATAGCTTCCCGGGGCGTTCATAACCTGGATGCAGAAAACAATATTTTGTAATGGAAATTACGAAATCGAACACAACGCTTCGTATTACATAACACATACATGGCAAAGTTTGATGCCATAAATGGATTTTAATTTATAAAACACAAAGCTTTTGAATACTCTGTGCCAGGCGGTTACAAATCGCATTGAGATTCTCCAATTTCAATTTCCAAAATTGTACCAGAGAGGAATTTTGTTAATAATAAAATATGAAACCAAAAAAATTGTAGCACATAAATGAAATGATATCCGACTACCCGTCCTTCATTACTTAATTAAACAAATTTAAAATATGTCAAAGTCATGAACTATGGTTTGGAGATTTATGAATTATATTACTTCTAAATTTACATTACAACAAATATTGCGCTATAACTTCGAGCATTATTTTCTAAATAAATCACAGTATGTATGTAATATGTGTCACATATTTAAATTAAAGATTTGTAAACCCTACTTTTATATGATCTCAATCTAAAATCCATTCAGAATTGCTTTGTATTGTATTTACAAAGGGTTAAACGGATGCATGCAAATTGATGCACCTAAATCAAGTTCCTCGCACAGATATGTGCGAGAGTCGAGTAATAAAACAAAAGACGTGCTACATATTCAACACTTGCCGCAATAAAATGCCTCAAAACGTGAAATTATGCCCGCATTGTAACGAGAATGTTGACAGCAGAACAAAGGATCTCTTATCCCAAAACGCGTAACGCCGCAACTGCCGAGGTCTTGATGCTTCGCCGGAGATTTGCGAAACATAAGCTTTGCTATTGTTGTGCAGATCAAGATAAAGCGCGAAGGTCCATAAAAGCGCAGTCCAAAGTCAGCGTAGCTATTCCTTAATTACGTGAATTCTTAGCGCGTAGATAAAGAATGGTGCGTTACCACAGATCGTCAATTAACGTCAGCGTAGCAGGACAAGATTAGTTTAGATAAATAAGTGCACGGTGACGTTTTTTTCGGCTAACGGAGGCTCGTTGCGATTGACTCAAAGACGCGAATGAAATTTCTCAGACACTTTCTTTGTGAATGATCGCGATAATCTCGGGAATCTCGCGTGTTTAAAAATGTCATTGATAAAATCTCAATTTAAATTCCTGGTGATCCGACAAATGCAATGTTAATGTGCAATCGACGTGCACCAGCAATTCAATTCATGTCTTTAATGCGCTCGTCTACTAATTCTAATACGTCGTGTTTTGAATAAAATTTATTGAATTGTAGGAACTGCGTAATTATAGTAATCATTCTTGACGTTGAATGTTTGTTTATTGACGATCTTTGATAAAATATCGTGACAGTTTTACGTTATTGTTATAATAAAAACACTGTTTACATTTTACAATTATTTTCTCGGTTAAGTAACGCATACAGGTAGGCGGTACAGTTTTAGTGGGCTAAACACATGGAAATCAGATCTGGAACTATATGGGCTGTATGGGTTAGTGCATTATCATGTAGAAGAATGGCGCTACTTGTGGGTTTCCCTAAACGTTTATTATTGATGCCAACACGTATTTTAAGGCATCTGAATATCGCTCAGCGTTAATGTTGTTTAAAATTCAAAAGGGTTGCATCGAGTTAATAAAAAAAATACGATCACCACTACTTTCCCCGACTGTAGTTGAAACAAACATTACATACTCTGCCCTTACGATTTCGGTTTGTACTGATAACACCAGAACTCTCCGGCAATGTAAAAAAAACATTACCTTACCCCGTATGTGGCCAAAAACTGAATAACATCACATATCTTGGTGCGATTTTTTTGTCACGTGTGCCAATTTTCAACTGTCACAATGCTTAGAAAAGAGCAAATTGCAAATATTTTTGATAGATGCATCACTGGTACTTAAATGAACAATAAACACAAGTGCGTTCCGCTACCATGACGAAGTTTTATGAATCAAACTACCCATATTTAAGGTTACGGTGTATTATAAGTCACTTTCAAAATTACAGACAATTAAAATGGCTACAAAGAGAAGACACTGTTTAAGCGATCCAGATAATTTTTGTGTAATTTGTGGTGAAGATACCTTTGCGAAGTATCGTAAATCGATCACGGACTTCGTTAAATCTGCGTATTCTAACTACTTTGGTGTGGATATTAGTAATTTACGGAAGCCGGGGGTGCCTAATACTGTGTGTCAAAATTGTGTTGTCTCTTTGCGACAATGGTCAGGTGGAAAACGGTCTGCTCTTAAATTCAACACACCCATGATTTGGCGGGAACCTCGTAATCATCATGATGATTGTTATTTTCGTGTGATAAACACTAAGGGCATAAACTCTGCAAACCGGGATAAATGGTTATATCCGACGTTGACTTCTGCTCAGAGGCCTCTTATACACTCTGATCAGTCATCAATACCAGTACCATCGACATCATTAACATGTTTTGAACCGGAGATGGAAATTGAAGAAGAAAACCATTAATATGACTCTGATTTCACACCTAGTCCAGAAAAAAATCCTCAACCATTCAATCAAAGTGAGTTAAATGACTTAGTAAGGGATCTAAATCTATCGAAGGAGCAGTCCGAAGTATTGGCATATCGTCTGAACGAGAAATATCGACTTACACCAGAAACAAAATTTACATTTTATCGTACACGTAAAAAAGATTTACTGCCATAGTTTTCCTCTGAAGAGAATTTAGTTTACAGTAATAATTTTCAAGGTCTTATGCAAAAGATGGGTTTACAAAAATACAAAGCAAATACTTTTTATTGATACCAACAAAAGAAGTTTAAAGTGTGTACTGTTACACAATGGAAATAAATACCTTTCTGTACCTGTAGGACATTCAACTTCTATGACAGAACAATATGGCAATATTTCTTTAGTATTAGAAAAACTAAAGTATGATGAACACAACTGGAAAATTTGTGTAGATTTGAGAATGGTAAATTTCCTCTTAGGATAACAGGCAGGTTATACTAAATACCCGTGTTTCATATGTTTGTGGAACAGTCGCGATAAAAACAACCATTGGACTCAAAAGGTGTGACCACTGAGGGAGTCAGCTATTTTTGGTAAGCAAAATTTAGTAAATCCACCTTTAGTTAATCACAATCGACTTATATTGCCACCACTTCATATAAAACTTGGTATTATGAAGCAATTCGTTAAAGCACTTAACAAAAATGGCCAATGTTTTTCTTATCTGTCGAAAAAGTTTCCTGATCTGAGCAACGAAAAATTAAAAGCAGGCGTTTTCGATGGACCACAAATTAGACAACTGATAAAAGACCCAAATTTTGTCGAAACTATGAATGAACTAGAAAAACGAACCTGGCAAAATTTCGTTTCTGTAATTTAAAATTTTCTTGGCAATCATAAATCAGAAAACTATTTACAAGTAGTTAACGACATGTTGTCTAACTTAAAATACCTAGGGTGCAACATGAGTATTAAACTACATTATTTACATTCTCATTTGGATCGATTTCCTGAAAACCTGGGAGATTACAGTGAAGAGCAAGGTGAAAGGTTTCACCAGGATATTCGCACAATGGAAGGACGTTACCAAGGGAGGTGGGACATACATATGATGGCTGATTACTGCTGGAATATTCGTCGGGATCTTATACAGACACCTCATTCAAGAAAATCTTATAAAAAACATTTTATTCCTCAACTACAGTGACTGTTCCAAATAAAATGATTAAAAAAATAATGTTTAACCTACGTGTATATTTAAAACTAGAGCTGCTAGAAAAATTATTTTCGTAATCAGCACAGTTAAATTAAGCGAAAACAAGAAAAAATACCCTGGAAAATTTTTATGTGTTGACCAGTGTTGTTTAAGCTTACTGTCGATCATTAAATACTTGTTCGATATCGATTACTAAAGAAAAACCATTACTATAACGTTAGTCAAACCAAAAAAATCTTGTATGATAGAAAAATGACTTATACTCCTCCTCGTTTGCACCAAGAGCACTACGAACAACACTTATTTATAAACTCCATTGTTGAATTGCCTAATCATAAGTTACAAGTAAATCTCACATTAATCCATTAATAAACATTCTTTATTTTTATTCACTCTTGCTATGGACGAATATCAGCACTTAATACAATTTGTATCTTCTAAATTCCAATCCAATTCTTCTGGTAGCGATGGTATCCCATGCTAACTGCTAGGCAAAGTTAAAATCTATATAATAGATCAACTGCTAACGTTACTAAACTTATCTCTTTCAAGAGGGAATTATCCCTAGTGTGATACCTAATATTCAAGACTATTAACCCTTGATAAGCAATTTTTGAAAATTCTAGTTTGACCTGGCTTCTTAAATATCTCAGTACGAATATATTTTTTGATATTTTAAGTA
Source organism: Geotrupes spiniger (assembly GCA_959613385.1). Lineage (NCBI taxonomy): Eukaryota > Metazoa > Arthropoda > Insecta > Coleoptera > Geotrupidae > Geotrupes > Geotrupes spiniger. The sequence goes on from OY390739.1 coordinate 9,790,924, forward strand.
TTCTATATGATTACCCCTGTTTAAGTGAAGATCCATATTTTTGCATTCTCGAAATCATCGGCTGTTCTGTGACTAAACACCATCTTGATCGCTTTTTGCCAATTCATCGATAGTTGGTTTGAATTACATCACCAATTTGATTCTGATAATGAGAGAGAGAGAGAGAGAGAGAGTCAAAAGTCGCAATGCTTCCATTAAATTCTCACTGGGAACTGCAAGCGAAAAATGAAACGCCCTTCTTAGATATACAACGTTGAAGGTTTACATATATTAGAAACAGGATCGGGCCGAGGATTAATCCCTGTGGAACAATCGAACTATGTTTAATTTCTTCTCACTTTCTTTTACGGGCGCAACATGCATATTGTTTCACTAAAGTAAGCAACTAGGTATGCGCCTGTGCAAAGCAATTCATAAAACTTTTTTTACGTCCCTATCTACGCCAATATTTGAGCGAAAAGTTAGACTTGCTTGCTGGGGTGTGCAAGTCCAAACGCAACTGAGGTTTTGTACTCATTTTGTTAATTTACGGGATTTTGTTTATCGGAAAGTTATGCACGTTCCTTCTGTGCGTTTTGATTTCTCTGGCTGCAAACTTACAGATACAGATGCCGCTGTTTGAGTAATTTCTGGTGGAGGATCAATCTCCTCTTCACTTCCACTGCCGGTTAGGTAAATGTTTCAAAAGAATGGAAATTTATTTTCAACCACAAAATACAAAATTATTTATTTGTTGTGGCGCTGCGTTGTGTTACATTAACAGATTTGACAACAAACTTGATTTTCAGTTTCAATTGATTTTTGCGACTACACACTAGAGTTTGTCAACGGTGTTTAAAAGGTTATATGGCGTCATAGAACATGCGATAAATGGAATTTTAAACATGGGAGTAGAAATAGTATATTATGTTTATAAGTTTTATAAACATGATTTCCGCCACGAGTATTTAATAAAATGAGTCAATTTTGTGTAGAAATAAATGCGTTTAATTTAAATTTTGTAATACATTAGTAATTAACTGTCCATAAGCAAAGACATCTTAGACTCTAAATAAAAATTCCATGGTCTTCCACAAGCCATTACGTTTCGAACAGCATTTACCATTGATTTCTAGGAGTTTTTGTACATTCTGTGTCGAAGTGCCTTCTCATTTCTGGCTCGTATCCGCCAACTCCAACTTTTCGAGCTAAAATAGCCCAGAAATCTTCAATGAGGGCAGCAACATCGATATACCATTGTTTAGAATACAATCATAAATTTAATCCAAATTTAAAAATTTTTCATAAACAAATACCTTAAATTAGTACTAAATGATCACTTAGATATAAATAATTCCCCTCACACACAAAAATGTTAGCTATCATCCATCTGATGAAGCCATTGCATGGTGAAACATTTGTGGTGCAAAATAATAAAAATTGGAACCTTCCAATTAAATTCATTTTCTTGATGGTAAGAAATACCTCGCTCACATTTAGCAAATGTGCGATAAATTGTTCTATGGGCTATATTTTGACTTCGATATTCGGTACACGTCCAACTAATTTATTTTGATACTTTTCAGAATTTCTAAACTCTAGCTATCAAGGTTAAGTTACGGTGCCAAACAACATGCTTCAAGATCGATCATTTTCGTTTTATTGCTCATTTTATGGTTCCTGAAATTTGTGCCGAAACTTATGGGACATTCGTTGTGGGCCGATAGTTACTTGTGGAACCTACCTTATGAATGGGAATCACTGTAGAAATCATGGAAACGTTCCAGAGGAAATGCACAATTTTTTACGATTTGCCAACAGTGTTTTATTGAATTGTGTATACGCTTTATAATCGCTATTGTAATTCCAAAATAATCTGGCCCTTTTTCATTTTGCAATGATTTTACGTATCTCCTGAAATTGAAAGTAGGAATATTTCTTACTTGAAGACAATTTCCCTATGATGTTTATTGCCCAATACATCAATCAAAAGCTTTTTAGTGAATCTATTTCCATTATTTGGATATAATTTTAGTGGCAGTTATATTTTCCCCCTCATAGGTTCATTTTTTAATTCCGTTGTTAATACAGGACTAGGAGAATGATGACTTATTTCATAAAGCAGTTACAAGTGTTCTCGCATTTGATTCAACTTTGGTGTAAACCGTGTGTGTTTTCGGCTCATTATCAACGTTAAGAATCGACCTGGTTTAATACAGGAATGCCGAATCGATGTCACTAATTAATAAATTTACAAAGATTTCAAATTTAAAATGTACGTCCAAGGCCTTCGCATTCACAAACAGCCAATCAATCCTCTCCAAACAACATATAGCCTTCGTCACTGACTTGCCGTATGGTAAACTGCTTTTTAGTGGGAATATTAATTGGCATATCGATAGCAATAGTTACGCTTTTCTGGTCCCATAGACCTGGATCAAACGCAGCAGTTTTAAAAAGCTTATTTTTATAGACTAAAATATTATCAATGCAGTTCTCGAGTCAAACTCGAGTCCAACTCAGACTAAAGTGTCGAAGGAAATTCTTCCATTTCTGTGCAATCATCCAATATGATGCGTATTACAGCGATAACATTTACGCCAAAATACATAAGCGGATTTTTATTTGAATATTAAATAAATTTAATTACAAAACTCTATTTGTGGTACAATAATAATTGCGATGATTACACAATTGTTATAATTAACGCCGTGGGCTTTACTGGAGGGAACAGGTCGTGGCTACAGGACGGTATTGTCACTTTGTCTTATGTGTGTCTGATCCAGTTGTAGATACGGCCGAATTGATGATGCAGCGCTATGGACTGTTATCTTAATCAATTGCTATTCATTCACGCCACATTTAGCGATTTGTGTCACTGCACTTGACCGTGTTGAGTGGTTCGTTATTTTCAAATTTTTTCATCTAATTCGGCCTTTTCGGCGCTGCACTTTGTCCATTGTGTTAGTTTATTGATTCCAAGAAGACCAATTTTAAACCAATCCTTGGAATTACGCCAGTTAGGATTTTCTATCACAAATATCCGCTATCATGAAATAGTAAGGCCACACTTATCTGATAGTTTCTCCACAAGTCTGAAAATATTATTTAATTTAACATTTTACCAGTATTGTTATTTGTGGATGTGCACCTATATGGAACCACCCTGCTGCAGACAAAGCTTCTTTAAAATGATATGTGTTTGGCTGGTTCCTCTCCAAGCTAACACAAGAGCAGCAATTTGAAAACTAATTTCTGCAGTCCAGTGCGAGGTTTCAATCGTCCCAAACAATTATTTTCTTGCATTGATCATCCATTAATGCAACTGGGCTTACTTTTCGCGTTTTCTGAATTCCTTGTAGTTTTTTACGTTTACTATCTCTTACAGCACGTGCACTTTGAACTCAATATCCAAAAAATTGATTTATTTTTGTATCAAATATGGACACACGGAAAAAAAGTTGAGCACAAATTCCTGACTAAATGTACATATATATGTTTTGCTCGGAATACTTTTTGTTTGACAAATAATTACAGCTAGCATTGCAATGCTTGCTAAATTTCTTACATTTTAAAAAATATTTGTATTTCGTCTTTTCGTTGGATTGTCGTGATGAATATAACTCGTGGTCTGATTTTTGCTACAATATTTATAGCTCAAAGTACACGTAGCTGTTGTCTTTCGCCGCAACAGCTGCTCGTGTTGTGAACTACAAATATTGTCGGCAAAATTCACACCACATTGCGTTTTATTCGCAAAGATCCTTAAAATCAATAGATATAGGGCTATTTGAATCTCAAATCTCATGTTAAAAATCACTCGGTAGCACTACGTCATAACGAGTGACAAAAACGTCGTGCATACACAACATAAACTAATGAAAATCTCCCGTTGACGATCTATAAACTACAATAACCAAAATATTAAGTGAAACGGATACCACAGCCGCACTGTAATAGAGCAAAGGAATAGAGTTACCTGCTATATCATCACAAGATGTGAAGTGTAAACCTGTCTAAAGTGCACGATTATCTTCTTACTCGAGGCCAGGTTATTTTGTAACACGCAAGAAGGGAATTCCAGTTCGAGTTAAAAACATTTTTTTTTAAATAAAGTGCGACTGCCCAAAAGACAAATTCCTGAAAACCCGAAGAAAGGCATAGTCTCGTTATTTTAGTTCCAGCACTAGGTGGATTTCATACGCGTTTTGGCCAATATCTTTTCGCAACATCTTCTAGTGGACTGACAAAAGCCAAACTGTTGCGATTGAATTGACAATTCTGGATCTTACCGCCACACTTTCACTCACAGCGGGTACAGTTTTTTCTGCAAGTGCCAATAAAACTAGATGCAACTATGATTCAACAGCATTGTTCTGTTGTAAATTTATTCATGATGATTTGTGAACCAATACTGAACATACATGTTAAGGAACTGTCAAGGAAAGTTATCCTTATTAGAAGATCAGGCTAAAAAACACGCTTTATTAATGGGTGAAATAAAACTCAAAATAATTTCCAATAAAGTTCGGTATCGTGAAGCATTGTGAAAGAAACCCATACCCAGATAGATATACCAGATACCCAATGAAGTATGTTTACCTACTCATGTAGAGTATGTAAATTACCAGATACTGGTAGGGTTGGCCTATTTGGATAAATTTAGATTCCGTTGTTTGGTATTTACCCTGACACCCTGTTCACTACAATGCGTCAGGTGCATGGAAGTTCCCGGAGGAACATCTACATGCATGTCGAAATGCGACAGTGTTCCTGTTGCACAGGCGAAAATAAATATAAAATATACGCAGGGTTGATAGGGATAAGATTACACAAAGAAATCGCATACAGAGATATATTACCGGAGGGGCAAGGAAGAGAAACCAGATACAACTTGTTCATGTTAAACTATTTAATTGAGAGAGAGGTGAAAAATAAAGGAGGAAAGAAAACATTTACATTACAATGCGTGTAGATCTGAAGACAGCATTTCACAGGATAGATAGAGGAATACTGGCAAGGACAATGGAAAAAGGGGAGATATCCGAAAAAGTGGTAACAAGGGTCAAACAAATATGTGAAGAGACGTGGTGCAGGGTGACAACAGGACAACTGTTCAACTTTTACATTGCGAAGTTGCTTACATAGCTTACGCAGACGACATAGGCTGGAAAAGTTCATTGGGAGAAAAGGGTTGGAACTGAACACTAGGAAGACGAAATTGGTGGCGTTCAAGAAAGGAAGACGAAAAAGAAAGAAAGTACAAATGAGTTGGAAGGGAGAAGTTATAGAACATGTGAGAGGACGTACTTGGGATTGGTGTTGAGGGAGAATAATAGTTGGGAAGAGCACTTTATATGTAAAATGGTGAGGAGGGCAGAAGAGAGGTTGAAAGAGAGTCCGTGGGGAAATATAAAAGGGGGGATTCGGGGAGTCAATGAAGATTTGTTATAGATGCGCAAGGAGCATAATGTAGGTATGTACTTAGGACAATAGAACAATACATCTAGAAATGTCAGATTGGAGCTAGAATTTACATACTCATGTAGAGTATGTAAATTACCAGAATCTAGTATATTTGAGCTATCTGGATAAATTTAGATTCTCTCGTTTGGTATAAATGAATTTAATCTGACACCCTGTTCACTACAATGCGTCCGATGCATGGAAGTGACCGGGGGAACATCTGCGAAACATGTACGTCGAAATACATTGCTGTCCTTAAAACAAATATTCGCATTCTCTCTTCCGCTATAATCTTCTAAGAGTTTTAGGCCCTCTTACACAAGGTTATTAACTGCGGCAAGGTTATTTCGTAGCACGCAACAGGAGAATTAAGGTCCGAGTGTTAGTAGGAAGACAGTTCGAAACAACTCGTCTATTGTTTCGAGCTGTCACCCTATTAGCAAAAATTGGACTGACATGATGTGCTTCGTCAGAAACATATGCCTGAAGTCGTGTTCAAAACATAATGTCATGAAACCTTGTTGGTAATGAATAAAGATTTTTGATTCAACCTCCACTACTGTCGATATTATTTTAAAAGAAAATTCCATTGCTCTTAAAGAAACACTCGTTAGGTAATGGCCACTTCCATGCAAATATCATAATATCATAATAATCATTTCTAGTCCCTTATTATTCGTTCCCACAGTGGCATTAAAACCCCCATAATTATTACGATTCCCATTTGTTGATTTTATTTAAGACGTCTATCAGTTGCTGGTATAAGTGTTCTTATTCTTCGCTAATTTCATTGGAGCATAGCTTTTAGCACAGCATACCATAGCACTATACTGATTCCTTGTTGAGGTGGGTTGGGTTGAGTTCATGTGTGATTATTGTGTCTGATGTTAGGTTTCATTCCACACCAAAGCTTCTTTTTCGCTTATCTTTCCCTGAATATAGGAGTATCCTTGCCTCTTCTTCTCCAGGCCTTCTTATTTTACATAGTCCCAGCACTGGTGTGATTGTGTCATGTGTCCATTTCATTTATTATTATTTATTTATTTATTTATTTATTTATTTTTTTTTTTAATTCAATACAATACTCCACAGACAAAATCCAATAACGGAGTAGGATGGAAAAATAGCATAATACACAAATGAGATAAAAATAAAATAACTTAATAAATCAGTTACAATAATTCCTGCAAAAAAAAATAACTTAAATTGTTGCTTATAAATATTGAGAAAAGACTATAATCAATATATGTGCACAAGAACGCCTCATTTCTTAACATAATACAGCTGATTGGTACACTCACTTATTTGATGCTTTTATAATATCACATCTGCATGAGAAGATGTCAAACTCTGCTTGGCGCCGGTTGTAATTATTACACATGATGAACACCGGGGAATGTTGCAGAATGTTTGTTCTTGGAGTTGGCAAGTAGAAGCAGTCGCTCAAACGAGACGATAATCTAGGCGTGCGAAAATTTAAAGCTTGCACAATTTCTCCACAAGAGATGGAGCCATTGACTACCTTATGTAGAAAGGTCAATGACGTAACGATGCGTCTATGTGCAAGTGTATCGAATGAAAAATGATCCAGAAGGGAATCATAAGGATACCCAAATTGCGGGTAGTGACCGTTTGACTTGAAGAACAGATATTTCAGAAAGCGCCGTTGAACTTTCTCGATGGAATAAATGCCACCACTGTACATAGGACACCAGATACATGAGGCATATTCAAGTTTAGAGCGAACAAATGCACAGTAGAGAGTAACTAAAGTTTCGATACGTGCAAAGCTGCTGCCATTTCGAATAATAAAACCTAGTATTCTAGTAGCTTCAGATGTAACGCTTTGGATATGTGCAGCAAAAGAGAGCTTTCGATCAAAGACAACACCGAGATCACGAAAGGTAAGAGGCCTCTCCAATGTAGTATTGTCCAGGACATAAGGATACACGAGAGCGCTTGCTTTAGTCGTAAAAGACATAACCATGCATTTTGAAGTATTCAGACGAAACTTATTTAGAATGCACCAATGAGCAATTTTATTCAGTTCAGTCTGGAGTGCAGCACAGTCTGCAATAGAATTGACTCTGCAGAAGATTTTTAAATCATCCGCGTATAGTAAGTCTAATACGAGCAGATTGTCAACGATATCATTAATGAAGATGTTGAATAGTAGGGGCCCGAGAATCGAACCCTAAGGAACTCTCGAGGTAGCAGCAAAGGATACAGATGCAAATCCCTTTAGAACAACAAAATAATTTCTATTGCCAAGGTAAGATTCAAGAAATCTTAAAAGAGGATAAGAAAAGCCAAAATCTGAAAGCTTTTTTAGTAATAAACTGTGGTCCATCGAGTCAAATGCTTTAGAGAAGTATGTATACACAACATCCACTTGAGAACCGTCGTCAATAGATTGAGCAATAAATTGAGTGACGCGGAACAAGTTAGAGGTGGTTGATCTACCCTTCCTAAAACCATGCTGTGCATCAGATAGCAGGTTACTAACGGGAGCGTAGAGTTGCTCGAAAAGGCACATTTCAAATACTTTGGCAAAATTACATATACAAGCTATTTGCCGATATATTTAGCTTAGTTGATTACATTGTCTTAACATTTCAATGTACATTTTTAATTTCGATACCCCAGTTTTTTATAGCTTCAGTTTCACTAATAGAAATATTTGAGGTCAGTACGTTATCAACTCTTTCATCCCAGACTTCGCCTCCTTTGCACTTTTGGAAACCTTATCGTCGTCTTGCCTCGATACGGCTTGTCTTGTTCATTATCTCCACCGTCTGTTCGTCAGTAGTTCACATTGATTATTGTCTGCCATCAGATCAGTTTTTTGAAAAGCTTGATCCAGGTTGTTTCTTCTCGCCCCATTCCATAATTGTCCTGTAAATGTTCAGTCTCTGATGTCTCACTTTCACCACGCAATGCATTATTCTTTTCATCTCAAGTTCTGTGACCAACACTCTTTTGTAACTCTTGTCAGTTCAGTTCAGTCTAAAAATATATTTTTTCTTTACTGTTATGCACCTTCTTAAATATTCAAAAATACAACATAAAGCCTGTTTTATAATTACTGATACTTCCCCTTTAGGCCCATTAACGTCATATGAATACATAAGCAGCGCTCCATTCATGTTTAAAGAAGAGGGTTAAACGAGAAACACATTTGAAACGTATTCGACAAAAATAACAAATCTTATCGATTGATTGTTCGACTGTCGGTCAACTTTATAAATAACACGAAATAGATTCGCCGAAGTAGTTAGATGTTGAAGTTTAAAAATTGAATGTAAATTAGGCTAATTTAATATAAATTATGTATAAGCTCAGCGATCAATCAGGGTATTGTGCCGGTACACGGAGTAGCTATCTCCGCATGCATTATTCATAATATAAAATTGGTTTATGTTTTAAGTACGTGAGCTAACAGCTATATCTTGTTTTAAATCACCGAAGAAAACAGGACCGCATTGAAAAGTGACACCGAAAAGGTTTAATGCATGGCCTTTTTCACAATCGCGATGACGCTTTTTCAATTTTTTTTTTGAATGCGGACGTGTGAATTTTTATTCATTATCGATAGCATACATTTATTTGCTAATCTTAATATTCGGTCAAATTTATTCATTGCATACATTTATAACTTGATTGGAAATGATGAACGGGTCAAGTCTACAACCACCGAAGTATGCGTTAAGAAACATTTTGATACGCACTCACTTTGCACGTAATCGTAAATAAATTAGCCGCATTCAAACCGCAATCAAGAACGAAATAATTCATTAATTCGAAAACGTCGAGTATTTAAAACTACTGTCGTGTGTCTAGTTAATTACTTCGGTAATTAATGGCAATTAGATTGTTTCATCTTTAAGATACCGAATAAAGGAATTTGTTTTAATTCACTCTGACATGAAATATGAACGCGCAAAGACGGTAATTACTTTGGAAATAAGGCACTTGTTGATAACTTGCTTTCATTATTATTTCGTCGGTGGTTAGATTGATCAATCAAGGTTATAAATCGGTACTAGCGGCTAGATAATTAAAACGTGTGATAAAAAAATATGCCTCCGGGTTTGTAATTTTGTATCGGCGTCTCTTTTCATGTGCAATTATATACACATTTAAGGACATTGATTTTTGTGGCGGTCACTTTGCAACGAGGAAAAGTTAACGCCAACACTACGTCGTTAGTAATAAGTGTATACCATAATGGTGTGTGTAATATTATGCTTTCGTTTAAAATTTTCGTAGTAACGAGAAAACAATCAATGGACGTTGTTGACTAATTGTTACACTTACGATATATGTATGTGTGAATGAACAATGGAATTCGTCACCTAATTACTTTCCCAATAATATTTCTAAGAAACAATGGTACATTTAGGAAACAAACGCGTCATGAATTATAATCGAACTGTATACGAATTTTACGACGTCAATCGTTTTGTTTTGCGACGACATGTTGAATCAGTACTGAAAGAAATATAAACAAATTAGGTAAATGCATAATAATCGTTTCTACGTACACTGCTCCAAGAGTGTACGAGATATTAACGAGAATATATACATAATGTACGTACGCATGAGCTAATTCAGTGTCTAATCTCCACAAGATCCACATAATTAATAACCACAAGAGTGAACGGGTCAGTAGCAATACGAGAAAGCAATTTCTGTCACTGTCTGGGCATTGCATTTTTGATGAAAAAATGTGGAGGAAATTAAAATTATCCACCAGGAGATAATTGTTATCAAGTTGAAAACATATTTGAAATAAGTTTAATAATGCCACCCAGTTTGCAGTGGGTTGAATGATGAGATAATATTATGTGGGTGGATGGGATGGCCAGGTATAAAGTAGTAAAAGACTATATCAAAATTAATCGATACCTCACACAATGCAACACTGAATCAAGCAGATTATAAAGATGACCACGTTTATGATCGCATTTGAACCAGACATCGGAAATAAATATGCGTATTATGTCGTATGTCAAAGCTACCGGTAATTGCGTTTCATCCGTGAAAAAGAAATGCGCGTTCGAAACTATTTGAAATGCGACTATCGTGTACACTTCAAACTTCCGAGTTTATGAACTTCTGATGTTATACACTTATGCGTTTCCTTATATTGAAACTTGTCCTCATGCATTAAATAAAGTATTTTAATTATGTTCTTGTTGTGACATATATAGCCGCATTATATTAACTTCTAGCATGCTAAGGTATTTTACAATAGTAAACTGTCATATTTATGGAAATGTACAAGGCAGGCTTCTCGGCGTAAAAACGGCACGGCAGACAGGCTGGGAAGTTCCACTCGCTCCACTCGCTGTGAATATTGAAACCGAACGTTGTGATATTCCCAAATCGTTAAACGAGATCAGAATTTAAGGCCGCGTTAACCTCATTCTGTAACAAGATGTACTTCATATCGAGGTAAAGTGCCACAAGAGGCTATATACAAAACCATATCGCGCACTGTAATTCTAAACGCTATCTCGAATATAATGTTGCGAACGACCATAAAGTACATTTGACAATGTGTACGGTGTACGTATCTTTAATATATTTGTATACCTGGAATCTTTTTATATCAGTAATTTAAATGCAAGTATCATTATTTTTTCTTGAGCTTTTCTTCGATTGCATTGGCATGTTTGCAACACGTTCAACATGGATTTGTCAAGTTACAAAGATTATTACCTTATAAATACTGTAATTCGTAGGGAACAACTTCACGATTTACAAATTTACGAATTGTAAGAAATTGACGCCCAACGTGCATAAGAATTATTGCAAGCAGGAGAAATATTTATTCTGTGATCTTAAATTGTTTAATATAAATTAGCGGGGAGTAATTGTATCCAATTATTAAAAGCCAGAGTTCATAGAGATTGGTGGTGTGGTATTGAAAAACCAAAAAACTATTGCTATTTTACCTCCATCATGTTGAGGATTTATCTGAATCTGAGGACGGCTCTGATTTTGAATTGGCAAGTGTTGCACGTGTATTTGAAGAACTCGGCGAAATTATAAGCGTAACAAGTCCTAGTGACTCAGGAACAGAAATATATAACAATTCTGATTCTAAAAATAAAAATGTTACTAAGGTACCTCTATCGAAGTAAAAGAAGACCCAAAAACATGTTTGCGAATGGAGTAAAGCAGATCAAATACCTCGTGATTTTCACTACAAGGTAACTGAAGATAATATAATTGATATTAGATTGCCCTTAGAATATTTCACAATTTTTCCCGTCAAATGTATGATGAAGCACATGGTAGATCACACGCATCTATATAGTACTCAAGTTACAGGAACGTGTATAGATACGAACAGCAAAGAAGTAAAAGATTTTTATGGATATTTTGGACAATGGGAAGAATCCTTACCAAGTTATTACGACTACTGGGTTTCGAATACCAGGATACCACAACCAGTTGATATTATATCACTGAAACGTTTCAAACTTCTTCGAGGCTCACATATCAATCAGAAGGAACCAAAGGCAGATTTTATAAGTAAGACCTTTGATGAACTTTGTACGATCAAACTGCTTAAAACGCCAAAATGAGTATGAATTTCCTGTAGAGAAAATCATAGTGATCTATAAAGGCACGCATGCTGGCAATCTCCGATAATATTCCAAGTAAATCCCACAAATGGTGATACATGTTCTTCGCATTAGCTGGAGTATGTGGAATAATTTATGATTTTTTAACTTATCAAGGAACTGCCATCTTTGATGTGCTTATTGAAGATCAGAAACTAACCTACGAATAACAAAATGTTGAAGATGGTTATAAGGTGGTAATTGCTTTTTTGCAAATCACTTCATAATGACATCGATAATGCAGTTTACTTCGATAATTATTTTTCAAGTTTGCTACTGTTTGAACACCTCCTAAAAAGTATGAAGATTTGCTAAAAAGAGGCAGGGGTGGCTATGGTTAAGGATAAAATAGCACCGTAATTATTACTAAATGGTCTAATAATAAATAAGTTTTCTTTGGATTTTCCATGAGAAAACAGTAAAACAATATAACAAACAAGACAAGAAAATTCAATGTCCATCAATTATTATGAAATACAGTAAACATATGGGAGGTCTAGATAAATCTAATTCACTAGTTGGTCTATATCGCGCTCCTAGTAAAGCCGATGAACTTTCCGATATTTTCTTACTTCTTGTGAGATTTATATGTCACTAATACATGGTAGAGTTACAAACAGGACTGTGCTCTGATGAATCAAAAAGCTATGCTATGTTGTTTCATGTACATCATATCTCTTTGATTTATTTGCTGTATTATTTCATTTCATACGATCTTTCTTTTCTTTTTTATTGTAAGTCTTTGATGTTGTCAATTTCTTCCTTTTTGGTGTTGTGTTCCCTTTGTATTCCCTTTGTTGAACACAGTTAAGTTCAATTGGATCTTGTTAATAGTTTTTGTTATCGTGTGTTGTTGTTCTGTCTCTGAGATGTGTTTTTGTTATGTTTTTTTATTTGCTGTACTGCTAGGCGCCTGAGTCGTTCTTATTGTTCTTTCGGTATTTTTTGGATTGCCAGTTCTGTGTCTGTGATAATAAGTGTTTATATGTTTTCTTTGAAGTTATGAGGTTTGGGTGAAAAGTGTGTTTTTGCCGATGCGAGGTTCCTTCCGTTGTGCTTGATGTAGAGTATTGAATTTCTTGTCCAGCGTTTCATATTTCGGTCCCATGATCTTGTGTATGGGTTTCGATATTTCGGCCGTTAGTGTTGTACTTATTCTTAAATGTAAGTTTAGTAGCGTTTGTTGGGGTTTTTTTTTTTCGTAATATAACTGCAAATGATGTTTAAGTGTTGGGTCCTTATTTCGTACATAATGTATGATTTGTTCCGCAGTTTCCGGTGTTCTGGCGAAGTTTTTCTTTATCGATCTCGTCATCAAATTTATTACCAACTAATTTAAAATTATTTACTTGAATTAATTTATAAAATAAAACCTACTCATAACACAGCTGTAAGAGCAGATTTTACATAATACATCAAATGTCGAGCATCCTATCAGCTCCTTTGGGAAAAATACAGCCAATAAAACGCATTATGATAATAAAACTCTATCAAGAAACAATTGAAGTGACGCGCTAGGACATATTTTGAGACACTGGATGATGGAAAACTGACTAGGAAGATGAGAACTGAAAGAGTAAATGGCGGACTATAAATATCAAGAAAAAAAACTGCGTAATGGAAAATTATTCGTCGCTGCGAGATTTATTCGTCGTATGTACTTTTTCCATTGTAAACTTTGAATGGTAATGATCATTTATTTTCATATCGGAAATAATTACTTGCGATAAAATGGTGGGTTGCATTTACGCATAAGGAATATATTCGCTGAAACAATTTGAAACGTTCTTTCGAAAAAGGTAGTATAACTAAGTATAAGAAAGTTCAGTGCGGACCACTGCAGATTTTTTTGTATTCATAGTTTGACAGGACACATCTCTAACATTTCACTTTGACAGGTATTGTTTTTTTTTATTATGAAGGAATATCGTCGCTCTTTCAAGCACACACTTTTGTCGTGGTTCTTTTGATTTGTCTATATTAGGACATGGAGTACAATCATTTGGGTAATAATATTTGTGTGACAGTGAGTGGACACATCAATCATGAGTAATTTCATTATCCTATACAAAGGCAAGTAATTAGATTGCTAGCAACAAGGTGCTTGTGAAGCTGGCGTATCATTTGCTAGAAACTCTAAAATACTTGAGAGTTCTGGCTTTCTTTTGAGTAGTCCTAGACTTCCTGATAGTTTAAACAAATAGCTCCGCTCATTAATGCAAAAAAAAAACAAACTTCGGACGAACTGAAACACTAGCTTCACGCAGCGTCTCTTTGTTGTATATTTTGTAATTTGATTCGTTTCACTCATTTTCTTCAAAATTAATTTTTAGATAGCGTTAATTTTTCGTGCATTTACTGCGTTTATCGATTTTGATTTTTTTAGGATGTATATTTCCACATTATCGCATTTTTTGTATTCTTGGCAGTTTTGTCCAAATTCGCAATTTTTCGCAAATTGAAAACAGAACAACTACAATTATTTTTTTCTACAAATTTAGAAGCATATGATGGAGGCTCATATGAGCCAGCATTAAAAGATGAGCTCAAATTAAGGAGCAAGTGACGCCTCTGTCGAATGGGCATGGTAGTTCTGCGTTATATTTTGGTAATCTTTTTTATAATTCCTATATACCTTTGCAATCCTTCTTATTGTTATTATGGGGCGGAAATTAATGTCCTTGAAGTTGAGAGCATGCAGGGAGTTATGGAACCAGGTGCCCATAACTCTATCACGAATCCCAAAGCACCTGTTCTAATTATTAAAAAAAGCTCATGCTAATTCTTTTAAGCGAAAGCTTTTATCCACAGAAGAAGGTCTACAACATTAGGAAAGCCACATGTAGCATTGATTTAACTCAACTCATTTCTTCATCTGTTCTAGACATCAATATATCTCGTTGAGAAAGTGAAGCAATTTGATCTGTGGTGCGTTTTATTACACGACATACTGTTATTACCCATTATATATGATCAATGTGGCATAAAATCTTACTGTAATTAAAATTTGCAACGGAGCACCAAGCGATTTGTTTCTGCACGTTTTATAGCATATGTTATACTATTTTTGAAGATACTGAAGTTTATTCAACTAAGCCAATGTTGTAATAATATTTAGAAAACATAAAGTTTAAACGGCAGTCCACTTACAATTAAATTAACGACTCGTGAACAAGCCTTAAACGACTCTTTATTGTCTATGAAATCCGAAAAAATGGTAATTTTGCTTTTAACGGTTCGTCAAGGATGGCATTTGTCAAATATTTGACGATGGATTAATGACCTGTTAACGGTTTTCACGATTTGTTGTAGTATTAAATAGAAATCAATTTATGTGACAAATAAGAATAGAATTCTAATCAAGGTGAAGGTGAAGACCCTGTTCAAGAACAACCAGAAGCACGTCATGTGACATCAAAACTTGGCTCTATAAGAACAAGCTTCACTTGCAAGTATAATTAGATTATATTCTGAGTCTCCGTTGAAATTGTTCTCGCAGCACAGGCTCCGAAAAGACGGGCACAAGACAATCGACTACACACCACAAGCAAGCTTTCTAGACGAAAATTATGCCCGCAACCAATGACAACAATTTTATATGTTGCATCTAAAGAAATATCTATGCAAAACCAAAGAATATAACTACTGCGAAAATTGTAAAAATTAAGATTATGTACATTTCGCACTTTAACAATAGCTGTTAATGATGTATTTATGATTTACATTGTACGATTTTTTTTACAAAAATACGAAGTTGTTTTCAACTTATGAAGGCTTAACGTACTTGTACTTAGTGGTATGAATCTTTGCAGTTACTGCAACTAGTATATAATAATGACTCTAAGCCTCTAGCACCACTCACGCTTCCTATATTTAGTACAGGAATGTTTGCTTTCACAGCCCCTAGTTCCTAATATCTGTAACATTATATATTTCAGCGTTAGTTCTTCCCTCGAAGACGCCCATTGGCATCAATAAATCATAAATAATATAAATCAATAAATACTTCGCTTATATTTTTCAAATTAGACTTAGTTCATGGAGCGAATCTCAAACATCTTCGCCTTTTATACACCCTTATGACCTTTTCACCAAAACTTGTCTGGTACTGCAACGTAACTCCTCTCGATGCACACCATCTTGAACACTTGCAGTACGATTTGCCACAGGCAACTTCACCAAAAGTGAACTGTCAGAGAAAGCAAACCTCAGAAGATACAGAATGGGATTGCGGATGAACTCAAAAGCTCCAAATGAAAGAAGATTTAATAAATCTAAAAGAATGTGTTAAAATGGTAACTGTTTAATGAGAAGGTTTCTTTTTCAAGATGACACTTCTTAGAGATGTTAAATCAAATGGCATATCCTGTAAATACAATATAATCAAGTGAAGTAAGATGTAAATAATCAAACAATAACCAGAAAAACGTATTATGAAAGTAACATTACTAAAATCCCAATACGTTTCATTCAAATTGAAGGTGATACCAATAATTCTAATTCCAAAACCAGGGAAAGCAACCGAGAAAGTCATATCTCAACTTGCGTCGTGCATTATGCCCCTTTGGACATTTCTATAAGTATAACACAATATATAATTTTACTCACTATAATCATATAATCTTTTATTTTCTATGTAAAGATTTCATTTTCATTTGGTTTTTAGATTCCTTTGATTAAGTTTTAATATTTCTTAACGATTTATCATTGCCAATAATTTTCTAAATATCAAGGATGAAATAATCGATTCAGTAATGGATTTCGTTACTCACGATATAGATAATGAGATCATTTTTAATTGTAACGTTATGGATATACGTGCAATTTATCCAAATCACAAATCACAAAAGTTTAAGTATTGAGTTATTGGCTACCTTCGGTCATACAACATTTTTGGTTTGCGTTTTTCGCGATTTATTTTATTGCTTTGCTGTTCTTTGTTTTTTCTTGCATTCGTATTTTTTTCTGCGCTATTTAATGTTCATAAGTATCTTCCATTATCTCTTCTATCATTTCTGTGATTGGTTTTATAATTGCTTATTCGTTGTTGAATATCCTGTATTTTGTTTTAATGTTCCGAACCCAACCCATCTCAATCACAACCCAACACAAATATACAGAGCGGAGTTGCATTTGTTGTGCTCTTGTTTGTGTTCTCATCTGTTTTAAGCCCTTTTCCATAATTGTGCAGTTTTTATTACGACATAAATTCTATATTCTTCCTCTAACATCTAATTAACTGCAATCACTTCCGAGAAATAATTTTAAAACATGCAAACTCAATTTAATACAAAGTAAATAAGATAAGTTACATGTACAAGTTTTTATAAAAACTGCTCGATGTATGATACAGTCGAAGTTGGAACCAGTGAGGTGGAGACTAAAGCTAGAAAAATAGTATGAGTTTTTATTAAAATCGATCGAGGAAGTGATTTTTCAAGGATAAATCGATTCCCAAAATAAATTTAATTTATCATGGGGCACATGACATCACCGAGAATGTAATATTTACAAAAAAATGGATGAAAGTTTAAATAGAATTAAACAGCGATCAAAACACAGAAAATATGGCAATAGCAATAATCCAAAACCCATTTATAATGAATATAATCGGTTTATGATTAAAGTTTCTTATAAGTCGTGGTATTTAATATTTAGCGTCGATTACTGTTACTGGACAACTGTTTAATTTAAGTGTCTTCGAATGACATCAAAAATTTCAATGATTATGCACCAACAACTGTCAACCCAACCTAACCCAACCAAACTACAATTATAGTTAGCCGAGGAATATTTTACAAGATAAAATCGAAAAGTCTACATTAAAATAATGTGTTGGCCCTGTAAAAAAAGGAGATTAAAAATATATTTTTCGAAAAAATAAAAAAAATCAAAAAAGTTCTTCTCAGGTTTGTATCAAGTAACTTTATAAACATGAAGTAGCCAATATTGTATTATTGTTTTCAACTTATGAACCCTTAATGTACGTTCAATGAATGTTTCCAGTTACTTCAAGTCGGGTCATAATGACTTCAATATCATTAGTGTTGATAAATTACAAACACGTCATGTTCAATATCACTAGTTAGAATTTAGAGGGGTTCAACAGCTTCCATATTCTAGTCATTTAAGTAAAATTGCAACTTTTTCGATATTATATAGCTAGTCTACTATTCAATTGTATGAATTTGAGCGCTCAACCTCAACCCACTTTAGTGCCTCGTCATTTAGAAATCTTTATCCTCTCAAGATGTTTTTCAACTTCCTGAAAAAAGTCACAGCTAAGTCTGGGCTGTAGGGTGGATGATTTAATACTGTAGTGAAATAATGAAAATAATGATTTTTCGCAGCCTCCTTCATAGTTAGGTACCTTTTTTATCAGCTTGCCCTCTTATTGGAGATCAAAGTAGATATTTTTATTTCACTCTTCTATTTCGCATTTGCATTACCCAATGCGATTTTAATAATTTGTAAAATTTCACTTTTTTCGACGTCTTTATGCTGCTCTTCCTCCTTCGTTGTTGCATGGACGTTTATGAAACTGATTGCTTCAATCATTAAAGTTACCACTTCATCGATTTGGGCAAAGGATGTCTGGTACAATCGATTGCTGTGTTTGAACGTATAATATGTAGGGTTAAGAATGGGTATTATGCCTTAGGATATAGTTGTATTTTAATTAAATGAGCTTGTTGATGCAATACTATTTATGGTTATTAATAAAAAGTGTGACACATGTTGGTGCGTAGGTTCCCAGGGCTGAAATATGTGCCTCTTGATTCTAGTTTTGCGAATCGCGTTGTAGGAATGTTCGCGGAAGGGTCGACGTTCAACGTTTCGGCAGAACCATATCTGTCATCTTCAGGTAACTGTAATATAGGAAATAATACCAAACAATTACCAGCAACATGGATAACACTATTGACACATCATAATTTAACCAGTACTCAAAGCACAGCGCCATAATAACCCCCACAGCTGACGACATAACTAGCAAACTAAGGTACATTAACTAGGAGCCGAAGAAAAAAGCAGATTAGCGTAGCCAATCTCAAAGATGGACCCGAATATAAGGACTATTGTTTTTCCAAGTCAGTGAGACTAAGAAGAGCTACCTTAAGATAACAGATGGAACTCAGCGGAAACGTCGAAGCTACCCTTCAGGAAACATTTCTACAACGCGGGTCGTAACGACACTTGTTGACACCTGTTTGATCTTCCAGAATTTTAAAACCCTTAAATTTTTTTCAAATCAAAACGGTGGTTATGTTTTCCTCGAAGAGCCCTAATAACCTGATAGATTACAAAAACCGGTTTCGTAAATACGATAGCTCGTTAACGTAACCCTAAACATAAGCTCTCTGCGATTTGTGGTTTATTTTTATATACTTATGTCTTGGAAACTCGCGGAAATGTGGCCGTTCTATGTATTTTTATGTATGCATGTTTTTCTTGCTACTCTTGTGTCGTCATCACAACCTATATCGAGTGCACATGTACCCACTATATTTAAATTGTCTATACAATTTCTATTCGTTTATACATAACTATTATAACAATGTTGATGTTGATTTTCGTTCGTATTTATTTTGGATTGCTCTCTCTCTCTCTCTCTCTCTCTCTCTAGCAACTTCATAAGCAATAATATCATCAAACAATATAACAAAGATTATTTGTTGTGTTCAAAAATGGATAATTCCAAAGTTTAATTCAACTTTACATATCTTATTTTTGAATTATTTTTATATTCAAATTTATTTATAATCACATATCTACTATATTTAATGGTATTTTTACATCATTTCAATAATTCCTTGGCTCACAGCAATGCACGGCCACTGTATAAAACTCTTGTTAAATATATCATACACTTTCAAACCGGTTTCGGTGCCTCTTTATGCCCAAATATAATGATACACATACCTCCCATATTTGAATATTTTAGTGGGCGTGGTGCGGAAGGTGTTATTAGGTAATGTGTTTCTGTTATCTATTTCTCTTAGTTGTGAGCGTCGCAGTGACGTTCGATTTCGGATATTATTCATAACCGGAATGAATTAACAAAAAAAGCAAATTACGATTAAGTAGTATCCGCTCGCATACATTATTCCAGATTCAAAAGATAACTTTTTATATTCTGCATATGAAATGAAAGATGAACGCAAAAAGTAAACAGGCATTCAAATATATAATTATTTTATGTTTTATTTGTGGAGTGCATTATATCTGACAGTGCATCAACCGCTCATGTCCGACCTTTTATACATAAAAAAATAATAATGAATGGAGCTCGCTTAGGAATGCGGTGATATTATCGTAGATTTAGATAAAATTTAGTTCAGTGAAACCTCAGAGCAGCTCATTTTATCTTACGTATAGCATTATTTAGTATGTGCGTGTTTTCACGGTCGTAAATTATGCCACACGAATCCCCCCAGTTCGATTTCCGTTATTTTTAATTTTCCACATTAATAAAGTTGGAAACTTCGTGACACGTAACCTTGTTACTTGTTACTATAATTTAAAAGTCAGTCGTACGACTGACATTCTTTCGGTTTCGAAATTAGCATAAATATGCTTTTAGGAACGCAGAGGTGGCATCGTAACCGCACCGCTTGAACATAAAACAAACAAAACTAATCAAATTAAAAACGCTGGTTTTAAAGCAACTTTCGATATTTATAGTGCAATGAATTTTCCAACTCGACGCAAGCACACATAAGCAATCACTTAACTCTGTTTCAATGACTGTTTATTTACTTTGACTTTAAATTGAACTAGTATGATTTATGGCATCCAATCACATTGTAATTTAACTCGACAATTCCACTTCGTCCGACTCGATTCAATACAATCCATCTATTTCAAATTAATTCAAGTGTAGATCTTTCAAGATACGTATCGTGTATTATTTGTTAGATACTTGGCCGTAGTAAAGAAATCTGTATATGTGTATGTGTAAAAATAAAATAAATAATGTTATTCTGCGGCAATATTTAAATTTAAATTTTCTTATTGTTTCAGCGTGCAACTGCCATCCAATCGGATCTTCGGGGAAAACGTGCAATCAGATAAGCGGACAGTGTCCATGCAAAGATGGTGTTATTGGTACTACTTGCAATCGATGCGATCGTGGATATCAACAGAGCCGATCACAAATCGCACCATGCATACGTAAGTTTTGAGTTTATTAACACATTAAAAAATACGTCTCTGCATATTTACCTACCCATCATTTATTTATGTGGCACGAGGGGAGATCAGTATTTACGGTCCCAAACATGGAAGGAAACAAATTGAAGAAATATCAAATGTTTATTTTTCTACATAATCTCCCTCGACGTCGATGCATCTGGTCCAACTATGGTCCAACAAACCTTTGATTCCTCTGGAAAAAATTCTTTCGGTTGCTCTTACAAGTCGTTTACGGACGTCATCATTTCATTATCGTCGTAATATCTGGCCCGCCGAAGATATTCTTTTAATTTTTAAAATAAAAAGAAATCACTAGGGGCCAGGTCTGTCTGGGGAATATGCGGGATGCGATTCCACTCCATACTTTGTTGGTTCGACTCAGGATCGAAGTGGTGAACCCACGTTTCAGCAATAGTCACGAATTGAGAAAGAAATTCATCCGGATCTGCCTCAAATTTCGCCAAACTTGCTTCAGAATGCAATACTCAATTCTCATCAGGTGTCAACATTCGTGGGACTCAACGTGCAGATATTTTTTTGTCTATCTGTCATTACCATATCGTGTATACGGTTAACATTTTTTGTGGGTAGTGACAGTCACTGGTCGTCCAGGACCCTTTGCATGTTCACATGTTTGTCTTCCCAGTTTAAATTCTCGACACATATATTTCTCCACTTGGTAAGGAACAGCACCCTCACCTAATACACCTACCATGTCTTCATGCGTTTCTTTTGGCGACAAACCTTTCTTTTGCAAGTATTTTATAACTGCAATAGACCCCATTTATTATATCGGGTGTTTCTTTTTTAATTTGGCGTCGAAGTTGACCATGAATGTTTAACTGTGAACGAACCACAATTTTGTACATACACTCAAACGTCACTTTTTACAATTAAAAGTGAGGTTAGGCCGGTCAGACATAAGATGTCAAATTAATAATGATGGTTCGTTTACAGTTAAACATTCACGGCGGGCTTTGACGCCAAATTAAAAAAAAAAACACCCGTTAGTAGAAATAGACAACTTATATATTAAACAAAAAAAGTATGGTATGGGTAAAATGTATAATCATACCACATTTCTAATGTATAGAAAATGCAATAACTGCAATAATTCGCGAGAATAATAATGATATTAATAATAACAAACGTACCTTGCGATTGAATTCTATTGTAATAATGGTTCGAACGCGTCAACATGACGATGAACAGCAAACCTTGCAAAAGATGAATGTTGAAAGTGCAAGAGACAACCAGAGAGTTTCGGGACACCGTAGGCGGACGGAGGCTATGAGAGATGCACTGTTGATCTGCTACAATAAGAGTAATCCATCGGAGACAGGATATGCACAAAGAATGGCAATTGTATCCAGAGCACGGGCACTATATGATGCAAAATATTCGCGATCAAGTTACATATATAAAGAAGCGTACGGCTATAATGGGAGCTAATGAATCGAATAACCAGCAGCAGATTACTGATCAAACTGAAGAAAATCACTGAAATTGCGAGGACAAAGAATTGCTACAACAATTTAATGCAGAACTGAAGAATAGCCATGAAAGACGCGGAAACATCCATTTCAAAGGGTATATAGAGAAGAAATTCATCAATAGGATAAAAGGCATATTGGAAAATATTGTTAAGGACATCACGACTTTGTGGGAGCTTGACAGCATGATATACGCCGCAGGGAAAATCTTAAAACCTCAGCAGACTAAACTCCATGATAACAGGAAACTTGAAAAACAGATCGAGAAATTGAAAATCGGAATAAAACATCACAGACAAATCGCCTCCCGTATACAATGCGTCATTGACATAATAACAACAGGAAGGAAACGAACAAAAAAAATCCAGAATATCATAAAAGGTATTAAGGCACGCGAGCATACATTAAATATAGTATACCTGAAGGTGCTCAAAGAAAAATCCGTAGATAAAATAAGGGCTTTAAAAGCTGTCAAAACTGGATTAAGAGAGAGATATGACAGAATCAAAACAAGTAGTTTAAAATAAATCCATCGGCTTTCCTTAGAGATGCCAAACCACAAAATGTAGAGAGTCCATCTATGGCTATTGTGATAACAACATACAACCAATCACAGAGCAAGAGGTGAGAGAAGCACTGAAAACCGCGAAAAATTACTCAGCGCCTGGCCCAGACGCAATAAACAACATATGGTGGAAAACTTTCACCTCAACGCATAAGTGCATAGCCCCCATATTCACCAAATTTTTAAATGGCGAAAAAGATATGCCGAACTGGTTTTCCGAGGGAAGAACAATGTTAATTCCCAAGAAAGGAGACATGAAGCAACCGAGTAACTATAGACCCATAACCTGCCTTAACACTATATATAAAACATTTACAAAGATAATTAATAACATAGTGTTGAAGGGCATAGAACCGGTGTGGATGAAGATACACGAGCAGAGAGGCTCTAAGCAGGGAGTCTCCGGGTGCAGGGATAATACTCTAATCGACCGATGCGTATGCGAAGATACGAAAAGCTATAAACGCAATCTATCTATTGCCTGGATAAATTACAGGAAGGCATTTGATATGGCATGTCATAGGCCAATGCTGCACATGTTCGATATCTTGCAAGTAAACATCCATATACGCGAATTCATTTAAAAACATGGGAAATTGGCACACGAGGTTCCTACTAAAACAGGGAAAAACCTGTGGAATATAGAAGAGGTGTGTTTCAAGGGGATTCTCGTAGCCCGCTTCTCTTTTGCATATCCTTGCTGCCGATATCCATAAGCTCCTTGATAGAAAAACTAGCAAAATTAGTCACCTACAGAACTCAAAGCAGTGTTGGACGACGTAATGGAATTTTCCAAAGACGGTTCTATGGAACTTGGACTAGATAAATGCGCGACTGTACAATTATTAAGGCTGATGCAGGGAGAGGCTAGGGGGTAGAACTTTTGGATGGAAGAGTACTCCGACATTTAGATGCCGCGAAGAACTATACATTCCTGGGCATACCTGAGAGACAGACGCAAGATATAAAGACGATAAAAGAAGAATTGAGCGTGAAATATGAGAACATTCTACGAGAGAAGTCATACTTATCGGCCAAGAACAAGGTTGCCGCTACCAACATGCTGGCAATTCCGATTCTATCATTTACATTTGAAGTAATCAAATGGAACTTGGTGGAAATACGGCAGCTGGACCGAGACACCAGAACAATCATGACCGAATACAGATTGCACCACCCTAGAGCGTCGGTCCCAAAAAAGGATGTGAGGACGAGGGCTAATAAATATCGAGAGTCATCAAAATAGAGTAGTAATAAACATGTACAATAAAATTGTAAATACGACTGACCCACTGCTACAGATCGTAAAAAGGCACGAAGACACTGCAAACGTGGCCTTCATGCAAAATACAGCATCAAGGGCGGCGGTGTACTTTGAGATGCCCTTAACTGACGTGACGCAAAGTAGCACAGAGCAACACCCAATGGACGGAAATATAAAAGACGGCTGAAAAAGGTAGAAAGTGATGGATTCCTACAGGCACATATGGACAAAGCTATGCACATTATTTTCTACAAGAACATAGAAAAGCAGGAACTGTCCCAACAACGTTCCTTTGCATATCTGACGTCATCGGACCTTAGGTCCGAACCAGAACGATTCCTCACGGCCAGGACGGCGTAATCAAGTATGCCCGCATCACGTCAAAACTGCGTATATGCACAGACACAACGCAGTATTGAAAGTGCTATACTACCACCTAAGCCATTTATACAAAATAGACAACCAGCCCCAGATACCATATGTCCCGGAAGATGTAGAAGCAGTTATTTCAAACTCGATAGCAAAAATATATTGGAATTTCCCTCTAACAACAACGAGAGTAATCTCTGCAAACAAGAGGGACATTGTGGTGATAGATATAGAAGTCAGAAAAGTGTTCGTAATTGAATTTTCATGTCCAGCAGAGAAGTTGTATTGTTCATAATAATAGGTGTTCTGGGCGGAATTGGAACATCAACTTTAGATAACATACATCAACTGTCAATCAGTAGTCCAAAATCCAAGACTATTTTATGGAAGATGCAGCGAGCAGTCTTCGTCGAGTCTCTCCGTCTAGTTAGGGCGCACGAAAACCCCTTGAATTGGTCGTTAATCCACGGAAGCAGCCGATTCCTAAGGACGCTGTCCGAGCAGAAACGTATGTGAAGGAAACAATATGTTGTGATAATTTATATAGGATATCTTTTATATTCATATTCAATGTGATTTGCTGTACGTAGGTTAGGAGACATGTAATATATATAAAAAAATAATAATAAAATAATAATAAGTCCGTATGGGTGGCCTGAACTGGCCTACGGGTATGACAATCCCGTGGTAGATATTCAACGTCCAGACTGGGCCAACTATCCCCTGGTGTGTAAATAAGTTCCCAAACCGAACAGAATAGCCTCGGATGCATTGGGTGTGGAGGCTGCGCCCAATGAAACGGGTTCTCAACGTGTCAGACGAATTACGCAAAGTACCCGGACGCAAGTAGAAGCTCCAGTAAGACCAGGAACGTCAACAACTGCTGAAGATGTTGCGAAGGTCGTAGAACATGAGCCCACTGAAGCAGTCAGGAAACAGCGAAGGACGAAACGATCACCTGAAATGCACGAATTCATCGTCCTAAACTTTTACATTATCACAGAACTAGAGACTAGCAACTCACCGTCCGGAGAGAAACTAGTCACCTAGAAATTTCCCGAACTTGCACAGAAAACTCTCCAAAACATTCTAGATCAAAGGAGATCACTAACGATAAATAATAGAATGCCGCCAGACAAATTAGTAACTATTCGAAGAGAAGCTGCTATCGAAGTGGGATTAGTGGAAGATATTGCTGAAACCGAAGAACCATCCCAAGAAACAAAAGAAGCAGAGCACACTCAACATCAAACTGAAGAGGCTGCAGACCGCGAAAAAAAGCTGGAATTTGAAGGAACTTTACGCTGTATGATGGACTAAACCCTGCAGCGAGACCTAGTATCCCCAAAATGAAGCTGAATAAAACAACGAACAGCAAATTAGCAGCAATGAACAGAATCAAAGCAAAAAGTTATCTATAACAGCAACACTAGAAATCCAAACACTGGTTCATACACAGCAGTAGTACTCAATGGACAAAAAATAAACAACAACGAGAGGACTCCAAACACGAACAGAAACACCATCATCCCACCATGGGAACTAAGGCTAAGGGACAAGGTCGCAAAACTCAGAAACTACATTGGCCAACTGACGCGGGCAACCACAAATGGCGCAAGTCATAAAACCACAACACAGGACGTATAAAAATCAATAGCGCTCAGTGCGCTATGGTTTTGTATGACCCTTAAACAACAATGTTAAACCAAACAAAAAAGAGATACAGCATCAGTGACAGTGGAAGTTCTATAGAAACATAAAAAATAAAACAAAACCAAATTCCAGTATCGAAGTAACACCAACGGTAGATCAGATAAAGGATTTCTGGGGAAACATATGGTCGCTGGAGGCGCTACACAAGGAAGCGGGATGGATGCGAACAGAAAGGAGAAAAAGGGAAGGCCAAGTCATGTCCAGGCTCCTTTACAACATCGATCAAAACGAAGGAAGGAATGCTGTAGCGAGAACGCCTAATTGGAATGCTCCTGGACCGGATAAGATCCACAATTACTGGATCAAATGCTTCACATCAACGCACAGCGCTCTCGCGCCTCACCAATCATCTCCAACTGGATTTATCTTCACCTTGAAAACAACACAATCGTAAGTGAAGAACAGAAAGACTGCAGAAGAAAGTCGCAGGATCGCAAGGAACAGCTAATAATCGATGCTATCATAGCAAGTGAAGCGCAAAAATGCAAGAAGCCACTGTACACCGCATACATTGTCAATCATAATATTCCTACAGAAGACCATGACAAATTGGGAAATTCATTTATTTTAAAAACTGTGGTAGCAGTATCAAGGCAGGACGTATAAGAATCAAACGCGCAATGTACGACATTAAGATATTCGCGAGCTCAAAGAAGCAGCTAGACGACCTACTGAAAATAACGACTAAGTTCAGTAGCGACATCTGCATGACGTTAGGACCTGCTGAATGCCGAACTCACTCTATGGAAAATAGAAAATGGGTACACGCAGATATTTACGATATCGGGCATGAGAAAGGATAAATCCATGGAATGGAAGAGAAGCTGTATAAGTACCTTTGGTATCAGCAAGCAAACGGCATACCAAAACATAAGGCAAAACTGCATACCTACAATAGAAATCTTGAGCAAGTCCTGGATACTCAACTGTCGGCAAAGACAGCAAAGACGATGTAAACACATACGCTATATCGGCAATAAGTATCTTGGATGCAGACGGGACTAAAAAAAGGTGGACACAACAACAAGGACAATGTGCACGAAATACAGAGCCGAAGAGTGGCGTAGAACGATTCCGCCTTCCGCGCTACGAGGGAGGAAGACACATAGAAAACTTACAACAAGAATCTCCTCGACGAAAACCATGTAGACAAAAACGCATCCCATCAATGTCTACGCAATGGTAACATTTTCAGTGAAAATGAAGGCTACATGATCGCCATCCAAGACCAGGTTGTTGCGACAATGTACTACCAAAAGCATAAAATTGGTAGCAGCATCGACACGAAGGGGACACTGTGTGGCACAAAGGACGAGACAAATGGCCACGTAATAAGTAGTTGTCAAATGCTAGCACCCACGGAGTATGTGAGGAGACACAACAACGTAGCCAAAATCATCCACCAGCAGATATGAAAAAACTGCAACCATACGGAAGACCAATTACCCTACTATCTATACTAACCGAAGAACGTAATAGAAAACGACAAGTGGAAGATATATTGGAACTGGAACATTCTAACTGAGAAGTACATGGAGCATAACGTTCCAGACATAGTACTAGTGGATAAGGAAGCGGAAACCACCTTCGTCATTGGCATTGCCATCCCACTAGCGGCAAACTTGAAGGAGAAAAACAACGAAAAGATAACGAAATACTTACCACTGGCTGTTGAGATAAAAGATATGTGACACCAGAAACGTGAATCGTTCCCATCACTATAGGCGCTACTGGAGAGATACCCAAAAACCTGGCAAGACTGACCATACCTAAGAACACCTACATGCTGTTGCAGAAAATAGTGGTTATCGACACAAGCAGTATTATGAGAAAAGTATTCGGTGAACAAACAAAGCGCACAAATATGCAGCAATAGGTGGTGTGTCTTGTTTTCAACCGATACATCAAATTACATAGGCATCTTGCGTTGACGAACCAAAATGACAATAATATATAATTTATGGCCAATCATTCCATATACAGGACAGAACCAATTAACAGTCATTATGAAACAGAAAATGGAAATATAACTATAACTATAACTATAACTATAACTATAACTATAACTATAACTATAACTGTGTTAACAATAATAATAACAGATGAAAAATAAATATCTAAATACAATGAGCAAACAAATAAAATACAAAGAAATAAACACTATTATGTCTAGTGATCACAATCATCAAGAATATCAAAACGTTGAGCGGCTTCTTATTGGATAAATTGAATTGCACTGGAATTGTCACAAACATTGGAAATTTGGTTGAAATTTCGACACATTATATGAACTGGTGACATACGAGCATTAGTCCTCGAAGAAGGTAAATAAAACGTGGAGTGTTGACGAGATGCAACTCTTGGTATAACGAAAGGTAGTTGACTGGTTAGAGCAGCACAGTCGACCTTGGTGTGTAGTAATTTGAATAAGAACTTAAAACTAATCATAATTCTTCTAAAACAGAGATGGCATATTAAAACGATCCAAGAGCAACACCTGTTTAAAATTTCTCATATGATAAATATCATCTAACTTGACTGATAAGTATTTTAAGAATTTTCTCTTAACATCTTCCAGTTCATTTACGTGAATCCGATAATATGGATACCAGATCTGCGATGCATATTCCAACCGTGAACGAACTAGAGAACAATATAGTGATATCAATGCGGTGATACGATTTGCAATTTCTCACTATAAAGCCCAACATCTGCCTGGCTGCAGAGGTCGTACGAATAATGTGATTCACAAAGATTAATTTGTATCAACCACAACTCCTAAATCCCTAAGACAGCGTAAAAGAGTAATTGAATTTAAAGTATAAAGAAAGTGAATAGGATCCAGTTTACGAATGAATGACATTACTTTACATTTAGAGATCTTTAAGTCTAGATTGTTGTCATTCATATCCCTAATTCGACAGTATATTTTTAAGTCATCTGCAAAGAGTAATTTATGAAATTAGTAATCTCCTTTAAATCATTAATAAAGATGTTAAATATAATAAGCGGACCTAGGTTTGAGCCTTGTGGGGCTCCGGAAGAGAGAGAAAGACGGGTGTAGAACAAAAATTTTACACAATATAGCGATGAAATATTTATCACGTGACATTAAAATTAACACTGCCCACGACAGCGATCGTGTAAGTGTTAGAGAAGTTATTATGACAATGCAGGAAATATATTTTCATTTATGATTATTTTCATTACCTTATGTGTTGGCGCCCAACGTGTGGTAATGTTTCATCGGTTCATATAATCAACATTATCTTGCTAACAAACTAAAATTTCTCGGAAATACAAATACTAATCAATTTAAAAAAAAGGCCCTGTACGCCTATAAACTAAATCCATTATGTCGCTGTCATACCAGCACACTTAAATCTAAAAGCCAGTCGATAAATTTTCATTGAAACAATAATCCATATATCGTATCCGACGTTAGCAATAAAATTAACGTTAATGTCTCATAATGTGAAATTTATCACGGCGATTTTTCAGGTGTTCCCGAAGTAATTCACGTAACGCAACAAGACGGATACGAACGAACCGATTCGGAGACTAGTCCGGCGGGAGGTAAGTAAGTGACAATATTTACTTATTTTTCTTTAATCAGTAAGATTAAAAATACACGGATGTAGTACGTATACACAACGATGGAAGTTTTTCAACTTCATACTTAATAAATATAACAAAGTAATAACGCCGTTGAATGCATATTTATGTCCTCATTATAAGTTTTGAGCAAAAGTTTTCGCGCAAACTTTCAGCCACTTACGAGGAATCAATATCATTCAAATTGGGAAATATTGAATTTTAAACTTCGCCTGAAATTGCTTTTTATTTGAGTACCACGTAAACAATCGAAATTGATTCAATTATAAGTTCGTGAAGTTCGAGATGTGTATAAGTTAAGAACTTCCTGCAGTACGACTTGTGTCTTCCGATATCAGATGTCACAGGCGTCTTGCAATATCAGACGAGGCAGGCACATTTTAATTACGGTTCCCGCCGTTTCAGTTTTTTCTGTTCGATTTGCGAATGACGGGAAATCACGCGAATATATAATTATGCAACGAGCAACGTATTTAAACTTTTTATTTATAAATGCGTTGCACAATATTACCGAGAAATTAATATTAGTCTTGCGTATATATGCATCGAGTTTTAAATATTTGGATTTCCAGGATTAATTATGCTTGGACCATGAAAATATTTTACTTTAATTTCACCTCGCTAGCAAAGAAGCTAATGTTTGACAGAAGTGTCGCAACTGTGGAGCGTTCCGATGACGAGATCAAACTAAATCGAAGCAATTCAAAGAGGGTCCAATCATGTAAAATAAAATAAATACATTGTTAGTTTGATTTATTGAGGGGATAATATATTCTCTCGAGTTAAAGGTCAAACGTGTTATATAAGAGCGATTTATTTTTGGGATGTATTGTACTACGAATAAGATAAACTACGGGAAACTTGCCGAATCGTTTTTATGGTAGGGAAAATATTGATTGATGGATATAGTTATAATATATATACAAGACGTGAGTTTTTACTTTTATTTAACACAAGAAAAAATCATTGATTTAAATTACACAAAATAAATAATTAAATAAATAGGGATATTTCATATATCGGAATGAACACATTTTATATAAATTTTAAAAAGGGTCCACCCAAATTAAAATTATTATTATTACATGCCTTTAGTTTTCCTACCGTTGTTTTAATTGACGAATTCTCGAATCTGATTGGCCTAAATTCGAAGTGTTAAATCTTAGGAAAAAGATTTACAAAACATCAACAACTTTGGATAAAATTTACTTATACGAATGTACTTAATATTTCCAAATATGTAGATAATGAAGTAATTAAATCGCAACCGGTTTGATATGTTAAAACCTGCAAAAAACCCAAATGGCGAGTTTATATATTTTTCAATTTAAATCGACACACGAATTTAAGACAACGTATATGCAAGTATTTTCCGTAAGTGTTTCTAATCGTACAATACTTGAAACTTGAAAGAATTCTTTGAAAAACCCATAGTTCACAATGTTAGAAATTCACCACTTATACGCCCACACACTCAGATACAAAGGGAGATACAATACAATATTTCCCACTCTCCTTATAATACTTTGATTACCTACCAACATTTTCGTAACTTCTTATAAAACGTAGCTGCCAATTTTTTTTACAAAATTTATACGTTTTTATAATTAAGTTATCTAAATTCATTAAACATTTCAAACTTGCTTTTGTACATATTTCCTCGAATCAGGTAAAATGCATTATGACCCTTTTGCGACGATTTAAGTGCCTTTTTCGTTATTTGACCTGCACATGACTTCTATAACGTTTGTACAACAAGTTTGCAGCTAGTGGTGTTTGGACACGTATTAGATATAAAATTCTCATACATTTGTTACTTCACCAATTGCTCTATGACAGATACTTGCAACCTAAAATTTTTACTTTGTTTTTTGAACTAAGGTAAGGAATTTTCAAATGCATAGCCTAAATTCGATCGAAAACCATGAAATATTACGTGGTTCTAATTCCTTTTATTGTTTTTATAATTATTAAATTATCTAAATGTGTATGGCTGGGGGAACTGAAAAAATGATAAGAAATGCAATTTTTCTGACTATAACGTAATACAGTAGGGCAAAATATAATAAAAGACATGGAGACAATACCAAGAACGTTTTAATGTTATTTTCATTGGTATAAGTTATATTATAGACACAACGGGGAAATTTTAACGAAAAAATATGTAACTGTAAACCTAGGGATTAATTATTTAATGATGCTAGTGAAGGTGTAAAAATATTAAAATCGTGTGAAATTAAGCGTCGCTAATTTAATTAATAGTTGAAAATCTGAACAAATGAGAAATATTCATCAACAACATCGCCTGTTTTAAATTTAACGACGGCAATAATCTAGAAAAGGCAAAGATTATTTGATCTACTTGTAATTTACATGAAAAAAATGGTATTGCATAATTTGGGTACTATTCAGGCAGTTGTTAATAACGTGTAATGAGTTATCGATTGGAAATGAGCATTTCTAATGATGGTTAATGGCAATCATTTATCGATGCGTTATTGTTTTAAATTGACCAGTTTATTTGATGTGTGATTTAAATGAGTGAAGTGTCGGAATCGTCACAATATTTACAATTGAAATATCTAAAAAATATATCGAACAATATCCTAAGATATTAGTTTTAAGGTTAATTGATAGGGGGCGCCAAAGGACAATATTCAAAAAAATAGCAAAAAATATGTAATTGACCGAACAAAAAGCAATAAACTAAATTCTGATATAATAAAACAGTTATATACGAAGGCGGCAAAAATTTGTGGCCCGACGGAGGAGGGCCTTTATTTTGCTAACGGCGTAATCTACTTCCGGCCGTAGCTGCGTACAACGTTTTACGCACAAATGCATGAAACAAATGCTTAGACTAAATTTAGGTTTTTTAATGTAAAAAATTCCAACCACAGTTAAGGTGGCGGATGACAGTAAAATGTTAGTTACTATGTGTTCAGATGTAACAAAAAATTAAAATCGAAAATAGAAAATTGTTATAAAACGGAAAAGGTTTTTTCAGAAGAAATTGAAAAATTTGCTGAGGAAGCATTAGCTTTAGCTTCCTTCCTAGTCTAAAGATCGCCATGAAGTTGAATATGATATTTTTGATGCATGGATCCGGGAGAAAAAAAGTAAATGAGATTAACGAAATTGTTTTGCAAGCGTATTTTAACAAAACATAAATCATAATTCTTAATTTTTAGTTCAAACGATATCAGTCCAGTTCTCTTTGGTCGAAATATTCCATGCCCAAAAAGACTCTGTTGGTCAGGCGATATCAGCAAGTGTTATAAATTAAAATTAAATGGAAAAATAACGTGTTGGGCATGAGCCAAGAAAGCCATGGTTTTAACTAAAGGAAACGTGACAAAGTTTTTTACATAAGCTATAGCGTATGTCCTAGAGAAGAACTTGCCAATATGTCAATATCTGATGGTGGATGATAGCGGATCTGTAATTGTCGTAAACATCCCGAAAAGAAAACAAATAAAAAGCGTGTGTTCACTGTTCTTAATGACGATGTCGTCTGTGGACTAAATTTGTACAAGAAATATGTTGGATTGCGTCCAGGAAATATGTTGGATTGCGTCGCTGCTTTTTTCTGCAGTACAGTAAAGTGCACGTACAACTGTAAGAGGGAACGCATTTGTATGCAGACTGAGAACAATTGCAACATTTCTTCAACTTCCCGATGTAGAAAAATACACCGCACACACGTTTCGATGAACACCAGCTATTTTTTACCAGATAGTGTGGTTGATGTTACAGCCATCAAATGATGTGGCGGATGGAAAAGTTCTTCGGTTGCCAAAGGCTACCTTGAAGACACAATTGAGTAAAAAATAAGATTGCCTGATTCATTCTTC
The DNA here is from genome assembly GCA_959613385.1 of Geotrupes spiniger. Taxonomy (NCBI): domain Eukaryota; kingdom Metazoa; phylum Arthropoda; class Insecta; order Coleoptera; family Geotrupidae; genus Geotrupes; species Geotrupes spiniger. The sequence continues at coordinate 9,825,072 of OY390739.1, forward strand.
GAACCGAAGGAAGTGCCTCTTCTGAACTGACTTTTTTAATTAATTATTGATAACTTTAACAGGAAGTTTTTTACAGCGGGCCCATAATTTACACTTCACAGCCAAGATATAAAGGAATAATCTTGATGCAGTTGTGCGCAATAAAATACACATTTGCGTTGATACACTTATAAATACCATTGTATGAGTAGTGCACAATATATTTAATTACTAGTGACTTCCTTGGGCATGTCTTGCAGAGCAAAGTTTTCCGACTCTGGGTACTTTTCCTATATTTATCTGAAATGTATATTTTGTCTTCAAAGCAACCAAAACAACTCATCATCTGCCCCTGTCCAAAATGCAAAGTGTGATTTATTACTAAATTGTCTTTTGATTTCGCCACTTGTCGTGAATTCTATACAGCTTTCTTCTGCAGTTGAGAGAGAGAGGGTATTTTCAAATGGATCCCTAACCAAATAGTACCTTGCTACCAAGTTGTTGTTAGCAATAGAATACTTTTTATAATTCTTTGCCAGCATGATTACATACCAACGTTTACAAAAACAACTGCTCATGTTGTTTTACAGCCTTGTAAAGTATATCATATTCATCCACATTTTCAAACATTTCAAGTCCTTTTTCCTTAAGTTTCTTATTCAAAATTCCACTTTTCTATAAAGAGCAATAACCTTATCACTCGTGTCCAACATATGTGTGTTTGCTCCATGGAATTGAAGATTCAATTTATTTTATTTCTCGAATATGTCGACGAAGTAGCTCAATAATCATTTCGGTACTACTCAGCTTCTAGCCGGTTTTCTTCTAGACAAATGGCAATTTCATCTCTTAATACGTTGCAAATATGTCTCATGTATCTTGCCTGGCAATAAAATACTTTCATTTAACTTACTATGGTTACAACCGTCGCTAGCACAATATTCAGACCAGGACTCAATTCTTTGTGGATTATACAATTTGTCCAGATGCACTGTGCATATTTATATTTCACGAGTACTTGTATACTTTCGAGACACTGTACGACCACTATCGGTGAATATTCGGACGCAATTTTTCCACTCTCTGTTTGCCTTATTTACAAAATCATTTAAGGTAGCAAATAATGCAAGTACTGTATGTTTGCAGTTCTTCTACTGCTGACATACCATCCCTAAATTGAACATGGGCAATTAAATTAGCATCATCATTGCAATATGATGTCTCATCAAGCTGAATTGAAAATGATTCCCGAAACGCTGATGCGATGCATCAGTTGCAGTACTGCAATTGGTTGTCAAAATGATGAATAAGTGCTTCACCAATGGTGTGAGCCTTTCTACATCTGGCTATTTTATTTGAAATGTTTGTAAGCGGCAAGTAAAGCTTTTTCATTCACCGATAATGTTTCAGTTTATTCGATGTCATGCCATAATTTTTGAGCAAATGACATTTACTTCAGTGCCGGTAAATGCAAACTATAAGTATACATGAGAATATTTTCTTGATTTTATTTTAGGAAACACGGTCGTCTGTTCCCTTGGTGGTTCGGTATGTCTATAATTTCATTCCTATCAAATATCTTATGTTCTACATTTATTTTCGTACACTTCGTACATTTGTAGTTAATTTTCTGAAAGCTAAATACATTTTCAAAACGAAATATTTTTTCAACAAAACTACAATGCCAGGTATGACGTTGCTTTTGAATCTAATACGTCATTTTCTAGAATTCCAGCAACAACAATAAATCAGTGCTAACTAACAACCAATTCAATTATCTACTGAAACTAATAAAGGTATATTACGTAAATTATGATCATGAAACTCTATAAATATTTTTACAGTTATAGCGACACAACACAAACGCAAATGCCCGGCCTATTATTTTCAAGCACCCTACTTTCCTTACGATTATTGAAAATTTCCTGCGCTAAGCGCTATTAAAGTACAAAATATTTGAACGCAAATTAAAAGAACCCCAAGCATTTTTATGAATATTAATATTGAGTTTCAGCACACACAGCAATTCTGAAACGCCGGGCGCCCGGATTGATTTTTTACATAACTCGCTTTAAATTGAAATTTTATTGATATTTCTAAAATAGTGAACTTGTGGATGGCGCTTTTCTTTATAGCGGGCCGCTTTATCGATGCAATGGCTCAATCGACTAGAATATTGGAAGCTTTTCGGGAATATTGTTTTAGTTGATTTTCACATGTTAATATTCTCATATATGGTTGGTCAATTTCAGTACATTTCGCGTATAAGAAACATATGGTTATCAAATAAGAGATAAGACAATTAGTGAAATATAAAATATATGTTAGAATTATTTCGTTTTAATTAAACGTTTGAAATAAACGAAAATAGTGTATCATCGACTACGACACCTATGTAGCTAAATTATACGATATTCTGATTCCTCGATTTCAGTCTTTGTTGCTACTTTTTGGGCATTATAAAACAATGTCACGTTTCTTTTTCGTCATGATTTTTTTTGTCGTTTTTATTGTCTATTTGTTGCCGGATTGACTATAGTGAAGCATATGTCTTATGTGAAGTACAATTCTTAACCCTACTTGTTTTAAAAGTTTTACACTATTTTAACTTCAGTTCAATTTTCGGTACTGACGTACGATTATATCAAGCATGCAGTATCAGAATCCAAATTGCTCTAGTGATTTTTGATAAACGTAGATAGTATATCTAATGTTGGATACGTGCGATACTCAACCAAAAGTATACCGAGTGTTACTTTTTTAAATTTGATATATCCTCAATTTTTTCTTCCCTGAATTATTGTTAATTCTACAAATGTAAATCCTGTAATTTTATTTTATTTAACTGGCAAGATTTACGATAGATTCACTAACCTACACACATCCATAAGAATATTTTAAGAACCTGGACACAGTTGGTAATAGATTCATATTGCACGTTGAACACTCTTCATTATAGAATTACATGTACACAAATTTTACACACATGCTATGAAACAAATTAAGAAATACACGAAAGAACAAAGAAGTTGCAAAGAGATATCGACAATAGATTACGTTAAGAAATGAGACGAATCTGAAGAACTTAAGAATTAAAGAAGTTGAGTTGGGTTGGGTTCTGTTTCGCCTGACAGTAAGTGTGAAGAAATAACAGGTACAAATAAAACAGAAAATAGTTAAGTTTGAACTCAAAACGGTATAAAATAATAATATATAACAGTATATAAATCAAGAAAGATAAAAATAAAGTATACGTTCGAAAAGAGAAGTATTAGTATAGACGCAAAAGTCCAAAACCAATCATGAACAGAAGATGGGAATAACTAAGACACAAAGGACACTTAAGAGACAATCAATACATGCTATTTAAGCATAATAATCAAAATAATGAAGCTATGATAATAAATTGAGGAGTTGAAATTTCTGCCACATGTGGAAAAGTACCAAATGATTTCGGAATGTATTTCCAGACTATTCGACAAAATCTGTAATTATTATAGGGGAATATCGTTCTTAATGAATGCGCAAATATGGAGATTTGTCCAACAAATAACTGAACTTTGTTACGCGGCTACGAAGCGTCCTAGCTACATGTAGCAGTGTATCCGCCACAACCTCCCGAGTATCATCATTGTTTCAGATTAACAAACCTATCATGCATTTAATGGAGAAAGGTACCTGAAAACCTGCAAAGATGAAACTTACAGGAGCATCAAAATTACAGGAGAACAATGTCAATGTATATGACAAAATTGAAGCTTGGAAAATGTGGATAACGAAAATTCAACCTATATTGAAAGTTAAAATGGATAATGTTGAAGGATAACAAGAAAGGTTATTATAAATGGAAGGAAGAGCGTGAAAATCATTTACAGTGTATACTAATGAGCGATTGGAGGAGATTATAAGTAAGAATAACGAAAGAATAATTAACATCGAGGTGAACGAGACACGCATAATAGTGGGAGGGGATTGAAACGTAAGAAACAAACAGCTACATGGTGGCAGAAGATGAGGGCTATAACCAAAGAAGATAAAAAGATAAGATAATAAATTGGGAAGGTCGAGGGATAATAAATTGATGGATGAACGAATGTGCTAAATGGATATACGGAAGGAGATGTAGAAGGAGAATATAAGTTCGTATCATTACCTTGAAGTATACAATGGACAGGTACGAAGAACATATGAAGATGCAACTGATGAGGTAACGAAATGGCACGTAAGTTCGACTGAAGTGGTAACTAAATATAAGAAAAATCTGGGATGAGGAAGCATGAAGGAAGTAAAAAGTGTGGACAACCTAATAGTAATTAAGATGTGAGAGAGATGTGGGAACGAGAAGCAGAATGTGAGGAAATGTGTTAGAGAATTTGAAGGAGGGTCCGCAAGTGGCAAAAACATGTGGGAACCGGGGACTGAATTTAAAAGAGTATGTCTGGAAAGAAAATGGAATAGAAGGACAATATATTAACATGGAAATGTATAAAGGAAATGGAAAAACAGAGTGAGCAGACTGGAGATAGGATCCATGCAGATTGAATCCATGCAACAGTTTAGAAGATACTTCATGCAACTGTTAGGTGGACGAGAGTTTAGGGTGGGAGGAAGAGAAAGTCGAGTATGGACAGAGGAGACTAGAGTAAGAAACGGGGCGGTGAATGAAGCAATTAGTAACCAGAAGTGGGAAAAAAGCATGTGGGAGGCGGCAGCGTGGAAAAGGGCCACAGAAAAGTGCATAGAACAACTGGAGAAATATTTTAATAAGATATGGTAATGCTCGAGAAATCGAAAAATGGTGAGATCGTGATCATGCCGATAGTCACCACGTACAAATATATGGCAAAATATGAATGGGAATGTTGGAGAAAGAAATACATGAAAAGGTGACAGTCCTGTATATACAAGCAGGGCCCCGGAAAAGAAGAATCACGACGAAACAAATTATTGTGCTAAATAGTAAGTGGAACACACGTTAGGGAAAGACGGCGGCACAGTGTATGCATTATTTTTAAACCTGAAAATGACGTATGATTCTGTAGATAGATATCAATTTTGCGGAAGCATGGGAGAATGGAAATACTAGAACAATAAAGCGGAACATAATGAGAATGTACGAGCGCACGTGCTGTACTGTGACAGTGGAGGATAGTAAAGTTTAAAACAAGAAAAGGGTTAAGACAGCCCCCCCCTGCTCCTCAGTACGTCACAGATGGAAGAACTCTGAAGAAAAGCACAAGCAGGTGGAATCGCGGTAGAAGTGTGAAAGTATGGGTGCTTGCGAATGCCGATACTAACACGTAAGGTGTTATGAAGGAGGCAATTGAGAGCTTGCGAATGATAAAAGCTGAGAGTGAGTGTGGCTAAAGCGAAGTTTATATTGTTTAGGTGAGGAGAAGGATGAATAAGGAGGAATGTCTTTAAATCGAAAGGAGAAAGAATTGAAGGTGTGAAAAAATTTAAGTATACGGAGTAAGGCTTTTCTGAATATCCATCGACAAAGGAACATATTAGGTATGCATGTAAAAAAGCGAATGTGGCGGTGGGAAAAATGTGGAATAAATGGGGAAAGTCGAAAAGATAAGATCAAGTGTAAGTGAGATCAGGTAAAATGGAAAGTGAAAAGACCTATAAATTTTTCAGAAGCTACCAAGGTAGCTAAAAATAGCAAATGAAAAGGGGGACCAGAGAATGGTGGCAAGATTCAGGTGTGGAAATGGGGAAAAAGGAAATAAGTATTGGATGTAAAAGCGGAAGATAAATGAGAACATTCGTGTGATGGATGTGGGGGAATAGAGTAAGTGGAAAATCAAAAGACAAAGGCAAAGAAGTGTTGAAAATGTATGAATGAAGGAGGGGACAGGAAAACGATAAAGTGGAAGGTATTGGATGCAAGAACGAAATAAAAAATTCTGAGTGGAAGTGAATACGTTACATGCACTATGAAATAGGTGTCAAATAAAGGTTTTTTTATATATTGGCAGATAATCAGAATCTTAAATCAAGTTCAACGCTGTTTTACAGTAAGATTTTTAAGTATGCCCTACCTATGCTAATTGAATGCGCATCAGATTTCTCACCTCATATAACAAAACGGCAATACGAAAATAGTATAGTATATTGTGAGAATGCAACATACAAGGCTGTATACGAAACGCAAAAAATCAACCGAAATATTCCACAATCATTACGCTTTCTAATAGTCCTCGAAAGAGGAAATCCCAATTCGAGTTCTTTAAGTTATAACCGGTTAAATATAAAGCGAAAATGATACCAAAGAAAATAATAGAGCATATTTGGTGAACAGTTATTTTTATAATTTTCCTTACAACGCACATCACATATCCTTTATATTTGCAATAAATCAATAAAAAATGTCATCATCAACGTTATCTTTCGAGATATATGTGGCAGATTTTAATTATTACTGTCGATATTACCCGATCGAGCAAGGCTTCCGACTAAACATCTAAGCTTACATCATATTTGCATGGCTAAAAGTAAAAACAAACTCGTCATTTATTCCATTATTTATTCACTATTTTCCGGATTAAAACGGAATGCATTTAGAGTGCAACTGCGTATTTGGTAGTTCGCCAAACGCATTAATATTTTTCGTTGTACTACGAATATTTTATCAGCGTCTACTCTGATTTACAAAGTTCATAGGAAAAACATAATGGAAGAAGGTTAATTATTCAAACAGTTGGTAACGAAATTGTTCTTCCTCATTCGGGTCTTTGGAGGTATAATCGGTGAAGATTCTCCCGACGCTAAAAACACATGCAATAACTTTTCGTATATATGGTTAACCACAACGCAAATCCAATTGATCGACCTGAACGAATATTAACTACGTACTAATTTTACAACAGCCTGAAGCATATTATTCTTTTATAAATACATCCTAGTTTATCCGTAATATTTATGGCTTTCCTTCAACATGTCGAGCTGTAAAATGCGATTAGCTTTGATGCGAACACGCTATTTAAGCTTTTTATCCGAATTAACCGTTCGTCGTAAAAGATTTTACTACCATAATTGTGCGTTAATTGAAATAGCAAATTAGCATCTTAATTAAGACATAACGTTACCTAACATACGTCGCATCCCGCACAAAGGATTATGTGTTGTTAAAATAGCGAACTTATTGCGATGAGATTTTCCAAACTAGGCGGCAGCGCTGCATTATGCCAAAGTATTACCGAGATTGACGAACAGACTTTTACGAGATCTTTATTGCAAATTGAATTTTTAAATTGCCGTTAAAGTTTTATGCGGCTTTGATATTTAATTTGCTCTGCATATGGTTTATTTAAAATGAGATTGCGATTATTCGAAATTAGTTAAATGTAATAAACTAGATAATTATTTATGAACGTATGGCCATTAATAGTATTGGATTTTCTTAAAAAATGTTTAATATTTTGGAACTAAAAACAGCTCCGGTCGTGTTAACATCGAATTTGTCAGGCGTATATTAAAATTGGAGCCACGAGGGGTGTTTTAATTATGTTAATGGGGAAGGTTATGCTGTGAAATGGTTTAGTGTATATTTGATGCTTTACACTTTCTGTTTTGGAATTTATATTTACAGTTTTGCTAATTATTATACGAGTACGTTGAATAATTTCTAGCCACACATAAAACTTATTCAACACGATAAATTAAACGTTATTGAACAGCAAATAAACTTGCAAGTTACTTCGCAGAAATGTAGAGGAATTGCAGTTTGCCAATTGTGTCCTATTTTGATGAGGCATTAACTAGGACTCCATCCACCTCCATAGATAATTTGAGAAAGTGCTTCCTTGTTGGCAAGGATGTTGAATATCATTGAGGTCTGAGCTCACTGTGGACCACTTGGACATTGTGGTACTGGCGAAGTTATACGACATCTTACCATAAGACAATCGCCTGCTTGTATTGATATTCTTGTATTCTCTTCTTATTTACATTCCTGTTCACTTCTCTATTCTAACTGAAGTTATCTTTTATAACTATATATTTAAATATCAATTTCCTTTGCCGAAAATTAATTAATTAAATGGCGCTACAACTTCGCTTAGCTAGGCCTATAAAATTCAAAGCAAACAAAAGAATGGTAACATGCAAAATAGGCAGCCAACCAAACAAGGGAACAACCTCCTCATCAGCTAGTGTAAGAGCCATAACTCTAATAGATAATTTAACAAGTGGGCCATCTAGGTTAAAGAAAAGGCAAAGTAATGGAATACGGGGCTACGCAGTTAGAATACGAGGAATTGAACAAATAGATGAAAAGGCAAGGTTGGCATGTGGCTACCTGAAACGTTAGAGAATTTCAGAAACGAAGCCCATTGAACGAAACTAAGAAACATGTTTCTGAAATTGCTGAATCCTCAAATGGCCACATGCCCCAATCGTCATTGGTGTAAAACTGGGAAGAGTTGCATAATGCAGAAGGCGAATTTTATAATCTGAAGGATATAAAAAGAAAGTCGACGTAACAAAGAGAAGCAAGAGGAAAACAAAAAACGGACGTTTATTATAATTTATTACCCGAACGAACATCCAAAAGTTAACAGAATAGTTCAATTTCTGGTAACATACTTCAGACATGGTGAAAAGCATGTGAGCAATGTTGGCGAGTAGGGAATCAAGAGCTATGAGATGAAGGCATAATAGGAAGGCGTGTGAGAGACGGGAGATATTAATTTCATATATTCATATAAATTCCAATAATACGTTTTTTCCAAATACATTACATTTTCCCTCTTATGCTCTTATCATATTACTACGTGACAAACTAAATTAATCGAAGTTTACTTATTGTAGAGCATTGAGTTAAAAGTGATCTTTCAAATTGTGTCATATGCTGCACTCCAGGAATTCTGCGACGTACCATGGGGCTCGTCGTTCATGAAATAGTGTCGCAGCATTACAACTTTGTTAATTAAGAGGGTGGGTGTTTATTTTCTGCTATCACTGTTTTAATCACTAACACAACAGGCAACATTCTCTTAACGCTGTCAAGGCAATTACTTCCCATCAGTAACCCTCTGCCCCCCCCGTTTAACCTCCCAATTATTTCTTTTATAAAAATCAAGAGGCTAAATAAATGGGTTGCCTTGAGATTTGTTAGGTCGGATTGGGTTAGGTTGGATTGGGTTTGGTTGGGTTGGGTTTGGCTTGGGTTGGGACGTTGTTGTGGTTCCCATTTTATGATTGCACAACAAGTAAACACTAGTGGTGGGTGTCAACATCTCGTAATTCGATGTTTCAAGATTGGCCCGTAGAATATTAAACAATATTCACGTACATACGTTCATATACAAATATAATTTTAAATTCATAACAAGCACACCTGTTAAACAAAGTGAATTACAAACCAAAGCACAAAATTTAGTTCTTCACTTCAAATCACCCCAGGCCCACGTACGCATATCACGTATTCCTGTCTTAGTGAATACGTATATAATGTAATAATAATATTATAAAAATGTACCTATACGTAGCACGTTAATATATAAGATATTCCGAAGATAATATGTTACTGAGACACAGTTCCTTATATAAATATATGCATATTAGTATAATGATGGGAATTTGTAAATAGTAGTATGTACAATAACATTTCATGATTCTTGAAAAAATGACTACAAATTTACTTATGGTATATATAAAATTTTGTTATTTTCTAGTCCCGGGAGGTCATTAGAAATTTTTTATTACAATTTATTAATTAATACTTCTTTTCTTCCTCTATTACACTTTTGTATTGCGGTCACAAATTCACCGGCGTTGTGATGCAAATTTTTCAAGTTTATGTCAAAATGTTCGTGAACCACAAAAGTGAAATATATGACATATATCCCAAATAAATTCACTAAATATATCATGTCTAAAGTTGTGGTTCTGTTGTCAGTAGTTCGTTAGGAGCGATTGGCTCGCGCCAAGAAATTTTGATGGCCACTACATGTAAAGGTATTTCAACAACTAAGGTTTTTGGTAATCGCTACTGACGACGGGGAATAACCCAGAAACAATATTGTCTAGCCATCCACCAGTTAGTCTTCATGGACCTGTTTTAATTAGTGTTCACTACACCACTGCGGTGTAAGATTAGTCCATCTTTCATGTAAATTATTACATCGAGAAATGCATAAAAGATATTTTTGATTCATTTAATGCAAAATGATTATTGTCCAACAATTATTTCGTTAAATATAACCCTTTCTCAGCTTCTTGTATGGTCGTCTTCAAGCATTTGTCCGAGAACATTAATACTGTGTTGGCATATGATATCATTTTACCACTAATATTTACATCAACTTTTACCATGTATATAAAATCAGAAAAAATGTAGTGTCCAACCACCGTTCTCTGTTGTACGCAAATTATTAGTTTCTTTCTTATTTATTTTTACTTGATTTAGCTCGATTTAGCGAGACTCCACTCCTCAAATCTTCTGTAATTTATTTAAGGCTAAAAGATGGTCAACTGTATCTAAGGCTTTACGTAGATCTAAATTTTCTAAATTTTAAGATCTTCTTGTTAAACGTTCCGTTATATAGTTCGTTAATTCATATGTATGTATACCGCATCCATAGTACTTTTACCAGCTCGAAATCGAAATTATTATCCTCTAGGAATTGAATTAATTTTTTTTTATACATTTTTCTATAATTTTATAAAAATTGCTTAACTGTGATATGGACGAATAATTGGTTGGGTTCCTGCTCTGTATATGCATATCACTGCTTTTGGAAACTTTCCTGTTTCAAAACATAAGTTACTTAGATCTTGGGTAGAATTCGGCTATACTTGTTGCAACTCCATAATCATAAATTAAAACAAAAATTGTTCGGTTACACTATGTTCGTTGAATTTCTACTACAATTGTTTCGCCACATCGTGGCTTCATCGGGTAGATGCACGTAAATACAATGATACAGGAACAAAGCACTATATATACAAGACTAACACAAATCCGTTAGCGATTGTGAAACGTAATATTTAATAAGGGCGACTTAGTAACCTATGTTTGATCATTTAGTAAAAAAACTCAGCTTGTTGTATTTATTGATTTCTAAACATCCTAATCAATTAAGTTTCCTACTTGTCGTCTGAACATGTAGCATTTTTAAATTAGGGTTAAAAGTGTGATTGTTTTCTTATAAATGATTAGCATAAGTCGAATTATTATTTCTTAGACGAAAACTTCGATGGTGTTCTTTCATTCGGCCATCAAACGATCTTTCTGTTTGTCCGACGTATGAAAAATTCGTTGTGAACGCTACTTAAATGTTATTATTAATTTTCTGAAGCGCTTCTTTCATTTTTATTGAATACCTGTGTAAGTTAGAAAGGAAAATGTGTTGGGTTTGTTGTCTCTGGTGTATACATATAACCTTCACCCCCTGGAGTTTGACAATCTTTATAATAATATTAAAAATAAAATTAAACCTATCATTCATTGAAAATATGTTACATAAAATAATAATATTTCTAATTTAATTAAAAATTAAAACATAAATTGCCTTAACTAACTCGTGTCATGAGTTGGGGAACAAATTTTCTTTAAAAAATACCACCATGAATACAAAAATAAGTAAGACTAACAATGACAACATTTTATTAACTGTGAAATCTATTAAATAATAAACGGAAGAAAATAATGTGGTCTTCACTAAAGCTTTTTTTATTTGCTATTTCAATATTGGTTTCAATTATATTGCCATAGTCCTCTTGTATTTCGTTCATAACTTGATGTTTTCTTATATCTTGGTTACTTGCATCTTTGCATCATTATATTTCAAGGTATTCCCTGCCTTTATAGTATTAATTTTTTGTTTTTGTGAATAAGTTTCGACATGATTTTTCTGCATTCCTTATAGTAGCAGTAGTAACAAACATTTACTTGCATTTATTACATTGCATTACATATATACGTACATGTGTGTTTGTATTTACGATGTTCTAGTTCAGCTCCAATTACGGTCCAGTACCTTTCTCCGCTCCAGCTGTCATCCTATTCTCGTCCTGCAATATCTTCATCTTCCTCAGTACCTGCAGTTTTTCCTCTTTTATAATGACACATCCACACACTCTCACCAGTGTATGAATACATACATCCACCCCTATTTCGCAAAAGCTACACTTCCTCTAATTCTGATCCATCCAATCTGTTTTACCTCTTTCCTCGTTGCCACACCTAAACCTCGTTAATCATCTCATCCTCCCCTGCTCTTCCAACCGTCAAATACTCCGGTTTTCTTCCGCACACACTTATAATCCTCCTCAAACTTATACTCTTCACATTCGTTGCCAAATTTTTGTATATTATTAGGAAATGTTTCTCCGTAGACTTTCACGTTTTCTAATTGATGTAACTAGACCAGTGTACTCATGTTATAGTTTATTAAGTTACCTTTTAAATTTGTAGGCCTTTCTTACAAAAATATGGTCTAAACATGATTCACGTTCGCGGTCTACTCTCTTCACTAAGACGAATTGTACATCATTTTTCTAAAACTCTTTATCTGATTTATCTAAAAAATTATCCTATTGATTGTTGTAAGAAAAGCCATAGGAACAAACAACTTAGCATTTAAAAACCCTAACCTAATTGTACGCTGCACACAAAATAGTAAAATTACTATTAAAAACGAGATATGAACATGATACGTGTAACTGTTGTTTACACATTCCTCGGCATTAAAAGTAGCAACTTGCGGAACATAAACTTTTAATCAGTCAGTGTAACAAAAAATCGTACACTCCTTGATACATTAAAACAATGTACTAGCTACAATAGGGTATCTAAGCACGAATATCGATGACATTGTTCAATGTTTTTTAAAGAAAGCATGGGTGTGACACTCAGTTTATAACGTACAGTTTATGACACAATTACAATTACTTCGTGGGTTAATCAAATCAGCTAGATGACTCTCTATTTTAGATTTCATATTTACGCAACGAAAATACTTTATTGGAGTTAATAGTGTTAATAGTGGCGAAATTCGACTTTTAAGTGTGTAATATTTATAGTGTTTTGGCAGATAAAACAAACTTCTAAATATCTGAAGATATTCTTAACAGGCATATTCTATATGAATCGTACAGAATATTGTGCACATATGTTTCTACAACAATTTCAAATAGGACGTTCGAAACTTTTGTTGTTTGACAACCATCTTTCAAACACCTAGAATTTCACTACAACTTTACCATTAATTGATTGAGGTAATTACTCGATTGTGAAAACGTAAATTCTAAAAATTCAACTATAAGGAAATGTCATCAACTTCTACAGGCGGCTGTAATTATTTACATCACATAGACATGCGCATTTATTTCACCCTGAAAGATACGGTAATGAATATTCGAAAAACGTACACTTAAAATCTTTGAGAAAGGAAATTTAAATTCGGGCTGCGCTCTCAACTATGTGCACATTATGAGTGGATTGATTATTCCGGCTACATTGTGCATAAAACAAGCAAGGGGAAGATTTTAATTGACTTTACAGTTTGGGTAGTTGCTATAATAAATATCTTTAATTTAATCACAAAACGTCTGTCCGTATGAATCTGAGGGTAGTCTCATCCAATGGATACGGGGCCGCGAGGCTTACGGAAACAGATCGATAATGTGTTTAAAATGCAGCTTTAGTCACAAACCGATTATTTATATATTTACATTTACGCACATATTCGTCGATTAAATTAAACAAACACAATATTTTAAATTAAGAAAGCTATCAAACTATGAATAGATTTTTTTATTGTAATTGGAGCTATAGCCACGAGCTTATTTTATTTGGCCCACCTGTAAATAAACACGTAATTACAGTAATTTCTATTCACAAAAGTCACCGTAAATAAATTACCCAATATCCAATGCATAATTTGATTGCTATCTACGTTGCGATCATGTCCTACATTGTCTCTAGATGGATTTTAAAAGATGCAAATTCAATTACGGAACAAGTTTTCCGTAGTGGCATTCTGCACTCGATATGCTTTTAAACACGGCAGAGTTTGCAGCGAAAACAAGCCGACAAGAAAATTTACTTTAACTGGAAAACGTAAACAGTATCTGAAACACAATCTAAAGTTTCAACACGGATAATCACATTAACATAAAATGCTGTTATGAAACTTTGTCTTCTGCACATACTCCACGTTAAATTTCACTTTTTGCAACATGTTTAATGAGACTGTGTTTACACATCAGCGAGTCTGGGAGAATTCTGCTAAAATGTGATTAAACAGTTGCGATGCATTAGTGCATTTCGGTTCAGTTCTGTGAAACGAATGTGGTGATCTTTTGTTGTTATCTTATGTTCGTTTTGGTTTAAAGCTGGTTTTCAGTCTTAAAATATACGATATCGCCTTACTGTAATGATATGGAACAAATTTGTCAATATTTTACGTATGGAACATCATCGTAATGATCAATTCTTTGGATTCATTTGGTGCACTGTTCAATCCTCAATATTTAGTTTAAATAATTCAGACGTTGGATGCTAATTTGAAGAACGTCGAAATAAAATGGTGCGCTCCAAAAAATTACCCATGTCTTGCTTATTTAGATCTTTTAAATAATTGGGTACCCAGTCCACTCACTGATGAAGGAGGTAGTTCTCGAAGAAGTGTCATTTGCGGACTAATTTAATTACAATTGCCATGTTATTTGCATTGAATAAAATTAGGGAAAAGTTGACGCACTAGAACTGTAAATAATTTCGATAAATTGTAAAATAGTACCAGAAAAATAACTAAAAAAATATATTATTCTGAACATGAAGCAAATGACAAGCAAACAGAGAGGTGCCCCAAGGACAACTATTTAGACCACTCTTATATTTGATTTATACTAACTATGGTTATGAGTGTTGCAAAAAAGGTTCCTTGAGCTGCGTTTGCCATAAAATCGATTCACACACTACTAGATACAGCTTCAAACAAACTTTGAAATATGACAACAAGAAACAGTATTTCGAAAAAATATACAACGTTAATCAAATGGGGTATCAAAAATACGATTAAATTCTGGAACCAAAAACAATTAATGTTGAATAATTTGCCTATTGAGGAAGATACAATATCGCAAGTGGTTCCAAGACGTATATTCGGACCACTGTTGTGTTTGATTTACAATGTTCGTGAATGTTGAAAAGAGGAAAGAGTGTCTTTGCTAATATAATCAATAGGAATTTGAGTCATAAAAATCGAATGGAGTAAGGTGCAACAGTGACCACTATTTGGCGAACTGTATTCGATTTACAGCTTGAAACAAATTGCAAAATAGGACCCAAAGAAAGAAAATTTGTAAGAAATGTATAACATTAGTCAAATTGCGTATCAAAAATATGGCTAAATTCAGGAATCAAAAACGATGTTTAATGTTGAGAAATTTCCTTATGTACTAAATTTGAAGCAGAAGATGAAATATCGAAAGTAGTTCCCCAAGGATGTATATTTGGATCACCGTTGCATTTGCATTTACATCAACAATGTTCGCGAAGTTTCCCAGATACTACTGCACAGATCAGATCTAAGCTTTGGGTTGTCTGTCCACCACAAACGTCGAGAAGTTTATTAAAAACATAAGAACATTTGTATAATTAAATGGTGGTGGCGTATAAAACTTGCACACAAAAAAATAGTGCGAAGCATCTTAAAATATTGTTTTAAAGACACGTGGCAATTAGCGTCGTCCAAAAACAGTACGTTAAATGAGTACTCCCCTAAATCTTTCATGTTTAAAATTTACAGTATTTACAATATTTATGTTATTTAATTTCTTTACAAAATTGTTGCGATGGCATGATAACAAGCAACACCAGCGCTTGACACACTCGAAAGGGATAGTTTAACTCATCCAATGATTAATTGATTGATTAAGAGAGAGCCTGTCTCGAATAATTTAAATCAAATCACGCGAGTAAGGTTTTGATTTCTTTCATAAATACTTAGAAATTTTGAGGTAAAATTTATGTAGATTCATTCATTGTTACACACTTCTTATGTGTTGTGTTCTTATCTGTTATATAGTATATTATAGTTATTAATAGTAAATATATAAATATAAATATGCAACGCATTGCGGAAGCAAGAAGAAGTGCAACTCGGGATTGTAGAAGTAAACACAATTTACAATATAGGAATTCATTTGTTGTCAGCATGTTTAGGTATAAATTTATTGTGGATGGTCTAATATCAAGTCTTTCACCAATGGCGGTGTCGATGATTACGCTAAAAACAACATTTGAGCTATGAAGCTATACTTACATAATACATAATATTTATGCATTTTTGTCCACCTCGACGGATATACACTTTTGAGGTGCCCTTAATTGACTCTTACTATTTTTGGAATGATGTCTGTGAGTGTGTGTCTGTCTGTGTTACTGTGTGACTGTGCACGTTATAGCGTCCAAACGATTAAAGCTAGACCTATGAAATTTTAAACTTAAATTGTACACAACAAAGAAGAAAAATGCAGTAAACTTTACCGACTCAAAGAAAGTGTATGATGTAACATATTCAGGAAAATATACAGCCGCAACAGAACATGATGAGGCAGCATTATTAAAGCAATTAGCGACTAGCAAAACTATAAATCTAAGATTGTAATGGTATATTTCACATCAAACTAAAAACAACGGTACTAAAACTGATACACAAAAAATTGATAAATCAGAGCTAACATATTTAGACAAATAGCTCTAATCCCTAATATCGCGAAGCTCAATGAGAAGATATTATCAAATCAAATGTATAGATTCATGCTAAAGTATCAAATATTGAACAAAAACCAAAATGGCTTCATGAAAGGAAGATCAACATCTAGAGCCCTTTTCCAGTTGATCTCTGAAGGAATGGAAAGTATAATTTAAGGAGATGGTGTTACATGTGTGCTCATGGACTTGTCCAAAGCTTTCGACAGTACACAACATGAAACACTTTTAATGAAATTGGAAGCCATGGGGTTTAAAGGAAAATTATGGCGGAAACATGTGGAAATCTGACTGGGAGTTTTCCTAATATACATAAACGATTTAGCGGATCTTTTGAATCGTGAACATGAGACACGAAGTGCCATTCAACCACACTTGTATCCACCACAGGCTACACTCGCAACAGTCCAAAAAAGTGTCATCACCAAGATCATGAATCACCAAAGGTCGAGGAAACCCTCAAGGATTATTTACGCATCTTTAGCAGCATAAATTTCTTGTTTTTCTAATATTCGTCAGAATTTTATTTTAACATGTTAGTTGTTGACGATTAATTTTAATTTGTACTGTGATGCTGATTTTATCCTAGCCATTTGTGATATGTACACACGTTGTATGTATTTTGAATAAAACAAATTATAAATATACACAGTGACATATAAACTGCACAACCTAGAAGGGGTGGGAATTTTTGGACCAAATTTGGCAGGAATAGTGGACTAGTCCAGGGAAATAGTTGATTAAAATTTGCATCATTTTTTAGAGGTGGTGATAGACAAGCAATTATCGAGTCATTTTTCGAATATGTTCAAATTTTTCGGATCCCGTTCTTTAGTTTAAAGTGTTTCAAGTGTTTAATGATGCCTAGAGGAAGGAGACCTCAAGTTTACCAGCAGTTGAGTGACTTTTACCGAGGGCGGATTGTTGGTTTTCGAGAAGCAGGTTTTTCGTTTAGAGAAATCGGCAACAGTTTGGGACGGCACCACTCAACAATAATGCGTGTTTATCAAGCGTGGTCTGAACATGGAGTTGAACGTCGGAGAAGAGGCACTGGGGCTCAAAGACGTACCAATGAACGTCAAGATCGTCGCTTAAGACTAATGGCCTGGAGAGACCTATTCTCTACAACTAGATCAATAGCTGATCAATGGTTAGGTGAACAATGGCGTCCGATAGGCTTGCGAACAGTTTATCGTCGAATAAGAACCTTTGGCTTGCTGCCTTACCGTCCACATCTTGTGCCACCCCTCACTGCTCAACATCGCCAGGAACGTTTGGCCTGGTGCACGGAAAGGCTTCAATGGAACTTGGAGTGGCATCGAGTTGTCTTTAGTGACGAATCGCGATTTTGTTTAGGAATGCATGATGGTCGGATGACTGTTAGACGAAGACGTGGAGAAAGGCGCAATTCTGATTTTTCGATTGCGATGCATGTTCACCGAACTGTGGGGTTGATGGTGTGGGGTGCTATTGCTTACGGTAGTAGGTCACCCTTGCTCTTCATTCGGGGCAGTATGACCGCCCGACGCTACATTGACGAAGTGGTAGAACCACATGTTCTTCCATATCTTCGAGGGCTGCAAGACTCACTTTTCCAGCAAGATAATGCACGACCTCACGTAGTAAGCGATTCTCTTGACTTCTTTGAAGAGGCCAATGTTAATCTTTTGCCTTGGCCGCCAAGATCTCCCGATTTGTCGCTCATTGAGCACGTGTGGGACATGATGGCTAGAAGATTGAGGAATCTATCGAACCCACCGTTGACAATAGAAGCTCCACGGCATGAAGTACAGGCTGCTTGGGATGCCATACCCCAAGAAGACATTGATCACCTGCTGGAATCAATGCCAAGGCGGGTCAATGAGTGTATCAGAAATAGGGGCGGACCAACACATTATTAAAGAAAAATCAAAAAGGTGAAGTGTTTTCTTTATCAAATTTTAATCAATTGTTACCTTAGACTAGTCCAATGTTTCTGCCAAATTTGGTCCAAAAATTCCCACCCCTTCTAGGTGGTGCAGTTTATATGTCACTGAGTATATATTAAGTTTGGTAGTTCTGTAGACTTACACGCCTTGTTGTGCATACAGAATTCGTTTGAAATTATGCAATACGTATTTTATTAAAATCAATACAACCATAAATGAGATATATATATATATATATATATATATATATATATATATATATATATATATATATGTATAAATATTAAAGATACAACGGCACAACATTGCGACCTTCAACAGGTTCCTGGCTTTTGTACTATAGCTACAAAAATTCCATCCTCATTTATTAACTAATTCATCATTAATTTTCATTACATCTTAACTTATTCTTTTAATAAATTGGCAATTTTACACTATTAATTAACCGTTCATTTACTTAAAAACCGTAAATAACTATAATAACAAACTAAATAACTCGATTTTCAGTAAATATTAAACCGGCGCTGCACGTTCTGTAAATCGTTTGACTGTTGGCTGTTAATAATTAACGATATTGGGGTTGCACCATAACGCTGCATCTTTTGCACTAATAGGGGTCGCTACCCTTTGTTTTGGCCATCAGACCTAGGGAGAATACAAATGAATGAAGTTACTAAGTGATATTTAGTTATATTTTATACCGCCGGGCGTTTCAACGCAAGCGGTGCACATGTGGAAAGTTAAATTTAATAAATGACATTTACTGCTTATTAAAATAGAGTTACTCGAAGTGAGAAAATTTTGAAAGTTACGGTGGAATATTTATAATCCCATTAAATGTCGATGTGCTGCCGTAAAGCCATTGCAAGTTATGTTTTTGTAATGTGAAGCTTATGTTGCCATATATATAATGAGATTGAAAATACGACGCATAAAAATAAAATTTTATAAATCAGGCATAGCAGGCTATACTTCGATTAGTTAAGACAGGTTATATTTTAATTAATTTTCGATATTGAATGTAGTATTATTGCAGATTAATAAATCCATATGAAAATATTCGCCTAAAACAAATAAGCGATACCGAAATCAAAAATAATCGAAATATTTCCTAGAATGTCGCAAGGTAACGAACGTAACTACACCGGGCGTCAAACAACCATGCCGTTTTGTGCGGAAAATCCAAAACTTAGAGATGTCCTGCAATTGTTTCCATTTGAGTCAATTCGTTTTTATACAAATCTATAGATCTTAGTGAATGATATTACATTACATTCGTATTCAATAAAAATATTAAAAATATTTGTAAATTAAATACAAGATACGTATAGCTCATTATGTTCGGGCCCACAGCAACTAAATATATACCAAAATAAATAACCGACAAAGTAGCTCAACTGTCCATTCCTACGTAAAAATTAGTCAAATAAACTTTATCGTGCCCTTTTGTTATCAAAACGTGGCTAGCTTCATGAAAATAATGAAGTAAATAAGATACACAACCCTCCAGTGGCCATTACTTAGTATGCATACTACAAATTCACAAAAAAGCACGCGGATGTTTCTTGGAATAATATGTTCGTGCTAATAAAATCTGTAAGTTTAAATTTGTGAAACAAAACGCCAACCGTCAATAGAGCCATACATCACCAGAACGGTTTTCGAAAGCAAACAAATTCTTTATCTTACTGTAAAAATCAAATACTTTATCTGTTGCTAATTTATCAACATAGCCAAAACAACTGTTTAACATTAATCAGAAATCGGCTACCGCTGTCAGAGCGTCAACAGTAAAAGTTTTGCCGCGAATTATTAATAGAAAATAATGGAAGAAGATATGTCTGAAATTCAGAAGAAGTCGCTAAACACGTCTTTCGAAACTCTACCACAAAAATCAGTCGAAAAATACAACCGTAGTATAGTGGAAACGTTCGACTGACGTATTTTTCCGATTTATCCAAAGAGATTCTCCTTCTATGTCATATTATTATAAATGCATATAATGCATACGGCCTTTTTAAAACAAGTAATCATATAAAAAAAGTCAAAAATTCTTTCACATGAAGAAGTACTCACTATATGTACAGGATGATATGTACTCGATGATGAACTTTCGCAATGTTTTTTGATGGCATTAGCTTGCGATAATGAGAAACTTCTGAATTTAAAAGTAAGTGACATAAAGCACAATGAAACAATTCTTGTTGTTCATTTAACTAAAAGAAAGACCGTCAGGCACCGATTATTTGTGATGACTTCAGAGTTTGAAGAAAAGTCAAATCCATAGAATTAATTAACAAATATTTAGCTCTGCGATTTCAGGAATTAATTTTACAATGTATCAGGGTGTACTTTCACATTCAATATAACAAATAATTGGTAGATTTGTTTTGTATTCGCTATTATTTTTCAATCTATTTACTTTGTCGTAATAAAATTTGATACGTTATAATATTTCCATTTTTTATTATATCTTTTTTTCGGTTTGCCAAAAAAATATGTATGAACCACGTCAGTAAAGTGTCTTTACCGAATTCGCCTGTTACTCGCTTGCTCGGCCATAATCTCAGACTGGTTGTGTAAAGAATCACGTTAATGAGTTGACACATATATAACTATTAACCAAACATAATATTGGCAACATCCCTACCTGGTTCTGTGTTAGAAAATTGTAGTAATTTCCTGGGCTACACCGCCGAGGTCCAACTAACTTTATGGGAAACTAAAAACTAATTTACCTGACTACAGTGACGTCAATAACAAATATTCCGGTACGCAAATGTTTTTCGACCTTTTATAATTTGCGCCTAATTTTCAATCACAATCCCCGTACAAAGCTTTTCACTGAAATCAAGCTGTAACTGTAATAATGTTACTTTTTAGTTAATTGTATGTTAACGCTAGAGCAACATTACGACCTTAATTACAAACCTTACAAATTAACACAAATTGGTAAATTTATTGCACTCGCACTCGCACGCACACGCACACGCACTTCTTGTACTCCACATTTGTTGTTATAAAAAGTAGTAATTTTTGAGCATCTTGTTGAAATAATTGACTTTTAGTGAATCTTCCAATATTTTGGATTCCAAATCCCATATATCGGTACATGGTGTACGTCTTCCACCTGTTTTGACATATTGTAATACATTCGCATAATACATATGCGAATATAATGTTGGTTCCTAGTCCTGTTATGTACTACAGTGGTGGGTTGAGGTGGGTTGGTTTGTGTTTGGATGTCAACTTACCTAATATATCCACAACATGTTATGGTCGTAAATCCGGGCAGGGTACCTAAAAATGCCCTTAAATGTCGTTTGTTAACACACTTGCCAAGGTACATCCTGTTTAGCGAAGTGGTCTTTCTTCCATTATAGGCATATCTTTCATCAGCTCATTTCATATTTTTCAGATGGTTATGATCTAAAAAGCGTCATAACTGCATTTATGGTAAGCCCACTTTTCTTTTAAATTAAGGTCAAGAATGGGCGACATGGCACGCTCAGTATTCACCTCCTTTATTTATCACCACATAAGGCAGATCAAAATTGTTGGGATAATATCCGATACGATATTGGAGAGTTCATTTATTCTTGAGTTGTTGTTTTGATATATAAATCGATTTCTGAAAGTTTTTTGCCGTTTTGTTCTGATGGTGGGGCGAACAATTATTCTGCTTGCAGGTGTTTATGCTAATGGTATAAATCTTAGTAAGGCTTCTAGAATTGCAAAAGGGCAACTGTCGAGCAGCAGTTGGATTCATTCTGACCACCATGCCAGTACCGCAGTAATCATTGGCATTGATTTTTCCTATCGTATCAGATGGTCTGCATATGCTTTACTTAGCATATGTTTGATACAAGTGGCAAATCGAGGATATTTCTTGTGATTGGTTTTAATCTTTGATTTACGATCCATTTCAGTGATTTTTATCCGGTGCAGGACATGGAGACACCACAGTCACAATTAGAACAGGCAAATTTATTTTCTCTCGGTATTTTGACCAGTTCCCAACTGCCACATTGACTGTTTTCTTAAGTTGAAAGCCACCGGTTTTAAAAATCGCCGCAGGGACTGCCTAGATTCCATGACATTTGTTGCAGTTTGGCATCGTTATCACAGCCTTCGATGACAAACACAAATACGATCCCAGAAGTATCTACTCTCAAACTAACTACCTTAGAAACCCTTGAGAAAAAAAATGTTAAAAAGGACAAACGCAGCTGTAAGAAGAAGGAGAAAAAAACTCACAATGAATCCGAATCAAGGAAAAAAGCGCATTGTCAAATTAGCAAAATCCCAAACAAGAAGTGAAAGAGTGAGGCAAGTGAAATTCCAGTAATGATAACTTACTGACCAGCAGTCATAATTTCTTGAGAGGTGAAATTAACGACTTTGAAGACGCCACGCCCTGGTAAAAGGTACAAAATCCCAACTAATTGAGGAGGATAACACGACATGATGACAAAAATATGATGAAGATAGTTCATGAAACCACAACGGAGGCTAAAATAGCCACCTTAGATGACAAGAAAGAGTAACCTGAAAAAGAAACTCGAGAACGTAACACGTCGACGAAAGCGACAGTAAAAAGAGCGCATTCTGTGCAAAAAGCCAAGAAAGTTTAAGTGAAGAAAGGCGTGGAAAAACAACGGCAAAAGGAAAATCAGAAATTGGCGAATAAGTGGTAGACGAAAGTGAAACAAATTTTGAGTGTGCAACTGAAATGTTGGCTGTGTTTGAACCAACCAACAAAATAGTAAAATATGACGACGAAGAGTTGGTAGCAATGGACAATACTGTAAACGTTTTACACGACGAAGGGGCGCACTTCGAAGAAATCAAGTAACGTATCGTGGAAGGTGCAGGTGGCTAAAGTTAGATTGAATGACGTGACGAAGGAGAAACTTAGTAACGAAAAACGAAGAAGCAGCCACATCCAACGACGAAAGCGAAAGCGACGGAGGTAATAAACGTGGATTCTTTTACATTTTCCCAAAAAAAATCAAGAAAAACAGAAATTCGAGCAAGACGCAAAATT
Organism: Geotrupes spiniger; assembly: GCA_959613385.1. Classification (NCBI taxonomy): domain Eukaryota; kingdom Metazoa; phylum Arthropoda; class Insecta; order Coleoptera; family Geotrupidae; genus Geotrupes; species Geotrupes spiniger. Next base: position 9,848,758 of record OY390739.1, read on the forward strand.
ATCAGAATTATAGCTGAGAATAATGTGTCAAGGTCAAGAAATACAATGACATAATCTGCATGTAACAAGGCAACAAAATTGACAAAACCCTAAGATTCGAAACTGAAAATAAACTCATTTCAGCAATTCCAGCTGAGAACTCGAACAAAAGCAAATCGTACAGCGAAGATGCTTCTTTAATCATGGCAACGTCTAGAAGCTTTTTGCTCGACGAAGTCGAAAACTTCGAAGACGTCAAAGCAGTTGTTATCTATAGATAGTCGAAAAATCCCGATTAAAGTAAGCGTCTGAGGGTGAAAGCGAAAGCGAAAATTGAATACTCGAACTTTTCGGCAAGAAAAAGCGAAAAGACGCACTTTCGTCTTGAGTTGTCTTGCTAAAGTTGAAGGAAATCAGCGTTTTTAATGACGAAATAAAATATTATGAAGATGTGAAACAAATATATGTCCAAGAGCCAACCACAGCAATAGAGAAAACTGATGCAAAACTCAAGAAATACGCTAAAGACAAGCGCGAATCCAGAACATGAAATATTTGTATTATTTTGTAAGAAATCTAAGAAGCGTAAAGTGAAAACGAATACAAGAATACATCGTCACTTCTAAAGTGCCCACCACTACAGAAATTCACGCAGATATCACTATGATAATTGCCTATACCAACAACCTGTTGGATGTTGCAACAAAACGATTTGACGACCAGGCTGTTCAGTCTGACAGTACGTTTGAATTAGTTGAAAAAACTGCGAAAATTGGAAAATCTATTTCGTTAATAGTTGAAAAGATTGAAAACAAAATTCAACATTTGCAAACCCAGTGAAGACGCGATTATGAATATAAACAATACTGCAAACTTTTTTGGCGACGAAAAATATTTCGAAGACGCCACACAAGTTATTCCACAGGACCCCGCCCTCAAAGTAGAAAAGGCTGTTATACGTACAAGAATTATAAAAAGTGTTTCGTAACATAGCACCTTTTTCACACAATAAGATAAATAAAATAGACAATGAGAGAAGGGAGGGGAAAGAAGAAAAAGATGAATAGGTGGTACTTGTTTGAAGTTGTTTACTTTACCACGCAATGCAATAGATATTTTCCTATGACCCAATATTGAGCAAAGGACCACAACGAACACACCATGACAAGCAAAGGATCAAAAACAATCACAGAGATTCTTCTGTGTCTTATTAAGAGGTATTTCATTATTGTGTGCCGTTCAGAATTGATGTATAATTACCATCAGCAATGTCCTCCACAGCAATTTGTTTGTATAAATGTTCCCAAAGCCTAATTCAGCGATTCAAACTAAAAATGATTCTTGAATCTTTAACAATCCTTTTATTATTGTCAATGATTTAAACAAAAAAATATATTGTCATATATTGCAGCTTATAGGAACAACAAATGAATCAGCCAGTAAAAGATATACTGAAAGTAAATAGTCAATAGCGCCGAATCCCCTTAGAGATCTCATACAATGCTGCTAATTTAAGAAGAATGTATCGTTATATATCACAAAAGTAGATTTTTCTCCGTTTAACAACCAATGTATTCTGAATCAATATTTTAATACTTAAGTCGTTTTCTGTTATATTCAATTTTTCGTTCCAATTTTAGCTTCCTATTCGCTTGCACGGTCGTTAAAACTCTTACAAAATTGAGCAAAGTGGTCAAGCGGATACCACATTCCACAGTTCGCTTGTAGCATCCAGTTGAAGACGATCCGGGTGCTATGAAAATCGCTATTGAAACAACCGTGAATTTTTCTAGTTAATATTTATGTTTTGTTATCATTTGCATACATATCTGAAGAGGTAATATGTTTTTGATAATACAGGTGGTATATTTTCTAAATTGAATGACAATTAATTAAATTGATATTTTTTTAAAACGCCAGCAGCTGTTGAAATATCCTCCATACGATAACATATTTAGATGGTCACACGCGAAACAATCAGGTGATTTAGAAACAAGTAAAAAATGTAATATTAATGTACCTGTCAAAACCCCTTCACATAGCGGATACAAATTGCTATATAACCACATATGCGATGTTTGTTATACCTTATTTGTCAAGCCTGGAAATGTATGACTTTTTAATCATTAAAGTCGATATGGTATTAACATATGTGACTTCTGTATATGGACCGTATTACGAGACAAGTTAAAAACTCTAATGGATATTATTTGAACGCAGGAATTTTATTTTATAAGTCGCGTCTTTTAATCGTCAGGCCGCTTATAAATCTTCGTACTGGTTTTTAATGTTTTTATTGAATTAAAAGTTTATATTGAGGGCGATATAACAATGCGTGCTTGCCTCTTATTTAAATGGCGAAGGTTTTTGTTGCTTTTAATAAATTAACTTTAAAGAAAATGAAAGTTCTGTATTACCCATATATAGAAATATACAAAGAGGAATTTATAGAGCATGTCGGTAAAGTTCGCTGCCTTTCAATCATTGCCCATTTTTGCGCTGCATCGGTCTGATAAAATGAACGGCGTGTCTATATTCGTTTAAGCTCCGCTCGTATAGGAAATACAATTTTATAGATTTCTATCGCTATTAAAATTATTAATTTATGAAAAGTTTAGCAAAAATAACGGACATTAATTATGTACCGGTTTATAATCATAAATGAATTATCGACTGGTTCGATAATTAAACATAATTATTATGTCTTTAACGACACATTTTCTGATTTAAGATCTCCGTTTAAATTACTTCCCTTTCAATAATTCAAACTTGTGTAAAACTGATATTAAATGCCAGGGTAGTATTTCAATTATAAGAGGTTTATTTACTACAACAGTAATTAAGATATCATTGCAACGGTTAAATGAAATATGGAATGTCATAACGATAAAGTGAGTATATTGATGTCATTGAATAGGCAAGAGGATATGTGGATTTAGTTGCTGGAAGGGATGGAGGTTAAGGTACCCAAATGCGGAAAATGTAAATTCGACTGAGGAGATGAAGAAGAAAAGAACAGAAGGGAGCAATGTGGAGTAGACATAGATAATAGATTTTGATATGTTAACTTAGGGGAAGAAGTAATTACGTACTGGGTTAATGAAGAGCGTAAATGGAGACACCGAATATTGAATTAGAGTAGTGAATGTAATAGAGTGAGAGAACAAGTAAAACGAGGGAATTTGGGAAAATGGAATAGAATATGTACATTATCTGGAACTATTAAGGTAACACTAAAAGGGAAAAAATATATATTTTCTTGATCCTAAGAATAATTTGTCCTAAAAGGATTTCTGAAAACCCCCTTTGTTTTGAAAATACAGCAACCAATCACGAACAACCAAATTGAAATGCCATTCTTGTCGCCAATGGTACATCCTGCAGAAACTCGGGCAGTGTTTCTTCCAAAAAGTTGCGATGCATCTCGCCAGAATGTCTTACTGGTAGAAATACCGGTCCAATTAGATAGTCACCCACAACTCCAACCCAAACATTCAAGGGGAATTGATGTTGAAATCGATCTTCACATAACTCATGCGGCTTTTGATCTGCCCACACATGGTTATGAAAATTCCTTGTTGCATTTCTTGAGAAACTTGCTTCATCGGTGAAAATAATCTGTGTAAGGAATTGAGGGATTCGAACTAATGTTCCATCCCGGTTCCCATAACAGGGAACCGGGATAGAAAAGGATAACAAGCTGTTAATCCTAGTATTAAAATTAGGAAATCAAATTAGAATCGTAGAGGAAACGTCTCGGCTAATGTTCAATACGAAACATAAAACACATTATGCATAGGACATTAATCAAATTCTAATTTTGTCTTCTATATTATAGTTTACGTTTCGATAACATTTATCTTCATCTGAATGTGTGATTAAATCTTTTAAGGACTATTAAACAACTACTCAACGCCGAACATAGAATTAACCAAATAAAAACCAGAAGGCGTTCATCGTCACATACAAAAAGAAGCTGTTCGAATCTACATTCATGACAATCAAGTTCAATCGATTTGATTCACAAACTATGGACTGACAATAAGATTTAAAAATCGTGTAAGTAACTATTAGAAATAATAAATTTGATACAAGCTGACAACATGATATCTACTAATGCACAAAAAATAAAATAACAATTATTTAATAAATTAATTAACAATAATAATCCCAAGTACAAAATAATACAAAACTGGTGTGACGAACAACTTACACATATAGATAAACAGTTTAATAATATAAAAAATAAATAAATAAATAAAATCAAACAACTGAAATATGACGAGAAGCAACTAGGATCTACCATTGCCACACAATTCACCAATAAACAAACATATCTACACATGACATAATAGCAAACATAGAAACACCAATAAATGACATCCCTATAGAACAACAAATTGACATCAGAACAAAACGATACTTAAACCTGACAAAAGTAATAAAACACTTATAATGAACACTAATGATTATAAAACAAAAATGGAAAACTTTAAGTGACAATGGTACCTATAACAAAAAAACTGTACAAAAACTAAATAATGATTTAATAAAAAAAAATGGGAAACAAAAGGATATATTCCACCGGAAATAGGCAAAACACTTAAAATTCCTACCGCACAGCCACCATTAATATATATTCAACGAAAAATTCACAAAGCCAACATCCCCTTAGACCCATAATATCCATAATATTATGAAAATACTCAGCTGACATTAAAAATAACAAATTAAATCAATACAATTACCACCTTGACAATATGTACTCATTTCATCAGCTATAATAGCAAGTATATCAACAAACCAACACAGATAATTAAATACATCATACAAAAGAAATGGAATAATATAAAAAATTACACAATTAACGAATTTTTAGACGCACAAGAATTAACAATAAAAGGCAAATATTTTCAACACAATAACAAATACTATGAACAAATAGACGGATTAGCTGTGGGAGCACTTAACACACTTAATACTGTAACAGCCCAAATGGTTTTGAAAGATTTACAAGACAATGTAATACATGTAATGAAATGTAATATAACATACCAAATGGTACACAAAACGAATTTAGAGATCTAGGAGTAGCCATAATAGACCGAATCATAAAACTAAGTAGTCCACAATAGAGAACAAATTCAATTAATAAAGCAAAAAAATAATTACTAGAAAATAATTATCCCATTATTATTAACAACATATTTAAAAATAGAATACATAAGTATTACAACAACAATAATGTGTCAAACAATACTATTAGTAAAAATAAATTTAAATATATTAAAATACCATATGTCAAATAATTATCCGAAGCTATCAACCATATAACTAAACCATACAATTTCACACATATCACCATACAAGCAATATAAATAATAACATATGCACTAAACTAAAAGATCATATACCAATTAACAATGAAGCAAATTACAAATACTCTGTGAAAATAGGAGAAACCAAACAATTACTTGAAGAGAGAATAAAAGGACATAAGTAAACAAAAAACGTAACAGCATGAAAAACATATAGAAAATATAGGACCCGATTTTGAATTCAACAATGTTACAATTTTAACAAGAACATATAAACAAAACTAACGAATAATACATGAAATGATACAAATTACAAAAGAACCTAAAGCCATAAACGATAGAACTGATATAAATAATCTTGCCCAAATATATCACCATATTATGTAATATATGTAGCACAATTATAATTTGTAAATAAATTTAAAATAAACTAGTACTATAAATTTTAATAATAGTAGGTAGTAACAGTTTAATGCATAATATAGTATAAATGTTTAGATTATAATAATATATGTCACAATTTTTAAGTTAAAAATGTAAATAAAATAGAAGAACAATACAATTGCCTCTACGCACGTAAGAATGTAAATGACAATTCCTATACATACGAATAAATTTGACGTAACCTAATAGTAAGTAATTTATTAATATTTATTTAAAAATATTTGACTAAAGATGAGCTAAAATAGCAATTTAAGTCTTAGTGTGAGAAGTAATACAAAGAACAAGACGCCAACTGGATGACATCAGCATAAATTTACTCAAGATTCACTTGAACCTCAGCAATACTGTCCTTTCCTGTGGCTTAAAATCGAAAACCTGACAGAACTTCGTGGAGAAACGAATATATTCTTTCAGCAGAAAAATACAAGATGTAATTCAACAAATTAAAAGGAGATCAGAAACCAATAGTGAATACTCCTGGAAACACTACTATGAAAACTATGAAAATGGTGTATAACGTCTCGGATCTACGACTGGACGAAGTTTCCACGAACATTTTAATCAATGGATTCGATTTTGCGAAACCGCCACATCAGATTCCAGTGGAATGCTTCCACATTATTAGCAATGTGGCAGCAGTCTTACAGAAACTGAACAAAGACACAGCTAGAATAATTCGCCAAGAGATATCACGAATCCTACGGTACACCAAACACCACAAGAGAAGAACATCTTTCCCTAAAACGTCTACGAGGAAACAAAGACATCATCATACTTCGGATGGACAAACGCTACGGTCGTCATGAACAGCTACGAATACAACAAGAAAATGAAGACAATATTGGAAGATACTGCATATAAACTAACATCAACAGATCCTACAACGTATTTAGAAAAGACCACCAAAGCGAAATTGGAGCATCACCTATTGACCCAGAAACGGAAAAGCTACTTATACCCAGAGAAAAAGCATCAAGATGCCCGAAGCTATACGAACTAGCCAAAATTCATAAGCAGAATGAACTACTATTGTGAGCTCCAGGGGATCACCAGTAGCACATCTAGCAAAATATCTCGCAAAACAACTCCAACCGTACGCTGAAAAGTCAAAATCATATGTAAAAAATGCGGATCATTTGATTGAACCAGGTAGTGCGGCCAGATAAACTGTTGGTAAGTTTTGATGTCGTGCAAATATACACACATTCGATATAAATATGCTGATGCTACCATGGAATATTTAATAGATTTAAAATCCTCCAGTAGCTTCATATTCACGTCAGCGATATGCGTTCGCATCGTCTTATACCATTCTTTCCCACCTATATCTGATCGACAGAATACGATCGAACGTAGGTGATGGTAATAAACATCGAGAATCCTAGCAAAAGAGTCGAACCAAGCGGTTTCTATTTGAATGCCTGTCGGTGCTCCATCACCTAAACTCAAAAACATAGTAACATAACGTTCACGACAATTCAGAAGTAGAAAATCGTATTCTCGTATTTTCTTTAAAATATTTCGAATAACAGTCAAATGACGAGCAATAATTACATAATTATTGCCATATTTTCCTGAAACCGTCTCAGAGACATGCATTCTCCGAGCTTTCCCGTTAGTAATGTACTTTACAACATCTGTGGTATCGCTAAAGACTTTAACCGTATATGTTCTCGTTTCAAGAAGCCATAGAAATAATCAAACAGAAGCACAAACCAGCTAAACACACCATAGAATTGGCAAAACTGTATGAAGACTAACGTCACAAACAGATGGAAGGAGCACCAATGGGATCACCGCCACCAGTAATTGCAAATTTATTCAACGATGCCCTGGAAACCACAGCAGTGGATACTGCGAAGCTCAAACCAGATATTAGCTAAGGTATGTTCGCGGTACTTTAGTAATATGATAACACTGAAGAAAAGAAATAGCTACTTTCCTCAACCATCTCAATGAGCAACCTACTCAAATTCACAATGGAAGTTGAGGAATATAACCAGCTGCCGTTCCTACTTACGAAGACAGAAGACCATCGCCTGAGCCACACTGTTCATCGGAGAAAAAACACACACCAACCTATATCTCAATGCCAAATCACACCACCATCCCCGACAATTCCACTCAGTCATAAAGACGCTCATTACAAGATTGGAAAGTATTGCAGACGACACCAACAAGTTTGAAGAAATTAAGAATATATACCAGCATTACAAGCAAATGGCTACAGAAAACGAGAAATACAAGAGCAACTAAACCAATACAGAAGAAAACAGAAGAGGGAGACAGGAATCCTATAGCAACAGCATTCTTACTGTATGTGTAGGGAACTACAGATTCGTATATGAGGACAATATCGACACGGAATTTAAACCACAACCTGAAGATATAGCGCTATTGAGAAACCCAAAAAGCTAAATTCCCTAAGAAGAACAAGGTGTTTATAAAATCCCATGCAAAGACTGTAACAAAAAGTACATTGGGGGGTCTAACAGAAGAATGAACATCCGCAAGAAACAACACATGACAGCAGTGAAACAAAAAGATACATCATCCCAGATGAAACACATTTTAGGCACGAGGCATGGCACATTATAGATTTTGAAAACACCAGAAATATAGCTAACATACACTACACTACGAATAATACGGGAAGCTATTGAAATAGAGAAGCAGCCAGAAAAAAATGAACAAACCGGATGATGCACAAAGACTTCCAAGAACATGGAGTCCAGCACTTGGACCAAGAAGACCTACTTGAAGATGGCAATTCTCATATTGCCGAAATATCGGAACAACCCTTACAGGGACAATTCTACAAAGCAGAAAATATAATAGTGTAACCAATCACTGTACTTAAATTGATATATTTCAAATTAGTCTGTTTCAGAAAACATCAAACATTCTAAATTTGTTATCCCGTAACCGTATGATAAGCAAATTGTATCCAAAAAGCAAAACTGTAACCTCATTAACATGTGCGAAAAAGATATAGACATCGAGATATGTAGATGTAGAATGATTTTCTGAATACATACATCTGAACACATACATCTGAACACATATAAGCTATACAGTCGCTACTTTTGCCTCGAGCGATGCACATCGTTCTACATAACCTCAAAATTTTTCGTATATATGTAGTCAAATATAGCGCTACGATAAATTATTACCTGTATTATTATATATAAACAGAACTATTGACTTTGTGCCATTTTGAATGTTTATTCCATATACGTCACGCGGCTCCGATAGTAAACTATACAGTAGTACTAAACAAACATCACAAGTTCAACATCTCCAGCTACCAATCTTGTTGAATGGCCCTTTTCAGCTGTACCTTTTGTAGAACACTGCTGCCACGTTTGTTTATTTTTTATTTAGACTTTGGGCAGATAAACAACTTTAAGAGCAACTTATCCAAAATACGACTATCTGCCCGAACATATTTTTCTAACCTATAAATAATGTTTGTTTGCCAAATTCCTTTAGGGAGAAAAGAATATACTACTTAAAAAATAAACTGTATTAGATAACACTGGCCAACAAAAAGAAAAAAATCTTTTTTGTTTCTATCTCAATTTGACACGTATTTTTGACATAAGTCAACAATTTTTTCTAACAGCTTCTTTTTTGTTATAGTTAAATACCCACATTTACTAATATTTCTTACATTTTCATTTTTTGTTGGACACCAAAGAAATATGTTGGTGTTGTTTTCGATATGAGTTTGTCAAGAAGATGTTGTGCGCTTATTCAGATTGTTTTTGCTATATTTGTGGCGAAAAATTATCGAAAACCTATATCGGATTTTGTAAAAAACCACATATGAAAAATATTTTAAAATAAAATTTGTCTTCAGGACAATCTATGGGTTCCTCATATTGCATGCCAGAAATGTGTTGTATGTCTACGGTTATGGTCCAGTGGAAAAACGGATCCAATAAAGTTCGTGACACCCATGATTTCGCGAGAACCTCAAAACCACCATGATGACTACTTCTGCGTTGTGAAAATAATTAACCCTGGAAATCGAAGTAAGTGGTCATGTCCTAACTTATCTTCTGCTCAACGACCTAAATTAAAATCACGAGAGGTACAACACAGCACACCTAAATCCTCTGATGGTCCAAGTCTCTGTGAAGGCGAACAAAATACATCAAGTGAAGACTCTGATCGAGACTACAAACGTAGCCTTTCAGAACCTCAACCATTTAATCAGAAAGAATTAAATGACTTAGTAAGAGATCTGAACTTACCGAAAGAAGCTTCTGAAATTTTAGCATGTCGTTTAAAAGAAAAAAATGCTTACTCCGAAAACAAACATCACTTTTTATCGTACCCGAGAAAAGAACCTGTTACCGTATTTTTCTCAAGAGAAGGATTTAGTCTTCTGTAACGATGTTCGTAGTATTTTGCAACATCTGGGTTTAAAAAACTACCAACCTAGTGATTGGCCTATTTTTATAGACAGCAGCAAAAGAAGTTTAAACTGTGTTTTGCTCCATAATGGTAACAAGTATGGATCCATACCAATTGTACATTCGACGACTTTAAAAGAAGAATACACAAATGTTTCTAAGGTTATGGAAAAAATTAAGTATCAAGTATAACAACTGGGTCATTTGCGTCGATTTGAAAATGGTTAACTTTCTTCTAGGACAACAAGGGGGATACACAAAGTTCCCTTGTTTTATGTGTCTCTGGAACAGTCGTGACAAGCAACATCATTGGCCAAGAAAAATTTGGCCAATGCGAGAAGAGCTGAAAGTTGGTACAAAAATTTTTATAAATGTACCTTTAGTTAGCCGAGACCGCATCATACTTCCACCACTTCATATTAACTCGGCATAATGAGTTGGTGAAGGCGCTTGACAAGGCGAATGTTTCAACTTTCTTTCACACAAGTTTGCAGAATTAACTACAGAAAAATTGAAAGCCAGTATTTTTGATGGGCCACAGATTAGGCAACTCGTGAAAGATCCCAATTTTGTCAAATCAATGACTGAAGTCGAATCCAAAACTTGCAACTCATTTGTTTTGGTTATGAGTAATTTCCTAGGTAACAAGAAATCTGACGACCATGTCGAGCTTGTTAAGTGTATGTTATCGAACTTGCTAGAGCTAGGGTGCAGCATGAGTATAAAAATCCACTTCCCGCACTTGGATTTATACCGATTTTCACAAAATCTGGGCGATTTTAGTGAAGATCAGGGTGAAAGATTTCATCAGGATATTCGGACAATGGAAGAGCGTTATCAGGGACGGTGGGATGCACATATGATGGCAGACTATTACTGGAGATCTACCTAAAGTCGTTCAAGGAAATCTTATAAAAGATCATTCGATAGTGTTCAATAGAAGTTTTGTCAAAATATGTATTAATTTTCTTGTATTTTTTAGTCAAAATGGTAAAACTGTATATTTCAAAAAGTAAAGCTGTTAGCAGTATTTTTTTATAGTCAGGGCGGTAGAAATACCCAATAATAATAATAATAATTATCGGAGTATAGCTGAACGCAGAATTGCGTTCTCACGGCTCTACAATATATATATAGCACAAAATCATAGGGTAGGCCATTTAGTTACTCGTACGTCTAATAAACCATCCTATACCATCCTAGGCCATTTAGAACGTAACTCGAGTAATGTATAAATAGTGGAAACCCACCTTCACCCTCATCGATAGCTGTTACCGACTAGTTAGTTTTTATGAAATGTATTTAAATGGACTTAAACTTAAATGTACAAACTAACCAACGCGTTATTATATTCATTCCATTGGGCCAGCATTTAATGCTCAAACCTGCAGCAGCTTATTGGCATTAAACATCCATTGATGCAGGGCTTTTCAATAAGCTGCAGCTTATTAAATATAAGTGACCGATTAAACATTAATGGACGTACTGACGTATGCACATAAACATAAATGCTAATTCGAAATTGGTTTTACTCCTGCATGAGGTCGTTGCCATGTAAGTGTTGTTTCTAATTCACCATACGTAGGCAATAGTAATAAATTAAGATTTATTGGTAACGTCACCTATCGCATGAACAAAACGAATAGCCAGTGCAATAAAATACGTGTGATTTTTTATTTCAAAAAAGTTTGATAATATTCAACACTTATCCACACATACGCGCTATATTTTATTTTAGCGTGCCAATTGAAACAATGCTCGCGGTGCATAAATTAGCTCGTTAAATAGAAATTTATCATGCATTAGAACAATTTGTACAGGCGACGTCTAATTCCGTTTAACAATAAAACGACCATAAAACAATTTGTGTAACGCACATCAGTTGAAATGGTCGCCGAGATTGTTGCAATTGTGATTTCATTCTAGATTAAGACGTACGGTCCCTTTGACAGCACGGGAATACGAAAACACAAAGAATGCGCGCCACATTATCAGTATAAGTGAACGCTTCGGGTCATCTGCGCGTCATAAATTCTACATGCACGTTGTCATAACTTCTCGTATTTTAACAAAGGGAAAATACTTGTGCGCATTTGCTGCACTCAATTAGGAAATTTGTTAAGGCATGGCTGATTTATCATCTTGTTTTTGAATGGAGTTTCAGACGGGTAAAAATCGAGAGTGACGAAAAATGACGTTGAATGGCCGCGTGCATCTGATTTTTTTACATAAAATAATTTTGGTGCACAACTTTGGATATGATTTTTTCATTGCGGTGTATTAGAGTATTAAAAGGTGGTTCTAGAGAATGTTTCAACTCAATCCAGTGGCAGAGATGACGTTAAAGGAAAATTGGAAGTTTAATATTTTTAGCGCCCCTTGACTACAGGGTACTAATGTGATATGCACGAAATTGGTAGCGATTGTATTTCGTTGTCGTATGTGATAATACCACTAACCTTATACGCTATAAAACGATTATGAGGCAACAAAGTCGACGTCTTCCAACGCGAATAAAATTCGAACGATACATTTTTACTTACTTATACTTTATGTATAAGTAAGTATAGGAATCATGAAAAATTTCGACCTCGATATTTTAACGGAATATATATATATGTTTTGAGGTCTCCTGAATCGTTTCTGACTATTTTCGGAATGACGTCTATGTGTGTGTCTGTGTTTGTGCATGTGTGTGTGTCTGTGCGCGCTCTAGCGTCCAAACGATTATAGCTAGAGCTCTGAAACTTTAAACATAACATTTGTATGTAGCAAGGAGGAAAATGTCCTAGATATCGATATTTTAAACAACTTTCATTTGAAAAGTTTTTTCGAAAAACGTAGTATAACTAAGTATAAGTAAGTTTCGTGCGGACCACCGCGGATTTTTTAATTATGCGCATTCAAATGACATATCGAGCGAGAAACGACCGTACTGTGCTAATTCCGGATATTATATAATTCTGCGGAGCCTGAAGATGGAAAAATCTGTGATGTAAGTACAGTAGGATTCAAATCAAACAACGGCATTTCATAAGGAATGGGCGCGCTGCTGAGCTTCAACTAGAAATCGAAATCGCCCATTTGAGGCGGCACCGTCAACATTTCCAACGCGGAGCTTCAAGTTTATTATTTCGCATTTTATTTATTTCGTGACAACGTATTAATAATGAATTCAGTTTATATTATATAAAACATTTAGGCAAAATTATTTCAAATAAATTTCATTGATCTGTTGAGTATAATTATGTTTTGTAACTCAAACTTAACTATTAAATGGGAAATAAATTATTGAATTATTGTACTACACTTAAGCTGTTCAATACTTGCTATAGCTCACTTGCATTGCACTTATTTTGTTTGCTCTAATAGATGACACAAACGAAATCTAATATGACTAGCATAATTATTTACATCAAAGTCTGAAAAGTTGTCTATTGCAGACGAGTAGTATTACTAAAATTACTATGGCTTTAGGTTGAGTACCTTAAGCTCCAAGTCTTGCAAGATAACTTTGCAGAACTAGAATGTATGCAATTTTTCCTGAAACTGCAAAAATCGTCGTCTTGAAGGCCAACAAATTGTTTTTAAATTAATTTACAAAGTCATGCTTGTTGAAGAAAAGTACCGTGATATCAAAAATTACGGTGGTCGTGTATTTTAAAATGATTGTCGCAGCTGCCATCGTACATTTATGTCAATCATTTTTTGACTGTCAAAATCTGTCAAGTCATTGTACAATTATTTATAATTACTGTAATTTAGTTTTTCTTGTTAATAAAAACGTTATTAGTATTTCATAACTTGTAGTTCATTACCATTTTACAGCTGAAATAAGTAGATAACACATTTGTAAGTTATTGATGATGTCAGTGTGGCTTGACAATGACAGAATTATTTCAAAACGATAATTTAATCTAAGACAAACGTTTTACATTCCATGCTAACGTTTGACCAAGATAATTTTTGATATCACGGTACATCGCTTTCTCAAGGCAGGTGTTTGTCAAAAAGGCTATCAAGGCTGCGGTTTGTATACATTGTTTGATATCCGGTAAAGTTTTACCGTCCCAGGCAGAAAATAATAAAATGTCACGTCTTCTATATTTTTGACATTATTTGACAGTTTCTGGGAAAATAAATTATTGAAAACAATTTCTTTTCATCATTATCATCGCGTAGTTGCTAATACAGCGAACCATCCATTAAACATAACACACATTAAATGATTTATAACATTTTTAATACTACAATCTGCTCCCTTCGAAATGCAAATACACTACTTTCAAAAAATAGGAGTTATTGAAAAGGGAGAACCAGAGAAAATTAATCACACAAAATATCGGCTCAGGCGTGCTTTTTGCAAATTTCAAGGAAATCGACAATGTTGATGTGTGGTGTGTTCAATGCAACGTCGCTTGAATGGAAAATTCAGTGTCGGTCATATGTGCCCATGCACTTTTGATCGAAAAGAGTAAATTGTCTTAAGGACGCCACTTTTCTGCAGTTTTTTTAATTCATGAATTTCGTTTGAAATACTGTATACTAACTATTTAATGTTGAATGATTTATATAAAACATCTTGAATGGAAAATTTTACTTCAGTCACCGGTGCCCGACGTCGCACTTAATGGCTTATCTTCACAAATTCACTATTAACTGAAGAATAAATTGTCTAAAGGACGTTCATCGTAATCATTGGCTCCTTTCATCCACCGGAGTGATCCTAGTAAATACTACGATAGATAAGCTTTTTTTATTTGTAAATTATTTCGTTATAATTATATCCAGTCCCTGTATTTTAAAACCAAGTTGCAATGAAATATGTATAATGGAAAATTTACTACCGATCTTCAGTATCCGACTTGTAATTAACGTTTAAATGTTTTCTCATCAGAAGCTAATGACTATTGACTCAAAATAACAAATGTCCTCAAGGGCGCCATTCTTCTGTGTCATTGAGCCCTTTCATCAATCGAATTGATCCTCTTGGCCACGATGTTAACGGTTTTGTATTTATTAATCTAGACGTTAGCGCCACCTCATTTGTTTCGCGTGAATTTATTAAAAAATAAACATACGATCGATAAATTGTTGGTTCGTTCCCATGTTGATTAGAAATGACAAGAAATGTTGAGTTGAGCTAGTATGTTATGCGCTCTTTATGTGATGTTAATTTATATTTATAACGAAATGTATAAAGTTTGAAGAATAGAGACAGATTTCTCAACATAAAATTTGTATGTAAAATTACTTGTAGCAATAGGTAGCAATAGTTAACTTTAATGTTCTCTAGCATGTTGGTATGTAATTGTAAAAGTTGGACTGAATGCGGCAAATTTCAAAAGTGAAAAGTAAATTCGCTGAAACCTCCATTTTAATTTAAATTTTTTAATAGTAATATTAAAGGCACAACTTTGAGCATTATTGATTTGCAACGGAGAAGAACTTAAATTACTATTTGCACAAGATAATGGTCGACTGAAACTTGTAACAAAAATAGTATTTCTTCTGGGCAAAATGTTTTGGACTTTTTGGATCTATACCACATTGCTTTATGTTTCAAATACGTAATAAGTTTTATTAATGTCTGCATCGTTATTTACTATTACGCTAAATTTCAACTTTTAATGAGTCAACCAAACCACATGCATTTAATTTAATTTCAAAGTAAACTAGTATTTTTTTCGCCGAAGCTGTTGATGTCTTTTTTCTTAGGAGACTCCATGAAAGAATTGTATTGTTTTAAATACTGTTCTTTAGATTTCTCTGGCAGAAGATGCACAGTTGCCGCAGTTTCTGATACAACCATATATTCTAGTGTGCAATTAATGCTGCCTTCATTGCCACTGTCTATCGATGACCTACGCTAATCTGTAATCAAACCAAGAAAAACTCGAAAGTTTTACGTCTTTCAGAGTGGCTAACAGAAAAACGAAGCATCCACAGTGGTCATAGCATACTATTTAATTATAGTAGAATTAAGAAATGACACGCTATGGTACATTTTCTAACGCAATAGAGCCCAAAAACGAAACGACACGCTATAGCACATTTTTAACAGAACAGAGTTAAATCAACGTAGACGGATGAAAGCCAAGAGATAAGTAGAAGAAGAAAAAATGTTAGCAAGATTCAGATGTGGAAGTGAGGAGAAGCCCAACATAAATTGGATGGAGAGGTGCGAATTCTGTGGAAAAGATGTTGAAATGATTGGAAATATTGGTTTGGAGATTGTGAAGAGATAAGAAAAAATAAATGGAAAAGAATGGAGAAGAAATTTGAGGGAGAACGGAGAAAATATAAGGGATGCAGAACAAATGTAGGAAAGGGGAGGAGCCGAGGCAGATGTTAGAGGAAAATGTGATAAAAAATGTTAGAAAGTGAATATGTTTATTATATACAGATTATGTTATGTAATATAAAAGAAGCAGTTTTTTAACAGCACACAAGTAATTAAAAGTAGTCTTCCTCCCCTTCCATTTACCATTTCAGACATCGAATCTTTCCTACCACCTTTTCTGTTTTTTTCTCCTGCCTCTGCTATATGTTCCATCCATTTTTTTCGTGGCCTGTCCTTCTTCCTCTTTGTTGTATTTCTTGCTATTTGTGTAGAAGTTCCCCTGAAGTTCCTTTCCAGACCCTTTCCCTGTTTTCTTTTCATGTAATACACAACATTTCCTTCCTTGTATAATAGAAATGATTACACGGGAAACATTATAGTCGCGCGTCGTTGGAGTCTTGACTATCGTGTAGACGTTATTTCTAAAGTTGATGTTTGATGTGTTGGCATCGTTTCCGGAGATGGAGTTGACGTTGTTTCCGCTATTGGTGTTGGCGTCGTTTGATCGTAAAATCGGAATCGTTGAGGTGATGTGAAGCGTTAGATATCGTTCTCTGGGTTACTCGTCTGTAGTCTAGCGGAATGTCGTCGATTCCGATCAATATGTTTTTTTTAATCGTTTACCCAGATAAGCGATTTCGTAATGTAAGTCTCCTAGTCCTGCAACTAATGTACCCTGCATCCATTTGTCCATTTTAGGGTTACCAGACAGGAAGTATAATGATTGGGTAGAGTGGAGTGAGCGAAAAGTTGAATTTGTTTTTTGTTTTTCGGTGATATTCGTATGAGTTTGATGCAGTAGAATCAAATTAAGTTCAGTACGTAGGTCTCGACCACTTAATGTGATTCACATTTCCTGCAGTGCCCGTTTTTCTTTTCGGTCTTCGGATTCCTTTAGTTTTCTGGTCGATTTTCTAGTATATGTATATTGAATATTTTTAATATTCGGGTTACATTGCGAAAGATTTACTACTACATTTTTTTTATCTGTCATTCCCTATGAATCAGCAGTTACATACTACTCACAGTATTTGCAAAGAGTTTCACGGGTACAGTTTGGTCACTTTGGGAGTGTCTATTGTTTATCGATTGTTATTGCGATCACCGGAAGATTCAGAACACCTGGAATGCAGTGCATATCTGAATATAATGTGTTTGGAACTATGGAGAAATATTTCGCTCCTACAGCATCAAATAAACTTCGAATAGTGACAACCCAACCCATAGTTTTGACATTTTTACCAAAATTTCCACTATTATGAGACGTTTTATTATATGTTATATTGATTGTTGCTGTTCTTTTTATACGAATCTAACTTGCATGATTTTCTGTTATTGTTTGTAGTGCTGATATTTTATCTATAAATCAATTGAGGCTTAATTAATACGAGTTGGTTTTATTCAACATCGATGCCTTCACCGAAGCGCAATTCACAAGTGGTTAAAAAATTATACGATACGATATATAATATAATAAATAAAATAATAATAATAATAATAAATAAATTTTGTTGGTCTTCCAGTTTTATCGCCAGGCATCACAATATGTATATTAATTAAGGTAGAGACTTATGTCCATTATATGTAGTGGAACAAAATTCATGACACGATATGAAATACATCCCCAAAGCCACTACCCACGGATCAACGGGAGACAACCAGAAACATAACAGGATTATACCTCAACATCAAACACGACAGATCTATGGGCTTCTTATCATAGTGCGTTTTACTTTATTTTGATATTAATTTTTATTGCAAATTCATTATACAAGACGAGAAACTTTATTTTAGTAAACTCACTCCCTGTTTTCATTAGACAATTAATAACATTTGATTAACGTTATTTTGTTTGGTGGACTGCTTTCTATAACCAGCTTGAAAGCGTAGAACAATTTCAATGTTATTTAGAGATATCGCGAATTGTATGTACATATTAGGGAAAAAGCAGCAATAGCAGTATAATGCAATTCGTAGCATATGTTTATTCCAGCGCAATAATACAAGAGTTCAAATGCATTAAAACGTTATCAAGCGATTTACGATGTAAAATCAAAAGACATACTTATAGTTATACCTACGTTTATATACACATCGCACATGTGTGAGATATGTGTACGTTTATTTATTACGTTTTCCATTTTTTTTTTCAATTGTGCTTCTTACGCAACAATAAAATATAAATTTACTAGTATGAATGGACAGTAACTGCTATTTTATCGTCAAGCGACATAAATTTATGGCTTCCTAATTCGAAAAGTTTCAAACTTTCAATTTATCATTCCAACATACGATACTGCCTATCTTTGTCACGTTAAAAAATGTACAAGTGGGGTCATTTACTTCGACATGTGTATCTCCCATTTTTGAGTAATAATTACGTTTTCATTTGTTTAGCAGACTGTTAAAAAGTGAACATAAAATTAATCATGGCTGTAACAAATTTCGGTTCATTCGGTTCGATAACCTTTTCCCTAAAGGTTTGTATGCCCCTATTCATGTTTACAATAATCGACTTTTAATAAATACAAATTATCGTGTGTATTCATTTAATGGCGGATATTAATTAATGCAATTGTGGTTGTACGTTGTAATCGATGTAATTTTGAAAAATTCCTGTTAGTTCAGGTTTCGATATTAATGGAATTAATTTTCATACTCCAATATTTTGTAAAAGTAATAAAGCGAAATTAAATGACATGGTACTAAACAGTATGCACATTGATCTAATTGATTTAACGATACATTGGTTGGTGATATGATTAATCTTCAAGGACGACACAGCTGTGATCACCTGAGTGATGTTGGTACCGACTTGATTGAATCGGTCAAAGTAGACCGCAGCGATCACATAGGAGCAGAGATTTGAGGATATTGATGTTTAGATAGATAACGTTACTACACTCATAATAACTTTTCGTAATTCATGTTTGCATGACGACATGCCCTTCGGCTAATGATTCGCTGGTGATCTGATGAGTTTTAAAAGACGAAACAACCGACATCACCTGACAACCCAGTTGAAAGGTATTTCCAACTGTGGTAAGGTTATTATTAATATATATATAATATTTATTAAGTTGTGATATACGTGGAGCAGGCGACTGTGTGAATGAATGTAGTGCAACAATAAATACCACCATTGGATTCATTCTGAAAACACATATTGACGTTTTCTTAACCTTAGATTGCTATTTCAGGTAATACAGAAATCAACATTCAGAATTCATCTTTGATTTAAATCATTCAATAGGAACTGGCTTTCGGCGCATGCCCATAAATTTTTTTTTCGAGAAATTACTACAGAATTGTTGTTTTCCAGCTCACGCCATATAAGAGTAGTAACAGTATATACGAATTTTGCTCCTCCATATTCCTCTACTCGAAGATCGATCACTGGACTGTAGAATTCAATTAAGCCGTAGCCAAGGCATATTGGGTACAGTGGAGGAGGCTGATATTGATTCGCCGCGTATGGAAAAGCGAAGACGGAAACATGCTCGCAATTTAGTAATGGTATTACCAAAACTTTCGAGAAGATTAAGCAACGGTTCTACTGTTCTCAATTGCCAGGAATCAGTTACTGAATGAATCCGAAATTGTCCGCAGAAACTTCGAGCCTGTTATATTTAAAGAGGTGTGTTCAATGATGGGTATTAAGAAGACCTGAATGATAGCCCCGTCATTCAGGTCTTCTTAATACCCATCATTGAACACACCTCTTTAAATATAACAGGCTCGAAGTTTCTTCCCTCATCTGAATGTAGCTCTATACTCTTCAACAACAGTTCTTGCGTCCTAATCTTCATGTGCTCCTACCCTTAGGTCCCTTGGCTGCCATGCACTGCGGACAATTTCGGATCCATTCAGTAACTGATTCCTGGCAATTGATTCAGTAGAACCGTTGCTTAATCTTCTCGAAAGTTTTGGTAATACCATTACTAAATTGCGAGCATGTTTCCGTCTTCGCTTCTCCATACGCGGCCAAAGATTCCATCAATCAATATCAGACTCCTCCACTGTACCCAATATGTCTTGGCTACGGGCTTTCTATCGACATCTCTTCCTTGGATGGTCTTTCATTTTCTTTTGCTATCACGAGACAAAATGGATTGAAGCAGTGGAAAAGGATCCGTATGAATTGGGAATAACAAACTGGAAGCGGTTAACAAGGAGCAAAGAAGAATTGAAGAAGGAATGCAACCAAGCCATGGACCAACTAGGCCCGTAGAGCTGATATATTATTATTATCACGAGTCTTCCTAGGTCGACATTTTCTAATGGGTTCTCGCACCGCTTTGGGTTCCTATTCATCATCGGGTCGCAGACTCACTAGTCGTGCTTTAAACTTAGTTTAAACTTAGTGCTATGTGGTCCGATTTTAAATGGAAACGCTGCCCATATAGGTATTTTTGAAAATGCTTCACATATTCTACCACCGCTAGCAGCTCTGATAATTCATATCTGATTTTCCCAGTACGCTACTGTGGTATTCAATAACCCTTTCCTCGCTATCGATATCCCGTGACAATACTCTTTCTAACTATTCCGTGGGCACACGCATCCTTAACCTGTAGAATCAAGTTCTTCCCCGGAACTGGACATTCTAACATTGGATATGTACAGAGAAGTTCATCCAGCTGCTGAAACGCCTTCTTCTGTTCACCTAACTTTACCAAGTCCGGTCCTACACATGTGTGTGTCGCGCCTGCATCCAGAGTTAGCACCAGCGATCGTCCATTTACAGTTCCGCTGACCGTCAGATTATTGTTCCTGCGACCAATTTGCGAGTTGACAATGTGCATTGCAATTGCATGTAATGTGTCCAGGTTTCCCAAACTTAACCTCTCATTTGTTTCATACCCCACTCGTTACCTGAACTCCTGCATAGTACATAATTAAATAATAATATTTTATGTGTTAAATATCACATTTAAGATGGGCAAATATAAGAGAGCGGTGGTTGTTGACTAAATTAACATTAAAAGGCGTAAGGGGAACGCAGAGTATAGGATATAAAGTTACATGTATGGATTGATATTTGGAGAAAAGATGTGTGCTTTATTACACTTTATTATCCAAAAATTCATAAAGTTGTCATATACACTTCACGTTGAAGTGTATATGTTTTTCAACGAAGCAATAAAAAATAGACAATCCAGTGATAAAATAAGAGAAAGAGGAGATATTAACGCAAGATCAAAAATAAAAAAAAAATGATAAAAAAATATAACTATGGAAGAATTAACAGGATCTATTAAAAGATTGAAAGATGGACAAGTACCTGGAACTGCTCAGATTTAGAGATTGAGATGTATGTTGTTCCACTTCCACACGATGAACCTTGTGTGCCGGTCGGCTCAGAAGACTGATACCGTTTCAGCAAAGGTTAACTTTGACATCTAGAATGTCGCTCGTTTCATGTCCACATCACGTATTCCATTTATAAGAGACTGCATTTAGACCCGCTAAAAATATGCAACGCCTTCAATTTCGGCTGCATATACCTGTATTGCCTCGTTGGCTTTCTGTCAAAAATAAATATTCCATCTGGAATATTTATTTTTATAATTCCATTCGATAGAGCTTTGAATTTATGATTTAATGTTTCCAATTCCTCGTCAACTTTGTTCTGCCTTTCTTGGAGCTTAGCAGAATTGTCCTAGATGCGGGATAGTTGCTCACTGACTAGAGAAGAATATTCCGCCAAACCATGCAACTAAGCTCCAGTCGCGACGATTGCTAAATTTGTTTGCACCCGTTCTTCCGTTCCAAGAGGACATATAGCGAACTCATGCCAATAGCTGGAGTTCTTCAGCTAGACAGCGTATAATAATAAATTGGTAACTGTGGTTGGCAAATAAATTGAAACAAACTGACCCTTACCACACATTATGTTATTAACACTAGATGTACATTTCGACAACTAAGTTGTCCTGTATACTGCTGAAGATAACAGCTTAGCTGTCGAAATGTACATCTAGTGTTAATAAAATACTATGTGGTAAAGGTACGTTTGCTTCAATTTAGAGATCGTTTCTGGAGCATCTTGATGACATTCATCCTATTCAACTTTAATGCATTCAGCATTGTTGCATCGATGCATCGAATATCTATACATTGCCTATTTGTGGGCATTTTTATGATTTGTGATTAGGGTGCACTACGACCTTAATCATAAATCTTAAAAATTACCACAAATAGGTAAATTTATAGATATTCGATGCGTTGATAAAACCGAATCTTTAGCACAAACATACAGTTTAATAAAATTAAACTAATAAATTAAATAAAATTTAAATAAATTAAATTTCAATGAAAATTATTGCCTGAGGGGGGATGGATAAGAATTGTGATTGAAAATTACGTCGCAAATATTAAATGGTCGAGATACGCTGAGTTAGGCCAAATACTATACACTATCTGACCTATATTAGCATCAGTTTTTACGGTACAAATGGTTTAGTACACTCAATTAGATGAATTAAGTTTCAAAAAGTAATATTTTTCCAATAATTTTTGAACTAAGTATTATTTTTGAACCAAGTCTTATCATTAAAAATAACCCAATGCGTCCATAATTATCACGCGACGTGTGAGCATGCCACACGACGTCATTCAATGCTCAAAAATCCTAGTTTCAAACAATTATTTTGGCGGATCTCGCTTGATCCACAACTTCTTACTATGTAGCGGTGGTACGTTAACGGGGCACCCTGCCACAAAACTCGATATACAGCAGTAATCGTCGTTCGTGTGAAAAAATTATATAAACAAAGTTGTAAAGATTGAATTTGCTGATGGAATCGAATGGATGAGACGTATATATCTTCAACAGTTTCGAAGCTGGAGTCGAAAAACATTTTTATAAATCATACATTTTGCAACTTTGAACTCCCGTCCCGTCCCGTTTCTAAACTAAAAAGATAGATATGCCCTCGATACGATTGAAAACTAGAAAATTTAACGCTCTACAACTTCATTTATATGCAATCTCGCAGTGTTTCGATAAAACTGATTGACAAATTCTTCTCAAAGCTTTAATTTTTAATTAATGGGTTTTTGATTTATTGGACCTGGTTCTGAACATCTACCTTTTCCCTAATGTTCCAAAGAATATCAAATCCTGTTGCGAAAAATAACTTACTTAAAAATACCAAAGTTATTAGAGAATTACGTCATAGAAAATCTAAATGAAAGCGGCTATTTTTGAGTAGAAGGAACAGCGATTAAAAACCATGTAATCACCTCGTTAGCGTACCCAGCATCTATCTTCGATAGCGAAAATAAAAAATAATGTTTCGCCGCCAAATAAATTCAAAGGCTGACCTGGAATTGGCGAACTTTTTGGCAAATTAAATATTCACATCTCTACATTCATATATTTGCAACATGGACTAAAATAATCATCGTTTACTTACAAAATGATGAACAATAATTTTATTTCAATTTACTTTCTAATCACCGATTAATCGTTAATAAGGTGGTTCGTATTATTAACCGATGAAGAATGTGCTTTTCTATAATATTACTTTCGATATCAAGACCCTCTATGCAACAAGAACGATTCTTAGCGGATATGCATTCTAATGCATGCTATGACCGTCTCACTCAAAATAGACCGCGAATAAAATATTTCCGACTACCATCTTCAACTTTTTGAACTGCAGAACAAGTTCTAAAGTATTAATAGTGGTGCACATGTGCGTAAATCACTATGCTGTAATACATAAACTGCATAAAATTGCGAATTTAATTTACGTTGGCCGCGTGTAATTTTACAAAACGAGGTCTTCCGGAACCTAATATTAGGTATCCCAGTTGAAAATTATTACGGTATCTCATTATTGCCACTTTCTAAAGTATTAAATTAAATTTTAAATAATCTAACTCGTTTACGTAGTAGACAATTTCTGACACATGCATAACAAGTACTTTTGTTGATAACTTTCAATGTATTAATGCGAGAATAAAAAGTAAATAATTGGTAATAATAATTAAAAATGTAAATTGTTAAACATTGTTATATTTATTGTAGAAAATGATGATTCGATAAATACACAACCATTATGCAACGAACTGTATCGCACCAATTAAATCGTTTCGTTTCTATTTTCAGATCAATGCGGAAAGTGCAAGGCGGCAACAAGAAGACTAAACCTAAAGAAGTATTGCAAAAGAGATTACGGTAAGAGACTGTTCCTAATGCAAATGTTACAACTTAATGATACCTTTAATTACTGGCCATATCGTATTATTACCACACTGTAATTATTTACGCTGGGTGTATAGAAACACTTAGTCTTCATTTAGATAGCGCTTCGTTTTATCTGCCCGAGTGCGTTGCATTTAAATTAAAAGATTACATTCGAAGGTTCAGTTTGTGAATGAACGTTTCGCTAAAAATAACGCCCGAGATAATTATATCTGCGTTTTAATTGAACAATTAATTCGGAAATGCGCATAAAAAGCAGTGTGATCTTTATTCGTTCCTATAATAGTCGCTCGCTATTCGAAGAAGTGCTAAATATAGTTATGTAATGTTAATGGAATTTAACAGCGGCGCATGGTGAGATAAGAATTCAGAGACACATAACTAGAATGTGCTAGATGTATCTATGCATATTATACATATTATTATACAAAACCTCCGCGTTGGTGTTACAAGCGCGTTAAAATGCTATAAAATGTAGGTTGGATTCCAGAAACTTTTTCCTGATATTTTCAGGAGGAGAGAGTGAGACGTTGTAAATCAAACCAAAGGCAAATAATTTATTTAGTACTTGATTGATTGTGGAGTTGCTTGTTGAGAAATAAAAGAAAAAAGAAAAATAAAATTAATTGTCTTTAGTTTCAAATATATTTACTATATACTTGGCTTCATCAGGTTACGAAATACATATACAAAAAACAAATATATGCCTTAATACTAAAACAAAAATTGAAAGATGGTTGTATTACAGGTTCAGGTTAAGTAGGGGGAATTATCTATCATCTACTTGATCATTAAAAATAATACTTATTATTAAATTTATTGATTTCTAAACTTTCTAATGAGCTTTTTATTTTTCACCCTATATCACACAAATTATCAGTGATCCATAGACTTACCAATACCCAATGAGAAGAGGCAATTTTAATTAAAAAAAAAACTGAATTGGTACAGTAGCTTTAAAAAATGGTTATACGACAAACATGGTAATTGACATTTTAACTAAAAATCAAAAGTCTAAAATACTCCTTCCATTTACCCCATAATTCAATCTAATGCACCTCTTAATTATAACCCTATAAAAATTCAGAAAAAAATCGAAAAACCAAACCAATGTCTTCAAAACCAACAATTACATACAAGATTCGATTAAAAAGAGAAAACGGGCAGAAAGTTGAATTCAGGTGTTTATAAGGTAACATGCAGAAATGTAAAAAAGTCAGGACAGACAGGGCGATCATTTGAAACCAAAATCAAAGAATACGAAAGAAGCTACAACACGAATTAAACCGTCTCTATTTTTGCTAACCATTGTTTAATTGTTATAATCATAAATTCAATAACAAATTTGAAATTTGAATTTTCGAATTACAGTGGGAAAAATTAAAAAACTAAATTCATTAGAAAGTTTGTAAATCAATAAATGTAATCATATAGGTGTTATTTTTAATAATCAAGTAGATGATTGTACCGGAACTACGCGGGGGTAGCTTGGTGACATTTTTTTTCTGTCGAGAACACTACTGAAGAGCAGCCTCACTCTTCACGGGGGCAAGGTGGCTTGGCCGCAGTGTTGGATAACGACGTTGATTGAATAACTCACATTTGGTTATTATTTCTTTATTAAAATTCTACCGTATATATACACTAAAAATGTGCTTAAATTACATATTTACAATTATAATTAAGGTATTTTGTTGGCTTAATTGCACGACGAACGCTGAATTGACAAATGTAAATCGAACCAAGCGGTTCGGTGACTATTACGGAATGTTAAGTCGATAAATAGTTCGATGCGGAAATTTTATATTTGAAACTATGCGTTAATTATTATATCTAATTATATAAAATGTTTAATGCTTTAAACATCTTGCACCGCCTCGGCCTGAAAGTTTGGGACGGAGGTTTATGTTCTCTTGTGTTGTCTTGTCGGGATATGAGTAAAGGGTCTCCAGCTCCACCATCTCACGTTGTTGTTGTGCGTTTCCTTGTGCTCTTTCCGGTTTTCGGAAGTAATTGATTTATTTGTATTACTCAAACCAGAATAATTATGATCAGAATTATTGATATTGATGTTGTTCATTTCATTTATTGTGGGCTGAGGAGCACCGTGCAGTGGAATGATTTTATGGGTGGGTCTTTTCAGTGTGATACCTGCTTCTTTTTTGACCTCCACTACTCGAACTAATCCATCGTTGCAAGGATAGACTTGCGATATTCTGGCCAATGGTCATTTGCTTGGATTGATGCTGTGTTCTTTTATTATAACTATATCCCCGACTTTTAAATTTTTCATTTGCTTGTTCCACTTATATCTTTGTTGAAAAGTATTAAGGTAGTCTTTGGTCCACACTTTCCAAAAGTTTGTTTTAATTTTTTGGACGAGTTTCCATCTTGTTAATAAACTGGTATTGATCTCAGTAGTGATTGGATCTGGCGGCGTTACTAACTCTTTGCCAATTAAAAAGTGTCCTGGAGTTAGGGATTGCATACAATTTGCATCGTTGGTTAGAGGGCATAACGGTCTTGAATTCAAACATGCTTCTATTTGATACACCAATGTCGAGAGTTTGCTTGGAGGGTTTTCTTTGTTCATCGTGCAACAGTGTATGATGTGGACTTCTGCATACGCGACATCGCGACATGCTTCTGCACCTTTCATTGAATTCGTGGTTTAAGCAATTGAAGCACAGTCTTTTGCTCTTCACGAATTGATTCCTTTCTGGCGTTGCTAGGAGTTTGAATTTAGGGCATGAGTAGATATTGTGATTTTGCATCTTGAACTGTCGGTGCTAGAAGAATTATTTGATTGCCATGTCGAGGTATTCGCAGAGTGATTCTTTGAATTTGTTTTTTGTTTTGCGTCGGTTATGGCTTCTAGCGACTGGAATCTTCTTTGAAGAAAACCCATCATTGTTTTGAAATCTTACATTTCGTGAGGGTCTTTTATGGATTGTTCGTAAAGTTTATTGGTGCCCGCGTCCCATTTTCTGGCAACAATCCTACTAACCAAATGGCCACAAGAACTTGTTGGAATACCAAGATTATTAATGGCTTGCAAACATTCAGAAGTAACATCATATAATTGCTTGATTTTGTCACTGGACTCATATTGGATGCTCGGTAGATCCAGGATTTTGTCGATCAGCTTGGATAGCAGAAGTCGATTGTTCTGATACCTCTTTTGAAGCAGGTTCCATGCTACTTCATAGTTGGCCTCGCTAATCTGGATATGTTGAATTAACTTACTTGGCTCACCACGGATATGGGTTTTCAAGTACTGGATCTTTTCAATGTCGGATAATGAGGAATTTTCATGAATCACCTTTTGAAAGAGATCGTAGAAGCTTGGCCAGTTTTCATATTCGCCATCGAAAAATGGAATTTGTATTTTTGGAAGAGTTATGTGTGGCTTGGAAGTTTCCGAGATAACTGTAGTATTGATGATTCTGTTTTCTAATGCGTCGACCATTTCTTCATAGATTTGTTCGGCATTTATGTATTCGTTCTCCGTGAAGTATCTTCCTTGCGAAAGTGTGTCGTTCACCCTTATCTCTTCGTCCAAGTGTTGAATTCCATCCCAGAAGACATCCTGAAATCATTAGAAGAACACGTCGATATTGAAGAGGATCCGGAGCAACTGCTAAGATTAAAAAAACAAGATATCAGGCTACAGCAACTTCAATATATCGTTGATCAAATTCATCAAGAATTATCTCAACACAAAACCAAGACCCGCTACGAAAACCTTACTGAAGAAAATAAATAAACAATGGAAATATGTGTGTTCTGGAAAGTTCTGCAGCGGCATCCTGGCATCGTTAGCTTGCACTTACTTCCATAAGGCTTCCAGTGTTTTCTGCCTAACATCGGCATATTTTTCAGTTTTTCTTGATTCTGGATCATTTCTCATGTTTCTCATGAGCTTTAGCATATGTTGTCCTACCTCTTCTTGTTGAACAGCGAGTTTATTAATCTCCTCCATGTTGCTTGATAATAACGGTGTTTTAAAACTTAAAACAATCCGGCTCGAAGGACCATATGTACCGGAACTACGCGAGGGTAGCTTGGTGACGTTTTGTTCTGTCGAGAACACTACTGAAGAGCAGCCTCACTTTTCACTGGGGCAAGGTGGCTTGGCCGCAGTGTTCGATAACGACGTTGATTGAATAACTCATATTTATTATTTCTTTATTAAAATTCTACCGTATATATACACTAAAAATGTGATTAAATTACAAATTTACAATTATAATTAAGGTATATTGTTGGCCTAATTGAACGCTGAATTGACAAATGTAAATCGAACCAAGCGGTTCGGTGACTATTATGGAATGTTAAGTCGACAAATAGTTCGATGCGGAAATTTTATATTTGTAACTATGCGTTAATTATTATATCTAATTTATAAAATGTTTAATGCTTTAAACAACGATAACCCCCGCCCCCCTTACTTAATATAAACTTGTAAAACACCCCTTCTTTCAATTTCCACAGTGTTGGCGAAGCTTATGTAGCCCAACCCAACCCAACCCAACCCAACATTTCACTCATGGCTTTTCGCTTTTACATTTGTATTTCGTTCCGTTGATGGATGCATTTTCCCTCCTTTCAAATTTTCCTTTTTAAATCTTTCTTAGTAGCTTCAGACTAAGTTTTTAGATACTTAGATACGGAATTATTTTTGCCACTACAACAAAGTAACGTCCGTGCCTCATCGTGTTTTTATGTTCGATAATTGTCGCTCTTATGTATAATACTAATCTTATAGACAATGGTACCCAAAGAAGGAGGTAAAAACTTATTACTCTTGAAAATCAAAGTTCTTGACCGGCACCAAAAAACCTAGCAAAAGCGATGTCGTTCAAGAATTATGCTTCAAGTAACCTATATATACAAGTCAATGAGCAACAAATTAAAGTAAATAATGCTTGTAAGTTAATTAGAGTTCTCAGTAGTGAGGTCAAGATCTGCATTCAAACGTAAACTCACAAACCATCATAATTAGCTTGCCCCAGGAGCGCTCAAATATCAACGCATCTGAAGAAGAGTGTCATGTAACTGAAGAATTTGAAACTGAAATCGATATTGGATCTCATTCAAAACAAATGAACTCGCCCCAGAATTGAAATTATGATGTCGAAAGTAAAATTAACAAAATGAATTAATATAATAGTCTACTGAATGAAGAACTCTACAAAAAGTGGTTGATGATTTAAATAATAAACTAAACAAAAATACAATATTGTCTAAACTCATTAGTATATGACGATATACTCCATTATAACAATCTTAGGTTTTGAGTATTGTGCAGTGGAAATCAAGATTATTGAAAAGCTGATTATTATTCTTACAGCCTATAGATCTTCGTCTGTAGACATGTCCATGGAAAAGCTTAAGACCATATTGAGTTTCCTTAGACGTATATATCATCTTATATCCGTATTTGATTTTAACATACAGTAATGGCCATAATGATTACATATTTTAGTTTGTCGTTCATAACTTTTTTCATAGTTACCCAATCTTCCTAAACTTGTTATATATTTAAAAACCAAGTATTTTAAATCTAATAATCAGTTTATACAAATTCAGAATCACGCAAGGATTTCTTACAACAATTTATTAAAATCAGCGAAAAAGTCACTTTTCGAAAAATTAACAATATGCGAACTATTTTGTAAAATGGCGGCGAACCAACTTACGAGGAGACTAGTACTTGGTGGCGTAGCCTCGTGCCTTGATAACAGCCAGGCAGCCACATGGAATGTATGCAATCAGGGTATCGCTGGTCGATTGGGGGATGGCCTCCCAGGTAGCCTTCAGTTGTGCGAACTTTTCGGCAGCATTTGATGCTTTTTTTCCAGTCAACCTCCTTTCCAGCTCTTCCCAAAGGTTCTGTATGATGTTCAAGTCCGGACTTTGGCTCGGCCAATCGCCCAATCTCCCAGGGTTCTCTAGCAGTCATGTTGAGGATACATGACGGCGAGAGAACCACTGGGAGATGTGGGCCGACTAATGTTTGGGATCATTATCTTGTTGATATATGAATGAACGATCGACACAGCGCAGTGTCCATAGACGCATCGTGTTCTCCAGAATGTCCGTATAACCGTAGCGATCCATTGTGCCAGTAATCAGTCGAAGAGGGCCCATTCCTTTAGCGAAGAAGCAACCGTAGACTATTGCAGATCCACCTCCATGTTTGATGGTGGGTAGCTGGTATTTGGGATCAAACAGATCGTTTGGTCGGACGAATCGAAGTTTAACTTGTTTGAAAGTGACGGCATAAAATGGGTGCGACGTCCTGTGAACACTAGGTTTGATGGAGGTGGATCTGCAATGGTCTACGGTTGCTTCTCCGCTAAGGGAATAGGCTCTCTTCGACCGATTACCGGCACAATGAATCGCTACGGTAATGGGGACATTCTGGAGAACACGATGCGTCCATGGGCACTGCGCTGTGTGGGTCGATAATTCATATACCACAAGATAATGATCCCAAACATCGGTCGACTGACATCTCCCAGTGTCCCATCTCTCGCCGTCATATTGAGGTTCTTGATTGGCCGAACCAAAGCGCGGACTTGAACATCATCGAGAACCTTTGGGGAGAGCTGGAGCAAAAGCTGGCAAAAAAGCATCAAATGCTGCCGAAGTTCGCACAATTGAAGGCTGCCTGGGAGGCCATCCCTAAATCGACCATCGATACCCTGATTGCATCCATTCCACGTTACTGCCTGGCTGGTACCAAGGCACGAGGCTACGCCACCAAGTAGTAGTCTCCTCATAAGTTGCTCCGCTGCCATTTTGCACAAAATTTTAGGACGATAACTATGAAAAAAGTTATGATCGAAAAACCAAAATATGCAATCATTATGGCCACTATTGTAAATATGTCTGTCAGTCATGTAGGTATCAAATTATACGATGTTATTTGCTCTCATAACAGATATGCCCAAAGTTACTGCTCGCTCATCTACATTATCATAAACTTGAATCAAATATATTATGAGGTTTCTGTTTTGAGCGCAGGCTTTTCAGATCATCACACCCAGTTGTTAATGTGTGACAGATTTGAAATACTGAAACCAAACCGTGCAAGAATTTATTTATTAACAAAAGAAATTTCGGCGACAAAACATAAAGAACTTTGTAAAGATGATGTCGAATGAAAGTTGGGATGACTTGTCATTCGATCACAACCATGAATAATTTCTTCAATACTCTTCGTTATTACTTTAACGCAGCTTTCCCCTACAAAAAGTAACTAGTTAAATGTGGTATCAAGAAAGGTTAGTATACTTATAAGGTACAACAAGCAACAAGTAAGCTTAGGCACTTGCGTAGATTACTTAAAATTGGTGAATAGTAAGGCGTACTAAACCAAGTTCAGATTATAGTAAAGTATTATCTTTTTTATTATTTTTTTAAGGCAATACAACTAGCCTACAAGCACATCTGATTATACGTTGCATCACAATTTACTATTCAATAGTTAGAAAGTTCTAATGTTTTTGTCTAGTTACACGTAGTGGTGTTTTCGTTGTCTAACAGATCACTAATTCACTGAGATGATGGTGTAACCTATTCACTTAATTTGAGACCTTTGGGCAGAGTTTTCTTGCTGATATGTATTTGCAATAGTACAACGCGCCTTGCCTCGTAATCCCTGTATTATTCAGATATTTGATGTCTTAGCACATCCCTACAATTGGATGCCGTAAAACCACTCCGGAACCAACAAGGTTTTGTACACAAGCTCTTTGTTATTAAATGCGAATTTAGATTTTCGCCCTAGCAGCCAGTACATGTTTTTCACACGGATATGCAGTTCTTTTCTTTTTTCATAAGGTGGTTCACGTTAATCGTTTATTAAGGTACATTCCGAGGTATGTGACTTCTTCCGTTGTCGGAATTGGTATGCCATTTAGAGTATACGGTTAAGCAGTGCCATGTTTCCTAATGAATGTTATTGCTGCAAAAATCATCTTTGTCCACTTTTGTATTGTGTTAAAACATCTCTGTAGGTTTTCTGATGGTAGGGCAAAGTTGATGTAGGAGGCTAGTGGTGTCGTATCATCTGCAAAGGTGGCTGTAAATAACTTCGCATGGCAAGTCCGCTGTAAATATTTAATACAAAGTTGGACACCAGGACACTTCCATGAAGGACCCCTGCATTTATTGCATAGAAGTTAGAGTGATTTCACCATGCTTAACTTGGAAATACTACTCACGTAGGAATTATTTAACTAGGAGGTACTATTGGGGAAGGGATTTCTTCTTCATTTTGAATAGTAAGCCAAGATACCAGTCTATCACATGGTTGGCTAACATCTAGGAAGACACATTCACTACTCTGTGAAGTTGTTTAATTGTGGAGTATTTCTGTGACGCTTTAGTTTTTTGTTACTTTCCAGAAATATGTACGGATGGTGATAAATTACTTACATATTCATTAAATGTTTAATTTTTCCACTCCTTTAGTAGCAGTTTCAATTCCCTTGTCAGTTGGTTTAGGCTACTTTTGTCGCTTGGGTGCCTTCCTGCCGAATACTTCTAGCTCTCCTTTTCTCACCAATTTCATTCTAATGTGTAAGGGATTTGATTTTTTCGCGACTAGGTGGAGTTGATCTCCATGTTGATTTCTGTATGCTATTTGTTATATATTGAACCTCCGTATCAATTTCGTCCTCAGTTTTAGTGATGTTTTAATTATATTGTCTATTATGTAGTCTTTAAGAATTTCCTGATGATTGTTACAAATTGTGAGATTTCTTTTTTTTTCGAATAGAAGGTTGTGAAGTGGTCAGAAAATAGATCGAAGCTGGTATACGCTTTACGGTAATTTGGCGACAATCCTTTGGAGACAAAAAGTCAACAACATTTATTTAGGTCAGATCGCCAGTATGTAGGCTCCCCGTAAATAATATTCTTAACATTTATTACTATTTGGGTGCAGCTCATTTGTTTTAAGTATTTTCAAGCGGCATTAAAACATTTACAAATAGCCTGTGTGTGTAGATGCATGGAACTGTTATCACTTTATTTTTTATGAATAGAAACTTACCGTGAGTATGAGCACCCCTCTATAGCTCGATCAGCTTGTTTCTGCACAGTCAGCAGTTTGTGCAAATGATGGGATGATCCCCAGATTCCAATTCCATTCAGAAGCTATGATTTTACATATACGCTTAATTGCATACACCATCAACATGTATTCCCCATGACAGTTTTGACTCCAGAAAGCCTCCGAGAAACTTTTCGGTAGTGCACTTGCGATCCTTAGATCTTCCGCATGACTCTAATGATGGCACGTTTGTCAGGTTTGTTAATACTAGCTGGTTGTTATTGAACAATTCAGTGGCTTCTCGTGTGCTTGTAAGTTAGTCCAGAATATCCAGTTCGTTATTTGACACAATTAAAGTTGTGTCATATGCAAACATTATTGAATCACAATTTAAACGTTTGGGCAGATCGTTCACATATAAAATAAAATAAAAAGGAGCAGTCCCAGGATTGATTCTTGAGGTATCCAATTGTGTTCCCAACAAAAACACGTCTATTGCTGACATATGATCTAATCATATCAATGGCCACAATCACACAATCAATCCTCCGTGGCATTGGAGGATCAATTTATCTAGAAGAATTTTGTGACGAGCACAATCAAAAGCGGAGAGGTCAGTCCCTTGGATTTTCTAATGCAGCCGTTATGATGTCAAGTAGACGCTAAATTGCTTAAGATGTATTATGTCAGGTCTAAAGCTAAATTGTTCCATATTTAAATAATTGAACGTATTAATGAAGCTGTGAATTGGTTTGAGTATTATATGCTCGAGTATTTTTAGAACGCTGGTAGGATGGATATTGGACAATAATTATTAGCATCGTAAACATTTGCCTTTTTGTAAATTGGAAATATGTTTGCAATTTTCAATTGATCGGGGAAATACCTGCCTTGTAGTCAAACATTCATGACTCATGTTAATGGCTCTATAATACAGTTCCTTATCCTCAGTATAGCAGTAATTCGATCTATATTGAATAAATATCTTGTTTTTAATTTTGCATTTCTATATCTGCTGCCACTTATTGTTGGTATATCCAATGGAATTTTTAAGATGTTCTTTGTATATATTTTCAGCATAGTCAGCAAATTTTGCTTTATAGCTTTTGTACATATTTTAGATTTTATGATCATTATTTTGTGTATGCATCTTGCACCAGCCCCGTCGAAGCTTTATATTGGCGTGATAAATTTAAGGGGATTTTTATTTATATTTTGTTGGGAGTTAACAAGTGGAAAGGCGTTCTCAAATTGGTAACGAAACGTCGCCGTGAAATTACCTATTTTACATTTTGCATTATCAATAGAAAAAACAGTTACCAATTTTTCACCTTGCAGTATAGTTTTATAATTTACCACTGAGAATTTTATAATATTTTTTGGAAGTTCCTTACTCATTGCTGGAGTTAATATATCCAATATTTACGCAAGCGAGTGGCTTGAACATTTGCAACACAATTTGAGATTTCTTGCTTTATTCCAAAACGAAATATTAAAGGACTATTCGCGATTTACAAATTTGTGGATTTACGCTCTTCGCAACTCAGGAAGTGCTAAGAATAAAAATATCGAGGGCAGTTTTAGTACCGAGTAATAAATAAAATGCGCATTTCACAACGCTTCCTAGCGTTCAACGTCGCTTCGTTTTATCTTTATGAATGTGATTACCCAAAGCGGCGTATCTAAATTAATACTTCAAGTTACTAGACTTTACACTCGTGTTTTAACTACCTCTTGCAAATTTTACGAGCGCCAGAGTTGCCTGCGGATGAGCATATTTATATACAGTTGCGCTGGTGCCGCATAACTAGATAAGTCAAAAAGCGTTGATAATGTTTTGCACTTTTTACTTTCTTATACTTTATGTATAAGTAAGTATAGTAATCATGAAACATTTTTTGTTATGCTGCAGCAATAATATTTCTCGGTGTAGATTGCTTCTTACTGTTCGATTTCTATTCACAGTATCAGGAACGTATATAAATTCTGGGATAAATTGGGAATTGAACTTTATGAGTACTGGCTGCTTACTTCACTTTCAAATATCCGGCGACTGGTATGCGCTGTTGCAAGTAACTGGACGGCGGAGGATATGTCTTATCTAATGTTGCTATACAGATACTGTGAGCTTAATATGCTATATTTTACGTTTAAATTGTTTTTGATTTGATTTGATTGATTTGATTTGAGTTTCCCATGATATTTTCCGTTAGGTATTTACATTTTTACATATTACTACTTTGGTTCCAGTACAATTACCCCCCGTCAATTGCTCCCTAGATACTAACTGTCTGTCCCCACGTGTAAATAACACCGGACGTGTCGAAATATATTCCCCCACCCCCACTTCATATATCTATAGACTAAATTATGTAGGATAAAAAAATTGATTACTAAATAGTAAACAACCTACCAACCCAACCCAGCCCAACCCACTATTTGATATATCTATAGCCTACCCAACTAAAAATAACCCAACCAAATCCATTACTTAAGCCCCTGTTAAAATACCCACACTGTACACTTGTTTCTATCTTTATTTATTCGTAAGTCATTTTAGACCTACAAGTCAAGTATGACTTTTTTATGCTTATTTTGTTTTACGTATTCGTTACTACTTCTTCCTGTCCGTGTTAAGCTCATTATATCGCATTTATCCTTGTCTTTTACTTCTCTGTCATTGTCCATGTTTGGCAACTATATATAATGGTGAGTCTTATAACTTTCTTCAGTATGTCCTTTTCTATCTCCTTTGGTATTTTCTGCTTTGCAGAAAATGTATTTTTCATCATGTTAAATAAATTCCCAGAAAATAAAAAATCTAATGACAATCTTGGGAAAGGAAGTCGAACAAGTTTGAAAACTTCAAATATTTGGGACGAATAATCGTTCGTTAGTAATGGAAAAGTAGATAAAGAAATAAATGAGAGTAAATGAGAGCATTTCCTATGCTCTTTTCCATTACTAACGAACGATTATTCGTCCCAAATATTTGAGGTTTTCAAACTTTTTTGACTTCCTTTCCCAAGATTGTTATTAGATTTTTTTATTTTCTGGGATTATTGTCGTTCGCATTATTTCCTTTATAATGTCGGTTAATTGTCTTCGTCCTTCAATCCCCATGTACGTCATTTCGGACGTTATGTTATCTATTCCGGAGCCTTCCCTATCTTCAATTTATTTATAGGTTGTGTTACTTCTTCTATCCTTGTTTCTTCAAAATCCGTATCTTCGTCCATTCCTTGAGATTCTGACTCTACCTCGTGTTCTTCTCGCGTTTCCACTTCTACCTTTCCATTATTTTTTCATTAGTAGTGTTCATATTTTCTTCTTTATCCTTTATATTCATCATGTTATATCCTTTATTTCCGCGGTCAACCATTTTGTTTTTCTCCTGTCCTGGTGTGGTATTTTCGTTATTCCGTAAACTTCTTTGGATGCTTGTAATATATTGTTCCATTTTTGTTCCGTTGTATTTCCTTTACTTTGTTTCCTTAATTTTTAATTTTTCAAGTATCCTTTGGTATTTCTCTTGCTATTGTTTCTCTTTCTTGCTTCTCTTCTTTCTTTCCATGTTGAATTTCATATCCATTTTCACTAAGAAGTGGCTACTCTCAATCCCTGCTCCTCTAGATACTTTCACATTTTAAACATTTTTATTGATGAAGAAATAGCCTATTATGCATTTCTCTTTCCTCGCAGATTCTTCTTTTGTGTATTTGCATATAATCTTAAATTTTGTATTTTTATTATTTATATTTGGTATACACAATAATTTTATTTTTTCCTGTTATTGTTTCTGATCCCTTCCCCTTCATTTCTAGTATTCTTCTTTCCTACTTATTTTCTATGTGTTCGTTCCTTTTCCTTTTTCTGTTATTAGATTTTTGACTTGTTTGATTTTTAACCTTTCCTTATTTTTAGTGCTTTTTCTTTTTGATCCCAGGTGCAGTTTATCCAGTTTAGTACCATTTTTCTGCACCCTATCTTCACCCTATTTCACCTTTCTTACTCTTCCTTGGTAATACTTCTAATTTGTCTTTGTATATTTGTTTCTTCTAATGTTACGTCATTATCGATATATGTATGTGTTACCCTATTAAGTTACTTATTGCTTTCATAATTTTTTGGTTTTTCTCGCATGTTTCTATTTCTGCCACTACCACATTCACCTTTCTTCAATTCTTTACTTATTCTGCATGCTTTATTAACTTTTGCGTTTATTTTAAACTCATCTTTTATAAAATTTTCGATATGCTTTTTCAAGTTTTCTATTTGTTCTTCTCTTCCTGTTATTGTTTTTAATTATTTTTCCTATTTCCTTGTCTTTTCTTCCTCCTTTGCTTTCCATTTCTCCTATTTCTCTTCATTTACATTTGTTTTAATTCGTTCCTTTAGTTCTTCTGTGTCTTTCTTGACTTTCCTTTGTCATTTTCTTTATCATTTCTTACAGTTCTGCTATTTCTCCTTGTTTCCCATTTTTACTTGCTTTCTATTATTTCCAACTTCTATTTCTTGTTCCTGATCTTTTCCCGATTGTTCCGATGATCGTAGTATCTTCTTACTTCTTCTAAAGTAAGTTTCTTCTTCTTTGTTTTTGTTTTCCCTTTTATTCATCGCTTCCTCCCCTTTATTCATTTGTTAATTATTTTATTATTTCAATTGTACTATTTTTAATTTAATTTAATTTCCTTTGGTCGTCCCTGTTCAAAATATCGCCGCTCTTTCAACCGTACTGACAGAATAAAAAGTCGACAAAAACCACCGCGAGGTTAGACTCCTCTCGAAGTTCTTCTTGAATCGCGTTTAGTTTTACTATTTATACTCCTACCTTGCGTCTTACTCCATCGATTTCCATTTTACTTTTACAGTGTTTTACTACTTTTATGTGTTTTAATGAAGTTCCTAAACTACTTATTTGCCCAAAACGCGTGTATCCGTTAAAATCTCGAGGTCGAAATTTTTCTTGATTACTATACTTCCTTATACAAAAAGTATAAGGAAGTAAAATCTCTAAAAGTAATTGGTCAGCACTGAACTTTCTTGTACTTAAGTAAATACACAGCAAACTGGCGCAGTCGCGACAAGTACTTTTTTCGAAAAAACGTTTCAAGTAGAAGTTCTTTAAAATTTTAACGCTGGTAAGAACATTTTTACGATAACAGGTGCAGTTTTTGAGATATGGAAAAAAGTAAGAAAAGGTAATAAGAATATACCATCACATTCGGTTGAGTTATTGCTTTCAAACTTTAGCTTTAATAGTTTAGGTACTAAAACCCGCGCATACAGATACACACATACGTCATTCTGACGAATAGGTTTAGGGAAGATCAAAAAGTGCATGTACTTATATATTGCGAACATTTTCATGATTACTATATTTCCTTATACATAAAGTATAAGAAAGTAAAAACACAACCCAACCCAACCCAATCCAACACAGCCGTAACCAACCCAACCCATTATTTAGACATTTATACCATGGTTTTTTGCATGGGTAAGCAAGTTATTGTCCAGATGGTTATTGACAGGAGTTATACCATTAAGTTGCATTTCTTAAATTTTCATTTTTTATTAAAATAGCTCTGTTGTATTCATTGTAGTTCATCATCATAAACTTGTTGGCATATTTATTTCATAGCTTTCATCATATATCCATCAGCCTAATTTTGTGGTTACTGGAAGTTTCTTCCTCTCACAATATTATGGCATTGTAAACAAGAGCTATTTTGTTTAAGGTCCAATCAGTCGCAAAATTAAAACCACAGTGAAAATGCGATAAAGCTTTGCGCAGATGTGTTGCGCACTATCTCTACTATGCCCATCGATATCGCCACGTCACACTTTTCACCTATGGAAGGGCAGTGAGTACGTAAACATGCGTAGAACTATGGTCTCCCGTCAGTTGTGAAGAGCGTGTCATTCGATTTCTTCATGCTCAGAAGTGCAATGAAGCCGAAATTCATCAACATATGAGTAAAGCGTACGGTGAAATTTTCATGTGTGACAGTAAAATACAGCAATGATGCAGGAACTTAGGCAGGACAACCGATAATCTTCTTCAGCGAGTGTTCACAATTAGTGTGTTAGGTGATTCGCTCCCAAAATTTCAGGGTCAGCTCTCTACACCATCGTGAATAAAAGACTTCAATATCGCAAACTTTGTGTGAGATACGTTGCTGTCCGACGAGACATGTATTTCGAGTAATATCAAGAAGAAACAGAAGAACAATCCAACCAGTGGATTCTCATTCCCGGAGTAAATCAAAGAAGTGTAAGCGAATATTCATCATTAGAAAGTATATGGCTACTGTGGTCTGGTACCGAAATGGACAATAAAAGATGAATGTTGTCATCAGACATTGTCCTTCTTCATGACAAGTGTTTAATCACGCACCCCGGAATTCGCTCCCTTTGATTTTTATGCATTTTCTCACATGAAGCAATGGCTAGGAGTTGCAGACCAGCGTAGGGAATTGGCTGAAAGCCCAGGCGACTTCCTTCTATGTCGAGAAGTAGCTGGAACGTTTTTGATTTCACTGTGATCTGCGGCTGAAAAAATAGCCCTGGTATCTTGCTTTCTTATACTCCCAACCCAACTCCAACCAACAGATGCTTTCGAGTTTATTTGGTCTATTTTACACTTCTCAACACAGTTCGCTCGTTCTCGCATGTCACATTAATTTATGCTCATGTATGTGTTATTTTATGTATAGTTTATACCAAACCGATTTATTAAATGGATCAATTGCTAATCTTAATGGTTACATTCACATATTTTCGCCCATGCATAAATCGTCCCATAGTATGCTAATGAAACGTGTCGTGATTAGTATTTCCATATATGAATTAATTACAACGTACTTGCCGCACGTACTTGCGTGTTAACTAAATTTTAATTTACTTAAAGCGCATAGGCTGTAATTAGTGGAATGATATTGAATAGAACGGCTGTAAAATGAGCATTTTTCACAATACCCATACACAAAACTGTAGTAAATTACAGAAGGCGTTCCACGCCACTCCCATTTTTCATGCGGACGATAATTTAATGTACAGATTATACATTAATATGACCCCACATTAAGTAGCCCATGTTTGATTCATATAAAAATACATCATCATCAATTACTCTCAACCCAAACGAGTATATAGATGCCTATTACCATACGTTTCTGCTGCACGTTTACAAAAGTTAGAATCGTCGTGTGTAATAAATTGTGAATCGTATACTATCACTAGTCACAAAAAAGCAGAGTATTGAAGTGTGTGGGAAGTTAACATGAGATAGTTTCCAGTAGCACTAATAATGTTTATTCTTTGACATTTCAAATTAATTAGCATGCAATTGAAATTTAATGTGCACAAAGAAAAATGATTATATAAATGACATCTGGTATTGCTCGTGAATTTTATGAAATCATTTAATTTTTCATAAAAAATGTGTAGTGCACCAAACAATTTTAATTGATTTAATTACGAAATACAACCATCAATTGAAATATCGAAACTTTTATTTGCAAGTCGAATTAAAATATTAACGTTTGTTTTCTTGTTCACAGCAATAATGGCCCGAATAATAAGTCGAATAGAAGAAACAGAGGACGAATACACGAAAGGATGGGTAAAGTTCATGATGAAGGTCGAAGCCATCTACAAGAAATGCAAAGATTCAAAAATAAAGCGCGGCACCATGACTCTCGTAGTTCCAGCGATTGACTTGGCGTGCAAGTGTCCCAAAATCAAAAGTAACAAGTAAGTACGACGTCCGTGTCTCACAAAGCGGGACCACCCGTGCCGACCGTTACATCACGTGCTATTAAGTCGAAATTATACCTAAAATCTAGCATGAAATGATAATCATGATGGAACCGCGAAACGCAAAGTTAAAAATACATCAACCGAATCTCGCAAATATGAAATAAAAATCGTCGCCGGCACAAACGCGTTTAACGAATCCAACGGCGATTTGTTATAGTTATTTCAGCGCATGAAAATCACGCCGTATTTCAAGCGCGAGTTAAAAGTATGTTCGTGAAATGAATAAATTATTCGGAGCACGGTTTATTAAGGGAACCATTATTATAATGTACGCCTATTCGTTAATGTCTATATCGGGCACTTAGCTATATGAAAATGTTCAAAGGTAATTGGGACTAATTTTGGTTCACTGACGCTCCGATTATAATTTAATTAATAATTCATACAAAAGCAATCTATTTGCAAAAATTATGTTTGTTGATTAGTTTTTCTTAATCGTATATGTAGTTACTTTCAATTTTATTAAACTATTTTACTTTTTATTTGCGTTTCGATTAATTTTAAATAATTAATAAATAAAATGAATACCGTTGAGGCATGTTAGTAATCATAGTAACAATCATGCCGAAGAGAAGAGCTTAAAAAGCTTAATGAGAATAAGAAGATAAATAATATGCCAAACAGGTGGAAGAATTAAAATTAAAAGCGAAGAAACTACAATAAAAATGTAGAAAGTGTTAAATAATTGGAAGAAAATATTGCACAAAATATAACCACAAACATTTTA
This sequence comes from Geotrupes spiniger, assembly GCA_959613385.1. Taxonomy (NCBI): domain Eukaryota; kingdom Metazoa; phylum Arthropoda; class Insecta; order Coleoptera; family Geotrupidae; genus Geotrupes; species Geotrupes spiniger. The sequence continues at coordinate 9,891,093 of OY390739.1, forward strand.
TACGAGTCAAATGAACCCTAAAAATGCACCAAACGAAACCTTACCTTACAAGTTGACAGAAATATTACTTTTGAAATGGATAAGGCCCTGCTAATATCATCATCAAAAAATTGAAAATGTTAAAACAATAACTGTTTAAAAATGCAACTAGAGAAATTCATGTCTGTCACTCCAACAAGTGCATGAAAGGAGCAACAAATTCAAAAACGTGATGATTTCCGTAGCTGATTAACAATTGAAGCATCAGTGAATTACGGTTGATGAAATCGCTGCATGTCAGTCATGGTTCTGTACATCACATTAAGCATGGAATTATCCAAGTCTCAGCAACGTTAGTGCCAAAGCAATTTACTCCAGAATTGAAACAGCGACGTATTGATGCTTGTCAAGGACTTTTGCGACTATGAAGCAGAACCCAACCCTAAACAAGGCGATTTTGTAAGCCTACATGCCAAATGTGGTTAAGGTTAGTAGTGGCACATACTCAGAAGTCTTGATTCCGTGATTCCCCCAATCTCGCCCCAAAAGATTACCATGTCTTTGGTCCACTAGCTGGGAAGAAATTGCACAACAATGATGAAGTGATTCGAACGATACATGAGTGGCTGTACACGCAAATAAAGTAGGTGATGATGAAGAGAAACCATAGCGATAACGAATTTGAGCAAAAAGCTTTGGAGCAAGCATTAATACGATGAAAATTAACAGGGCACATAGTTGTAAACATCGAGGTGAATTACGCAGAAAATTATATTTAGGACAAATATGGACCTAATCTGGGAAAAAAGCCGAAGAATTACACAAGACAACCGAACCCAACCCAACTTCACGAAACCCCTAACCAAAAAGGTATCAAAATGCTGGACTGCACATCCACCGATAAGGACAACTAGTTTTATAGGAAAAGACGAAGAATTACAAATGACAACCCAAACCAATCAACCAAACGCCAAAGAAATAAGACGTCAGCAAAGTGACGATAAAATTTGATTTTATTTTAATTTGGAACAAACGGAATTGGGCAAATAAATTCAAAGTAAAAACTACTTTTGAAAAAGACGAAGAAACAAATAACGAAGACTAGAACCACTAAAATCAAGGCAGATGCAAGTCAAAATAGTAACGAAAAATTTGGAATTAAAAGGAACGAGAAATTAGGAATAAAAAGACTAGGAATAAATTAAACTCTAATAAATTTGGAGCAAAGAATCTTTGCAGTAATTGAGGCCCTTATTTATTTATTTACTGTATGGCTATTAAATACATTAAAAAAGAGAATTCTAAATACAAAACATTATAAAACATTACTAAAATATAGAATACAACACAGAACATATAATAGTATAAGGTTATTAACGAACATCTAGTCTATTTATATAATCTATCGACTCCAGAGTTGCTACCAGGAAATCATCAGGTTTAGCATTAGAGATCGTACATTCTTCTGTGATATGTCTGATGGTTTGGATTTCTCCACAGTCACAGAAAGGTGATGGTTGCTTGCCCCATTTGTGTAAAGAGTATGCACATCTGCCATGGTGGGTTCTGATTCTGTTAAGCGTGGACTATGTTTTACGTGGTAAGTCGAAACCCGGTGGCTTTTGGTTGATGCACGGCATGCTATTGTTTTGTTGTCCAGTCCATTCTTGAGTCCATGCGTTGGTAAGGTTGAACTCATCTTCCACGGCCACCCATGCCGTTCTTGTTGGTGGTCGTCTAGACCGAAGTCGGTTATGGTTGGCATCTTCGATATCCTGATGGATAGGTAAATTTATATTGCCCATGATCTTTTTATACTCGTTCATAATAGCATTTATTCGTAGCAGTTGATGGGGTTGGATGTGGCTTAGGCATAGAAACCATTGCGTGGGAGTTGGTTTGATGACACCCGCAACCATTCTCATTGTGTTATTTAGCTGCATCTATTGTATACGTGTGAGTAATTTAACCAAACTGGAGCGCAGTATTCAGCAGTTAAAAAGACAATACTCAGCACAGAGGAGCGCAGAGTGGAAGCCGATCTTGTGCCACACAGTTTTTGAATTATGTTGTTTCTTGTTTTTAATTTTTCAGCAGTTGTCGAAAGGTGCTCTTTGAAAGATAGTGTTTTATCAAGGGTTATGCCTAGATATTTATGTGGGTAAGTAGGTTGTTTTTAAATTGTATGTTGAGTTCTCTTCTGGCGAGTTTGTTATTTAGATAGAAGCATGTAACTTCTGTTTTGGTGGAGCCTTCACTTGCGAAAGTATTTTCCCACTACTTTCAGATATGTCGTTAGGGTCTCCTCTGACTGTCCAATAAAACTGCACCTAGTTGCGAGTACCCAGTCATCAGCGTAGCCAAACTTTTTCTTGATCTTGTTTCTAGCATGTCAACAATAAACCGGCTAACGAGGAGTGAGGACTAATCCCTGTGGTACCCCGTGGTTTAATTTCCTTGGGGAGCTAATGTCGGATCCCATAGTGTCTATCAGTCGGGTTGTTAGTGTACAGGGGATTACACGTAGGAACTTGTATATCATGCCCTCTCTCCACACTGTATCGTAGGCCGCCGATAGGCCGATAAATAGAGCTGAGGTTTTAATTTTTTTTTCAAATCCTGCCTCAATATAGGTGGTGGGCGATATGTCTTGATCTGAGCAGCTTCCTTTAAGCCGAAAGCCTGCTTGTTCGACCGGAATCGTAAAAATGATATTTGGTGGAAAATACATAACCAAATAAATGGTGCACAAACTACAAATCGCAAAATAAGCAGAAAGGAACAGCAAATACCAAAGATTGCAAATAGTTCGTTTGCAGCAAATTCAACCCTCACAATTGCAGCTGAAGAAATCAGAGCTAAAGACAAACTAAAGAACACGAACACAACATTAATCGGAATGAAAAATGAAAGAAGTTAGTTATGCAAATAAGACCACAAACCAACGAAAATCAACGACCAATGAAAATATTGTATTCGTATTATTATTTCAATTTTTTCTATTTGAAAGTCTTAACCACTTTCAGTATTACAGTTATTAAAACCAATCAAACTAACAGAACCCAAACCAACGTAAGACGAATGTTACGTAATGGTTGCGACTTCTTGTAAATAGAATCGACAGTAATGAAGTTGTTATTTGAAATTAAATACGTAAACCCTAAAGAAGAACAAATCTGTTGAGGAATAGGGCATTTTGGTTAAATTTATGACTTCATGTTTTGTTCAATTGGGTTGGAATAAATTCAGTTGAGCCCTTCATTTTAACAACAATGTTTATAATTAGGTTGGTTTGGCTCGGATCAGCTCGATGAATATCACAACCCAACCCAACTTAGTCCAACCACAAAGAGAGTACTACGTTACAGAATTTCCAGAACATCATATAGCGGCACCGGCTAGCTATTGGCTTAAGAATAACGAAGGAGAAATAAAATAAAATCATGCAAACAACACGTTTTTCTTCGGGTATTCCAGCACTTCCAAAATGCTTGAGGACGTGCATACAACCTAATAAGGAGTAGGCCGAAAAATGACATACTTGTTTTTGATATTGCAATGAATTTTGTTTAACCTTTTTAAAGTATTCATTTGCCCCTGCGTCGTAGATAGGATACTCAAGTTGTTTGAAAAAGGAACGGGAAATTTCTCCACTCTTGTACTCGCCGTACATTGATCCAAAAAAAAATATGGATTGGGTAGGTATGGACGCAATATGGAGCTCGTGGTAGAATACAAAATTAAAGAAAATCAAAAAGGCAAAAAAGTCAATAGGAATTAAAAATTAAAAAGCGACAAGGTATGGTATAATACAATTGTAAGAAGGGTACCAAATGTACAATATAGAAGCCCAGAGAATAATCTTCTTCAAATGCAATGCAAGAAAAACAGACCAGCTAAGTCGAAAAATGATGCCATCAATCCACAGAAAAAAAAGAAAAAAGTGAAAAGAAAGGGGGCAGAGAAAACATGGAGATGCGGAGCAAAGAAAATCTAATTTAAATAGCACGAAGAGTGTGAGAGCTTAACCAAACGAATATACTGAAAGAATATCAAACGTGAAAATATAAAACGCAAGGACTAAGTCATATAGAATAATTGATGTTTTCAACAACAGATATGGAAGTAGAATGTTTGAGGAATCTATTGTAATAATCAATGAGATTATTACAAAAGGAATGCCACGGATTAAAATGAAAAATGATATATGAAAAAAGAAAAATATTGGGCAAATATTGGGCAGCCCTACTGACCAAAGAAAAAGATGTTAATGCGAGTGAACTTTGTGGAAAGCAGGTCCAGATAAATGCTGAAGAATATTAATAAATACCGTGAAACCTAAAATTGAGGAAAGCAACATACCCTCGTTGGCGTCCACTGAATGCGCTCGTTAAGTCCAATAATACAACAAAAGATTGAATGGATTAAAAGGAATACAGAGGAGCTATATCAAATGGGCGAGGCATAGATGCAATACGTAATAACGTAAGTAACAGAATATAATATAAGAACAGTACGGGATCAATGGTGATTCTATACTAATTAATCGTACTTGATGTATGTCCATATTTGCATCCAAAAATCGGTTACGTTGCAATATTGTGTGTTTGTTTCAATGCGAGTGCAAGTTCCTAAATATTCTGCCACCACCCCAACCTGATCACCAAATGGCAATCCAGACAGAATTGTCTACTTCTAAGTTACGGAATGAACTGTGCCTTTCCCAAGTGTACACAACTAACTCATCATCGGTACACCAGTCATCCGCAAAACAATACGCCATTTCAACTCAACTCAACTCATCAACGCACAACAATGTAACGAGTACAACAGTATCTCGTGACTGATGCAGTGCAGTGCTAAAACAAGTGCAAGTATAAGTAGTTTTCACAGTTTGACTTAAATGCACTTTTATGTGTTGTGCTTTATAATTCAGGCCGTTCAACTCTATACATAAAAACTTTTCTAAAAGTATAAAAATACAGAGGCGAAGAAAACGCAACAGCCTTGGGTGGTGCACACTAAAAGTAAAATACATATTTGTAAGGAGAAACTCACAGATTTAATAACATGCCGCAAGAAAAAAAAATTGAAATGTAAATATAAAGATGGAGTGGTACGAAAAATTATAAAAATATTTGTTTAATGATCAATGTTGATTACGTTTCCATTGCTAGAATATACTTAGATACGTCATGTAATTCATATTCATTCATATTCGTAATGATCAATCAATCATGTTGATATTGGCAATTTCGTTTTGATTGATGAAACTTAATTCTCGTCGTTTGAAACGTTGATCTGTCTCATTACTTTGTCGGTACGTTTTTCGCCAACAGGTCTAGGTTGTTCATGTGTGGCAAATCTTCTCTTAATTCATAACAGGATGCTAACGCATTAAAAATCCAACTTCGTCTCGTATATCATAAAACATCAAAGTGTAAACCAAACACTGTCGTTCTACGAATTTAGAGCCGTAAAATTAATGTGAACGTAATTGACGATGACGCGCATTAATTTTAGTCGATACCGCAATTAATAACTGCCATGCAAATTTAACAATTATGCTATTCTGCTTGCCATTTATTTATTAGTCGACGACACCGCGCAGATTTACAGCGTCCATTACGCTTGCGAAAATGAATAAATAACCGTCTTAAATTGCACGGAATTACAGTCACCTCCAATTTTTTAAAATTAACTCGCGCGTCATTTTTTAACTCTTATTGCAAGCACCCGGCGAAATTACCATCGCGACTCGGTTGCTTTGTACTTTAATTCGTATCGAAATGCGCGTTGATTACAATTTCAATCTAAATTCTTCTGCGTAAATTGTGTAAAGTTAAAATTTTCGGAAAAATTGTAAAAATAAAATAAGCCCTGTGCAAAAACACATTAGTTGTTTACAATTCTTATGATACACTGGAAATGTGCCAATAAATTTGGTGCTGGGGAAAAAGCGAATATACTAATAATTATATATCCACGCAACTCAACTGTGTGATAATGACAGCTCCGTCCTCTTCGATCGATTAGAGAGATGGACATTATCGACACCGGCAGATAGACTGTCGTGATTATATCTCATCTAGTACCCAATCATATTTTTTTATTTAAGATTGGTTTCCTTTAAGTGTTTGGTGTATTGAAGTGGTTTTGATTCTTTTGTATGTGTTCGATTCGCCTTAACATTGTAGATTCCGTTTTTCAGACTTTCATTTCTAGTTGCATTATTTTTATATTAGGTCGACTTACCAACTTGTTATAACGCGTACAATCCAGTCCCTATCTGTATAGTCGTAGATGTTGCGTCATGGAACCTGAAAAGCAAAAAATCACGGATTAGATCTTATTTTAATATGACATAAAAGAGATGGGCTATTGCAAAATTAATATCATAAATTAGATTGTCAACATCGTTTTGTTTATAATAACTGTAGAATCTACGAGCCGCGAAAACGTGAAGGTAAAATAATATATGTTTAAATTCTGTTCTTTGATGATTTCGTTATTCATTTTGATTAACTTTAATTCAATTGGATACTAAATATAAGGTTACGATAAAATTATTGAATGTTAATTTGTGCGTTTTAAGAACACACAAGTGTGGAAGAGAGAACAGTGTAGAGAGATAGAAGAAATGAGGAAAACAAAGTCTGTAAATGAATGGGTTGAGAGGAATCTGAACAAAATTGAATCTGCAGTAATAAGTATTACGACTAGTGAAGAGACCAAAATGATTAAATATTTCAATGAGCTATATTAAGACGATCAAACGATATTTGAACAGGTGGATACAGACAATTTCAAAACGACTGGTAACTTAGGAAGAGGACTTATTCTTCATAAGTAGTCGATATAAAGACAGTAAGAAAGCCACACTTAGCGACCGAATAACCGATGAACAACTGAAAATGGAGGACCAGAATAGTACAAGAGAATACACAACTTAATTATGACAACCTGATCGAAAGAAAAAATGCTGCATGATTAGAATATGGGAATGTTAATACCCATAAAGGGCATCTATGGAAGTATACAAAGTGTTATTGTCATGAAACAAGTAACAAGAAAACGTTATGGAAGCACCATAAACATACATATTTTGCTTGTGAATTTCACACAAACATTTGACGAGCTGAGCGGACCAAAATTATTGCGAGACCTAGAACACATCGAAACACAAAAGAAACAAAGAAACAAAAGTCTGATCAAGATGACGATAGAAGAAACGAAAGCAGCAATCACATAGAGCAGAGCACAATACCAGCAACGAGGCGAATAGATGATAATTTATTGGCTTTGTTTCATTAGATGCCATAATAAAATCGGTGAACAAAAGGGATCTACATAAAGTCAATGTAACTAAACGCGTAGGCGGATGATGTGTGTATCTTGGCAAGAAGCAGAAAAAAGCTAAAGGCAAAAAATAAATCTGAAACAATTGGAGCATTCTAATACCTGGGAATGTTACAACACAGAAATGCTAGAAGAATATACATCAAGTAAGCTAATTCTGCTCAAGCTCAAGCTTATTGTACAATAATAAATTAAAAATACATCCACTGAAAGTATACAGTATGTCCCCGGATTGAGTTTACAATAGGTATGATTGACCAAAAAATTTTTTAAATCAAGTAGGCCTTTACATTGTCCAAACACTATTTTAGTTCTAAGTAAACTACCTTTTCCGTTCAAAGTACGTCAAAGTGTTGCGAAGAAAAGTTATTCAGAATGTAAAGTTATGGCGTTATGCAAATTTTCAGAAAAACAAAAAAATATAAGATATTTTTAATTAAATTATTAAAACAAAAACAAGTGTTATGTTTTATTCTATTAACCCTCCACCTTCGTCGCTGCATAATTCAATTCTCTGTCGCAGTTTCTTAAAGCTATTTCGGATTTCCTGAATTGCTAAGGTGGCTATAGCATCTTTTATGCGATTCTTTAATATCTCGACGTCATTGGGTAAATTTTCTGCATACACTAGTTGTTTTACACGTCGACAGAAATAAAAATTGGCAATCGTCAAATCTGGGCTCCTTGGACGCCATAAAACTGGACCATTCGTACCCATCCAACGGTGACCAAATTTACGGTTTAACCAATTTACAACAATTTGTGAATAATGCGCCGGAGAACCATCCTGTTGGAAATACATTGACTGCCGATAAATGAGAGGCAACTCACCTAACTCGTCATCCAAGAAATTGTCTAGCATATTTATATATGTCTGTTGGTTAACGTTGTTATCAAAAAAATATGGCCCTATTATTCCTTGATATGAAATAGCACACCACACATTGACTTTAACAAAATATTGCCAATGATTAGTAATTTAAAAAAAGGATTAGTGTCACTCCAATATAGAACATGTTGCGAGGAAACAGTTCCATTGGTAGAAAATGTTTCGATAAAAATAACGATTACTTGATATTTTGCTTCCTATCCATAAACAGAAATCTAGACGTTTTGCTTCGTCTCGTAGTTCCAAAGTGTGACTAAAAATGGGTTTGAAGGGATAAATCTTCCGGTCTTTCAAAACTCGTATTACATTTACTAATGCCTAACGAAGCGTTTTCGTTAGATTCAGTACTGAGCCAGTTCTTAATAAGCTTCTGTGCACTCATACGTGATACATAAATATCTGGAAAATTTTCGTTCAATCACGTAACGGCAACTTTTTCCACGTCCATAACACTGTACTAAATATATTTGTTGATCTAACGTTAGCATTTTATTGTAAAAATATTGTCATTACTTCGCAATGAAAATCAGTTTTGTGATATTACTTTAACGATATGAAAGATAACGACGCATGACATACTATAATAAATACTTGACATGTAATCGATGTTTTTTGTTGTTTGTAATTATTAAGCCACCTCATGTTATCATTGCTGTTTCAATTGCAATACTGACAAATACTGGATTTTATCAAAGTAGGCTGATCATTGTGAAAATTGCATAACGCCATAGCTTTACAATCTGAACAACTTTTCTTATCAACACTTTGGCGTACTGTAAAAGGAAAAGGTAGTTTACCTAGAACTAAATTACTGTTTGCAATACTGTAAAGGCCAAATTGATTTAAAAAAATCAAAAGTAAACTAAAAATAAGTTCCAGACCAAGCAGGGCGGAATCCCAAAATATAAAATTCCAATTTGAAAATTTTCAGTCAATCATACCTATTGTAAACTCAATCCAGGGACATACGGTATGTTAAATAAAATTAAATATATGCGCAAATAAATCTAAATTTAAATTTGTCACCTGCTCTAAAGAAATGTCGAATTATGTACTTTTGTAACAATGAATATTTGAAATTCTTTTTAAAAGATATTAAATTCGCGAAAGGCAGTAGAGAAAAGGTTAAGATAGGTTACAAAAACTAGCCAGGATCTGGAATATTCAACTAAAGAAACTGGTCCGTAAGGAACAGGTTGACCGGGCAAAACACTAAACAGAGGGAATATATTTTAAGGACGGCCAGTCGGACAAAGGACACGGAAGAAAATACTGAAACTCCTCAACAAATAAAGAATGTCAAGGAAAGGATATATTTTTATAGGCATCTGGAATGTAAAGGGCACTTTTACGTCGGAAGTTTTAAAGAATTAATAAGGTAACTTACAATATAAAGATTGTGGAAATAACAGTCGTGAGGCTTGTTTCTTAGGAAAGAAACGAAACAATTAGGGCTAGTATTGTCGATATAGAAGATAGAACAGAAGACTGACTCATAATGTTTGTACTTTCTTTGCTGCTTTTATGAAATCTTGTAACCTGGTTATATTGTCATTTAGTTATCATAAGATGCATTCAATACAATCCAAAATTAACAAAAAAAAAACAAAGTCATCAATTAACGAAATAGGCTTAAGTAGCCCTTGAAAATTAAATTATAAGGGATATCTAATAACACGTGTGTCCTCCACGACACTAAATGACGGCCCGGCATCTTCGCGGCATACTTTCAATCAACCTCTTGATATCTTCTTGGGGTATGTTGACTTATTCTTCCTGAAAGGCTACCATAAGCTGTTGAAAAGTTTCTGGAGCCACAGGTCTGTTTCCAAGCTGCCGATCTAGCTCTTCCCACAAATGCTCGATTGAATTGAGATCTGGGCTGAGAGCTGGCCAGTCCGTAACTGGGATTTTATGTTCTTCCAGGAATTGTCTTGTTTGACCTGCTACATGTGCCCTTGCGTTATCATACTGGAATAGAAATCTAGGGCCTATAAGAGCTACAGCAGATATCACATGATTTGTAAGAATGTTTTCAATGTATAGGGGAGCATTCATTCCGCCAGTTACAGCAACGAGATCTGTACGAGTATGGAATGAGATTCCAGCCCACACCTTGTCGGATCGTATCCCAAACTTGTCCACTTCCAGAACCAGTCATTCACGTTCACATGTACGCGCCCAAACTCGAAAACTACCATCATAACGTGTCAACCGAAATCTGGACTCATTGCTGATAAGCACTGAGGACAACTGCTCCATTCCCCAACCTGCATGTTGTTGAGCGAACGCCAGTGGGTGTCTTTTGTGATCTAAAGTCAGCCGTAGCTTTCGGACTGGCCTCATTGAGTTTATGTTATGTTATGTTAAGAATTAGTAAATAGCAACATAAAATGATGCAGAGAAAAATATAAGAACACAAGAAAACATTGTATGAACATGTATAAGAATAAACAAAAAATGCACAATGATGAAAAACTCATAACCATTAAAGAAAATTTCAGAATAATCTGATCATTCTAACAAGAAATTAAAAAGGTTACCATAGCACCTAACTGCGGGAAATGAGGAAGACCAAGAAGAAATAGGTTACAATGCCAGAAGGGAAGATGAAGGTATAGAAGTACCAATGCAAGATGAATCCACAAAAATACTCAAATACCTATAAAATAATAACAGTCCAGGAGAAAACGAAGTATCAGCCGAAATGATTAAAGCAGAAGTTCACTTAAACGAAAAAATGTATGAACTAGTATGGACGAAGGAACAGATGTCCGAAGAATGTACAACCGCGCTAATATGCCCTTTTTATAAAAAAGGTACAAATTCTTAACGTGAAAACTATAGAAGTATTGTATTACTGGCCACAACTTATTAATGGAAGATTAAGCAATGTTACAGAAGGTATCCTGGGCAGGTTTCAGGAGAAACAGATCAGTAAATGACCATTTTTTTACTCTCAAAGAAATCCAAACAGCTTGTTACGAATACAAACTAGCCCTGAAGATGCTATTCATTGATTTCAAACAGGCCCATGGTAGAGTAACTACGAAGCAAATTTACAATGCAATGGGAATACCCAACAAAACTTATAAGACTAAGATATGACGCTGAATAAAGTTCTCTGGAGTGGCCACCCAATCAACAGAATTTGTGCTGGGAAATTGCCTGAGGCAACCACTCTTCAACCTGATTTTGGAAAGCATAATAGAGGCAGTAAATTAAAAATGCAGGGGACAATATTCAACAATGAATATCAATATCTATCATATGCGGACGACTTTACACTCCTAACAAAAACGAAAGCTGGATTAAAGAGGATCACAAAAGAACATTAGAAAAAGAAGCAACAGTTTTCGAACTAGAAATAAACCAACAAAAGCAAAATACATGCTAATCCGAAAAAGCGAACAGTCAGCAGATGAAAATTTGGAAACAACTACGAACGATGGAAGATTATGCGTTTGACAATGTAAAATAGTTATTATACTTGGTCATGATAAACCAAACAGGGCAGAAAATGATCGTTTATACATGCCGAAGTGCTGCTGAGGAATCATTAGCAGGTCTGCAAATTCAGATTTCTGTTGTAAACGTAATAAGGTAAACTCTTTTAATAGACATAAATTTCAAATAGTCTGTTGTCCTGGTAGTTATGAATTCGATGGCATAAAGGGGGATCCTGCTTTAGAAAGCTCAAACATTTTTATTGCTCAAATCTATGCCTGCTATATCTAAGAATATGTATAAAAAGTTATAGAGGCTAATTCGCAGTATTTTGAAATATACAGCACTAAACACAGTGAGGTGTCGAGCAAAAAATATACGGACGCACGAACGCTCGGACAAACGAAGCGTGCGCCCCTCCCCTCAGTCACATAACACCGAACTGTGTACTGAAAAAAGTTCAATCGGTCGTTCGAAACAATAATATTTTGAATTCGTAAGAGCTATAGAAGGATTATACCGAGATATTCCGTAAGTAATCGAAAATTAGCATTTTTCCTGATCGTAAACTTTAGAGCGCGTTTTCTCGAGTTGTCGTTTTTACGATTTTTCTAAACTGGTGGGCGTGATTGCGAGAAAACTAGACAAGCAATCAAAACGAAACAAAACTTTTGTTAGCTTCAGTAGCATTCTATTTGATTTGAACTAAACAGATTAATGAAACAAAAATTCTAAACAACTTTTTTAGCAAGTTGAAATGTTTTTCTCTTCCTGCAAAGAGCACATTTATTTTCAAACCTGAGCAAAATCTTGAGTTTCAAAATTTTTGGTTTTTTTTTAAGTTCACCTAGAAGAAAATATATGAGAATTGCAATTTTCTTTGGTTTTTTTTTCTTTCAGTCAAAAATTACGAGCTACATCTTTCCCACCGATTGCAGACTGCAATTGAAAGGTGTTGCACAAATGTGCATAAAAATCGGTTCCGTTTAAATATTTTTCTCTCGAAATATTTTTTTCTTAATGCTCAAATATGCAATAAAATGCTCTAAAAAGTTCACTAGACTTGCTCATTTTTTTCTGCCCTAAAAAAATTCCGCCAAAAACGCTATTTTAAAGGCATCACATTGATTTAAGTTTGTAATTTAAAATGTTTCTAATTAAGTGTTAAGAAAATTATCTGTATTAATTTATTTACAGAATCATGAAATTTAATTTAATTAATTTAAAATCAATATACAGACCTAGGTCTTTAACATTATCTGATGTTTCAATATATTACCATCAACCCTAATATACATGTCTTCAATGGTCCCGTGGTTATGATTAGAAAAGACAATTACTACAAATGTGATGTTGTTTATGTTGAGACAATGAGCTTTTGACATTTTAACTAATTTTCTTTAGATGATTTCACTTATAACTACTATCATCCGACAGTAAATGCGTAATAATTACAGTAACTAGTTACATCTGAAAAATCAGGTACATATATTGCAAACAACAATGGACAAATTATTGATGATTGTGGCTTAACAATCAGTACGGGCAGGATGCTTATTGGTCGCAGGTCAGAACGACTTTTAGAGTTATTCGTTTTCCATTGATTGTTTGTTTCCATTACTTAGGAAAGTCACCCGAAATAAAACATTTATTCGGATACATTCACAAATAACCGGCAGACATAATTTAAGCACGCACGCAAAGTTTTTATTTCAGCAATATATCTGACAACATCGCATGTATTTATAATTTGAACTCAAATGTGTTTGATTTCCTATATTTATTATTCAAGTAAAAATTCATTGTTTCCGCTGGTAGTTCTATATGGATATATGCTGCAAACTAGCAATTAAGGCACTAGACCACGGTGAAAAATAATTTTTTTCCTGTTTTTTTTTCTTCATTTTCTGAAAGATGCATTAGTCAAGAATGCTTTCACCGAATATTTTACAGAAATTCGTCAAATTGATAGAGATACCGCATTTTATGTGAACCGTTGCTAGCGTACGACCGCGCCGAGCGGCAGTCGTATGTACGATTCGTATATATAATATCATTCGATTTGTTCGGTCCCACATATGTATATATTTAGCAATTAATTAAGTTAGTTTAGATATGCGCAATCCAGTGCAAAATATTCGCTACAATTATTTCGTTTCGATCCTCAGAATATTTTGCATACGAAATTAGTCCCAAATTCACGGCTGTGCAGGTACAGATTGTTCGACAGATGCGCCAGCTAACGGTCGGTTCGATTGTTTACATTTATTACTCATTTTTCCAAATTAGAAACCCAAAAACACTTGTACTGTCACGTACAAGACGTTATCTATTTCAATGTATATTAATTATCGGGCAATTGTGGCCCGATATTAAGCGCTGAATTCCCCGTTTTACCTAAGCCGTCACGAAACTGTCGCTAATATTGCATCAATACTTTTTAACAATGGTCACATTGGCCTCAGAAATCTATTGGAGATATTAGACATCAAAATTGGTGACGCACTCTACCAATATTGTCAAAACATCGACGAGAAACGAATATGCGAAGCCGAGCACGAAGCCGAAACAAGCAGGCATGAGGGTCGTCTTCGTGCAAAACATGGAAAAAATAATGATTCTCTGGACGCTGAGGAGCTGTTGTATGGTCCAGGAATAGCTGACTAAACGTACGCAACAAGAAAAAATAGACCAAGAAATTAGTTAGTTTGTATGTTGAATTATGCTTCAGCAAAACTTTGAACGCGTTTTTCTCGAAACCTACTTTTTCAACCTGGTTGACAGCATATTAGAAAAACTGTACATCCGATTTGCATGCACCAAGTCTTAAACTGTTTGAAAATGTAGTCTCTATGGCACCACGTAGGGGTTTTTTATAATAGGTCTCCTTCTATTTTTTTTTTTCATATGAACGATGAAAATTTTTCATAAAAATCGAAAATAAAATTCGATGGTCCGCCATTTTTTTTTTTTTCTAGATATCAAAATTCCCCTACGTGATGCTGTAGACACATATGTCTAGTTTCTACATATATTTTTATTTTATTTTTTAGATGAGCCGTATGGCTTAATCGCTGTCAACCACCGCGCGCGCAGTCTCCTCTTAGGAGCGGCGTACACCGCAAACTATACTTTAGATTCAAGTATAAAAATTTGTATACAGTCTTCTATATGCATATATTGACAATAAACATTGATGAAATGAATTGCATTCATCATTCGCTTGAAAATAATTATGAAAGATACACCTTCGTACCGCGCACGCACCGTGGTCTGGTGCCTTAACACGTTCATGATCGTTTAAATATTCAAGAATGTCTCGACGAGTTACATTAAATTCGTTTAAGGTCTCCATTAATTTACTATTATTTTGATTTTGTATATATTGTATGTATCCTTTTTTTGTGTGATGGCATGTTTATAGCTGTACCGATATCAATTTTGATTTTGAAAGTTTAAACTTAGATAAAACTATTTTATGCAGTTTAATTAGCTCTCTTATACCACACGTCAACCACGGCGCTGACTGGACAGTGCATACATTCCTAATCGGTGCTTGAGTATCAAATTGTCGTAAAATATTTTCATTTAAGAAGTATGTGTGTGTAGTTCTATCCTTGTTACCGCTTTATATATTTCTTCGATTTTTTCGTACTTTTGTTTCTTCCTGTATTTCTCCCAAACCTGTAGGTGTAGTTATTAATTTATGTTGTGTTGAAATATCTGCCTCTATTACTGTTATTGTTTGTTCTGCTCTATTCTGTAGTTTTTTGTATAAGCTACATAATCTATTATGCATTTACTGTTGGTGGTTGGTCCCTGAATGTATTGTATGAGCAGCATCATCACTCGAGGAACAATGTTCATTCATCGCCGAAGATATCATTTTTTGGCAGCATTTTCCAGCCATTTCTATTCCAGATATCCTACCCATTTCCCCCTACACTTCCTAACCATGTTTATCTTCTTTATCCATCTTTATCTTTTCCGACCGGGGATTCCAATCTCCCTTTGCCATTAAGTTATTGTGTATTTCTGTTATTTGATCTAGAAGTTGCTGAGTTCTGCTTGAAAATCCTTCAATTATACTATCAAGTGTACCTTCAACTGGTGCATATATCTGAATTATAGACATAGACAAAATCTAGTTCTGTATAAGTATAATTCTCGAGCAAATTGGTCTGAATGTACTACAGACTTTTCTAATTATTTCTTCTGTTAGAATTATTATAACTTCTTCGTTTGCTCCTTCTTTTGTTGTAAAGCCAGTGTAATATAGGTAATGTATGTCCTCTATGATTTTATTTCCATATCCCTGTTTTTCAATTTCTGAAATCCCTAATACGCTAATTCCTAATAATATGTATACCCAACTTATGGAAGACACGCACAGAAGATGATGGGTATACACAAAGAAAAATATATTGTTCCCTCTAGTAATTATAACGAAGTTAAAATGTAATCACTTCAACGCAGATATTAATGTATTAAAGACTTCAACTGTGTACAGTGACCAATGACGTCACAGTTTTTTAAATTGTAATAGTAGTATACATAAATATAAATGTTAAATATAAATACTTTGATTGGCCATTTATTTATTCATGATTAATTGTTTCAGGTCTTATCTACTATTGGGACGCGAAAAGGACGATTCGCCTGCATTAGGTATAGTTGGAGTAACCCAACGTTCAATCGCAATAGAATGGAAAGACGAATGGGATCAACGCATGCGTAGATTTAGGCGTCGAGCTCGCAAGTGCAAATGAACTAATCACTAACGATTAATAATCCCAAATTACTTCGATAAACCTTTAGAACGCATCGCTTGCTTCGCCGCATTTACACTTAATTACAAAATACTGACTGTGTCACTGTGATTTATTTACTCATTTTCAGTATTTTCGCGTAATTTGTTCTCCGTAGAGTAGCTTAACCAAAAAAAAAAAACTTAATTTATCTTCGCATGGTGATGAATACAAAATTATTTATGTTATTTCGTTTGGACAATGCTCGATGTTTCTAACAATAATTACAACTTATAAATTCTCAATGCGATGTACCAAATGCATTTATGATTGTACGTACCGTTTCAATTTAGTTTAATGATTTGTACAGATTTCAATAGCGAAGAAAATCAACTTGATGTTTATACGATAAGTTATTTATTTTTATTTAATAAGAATAATTTGTGTGATTGTGTGCGTGTTGAATGTGTGACAAACTCCATTCGTGTTAAGTCATTACACTAATTACATATAACAACTGTTATCTCATATTTATAAATTCTTGCCAATATAAAGTTAGTACATAATTTCGATTGATATTAAGCGAATGGGGAACTGTGTGAAATGTAGTCGAATGAAGTACATAATGTAACGAGATTGTACAGTATTATAAATTTAATTAATATAAATATTCCATAATATTAACATTTAGGCTTGTACGTTTATATTACATTATACTAGTTCCTAGTTTCCTAGAAGCCATAACTAAATTAAGTGTTTCAAAATTATTAGCATTAGTACCATAAATGCTATATATAGTGTTCGATGTTGCCAACATATCAATATAAGCAAATGTGTTGTAAGTAACAATAATTACAATCATTATTTTCTTACATTTCAATGAAGTACTTCTTTTAAATATGGATTGTGATAGAACGTTTATTACCAGTTTATAATTTTTTGGACGAGGATTATTAATGTTGAAAATGCTCATGATGAAAAATTTATCGATTGTATTCCAAAGTTATATAGTTTTCTCTGCATGATACTATAAGTTGTAATGATACTTGTATAATCAAATTTCCATAAATCTAGTGGAAAATAGTCACATTATATTAATAATAATAATAATATTAATAATAAATTATTTGTAAATTTTTGTGTACCTAATACAACAATTGTAATAAATGTATTATGTAATAATTCAGAACGTTTATCAATTACCTCGTAATCTCCTATTACATTATATTATGAAAATATGCACCTTGGCTGAATCAAACGTTCAAGAAACATAAGTCTACCCGGAATGATGTTACCTGCCCAAGTCAGTACAAGAGCTTCCGCTGATCATGGACGTAAAGCTCGGGATGAATGTTAAAAATTACGCAAGGATGATAATCTGGTATAAATGCAAATGTTCTATAATTAACGCAAATGTGAAACATATTATCCAATTTATGGCATGTAATTGAGATATGCACGTCATAATTAATAATGGACCCAAATTTGATTATATAATTTACTTAAAAGAAGCAATAAAATTCATTCTGATATAATAAAAAATAAAATACACGTTTATACTGATTGATGTTTTTATTAAATAAAATCAACGTTTCCAAGAATTTCTACCAACAAAATTTTAATTCGCTTCTATTGAATTTATTCCATACATTAGTCGCGCACTGTGTAAATTATAGGTCTAAAATTATTAAAGATCTGAAATGTGGAAAACAGTTTGCCATGTCAGCATATTTAATTAAGTTGGTTTGGATTCGCAAAACCCGTGTAATATCATTTTAGATATGTAGAAGTTTTAGTAATGGTAATTTGTCAATGTTCAGGTACCGCGGCTTGCAGACGCGTTTGTTTTCGATGAAACATTATGGCCTCTTGTACGTATTTTCACAAAGTATATCTCGAACGGTCACGTACAGAACATTATATATTGTAACACAATTTCGGCCCGGCAATTATTGCATAAATCCCCTTTCACAAAAGCCGTCACTTTACAACTTCCAAATTCATCACAACGCTACGGTTGTAAATAAGTCATTAAACAACGTAATTAAAATTACTATATGGCATGCACACCCGGGAATTTAGAGTTGCTAATGCTCTTAGAATCGGTCAACCAAAAGTCGGGCAGAACACCCCTTTCCTTGGTCAGTATGAAATCGTCGAGTCGAGTAGCACATCAGTGTACTTCATTACAACACGTACAACAGTAGCTAACAAGCGTACAAAACATTGCAACAGTTTACAACAAGTGCAAATTTTAATTATAAAGTAATTAAGTAAAGTGCTCGAACGATATAATAAAGCCCAGACAATATCGGCGCACATCAGTGGTGTAAAGCCGTGAGCGAGAGACGTATTAGAAATTCCCGTCGACCTTACAAATCGCCACGAGTCGAGTACACACAAGTCCCTTCACGTCGCGAAAACAAATAAAAATATATGGGAACATTCAAACTCTCTGTTTATCGTGCTTTATTCTTTAAAAATCTATAAAGAATTGTTCTTATTTGATATTGTATCGTGACAGTGATCGTTTTCGTCATCTTTGGAGCACACAAGACCAAAACTTACGTTCACAATCGATTTTACTTGGTAGTGACCAGACTGCTGCACTTTCCGTTTATCTTTACCGTGTGGGCCCTTCCTTTTGAAGTTCTATAGTTCATTGCGGTTTCAGAATGAGTTGGTCAATGGCATGGTTCCTTGCGAGCGATATTCAAATTCACATATACTAATAGGATAATTATTCAAAGTACTGATTTTGTTATACACAATGTAGGATTTATAGACAGTTAACTGAAAAAGAATAGCCCAAAGGCGAAGGTAGATCTCAACAATTTCTATTTCTCTGTTGGCCTCGAGGACTAGACACCAAGAAAAGCAATATCTTTATCCAGTTACGGCTGTTATTTGGAGGACATAACATAAAGGACAACAATCGAACTAGAAGGAAAGTTGAGGGAACATAGGGGAACTCCCACATATAAGCTTTTACGTTACATTGTAGATTTAACTAAGTACTCAATAGCTATGTAGGTAAGAATTGATGCCTTTTTGTCCGTCGAAAATATAAAGTCTGGAGAGGTTCCTTTTTGAAAATCGTGAACAAATTAAGCAGTGAATATTTGAATGAGCAGTAAATGTAAAACCATGTCTCGAAATTTTAATTATAGCATTCTTGGCAGGTCATTCTTTATTTTGTTTTGTTTTGTTTGTATATTAATGGGATGATTTAGTAGTGATTTAGACCCAGCATGAGAGGAGACCGAGGCTACAACCGATTTAAAACATGTGACCTGCAATAAATACTACGTTTTAGGTTTTGCACGATTTAATTCATGGAAAAACAATGTACATTTGTAACCTTTTCAAAACTTATGTTAATAACTAAAAAAAAATCTAAAATTTCTGTTTTCTCGGGTTTGTCAACAACAACTCAAAATGATCTTTTAAATTCAATATAACTTCTAGCAGAGAGTTTAATGAAAAAAAGAAATTGATAAGAATGTTTATATTAAAATACAGGCTGATTGTGAGGTCTAGCGAGGAAACTGCATTAAAAAAAACGCGTCTCGCAGTCTACCCCTTGGTTGGGTGTTGCGGAAAGTATGTGTGTGCCGCCCCTCAGTTTGTCACGAGCCACTGTCTTCTTCGTACAAATTGAAATTATTTTCATCATTTTCACCAGAAACTAACTGAGAGGTGAAAACAACGCAATCTTGGAATTTTACTACAGGGAAATAAACAATCGATGACAAAATAATGAAATCGCGAATGAAAAATAGCCCGAAACTCCAAAAATTTAAACAAACGTGAAGTGTTCACTAATATAAATCGGCAAACCAGTATTTTATTAAATTTGTAAATTGACTACTTATGCTTCCAAATGTATTTTAATTACAGGTTACAGAAAATAGGTCTATATTGAATAAAAACATCCCATGTAATATAATTGTATTCATTACGACTAAGTACAATGTGTCACAAGATTTTCCACATACTTGCGGGAAAAAATATTACGGCGTAAGAAACACTATTTCACCAACGTCCAGGACTGGTCGGCAAAGGGTTAACCATTCAGCAAATAAATACATAGAAGTCAATGGTATAGAACTCTGCGTGTTCTGGTGAATGATTGGTAAAGGATAAGGTACTGTGCTGGCGCCTACTGACGAATAACTAAACTAACCAAACCAGAAAGAATACTGTAACACTCAAGTGTACGTCTGCAGTTATCTAAACATATACTTGCGCATTAATATGATCAGTACCCAATAGTGAACTTCAATAAAACGATAGAACTGTGCATTTTAAGCAAGAGGTGTTGATGGTTGACGAGAGGTACAATTTAGATGCACACAAAATGAATTTTTCAATATTTTTTTAATATTCCTTTAGACGCTTCTGGCAATGGCTCACGATGGAAAAGATTCAAACGTCAAATGTACATTTTTCAATTTGCAAAAATGTTGTGTTGTGTACACAGAAGAAACCTGTTAATCGTTAGCACAGTATTGTTAGCAAATTTCGACTAAATATCATATTTAGTTCAATTAATTGTGGTTTAGTTTACATTACACATGTACAAAAATTAAATCGTGAAAAAAATTATCACAAAACTCGTTGAAACTTAATTTAATTAACGTGGCGTGGCCCGTTGTCCTCTTCCTCAGACCGAACATGATAACATTTTACCTTCTCAAAGGCCCACTACTCGACCTCGCTCAAATCACTTAATTGCCAAAAATTGGGACGCCTAGGAATTCCAGGCGTTTTGAACAATACACCGAAAACGTCAAAGTAACATAAATCATCAACTGACCCCCACATATAGCTACAACTTCTTCTTTGGTATAAAAGGTTTTTTTTACTTGAACTACTGAGAAAATATGAATAATATTGTAATCAACCTTTGTATTGGTCACCCACAACTCATATACCAAATTTGATTGAAAAATAATTACTGTATATATGTATAAAAAGAAATTATAAAAAACAAAAATAAAAAGATAACAAATTTGAAAAATCATTCTAAAAATATATACTAAAAAAAATGGAAAATATCGAAATTTAGAAAGAATAAGAAAATTTCAAAACGCAACCAACCCAAACATTTCAAAAATATTAACGGAAAGTTCCAAAAATTAATATATAAATCGAATGAAAACAAGTCAATCAATCAAATACTAAAACTAATTGTAATAAAATATAAATAAAGCAATTTAGTATGAAACTTGAAAATTGCAAACAAAAACTTCAAATTAAGCGTAGTTACAAATTATTAATTTGACACAGTCCAAATAAAATTATCAACTAAAAAAAAATTAAAAAACAATTCTGAAGGAAACAAGTCAACTGAAATGAAAATGAAACTAATTGTAACGAAACGTTAATATAACAATTAAAATGGCATTTGGCAAATGGAGCAAAATACTTAAGAAACCTTAAAAAATATAAAATATAAAAAATTAAACAATTTAGAAGAAAAATTGTTAAAATTGTAGAAAACCAAAAAATTAAAAAAAAATACTATTCAATTAAGATAAATCCAAAAATACTTAAAACTTTGTCAAAATACGTTAAATACATTATCAAAAAAACACAAAAATAAAGAAAACAAACTGAAAATCGATAAATATTATTTTTAAATGACTGACGTAATAAATATCAAATTTGAAAAACTTAAAATATACAAAAACGAAAATTTCAACACATCAAAAATTGTAAATAAATATTAAATTCTTCAAAAATACAAACTGAAACTGGCTATAACACTAATTAAATTTAACAAAGCGTTAAATAAAACATTTCATGTTTTTGATTGGAACGTGCAAATATCAAAATACGATAATCTGCAATAAAAAGAAACATTTAACGTTTAAATTATATATGGATTTTCATAAAATAAAATCTGCTTATAATTTTAGGTATTAAACGGTTTCATTGCTTCAAATTATTGAATTAGATTTTGACGGTTACATTTTTGACATTTGAATGATCAAGCATATGAAAATATTTCCATATTCTACACTGTGTACCTTATACAAATATTTCACATTGCCATGACTATTATATTAATGAATGATTGTGAACTGACAGATTCGATTACGCTGCGATTTTGCATTGATATAGCTGAAGCACGAATTTGCCATTTATGCTATAACAAACGGTCCTCCATCTTGGAACAAAATCGCGACATTCTGTCTCAGGAACGTGCACTGATTATCATGAAATTTTACATTGACATCCCTAACTGTGTACATTGAATCATTGGAAACAACATTGGACTAATCATTAAACACGAACTACCACAAACAGACTATTCATTCATGAAAACTTAGTTTACCAAGTTTGAAATAGATAGTGAATGATAGATATACTTGTAGAAATAGAGGGCATGTAAATAAAAACTTTGCAGTAGTCCGCACTGAACTTTCTTTCAGCAACCTGGCGCAGTCGCGATGACAATTTCCATTACATTTAACTTTTATAAGTTAATAAATAATTTTGTCGATAATTCGTACCGTTATTGTAGTTCTAAAATTATTTCGCAGTAGCCTGAATCTCTAATATCTAGCAATTTTAGTTGCCCGAATCTGTGGCCATTTTAACCTCAACACTTAATATTTTAATTTTAACAGAACGTTCAATCGGTTAGTTATACCTAAAATATATGCCTGATTATATGCTGGATTAATCTAAAACCAACTTTTACAATTTTATTATATTATATAATCATTTAAGAGAATTATCGTTTCCCTGAAAAATATATTTTCCGCATATTTTCATTAACCATCTGATATTTTTAGCAATTAGTAATATAAATTCAATTATATTTAATTTTATGACATCGGTAAATTGGTAAAATATTACACATATCATTTTTCTACTTAAGGAAAATCTACAAGGGCAAGGTGCTCCTTTTTATGGCAGATCTAACAGTCATAAAATCCACAGCAGAAGGGACAAACATCTCAAGAAGGCTTTAGTGCTAGGAAAAAAGCAATCGACACTACCAGAGATGTTTCAGAGAAATACTGAAAAAGATGAACAAGTCCGAAAAGAGCCGAAATTAGAATTGCCGCGTTAATTGCCGAGCACAATCTGCCGATGAGGCTCAGCGAATATTTGGTACCACTTTGTAAAGCAGCTCTTCCGGAGTCTAAAATTGCGTAGAAAATTTCCATGGGAAGAACCAAGACAACAAAGGTTATTAAAATTTAGTTCGATGAGTCAACAGATATCACCAACATAAAAATATTTGCGTTTGCGTTCATTATTTTGTTTAAATTTCTTGTCTTTAATACAATGTTTTCAAAATGATGCAGATGAAGCGAATAGAGGTTTGATGACTGCCGAAACTATTTACAATAATATAATAAATGCACTGAAATCTGAAAAAAATTCTTTAGATAATTTAGGTTTCGGTGATGG
Source organism: Geotrupes spiniger (assembly GCA_959613385.1). NCBI lineage: Eukaryota > Metazoa > Arthropoda > Insecta > Coleoptera > Geotrupidae > Geotrupes > Geotrupes spiniger. The sequence goes on from OY390739.1 coordinate 9,914,946, forward strand.
CTGCAATACAATGTTTGGTTCGCAAAACTCCGTAGTTAGTAGATTATCGACGAATTTTCCTAGTATAATTGTCCAAAAATGCGTTTGTCACTCCTTACATTTATCCACAAGAAGCCTGCAAGGTTAAAACCAAGACAATGTGAAGATTTAGCTCGAGAAGTATATATATTTTTTAAATAGTTCTAACAGACAGTCACAATTTTTTGAATTTCAACACTTTTACCATTTAGAGCCTTACGACCTTCGCAAACAAGGTGGTTATCATTGCTCATGGTTGTTAACAGATTACTTGAGCAATGGTCGCCTTTGCAGGTATATTTCAACCAAGAATATTTAAATGATAGACTGAACTCGTATGAATTAATATTTAATTATCTGAATGACCGTAAAATAAAATTGTTGTATTACTTTCTACAATGGGTCTTACCCAAATTTGCAAGTTTGAATGAGTATTTTCAGAACGACCGAGTTGTTATAACCGCTTTGTTTAACAAAGTATGTGATAGATATAAAACACTCTTATTAAGCTATCTAAGTACAAATTACGTAAATCGTAACAACTTGGCCGATATTAATCCATAATGCAATTCAGAATTTATCAACTTATGAAATATTTATTTGGGAATTGAAGTTTTACAGTATATTGACGAATTGGATGAAGATTAAATGAATGATTACTATATTAGATGCCGCGAGTTTTTAATTGTCTCATGCCTGGAAATTAACAAAGATTTGACTTTTCGGAATATTATTCATTCGATATTGATCAAAAGGCACTAAAATTAATTAAAACAAAATATACATCAAGGTTCCAAAAACGAACCAATATCAGATGACGACGAAAATTTAATCATTTTCGAAGATCAGCACTTAAATTAAGATATTAAAATTTATAATGAATTTTTGTTTTTTATTTATATATTATTATGTATATTTCTTTTCTTGTATATTTACTTAAATGTTTTTTGAATTATTAATTTTCATTCTTTGAAAAATGTTTATTTTTGTTTTATGTAAAATATTTTATGTTAATTGTTTTTAAATACATGTTTACTTTTATTTATCTATTGTTATTATTCCGCACATATTTTATCATTTCGTTTTGCGAAGAAAAATTTTAACATGATTTTTGAGAAAATTTGATAATTTTGGAAGCACTGCGGCATAATTTCTTCACAAATACCTGGCAACACTGCACTATGTTCATATAGGGATTTTTGTGTTAATAGTTTTTCAACTCTGACCGCGTACCATACTGTCATCACAGTGTGCATGGTGCCGATTTTCTAACCTTATTTGTCGATTCTTTGTCATAAAATTAGTATACAATTCCACAGTTACTAAAATGTCAGGGAAAGGAACTTTTCAGCCGGTGAGTTATCCACTTTATCGTATATTTTATAATTAACCACAATTGTAGGATTCCGACGTACACATTACCTATGAAGACCAACAGAAAATAAACAAATTCGCAAAGCTGAACGCGAAGGTCGAGGATTTACGAGAAGAAATAAAATCCAAAGAAGTGAGTAATTGCCCTTGAGACCCTTTAAAAGCACACTCCATTTACATCAATTTCATCTTATCACACTTATTGTTTAAGAACGATTTAAAAAATTTCGAAGACGCTTGCGATGAAATTGCCTTGTTCGACGACGATGAGCAAATACCATATTTAGTCGGAGAGATATTCATTTACCAAAACAGAGATACGACACAAGTAAGTACAAATACGTTCGATTTGGGTCGGAATTATTTCACGATGTTTTTCTAGGATTGTTTGGACGATGCCAAGAAAAATACGGAAAGCGAAATAGGCGAACTGAAAGCGAAAGCCGGGAAGATAAAGGATCAGATGGACGATCTTAAATCGCATCTCTATGGAAAATTCGGCAGTCATATTAATTTAGAAGCCGACGAGGAATAATTTTCTTTATGAGGCTGCGTTGGTATCAATGAGGAATTAATTAACTATGTTTTCTTGAAATGTTAAATTTTTAACTAACGCAAAACATCACTATTAACTCTCAACTATCTATCAACTAATTTTCTATTTTAAGCATAATGTACTAGTTGATAATAGAATTTATTACTATATGTGCAGTTCTATTTGAAAGATAAAGTGGCAAAAATCTGTGCTTTATGTTCCACGATTATAGTTGGGGGTTAATTGTTACCTAGTTAGCTGCATATTTAATTCTCACAATAGAATTAGAGTTGTATGTGTATCTAGGCCGTTAAATTTATATCCAGTACTGCGATCTAATTTATTTTGTAAGAAAAAGCTTGTGCATCTTTTTGTTTTAATATACTGTCACTGCTACTTTTCTTTTATTGCTGGTAAATGGATTGTTTATTTTGTCAGTATTTAATTATTGGATTATTTCATTGTAAATGTCTTCATTATCCTTTGTCCTGGTTGGCGAGCTTTACTTTACTTGATCTTGTAATTGTTTTTGTTGCAATGTGTTAGTTAGTTATAATGAGTAGAGCGTTTAATTGGCCCTCCATTGCGACCGCAAGGGTTTATTGTGGCTTACAACTATTTATAGTTCACCCTCAATTCCCATTTTCTTTAGATAGAGAAGGAGTTTAGAGTGTGAGATTTTGTCAAGTTCGCCCAGCTCTAGTTTTGTCTCACCAAAGACTGTGCACAGGATTTGGTCACCCGCGGGGCAGGCGCACATGACATGCTCTGCTGTTAGTTCCAAGGCATAGACGGTACTCGGTGGCCTCGGCCACCCCATACATAAGTATGTGATGTCTTAGTCGGCTATGACCTGTAGCCAGGGAGTGTGCAGGTCTTTCCTGCCCAAATCCAACAGCTGGAACGTGCAGCAGATCGACGAAGTCAAGATTGAGTAAACAAGTGAAGTGACGCAACTTAGCATTGCATTATGTAAAACAGACTCGCTTTTCGTCAATTACAGGTGTAGGTTTTAGTGCGGCAAATTTAAACCACAGGAGCATTTTTTTCCTGCCTGTGCATCAACTGCGGGAATTTTAATAGGAACTGACATTGTATGTTCGCTGCTATACCTGTAGCTTCACTTGCTGTAACTATTGCTGACAAAACGAAAATGAACTTATCAATTACTACCAAGATTAAATTAAGAATTTAAAGAGACAGAGAAAACAAAGTAACGATACAAATATTCTACCTGTATAACATTGAAGGGAGCAATATACACATGTATCGTATTTTTACTTATTTGTACAGATATAAATTATTACTTTCAATTCTTATAGAAGTTCAATTTAACGCATTATTGCAAAAACTGTTCGTGTTAACGACGTGTTGAAGGAAAGGGTGTGGTGGTAGCCTTGCTTCATAAGATCAGTGCAACTACTTTGAATTGAATGTTTAATAAGGATGGTCTTAAATTTATATTACAAAGTGGGAAAATGCACATTAATGGGGTGGGCGTTGATGAAAAAAGCATCGCAATCGAATCTTCATGTAGAATTACCACCAATACCAGATAGTGTAACAGAAACTGAAAAGATTCAGCTTTATTCAAAAATCAGGAATATATTTGTTGTTTACAGTTTGGCAGTTATTGCAGTTAGAGGACGTTACCTTGTTCTTAACCAGACAAAGTTCAAAGAAGAAGTTGTTCAACTATTATGTCGATCTACTCCATCATTTCAAGAGAAAATTATAAGAATGTCGAAAACACTTAAAAAAAATTGTTAAGGAAAAAACTCTATGGATACTATTACAAAAAGAAATAAATGATACAAACTTGCCTTTTATTATTATATTTAGGTATTTATGTTGTATTATAGTTGATCACTTAAAATATAGATACGTATAAAAAATTGCAATTTTAATACTTAACGTTTGATTATAAATGAAGCAATTATTATGTATTGGTTATATTCTTATAACGTAAATGTCTGATTCGTAGTGCAGGCTACTATTTACAAATTATGTCTTATACCAGCTTTTACACAATTATTTTGCAGATTTAATGATATGAAGACATAAATGAGTCTTTGATTCTAGTCTTTGATATCTCTGTTACCTGGCTATAGTTTAATGAGGCTACTACTATAAATTTGCGTTCCATTCACAATTTACTGCATTTACATTGTAATATATTTATAGGTACTTTTATATAATTTATTAAGGCAGGCACGCATTAATATATTACAAATATATTAGCTTTATAACCATGATTTATATTTTAGTTAGTACATCATAATCAGCACCATACACATTAATAGCTCATTATATACATTAATGTGCTCATAAAATAAGTAGAAAGTATAACTCTTGTCAACGTTGCTGTACTCCAACACTCTACATAATGTAATCGCAAAAGAAAACAGTAAGGACTGGAACCCTTTCATAATTTCAAATATTAAATCGGGGCTAGTGATGTGGAAGATATCAGACAATCGTGATGACATATAAGCATGTGACGTGCTAGTACTGATATTTGTATGTTAATTGTGGAGCAGACATTTAAAGCAAAAATACGTTAAGTTTGCAAATGTGGATGAATGTGTTAAACTGAAGGATGAAGAACAACATGCGAAAGACTTGATTTGATTGAAAATCATTTAGCTATCCTGGCAAAGAATTTAAAAAAATATTTTCTTGCTGACGACGCTAACAAATATGCAACAATGCGAAAATTTTCTTTTATCTAGCATCAAAAAATTATATTCCATAGAATTTTTTTAGTTTGTCACCAAATTAAAATAATATTCAAAACGCAGTCCTTGGTTTATTTCTGAACTCGGAGCTGAGTTTCATAAGTCCGAACGAACTCAATAAAAATAAATTCAGATATTAAGTATTTTAGCAACAAATTTGAGCATCAATAAAACAGCCAGAACGACGAATACTTACTTAAAGAGAAAGTAGTATCGACAACTTCAAGCAAAAAAATTGTAGGACATCACATGAGTTATAAAAGTTTTATGGCAACATTAATATGAATCCAACACATATCATGTCAAACACATTATACATGTTGTTAGAACCAAACCCGAGTATCTTTAACGAGTTGTACATGACTGGGGACATGGAAACGGCAGAGCGAAGGAAAGAACGTGGAGGGGAGAGGAGAGCAGAGGAAGAATAGCACGAGAAAGGGTCAGGCAGAACAAGGGACATAATGGGAAGAGGAAAAGATTGCGGAGATATATACAAGTAGTAAGAAGAGGCCAAGGTCAGCAGGAGAGAGAAGAGGAAGGGGAGTAGCGAAGGAAGGAGTAAAGGAGAGGAGGATAGCGCAGATGGTAGGATATGAGAAATGTTGGGGAGTTGAGAGAAATCAGGAACGAGATTGTGGAGGGGAGAACAGAAAGCCACTTAGATTTAGAATGGCGGAAGAAGATGGAGCAGGAGTGGAGGAAAGATGAGGTGGAACAAGGATTAAGAAAGTTAGAGGATAGTTGGAAAGAAAGGGAGGAAGACGGTAGCGCGAGAAAGTAGGAAGGGGGTTGGAAAAATTATAAAAAGGGAGAGTGGGAATAATATAGTGATAAGTAGATTGGAGGTGGAGAAAGGAAGGGAAAATGAACAGGTGGAGTAATGGCTCAGAGAAGAAATCCGGGTGGAAGGAAAGGTGGAAAAAGCATACAAATTGGAAGGGGGAGGCAATGGTGCTAGCGAGGATGGTGTCAGGAAGGGAAAATGAGAACGTAAAGGCAAGAAAACTAAAATTATGAAATTATGCCAATAAAGGTTGACATATTATTATTGGATTGTAGCAACCCATCTGATATTTTTTTCCACCCAAAGAATGTGGTTATTCGTTGGGTTGGCTTGAAATAATATATCTACCGTTGTTACCATCCAGAGAATGCAGTTTTTCGTTACTCTGGACGGTGTAAAGTTATTACAATCCAAACAAATTTGTTTCGCTGAGAAAATAGTGAATAAGTTTGTGTTGGGTGCATCGAAATGGAACTATGGAGTAATCAATCAGTTTTGATGAAAATCGACGCGAATTAAGGTGAGAGTAACAATAAATATCGTTGCAGTAACGTGACTTGTAGGAATCAATACGCCACGACATGTGATGCTCATTGTTATCGGTTGTAACTTGAAGAATGAAGAAGTTATATATTACATTTTGCTTACGCTATGACAATTAAGTATGTTACCAATTTCTTTGCATCGTCCTTATTTCAACGTGCAACCAGCTCGTGTCCTAGTTTCATATCATAGAAAATCTAATATTCTTGGAATTAAATTGTCTTACCATATTTCGTCGTTTCTGATAATAATTGCCAGCCTTGACTCAAATTTCTGATGTACAGTTAGCAAGAATGAAAAATAAGATAATGTCAGTCAAAAATTTGTTTTTCAACAATTAAATTAATTTCGGTTCGTCATTTTGTTTGTTTCGACGTGATTGATTTTCGGTTGATTAAATTTAATATTTTTTTCTGTCCTCATAATTTTTTTCTCTGTGAACTAATTCGTATGATTTGTGTTGGATTATAATAAATATTTGAAACTGTACGTTTATAGCATTTCATTGTTTTTCTGTCTTTAAGCAAATATTCCCCACGAGCTAAATGTCATTTATAGCAATAATGTATCTTGGAAAAACACAAATTTATAATTGCAATTATTTTTGTATCCAGTACTGGAAAAAAATATTGGAGGCAATTTTATTTTTCAATTGCTAATATGATATGGAATGACCCATACGTATTAATTAAGTTTTAATGAGGTAGTGTAGATAAATTGGAAAATCCTGAAATAAGACGCCTCTAAAACACAAGGAAAGTGGCGTCGTTTAGGCCATTTGCTATTTTCAACCAATACATTTCTGAAATGCTATTAAAAATAAATGGTAATTAAAGTCACTATCGACCCAAGTGAAGTTTTGTACTTCGTTATTTAGTTGCATTTTGACGCTTGGTTCGAGTGTGTTATTCAAAATAACTGTTGAAAAAGAAATCTTGAAAGACTCCACAACAAGTGACAAAATCAAAAGGCAATTTACTAATAAACCACTTTAAATTTGGGGCATGGGTGGATAATGAGTTTTCTGCACTGAAACCAGGAGCATTAGTGTTACCATTTTCATCTCAACTGTGCGAAATCGTATTTTACAATGGCTGCTTTGAAGTCGAAATATAAATCTCAATTAAATATAGAAAAAGAACTAGTATCAATTTTTAATATTGAACTTGTTTTTATTGTTGTATTGATAAGTTTATTATTAAATATATTACATTGTGGAGTACTGATAGAATCCTATTAATAAGTGTATTGTATCAGTGTAAACGTGTATTTTCTTTTCGATCATGTCAGAATGTATTTTATTGCTTTTCTGTCAGTAAATTACATATTGTTAAAAATAATATTTAACACTCATATAGGCGACACGCCCTGAGAGGTTGAGAATCGTTGATTTACGAAAAAATCTTGCAACTCTTATGGTGCTAATAATATCCAAAGTTCAAAATATACTAAACCTTCTGCATATCATTGTATAGCTGTGTATGCAACTACATTCACAGTTAAAGATCGATTTCTGTGTTTATAATAAATTAATCTTTAGATTTAATTTAATAATTAATATTCTTAAAGCTCTAATTTCATCATATTAAATTAAACCGTTCTATAACAGCGAATCTGCTGTGAAGACTTTTTGAAGTAACCTAATTAAATGTCATTTACCAAAGGGTGAATGTAAATAATCACTTTAATGGAAGGTGAAAGTTTTTGCAATGCACGATGCATACTAACGTTATTGTAATGCCACATGTAAACGCGCACTGTGTACATTTTCTGCGTTCGGTTCCCGTTACCACGTTATGTGTAATTGCAGCTTTGAAAGTTATCCACAAATCAAATTAAGCGCACAGAAGTAATGCGTATAGTTTTTAATAAAATTTGTTCTTAATTATTAATTGAAAAACCTAGGAATATTGTTAATAACAATCTACTAAGAGAAAGTAGAAAGTAATACTGTCGATCAGTTACGCAAATTTAAATACGACAATAAACAGTTTTAAATATTAACCACCAAAGATCTTTATAAAAATGGTGAATGGTGGAATAAAACTATCCAAATCATCCCATAACACTTTAGATCTTCGTCGAATAGAGAACTGAAAGCGTATTATTTGAATATTTTTGTTTTGTTTTTCAATTCCGTTGCACAATCTTTCTCATGTTGGTCAAATTGGCTGGAATTTTTATATTTTGTAATTCATGTCTTACTGTCCAAAACCATGATGATCATTACTCCTATGCACAGTAGATTATTGAATATGAAAGTAGTCTGAAATAGGTGTAAATTGTAAGTTGAATCAAATTTACATTACGAACCATGAAAAAGTACACTCGGTTTCAACGAAAAATTCTATCAGAACATGTAAAAATAAACTTGATGCAACTTTGATGCAAGAATAACCAGTATGTGATTGAAAGAAAGGGGACATTAAATTAATCTTAGAAAATACAGAATTACAGTCCATCGATGTAAATTTTGATTTAAAACTTGACTTTCGTTTCTGTAGCTCATATTTATTTCATTTCATTTTTCTTTGTCTCCTGTCTGCTATTTAGATTGTTTCATTACTCGATACATCTTACTTATGTTTGATTCTGGTCTGAAATATTAATTTTCCGCGGTCCAACTTCATGTCTCTGTTTTCTCTCAACAAATCAATTTGGTTATAATAAGATTGTTATGATATTTACGTCGCGATCAATAATAAATATTCAGATATTAATTTATTGAGAAGGAAGCTGTGTCATCTATTGATTTCTCGGATTTTTATAACGACGAAATTTAAATTATTAACACGGAATTACAAAAACGTTGCTAGCGCATTCTTATTAATTCTCTTAAATATTTCCACTAGTTTAAAAACAAACTAATGAAGGAACAAATAAATTTGCACAACTTACATAATATTATTTTATGTAACGAAAAGTAATTGAAACGTTGAATTTGCGTTTTATTTTATTTCTAATCACTTACCAAACATGCAATAAGTCTTAAAATATTATAGAGTATAACTTTTATTTTAAGAAATGCGCCGCTAGATTTCACCAACGCTATAAAATACGAGATTCAATGATCTAAATCTAAAACGTAAGGCGAATGCACTAAAAAGTGCAACTCGGACAAAAACCTCGGATATTTTACCCGTTTTAGTGAACGTGAAATGCCTCAAATTGTTTGCGAAAACGGAAACTGGAGCCCGTTCTTGTTATGATCTAATAATAATGTAATCATTTTTTTAACCATCATTGTACCATTGTTTACGATTGCCGAGTAAACTTTCTGTTCCTTTTAAGTGGTCGCGGTCGAAGAGAAAGCTAGCTAGCTACAACACCTGGGGAAAGATGCGCTACGGACAGCGGCGGTTCGTTCCAGTAATTAGTTCCAATGAGTGGTGTTTACGTTGCAGTTACTTATTATTTTTAGTTAAAGTTTTATGGGATCTTAACATATTTGAACATCAATATTACTTTTTATAATTTAATTCCACTGACACATTAAGAAAGAAATCGTTCCGATATAAACACATCCATATGTCTTCAGAGGTTTATAAATTTCAAATTGTACAGATGAATAAATAATATTTTGCATTAATCAAGCGATGATTAATAATACATGCAAGAGACCTGGACACGAGTTTCTATCTGGATAGATCGTCAGCCAGGCCACACCCATTGAGTAATCAATCTCGATGACAAAGAATAATATATTGTGGAACAACCACTCAGTATTTCCTGCGTACAGATCTCGCATCAAGTAATGGAGTATTTTTACATTTTTATATAAATCCTTAAGCAACAAGGAGGAAGTACCCAAAATACAGCATGAAATGTTGGTAGTAACGGAAAATGATTTGCATCAAATTATTTTCATCACATATATATAATTATTTATGATCTAAAAATTATTCCATTTTAAAGACGTTTCTGCCACGTGCACAATGCCGATTTAAAATTTATATTGCATTATAATTAAGTGTAAAATAAATATGTATGCTCATAATTGATGTGATGGTTCTACCAGAAAATAATTAGTTCTTCATTTAGTTTAACCATAAGCTTGTTACCACTGAGACGAATTAACGTCAAATTAAAGCAACGAAATGAATTCATACCTTTATGACAACAATGCATTTAAAGCTCACATCAAAATGATAGAGCGAAACAGCTGTCATCACACAATAAACCAATTATTTAAAATCTGAAATGAAACGTTGAACCTACGAATAAATAATTCTCCAGAGCCTGAAAACGGACATTTGAGTGGAAAAATTAATGGTAAATGATGGATACGTAAAGTTGTTTAGCAAGAAATTCTGTACATAAACCAGCGTTTCAATATTCTTTCCCAAATAAAAATTAAAAGATTCTCATTTAGTAGCAGTAAATAAATTTTACTCAGAAGCAATTCCTTAACCCCTACTAACCCTTATTACTATCTCCTACTTTGTGTATGTCGGCACGAACATTTTTGCTCATTTATTTCCATCGTCACGTATTCACCCCTATCCTTACTCTCTTCTCATTTAAACATTCCTTTTGTCTGTCAATAACCTGTATTGTCTTCCTTCTCATGCTTCCTTCTCATTTAGCGCCCCAATAATTCTTTGGTACAATATTAAAATAGATTCAAAAATATTTTAAAAGTCTGCAGTGTCAAACGTCCTCTTTTATATATAGTTACCACTTATCAATGTATATATTTATTTATCAAAATTGTAGTGATTATTTTTATTCATCGAACAAATACATTTTATTTATTCCTCACAAGCATATTCGAACAGTGGTTTGCTGTTTTGGGGCCGATCCACTCAGAATTCACGAATTACAGCGAACATGAAGGAGTAAGTTATTAATTTCACATTTTATGATAAATTTGTGGCGCCTATCGTAGGGCTCGCATATTGGCCGACTCCTCCGCCTCCGCCATCGACGATAGGTATGATTAAATTGAATTTCTTACAGCGTCGCTTGAAGTGTGGTCTTTTTTACTCTTCAGTTCGGTTCGTGCAATATAGATTCGGTGTTCAAATTGTTGTTGAGATTAGATATTTGCTGCCTTGTAATTCAATAAAACTATGCGTTTATTCGGGAAATTCATCTTTGCTTGTGTAATAAAAAATAGCCGCAATGCATAAACAATCAACGAGCGGTACTAATAATATGTGGTACGTTAAAATACGCGTTGGTTAAATATCTGACGTTTGACATAATGAACTTTAAGACAATGACCTTCGCCTGAATGACTTTTGACATAATGATAATTTGACATAATGATCTTTGAGACATAATGATCTCTGACATAATGGTCTTTGACATAATGATCTTTTGACATCATGATTTTTGACATAATGATCTTTTACTTAATGACCTTTGACATAATGATTTTTGATATAATGATCTTTGAACGAATGATATTGTAAAAAATGATTATTAACGAATGATATTTGATCTAGTGATCTTATATCATAGATCTTTGACCTAATAATTTTTTACCTAACGATCTTTGATCGAATGATCCTTGAACTATAATGTTTTTACAAATCATATTGACCCAATGATTTCCTTGTCTTTCACTAACTTAAACTTTCATTTGTCCTAATAACTGTCGAGCTAATGACCGTTAAATTAATGATGTTTGACTTAATGAACTTTTACCCAGCGACGTTTATCTGAATGAGCTTTGGCATATTTAGTTGACATAATTATCTGTGACCGAATGATCTTTGACCAAGTGATCTTTCACAGAATGATCATTAACCGAATGATGATTGGCCTAACAATCGTTTGTTAAGAACATAGCAATAACAATAAAGGTGTGTTAATTAAATTAAATTAAATTAATTAAAAATTAATATATTAAGATGTTAATCGTTCATTGATATGCCATGCACGTTAACTAAATATGCTAGATCTGCAAAAATGTCGCTACGTAAATTCTTAGATGATCGTTTCTCTTTTATTTTGAGGTCTTCAGCAAGAAATCCCAACAGAAAAATAATTGAATTCGAATTTAGATGCGAGATTTATAGTACGAATAAGAACCTGTTAATTTTTAGGAAAATTAAAAGAAATATTATTACAATAGAATTTTTATTGTGAAATTTGCATTTCTGTCATTTGATTTGGTATTATCATTTCTTTTATTTAATTTTCTGAACCTAATTCCATTTTCCATCGAATCACTGTCTATTTTTATTTAGTTTTAATTAGTTTTGCTTTTCTTTTGCTTTAATTTTTTTTATTTAAACCGTTTTTGCTTTGTTATATTACTTTTATGTTTTATTGATAAAATCTATAAGGATACCCAAATATTTCAAAGATTCAACTTGTTCCAGTTCTTTGTGGCAGATAAGATTTTGCTATCCTAGTGCATTTTTGTATATTATAAGATCCTAGAACATTTTTTTACAGCAATCAATACGCAGGGGAGGGTTACAGATTGATTTCAGAATTTTGCTTGCGAGCACCCCTTAGCTGTTTTTACTATTGTCTCATAATTTTTTCTAGAATACTCACTCGCGCATTGAAATAACCTTTGATTAATTGAAAATATTTTTGGGCAGTTTATTACTCTCAACATACCAACCAAACATACCAATAAAATTTGGTGAATGATATTTATGCGTTAATCAAACGCCTCTATTTCTTTATCCGTAATTAATACGAGGATTGCAATACCGATATCCTGGTATTAAACACAATTACGGCTTCAAAAATTCCAAGCGCCTTGGAACTTACAATAGGAAATCATTTAACACTATTCAACGATCACGTCTCGATTTCAACAAGTTTGTACAGCGAATGTGTCTATTGGTGCGGCGTTTAGTATTTTCCTTCTATTGGGGCATATATCTGGGTGTTCAACTTGTATATATAAACGCATTATTCTGAAGTTAGTAATTTTATTACTCTTTTGTGTATATCATCATTTACTAACATTTCCATCATTCGTTTGTTGTGATAGTGCACTCAAACACTAGTGCACTGACATAGAACACAATTTGTTTTTTCCACTCTCCACACAAGACTTCCCTCGCGTAGATGATCAATGCGATATAAGCACATGCCAGGTCCAGGTGCAATGCGATTTGGCACCTGGACCTCTACATGAGATAAGATCGAAAGGCCACCAGACAGGTTGGCTTCATATCAAGTAAAAAGTCACAGAATGCTGTTCTGGTATTCCCACAATTCACTGAACGAATATGCAGCCTAAGAGGGAAGATTCCAATAGGTGGTGAATGAACATTGCAACCTACCTATGACCAACTTGCAAAACATGGCAATCTTCCATAGAAAACTTTGAAGGACAATCATAAGTGTAAATATGTGGTGTAGAAGCATAACTTACACCATTTGACTAGTGACGATGGTCTCAAAGTGATAAAATCTGACACCAACTATCCGAGGTGTTCGTTTAAATCATAATACACAAACGAAGGCACAAAAAATGGGACTTTGATGTTGTAAATGTGCGCCCACTTCAGCGAGATAATTTATGTTTAGACCAATTTTTTGCTGGCACAAGAATGGCATCAATAATAGCATTCCTAACAGCTAAAACATCGCTACATTAACATCACTAAGGAATGTAAACTGGCAGTGAAGATAAAACGAGGACAGAATGAAGTGCGTGCCAAGAAATACAGCAAAAACAAAAACAGTCTAGCAGCAAACGTAACCTCGTATGTGGAGTATGCCGCAGAAAGAAGAGATTAGCTAACAAAGTCGATGAGATTATGGAACACCACCACACAAGAATAATAGCTACAACATTCTACAACAGTGATAGTTCAAACCATAACATGCGCATGTAAAGACGCAGATGGAAAGATAATATCGAAGGTAATATGAAGCAGAATGACTCACCTAGTGGAAATAATTTGGATGGATTAGATAAAATTGCTGTTCCAACTATAGGACGTTATCTGGTTTCTTATACAACATGTTGGGGAAATGTTCTGAAAGAATAGCATTGCCCTTAAACCGCTGTGCTGCGTATTATATCAACAGCTTAAGAATGACACAGGTAAAAGCAGTAGAATGTAAAATTCATCGATATAATCTGTACAGCGTTAGCCGTGGGAGAGGAGCAAAGGACGAGAAGTGAGGGGAAATAGGTGGAGAGGAAAGTAAAATCGGAAATGCTGGGTACTACGTAAAATACAAAACAATTAAAGCAGATGGGAGGAAGCAAAGATATTTAAGGAGAGAATGATTGGCAAAGAAAAAAATAATAACGTTCAGATGTGGAAATGAGGAGAAGGCCAAAAAATATTGGATGAGAAGGCCTAGATAAAATGAATGAAGAAGAAATGTAGAGAAAACAAGGAAACGCAACAGCAAGATGAAGGAAAAAAGCATTGAAAAGAAAAGGGGGAGGTAGGAGGAAATGGAAGAAGAAAGAGGTGGAGTCGAAGCGAGATGTTAGAGAAATTATATAAAGAAATGTTAGAAAATTAATATGCCAATAAAGGTTTTTTTTAATATGTACAGATTTAAACAAGCCTTTGATAGTATGAATTTGAGATTACAGCACTCCGTATCCTGTTACAGCTCGTAAATGTGACCATGGCAGCCAACAAGGCGAAAGTAAGAGTTGACTGCCACCTGCGTCAAGAGGGTGCTTTATCGCTTGTAATATTTGATCTTAGCGTGGAAGCGGTTCTCAGCAAAGTATTCCAACCATTCGGGTGAAATAGAAAATCCTGGCTCGAAAATGTCGATTGCGTGCCGGAGATGTAAAAATGCCTTAAAATAAATCCTGGCCAGAAATGAAGCATAAACTATGGCCTAATGACGACCAAATTGATGGAGGTACCAAAGATACCAGTTAACCACTGCAAAAGCTATGTATTGCAACATGCTTAAGACCTAGTCTCGGGTTAAGTATAAATCGTTATCACCATCAGTAATGAGATCCAGGCCAGAATCTTGAAAATGATATGCATATATAAAATTAATGAAATCAAAGAAAGAAGATCCAAATATATTCCTTAAACCTATCATAACCTATGGATGCGAGAGTTGGACAATATAAAACCTAGTAGAACAATTTCAAGTGCCAAGGTCAAGGCCAAAATGTATAGCCTAATAGAAGTCCTATAGGGTCCATAAAAGTCAAAGAATGAGGTCGCGAGGGGGGTACACGTCGCGATAGAATGAACGATAGAAGAATGTTGCAAATGATAAATTGGATACAAGTACAAAGGGAAGTGCACAAGTGTACAAATGCAGAGGAAAAACATGAGTAAGAGAATGGAAAGGACACGTTTTATATAACTCGTATAATGTTCAAGTTGTCTAAACAATATTATTATAGATATGTAATACAGAGGAGTTACATCTTTGCTTTAAACAATTGGACGTCTTCCGTGTTATATATGTTTCAACTTGAAAGTTCCATCATTTTACCTTCGAGACTGTTAACGCTAAAAAGGAAAATTATATTGGGGGAGAAATTTGGAGTCTAAAAGGAGATAGATGGTGTCAAGTACGGGCAAGGGGAGAGAAAGCAGAATGTGTACATTGATTATGATCTGATGAAAAAAGGGAGGTGCAGAAACATAGAAATACACATCTAAGGAGAAGGATAAGACTAAAGATTTGGTATAGAAAAGCAAGAGTGGACTACAACTGGTTAATCTGGAATGATGAAGAAGGAAACATAGTGGCAAAAACTGGACCACGGTACAGGAGGGGGAACAGTGGGTGGCAAGAAAAGAAAGTTAGGAAGAAAAATTCGAAACATCAAGACATGTTCTGGAAGGTAACAGGTCTTAAGAAATTGATGATACAGGTGGATCAAAGGCAACGGAAACGAAGTGAAAATAATAAAAGAGAACATGTCCGAGGGATTTCGATGGGGGGGGGGGGGATAAGGGAAGGAAAATATGAAGGCAAGAGAGCAAAAGTTAGAATTATAATAGGAGTAAAGGAGATATCGGTGAAAATGCAGGGGAAGAGTAGAGCATAGAGAATATGCAGGTGAGGTGTTAGATGAAATAATTAGGGGGAGGGTCAATACAAGTGGGAGGTATATATACGAGGGCGGGGAAGGCGAAAAAGGAGGGAACGGGAAGATGCACAGCAGAGTTGAAAAATGTCAATGTCACTCCCTCACTCTGCGTGGCATCGCAATCTGTAATTCGTCCCTAAGAGCTTGCAGCGTCTGCGAAGTCTTCTCCCCATAATGGCCCAAACATGCTCGATGGGCGGAAGATCGGGGTGGCCATGGCATAAGGTTAACATTATCCTTTGAAAATCGGTCCATAGAACGTCTTGGAATATGGGGATGGATATTATCCACGGGGTTCTACCACTTCATCCACATATCGCTGGACGTTCCTATTACCTCGGATGAACACTTGATCCATATTAATGAATTCTTACCTTTGTAGTTAAACGTTTCTGCCAAGTTCGGTCAAAAAATTCCTACCCCTTCTTTGTGTTGCGAAAAAGAATAAATATTGGATGAATGACGAGTACAGGAGATATGAATTCTGTGGAAAATGAGGTGAATGCATATAAATTATACAAAACAATGCGAGGAAATCGGTATGGCAGGTACGAAAGGAAAAATAGTATGGACTGGAAAATAAGTTTGATCGAGACTAGGAGTGGGTAGGAGAAAAATGCACAACAATTGAAACAAGAAGTAAGAAAAGAAGGAAAGATAGACGCATCAAGGCGGAAACTTAAAGAATGGGAGACTGGTATGAAACACAGCTGGTAGAAAGAAAGAAAGGACAATAAAGTATATTATACGTATTTAGTTATTTGTATTGGGAGGAATGGTTTAAATTTTAAATTATAGAAGCTAGAAAAAATGAACAAATTGCGACCAACGACGCCAATTACTGATATTCAAAACGGGATAAGCAGGAAAAATCACGAAACGCGTGACGTCGACACTGGCAAAATAAAATACAATCTTGGGAACAATCTTCAAAACGCTATATTTGTAGCCATTGTCTATCCTTTAATTGCTGTGTATTGGAATCAATCATTTCTGGTTCACTTTGACTGAGGTGCTCAAGTGCATCTGATATTTTTATCAAGCTTTGTTTACGCCAAAATATCAATCACGTGCTTGCATTTCTGTGCAATGTTTCACAAATAAATACAGCTGCAATTGCACTGTTATAAGCTCAACAGCTACTTGTGCTTTAAACCATTGCGGGCAGAGTCCTCATTGTATTATTATCGAAAATACTACCATGTCAGTTAAGGCAAAATATAACATACGAAAACCATCATAATCGTGGTTTTAAATTAATTCTTGCTTGGTTGACTTCATGTCGAAATTGCAGGTTCAGAAACATGATTTATGAATGTACTGCATTTGACGATCGCATCGCAGAGTACAATGTACATATATTTGCGTCACGCTAATTGTTCTGTGCTACTCTTTCCTAAGAAACTTCGTAAATCATACACTGGTTTTAAATACTGTATCAATGGTATCATAATATCAAAGGAAAATTGACACAGTTTTATATAGATTTTGGTGCTCATATTATTAAGTGTAACGTATTTATAATCATTGAGTAGCACCCCAGCCAGAAGAACATAATTACACCACTTTGAGTACGGTCACAACGGAATTATAGTTATTAGAAAACAAAAAGATCCAAAATTTACCTGGCCTCAATTGATATGTGAACCTTGATACCTATAATTATTTCCTTTCTCAACGTCCCCAAAGTATTTTTATTCCCATTATATTAATATATCGGAGTAGATAAAAAAATAACGTACATTTAATGCATATTATTAAAAATAATCTATATTGTCGATATTTGTCGAGTTAAAACAATTTTATTAACTTCTCTGCACGCCACTGATAGAAAGTGCGAGTTCTGCATGATTTTCTTTGACATTCAGTGGTACACCGCTATAAATAGTATTCACACATCGATCGTGTATTTCTCTACACAACAATTGTTATTTAATTTCTAAAATATAATAATAACATTGACTTATGAACCTTTCAATACAATCGAAATGTTAATGTTAATTAAAACGTTAACTTCTTCAATGCACCTAAAAGGTAATTTGTCCTAAAAACCTATGTCAGCGAATAATTGTATACAACCGATGCGTTTTCAAAATTTTAATATTCGACCGCAAAGTTTTGTAAAATATCTAAGCAGCTCTAAAAACTAATAAACATTTTATGATAAAACTTTAATTTTAATGTAGGCCTTCGATTACAATAGTTTCCCCCTCTTACTCGTTTAACATGAAAGTACTAATTTATTACAGACCATGGTGTTTTGAAATTCCCAACAATTGATTAATATTTTATCTTTCTGAACACGGACTGATCTTATCGGGAAACCTGTGAAGCACTGGAAATCAGCAATTATTTGCTCTGGATGATCAAAGGTATATTTAGTATTCAGGACGGTTACCTGATATACTGACTAACTTGGGATGGACGATGTTATATAGCACCCAAGTTTATTCATGTGGTTATGTGATCGATAGTTCTTTAATCTAGGTTGCTATAGTACTAACTTGACAGTTGCATCTTTTGGTTTACTGGAGTAATTGTTCAATTAAGATATTTTATCGGTTGCGCTCAGTTGTGCTTTGTGAGTGTCTGTGTAGTTTTTAGTTACTTTAGCAGCATCTGATATATTTTGTTTAAATACGTGCTTTTACGTGTTCGGATAGTGTCTTAAAAATTGATTCTCTTGTTAAAAGTATTTTGCATTGCACGTAATATTATTTGTTGTTCTCGTTCCCGAACGATCCGCGAACGCATCGCGAACAAAAGTTGTAAGATCACATTAAATTTGACCGCGTCACGTCATTTATATCAGGATTTGAATCGCCATTATTTTGCTTTTATAGATATACATGCAGGTTCACTTTAACGACATAGATCGGATAAAACTCCCATTTCACCGGATGCTCTTAATAATGATTTGAAACATGATTTGTTGTTTACCCGTAACTGCATTCGTTATTGAATATAATACACTTGCATGTTTTTAATTTTCACCTCTCATTAATGACTTTATTGTATGTACAAATACGCACTAGATCGTTAAATATTGGATGGTAAATAATTCATCGAGTGGAACACTGACCTACATCACTCCCACGTAAATGAGGATAGAGCTGCCACAGGTTACCAGGGCAAGCTCATTATGTTTAACTACGGAAATATTAATACATGACAGATATAAAACACAAATTATGCCTCACACATCCTTTATATAAATGTATGTATATGCTATAATACGTGATGCCCTGCAGTGAATTATGATGTTTTTTTGGGTTAGTTCTGTTTTTTAATTTAACTCGATGACACCACATTTACATATTGAGGCAAAAACAGTTCTATTGGTTTCTATAAAATTTTACAGAGGCGAATATCATCTCTAGTTTCTGCTAAATTTAACTAGAACATAAAACTACTTTATTTTTCTTAACTTGTGAATATAAGTGTAGACTTTGTGTAATGAACTAGTAGATCCGACAAGTCAGCTAAAAGCATTACTAATCGTTACGAAATTAAACATCTCATACATTAAACTGCACCAATGCAGGTAAAATACCGTAACGTTTCAATTACTAGAAACGTCTCCCGGTAAAGGAATTTATTTTCTAAATACCGTTCACATCGAATACGGAGACCACATTAAGTAACCGTAACGGCACACATGTATGCGAATTGTGGAAATAATTAACATTTTCTTTGTAAAACTAAATCTACAATTAAGAAAATCTCTTGAAATAAGTCTTTGAGACTTGTGACATAATAGAATATATTTCGTGTTCGCTTTCGGTTGAATAAAATGATGTCTAACACAAGAGCTCATATTTGCTCAGACCGTAAAGTTAAAATACTAACACTTAAAATTGTATTTTATTAACTAAATTTTAATATTTTTTCTCGGATTCTCTCATTTATCATTTATTCATCGTACTCAAAGTCACATGGTATCCTTTCTTCGTTCCAGATCTTTCTAAATAATTTAAAGAAAAATTTTTGTCATCTTTATCTAAATTCTTTACTATCTTTGTTGTTATTTGACCATTTCCAGCTGCCTTAATTCGTTTTAATATTAATTTCATATAATTTTTCTACCTTTATTTAAAGGTGTAATATGTCATCTGTGTTTTCTGCAACTTCAGTATTGTCTTCTGTCTGTTGTAGTAAGAATATCTTCAACATATTTTATCCACAGTGCGATTATATGAGTTAAATGAAATCCTTAAAAACGCTGTTAATCCTTAACTGGTATTGATTTTTAAAAACTTATCTGGCATACTGGGGGATTATGATGATGGCATCGCATTCTTTTTCCATAAAGGGAGGAGGTTGGCAGTAACTTCTCGAGTTGGGCGAGGAACGTGCAAAACTCTTTGTGTTTTGTGGTTTTGTAAAACTCATTTATTCGGGTTTCTTGATATATAGTTCACAGTGTTGGGTTCGGTCTCCAGTACACCCAAATCGAGAAGAGATTAGATCTCGTTGTCTATTTTGTTGGAGCTACGTTGGCACATATCCCTTATTGAAATGTTTCCTGGATATGTAAGTGTCTGTAATTTCAGTTCGCCAACAAGTTGTTTAGATATAAACCAATCATCCACCTCCTGTTTCATTTCTGTTCGTATTTTCGATAGGAGATATAAGAGTCAGTGCATCTAACGTAGGTACTGACAATTTCTTCAAGTAATTTCTTTGTCTCGATAAAATGTTGCCAGTATATATAAATGCATTAAGCAAACAATGCATTTTTTCATAATTTTGATCCAGTACTTCGCTGGTTTGCTCTTAATATACATCCTAAATTTCCAGCATATCGTCGACAGTGGCATATTGCATGTTGAGTAATTTGCATGGAACTTTAACGATAAATTCGTCGAACACTTCAGCCAATTATCTGCATTGTCAAATCTAATAGCAGTTAAAATAAACAGCCAACGTTTGAGCGACATAGTCGCTCGCAAAATGCATTTTCCTGTTCGATCACTGCATCATCTTGATTTGAAAACTCCGGCTCAACCATATTCCATATGGTTTGTAAAAGCTACACGATCACGACGTTGTGAACTAAGTTTAGTTATAATGATGTATGGTTCGGATGTTGTAGTGGTTTTTGAAATAATGTGACGTTTCGCTGATCACGTTGTCAGTTTCTTCAGAAGGTTTCTAAAGACTGATGTTGATGTTTTCTGCTCCTCGTTACATACCCAGTCACTGCTTCGTTTCTTTATCCGTTATCGTCTGCTGATCCGTGTCCGATGGTCCTCCTGGATTCGTCCTTGGTGGTCCTGGCTGCGTCTTAAGTGGTCATTGCTTCTCGGTGTGCTAACTTCCAAACCTTACTTAGCCTATATCTACCTTCTCGGTTGAAACTATTCGGGTTCTTCTGCTGCGGATCTTCCAGTATTTCCATGCTCGATGTCCCTTCGATGGTCCTTGACTCTGCACTTTATACTGCATCCCCTTTGTCCAATATACTATTTCCCGCACTGGCATTGAAGTTCGTATATTCCTTTAACTCGTAATCTGTACCGAGTCATTGTTGGATGGAAGCAGTTCTTTCATTTTCTTAATTGCGCCGAACCTGACGTTGATATTAATCTTCTCCAGGGTATTCCTGAGCATGTCTTTAGCTCTAGCAATATATGGGGGGTATGCGTACCCTGCTGGTTTTTCCCCTGGTTCATCCTTCTTCTTCTTAGCTTCGGCAAGTCTCTGAAGATTCTGAGGTCTGTAGCCATTCTTCTCTAGTGCATCCTTCACATGTTGCCTTGCTTAACTTTTATTACTAACATCACTATTTTTTCCGCTCTGTATAGCAGTGTGGTGTGGCTGGGTATAGGTACCAGTCCGTGTGTGTCTTCTTGCGGTATACTCCAATTTTTCGCTGTCGTTACGTTTAACTAGTACACCTAGAAAAACTAGGCAGCCGTTGTCTTCTGCTTCCATAGTGATGTTGATGTTGTGTGGCCATATCACGAATGTATCGTCCCCGTACTGGTACCAACTACGAGATAGGCTTCCTGTCACTGGAACTGATCGCTTCTTCTTCAAAAGTCTCCGTGTAGATATTGGCAATGACTGGTGAGAGTGTTGATCCGTAGCTGCACCATCCTTCTGCGCATAGAATTCTACATTCTATAGAAAATAAGTGGTGGTTAAACACAATTTTGCGGTGTCAGTTATATCCTTTTAGCCTTGTGGTATGTTGAGCTCTAGGGTTTCTTCTGCTTGTACGATGGTGAAGAGTGATTCCACATCGAACCTCACAAGAATGTCCTCGCTGGTTATTGCCTGTTATTGTGATTATTGTCACTGTAAAATCTCCACAAAATGTTCCTGGTTATTTAAAAAATTGCTTGTCAATCCCACGTACTGCTGCTCGGCAACATATCTAGAGAGTTCGTAAGTTGGAGATCCATAGATACTTACAATTGGTCGTGGAGTTATCAGTTTTGTGTATCTTTGGTAGTCCATATAATCTTGATCATTGACAACATCTTCATGGAGACTTTTAAAGAAGATGCCATCAGCTCCCGTTGGTACGTTACATGGACGATACATCCGTGATATGTCCACACGGTCTTCACGCATTCAAGGAGCATATCAACGGACAACATGCCAACATCACCATAGAGACAGAAGAGAATGGATGCCTACCTTTTCTGGACGTACTAGTTGAACGCAACAACAGTTGAATATTGGGACATAGAGTATACCGCAAGAAGACCGATACATACACGCAGCGTCACATCACCATCCAAAACCGAAAAGATCTCTAGTCACCACACTGCTACACAGAGTGAAAAAAATAGTGATGCTAGTAATAAAAGCGAAGAAAAATGCAACCTGTGAAGGATGCACTACAGAAAGTCGGCTACAAATCACAAAATATTCAGAGACTTGCCGAAGCTAAGAAGAAGAAGAAGAAGAATGAACCAGAAGAAAAATCAGTAGGATTTACACATCGCATATAATGCTGGAGTAATGGACAGGACTTGGTACCCAGATTACGAGTTAAATACGAACTTCAATACCAGTGAGGAAAATCCTGTATTGGATAAACGGGGGTATGGAGTGCAGAGTTAAGGAGCATCGGAATGATATCGAGCATGGAAATACTGGAAGATCCGCAGTAGCTGAACACTACCACACGGGAAGCAGTCACATAATCGACTACGACGAAACCATCATTACTACCCATGGCTAGTGAGACAATCCTTGGAATAAATGAAGAACCCGAATAATTTCAACCGAGAAGATGGATCTAGGACTAGCACTAAAGGACACCGATAAGCAAGGACCACCAAAGACGCAGCAAGGACCATCAAGGACGAATCTTGAAGGAACATCGGACACGGCACACGATAAGGATCAACGAAGCGACGCAGCCACTGGGTATATAACAAGGATCAGAAGACATCAACATCAGTCTTTAGAAACCTGCTGACAGCATGGTCAGCAAAACATCAAGTTTATTTCAAGAACCATGGCAACACCCGGAAGATACATAATGGCCGTGAAAGCCTACATTCTACTGTTAAGTTTAGTTATGTTTGCATTGGTGTGTCCTAAAAATATGTCTAACAGTTTGTCAGTAAATAGAAGTTGCCAAGCATCATGATCATTGATGGATTTCTAACACGAGCTGGTACCTTTATAAAAGGAAGAAGAAGTGTAATTAAATTATGTGCCGCAATTGACGTAGTAGATCGTGGCCATTTATAGCATTTTGCCCCCATAAAAGTTGCTACTTATTGCGTCATTTTTTTCTTCAAGATTTTCTTGGTTGTCCAGTAGTTACTCTTCTCTATGTTGCAATTCATCTTCTGAATCGCCGTTTTCTGAGGCTGTGTCACGATCGGCATGTTCATTTATTGTGTCAGAAAGATCGTAATCGCTTAATATTGTCTAGATCACTGTCATCTATTATTGTCAACAAGTTCCTTGTTGTGGTATTTTTGGGTCACATCAGACACCAACTAAAAAATTTGCGTCGACTTTTGTTCGCTTGAGGGTCCATGGAGCACAGTATACCAGTTAAAAGTTAAAAAAAATTAATGAAGCAATATCATTATTTTTCGACGTGGTCCTCATTACGGTTTGGAAATTGAGTATCTGGTACTAGAAGAAATATTTTTTTTTACTCGCGCGCACAACCACTCATGCACCGCCTGAATCATTTCATCATTGCTGTGGAATTTCTTCCGACCAGATGCCGCTTTAAGTGGACATCGTAATCGTCGACATCGGTTGGTACGCGGTGGCAGAAAATGGAAGATGTGGCGAACATTCAAACTTCAAGTTTTGGACAGTTACCATATTTGAACATGCAGTATGGGGCCTCGCGTTGTAAAAGAAAACAAGTGCACAGTGATCTACGCTGTTTGGTTCTGATAGCACGCTTGGCAATTTGCTTCAGGAGTTCCGAGTATGTGGCACTAGTAACAGTAACCCGATTTGGCATGTAGTCCTCCAAATTACCCTTATTGCATCCAAAGAAAAACCAGAACGCTGTGTGAATTTTTGTCGGTATTGATGAAGAGGTCTCAAGCATTTTCTGCTTGCTCGCTTAGTTTCGGAATGATAATAGTTTTCTTAAAAAATAAATGAAAATGTATGCAGGCTAAGCATGACTTCATTATATAAGCATTTTCAAGTGCGGACATTTCTCATCATCGTGGTCGTTATGCAAATATTTTCAATCAATATATTTCTAACGCCGTTAGAATTAACGATATTTAATTACAGCTCTGGTGGTGGTACGCGTCACCATAAGAAATTACACAAATCTTTATTACCACATAAATTAACTTAATTAGTTTTTGATAATTACTCGATAATTACTAGATTAGTTCCATTTGCAATTAGTCCGTTGACTGCTTCCTTGAAAACAAGACCACTCGTGTAAAACATTACATTATTATAAAATTATACGATTATCCGATTGTTTATTGTGTTTGATCGTATCGCCCGGAACAGGTTAATTAAATTTCAAGGAATGATATTCACATTTTCGACGAAGCGTTCGGAATTGCACTTCGTTTAGGCTGAACTTTAATTGCTTTAACTACGTTTGTTACCTGACATCAATTCGTGGGCAAAAAGTGCTTTACGTTCATAGCTGGAATGCTCGGACCGTTACAAATTTCGATTTTGTTCGCTTTTAACGAGATTATAACGGTTTCGGAACGGAACGTTGAGTTTATGTTAGATTTCAACCGGCGTTTATTAATTTGTGAATTCGTCACTTAATATTAAAAATTACTTCATGAGAAATTGAATATCATATAACAATTTAATCAGAAACTGCAATGATATCGCTATTGTTAAATAGGTTGCGTAAGTTAAGGTAAGTTTGGAGTCCAAATATTTGTTCATTCTCCGCCCTTCCTTTCATGAATTTTAATTCTCTTTTTTTGTTTCGTCTCCAACTGAAGCTCCTTCATCTACTTAACTGTGTGAAATGTAAACACTTGTACGTATGATAAACGTATACTTACTATGCATATAGTGCATATATTATGTACCAGCATTTAATTCGATTTCCAAAATCTTCAATTATTTTAGTTTCGTTAGTAAAAATAAAGTCACTAATTTTTAATATCAGAGTGCACGCAATTTTGATTTGATTTTAATTTCATGACCCACAAAAGTAAAATGTGAATGTAAATTGCTTTGTAAAAAGGAAAACGGAAAAGAAGAATACACTTATTTTATAGTTTATTTCTACGTTTATAGATATTTTGAAAGTATAAAAATGTTAGTTTTATTAAATAGCAATGTTATTGAAAAATAATTATTCCTGATTCAACAATTTAAACGAATATATTTTAAAATCCTCGTGGTGAAATATCCTTCGTGATTTAAAATCAGGAAGACCGTATATAACATTTGCAAGTAAAAAATATGCAATGCTTTCATTTCATATAAAAAAACTAACCACAACAATGCTTCATAGTTATGACGGAAACAAGGTGTTGTCTATTTTAGTTGTCAACCGGAATGTATTAAAAATATTTTGAATCTTATATGCCAATGAACTATTCGTCCCTGAATATCTATGTTGCATTAACGTTTGATTGTTTACACTTCTACCACGATTCTTCTACTCAAGACTAATGACGTGAGTTTATTGTGATTTGATTACCGAGTTTTTGAACACAAATTCCCACATATCGCCTGGGTCGTGTTTGTTTCTAATTTATACGGTGACAAAGAACAGCAACCTTGGAACAAACCACTTACGTGATGTGTATGCAATACACTACCAAATGTGCCAAAATTATCATTCGCTCGATAACAAAGAATTTATCCTGTTGTATTATATTACGTTGTTAGAAATAATGCAGCTAGGCATTTGCATTTCTTCATGACAATAAAAAAATATATTCAAGTAAATGATAAACCGACGTGATTGTATTTTTAAATGTACTGAAGAACTATATAAACATTTCAATTGAATAACAAAACAGGTCACTATTTCGCAAATAATGCAATCAATCGCCTTTTTTAAGCCTCCTCTTGTATTCGAGGACTATTTACCGAAATTTGCCAGCGCTAAGCAAACATGCGATCCTTCGCAGACAAAATTCCTTTTTTCGCGATCAAGTCGCAATGATTTCGAATATCTATACTCACACCATCTCGTCTTAATTCTGACTCGCAATATTCAACACGTATTGAAGTATATGATTTCATTTGAGCTAATTAATCAAATAATATGCGTATTGTTACAATTATTCATTTGTCGATTAATTTTCTTTCGTTTTGATAACACATTTCAGTAACGAAACAAACGAATACTCATAAGGATATAAATGCGATGCACCACTTTCAAAATCATTATATTACGTGCAAAGGTTACCTTGAATGCGTAAATTGTTTAATTACAAGCAATTTCGCCGTGTTAAACATTAATTCACCATTGTATTGCAACGTTTGCAAAATGCAGAGTAGCTTACATTATATCTTAGCACTAGAACTGGAACAAGTTTTAATTTAAATAATGTATTAGTTTGTATTTTCCCATGAGATTACACCGAGTACAATATCTCAATTTGCGAAAGTCGGTACTGCAATAAAACGTTTTTTTATTAATAGTTTCTGTTGAAATGTTAGATAAAATATAATTAAAATAACCAACATGGAAAATGTAGCACTAATGAGTTAAGAGAAGAGGAAGGTATTAAATAAGCAAGAATCTGTGATGATTTATTATCATTTATGTGATCAAGTTCCTAGATTGTCAAGTTTGGATAATGATAATTTATCGATCGTCAGTGTGATAGCTCGTTTTCTTTTGATATCAGCATGCAGACTATAAACATCGTCATAGATGATCGTCATAGTTTGCTTCATTATTGCTAACCATAACCAATCACTGCTCGATTGGCCTCGTATTTGATTACTTATATCGACCAATAGACATGCATTTGGGTATTTTTCTTCTTAAAAGGCGTTATGCAACACTAACAATAAATTGAAACTAAACTATTACAGTTTGTTCGACTATAGAATCAATTATTATCGATTGTTATTGGCCGTTAGAAGTTTGATACGAGGCAGATGGCACTGGAGTTCTGGAGCACCCATATCTTTTTAAACGGTTCTACGACATGCGATCGATATATCTTTATCGGCAATGTAGTGTTAGTGTTCCATCTTTTTATTTAACGCAGTCCAATTAAAATTCTGCTCATATATACCGAGCTACGTGTCTTTTTGCCACCTCTACAAGCTCGGAATGTGTCGCCTAAAACGAATTTTTCTGTTTGAGATTTATATGCATGTTAGACGACATATTTTGACGCGTTTTACATTAGTTATGGTACCTATTTCAAAAACACCGCACCTGAACAGGCCTAGCGGTATTGTGTGTGGCATTGAAACATGAACCACCACGACTACCACATTCAGATATCTAGATTAATTGGTTCATGCATACTTCGCTTTCAGTTGAGGTTGAGCTGCTATATCATCGCGAAAGTGATTCACATGATGGGTAGATTAATGTACAAGCTATGCGTTTTTATGAACGAAGTTAATTTAGTTTATTTAAATATTCAGATGCTGGATCAGCTAGCAATATGCAAATCTTTATGCGTTACTTCTAATTAGACAAAACACAATTTTAAAATTCATTGGGCAGATTCTGTCCTGTCGCTCAATTTGCAAGCTATCTGGTAAACACACCCACAAGTACTCAAGTCTCAAAGAAACTAATGATGCCGAGCTTAATATTATTATTAGTAATTCTTACAATAAATATACCAAAAGAAATAAATTACATAAAAGATATTGTGAAGTATATTTTATGTGTAAAACTGTCGATAGTTTCTCTGAAATGAAGTCGTTATTAGATACTAAATTTAATAATCAGGAAGAAATAGGTAAATTAAAAGACGTTACTATGAAATTTATTGCCGGCGAAAATTTTCGACATTCTCGAAACCGATAAAGATATATGTATGAGTAGATTTAGAAACAGCCATAAGTAATAGCGTCGATAGGTCACATAGTGTTGACGCAGCTCCAAACAAAGACGCAAGGTCGAAGAGCATCATTGTAAAATTTTCGATTTATAAATGGAGTTCATCTGCCTATATAAATAAGCAAAAATGAAACCAAACGAAGTTGGTTATTAGAGATGATTTAATAAAGAAAAAATCTACTGGTTCATTGAGTGTTACCATAGAAAGTCATCTTTTGTAATCCTGTTTGAATATCGCTTGTTTTAAAACATTTTTTTAATTCACTGTTGAATGAGATGATGTTTGTTTATATTATTCATTTGTTACTGCGTTATTACAACATAATATTTTGGTCTCTGCGAGATAAAACCTATAATTCCACCAAGATCGACAAGAGACTTACTCAGTTGCACTGCATTGCGATAAATTATTTTTTTAGTTTAGTTTCAATTACTTACATACATTTAATTAATACATTTCTTTGTTAATCATATTTATATTTTATCATGTACCCTATTGTTTGTAACATAATTTGATGATATACAAGGGAATATTTCTTCAAATCCATATGATATTAGCTAGTATATGTTATATGCGAATGAGCTCTCTTTGTATTATTCCTTTTATTGCCGACATAATAAACTTTGTATCAGAGTTTTCCAAAATCAATGAAAACTGATTTAATTTCACGTATACCTAAATATAGTAATGTTAAAGATTTTGAAGACTTTTGACCAATAAGAATTCTAACTACACGTTCTAAAATATTAGAAAGGGTAGTTGAGAAACAGCCGTATAAGCACTTAAATATAAATAATACACATATAGTGTTATCCAGTCTAGTATGAACGCACAATCCAAATCCTCAGAAGCTCATACTCAGATATACTCCCCTTGTAATAATTATGTTTCAACTCAACAAGACGAAATGCACTATAATACATGTAAATAAAGTATTCACCAAACAACCATGCAATAAGGATGCGCTTATAAGAATATTGATATATATTCAGACAGCCATAGACGTGGTTATGCTAATCTTCTTAATAACACAGATACAAAAGTGCAATGTACAGGGATCGTAAACTCTGGAGATACACTGAGAAATATTGCTGAGAGTATTAACTATGGCGAAATTAAGATAAATACGTTGACTCAATTTCGATGTTAATATTGAAGAATTAGGTTGATCTGTTTCTAGATTGAGTCACTAATATCATATCTCGTCAGGAGAAACCGTACTACAATTGTATGATTAAACATATTAATAATTACTTACAACAAAAAAAAGTGCAAGTGCAAGAACATTACGTGTGTCTACATCAATGAAACTTTGCGGTATTCTAAATATACGAAACATGTCCAACATCTTAATATAAAAGGAAAGAAGAAAATATGTGATCTGACCATGTACGTTCATGATGAAGTTTTGATCGTCATGCGCGAAGCTTCATCTTCCAACAAATCAACTGAGCGAAGTAATTGTGAAGAGATTTTTTATAATTATGGCCGAAGGTAGTTCGCTGCGTAATAATTTGTCATAGAATTTAAAATTTGCATTGAATCACTTAAATATACAAAACCTTTAAAATAAATTTTCTTCGAGAAGAATTTGTTTGGGTATCCGAGCAGTGGTTGAATTCTGTATAAGTTATGCTATGCCATGCACATGCTATTTTTGTCAGGTCGGATATTGTTTATCTTGTAGGCCAATTCATTGTACGGATCGTATGAGGAGCCTGCTTTTGAGTTCTCTGCCATATCCTTGAAGGGTGTCATGTACGTTATTTTTATCTACAGAACCGCCGTTGGGGCATAAGATATATTTTTTAATCATCTTGGGTCTGTAGTTTTGTTTTGTACAACCAATTATGGAAATGTAGGAGATTTCAACTTCAATTGTAGCTACGACAAAATTAAAAATTTTACTCGACTTACTGGCCTCGTTGAGCTACGTCATTGTCAGCAAGAATTAAAAATTCCTGGCAATGACGTTATTGATGTTATTGGCCCTTCGATACCTTAGATCACATTGCACAGGTATTTAAATGTATTATATTTACTCGCCTAACCACAAATCAGATATTAATAGGCTAAATATTTCATTAATTTTTCCAATTACTTTGCAGCCTTTAGCGTTTGTTTATCAATCGATATTAATATAATTTTTGATAATTTCTTAAACTTATTTATATTTATATTATTGAACTGCGCTATCATAAAATAAAGTTAACAATAATAAGGTAGGAAAGATAAAATGGATTGCCGCAGACATAATTACTAAGCCTGAAAGTTCGAAATTGAATGAAATGAAAAAATATTAACAGCAAAAATTTTACAACAACCTGCAAGAATTAAACAAACTAATTTCTTCAGAAAAACAAACATATTCCGCGAATAAAATACATATCGCCAAGTCGAATGGAATACTGTAAATGAAAATTTTGACAGAAAACAGGAGTTTCATGAATACTGACTAAATATTTTAATACTAAATAATTTAATAACTGGTCATCTAAAACTCTCCAACATATTTGCTAACCATTTCACTACTATTGTAGCTGAAAATCTTAAAGAACATTTTGATATTTCATTATCAAAAAAAAAATGTATATGTATATATCGCTACGTCAAGCAAAACATCATGTTCGTAATGCCCTTTAACATGAATGAAATCGCATCTACAATTTTTAAATTGCAAAATAAAATTCAGTTGGTAATAATAATGTTTCGGCAAAGTTAATAAAGCTGTGTGTAAATGATATCGGAACACTTATCGATTATATTAAATCGTTCAGTAAAAGTTTTGTGTTAAAAATAGTATGTGACACTGTTTTTAAAAAATCGACGTCAATGTAATTGGTAAGTACAGGCATATTGCAATTCGTGGCACATTTTCAAAATTTCTTAAAACAGCTGTTGCAAGTTGCACTTGTGGATTACATGAGTATCAATAATGTGTTTTCATGGTTTCAGTCAGGTTTATTCTAAAGAAACTGCGTGCATGTATAACCTACAGTGCGTATATTCACAATATTCGTAATAAGGATAATTTAATTTAAGATAATTTTTCTGTGTTTATTTAAAAAATATCCCAAATATGTGTGCTGTCATATATTTAATTCACTGCCGGAACACATAAAGGCATTGAACGATAGGGGTCAATTTCCGAAAAGAATGAAGCATATTTAATATCAAAGACATTTTATATGCTTAGTGAATTCTACCTTAGTTGTTAGGTACATATGTATTGACTTATTTCTGCCCATTTTTTTATTGACTGTGATAATTTTTTTATAATTTTAGTCCTTTATATTAACGTATAACTTTTCACATCCAGTTAATGCAGTCATACGTAATGAATAAAAATGGTATCTTATCATTTGTCGTAAGTAAGTATTTTTTTCTGGGCCATTCCTTGTGAAGTATCCCAAATTTGAGTGTCCAACTCGACCTACTCAGCGTTTGTTAAAGTTTTATGTAGATATACACAAATTTGGGTTACGTTAGGTATCCATAACTTCAGAAATAAAACCTTTTTCAGTTTTTAGTTTCACATGCAGTATTGACTCTGAAGGTCACTTAATGATTTTGCCTATGTATATAGTAAAAATATTTATATCTTATTATATATGTTATTTATTAATACATTCAGCGCCAAATATCTCAAAACGTGTCAATTTTATTTTCCCTTAAATTTGGCCTAAATTTGTCTCGACAAATGAAATTGCAGAATTAACTGAATAGAAGACCTAGTACAGAAATATTGAACGGAATTTACTTAAACATTTAAAATGCAATATTATCGCGACCGATATATAAATACATAGCACGTAACATTCCTCCATGTTGTTTAATAGCCTTTATTTTACTCACTAATCATCGAAGGAGTACACTATAAATGAATACTGCAACAGTGTAATACTACAAGCAACATTAAATTACAATAGATACTAAAATAGTATTGTTCTATTTGTTTACAATTATAATACGTTTAGTACAAATACCTCCAACATCTAATGAAATCTTAATATGCTATTATACTTTGCCTAAAAATAACCAACATAAGAAGGATGTAAATTAATTTACATCACATTACATATAACCTTTGATTAAATTGTATTTGAAATATAAGTATATATGGTATGGCTTTTATCTGTGTGAAAATACAAATAAAAAATCGATATTTCCACAAAAACGTTTTTAAATCGGTTTGGTAATACTTTTCCATTGTTGAAAGTAAAAATCATTAATTTCTGGATGGATAATCTAACATCCTACTGCTACATCTAGGAAGGTAAAAAATACAAATTTGCTGCTTTGAAATGTTAACTCAGTATAAGAAAGCAATGCGCAATTACAAAGTAATGATGAATCAAAACATTAATTACTAAAAACTTGATGGTCCATATTTAACTATAGTGAAGCTAATTAAATTATTTATTTATTTATTATTTACGGAAAATTCGTGGTGGGAAAATTTAACCCAACTCAACTCAATCCAACCCAACTGAACCCAACCCAAATCAATTCAACCCAACCCAATCTAAACGATGGATTTTACCCCAGAATGAATTTTCTCGCGATCGACTTTCCACGATGAATTTTTCGGACCCCATTTGCAAGTTGATGTTTGAATACTATAAGTAATATGCAGGGAATGAGTAATATATAATAATCATTTTGTAAAAACTACCACAAATCAAATTACCACATGCTCATCGTAACATACTTCGTAGAGACTAGTTTTTCCTATATCCACATGCAGCAGCTGAACGTTTAGAAACAATACAATATCTTTTAAAAAATCGCCACATTTACTGCACTTAATTTTTAAAAATTGTTAAACTCATAACAGTTTTTACAAACAATGATTCTCATGATTTACGAAGCTATCGTCAAATTTCAAACTTATCTGGATTCTCAAAAATTATCGAAAAAACTATGTTTAACAAATTAGTTTCATGCTCCATTATCCAATTAGTTTACATCTGTTCAATATGGTTCCCACGTTCTAAATCCACAACAGCGGCGATGCTTTGGAATGCACAAAATCTGCATTCCAAAACTTGAATATAGGCAAAATACTGCATGCGTTTAATTTGACCATGGAAATGAGTTTGATGTAATTGATCGTACTCTTTTTCTGAGAAAGTTCGAATGGTATTGATAATACATCTCTGTCGTGGCTTCAATCTTACCTTTACGGCAGACAACAGTTTTTGAAGATTTGATGTTTCATATAAGTCGTGAAATTATTATTAACAGCTGAAGTGGCACAGGGGACCAACTTCGGTCTTTTTTGTTCCCTGTTTTTATTATTACGACCTACCCGAGGGATGACATTGGAACGTATTTATTTGCTAACTATACAGCATCATATCATCATATCAATCGGCAAATGATATTGAATTGGACCTTGGCATGCACAGAAATGGCAGACTGGCATAAGATTAATAAACTTGTCCTGAATTCATTGAAGACTATTATTTTATTGACAATAAATTTGTGTTTATGTTCAACAAAGCGGTTTTTATTGCCGATGTCTGCCGAGTAACTGCAAGTTTTTCAAATACAAACGTTGTTATTTGGACCTATGCAATTATGAAGCAGTAACAAGTGTGTGTGGCCATGGCTAGATAGCGGTAATATTCACACACAAACTTATTGTCGCTCATGTTTGCATGACTTGTTGCAACTTTGGCGAATGTATGTGTGGTGATCACAGCTGTCATCATCTTAATACACTCGCTGAAATTTATTTTCAAATATGGAAATAGTTTATTGGTAAGATTAAATAACATGTCTAAACACAAAGTTAATGAGACAAAGTTCCTATGCTTAGAAATTGATCTGGTATGGTTTGTTATGCCATTATGACACTAAAAAATTTTAAATTTCGATATTTGCTAATGCTCTGCAATGCTTTTATCCATACTACTGTGTAATTTTGTAGAGAAGCTCTAGTCTATATTCAAGACTTTTAATATTGCAAAAGAGAATCATTTGATATTTCTTTGAGGGATGCAATAAGATGGCAATATCCTGCTTTATTTTTATAGCTTGTTAATATTTGTCACAAATAATAGCAAGAATTTGTTCTCAACAAAAACATTAATAAAATTATGTGCACTAGGAATGGACACTAAATATTTTTCAGCGGCTACGCATTTATCCTATTAGGAAGGGACTTATGGCAAAATTAAAGCGCTTTTTACAGAAAACCCTTTGGATTCGTGCAACGATTTTTTTTGCAGTAGATATTGTGCAACCATATTACATGTTTTACTTGTTTATACTTAATCTATAGACACTTTTAGTTTATATACGAAGAATATATACAAATAAATAATAACAAATACAAATGTTCAACATTTTCAACAATACAATAAAACCCAACCCAATCTTATGATTCAATAGCTTCCCTCGCTACAGCATCAAACATATAATCCATAGGAAATTCAAATAAAAACCAATAAAACACATATATCTGTGTTAAGCGGATGAAAGGAGGAAATTCATTGACGGTAAATAGGTTTGGGAAAAGATTTGTGAGTTGTAAAAAGAGCTAGATTGAGACGCTGATAAAACTTGGGAGCTAAGAGGAACAGGGATCAAGGAAGAACGTTGAATAAAGAAAAATAGTAGAATTAGAATGGTAGACGTGAAATGCTAAATAAAGTGACACAACAATTAATCAAGTTAAAAGAAGAATTTCAGAATTTCAAATTGAATTACGATAAAAAAGAAATACTCAACATGAAAATGAAATACAAATATCAGCGTTGAAAATAATATATCAAATACATACTGCAACAAAAACGGAAAGAAAAATGGTGATAATATGAACGACATGAAATAATAATCAATTGACAGGAAATTGAAAATAGATGAACCACAGATATTGCTCTATTATATAACTTCCTTACAACTTTATTTAAATATAAAAATAATAAATTTTTGTGAGTTGATTGAACAGAAATAAGGAAGAAAATACAGAAAAATAGACATTTTTAATCTAAATCAATTACTTTATACAGAAGTAGTTTGCTAGTTGTTTCCGACCATCGCTGCAACGAGATATTTCAGTAGACTATTTATTCTTCATGCCAAGAAATAACAACACGACAGAATATCTACACAAAATTGGACCTCACCTTTACCAGTGTGTTAAATTAGACATATTATACAGATACCATGTTTACTTTTAGATCATGCATATAAAAATCAAGGACGCGGTTTTGAACTCACTTTAAACTGTTTTAAATTTCATGACTAATATTTGAAGTATTTATTTCCTGTTCCATATTTAAATAAATTATTAACGAAACCAACAGAGCATGTTGCATGTTTACTCAAAATTCTCGTAAGGTGTAGGTAAAATTACAAGACTGCAATTTTAAAACGTTAAAGGCGTCATTGTTAACTTGGAAAGTCATACATATAATATTACCTGAATGAAATAATCAACGGTGCTAATATAAATTAGAAAAAAATCTATAACGACTCCATTTCAATGCACAACTGAGATATAGGGGTCCATAGTATTACATGGTTTCAATATCAATACATTTAGAATGTACTAGTTTCTTTATACTACTGTGGAAGCTAATGCATTTTCATGTCGTTTTAACTACACAATCGAGTTATTGTAATGCACGTTTGCTGTATAAAAAGAAATAATTTTATTGTTCAAAAGGAATCGACTTACTTTAATTGAAATGAAAACCTAGTTTGACTAGTTAGACTTATACAAAAAGTTCAAGTAATTGAAACCTTTATAAGTCCAGTCTAATTTAATGTCTAATCCTGCTAAGTTAAATTGTAACTTGACCATTTTCGATTTCTTAAGTGATGTCTGATTTATTCAGTTTTCTACCTTTAGCTTAATTCCCCGATAAACGGTAACTCTTTTGGAGAAATAATCTCGGGGGAAATAATCTTTTCATCGTGACGAAGAAATTTTCCTTTTCTCCCAAAACCGACAGGTAGTGGAAATAGCAGACTCAGACAACGAGGCCTACTCCACGGATAATAACGAGAGGAAAATAAAAGCGGAGGAAGATTCGTACTTTCAACAAAAGCCACAAAACCCACATAAAAACAGCCAACAAAACAATGCAAGAAATAATTTTATACATAAATAACAGTGAGCAAAAGTAAATTAAAGTAAGACTTTTAATGAGGAAATACTGAAAATAAAAGCCGAAAATGAAAATTTAAGGAATGAAAGCATGACGAGGGAAAAAGAAAATGAACTAATCAAGAAAGAAATACAAGACATAGTAACGCGATAGAAAGGATTGAAAAGGAGAACAGGAAAAATAAAATGATAATGTAGGGGATACAAATTGCACAAAAATTTTGAAGGAGATCATGAGTGGGTTTTAAAACTGCATAAAACATCGAGCCCAAGATGGTCACGAAAATGGGAGAAAAACTATGAGCGATAGAGCTGGTAAATTAATTGGACAAAAAGATGATAATCAAGAACATGGCGACATTGAGAAATTTTAAAGAAATGATGGCTTTCATTAGAAGATTTATCAAAGAAAGATAGAGAAAAACGAAAACAAATACGAATGATGGCAAAAAATAAATAGGAAGAGGAAACGAGGTGAAAGTGGGCTATAATGAGATAATTCTAAATTGGGTAGAATGGCGAGATAACGGAAATGTAGAGAGGTCGGAAAATATAAAACCAGAAAACTGTAACGAACAAAAGGAAAGCCGAGAGAAAATGGGAGAAGAGTCGAGGAAGGGTGCAGTTACAAAGAATTAGAAAGCTGAGAGGGTACCGATTCAAATGATTACTGAGGCCATAACACGATACGAAAACAGAAAAAGGAATAACAAAAAGTAGCAACTAAATAAATACAGAAATATGGAAATAGCAACATGGAATGAATGTATACAGGATAATGGTAAAGAACAAGAATTGATGGAAACTATGGCAAAAACAACATTAGAATTGATAGCTTTGAAGTAAACGAAAATGAAAGGAAACGGGGTACAGGAACTAGAAAATTGGGATATACTTATATGTGCAAGAGAGGAAGAAAAGGAGCTGGAGTAGCATCTCAAAAGTTGTATACCATATATTAGAAATGGGGCATATAATAGTGAAACAATGTTAAATCCAAAGTTAGAAAGGGTAAGGGAAATTAAAACAATAGTGGTAGTACATGGACCAGACGAAGATAAAAATAAAAAAGAAAAAGATACATTTTGGCATACTGGAAGTTTGTGAAAATAAAAAAGTAAAACTAATATTAGCGGGGGACTTCAATGCGAGAGTCGAGAAAAATGTAGATTAATGGAAAGGAATAATAAAAGAGCACGTAAATAACAATGGGAGATTATTAGAATTTTTTGGAGATAATAATCCAGTGATAACGAATACCATGTTCCAGCATAAGGACATATATAAACTCACCGGAGAAATTGTCAGCGGGGGCAAATGGCCCACAATAGTATAGAGTAAGGAGAAGGTATTACATACTACGCGACCATTACCTACTACAAACAAAAATAAGGGAACGATACAAAATTATAGGTGCACGTAAAATTCCTAAGAAGGCCATCATGGTGGAGTCACGTGTAATAAGAGAAGTGAAAGAGAAAAGGAGCTACAAATTATAAATAGATGGAAAGGATATTTCTATAATTTATTAAATGAATATAATAGAGGACTGAGTGTAGATGAAAGTAATATAGCATTAAAAGAAAATAGAGAGGGGGGACAAGCAACGGAAGGCGAAATGGTACGATAAGAAGTAACACCGGAAGTTTTACAATATATGGGAGAAAAGAGAAAGAGCGAAATGTTAAAAATTATAAATAAATTTTAGAATAAAAACAAGACAAAGACGAATGATGGAAAAACCAAAGCATAAGCAACAGCGATATAAAATTAAACATAGGCATAGATGGACAGAAAATTGAATATGCAAATAGATTTAAATATCTTGGGACAATAAACAACAAAGCAAACATGGAAGAGGAAATAAAGAATAGAATAAAGGCAGCGAAAATACCACGTTATATACCGAGCGCAAAGAAATATCGAGGAAAACAAAGACAAGAATATACAAGACAATCTACTAACCAGTACTGCTGCATGAAAGTGGAAATTGGGTTTTAATAGGCTCACAAGAAAATATAATTCAAGCAGCGGATATGAAATAACACAAAAAAGTAATAGGAGCATGAAGAATAGAGGAAGAGTAATGACCTAAGAGTAGATATAGGCATTATATCCACAAAAGCAATAATGGAAGAAAAAAATTAAATTTGTTTGGACATCCAGCAAAGATGGGAGAGGAGAGGCAAGTTAAGAGCACCAAGGCCTAAGAGAAAGTGGAATAGCAATAGTCTGTTGCCTACTAATTTACTTTTTATGCAATTGCCAACTAAAATGCATTTAAATTAGGTAATTTTCCGTAAAATTACGAGCGATAAACTAATCTAAAAGACATTTGGCTTCTCTTCAAATTCGGGATAAGTTGATATTTGAAGTTTCTGGAGTTTCGCTTCTGTGTCTTGTCTCCACAATCACTATACTACTGATCAGCAGTGGAATCGTGGGCATTCAAAATTATTTATTGAACTGACTCATATTCTCTGATTTTTCAACGAGTTTATTTTCACGTAACACTTTCGTTTGTATTTACCTGTGCGCAGTCGAAAATATTCAATTCCATTAGAATTGATTTAAATCGTCATTTAGTTTATTCTTACGTGACGAGTGTTTATATTACATATTCAGACAAAACAGAATAGGTCTTTCCCATATAAGATTCCATTGTTAAAATGATTAAAATTATATTCATTTTTCTACTATATTTTTTTAACATGAAACAACTCGATGATACGAAACTAGATGACTACACTTGACAAACATTCCGTTTTGTTAAGTTAAAAATTACAACGATAGCAGGAAAGCACTATCTACGTTTCTGTTGTACTTTCCAGAATACGCATTGTACACGCGTCATACATAACTTCGCTGCAGTTATCATTTCAATATGTCTCGTACTCGTTCAATAATTGTTTCCAAATAAATAATGCCTAGACTAGTATAAAATATAATATAATAAAATATTTTATTTTTATATAATATATAGTTTGACAATTTATATACAATAGCATTTTATATCATAAATTTCTCCAAATTACTCACTAATTTTTCTAATTTGCGATATATTGTTTCAACACCTACCATGTCTTCATGAATTTCTTTTGGCGACCACCCTTTCTTTTGCAACTTTTCTTATAACTGCATGAACCTCTAATTTGTTCATTTTAGAATTTCTCTAAACTTATCTACTTAAATCCTAAATTACTTGAACAGGTAACAAGTGATAAAACTACAATTCAACCAACGTAACAATAAATGATTAATACTTTAATGTGTCAAATTTATTCAACGTCACTCAACTATGTCAGGGACCTCGTATTATCACAAAAAAATCGATTTTGTATCATAACCAAAATTTTGAAAGTATCTCACAAATTAATAAAAAAAAACAGTCAAAATTTAATCTTAAAAATTAACGATTAAAAAAATTATGGAAAAAACTAATTTTTGTAATTGAGTTGGAAATAATTAATAATTAGTTTCGTTAAATTGTAATAAAAACGTAATAAAATTATAGAAATGATTTTCGAAAACGAGAGGCATCTTAAGAAGCGAGTTTATAAATGAGTACCAACAATAAGGAGAAACTTTTTTATCCATTCGTGAGGCACATATTGCCGACGTAAATAGATTGTTTGATGAAATCAGCTTTCAGAAGTGTACTGAACAAAGAGATTTATTCTTAAACATCTGCGCTTTCAACAATGTGTTAATTGAGTGGGTGTACCATCTACGTCTAACGTGTCAGTTAATAAGGCAATCATATAAAAAACCCTATGCTCCTGTGGATTGATTTAAGTGAAATTCACGATAGTTGTGATTGCCTAACATTCGATTTATTCCGTTACCTAAAATAATTTTGTTAACTAAGAAATTGTGTTACCGTTTCTGGTCTTATTTGCGAGTGACTGCAATGTACTTAAAATGAGAAACCGAGTTTTATGTCCAATATTTATTTATGTATACGTAAACTACCACTTTTATTCTTCTTGACTTTTGGCTTCGCTACTCCAATGGGGTGTTTGCTTTTCGTTCTCACTGTTTCTCACTTATTCTTCAATGATTACATTCAACAATTGATTCTTTGGTAGATTTTTCTTACATTTTATATAAGTTACTCAACTAAGCCGCCATTGGCATCTGTAAAAGTTAAGTTATGCAAGACTGTCAGTTATCCCTATTTCTTACTTGTTTCGCAGACACATCCATGTCTGAATTCGCTCGAATCCATATCGATCCATAAGGGCACGGAACGTAATGAATTGGTGTCCATTGTATAGTAATGCTTGCTCAACATCAACGTAGTGGTTTGTATATATCAGATCTACATTTATATTACACGTACAATTGTTTAATTAATATTTTTATTTTAATTATTTGTTTGTGCTGTGATTGAAATAATTTCATTTTAGGATTTTATATAATTTTAACTTAATTACTTGATTTCAATGATACTTGGACATGTATCATGTGACAACTCCTTATTGGCGAGGTATGCGAATAGTGAATATCTCATTAATTTCGTAAAAAATAATATTAATAAAGAAGAAACGATCGTGTAACCTGCATTTTCTGCAGATTGAACCTGTTTAATTGTTTGTAGCACGATTAACATCAATATAAATTTGTATAAATTTTAAACTTGGTACTTGATAATAGATCTGCTTTAAATGATTTCTGCTGATGAAACGTTGGGTTGGGTACGCAAAATATAATACCTTATGATTGCCTTGCAGCGTGCCTTATCGATGAGCTCACAGTAGGAACGAAACAATCGTGTTAATATCTAAACCGTATTCCTTTTCCATATCCGACCCGTTTATTTAATGTTTGAGTCATTTTAATGAAGTTGACAATTATTCTGCTGCAACCATTTGATTATTAAGATTTATTAAGTAATCGATATAAACGCCTACCTAACACATCGATATAAACAAGAAGCAAATACAATAAGTCCTTGAAGAATTACTGATGGAAACGGATGTGAAACTTGTACATCTGTTAGTATGCAATTTTTTGCAAAGGACGAAAACAGCATTATGTGGGATTAATAATAAGAAAATATATCGATTGAAGGAAATTCTATTTGTGATTATTATTTATTGATTCGTTTGTATTTTTAAGATCAAATAATGATATTTCTGAAAAACTTATTTTAATTTTAGCCCTCACAAAATAAGCGGTATGGTTTCATATCAAATCCAAGGGATTGGTTAATTATCCCATATTTTACAGTCATTAAATATTATTATACATTTAAAGTTTTCTATAATTTCTTTCTTTTTGTTTGGTCTTATTTTGATTTTCTTCTTCGTTTCCTTTGTTTTCCTGCCATCAGTAAATATTGATTTACCTTTCATTTAAATCAATGCAAAATTCCATTAGTGCATTACTTGCATTGAATATGGTTGTCTATTCTGTTCACTTTTTTGTTCCTTATATCGTTATCAGACCTAAATGCTCTCTACACGTTATGCTTCTCAGAATTCCCGCGTTTTCTCTCGACTCTCAAATGTTGCCTATTCTATGTTGAAGTTTCTTTGGAAACACTGCTCGGTTCTCCAAAACCATATTCCTCGTCAAACCATTTTTTCTCAGTCCTCGTATAGAGTTTATCAAAAATTTATTTGATACTTCCGAGTTTGTATATCTCACGCCATTTCCATGGTGCCTGTTACTGTGTATATTGTTAGCCAGGTTGCTACCTTCTTTCTAAAGTTGTCATTCATCTCAACTGATCACTTACTTGATTAACACGTGAACCTTCCTACCATTCGTTGTAGGGTTTATGTAGTTGTGTTTTCATAGATCCGTTCGTCATAGTCCTTTCGATTTCTTGTTCCTGGTAAATTTTATATCTCATATCCAGTTTATTTCTGTTTTCTGTTTCCCTCGCTATTTATCATAACTTCTGGGTATTTATATTTGTTCGCTTGCGCCAAACATTTCCCTTTATTTCTATGTTATGTTTATCGCCATCATTATGGGTTTGGTTTTTTCATATTTATCATCATGGTAACGCTTTTAAATCATTTATCAAATTGTTGCGATTGTCATCATATCCTCTGCATAACATATTACGTTATGTTTGCTATGTTTATTCTCCAAAATTGCGGCGTATATTTAAAGTACATTTGAGCCATCCTAAATAATGTATTTTTATACATTTATCATAATTTCAAGGTATATGTATTGTAAAGGTCATAAATTAACAACAAATGCGTTAATTAAATTAACGTATTTAACAGCAACGAAATACGATGCCGAGACAAAAATGTAATATTTGGATCGAGCCGCGTAGAGAGATTCAGCATCGTACTGTTACTCCGAATTATAATTGAACAAATAAGGATGTTTGTCGTATAATTAAGTTATTTAAGATTATTTAGAATATGTTTAAATATAAGTAGCATAATGTAATTGTAAATTGAAACTCTATATACCACATTTATTTCATTTAAATCGTAAATGTATGTTTAAATTTACGAATTCTTCGTATTCCGAGAGAACTGCGGGCGTGACTCACAGCACGTGGGCCGCGAGAGTCGACTTGATGTTGACAAAAGCGCGCGAAAATCGCCGCGTGTAGAACGTGCATGGCAACTTCTATGCATTTAAACAACCGATAGCTAATTGGCACTTGTGACTTGTGGAAAAATTTAGATTTAATTTTAAATCGGCACTCATTCATTCAGTCCTCAACATCGAGGCCGAAGATTTCGCCTGCGACAATAATAATAGAAACTCCAGAAGTAGAAATCAGTAAGTGATTTTCAATTTATTTGTTTATAACAGTATACTACGAATTGTCGTGTTTGTTCATTGTATTGCCTTTGAACCCACTTATTTTAGAACGATTTATTTGTGTATCGTTCTGCATAAATCCCTGAGTATATAATTGTATTCGTTAGATCGAGTCTCAATGTTTATGGTGTAGTTTTCTAATTTTTAAACTGAGTTTTGTTAGTATTATTTCCATTCATATCTAATAAATAAAGGTTTGAATTATCTTATTTTGTTTTCTTTTCAGGACAATGAATCTTTTGTATCTAGCCACATTTGCGCTTGACTTTATTTAACCATACAGTTTAATTAAAAAAATAATACCTTAACAATATATTTATTCACTTGCCCCAATTGTTGTAGTTGTTGTTCTTTATCGTCATTATCATGGGTTTTGATTTTTATCTATTTATCCTTGTTAACACTTCTAATTCCTTTACCAGATTGTACCATATCCTTAGTAGAACATAATTTCATTGTCATTTATGTTCATTCTTTCAGGTCTTCATTACATTTGCACATAATCCAAAAGAATCTACACATCCTTATTGTATTTACCTGATTTTCATTTTCAGTTCTTAGATAACTGTTGAATTAATATTTGAATTAATTTTCTAATTTGCTCAAAACTTTTCTCTTTTAGTCCTATGTGATGCATATTCATGTCATGTATTTTTTGCACATATTTTTATTTCATGTAATATATGTGTTCTTCTATTCTTCCTATCATCTAAATTGAGCTATGTAAGTAAAAGTGTACTGTCTGTTCGAGGATGTTTAAGACTGTACATGTCAAACTTGTAATTTCTATTGGTTAACTAATTCAATTTGTTCTGATTTATACAGTGAAATACTGCCCCAAATGTAATTGTACCCCCCCCCCCCTCCACTACTTCCATAACACTGATCGATCATCCAGCCTACCATTCAGCCTAGTATAGGGTAGGTTTGGAGATAGGGTCAGGTGAACCCACCTTCGACCGAAACGCTGTACATGTAACAGGTATGGGTATGTCAATGTGGGGGTGGGTGTACCAACCGCTAGATTTTTCAGGACACACAGTGTGGCTATATTTTCATGTGGTTTGGCGGTGGGATCGAACCCCCGTCGTGTAGAAGCTGGACTCTTTAAGTCAACGCGCTTCTTTGTAGGAAACATTGTGGTAAGTCAGTTCAATCTTCTTCTGGTAATGTTGCAGTTGTGCAGTTTACATTGTTTCAATGTTTCACGTAATAACTTTCGATTTTCTATATCTGCATCTGCTACCTCATACTAAACTCCGCACATTAGGATCTTTTGTCGACT
Source organism: Geotrupes spiniger (assembly GCA_959613385.1). Lineage (NCBI taxonomy): Eukaryota > Metazoa > Arthropoda > Insecta > Coleoptera > Geotrupidae > Geotrupes > Geotrupes spiniger. The sequence goes on from OY390739.1 coordinate 9,959,646, forward strand.
AGCTCATTCGATATATGTTTATCTTATATCTTATATCTTCATCTGAGAAGATACAATACATTTTAAGTATCGGTGCTGAAGTACTTGAATGCCTTTGGAAAAAAATTCTGTATTTTGTCATCTCTTCCCCCCGAAGACGTTCTTTTAATTTTGGACCAAATCTCGCGAATACGGAGGTTGTGCAAAAATTTCAAAGCCAGCGTTGCGAATGGCAGCTATTGAAACACAGCTTTTGTATGCTCATGAAACAGCACACCTCGTCCAAATTTTCGTCTTATCTTTTCCTTGATTGCTTCTTGAACCTTTGGGTAATAAATCTGCGTAATATTCGCTTGTGACGGTATGCCCACACGTAAATAATCCACAAAAATAACTTCCTCAAAATCCTAAAAAACCGTGATGTTGCCTGCCGAAGAAACAACACCAACTTTTTGAGGAGGTGGGGAACCCTTATGCCGTAATTTGATACGTTGGCGTTCTATTCTGCTTCAAAGTGATGAACCAAACTTTCATTCGCTGTAACAAATCTTTCTAAAAATTAATGATTGCCAAATTGGTATCTGTGGTAACTTGTCGAAAACCTTTTTGATCTGCCGTTAGAATTTTTGATACCCAACGTGCAGAGACTTTTTTGAGACCCAATACGTGCAAAATTTTTTCAACGCTCCCAACTGAAACTCCCAGTCTCCAATATGAATCTGATGGTAATTCTTCTCATCATCATCCAGTATCATATCATCGATCAAATTAATGTTTTCCTTGGTAAGCACAGTTTTTGGTGGTACTGCACCTAGCGCGTATTCACAGGTCTTTCTCCTTAGTTTGAAATCTCGTGACCAATTTTTAATTACATAGTATGAAGGCGCAGAATCACTCAATTCAGTCATGTCTTGAATTTCTTGCGGTGATAAATATTGCTTGGAGATGTATTTTATAACAACTCTTGAGAACTGAACTAATATTTCGAATAAATGAAAAGATAGAGAAACACAATTTTACATACACTAACGTTAATAAATTGCACAGTCAATGTCTACTATGAACTAGGGACAGTAAATGATGAACCGCTCTCGTATATTTGTTATAATTTGTTTATGTCTTTGTGGGTTTCCATTGTTTATATATTTTTTCTATCTCATTTTCTTTTCTCTTGCTGCCAATGTTTTTCCTATTCTAGTTTCGTATTTTTGCAACTCAACATATATTTCATGTTTTCGTATATTCTTCCTTATTTAGCCATCCTTTTTACCGCACAATGTCTTTACCTACCCTTCTTATAAAATCTCCTATTTGCATTATGTTATTGCATTGTATTTTATATACTTCCTTTTAAAGTGCTCTATAAAAACAATATTTCCACTTCTCCTCCTCTGTGCATGCACTACAATTACCTTATGCTCGTCATGTCCACTGTATTACTTTTGTCTTCATTTTTTGATTTTTCATTTCATACCACGCCATTGTATACCTAACACCAAGATTTTAATAATTCTTTCGTCATTTCTTATAAATCTCATATACCCAGTTTTTGGCTGGTATTCTTGTGATTCTCTTGCTTTCTAAGAGGTCCTCTAAAATTGTATCTACATTTTTTCTCTTAATTGCTTCTGAGCTATTGCCGGTCATCAATGTTGCCCCTCATATTTGCACCTTTGATTTTTTATTTATTTAATACTATTATTTAATTCCTTTGCATTATCTGGCAAGTGTTACCTACATTGACTTTGTTTTTCTTAAAGCCCTTATTACCTCACATACACAACCGGTTTTTAGTTGTTAAATTCGAATATTTTTGTCGAAAAATTAAACGATTTTCTGTTAGTATTTTCTAATTGTGTATTGTACATTTTCCTTCACTGGCATTGCAGGTATCTCTGTCTATTTTTCATTATAAAAAAGTAGCTTGCATTTCCATCGGCACATCTAACCCCTTCTAGCATGCTTACCTTCCATCAGTGTATCTGGTTATGTGTTTCTATCTGGGGGCATCCAGGTTATCTTATATATCTTTGTGGTCGTAAAATGTGGCCATACTCGTAATCTTCCGGGTGTTCTATACTATTTGCTTATTGATTAAAACCCTGGAATTTTTAGTTGTAGTAAAACTTTTAGTTGCTCTATTTAAAATGAAAAGTCTTCTTTTGTATTAAATGCTAACATCTAACATTAATAAAATCGTATCTCAACAAGTGTTCAACATAACTCAATATAAATCGATACTTAAAAAAATTAACAACTGAATCAAAAATATAATTCAATTAATTATTTATGTACAATCACCTAACAATATATGTAATAAGAAAACTATTAAAATTCGCAGAGTTCAAAGTTGACGGAGCACACAAGCGTGTGACTAAGAATTTTGCAAGTGACATTTACAAGAGATACTAAGGAAGTTGCATCTTGTATGCAATAAAAATCACCATTATTCTTGTGGAAAACGTACACCTATATTAGCCTCACTCCGTGGCAGAGAAGGGGACACCTCGGCAACTACAAGGATGCAGCTTCGATAGTTTTGCCGTCAGTCGGTCACAGCGGCCAGTGAAAACAATACAGATAATTCGAACCAACGCAAACAATTCATCATAAAAAACCACACGTTTAGTCGAACCTAAACGCAGATTTTAGTTTTTTTTTCGTGTTTTAATTTATCGTCCTGGAGCACTACATCAACGCAGGCATGGAGAAGGAACCTCATCAGCCGGAGTCGTTAGCGACGGTTACGATCAAACCGGACTATGCACCATCTGAAACTTACTCTTCAGAACCACCGCCTGTACGTATACATTTTTATTTTGTTCGAAATGAAATTCTGCGCGAGACTGGTGACACGGTTTACTAATTGCGCTGCCATACGTTAGCACTAGATGATAATTATTTATGTAAATTTTGCTTGCAATACTTTGCACTTTGTTATAAATAGGTAATAATTGCATATGTAAATTATGACGTATAAATCAAACTTGTTCGGGAAAACAACATACAAGGATACGGGTTTCAATATTAAATATGAGTAGTAATAAAATTATAAATATAAATTATACTTAACGACCTTTCCTGGAAATATCGCAGTGACTTTCCTCATAATTGTTAAAAAAAATTAATTACGTATCTAATTCCTAAATAATACACCTAAATCACAATAATGCAAGTTTCGTGATAATATGTGCTTTGCTTAACCTCGTGTCTGATTCTTGTGAGAACCACACACACACAGGTAGGTGGCACCAGTTAAAATTTTCCATGTTGTATTCTATTGATGAAATGACGCCTTGTTCTTAGAAATTGTCAAAGTGTATGCGTGTCCGGAACCAAAACCGGTTCGCGAACAATTCAATAAAGTAGCCATGAAAGGTGCGAGATTCAAAACAAATCCATTTACGAACAATGGGCGCTAATTAAATCTGCAAAACATTTTCAGTTTCACTAAAAGCACTGAAATTATAACAAGATGGTGTTAATTTTCTTGGCCAAGTTCTGGCCTCACTCGGTCAATCAAAAACAAGTCATTTAATCAACGCATTAGTAATTTTCCTAAAGCTCATAAAAGCATCCTGACATTTTGATCGTCCAACGTTATTGGCCTGCGCCTCTCCCAGTGACTGTATTTTCTTCGATGCCTCTGCGTATATGTTAGGTAGAATTCTATCGAATGTCGTAGTTAAATATATAGTTTGGTTCATATTATTCACATATTGTAATCCTAGAAAATAAATATAACACTAATATCTATTTGCAAATACAAATAAACATTTTTCTTTACATTGATTAAATTTTAACATACATGAAGTCGAATCAATTTCCTGTTATGCTCAACCTTACGAACTAGTTGATTTTCTAATGTTTAATGGTGCTCAACTTGTCAATTATAAATCCTTCTGATAATTATTTATTTGTCGATTTGTCGTGTTGTTCAACAGTTGAGTGTGTCTAGAGAACGGTTTGTTTATTTTTTGATTGTGATTTTTGTCACAGATGGTGTCATATTTACATCGAAAATTGTTTTGACAAAACAAATCCTTATGGGATATAAACATGAAAACGTAATGACTTCATATGCACAAAATGATTATTTGTTAATCGATATCTCCTTCGTGCTTTGAAACTTTACTATTTGCACCTAATTGGCCTTTCTGCAATACAACAATTAAATGTTTGTTACATCCCTCATTTTGTCGTAAGTCAATGGCGTAAAATATTCAAAGCAGGTCACAAGGCAGCACGGTGTCCCTGCAGCTGTCCAACAGGACGTAGTAATTGCTAATTAGGAAACCATTTTTGCATTTTCTATAGCTATGTAATTTTGGTATTAGCAAAGAGATTATATTTGCATTGTTGGTATTGTTTTATTTCCGGAAAATTAAATTTGTTTGGGAGCCCTTGGTCCACAATAATAGAAGAACCTCTCTTTTGAAGACATCTGGCACGAATTATAAACAATCTTCAACTATTTCCACCCATATAATTATCAATTTAAATTAGACATAAAAACAATCCAGTTTATTCTGGAATATTTCATCCGCAGGGCCTAAAAATATATCATAATTTGACTTTACAAACAATGATGCATCCTAAGTCTTTTATATCTGATTAACTTTCAAAAGTATATAGACTGCTTATAGTTACTACTTGTACTGCACGTACATATCTATTCATTTGACAACTTATTTACAATACATTGTCGTTTTTTAAACAGACTCGATATCTCAACGTACAGTACAATTATGCATAACTTCCAAAATAGTCTTCACACATAAAAATTTTACTTTATTGAATAAATTTAAAGAATATATTTTTCACGTCTTTCTATCATAAAACTTTTAAATAAATTTGGCATTAAAAACAATGACGTATTTTTGTATGATTTTCAAAATCGCTCACCCTACTAACAATTATTTAAAGATTGTAATCATTTAAGTTAGTATTATTTAAGTTATTTACAATTCATTTGCGACTCTTTTCTTTATCATTACTGTTGTTACGTATTTTTCTCTTCTTTAATTTTAAATCAACTAATGTCAATACGCTGTTTCTGAGCATATTACATTTTATATTCCTCGGCTGATATCTGAGTACTATTAGTTTAGATGGACCTCTATCACTCTTAATATTGTTAATCGTATTCCTTTACGTTGCCCTCGGAAGTATTTTCGAGATCTTGGCAAACATTTTTCTCTTTACGTTTACTTGCTACATTAGTATGTCTGCGGTCATGTTGAATTTGTTACCAGACTTCCGGAGTTGATCTTACTGTTCACCATATTTTTAACACTGCTGTACATCAAATATCGATTTTCACAAAGACTCGTTGCTGATTATGATTACATTTTCCACTCATGAAGCCGTAGCGCTTAAAACGTTTCAAAAAATAGTAACCATAGTATAAAACCACGCAAGAGCATGGCCATCAACCTCTGCTTCTGCAAACAGTCTAAACATTATTTATTATAATTATTTTAACATTTTTTACCATGATGTTGTGGTCTTCCCTTGAATTAGTCGGCTAACAACTGGCTTACCCTGATGCATAGTGGTCTGGATTTCTATAGATAAGGGCGCCGATTATGCATCATGCGTTTCTATCATTAGTACCATTGGTAGTACTGGTTGGGGAAAGAGGTGTAGCTACGACTATATAATAGTTGGGTTTGTAAACTCTGTGCTGGCAAACGTTGGATGCAAGCAAGAAAACCAAGCATGGTTTCACAATATTCGTATCAATAAATTTATCCAAATGAAAAAAGATACAAGTTTTCTCATAGGTTAATCTATGAGAATCTTTCTATCCCCTATTTCTAATTATTAATTAATATTTGATGTATAAATTCTTGTTGAGTCGGATTGGATTGGATTCGGTGGGGTTGGGTTGGGTTGAGTTGGGTTGGATTTTGTCGTAATAGATGGAAGTGAGTGAGACTACGAAATATCATAAATTGGTGAAGAAATTAAACAAGTATTGCTTATATAGAAAAGATTCGACAGTCGCATCTTTTTTTATTGAAGTTGAAGGCTGTTTTGTGAAAAATGGCTACTTACTTCATAGCTCTCAATCTACGAGAATGTAGAAATCGATGTAAAAATTAAGTTTAAGATGTACAATATTTGTACAAAAATACAGCCAAACGCAATCCAAAAAGACTTCATATTTTGGAAGGTGCAAGTTATAGAACACAAATTTCGAGGAGTCATCACAATTTTTAACAGCGTTGCGTTTGTGTCTGCCGATCATGAGAAACCGAAGACCGTAAAGTCATTGCTGAAACGTTAATGAAACTTAACTGATAATGTTCAAAATAAACGTCAACGATATTTCCAAAATTAATTCTCAGCATTAAAAACATATTAAAATTCGATGAATAGTTTTTTATCTTCTTTATCCCTAAATTCAAGCAGTACTGCCAAACACCAACATTATCATAATCAAAACGGTGAAACATGAGTAACAATATTAAACTGTCATTTCCAAATTTTGGCTCAATTTATAAAAATCCCATTTTTTGTAATTATACAAAATGGACAGGATATGGATTGGGAACTATATCCACCGGAAACAAAGCACAAAGTTAGTAAGGTAAGTTAGTAACTTTCATCTTATAAAAAAAACCTACTGGAAACTACTGTGAAATCGTGAGATCATTAATTAGTTATGTAATGCTAGACTGTAACTGTTGGATACGTTAAAGATTGTACTCGGAATTTACGCCCATTTTGTTCGCACGGAGAAATATTTATATATAGCATAATTAAATTAAATTAACATTTATTTTTATTTTTTACAATAAAGAATTCTCGGATTAAAGTTTTATAAACATGTATGGTAGATCAAGTTGTAGTTAATGACGTAATGTAATTGGGTTAAATGTTGAAATACAATAATGGTTTAGTGAGCAAACAATGAGTGGATTCAATAGTGAAATTGTTTTGATTTACATAAATATTGGGCTTCGAAATGAACAAAATATTAGGAGAAACGTATAGACATGAAAAGGATTGTACACAAAAGTAAAAAACCTTGCAGGATACAAGGCAGAAGGAAATATTATGGAAGGAGAAAGAACGATAGACATTACTATGGACGTTCTGTTCATCTTAAATAAACTACGTTGAACTTCTATTTAATAATCTTTTGAAATTGTGAACTTGAAATTCTGCTATTGTTTCATATAACTTTGCTCGTCTTCATTTAATCCATATTTTATTTTAATTGTTCTCCGTTCGAATTTTCATTTTTAAACTTTTTAGGTTTATTTAATATTTTCATTAATTTAATTTCTGCTTTTTAGGATTTTCCATCACTACTTGACACACATCTTGAATATTAATTGATTTGTTAGCTTCATGTCATTGATATTCTACTGGTAATCTAGTGAAGGGAAGGTAATACCATAGCTGGAAATACGAATTTTAATATTTTTTGGTTTCTACTGAAGATGGCAACTTAGTTGCCGAAATACGTATTTAGATTTGTTAAAAATCAAGTGTGGTGGGGTTTGTTAAACTTTTAGATTTTTTATTTATAAGTTATTTACGTGTCCTTTTAACTTTATTACTTTTGGCACTCGTGTAGTGACACATTTTTCTGGCTGTTTTTGTAAATTTGTATTTCGTTTGTTTTTGTTTGACTCTCGGTCATAAAATTCATAAAAATTGAGTTAGATTGGGTTGGGTTGGATTGGGTTTGGTTGGGTTGAGTTGGATTGGGTTGGATAGAGTTGAGTTGATATTTTCATTGAAATCCCCGCTTGTTGGTATTGAATTTTCAGTCTCTTTTTACATTTATTCTTAGTTTCTTCACTATTTATCAATCACTTTGTGATTTGCAAAATGTTAATTTTCCGTCTGCTTATTTTTATCTGATTTACTTTTTGTATCAATCTTCGTTAACATAAAGAAATTATATCAACGTTATTGTTCGAGGTTCAAGCCTGTATCGCGTAATTCATATTTATGACTCGCGCGCGTTGAAAATATAAATAACTTGATTTAATTCAAGTATAAACATTGCTAAAAGTTTATGTTATCAATTTTCCAATTTCGCGATGTTAATTCTCATTACTTGCAATTAACATAATATCATCTACATATACAACTTTTGCTATTTAATTTTTTTAAATATTTCTGTGCGCTACCTAGAACCATTTAACTTGTACTTCTGCTTCCTGATCCTTGATCCACCCCACCCAATACAGCTCATCCTGTAACTCTATTGTTTGGTGATACATGTGTTATAATCTGTTTTTAGTTCTCCGTGCAGACTATTTACCCCCTTGTCATAGGCCTACACTTTCTTCAGAATCTTCTACGTTTTCTCTCCCCATCACTTCGCCTCGTGATGTCCTTTTCGTTTATTTGACGTAAAAAATTGAGTTCAAGACTCCTCTACTTGGACATGGTTACATATCGTCTAGTAAATGAATGCTACTGTTAAGCTTTTATCTAAAACGCTAGTACTAACTCTGTAATTACTGCATAGCATCTCAGCTCTTTTGTGGATTTAGCTAATTATTTACACGTAATTCATGGTCATCTTTGGCTCCGATATAACTCCGTACTTGTCTTTATGATATTGTCCACTTTTATTGTTACGTTTCCACTAGCTGTAATTCAGATATTTGCTTCTTTTCTTTGTATATACTTCCTTCTGTAAATAACTTCTCATTTCCTTGCTTATGAGCGTGAAGAAATTTTATAGGAATTTACAAGAAAGTGAGCAATTATTACGTTCATTTATTCTCGTGTAGATGCGCCTCCTTGCCCAAACGTATCGTATAGAGTTTGGAATTATATTTTGAGCAGTTAATATGATTTGTACCAATTTCGTCAAAAATCATTTGCTATCATGTACCCCCATTAGCTGAAATCAGAAAATGTCGGAACAACACCATAGTATGTTCAAATGAGTGATTTTTAATCGATCAGAGTTAGTCGTAAATGGCAACTTCAACTGCCCCATTTGACAGTTTACATGTCGTTCTCTTACAAAATGTGATAAATGGCATCAGACGAAGAAATGTGAGATGGAATGGTTACTGTTGCGGATCACGATACGCTTGGGTTAAACAAGTTTTCAATATGAAAGAGGTGATGTAATGAACGATGTAAATAATGGAATTGAGGATTAAGTCAGAAAATATGAATGACCAGAAAGAATGTGTAAGATATTCTTGGCCGAATGGATGTAATGAATGACGTCATGCAGGGTTTTAAAATAAAAGCGGTGAAGCAGATAGGAGAAATTATTTGTGAATTCAAAAATAGTGCAACAAAATTGATTCCCACACTGTTTACAAAACATTTCTATTCAAAATGGCATATAATGATGGGTGAAATTTGATAGTTGGGTCAAAAATTCTTTCACCTAATTAATCACTACAGGCACAATTGCCCAAAAAATCGAAATAGATTGTCAATGGTTGCCCTAAGATCATAGTAAATAAGCTCCTACACGAAAGTAAAAGAATATGCGAAGAAGATTCTATCGACTATGAAAACAACGAAGATATCATATCATCAGATATTATTTAACTTGTATTATATCCAAATTTGAGCGGCAATTTTGATTATAACATGGACGCAAAAACGAAATGCATAATACGTTCAATTTCTTAACAAAATTACAAAATATCAAACCAGTGATTGTTATAAGTATAATAATTGTGTTAATTAATTTTGTCTTTCAAACATATCAAACCCACTTTAGTACAATTATTACCCGTTTACGTAACACAAATCGGAAAATTATCGCGTTGCATAACTGGCCTTATCGTACGTGCAAAAAAAACCAAGACTTCTAATGCTTTATATTGCCTTTTAACAACCATAACTTAAAAATTAATAACACACAAAACAAGGACTTCTGCTACGGTCGTGGCTTCGCATGCAATTATCTCCAACGTTAATCACGAATGTAAATAATTACGATCGCACTCGGTTCTTCCTTTTGAACACGACCGTTGCAGCGGATTTCTACGACACAAAAACGCAGTTTTCCGCTTAGTGAAAAGATTTGGTACGGTTGTGCGTTTAAGTGGCGACTTTCCAGTAATTTTGAATTTAAACAGGTGTTGCGGAATTTTCCTGTTGGTAACGTTTTACGACCATCTCCTTTCACTTTGCCGACGAGTGATTTTGAAAGCAGCGCCGCCAATGGCTAAGAAAATGCATTTGTTGGGTAAACATTGGTTTAGCAATAAATTTGTGCGATTTCAAGGATTTTAGCGCTGTTTCTTTTTGTATTGAAATCCTTGGCGTACGCTCTAATAAGAAATATAAGTAATTATAGGAATTGAGAGATTTTTCTATTGTGTTGATTTATTTCAGTTATTAGAAATTTTATTGCAGTTAAATGACATACTGGATGTGAGACAATCCACTCATTAATTTAGTTTTACCTTGGGATAAAATCAAGATGGATGGCGTCATTGACATCTTAATTACTCACAACTACATAAAAGATACAACCATATGGAACGTGGTTTAATAGCGAACAATCAATCGATTTCATATATGTGAGAGGTTAAAAGATTGAGGTTTGTGTGCAAGGAAAGATTTTTTTACAGGACGAGGTACAAAATAATTCTGTTGCTAGGAGAATAGTCTGAGGAAAAAGCTAGGGAATAGTCTGAGAGGTAAAAATAACCACTTATAATCTTTTTCTTTTGGTTTTCTTCTTTTGTCTATTGTCTTTCACAATTTTTTAAATGATTTTCCCATTTATTTTGCCAGAAAGCCACAAATTCTTTTTGTATCAAATGTATTTCATTATCTGTCAATTTATTTTCACACTGTGATAATTGTCTACAATAAATTGGTATGGATAATCGTCAGAGACGAAGAAATAATAAGCAATGAAATACGTAGATTAATAATCAATTCGATGAATAATGGTGCAACAGCAAAAACTATGGGACAACAATTTAATGTTCTGCCAAAGACGGTACGGAAAATTTATTCCACATGCAGAAGAACTCAAAATACTGCAAAAAGAAGTACTGGACATCGACAACAGAAATTATCTGATGCTGAAAAAGAACAGATTTGTGACTGGGTGGATGAAGATTGCTCCTTAACACTTCAGCAACTGAAACAAAAGTGTTTGACCCAGTGGCCAAATATTAATCAGATTTCATTGTCTACAGTCAACAGAGCTATTCAGCATTTTCATTATTCAGTTAAAAGATTTTCATTCGGTCCCGAAAGAAGAAATACACCGGACATTATTCAAGCTCGCTTTGATTACGCAATTCAGTATAACAGACTTATACTTGAAAGGGATAAGATTTTCTTCATTGATGAGTATGGAATTCAAGTAAAAGTTAAAGCTCAACTAAGAGGACGCAACTATGCCATTGCTGCGGCAATGAATGAAAATTCTTTTTATTTGTTTCAAGTTCAGGATAGGCCGTATAATATAGAACATTTTTTCTGAGTTTATTACTTCCATAATTAATTATTTAAATAATGACGGTGTGCAAGGAGCTCATTTCGTTATGGATAACGTAGGCTTTCATAGGAATGCAGATGTAGTGACTCTCATTCAAGCTCATGGTCATCTTGCAGTATTTCTACCTCCTTACAGTCCTTTTTTAAACCCCATAGAAGAACAATGGAAAAATTTAATAAAAAGAGCCCGGCCAACAAACGAAATCAGCCCGGAAAATTGTCGTAATTATGTTCAAAATATGGAAACACATTTGCATGATTGTCTTCGAAGAAATGAAATCATGAATTAAAAATTTAGGTTTAATAATGTAATATTTACTTATGTTATGTGTTATTGTTACAAATATATGTTTTTCTTGAATTAACTAGAAACATAAAACGAATTCATAAAAATCACTAAAAATTAATTGGAAAAGCATTTTGTGTGAAGTGAAAGTTATTTGAAAAAAAATTATATAATGATTTTGACGTTCAAAAAATTGGAAAGTCATTTAACAAATTGTGAAAGACAATAGACAAAAAAAGCAAACCAAAAGAAAAATACTGTAAAACTGGTGTTACATATACTAATTTCTAAAACTCAATATTGAATTGCAAGGAGATTTGTCAATCGAAAACACAAATATAGTCATCGCGAAACTCCTAAAACCATAATATCGTCAATCGAGTCGATGATAATACAAATTTGAAACAAGTAGCAAAGTTGATGGAAAAATTTCATATGAATCCCAACACAATCGAACACAACCAAATCAAACTCAGCCCAACCCAACCCAACATAATGAGACCATCCCAACCCAATCTAGAGCTAACGTAATAGAAGTAACTAAAATTTATATAACTAAATCCTTGCACTCTTTCCAGTCTTCACTGTATACAGTTAGGCAAAAATTAAATAACAGTGTGTTATTCAGGTTAACTAAGCAATAATACAGATTAATAGATAAACATGACAAAGGGAGGTGATAAAATTTTTCTTTATGCGTTTTCTGTCCAAATGAAGACGGCTGTTTCGGTTGCATGCTGCTTGCAACACTTTAATCCTATTGAGTTGTCGTCCATGATCATATACAGAATAATTAAATGCAAAGTGAAAAATGGTGAGGAATGAGGAACGAAATCGTGGATGTCTTGACGAAAACCAATCGAGGCAATAAAAATTGAATCTGTTGAAGTAAAATAATTATTCGACAAGCCTGTGAAATATGTGCTCAGGTGGAATATCAAGAGCAGAGTGGTGATTTGTAAAGAACACATTGGACGATGGTATGAAATTGGGGAAAGAAGGAGGAGAATAAGTGTTATACAGAAGAGTTCACACGAGTTATGAGACGAAAGTATTTACATGATAAGTGTCTAATCTTATATTTATCTACAGCTCAGAGCAAAACTCAATAAAGAACGATAATTTATATAACGTAAACGTCTTCAAGTAAATACCATTGCGGATTCAAGTCAATTGAGAAACAATTAAATATTAGAAAAAATAACGCAACACGAAACAAAAATGGTAATGTAATACCCCAATACTAACCCAACCCAATCTAAAAGACTAATCAAAATTAGTTTAGTTTAGTTTATTGTATCTTTTAATGCAAGTACAGAGAATTTGAGGTTGAATATAATATAATAATAATATAATAATAATATAATAGTAATATAATAATAATATAATAATAATATAATAATAATATAATAATAATATAATAATAATAATAACACAATTGCTGGAATACTACTGGTAGAAGGGAGAGAGCATGATGAAGATACACCAGATCCGACGAAAGAAGAAGAAGTTGCAAAAATGATGAAAGGTGAGAAATAATAAAGGTCCGTCCATGAAATGTGATTTACAAGGTTCTGGTCGGGTTAGTAAAACAAAGGTTAGAACCCTATGCGGAAACCGTACTAGCCTAGTGCCAAGAGGGTTTCAGGAAATACGGATCAAACGTTTATGCTAAATGAAATCCTTAGTGGGTGTTAGGAGTATGAGAATATAGTTATAATGCCATCACGTGAAACAAGGATCAACGCAAAAGTCTTTGGATAGAGTTCCAGGTGAAATCAGGAGTAACACGAACAGATGCAGGAAATGGAAATAAACCTAGAATAGAAAAAAGTCACAGATGCTCAGGAAAGATCAACAGAATATTAAGGTCGAAACGAACAATGAACAAATCAATGCAGGTAAAACTAGATGCTAGGAGACGAAAATTTCCATGAAGAATATTTGGCGGAAAGATGGTCGACAGACGAGATATTTATTAAAGCTCGTCGACAACATTGGGCAGGTCAACTTGAAAAATGGAAGATTTGCAGAATTGTAAAATATGTGGACTGAAAAATATCAGAAGGGAATGGAAGAGGAGCAGACACAGAAGGAAATTGAGTTAAGCTGTTACGAAGGATATAAATGAAAAACACTGAATGAACTAGAGGGAGTTAGCAACGGACAGGAACAAATGTTTATAACACACTTGTCTAGTTTCAAAAGATTTAATGTAGGCACTACATATGTTTCACCACACTGTGGCTTCATCAGGTAATGATTGATAAATTGAAATTTACCAAATTATGACTTATGTACAAATACAAAGGTCAAACATCTAATCCGTCCGATGACGACGAGCTTTCACAACAAACTTATCGCATTGGTTGTATCTAAAACAACGAAGTCTGTAAAGGACGTGACGAGAAATCTTGGTATATGTAAATAGTGAAAACAGGACGTAACCCAACCCAACCGAACCATTGGATTTCCATACATATCACAAAACTATATCCAATATTTTCAATAAGACTGACTTAACAATAACATTTTTTTTCTTATCCGTCCAAAAACGCCTTAAATGCAATAGTGTATAAAGTTGGATTCAGTTGCGTTGGGTTTGGTTGGGTAAAAAAATAAATGTCGTTGATGAACATTAATCCGTATTATATTTAGAATATAATGAACACAATTATCATTTGCCTCTTATCTGAGGTTATTTCAGATTCCGGTGAACTACTTACTTACTTACTTACTTATCCCGAAACATTTTTACCAAAAGTGTAGAGGTTGTTATCTGTCACCATCTTTTTCTATGCTGTCCCAATATATTCGTTTCTTCCCATGTAATACTCTTCCTTACCAGTATTCTGGTAATTCATGCATTCCATGTGGTCGTCAGTCTATCTCTGCCGCTTCTTCCATCATTTTTCAATTCCCACACTGTTTTCACTTGTCGATTTGCGATTTTCTCAATTATACTCTTTACTTCCAGGCTGTTTATGAAGTAATCATCATCTTCATATCTTATCTATTATTATTACCAATTCAATTTTTCTCAAGATCTTCATTTCAGTGGCTTGTATTTTGCTTATGTATTTTTCTATCTTGGTCCACCATTCACAACTCTCTTACTGATTTCTTTCCACGTTCTAGTCCATCATTTTACTCCATTATCGACCCCAGATATTTTATGTTGTTTCCTTTCTTGTATTGTATCGTTCCCAATTGTTATTGCTGTTTGTCGTGAATTCCTGCCTACACTCATTACCTTTAATTTACTAATATTTATTTTAAAACTGTTCTTTTGGAATGTTTCTGACCATGCTTTTATTTTATATTTTTAACTTTCCTTAGTGTTGGCGTATACAAGTTCACTTATATAGATAGGTTTCTTCTTTGCTCCACCCGTAATTTTATACATGAGCGTGACGACGTATGAAGCAAAGACAATTTCGATACTTTTGTTTTTTTGGATTGGGTTGGGTTGGGTTGGATTGGGTTGGGTTCGATTGGTTTAACGACACTAAAACGTAAACAAGATAAACCATATAAATATTATAGGAAATTTGAAAATGTTATATTATTATTTTATTTATAACTTTAAACCAAACTGGATGATAATTTTAAATAGCAGAGTATCACTTTGACTAAGTAATAGTTTTTTTATATATTATAGAATATAATAAATATAATAGAAAGTTTCTGTTTCTGGTCAATAAACAAGAAACGTTAAAAACTTAAAGAACAATAGAAAATAGCAGGGCATTTTAGATATATTTAATTTTTTTATATATATTGAGTTAAATCCAAAACACCACAAAGTGATAATAAATGTACAGTAAAGAAATTACGCATCTGACCGAATTACGAATACCTGGGGGTTTAGTAGCCTGCCTTATCTAACTCCCTTCTCTGTTTTAAACATTTCATTCCATATGTTTTGTCTTTGTATAGTGTCAAAGGTTTTCTCCAAATTGCAAACTTGTGTTCATTTATTTTTATGTATCCTGGTTTGACCTGATTCCTCTAAATTCTGATTGCATGTGTAGAAAAATGGGCCCTAATTGTTTTCTTAATACATTTTCTATTATTCTTTCCAAAATCTTATAAGGTATACATAATACAGATATACCCTTTTGGATAGTGCATATCACTTTATCAACATTTATTATAAATAGGCGTTGCTTTTTTCCAGAACTGATGGATCTCCTTGGTGATCCACATCAACTTCATCGTTTCATGTATTTTATTGAGTTATATGAGTTTTATCAGAATGTCATATCCATGCCCTTTCCAATTTTTAATTTTTTAATTACCTCTTGTCTCATGTCTCCGATTTGTATTTCTTCTCTTGTTATGCCTTCTTCTTCCTGTTCTTTGTTTTTCTTTTCCTTCTTCTTCTTCTTCTCCTTATAATTTTTTCACTTTTTCTCTGTTTTATACCTTTCATATATTGTTTTATCTACATACGTTTCTCCCTAAATAATTTTTCGATTGTATTTCTTCTTTTTGACCTCCTCTTTAATTATATAGTTCCACCATGCCGCTTGTTTAATACTGCTTGTACTTTTGCTGACTTCACAAAGTTCTGCAGCCATATTCTTAACTAGTTTTTTTTTAATAATTCCACAGATTACTAAGATCCATTTTTTATTTCTTGTATGTCTCTTCGTATTTTTGTTTCTATTTCGATTTGGAATTTCCTTCTATTTGTTTCTTCTTGTAATTTGTAACTTTTGGCTTGGTTTGGGTTTTGGTTTCTAATTAGTTTCTGTTTGATTTTAACTTAGTGATGGTCACCTCCCATATCACTTCCTCCTTCACATCCATTAACATTGATTTATCAATTATTGACTTCTCTCCCAGGGTAGCCACATCCCTTATATATTTATCTATCTTTATCTATGATCAAACTGTGCATTACCTACTACTAAATCATTCAAAATACAGAAGTCAATGATCCTTTGTTCATTCGTTATTTTTGGTGGTATTTCACTGAATTTCTGCTGAACTTTTTGAGTCATTTAGGTATCCGATAATTATCAGCGAGCCTGATTTCCCTTCTATTTTCTGTACTTTATTCGAAAATTCGTCAAGTGCTTGTTTAGCTTGTCTTTCATTTGGACCCTAAATAAAGAAGAAACAATAAAACCAATTTGGATTGTATAGAATAGAGCATATAGTCTCATTTCGAAAAACGTGCCCAACAAGTCTCCCCTGAGCGAACAGAAATTTTCTACGTTAATAATTTTTGCATTCAATGAGAATAAAGCATGACATTTTATAACACATAAGTACACATATTAACCAGTGGAATGAACAACGCATATTACCTAAGAGAAATCATGTGATTGTATTAAACAAATAATCGCACTGTAATTGTTTCGGCATGATTCATTTTGCAAAAACAATAAGCTGTTAAAAGTCAGCGAGTGCAACAATCACGGTAAAATAAACAGTTTAAGAACGAAGTGTTAACGAACTCCATGGTAACTTTCTATTTTGCAATTACAACTCGAGATGGATTGTCCATGACCTGATAAATTGTCAACGATGATACCTGCATCGTATCTTCGTCATGAATACGTTGTTCGCGATAGGGTCCGGCGAATGTGATGATAGTTAATTATTAAAACGCACGTAGTTAGACTATCACAATGGAAACCTGTTTTTAATTTCCATCCTTCCCGCACTTTCTCATTTCGATTTTTATTAAAAGTAGATTTCCTTGCGGCAAGTTTTTATGCAATTATTCAAAGAAATTAAATAAATTAAAAGTCACGTTTTTTGAAATCTGAATAGACCTAATAAACACGTTTAATAGATAATTACACCCAGTTTTGCTTGCATTTCTATTAAATTTAGTTTGGCAACCAAACAGATCCAGACTATTAACATCGTTATTCATGGAATGAATGAATGATAGGCCTCATTGGGAGTTTAAGGTTTTCAAATTATCTTCTGGGTCATTGAATAGGTAACTGAAAGGGTGAAATTTTATAAAGGAATCTTGCTCTGTAATTGGTGCGAGCTGTTTACTCGTAACATGTAAATAAATAATGTCACAGTCTCTCCTCTCCGACTTGACATTTTTAGGTCAAACATTTAACGCCAAAGTCAGTCCGTGTCGACACAAATGTATTACAATAAATGTGTTCAGTTATAGCGGATCGTTTAACATCAAACGCGGCTCCTTGTACACATTAAATTTTAGATGTTTTATCGTATAATAATGTAGAATATATGTAAATCCGATCGGAAACTTTCAGATGCTCTAATGAAGTCCATTATGTATAGAGAGTGAGCACCAAATCGATAAAGATCATGAAAAATATCTCTCTCAATTATATCTAAATTTAATTCGTTTAGAAAACCATGCGAGCTAATTTTTAATACAAATCGATAAACTCGTTTTTCGTGTCGTGCATTTCTAGTATTTCGGTTCGGTGAATGGAAGCAGTCAATTGTAAAGTGCCACTTTCGAACAAACGCATATCGCCGGCACGTGAAGTGAAATTACACGGCGATTTCTATTCGTTTCGGTGAATTATAGCTTCACTTCTATATACTTATATTACGGTCAAAATAAAAACATAAAAGTTGTGAAACTTCGCTATCTACAATGATCTGTTGGGAAATTGTTTGAATGAATATGTGCTAGTTTATTATTAATAAAAAATACAAGGTAATGTTTTTAATGGGTAACCTTGATGTCGTATAATTTAATAGCAATAAATAACATCGACGGTTTTAATATTTTCATGTTCGGTCGGTTCGCAGGAAGTAGATTTTAGAACTTCGTTCGTAATGTCCTGAGCTTAATTGCATATTTATTAGGTTGTTTCGCTGGCATATTGTGCAATAAATCAAATTATTGATCCCATATTTTTAATGCTGAGCGTTCAATATTTATCTATTGTTGGTTGCCTATACATAGAAACTGTTGTGGAATAAGTAGGTGGCCATAAACTTTCTTTTTTATAATGGTGGTATATTAAATGTAACGAATTATTCTATCGCTATTTGTAAAGTCTGGTCACGAAGGAACGTTTCAATTTAATAATTATCCAACGTCAAAATCGATGTCGACTAAAAGTGTATTCCTATTATTGTTTAATTATCAATATCGGAAAGTGTTCCACTTCTCACAAAGAAAGTTATTTGTCTATGCACGAGCCATCTGTTGAATTTCAAACCAATTTATTTAAATGTGAAACGAAATAAAGTCATCGTTTCAATTGTCGCACCTTCACTTATTTTCCAATTGTTTTTAAAATGTTGTACATAAATACGGAGATGATTTGTGTAGCCATTCTCTACTACTATCACCTTAATTCTTGGACTTTCTAGTTTGAGGTGAACATACACAGAAATATTTCCGAAATAACGTTCGTTGAAATATATGGGGTGTTCGCAGACTAAAACTGCAAATAAAAAGAAATATGAAACAATGTTAACATTATATACAAAAAATATATAAAGGACGAAATTTGGAAAAACTGTAAAAGGGCGAAATATAAATACAATGTGCTGAATAAAATTAAACAAAAGCAAAAGCAACAAATAATTTCCTTATGTCGACGTTACCTAGAAGATTACAAATAAATAAACCTAATAATAGAAATAAAAGTACAACTAAATAACTAAGTGATGATATTTTCTGACCACAAATCTGTATTTGGCAAGACAGAGAAGACGGTGATAATGGGATAAACGAAGGGGAGTTAATTACAAATATATGGGAAATATATGGAAACGTTCCTTATACATAATGGAGAGGAGAAAGTATTTTTAAGGTGACCATATGGACGAGCAACGCTAGATAGCACAGACTATATGGCACCTCGTTTTAAAAGCAGAAACGGCCGGTACAGATTCGCAGGTTGAAAGGAATTTATAAAAAAGAACGCAGATAAAACAAATGTGGTAAATATCCCAAATTTGTGACCATGTGACATCTTACCATGGGTACTACTCGGAGAGTGCGTAAATAGTTAAACCGAAAATCTTCAACGAAGCTTTCCTTGTGAGGCCACAAGAAGATTTGCTGTGCAATTACAGAATACCTAGACCATGGGGATTATCTGAATATTATTGATTGGTGCTCTTATGAAAGACGAATCAGAGAGGACGTGAATCAGTATGAACATGAGGAGAAGATATGATATACCAGCAACTCAACTGACGTCCAAACCGTATGAGACAAGTTGTGGAATAACACCCAAACATACAGGACAACGCATCTCGAGCATGACAATATAAGTAAAAAGACTGGTTAAGAACAGAGAAACAAGAAAGCTAATCCTTCATAAGTATCTGTTTAAATGTACTCATGCAGTACCCGTCAAAATTGACGGGTCTTTTGATAATAACAGAACAGATGATATATCACAATTTTAACTTCCTACGATTAATTTTCCGACGATGGATTTTCCCGATAATGAAATTTCCTGACACGAATGTAATCAAGAGAAAGTCTGCGGGGGGGCAGGACCAGCTGCCAATTAAAATAATAAATAAAATGATATAAAAATATATTATTTAAACAACTATCACTTGACTTATTGAAATATGATTCCATATTACATCTGGTTTATAGGATGGCAACGTCTGATGTACAAATTTCGTGATCGGCAAAAAATATTTACCGATCTTCAACGAACAGTTCAAAAACTCGGACTGAACGCAATTTTATTTGGAAGGAGCACAATGCCTCCATGCCAACCATAAATAACAGATGATTGCCGCAGTGAAGTGTGCAAGGCCCGGTACACGTTATCAAATTTACAAAATTAAAAATATAAATGCATTTGAGAAATTGTCAAAAATCAATTGTGAATAGGTCTAAATAAAAACACTAACTTTACTGGCCTTAAATTAGGTTCATTCTTTCTTATTAATATTTGCAAAGATTACAATTACAATCACATTTATTTTTTGCGCAATACATTCTTTAAATAAAATATATTTTATCGGGCATGGAATGGAGGGGGGGGGGGGGTATTCTGCCAACCAACTCCCTCCTTTCTACGCAACTGGTCAATACAATCAAACGATTTCATCTACTCATATACTCATAATGCCTTCCCTGTGTTATTTATATTTTATGGAAAAAATGTTTCTTCGATTCTTGTGATTCTCGGTTATTTTCTAGCGAGGAAGAATAGTGTGCTTGATCTCTTAATTAATAGTGTTTCAAGTTTCTCTTTCAACCACGATACCTATATTATTATCAAAATTATTTATTACCAGATTTACGTTAGCTATGATGGAAAGAAACAATTTGTTCTTTCTTCACAGCTTTTGCGCAAAAGCTACCCCCATAAGTCTCATATCAGTACGCGTAGAAAATTATTTTATTTAAACTAAATATCCTCTTACCGTTAGATGTCAGATTATAAATTACGCATCATTTATTGTACTTGTGCTAAGCTCCTTGTCTCACACCACTGTATTTCTCCTTTTTCTGCTGCTCGTCATACTTATTGAGATGGGAAATCTCATTCTAGGTCTTCCTATTCTATCGTTTCCTTGTACTCTGTATAATGGATATATTACATTCATTCATTTGGTGGAGGTGTCCTAACCACCCAAGTTGTCTCTTTTCAATTTTAACCGATTTCAATCTTATCTTTTGTATTACCGAATCATTCCTACTTTTATCTTTTCTTGTTATTCCATCGATCTTGCTCAGGAATTTCATTTCAATTGCTCTTATTCTACTTTTATGTCCGTCTGTAACCGTCAAAGCTCCACTGTCATATAATAGAAGGTCTTGTTACTTTTTTGTATATCTGTGTTGTTTCCTTTTTCCCGAAGAATGTGTCTTTCTGTATATTGCAAATTCTTCCTGCCTTTCTTATTCTCCCTTCTCCTCACCTTCTTTATCTACTTTTCCATTTTCTTCTATGATATTTGAATTGTGCCTAGTTCTTCTGAATCTTTTGACTTGTTCTAGTTGTCTTCCATCTATCGATATTTTGTGTTTCTTTCCATTTATCGCCAATATCATGGTTTTTGTTTTGTCTATATTAATTTCTATATTTATTTTAAGTCCTTGTGGGTACGTATTTAAGTTCTGTTGTAATTTTTCTTCTGAATCTGCTACCGAAGTCATGTGGTATGCGAATAGCAATTCTTGTAGTGTTACTTGTTGCATTTTCTAGTTACCCACTATCATTTTCTTGCATCTTTCTTTGTAGCTTTTTATTATATCATATATTAGAGTTGTGAACATAGAGGGCTACAATAGAGGGCCCTGTTTTAATCCTATTCCTAAGTACTCACCTATTTACCAGGACATAGTGTCTTGATGGATATGCTTAAAAGTTTCACGTAGAGCACAAGAGCACTCAGTTAAATGTGCCATGCCATGTTTTAAGAACATTAAGTTCCATTAGAGGGTGTTTGTCTAGTCTTTAAACAATTATATATATTAGAATTCCTACCATGATATATCTATATGTCGAAAGTACGGAGGAAGTTTGTACCAAAAAGTGGCGAGGATTGCAGACCAGATCAATACATCAGAAATGATCTTGATTCAACATATCATTCTAACCAACATGCTTACCACATGTAAGGACGTCCCCGGTTAAAGAAATACACCTATGCTGATGAACAACAGAAAATATAACCCAGAGTACAACTCTAGAATATCACCCAATCCATCGCCACCCACCGTTGGTTAATTTTTTTTAACTTTCTGAAAGTATTCATTCAAATTTGGGGTTTTAGGACACACCAATCCATTGTTTAAATATGTTATGTAAAATGATAGTAAACCTTAAAAATAATTAAAATAATAATGAAGGGTGAAACTTTGTTATTAATCTAACATTTTCGAAAATTTACATTTCGTTTCGAAAACGACCTTTCAGAATTGGTACGAAGGTGGGAGAAAACGTAAATAACGTAGAAGAACACAATTGGCAAAGCATTAAAATTGTCGAAAATGAGCACATTTTTATTTTTGAAAAAGAAAAGTGCACAGAATAAACAACTAGATGTAAAATTTTGCTAAAATTTGCAAATTTGTCATAATTACATATACGCCATAAAGATGTAAAATGGCGAAATTGTCATTAATGCAAGAGATTGGCTGAAATAAACAAAATGAAAAAAAATTAATACCAGTAATATGAAGATAGAAAATTAGGTCAAAATATCCAAAAGACAAAATGTTCTAAAATAAAATTGATAAAATACCAAATTTGTTGCAATTGCTAAAAGAATTATCGAAATAAACAAAATGCGACAAATTTCTAAAAGTTAGAATTTTGAAGAATATGAGAAAACATTTTTTTCAATTGCGATTGTTATTAAAATTATATAATTTGCAAAAATTCTACAATTGTAGAAATTAACAAGAATTCAAAAAATTCTCATGCAAATGCAAAAATAAACAAGGAAATAATAAAAAATTTAAAAAAGAATTCAGTAGAATGTTAAAATTTGCAAATATTTTCAGGTTCGAGGCATTTATTTATTAAAAAGAAAAAATGTAACTTTGCCTAAAACAAAATGAGTGAAAAATTAAATGAGATAATCAGACGAACAAAAAAACACCATGAATACCAGTAAAAAATAATAAAAATAATAATAATAACTTGCAAAAATGTCGAAGTTGAATATTTAAAAATTGGCAGAAATGTTTGAATAAAGTTAAACGTAAAAATTGTCATATTACGAAAATTACGAACTCAAAATGCCAAATATGACAGTAGAACTGTCTAAAATTTAAAAATAGCAAGAGCAACAATAGTTGAATATGCAATATGCGAAAGTGGATAAAACGTAAAGAAATTCTAAAAATTCGAATTTTTGAATAATTATAAAAGCAACAAAATTTTTTTTAAATTGGCAATTCAAAAGTACCTCAAACAATCAGCAGTAGTCGGTACGGAATTTTCCCGCAAACTGACGCAATCACGATAACTGGAAGCATAGCGGACGCTGTATCATTTCGAGAATATGTTACGAATCTGACACTGTGACCGCGCCCGTCCATTCGATCGCGCCCGGGAATCTATCGTATGTTGCTAGGACTGAAAAGGAGGTACTTGATCAATATCTAAAATTATTTTATTCATCATTTCATTCTAACCAGCATGCTTACCAAGAGTACCAACAACAAGGGCACTCCACTCTCTCACATGTAGGCAAGTAAACAACTACCCCACCATAAAGCAGCAGCCTCATATCATAACGGATACTATTCCAATTATTATAAGATTAGTACTAAAAGACCGTGAAGAGTGGGAAAATAGCAGAACTGGACTGAAAAGTACCATCTTTCAAGTTTATGTATTATGCTTCTGTACCAAATTAAACTTGGAAAATGGAATTCATGGAGCATCCATTGCTATTCAAACAGTAAGGAAGTTCAGAGTCAGAGTTTCTTTACATTTACATCTGGAGTAGTTAGTAAATGTGTAAAAATCAAGGCAACAAACATTGAAGGGGACGACAAAGTGGTCAAGATTTAGAAATCTCTCTATAGATACAGATGCATGGTACGTTTTACAAACAGATAAATGCTGTGAGTAACAAGAAATCACATGATGCATGATTTGTAAAAATGAGAAAATAGGAGCAAAAAAAAACATTATACTTGTATAAACACCCAGGGCAAAAACAAGCTAATTTAATAATAATAATGTATAATAAATATGTTCAGAGCTTTTACGATGCCTTGGGCTGGGCTAGGTTGGGTTTGGTTGAGTTGAGTTGAGTTGGGTTGGGTTCGATTGGGTGGGGTTAATTTCTTTTTTTCCCACATGAATTTTTCAACGATGAATTTTTCGTAAATCGGCTAAAAACCCCTTTTTATAAATCGATTTCATCATAGCATTTTCATTAATCTGTTTTTTACACCCTTCCAATAATAGGTTTTTGTATGACATTATGAAAAACAGGAGAGTTTTTGTTTTTCAATTCCGAATACACGTTATGATAAGACGATCGAAACACATACATTTTCTTATACATCAACCCACAATCTTCGACGACTCTTTTACAGTCCACCACACTCCAATCCCTCTGAATTACATACTTTTTAACACCTTTAGCTTTTTTCGTTGTTTCCCTTAAAGATGTTACACAGTAAGCTTTCGCCCCCGTTCCATAAAATGATGTCAGTATCGTATTGGGGTATTCATCTTTCATTTTTCCAACCACTGATACTCCTTTAGGGATGTTGTGCAGATTCGGTACTGGATAATTTGATGTATCGAACATGTCAATGTTTGCTTTCATGTCTTCGTATACGTTATCAGCATAAATTTCTAAAATTAATGAATCTGTGTCGGTATATAATAGGGACAAAATCCCACATACAACGGCTTAATATATTTTACTTCCACAACTGACATTTCGATAGCTGCAAGATTGTCACAAAAAAAATTTCCGATGACTTGAAATTAGGTTTTGCTATTAATGCTTCTACGCCAGGCCGTCTAAAACGGTTCCCCCAATGGGTCACCAATCGTATGTCTACTCGATTTTCGACGTTTTCCATCGTTTTTCCGAAGACTATGTTGTTCCTGGCTTTATAGTGTTTTTTTTCAAACTCATTCTTAGCATTCTGACGTTTTTCTGAATTGAAATCGATGTATGTTTTCATCCAATCTGAGTGTCGAAATGTTAATGCTATGTGAATCTTTTTCAGTTTCATTCAATTTCTTAAACACTGTCGTAGGTTCTCATAATGAATTATATATTTTGTTTTGTCACACAAATTCGCCATTAATTTGGTATGTTTTGCATTCTCACCGTACGTGTTCTCGGGGCAAAATGGTAAATCGTTGTGCTCGTCGTGCACACTGTCTGGATACTCAAGATCCACTTCGAAGACATAGCCGACTTCAGCATCATCTATATTGCACACATCTAGCTTGTTAATATCTTCATCTGACAACCATGTGAATCCACCCCTTGGTAATTTACAGCTCATCACATGACCGTAGAGATTAGTGGCATCTAAGTATAAGATGTATGAGGATGGTTTTGCACTATCGTAATCATCCAGAAATCAATCGGTTGTTCGCCACATCACTTAAGTTCACCAACTGAATCCAACCTGGTGTATGTACCTACAGGAGTTATTTCAGGAATCGACATGGGTTGTTGCTAATCGATATTCATATTATAATGTATCGTGTGTTGTTCAAAAAAGTTGTTTTAAATTTGAGAATAAATATTCTTCGAATTTAGATGTCGATATAGTGGCCACGTTGTCTGTATATTATTATTTTAATTAATTCGACAATATCGGATCTTCTGACTATTTCATTCGATCAGTTATGGTTAAAGCCTTTCATCGTAACCATCAAATGATTATTATTATCGGCTTTAAATTAACGACCAATCAAAATTCCACTTTCACTTTTCTAGCATTCTAACATACCCCTTTTGGGTATGAAAAGAACTAATTAATTAAAATTGTTTTCTACAGGTGCAGCGTACATTACGGATTATTGTTTTGTTGCTGCCGCCAGGCATGTAATTGTACATTAAAAGGCGGAATTGTTTTAAACGTCAGTTATTGGCACAGAGATAAAAATAATACTGTTGCAATATTATAACATTATTATAAAAAAACATTTAATTAAAATGATACAAATAAAATAGAAAGAACATCGGTCGCAGATTAATTTCGTATGACATTTTAGTTATTTTATGTGAACCACTACGCGCTTGTTATTCTTTAATGAAGCTGTTCCACAATCTTATTTTCCATAAATTAATTCTCGCTTCAATATACAAAACTTATATCATGTTGTATCGAATAATTAACATTTACATGTAGTTCAACAATTACCAACTGGTACGTATTATGTATCAATGAGGGAATTGGCGTCCCAATAATTGGCTGATTACACACAAAATGAATTAATTTTACAATTATTAAAATATGCATTCGTGCATTTTCGTAAAGGAAATTTACGTAGAGCTAGCCAGGGCGTAGGTCTACTTTGAAGAGTATTTATCAACTGGATATTGAGGCGTATATGTCATAATTAATATCCGCGACAAAGAGATATAGTGTACGAGTATAGATAAAAAAAATAAGCATTTGATGATCAAGATATAAGGCAACAAATTTACAAGGATATGTAAATAGGGAAAAGAATGGGTAAAGTGATCTTGACTTTCCCCATTCTTTCGTCTCAACATTTATAGCCTATAACTTAACGCCCGATAATACCTCCAGCCCAAATACTACACTAAATGATTTCTTGCGTTAATGTGTAGAGGTCATTCCTCAATCACACGATGGTTTTGTTTACTCCAAGTTCGAAAATTTGCTTATTAATGATGCTATTTAACGAAGAAACTACTCAAAATGATTTTAACGCAAGTATTAATATATCAGTGTGATTTAATGATAATGTGCAAAAAATGCATGGAAGTAGTTTCAAACATTCCGGGAAATACTTCAAAAGATCTAACATGCTAATTAAAAAAGTCGTTACATGAAGACTTGTTTTTCTTGTTTCGAAACATAGTGGCAGGTTCAACTACCGAACCTATAATAAGTGTGTGCAAAATACGTGCAAAAATAATAGATGGTGTATTGTGTTTGTTGTTTACTTGGAATTCACGAGCCATACATCGGTGCTTCCAGTTCGTACCAGCACGAAGCAACATGCACGCACGTCCTATTGTTTCGTTTCCTTTGATTGTAGTTAGGAAGATGCCGCCCATTTGAATATTTACGAGTGAAACCGCTCATACATCCATTTATTGTGCAATAGAGATAATTATTGTATTGCGTGCGAGCAAAATCGTTCTATACATTCCGCATTTGCCGTTTGGGCAAATGACATTTTCAAAGCTAGTCGTCGCTTTTGCTGCCGACCAAACATCTTAACTCTTAAGGTCAACCAGGTGGACAGAGTCGTTCATAATATCGATCACAATATTACATAATCGTTCAGAATAGATATAACCGGTATGACTATGAATAATTGAAAGAGCAACAACTTATATACGTTTCCACTTATGAGTCATAGACTTTATCGAATATCATGCGAAATAATTTTTAAATAAGGATAAAAAATGAGTTTTGTCTAAAACGTGTAACCATTTGTATAGAGAACATTTGATACGACGATATTAATAACTGATGACGATACTGATGAAACGGCTCAATTGGAACCAATACTAAAACCTTGGGGACCGGTGCTTCTGCTAATAATCGATATCTCAAGACACCAAGTTAATATCAATTATAACTGCCACGCAGAATTTCACTGGAACAAACAGTGCTAATTTGCAAGGAGTTATTATCAACATATTCCAAAGATAACGCCACGCCGATTAACTGTGCGAATTCTTTAAAACTCCTTGAATAATACATGTGATTTAATATCACATCGCACTGATAATGAACGAGTATATTTAATGATAAATTATGTTATAATTTAGCATAACATTGTTAATGTACAGTTACAAAAGAAGGGATAGGCAAGATAGATTTACATTTAATTTAAATCTAATTTAAATTAAATTTTTTGACGTAACATAACAACTTCGATGTATCAGTTAGCAGATACGTTACGTCAAAATTTCATATATAAAATTCGTATACAAATAAATACAACATAAGCAATATGACATTCAAACCTGATGTACCCTACATTTTTTTAATTTTCTTCTACAGAGAACTTAATCTTCCTTAGGGTAATAAACGTTTATTGTGACAGAGGCATGACATGTAGGGAATCACTCCTGTGACTGATCTCATTAAATGTATCCAAATCTTAATCTAATTTATTTATCTATGTAAGTAATGTAGGGTGTAGTCTTATCTGATTTCTGTTGTTAAGTCTGCTGGCAGCATTGGTACAAATTTGTATCAAATCATCCATGAAATTTTTATTTTGAAGTAAATTCCGCAAACATAGTGATGATTAGGCAAATCTACAAATTATTGACAATACATTGATGCCCAGTAGTCAATAGCATATCTGATTGTACTCCCACATCCTGCCACGTGTCCATTAATTTGAATGTATTTGCTTTGGGTACTGATCCAAATATACAACTTTTCGACAAACATATACAAGTGTAGCTTAGGATATGAGATTAACTGTAAATTTTATAGAACAAGTTGTCCTTCGTGCTTTCAAAATGTTGATTTGAAAGATTAAATTTGTTTATTTCTAAACCCTTATACGAAATTAACCAATCAAATTGATGTCACTTTGTGGTAATAGTATTTTTTAAAATTATATTTTGAACAAATAAGAGTAATTAGAATTGCACAAAACGTCATCGTTGACCCTCGAGTATTCATAAATAACTTGTAAAATCTACAGGCTCGTCTCCGCTCCACTCTGCCTATGGCATCGGACTGTAGTCAACTACCGCTGTTGGGCTGTAGCGAATAGACGTTGAATAATTCAATTAATTCAAATCATTTTGTTCACACTATAACAAAACTTACTCCTAGAAGCTTTTCTTCATAGACTTAATGTTTATTAATGCTGTATCTGCTTATTGGAAGCTATGACTATAGCGTTGTTGCGGTAAGGTTCAATTACTGCTAACTAAAAGAACTTTACTCATGGGAAAATTCATGCATGGGATTGTTAAAACATTATTTTGAATCAGGATAATAAGAAAAGATGCTATGAACGATAACACTGGTCAACACATAAAAATTTTCCACGGTATTTTTACTTGTTTTCGCTTAATTTAACTGTGCTGATTTTTTTCTAGCAGCTCTGGTTTTAAATATACACGTAGGTTAAAAATTATTACAAAAGTTTTTTTTTTAATCATTTTATTTGAAAAAATCACTGTGGTTGAGGAATAAAATGTTTTTTATAAGATTTTCTTGAATGAGGTGTCTGTATAAGATCCCGACAAAGATTCCAGCAGTAATCAGCCATCATATGTATGTCCCACCTCCCTTAGTAACGTTCTTCCATTGTGCGAATATCCTGGTGAAACATTTCACCTAGCTCTTCACTGTAGTCTCCCAGGTTTTCAGGAAATCGATCCAAATGAGAATGTAAATAATGTAGTTTAATACTCATGTTGCACCCTATGTGTTTTAAGTTAGACAACATGTCGTTAACTAATTGTAAATAGTTTTCTGATTTTTGATTTCCAAGAAAATTTTGAATCACAGAAACGAAACTTTGTCAGATTCGTTTTTCTAGTTCATTCGTAGATTCGACAAAATTTGGGTCTTTTATCAGTTGTGTGTATGTGTTGTGTGGTCCATCGAAAATGCCTGCTTTTAACTTTTCGTTGCTCAGACCAGGAAACGTTTTCGACAGATAAGAAAAACATTGGCCATCTTTGTTAAGTGCTTTAACGAATTGCTTCATAATACCAAGTTTTATATGAAGGGGTGGCAATATAATTCGATTGTGATTAACTAAAGGAGGATTTACTACATTTTGCTTACCAACAAGAGCTGACTCCCTCAGTGGCCACACCTTTTGAGTCTAATGGTTCTTTTTATCGCGACTGTCCAACAAATATATGAAACACGGGTATTTAGTATAACCTGCCTGTTGTCCTAAGAGGAAATTTACCATTTTCAAATCTACACAAATTTTTCAGTTGTGTTCAACATACTTTAGTTTTTCTAATACTAAGGAAATATTGCCATATTATTCTTTTATAGAAGTTGAATGTCTTACAGGTATAGAACATTGTGTAACAGTACACACTTTAAACTTCTTTTACTGCTATCAATAAAAAGCGGCCAATCATTTGCTACGTATTTTTGTAAACCCATCTTTTGCATAAGACTTTGAACATTATTACTGTAAACTAAATTCTCTTCAGAGGAAAAATATGGCAGTAAATCTTTTTCACGAGTACGATAAAACGTAATTTTTGTTTCTGGTGTAAGTAGATATTTCTCGTTCAGACGAGATGCCAATACTTCGGACTGCTCCTTCGATAGATTTAGATCCCTTACTAAGTCATTTACCTCATTTTGATTGAATGGTCGAGGATTTTTCGCTGGACTAGGTGTGAAATCAGAGTCAGATTCTTGTTTTTCTTCAATTCAATTTCCATCTCCTCCGGTTCAAAACATGTTAATGATTTCGATGGTACTGGCATTGATGATCAGAGTGTGTAAGAGGCCTCTGAGCAGAAGTCAACATCGGATATAACCACTTATCTCGGTTTACAGAGTTTATGGCCTTAGTGTTTACCACACAAAAATAACAATCATCATGATGATTACGAGGTTCCCGTCAAATCATGGGTGTGTTGAATTCAAGAGCACACCGTTTCCACCTGACCATTGTCGCAAAGAGACAACACAATTTTGACACCCATGGCTTCCGTAAATTACTAATATTCACACCAAAGTAGTTAGAATACGCAGATTTAACGAAGTCCGTGATCGATTTACGATACTTCGCAAGGTATATTCACCACCAATTACATAAAAATTAATTTAATTTTTAATTTTAATTTTAATTTTCTGTAATTTTGAAAGTGACTTATAATGCACCGTAACCTTAAATATGGGTAGTTTGAAAAATCTCAAAAACTAGAGCTGTTACACAAATACTAGTGTCATTTTTGAAATAAGCACACCAAGATACATCTAATATATAGTAATATGATAGTAATCTTCTTAGAAAACTTTATAAAGTAGATATTTGTTGGGCAGTGTAATTAATTAGTTTGTATTTGCAAAGAGAACACGTTTTGGATTCTTAGACATCAAACCAAACTGGTATCGCTACGTTTAGGAACAATCCACCGTCAAACGCCAACATATAGTATCAAAGATTTTAGTTTGTTTGTTGTCTTCTCTTGGGTGACTAGCTAAGTGGGTTCTTAACTAATTTTGTATACATTGGGATTTGGCAGCAAGTTTGGTATTTGTTGCTGATTAGTCCATAATGAGCTTTTGCAGATACCGCAAGTTTAATACATATTCGTACCATTTTAATTCATGACAATCAACAGAGTTACTAAAAATTTAAATGTCTGCTATTTATTGTTAAAACTGTATAATTCATCTACGCTTATTTTTTGTGAGGCCTGACCGCTAATAATTAATGAAACAGCGAAACAAGACACTAATATTAAATAACGACATTTCGAAGAAAATTTAAACATATTTAGCAAACTTGCCAATATTTTTAAACAAATAACTAGAAACAATAAACCAGAACCACTTGACGATTTGTTATATTGGTAAATATTGATTGTAAGCCGATAAAATATATGTCGGTGGCCCCCAACAATCAGTTGAAAGACGTGAGCATACAAAGTACACAGATATATACGGGATGTGACCATTAGCACGTATTCGAAACAGTCAAAGAGCCAAATGGAATACTAATACCGTACATTTGGGCAAGTTAATTTAGGATGGTAATAGAATATATCAAGTGAATTCTATTATTAAGAACTTGAGATATTATTGAGATATTATGTATGCTGCGAATTAAAATAATCGCTTTGAAATAGTTGTCAATAAAACTGTCCATTTTTATTTGATTGCAATTTGAGTTTGAGTACAATGTTTGCTAACACTTCAAATACATTGAATGACATTTGGATAAAGTATTTAATTGTAAAATGTATTAGGACAACCTAATGTTAAGGTTTAAGGCAATAACGATTATATAACTTGGAAGGTTTTTGTACTATGCTGAACTATTTCATAGGCAAGCAATCAGATACCGCGTATTTATCGGAGCAAAAATTCTTATAAATCTCCTTACAAATTTATATAGATACTGCCGTCAGTAGTAAGAAGGGGCAATACCTTTTTTTGGTATTTGTACCACTAAGTTGGTAGACTTGTTTCTCGTCTGTATACTGAGCATAAAAGCGGTAAGATTTCTTTAACACTCTAATACACAGAATTTTAAAAAGCCGCAACTGCACTGCATCATCAATTCGATAAGACTAAAGGCAACTACTACATTTCCAGCGAAATAGCGAAAACTCAAGGAACATTATAGTTTCCCCCTTTTAACTCTGCCATATAAATCTACTAATGACAAAATGCTTCAAAATATCTTAACAACATCGAAAAAACGATGGACACAGAAAATAATTTGCAGCCTGGTTGCCCTAATTGTGATACATATTCTTCTTACATTAACAAAGCAAAACTGCCGATAATACAATATCGCTATCGTTCAGAGTTAATCAGAGACTTACGAAAGGTCATAATGCTACTACAAATGCACGTGCAAAGTTCTACTATTGACCCCATGAATTATTTTATTTAATGAAAGTTTTGTCTTCGTAGGAACGAACCAAGCACATTTAAAACCCGCAGTAGTTATTTCGCATGAAAGGATAGTAGGTCGAAAAAAGGAGCCATAATAAGTTGTTTCCATTCATTTTGTCTTAAGGATAGAGATGCCTTAAAAATAATGGTCTGGCTGGACGACTCATCAGCACAATACAAAAATTGGCGTTTGATATCCTTTTTCATTTACATCGTTAACTATACCAAAATGTGTGCCATTGAGATTTATTAAATACTATGAACCCGACCACACTATCGGTGATATTTGCAACTTCAGTGACTTTGAAAAAGCAGAGGGGGAAGCTAATTCTGGAAGAGTGGATGTTCATAGTATGAAATTCGCTGAATTCAGAAATTGTGTCTAAGTCTAAGTCTACACTATCTAAATAAAATTAAATAAAACGAAACCTGGGCCATATTTAAGGAAAAGGGTGCAAACTAAGACAACAAGAGGCAAAACAACTCACAATATTAGAATGATTTTCATGGTAAAGCAATAGAATTAAATATTTTAAAACCCAACATCGTGAAAACTGGACTAAAGTAAAAAGGACAAGATACAGAAAACTTTGTACCCTTTAATGCCCTTAAATATACCTACTATTTTTTAAATATTAACTATGTTTTTTTAGTTATTAGGTGTTTTGTCTTTATTTATGTTTTTTTAATCGTTGCGACTTTATTAAATTCAATAAAGTGTTCAGTTTTTTGTAATTTATTGAGCTTTTATATATTCTTAGAATCAGTAAAAAATTTAAGCAAACTCGTCTCGTTGATAAAGGCGGCAACTTCATTCAATTTGACAATTACTACTTATTTGCTAAGTATCGGAAGATATGGTTCCTTAATATTTCTTCATATTTTCAAAATAAAAATCATGAACAATCCTGCATTAACTAAATTAAATATCGATTTCCATAAAACATATTTACCTTAAAATTAAAATATGTTTTGTACTTGGCGTGAATAAACAAAGTTAACCGCAGGATAGGTTAATCCTACAGAACTTTTATTAAACTATGCAGCAGCAAATAACAGGGTTGTAAAGGTGTTGCAAAGTAGGACTGCCTGAGGAACAGGTGAAATATTTTTTGATCTGATGTGACATTGGTTCAAATTGGCAATTAATTTTTGAAAAGACCTTGGTGAATCAAGAGATGAGATGGTTGTATATGATCGCCATCAAGAGTATTTAATACAACCAAGCTGCTGCAGTTGTAGATTCGGACAATGTAAGCCATAAAAAATAAATGTTGCCAATATGGCGTTAGCTCAACTTTGAGTTTTAATATTTTACTTTGGAATATTATTTGCTGTCAAGACTTTAAAGACTAGCATGTTTCGATGGCTAATTGGCACCGGTATGGATCACCATATGAAGATTTGTGATGTTGAGTATGTGGCTCTGGAGCGCCATATCAACTAACGAAGTAATGCGATGTGACGTCATTTATTAATCTGATCTACTTCATCTCAGAGCCAATGCTGATATGTTTTGTGACCATAAATTGCTGAGCCCTACCCTACCTATGAGTAGGGTCAGCGTGCTATCATCGTCGTTCACATGACCGTTTACTCTCTCTTACTCTGCCTCTAGCTAGGCTTAGAAAGCACTTATATAATGCACATGTGTATTTGATATGTATGTGGCTTTGCATGTGTTTCTGTCAATTCTGAAATTCGCTCTATTCGCTCTAATTAATATAATGTACTAGTTACGTCTATCACACCAGCATCCGAAAGAGAATTGTCTAAATTGACTGAGATAATTGTATGTTAAATTTTCCATTCGGATTTTTGCATCTGTGTGCGATTTGTGCTGGTTTTCGAACCTTCGCAATTCATATGAGTGTAGTTGATAGGCGTTTAAGTTATGAGTCAGTAGCGTATTAGATCGCCCCTCGTATTTATTTAGTAACTCATGAAAGGATAGGCTGTTGGTGAACTAGCAAGTTGTGGTAAAAAATGCCAACTGATAATTGAATCTTCCACCGCTTCAAATTTGATAGCCTCCCGTCATGTACCTGTGGACAGTTCGCATTAGAATGCGAGTACATATCACATTAGTATGCGAGCTGAGGACAGCTCTAGAGACAGACGACTGTCATGCTTGTTTATTGCAAATTAATTAACTTCGTTTGTTCTGACAACGAATTTCATTTCAAACAGTGTTAAATACATGTGCCCTTCATACTTAATGTATTGTTAACCTCCCACTTCAATCTAAGACTACAAAATGTCGTTAAATCAGATATCGAATGCTTTAACACCGGTGCATATTTCTAATGATCATTTATCTTTATAAAATCATGTTTTACCACAAGATTCAAGAATTGCATTATTGTTATAATATATTATTATTATTATTATTATTATTATTACTCGGTACCCGATCTCGGACAAGTCACAGCTATTTTAGAAGGCATAAAGGCTGTAATGATGTTGTTCTATTCAAATTATACATCTGAAATATTCTAATCCGGAGCGATGCTTTCTAATGGGTGCTAGCCGTCGTTGAGTTCATCAAGGGGTCCAACGCTTTATTAGACGAACACGTATATTTTACGCTTTTTGAAACTGTAATTGTAATTAACTTAACAACATTTTTACAATCAATGCGATTATATATGCGACCAATAACATGATTCGCAATTTTTTGTACGAATCTTGTATTTATTGTTCCTTGTTCTGAATTCCATCATAAATTATAATGTTCATTACACACCCTTATCAATCCCAACCAACATGCTTTCAAAACATCTAATACAGAATAATTCATAGAAACGCCCTCATTGACTGGGACAATGAGGGTGCCCTAATTACGGTATAACTACGATCATTATCATTACCGTATTCAATATTCAACATTCAGACACACTTATGAGATTCATGAGCAACGCCGTTATAATTTCAAACTCAGCACGGCGAGAGTGGTCTTAGCAGTTGCAAAAAACTATAGCAGGGAGTATACTACGATTCCCCCTGTCGTAAGGCATTGATTCTAATGCTTTTTTTCGTGGATCTGCATATGTAATATTAAAGTAACCTAAATGATAGCCACAATAGACCCCTGCGGTCGCAGTGGAGGGGCGATAAACGCCCCACTCAATTATAACTAACCTAAATGATCCACAGGTCTTTTACATATACCACGATGGGTCGATCAAAGCCTAGAAAGTGAAATTTGTGGATTGAGATATAATAAAATTTTGGACGAAAATTCACGGAAATAATTGTATAATATTAAATTTAAAAGATTGAAAGTTATTAATAAATGCGTTAGAAATATGGTATTTAGCAAAGCTTATTCGTAGGAGAATACGCCAATAAAGTGAAGGCAAGAAACTGCATTAAGGGTATAATGGCGAAGCATGATTGATTTAAAGTTGTTTACAATTAGCATTGGAAGTGGAAACAGGTCCAAGCATCATAAACTTGAGAAGGTAATTTGTTTGGTTGACTGAGGTACCTTCCTAGATTAAAGTCAACGACATGAATATGATAAAGAACGATCAAATAAGAAATATGGTACATACTGGCTTGATGGAACCAAGGAATGTAATGATATACTATGTGATAATATTTGTTCTTCAGAAAGATACCAGGACAGATACCAGTTGGTATACTCCGTTTAGTGCGAACGAAACTTTCGTCCATCTGGGATCTGAAAGACCAACAGATTGGAGTTATTTCCTTAATTTTCAAAAATTTTCTTAATTTGGAATTTTCACATACATTTCAGGAGTTCATTTCAACTAGTTGCCATAGGGTAGTGTTTTCTAGGTAAGACTTCGTGGCGAGAATTTCACATCCTCTTTTCTTGGGTCATAATCTGCACATAGTATTTTCAATACTCTGTATGATCTTGTGGCGATAACTTGAACGTGAACTGCAAATAAGAGGCAGTTTAAT
Organism: Geotrupes spiniger; assembly: GCA_959613385.1. Lineage (NCBI taxonomy): Eukaryota > Metazoa > Arthropoda > Insecta > Coleoptera > Geotrupidae > Geotrupes > Geotrupes spiniger. Next base: position 9,996,533 of record OY390739.1, read on the forward strand.
TTAATAGGTTTCCACTGCCTAAAGACAGCAGTATCCTTTGGGCATCAATATATATGGTGGTAGTGATTATTAAAAATGTTTAAGAACAATATTTATTGCACTGTCTTTTAACGAGAACGAAACACATCCAACGCTCCAAACCAAGTTTTTAAATTAATGTATTCAACTAAGCGGCGTGCTAGAGACATTTGCCATCCTTGCTTCACCCACAAGAACACCAACTACATTCTTCCTTAGCAAGTATACATATATCCAATGATTACGATAAAACTCGTTAGGCACTCCTATCGGTTACGATGTGATAGTGATAGTGATAAGTTATCATACAGACATCTTTCTAACACTAATGTAACATCTTTTATGAAACATGAACACAGTAAACACCGTTTCACAGAAAAAACAACCATTAATTTAATAGTTATTGTAAACAACATGTTCGCAATAAACATATCTTTCTAGGAGATTCGGCAATAAATGACTCACTTTCAATTTTGTCGCATCGCCCTATAATAATAATAAGCCATTTTCAATTTCAAAGTTGATGACATGTAATTAACAGTATGTTACTACACATTGAATATAACGTAAAGTATCCCCCGGGTGTTACGGTGTTTTTTGAAATACAGTAGACGTTTCGCTGATCATGCTGTCAGCTTCTTCAGAAGGTTTCTAAAGACTGATATTGATATCTTTTGCTCGTCGTTATATACCCATTCGCCGCTTCGCTTCGTTGAGGCGTATCCGTTATATTCCGTTGATCCGTGTCCGTTATCGTCTTTTGATCCGTCCTGGATTCGTCCTTGATGGTTCTGTCTGCGTCTTTGGTAGTCCTTGCTAACTTCCAAACGTCCAAGGATTCTATCACTATCCGTGGGTAGTAGTGATGGATTCTGGCGAGTATCTTAACATCGTCGTAGTCGATTATGAGACTGCTTCCCGTGTGGTAGTGTTCAGCTAGTGCGGATCTTCCAGTATTTCACTGCTCCACATCTCTTCGATGCTCATTGACACTGCGCTGTATATTGCGTCCCGTTGATCCAATGTACGATTGTCCACACTGGCATTGAAGTCCGTATATTCCTTTAACTCGTAACCGAGTCCTTGTTGGATGGAAGCAGTTATTTTATTTTCTTAACTGTGCTGAACTTGACGTTGATATTCTTATTCTCCAGGGTTTTCTTCAACCTGTCAACTCCAGCAATATATGGGAGGTGTGCGTATCCTGCTGTTTTTTCCTCTGGTTCATCCTTCTTCTTCTTCCTAGCTTCGGCAAGACTTTGAATATACTGTGGTTTGTAGCCGTTCTTATGTAGTGCATCCTTCACATGTTGTATTTCTTCGCTTTTATTATTACCATCACTATTTTTTTAGTGATGTGTGATAGTGTAGTGTGGTGACTAGAGATAAAAGTGGAATGTGCAATAATGACTCTACCAACAGATGAAGTGTTCCGCTTAATAAGACACGAACGGTCAAAACATCATCTCGGAATATCTCAAGGATAGAAGAAGACGCATTGAAAGTGAAACATTACTTTTTCGGGCTTGCAGTAAATGATACTCGTCGGTAGTTGTGATGTAAGTATTTATTGAAACTCTACATAATTGCGTCGTTTGCAAGGTCGTTCGTTTTCGCAGCATCGCCGAGTGGTTACTGACCTACCCTAACGTCGGACGTTGTCGTTACGCTTTGCAAATTATGTACATACTAATATGTGCACTACATATCGACGGAACTCTGTTGACGATTGTCTATCGACTATCTATGCAAGCCTAACTATGTATCACTAATCATCGTGCCCTGCAAGTGGATAAGCGAGAGGCTTTCCAAATCAATTGTCGTCAATACGAATTATTATTTCCATTCTTGCTGACGGCAAGTGTAAAAAAGGAAATCAAAACAACAACCGTTTTCAGAATGCGAATTACTAATCGGTGAGTGTTGTGATTGGGTCGATTGTGGATTAGTTCATAACCCCATTACAGCGTACTACTACAAAAGAACTTCGTATTAATAAGGGTATCATTCTACGTGCCGACAAGGGAAACGCAACAGTAGTGATGACCAGGATGGAATACAATGAGAAGATCAACACATTATTGGATCTCGAACACTACAAATTGAGCAGAGACTCAACAGCTAAGATTGAACGTCAAAGTAAAGCGATCAGGGAGTCAACGATTCATACCACTAAGGCCTAAAAGAGGATATAATTAACCTGGCAAGATTGTGTTTAACCACCACTTACTTTCTATGGAATGGAAACATGGAAACTACGTATGTTGTTCGCCTTCGTGCCAGTCACCATTAAATGGCAAGATTGTGTTTAACCATCACTTACTTTCTATGAAATTGAGAATGCTATGAGAAGGACGGTGTAGCTATGGGATCACCACTCTCGCCAGTCATTGCCAACATCTTCATGGAGACGTTTGAAGAAGAAGCCATCAGGTCTAGTGACAGGAAGGCGAAATGCTGGTACCACTACGTGACAATACATTCATGATATGGCCACACGGTATGGACAGTCTACACATATTCAAGTAGCATATCAACGGACAACATGCCAACATCAACATCACAATGGAGACAGGAGAGAATGGTTGCCTACCTTTTCTGGACGTACTAGTTAAACACAACGACAGTGGAAAATTGGGACATGGAGTATACCGCCAGAAGACGCATATGGACAGATACCTACACGCAGCCTCACATCACCAACCACAAAAGAAAAGATCTCTTGTCACCACACTACTACATAGAGCGGAAAAATTACTAATACTAGTAATAAAAGCGAATAGAAACAACACGTGAAGGATGCTCTGCTGAATAACTACAAACCACAGGATATTCACAGACTTGCCGAAGCTAGTAAGAAGAATGAACTAGAGGAAAAACCAGCAGGATACGCACACCTCCCATATATTGCTGGAGTTATGGACATACTGAGGAAAACCCTGGAGAATAAGAATGTCAGGTTCAGCCCAGTTAAGAAAATAAAAGAACTGATTACGAGTTATAGGGATATAAGTAGCCGGTGTGGAAAATCATATATTGGACAAACAGGACGCAGTATACAGTGCGGCGTCAAGGAACATCGAAGAGATGTCGAGCAGGAAAACACTGGAAGATCGGTAGTAGCTGAGTACTATCACAAAGGAAGCAGTCACATAATCGACTACGACGAAGTGAAGATACTCATAAGAAACCATCACTACTACCCACGGATAGTGAGAGAATCCATGGAAATAATGAAGAACCCGAATAATTTCAACCGAGAAGACCTGTAGTAGACTAAGCAAGATTTTGAAGTTAGCACTAAAGAACATCGAGTAGCAAGGACCACCAAAGACGCAGCCAGAACCATCAAGGACGAATCCAGGAGGAGCATCGAACACCGATCAGCAGACGATAACGGACATGGATCAACGAAATGAAAGAGATACGAAGCGAAACGAAGCGAAGCAGCGACTGGGTATATAACGATGAGCAGAAGACAACATCAGCCTTTAGAAACCATCTGAAGAAGGTGGCAGCATGATCAAGCATCAAGTTTATTTCAAGAACCACGGCAACACCCGGAAAATACATCATTATGAAAAATGGCCGTGAAACCTACACGACTAGTATCCCACATGTAAAAGTAACGTTCAAATAGTAATTGCACTTAAATCTATTAGCAAAAAAGGCAAACATACTTATATCACTTTGCACACGCGTGTCGTGTATTACGTTTCACGAATTTCGAGTAAATAACGCGAAAAGTTTTAATAACTGAAATAAATATCGTTGGTTGCGTCAAATGCGATATACCGTGACGAAAACATACATATTTCATGTTTATGAACGATAATGGATTACTAATGTTTCATACAAATACATTATATATAAGTAATGTTAATGGTAACCTAAGGCTACGAATAAATTAAAAAAATGAATATTTTTAAACCAGTAACATAGTTCGTATTCAACTAACCGTTCTTTTGTCTTAATTAATATTTGTTTAACATTAATTCGGAGTGCGGAAAATTAACTAGAAAAATTGACGTGTGAGTACTCTGAGCAAACACAGTTTCATTTAACAAACATCTTTCACATTTAGAAATCTGCGCAGCCCACATAAAAATATCGCGGTGAAAGGCAAGGATGTTCCGAGTAGAGTGCTTCCTTCTATTCAACAAAGATGTGTAATAAGATTGTTTGTTTAATAACATGGAAACTACGTATGTTGTTCGCCTTCGTGCCAGGCACCATTAAATGTACGACGAGGATAAACAGTAATTTTATGATAATTATGTTTTATACCTACCTCGCATGTTAAAACACATATTATAGTTTTACGGCGGCATAATTGGATTAAAATGCGACGTTGCAACTCGATCATTTCGGTTCATTAACAGCCGATTTAAAATTAATATTTTCTAACGTCGCTTTCACATTCAGGCGTTCAGTATTTAGTTCACGGATTTCTATGGAGATGTTTTGACATCACGTCGATGCGCTGCGAAATCGTTCGTGCGGAGTTCGAGCGACGGCGATTTTTATTCGGTTCGATTCAAAGTTCAGATCCCCCAGTCCATCATTAATCCTCGGCATCCTTTCACTCGGCGTAAATAATTGTTGCGGTGCCCGCCATTATAAACCCATTTGCGATGTTACAATTGATATGAATATCAACTCTTGTCCGTCGCAAAATTGCATTTTCTAGAACGTGCTGCGAATTATGACCGCGGCGTTACAGATAAATTGCGATTGTTCCAATTTCGCAATGCCTATTAGTTCTATGAAACCGATTGCTTTAACGAGCCGTGCTACCTACTTAAATGTAAAAGTTGCAAATGATTCGCGTTTATTACTAATTTTGTATTGAGAGTTTCAAGTAAATGGCTCTGAATGGTCTGAGAGTACCCATAAAATAATATCGTTATTGTTGCACACTGCCATCGTTGTAAAAGTAATAGTCGGTGTTCGAAGGCCTATATCAACTGGACTGCAGTCCGTTTTCGTTTGATATCTTGTCACGGAGATAACAGAGATTACTATGCTTTCCAGTTGTAGTGTATTAAATATTAAACAAATTAAAAAATAACCTGGGCACAATATTTTCGATTACGTCCAGAGGAAGTTTTACTTTTTGTTGTTGAACGGTGTAGTAGTAAAGAAATTATGTCTGTTAGAAATCGCTAAAATCATATGCTTTTTGCACTTCCGTAATAATTATTTCTAAACGAAATGGAACTTAAACTTACTGTTAAGTTTTTAACTGCATCATTTTTTGAAGCTCCACAAGCAGATTATCGATGACGTACTAGAAAAAAAGCTTGAGTACAACATTTTTATACGGAATGTTGGGTAAAATTAATAACAGCTACTAAACATATGAAGAATGTGTGATGTATATTTTTAAGTTTATGTATAATTTGATTTGCCTTCATTAACTGAAGCTAATCGAACACCTTTTAATTTTGCTGAAGAGGAATCAGAATTAGTTTCTGGGTTTAATATTGATTTGCATTATTTTCTTTGCAGAATATATTAATGTTAATGTGTGTAATGAAAGTATTGGGAATTTATTTTTTTAATGCGATTATATATTCAATCTATATTCAAACTATAATTGTTTTATTTAATTTGGTAGTACAGAAAACGATTTAGAGAGAGCAACTCACAGAGCAGCTAAAGGGCGATGGGTTTTAATGGTTCGCAATTTAGTGCAAATGTCTCTGATCAGCCTTTGGACGGTGTGGAAGTGGGTTAAATTAATTCTTCTTCATTTTGGGCTTCCCACCCACAGTGGTAAACTTTTCTACCGAGTAAAGCCCAAAACTCTTCTATAGGGCGTGCTTGTGGAACATTCGAGAGTTATCCTCTATAGGTACAAATCGGATATTTTGTTTCCTTAACCAATCTTGGGTTCTTCTCGCATAATGGCACGATGCCAGATAATAATATTATCATTAACATGGTGCGTTTGAATGAAATTCACTAATTCGGGGAGGTATCTCACAATGTAAATGTCTGCATTTACAGCTTCGCACCTAACTCGCCCAACATACGGTCTTGAAAAACCAGCTTCCGAAATTGCGCACCACACTATTACCTAGTCGTGAAATACCGCTTTGTTCTTATACCTTTCGTCACTAGGAACGTCCCCAATATCGTCTTCGTTTCTTTTTATTTCGGAGTTAGATAATGTGAAATCTTTTTCGTCGTGTAAAATTATCGTAGCATTGTTTCAGAAGCCTTGCATGATTCAAAACTTATACACTGTAAATGGAGACAATATCACGTTTGTGCAATTTTTTAACCAAATTTTATATATTTTCTCGCAATTCTAACTTGTAGGACATTTTGTAAAACTTTGTAAACACAAATGTATTGACTACAATAATAAACGCACTTACTCTGACAGCTGTTTCGGCGGTTAAGCCATTTTCCAAGAGTATTCGTTACTAAGGATATTTACAATAACAGGACTATATACAGGCTGTCCCTAAAATGCGTGGACATCACTTAACCACAGATTCCTGGTTCGAAAATAAGATGATTTAATTAAACTTATCTATATGCAATTACGTTTCGTTTAGCTAGTATACTGCTTCAAAGTTCTTTCAAGAAAAAAATATTTTGTCCATAACGACAGAACGCTTGGATCGATTTGGATAATATTCGGTATTGTACTCCTTACGGATGTAGGTCATCTTTTAAGGTGATATTAGTTATTATCAGTAGACCATTAGCGTACGAAACAATGGTAACCCGGCATAAACCAGTCAAAAACTTTTTAATGTGAAGGCCAATAACTTTCAAAAAAATAGTTTCAGAAAGAGGCGTTCAATAGTATTTTTTTTTGTTACTTTGTAATTGATGATATCTGTTAAGGTTTAGATACAAAAAAATAAAATCTGAGGGACCGCGCACTGCATTTCTTAAAACAAATGTAATCTAGCAGTATGATATTCTAAGAAATAAATGAAGATATGATATGTATTAGTGACAAGTAAGCGTACTTTTAATGACAGTAGCTGTTGTTTATCAATTGTGAAGTGTCTCAAATTTCTGTTGGTGTTAGCTAGTGATTTTTAGCAGTTAATATTCTTCGTTATTTCCGTAATAATGGCTGTAAACTACACTAACGCTGAGCAAACGGATATGTTGATGGTTTTAGGATATTGCGAAGGAAATTGTCGCAGAAATGTTAGAGTGTACAACGAAAGGTTTCCAAATCGTCGCGTGCCCAATCATAAAACTTTTGGAAACATTGAAAGACGCCTTCGCGAAACGGGAAAATTTGCACCGAGCACAGCTGATCGTGGACGTGCTCGTACAATTCGCACCCCCAGGATTGAGGAAGAAATTCTGGAAATAGTAGAAGAAAATCCAGAAATAACTAGTCGATGCTTAGCATTGCAAGCAGGCGTTTCAAAGAATGTTGTTCATAGAGATCTTAAAGAACAATTGCTATATCCTTACCATATACAAAACGTCCAGGAGCTTTTGCCAGCTGATACCATCGCGCGTCTTGACTTTTGTAGATTCACACAAGAAAGAAGAGCTGAAGATGTCAATTTTCATACGAAAATTCTCTTCACTGATGAGGCGTGCTTCACATGGTGGAGTATGACAAATTTGCACAACGAACATGTGTATGCAATTGAAAATGCACATGTCTGCAAGCAACGCCACTATCAACATGAGTTTAGATTGAATGTATGGGTAGGGATAATCGGCAGTTTCGTCATAGGCCCTGTCATTTTACCAAATCGTTTAAATGGCGAGAATTATTTAGACTTCCATATAAATACCTTACCAGATTTATTGGAACACTTGCCGTTAGATCTTAGACGCGACATGTGGTTTCTACACGATGGAGCACCACCTCATTTTACTTTGGACGTTCGGAATCATCTTCATGTACAGTTTCCTATCAAATGGATAGGCAGAGGAGATGATCCTCCTGCAAAATGGGCACGTCGTTCACCAGATTTAAATATTTGCGATTCTTTTATGTGGGGAGCTCTAAAAAGCAAAGTGTATTCTCGTCCTATAAACACACATGACGAACTTTGGGCGAGAATACAGCACGCTTCACAATCCATTAAGAATAATGCAGAAATGTTACAACGAGAACAATTCATTTTTTTGCGTCGAATCAACCTTTGTATCCAAGAAGATGGTGGTCACATTGAGCATTTACTGTAGATCTAATAAAGTACATACTTGTTACTAATAAATATCATAACAAATTGCCTTATCCTCATTTATTTCTTAGAATATCATACTGCTAGATTACATTTGTTTTAAGAATGCAGTGCGCGGTCCCTCAGATTTAATTTTTTTGTGTCTAAACCTTAACAGATATCATCAATTACAAAGTAACAAAAAAAATACTATTGAACGCCTCTTTCTGAAACTATTTTTTTGAAAGTTATTGGCCTTCACATTAAAAAGTTTTTGACTGGTTTATGCCGGGTTACCATTGTTTCGTACACAAATGGTCTACTGATAATAACTAATATCACCTTAAAAGATGACCTACATCCGTAAGGAGTACAATACCGAATATTATCCAAATCGATCCAAGCGTTCTGTCGTTATGGACAAAATAATTTTTTCTTGAAAGAACTTTGAAGCAGTATACTAGCTAAACGAAACGTAATTGCATATAGATAAGTTTAGTTAAATCGTCTTATTTTCCAGGAATCTGTGGTTAAGTGATGTCCACGTATTTTAGGGACAGCCTGTATATAGGTGGCGGATTACGTGCTAGATTGCGGCGACGATTATCGGGGATATTCCAAATTAGGTTTGTTCGTTTGTGACATATTTATGTGCTTTTTCGGCTTCTTTAATTTCTAATATTTCTAATAAATTTAATCTTTTTCCTTTCTTCGAAGTATGTAATATATTCACTTTATCCAGGTTGGGGAAATGCATATTCTGCATACAATGTTCTGCGAAACCCGTTGTACTTTCATTATTCAAGATGGCTTTCCTATGTTCACTGAGTCGTTTTTCGAAATTACGTCCAGTTTGGCCAATGTACATGGCGTCACAATCGTTACACGTAATTTCGTACACTCCACTTTTGCTCATGGGGTCCAATTTTGCTTTGTTATTAACTAATATTGCGCCCAAATTATATTTGTTTACGCAAATTGGAGTTTTTTAATGTTAATGTTCAATATCCTTTGCCCGCAGAAAACAAACAATCTGCCAAATCGGAAACTTTTTATTACACTTTACCATAATTTTCACTTTTGAATTCGTCAATAATAACGTTTTATCCACGACTATTGCGTTATACATACGTTACCAAATTACTTTTCTGCAAATAATGGTATCTATAACTACCCAGCGGGAGTTATAAGCGTGAGTTATAATCATAACTCACGCTTAGGCGCCATAGTAACTACTAAAGTAATGTTATGTAATTGGCCGATATTAAATATCATGTCAAACAATTAAATGTCAAATTGACAAAATGTGTTCAGACAGTGATTCAAAAATTTGTACACCATCTGGAATAAGAAAAATCGCCGAAATAGCAACTCGCAATCTTCTGCCGGACAAATCGCACAAGAAATATAATGTGACCTACCAAACCATTTGGATTGGAGTACAAGTAAGAACGTAAAATCATTGTCAGAAACTGTGCTTCTGGCATATTTTAAAGAATTGCCAATGAATTAAAATTTTCATCATTTGCTACTCTATGCTTAGAAGTACACTCAGTATAAATAAGAGAGAAAATATTGAAACTTTTACTCAAACGGTATAAAAATTTTTCGGCTAAAAAGGTAAACGTTTTGCCAGAAGAATAGTCGTGGATAAAGTATAGTATTCAACTCGAGGTAATGGCAATAACTCACTTGGATGATTACAGCGCTCGCCTGCGGCTCGCGCTGCAATCATCCCGTGAGTTATTGCCCATATTACCTCTCATTGAATAATATACTATTATTTGTAATTATAACAAACTTAAAAAATAGAATAGTGTACGAGGCCAGTATAATTAGAAATACAATCTTTGAGTTTGAGCGATTTAGATGACTGCAACTAGAATCAGTCACGGTGAACAATTTTGTGAATGCTAGTAATATGTTAATTCATGATGACGTCACGCAATAAAACGTACTTCAAAAAATTAGTACTTGAAGAAATATTTAATTGTAAATATTTGAAAGAGTAAATAAAAAGCAAACAAAAATATGTGAGAAAAAATTTCAATGACAGGGACAAACAAATGTTACCTGGAAATACAATATACGTGTTTAATGGAATTGAGGTGAATGACAAATGTAAATAATTCACTATTTTAACTATCTTACGGATAGTAAAAACCTCAATAAAACAGAGTTTACAAAAACGCGATTGTCCGAGGAAATTCCGTATTAAAACATAAATGAATCATGAAAATGTTTTTGCTTCATAAGTTCGTGTTATTTACAACAAAAAAATTTGGTGCAAATTGAAATTAGACTTTTAATTAAATTCATATAAATCATTTGGTTATGATCATGAAATTACTTTTAGGGTTTTATTATGTCTTATAGGGTGTGTTAGTTGAAAAAGTTAGAGTGAGCTCTATAACTTAAAATAACTTGTCGCACCTAGTTTAAAAATTTGATAAGAATTTATTCAAATCAGACTTGGAGATTTTGGGTTCAAGGCTAATTTCATTCATTGAATAGCATGGTTTTCAGATTTTAATACAGCCAAAGTTTTTCATTCTATAATAAAGGGTCACATTTTGTTTGTTTAAAAAAAAATAAGAAATTTAATTAAAGTAAATTAGATAGAATTTCGGTACGAGGCTAAGTAAATAAGTAGTATATACATATGGTATGGTAGTATGTACATATGGTACTAAGAAATCACCCGCCACACAAAGTTCAAACAAGAGCGTTGCTAACAGAATTTTAGTAGTCTTGCTATCCGACCGGAGGAAACTAGCAACACTTTTCCGGCAGTCTCGTAAGCTCAACGTCAAGGAAAACTCGCTGCTAGGTTATGCATAGATACAAATCGAGACCGATATTTTGGGGGAAACAAATATGAATATTGTACAACTTACCGTCATTTCGAAACGGTCTTCGGGAAGCGGAAGGCGTGGATCTTCTGAAACAAAGCACGAAAGGTTTAATAAAGAAATATGTTCATATATACACAGTAGCACAAACCAATATAAGATAAGAATAAAAAAATGACAAAAATATGACTGTCACAAAATCACCAGCCGTAATGCCTTCGATGGTGTGACGTCAGTGCCTTCCATTCGCGCGGTTAAGTATTCAGCGGGATCACTGAAAATATGGACTCTCACAACTGACGTGATTTAAGCTGGCTGCGATACTAGCCAGATTTTGGGAATAATATGCGCAAAACCAAGCAAATAACTATCGGAAGACGAATAATGTAATAACAAATTAAAAACAGCTCGTGAAAAAAAGTCTCGTGAGTGCAAGACATTTCTTCGATACAAATGAAGACAAATATTGTAGATGTCCAACAATTACACAATTACATGTCGCCATGGACTCAAAAAAGTAGGGGAAGCTGCAAAATAAGACGTGGTACATGAACACAGCATCATTCACCATTCCACCATCGATGAATATGTTAGTAAAAAAAACATAACGTACGACGAAATATTGAAATGCATTGAAAAACTCACTAACTTGTAAACTTGGTGGGCTATTTCTTAGCAATTATCTTCTCTTGTAACACATTTTTATCATAATCGTGAATCGTCTGCTACATATTTTTGTGAAACATTGAAAGCAAACACAGCCGTTTACTCCGTCTAATTTAGAAACCAGGTGGTTGTGGTCAAGCAATCGCCGTCACATGTTTTACTGTGACGTCTTCAAACCAAACCGATGTATACCCTTCTCGTAGAATTCTTGTGGCTGTTGCTTGAAGAATTCTTTCACAGTGTTTTATACTATACATATACATATTTTCAATGGCCCAAAGATACGAAACTGGCAAGGTGATAACTCTGGGCTATAAGGTGGATCCTCTACAATTCTCCATTTTTCTAAAGATTTTCTTTTAGCTTTTAGTATGTCAACTTCTTTTAGGTCAGCAGCCGCTGTATCCACGACTGGAAACTACTTATTTTGATTGCAATGATTCGCTCGAGTTAGCGTTACTTATGGCGTCCGAAAATGTAGGTTTTCTATATATGTTGAAGATCAGCTGTGCATTTTTTTTCTTGAGATTTGAAGATCTAAATTAGCCATGAATATCTAGCTTAATAATGGTGATAGTGGAGAGCCCATCGGTAAGCCATCTAGTTGCTGGTAAATTTTATCGTTGAATTTAAAATAACTTTGCTTCAGACACGCTCTGGTCGCGAGGAGTAATTCCTCCTTTTGATCTTGGGTAAGATGGTGAGTGCCCATTATGTGTTTCGACATAGTCTTCGTTAAGTCTTTTAATGGGATTGAATGGAGGAGACTTACCACGTCAAAGGATACTAGTTTAGCAGAAGGTGGGATTTTTAAGTTTTGAATACTATTCACTAATTGCAATTTTATCGAATATTTACTGTGGAAATTAAGGAGGTCTGGTATTTAGTTGTTTACAAAAAACATAGGCTGGGGCATTAATGTAGGATACAATAGGTCGCATAGGACAATCACTTTTTTGGGTAGACTATATTGGATTGGGGTTCATGACAGATAAGCCATAACTTTCATCTTTTTCGAATATGTTTGCGCATTTTTTGATTGTGGCCTTTATTTCCGTTTGGAATTTAGGCGTCGGATCTGTTTTTTAAACAATGAAGTTCTCATTTTCAGTTAATGCCAGTGTTTTCTGGATATAATCAGGTTTCTTGAGGATCGTTATCGTGTTACCTTTGTCGGCCTTGCATAAAAATAAGTCGTTCTCCTGTAGTTTTTGTTTTATATTTTTATAGTCCGTTGCTCTTCAGATTTGGTTTGCTGTCTGGTGTTCTTGCACTTCCTTATGGTGCTTGCACAGAGGGGTTTTTCAATTAATTTTACCTCTTCGTTGTTGATACTATTCAGTGCTAGTTCGGTGTTTACAGCCAGTCGTTCTTTTATCGTTACCAGGTGGACAATATTCAATATTTAAGGACACTGGTTTCTTTAGGGTTGAATAGTATATTTGTGAGGTTTTGAACACGTGCGAAGAATTTGACTTCAGATTGAGTTTGACTTCGTTTCTTGGTTGTTTCGTTTTTCTTTAGGTCTTTTAAATTCTATAGTTTTTTAAGCTGTGTATTGTAATGAACAAAGCATTCGTGATGTACTTCACCTCCAACATTTTCGTCCAGATGGTCAAATTCTAAATTGGTACAGTTATGCAGTACTTCGGCGTGCATCAGTTTTAAGTGTAGAGAAAGATTGTCTCTTCTTGCATACCATTTTTTAATATGTTGTTTTAGCCAGAAGATGTATGCAAGTCTCACAGCATTCTTTGCTTCCGTAGAACTGTTATTGCATTTGATGTTCATATTTGTGGGCACTACACGATGTTTTAGGCACTGTATATTAAACCAAATACGGTTGTTGCACTTTTTGAATTTTAGTAACGTTTTCCGATAAAAAACAGCGAGTTTTGATTTAATTTCATTATATATTCTTGAGATTGACAGGTCGCTGGGCATTTGATGAAACATTTTTAATAACTACAATAATAAACACACTTGGTTAAGTTTCACAATTTTATTAGATTACTCTGACAGCTGTATTAGAAATTAAAAAAGCCGAAAAAGCACCTATATATGTATAGTCCTGTTATTGTAAATATCCTTAGTAACGTATACTCTTTGAAAATGGCTTAACCGCCGAAACAGCTGTCAGAGTAATCTAATAAAATTGTGAAACTTAACCAAGTGTGTTTATTATTGTAGTTATTAAAAATGTTTCAACAAGTCCCCAGCGACCAGTCAATCTCAAGAATACAAATGTATTGTGTGCAGATTCTCAAGATTCTATGGTGGTATTTTTAATAAAAAAATAAAAAATAATATAATAAAACATAATATTGTGCTGTATGTTACTTTGTGGAGCCTAATGTTATTAGATTTACATTTTTTTTTAATTAGGATTAATAGCTTTTTATGATTATGAGTTCGTGGTACATAACCTCAATTTCGTTATGATAAATTAATATATATATATGTTGAAAGGCATTTTACCTGTAGCTTTAAATTATTTAATATTTATTTATAGGATTAACATTTAATATTTTTTCCTTAATGATTTAAATCATGAATTTTACTAATAAATTCAATATAGATTATAATTATATTCATATTTTCATAATATATACTTATACGAGTTCATTAACTAGATTTTATAGATTAAACAATCGCAACTTGTAGCTTAAATGAGATTCACTAAATAGAATAGAAAATATATAATTGTTAAAATTCCAACAGGTTGAATTGGAATTAAAGTTAATAAAATTACAATAGTTAAGAGTAATCAAAATAAAATTTTATTAATTGGGTAAAACTGTATACTTTGGATTTTTATTAGTGAATGGTATGAATAATAGAATTGCAATTGATTTTACTAAAGCAATTACTCCCACTAATTTATTTGAAATAGAACGTAAAATTCAGTAAACAAATAAAAAGTTATATATCAACTGGTGTACTTAGAGAAATGCCTGGTACAAAATTATCAGGATCGGGGATTAATTAATACAAGTAAAGTTAAAATAGTTAGTATAATTAGGAATCCAAACAAGTCTTTGTAAGAAAAATAAGGATAGAAGGGAATTATTACTAAAGCAGCAATAATAAAAGGAAGAGTGAAAATCGTGTCATGAACAATTGTATTGGTCCTCATGGAAGTATAAAGCACAGGAAAGCTGTTGCGTTACTACAAATAATTATCCGTACGTTTCAAGTTAATTCAAGATAATAAGATATGTAATAGTTCCCCTCGACCTACGTGTAAATATAAACAAATAAAAAATTATGCCCCATTAGAATGAAATGTTCCTAATAATCATCATAATTTATAATTATCATATGATATATAATAATAACTAAAGCTTATATCTACATTTGCAGTACAACGTATAGCTAAAGAAAATCCTGTAATAATTTGAATTATTAGACTTAACCCTAATAGGGCAAAGTTTCATCATGCTGAAATATTTGGAGGTGAAGGCGTAATGCGACTGTGTCTGTAATAATTATACAATTATAATGATAATTTAACAATTTATTTAAAGATAAATTATATATTGTATTATTAGCAATAGATTCACAATAAAAATTATTTATATTAATATAATAGAAATCAATGATAGGTATTATTATTATTATTAAAATAAATAACTAAGGCTATTAATTTATTTGAATATTTAAATATTTCATTTGATGTAATTCTTGTTATATAAATAAATAGCACTAATATTCCTCCGATTATAATTAAAAACAAGATATAAGAAAATCAAAAATTACAATCAAAAATCCTATTGTTGAAGCAACAATAACAGTTTGCGTTATTCATTATCAATAACTCCGTTTATTTGTGGTCTCATTGATACAGATATCTTGTTTTCTGTACTTTTCCACAGCGAATCCTGGAGCAATTTCTAACAATATCCTTGTGGTTGCTAATTACGTATGTAACAAAAGTTTTGGCAAAAAATGCTTCTCGAAATATTTCGAATTGCATTATTTTCATGGTATTGCCCTTGCATGCAAAACAATGACAAATGTCATTACTTGTGGCGTCCGTATTGGTTTGGTTGGTGGTTTCTTGAAATGTCTTATAAAATAGATACACGTAAAAGTATTTATACCTTGGCCAACTTTCCAAAGGGGAAATTATGCGCATTTGTCAAAATCAAAATATTTCAATTAGAACTATTTATCGTACGATTAAGGATTATGAGCAAGGAATTCCTTGCATAAACTTTCCAAAAACTGGCCGCCGAAGAGTTTTGCCCCCAGCAGCGGTCACCAGAATGCTAGAAAGTGCAAGAAACAGAGTTGCAATGTCAGCAAGAAAGTTAGGTTATCGATTTCAAGTTTCCCATATGATTATGACCATCAGTAGAGAAATTGCTAGAAATAGTTTAAAATTTCGTAAACGACAAAAATGCCCCAAATGTACGAATCCCCAGTTGCAAAGGATTCATCGATGTTATTGAATCTTAAGGACAGTTCACTTTACAAACAACAAAGTGATTATTATAGACGACGGAAAGTATTTTACTTTGGTGAACGCAGAAATGAAAGGAAATGATGTATTTCACATAGACGATATCGAAAACAATCGTGATAATGTCAGATTTAAATGTGAAGCAAATTTCGCCGACAAAATCTTAGTATGGTGTGCGATTTCTGTAGCTGTTTCACATCATGATGGAAATGAAATCATGTTCTGGCCGGATCTGGCATCTTGTCATTATGCCCGAATAACAAGGGAATGGAAATACCAATCCGATAGCTTTTGTACCAAAACAAAATCTCCCACAAGCATAACCTATCGAAGAATATTGGAGTCTGCTTAGTAGAAAAGTCTATGACAATGGTTGGGAATGTTTCATTATTTTCAATAAAATTAATTTTCGATTTTATTAGCCCTATACATTTTTGCCAAAACTTTTGTTACATACGTTAAATGAGCTCTAAGTTGGTTCGACCTGACGTAGTGGCAGGCATACAAATAAATAATTGTTGCCACCAAACGAATTGGAAAAATAATGGGATAATTAGAGAAATTGTTAAATTCCATATAGATAATAATTATTCATTATATCCTCCCAGCACTTATGCGTTAGAATTGCTATGAGAATTAATTTACCCAAATCCTAGTGAAATTTTCTTTAATTTAAACCAGTATATGTGATCCTAGAGAATTACGTGGCAAATCGTGCTTTCCCGAACTTTAAGACGCGTTGAAAAAGTTGGTAATTTAAACCGAGATACAGAATATTTTATTTATGATTAAAGATAAATATACAAAATAAAAATAATCAACAATATGGAAATAAATTTTCAAAATTTACTCCATTGACTTCAATACATTTTTGAATTCCTTTGATAAAATTTGTCCTAACCCTTAACAATATATTTGACTGACTTCTAATAAAAATCGCAGAGTTTTGTATTTGCTGCCTGAGCGTACACCAGTATCTTCGAATGTCCCCACAAATAAAAATCTAGGGGGTTAAAATCGGGATTCCATGAAAGCCAATGAAATGCACATCCTCGCCCTATCCATGTATGAGCAAACCCATTTCTTACAACTTCGCATCACCAAGGAAAAGTGTTGTGGGGCGCCATCTTGCATAAACCACATATCTCGTCTTTGGTTTAATGGCAACAGTTCCAACTCATCAAAAACGTAGTTTGGAGAAATTGTAAATATGAATTATCATTTAAATTTGCGAATGACATTGGAATGCACCAGAAGCAGAGTGGCGGTCGATAGAACTCTATCAAGGAGCTTCGCGGTGGGGAAAGGGCCAAGGCAAGGTGACCCACTATCGACTACGTTTTTCAATATGGCTCTGGAAGCCATACTAAGGGAGGCAAAAATACAAACAACGGGAACTGTGTTCTATCACAAGCACCAGTGTATAGCGTTTGCGGACGATATGGCAGTGTTAACGAGATCAGAGAAGGAATTGAAGAGAGTATTTACCGCGATAGAAACAAAATCAAAAGAATATGGATTGTGCATTAATGAGAAGAAACCCAAGCATATGGTGATGAAGGGAAATAATTTAAGAGGAGCGAGCAGTTTCAAGGTACGGTCGTTTGATAGAGAAATGTATTGTTTTGAAAAAGTGAAGGAATTCGAGTATCTAGAAGTAACAGTCACAAATTGTAATGCAGAAAACAAAGATGTTGATAAGCGAATCGGAAATGGAAGCAAAGCCGCTGGTGCAATGAAGGGAATGATAAGTTCAAAATATATATCTAGAGCAGCAAAACTACTGACTTATGCAACGGTAATTCGACCAACAGTACTGTCTTGCTCTGAGATATGGGTGTTAAACAAAAAAGAGGCAAAAAAACTAGTCTGGGAATGAAGAATACTACGCAGGATATACGGAGGAGTCAAGGATGAGACAGGAAGTTGGAGGAGAAGAACAAACAATGAAATTGCAGATTTGTATAATAAACCATCCATAACACAGGTTATTAGAGGTCAAAGAGTGAGATGGCTCGGGCACGTGATGCGGATGGAACCAGTCAGAATTCCAAGAAGAGTGCTACAGAGAGGAGAAGGAAGCAAGAAAAGAAGGGGGCGTCCGAAAAAAAAATGGTGGGGAGCAGTAAAGAAGGATTAGGAAGATGCTGGATTCATGAGATGGGAAGAAGGAGTCGCAGACAGGACAGGATGGAGACAGATAGTGTAATGTAAAACTAATAGAAGCCATGGACGGCCAGGCCTGTAGCGCTGATTTATATATATTTAAATTGGCATGTAATTCAAAAGGACCTAATAAACTATCTATAAAAGTCCACACCAAACATTTATCCTAATTGCGCCTCTCTAATGGCATGTGGATTTTCAGTATCCCAATAGTGACAATTTCTCCAATTAATTGCAAATATCTTTGAGCAGCAGGACGCTCTCGATAATTTTCTTGTGCATAAGCATATTTAAATTGGCATGTAATTCAAAAGGACCTAATAAACTATCTATAAAAGTCCACACCAAACATTTATCCTAATTGTGCCTCTCTAATGGCATGTGGATTTTCAGTATCCCAATAGTGACAATTTCTCCAATTAATTGCAAATATCGTTGAGCAGCAGGACGCTCTCGATAATTTTCTTGTGCATAAACACATACCATATCTGGCATTTCTTCATTGGAAAAATATTACGACGTGGCATTTTCACAAAGAAATCTTTTATAACAATTATTAGTCTTATACTTATACAAATTGACTGTGTTTAACATACACAAATAACATCACCCTATTACACCTTTACTCATAGACAAGAGGACGGGAAAAATGCTGTAACTTTGATTAGAAATCAGCTAAACATATTTTTAAAGGACAGGCAAATTTTTAACTAAAGAATTAATACATATATTGAAGTCAATGGAGTTCATTTTGAAAATTTATTATAATATTATTGATTATTTTTATTTTGTGTTACAAATAGTTGAAATATATTTTTTATGAAAATGTATCTCAGTTAGGACAAATATTTTATCTACGTGTTTTAAATTAAATCGTTATATTTTAGGTCAAGGATTCCCCAGTTATTCTATGGACAATTATTAACGAAAAGCCTGTATATATAAATATACATAGATAGAACCCATGTATAAGGATAGAACAATTTTCGGGAAATTATAACAATTTTAACAGTGTCCACCGGTAGAACATAATTCAGGTCATTTTGATCAAATGAATTGTAAAATAATATAAAATGCAGCAATTCACTTTATAACGATTTACGTATTATGACAGATGTGTGCCGTATATTGAATGTGTTTATTATATTATATATTTTTTTAATTATTTCCTTTTTATGTAATTAGGATTTATATTGATGTATAATTAAAACAGGGACATTTTATCGTACGTAGCTTAGTATGGCATAAAGAAGGAAACACGTGATCTCTTTTGACCAATGAATATTGAGAATTGATATCTCGTTTTCAATATAAGCCTTGCGCTCACCAAGTAAATTCAGTAAATGTTTCAATTGCAAAATATGAATAGGAAAGTCGGTGAATCGTGAAATTCTACCAGCACTGTGCGATTAGTGAGATGTCAAACTGAAGTTAACCTAAAAATATTTGAAACGTCATAAGAAGATTACAAGATCCGCAATTGTAGCTCTCGATATTGTCCATAAAACTGAATTCGGTTTAAAATTCTTTATATCTATTATCGGACATATGGTTGAAAATAGTAATCAAATCCCCATATATTTATGTAGTGTTAATTAAGCATTAATTTAATCTATAAAAATTAAATAGTTGGTCAATGAACCAGATGGTGGATGCCATTAACTCCACCAATAGATCAAAATATTATGTAATTTTGTGACCGCAACGGAAAGAATTCAAAATACGGAGCAAAATAAAGCAGTACATTTTCGTGAATGCAACGTACATTAAGACGCGTGCGTGATGTGAAACAAATTAGTACGATATGTTAGCTTGTCTAAGTTCAGTTGATATGTACAGTCTATGAGAGGTCGGAATCATATGTCAGAGTGTAGATGAAAGTGAAATGAGTTGTAAATAAACGCAAGTTTGATTTATTTCCAAAACTGCCAAAACAGAAGTAACGAAACCATATTGTTCACCAAATGCAAATCTTCATTTTATTTTTGGATGTACGTGGAGCTTCACTTAGACGGATTTTTTTAGTCGGTTGTTACAAAGTAGGGTAACGTGTGTCACCACAAAATTTTCGCAACAGCACCTGGACTTCACGGTAGCGATCTGGATGTTCGTTCACATTGAAACATAATACCATCTATATAAGTCATACGATACTGACGATTGTGCAACAGTTAAGTGTGGTTTCGTAGTTACCTACATGGAATGTAGATTACGCAATTACGATTTTCCTCTAAAACCACGCGAATACACAAAAGTGCTCTTTCAATACCGCATTCTAGAATATCATAATGAACTCCATTAACTCGAGCGAAAACGTTACATACGCCGTTGTGGAATAATTACCGTGCGGAGCCATCGGAAATAAACGGGATTGTGCAATAGGCGTCGTTTTGACGCAATATTTCAACTTGCACCGTGGGGTCGGAAGTTGTAAATCCAAATTACGTAACAGCTCTCAATTAGACGTTTGATAATGGTCTTCTTGGGAACATTTTTCTATCGCGATTATTTGTACTCGGCAATAAATTCGCACAAACACACGCTTCGAAATTATATGGTATTATGCAGAAGACTTAATTGACGAAAATTTGTAAACATCCTTAATTGTACCACGGAAGTGATTAACTTACAACGAAAGCCATAACGTTTACTATTGATTATGTAATATGATAAAAACGTAAGTTAGCTTATACAAATTATAGATGCCTATTATGACGTAATATGAATTACATTAATAGGTTACTTGTGCAATGAATTATTTAAACATTGTTGGCGTGTTTTAATATGCACATTAGTATTTCAACCACTGCTTGATAGGGAAAATCCGGTTTTTTATGATTCATCATGAATATGTATTTGTAGGTATTTCGTTCTACCCGTGTAGAGTTGGTGCCTGGAGTGAAAGTACGCCAACTACCTTTTCAACGTGCTTCCTTGTCAATTAGAAATCTAAAAGCCGGGAAACGAAGAAATTTAATTTGAGTAATTATAGTGGTTTCCAGTACAACGTACTATGGAATTATAACGATTATGATTTCATTAGCAACTTTCGGTAATTTTATTGATATATTCATGTTTATTTCATTTACATCTCAATGGTAGCCGAAGAATTCGGCCCTGATGTCGCCTACGACTAGATATTTAGATTCCATTCAGAGCAGTATTTTATGCAGTAAATAAATTGTAAAATCCACATTTATTTTTCAATCCTGGGTCATATACTTTACAGAAAACTAATAGTATTTAACTAAGAATAGGTGTCCCACAATTTTCTAGAAGGAATCGAAACGAGATTTTCATTCTTTTATTCGTTTTTCCCTACGGTCCATATTATTTTAGTTGCTTCCAATTTTCATAAATTCTATGTTTCTTTCAACAGGATAACTTTTGCTCTCCATCATTTCATATTCTTGAGTATTTCACTGGCACTCTGCCAGGGGGATGCTCAGTGGGATGTGCTTGTCTATCTCTTTGTTTTAGCTCATCCTGACCAAACCACCTCAGTTGATTTTCATTGGTAATTTTTTTACATCTAGATCTTGCCTTATTACTTCGTTTGTTATATATAATTGGTGATTGATAACTAAAAAAACAATAGGAAATAAATATTGGAGTAAAGATGAATAAATCAATTTTTCGAATATTTAATCCAATAACAAGTAAGAAAACCAAATTAAAATGGACGTTTGTAATTAATATTATTAAATGACCTAACATAATAGACAGTTTTAATTATTTAATTAATGTGAACTGAAAAGCAAGCATTAGTGCTAAATATTCTGAATATAGTGATATTGTGTGTAGTAATTCACATCGCTCGAGAAATATAGATCGTAAGGTCATCTATTCATCATAAAAACCTTCATACATAAACGTGTCCTCCTAATTACCCAACCGGTCGTCGATGTTTCATTACTTAATTACATTATACTTTATCTATCTTAACATTTTTTACAAACTTCTTCTATCTGTTGCCACTTCTTCCGCTGAGTTCCAGTTTTCTCCTCCTCGTCTTAGAATATCTTCTACTGTGCTATTACACTTTCCCTTAGGTCTTGCTCTTTTATTTTCCCACATAGGTTTCGCCTCCCAGATGTCGTTAATTTGCATCTCCTATATCTCTTCCGTTATTTCTTTTGGTGATTTAGTACGTACCTCCTTCTTTACATCATCACTCCTCTCATGTATTTTTCTTGCCGCTACTACTTTTCTGTACTATTTTATTTCTGCTGCTTGAATTCTTTTTTCTTGTGTGCCTGTTAAAATCAAATTATCTCTTACATGTAGTAGTACTGGTGGCCTTTTATACTGTTGTCTTCGATTTCGTCGATATTTCTATGTGTTCGATACATTTCTGGTGTGTAGCATAGCATATATGCACTTCTTTTTATATATCTTTATCGTTTCCTTCTTATGACTTTCACCTTTATCTATAATTTTTGTTCGGTCCCTTATTTTTGTTTCTTGTGATGGTCGCTTCCTATCTCATATCGTTTCCTCACTTTAATATCCATTATTTCTCCTTTGTAACTATTTTTATATTTTTATAATCTATTATGGACCGTTCGCTTCTGATGAACATTTCTCTGGTGAATTTGTGTATGTCCTTATGCTAGAACATGTTATTCGTTATCACTAGATTATCTCCACAGAATTTTAATACTCTTCTCCCATTGTTATTTAGCTTGTTTTCGCCGTGCTCTCCTATTACTGTTTCCAATTTATCTACACTTTTTCGGATATTCTCGCAAGGAATTCTCCCGCTAATATAAATTATGTGGTCCATATACTACCATAATAATAATTCATATTCATTTCTAACTGTAAGATTAACATACTTGCTTTAATATATTCCCATTTTCTAATTATGGCATCCAACTTTTATTTATTAGACATGCTACTCCAGCTCTTGTTCTATTTTTCTTTCTTTTAAGTTTCCGTCAAAGCAACAAATTCTACATTTGCCTTTACCCTACTTTCCGCCAATTCTTGTTCTTTACCGTTTATTCCGTGTATATTTCACGTTACTAGTTTCCATATTTCTTTATTTTCCTGTTTATTTTTGTTGTTCATTTTTTATGTTGTTTCCACTTCGAGGTCTCGTTTCTTTTTTGGTAACTGCGCCCTTCATGCCTCCTCATCCCATTTTCTCTCGTTCTTCCTTTTGTTCACTTTGCACTCTATTTCCGGTCCATCACCATTCTACCCCATTTATAATTATCTTATTGTAGCCCAATTTAACCACGGTTTTTATTTTTTTTGTCATAATTTTTGATCTTGTTAATACAAACTTTCATTTCGATTTTTTGTTGTTCATTTTTTATGTTGTTTCCACTTCGAGGTCTCGTTTCTTTTTTGGTAACTGCGCCCTTCATGCCTCCTCATCCCATTTTCTCTCGTTCTTCCTTTTGTTCACTTTGCACTCTATTTCCGGTCCATCACCATTCTACCCCATTTATAATTATCTTATTGTAGCCCAATTTAACCACGGTTTTTATTTTTTTTTGTCATAATTTTTGATCTTGTTAATACAAACTTTCATTTCGATTTTTTGTTGTTTCCACTTCGAGGTCTCGTTTCTTTTTTGGTAACTGCGCCCTTAATGCCTCCTCATCCCAGTTTCTCTCGTTCTTCCTTTTGTTCACTTTGCACTCTATTTCCGGTCCATCACCATTCCACTCCATTTATAATTATCTTATTGTAGCCCAATTTAACCACGGTTTAAAATTTTTTTTGTCATAATTTTCGATCTTGTTAATACAAACTTTCATTTCGATAAGATTTCTTAATTTCACTTTGTTCTGCATTATCATCTTTTTGTCCAATTCATTCTTTGGCTCTATCGCATATAGTTTTTCTGTCATTTTCTGGCCATCTTGGGCTCGATGTTTAATTCCATAAGCTGTTTTAGAAAATCACTCACGACTCCATACATTCTCACTTTATTTTTCCTGTCCTCCTTTTCAATCATTTTCCTTTACTAATGTCTTGCATTTCTTTCTTTAAATCTTTATTTTCAGTCATATTTTCATTATTTCCTCGTTAAAAGTCCTTTGCTATTCTTTGTTTAGTTTAATTTAATTTTTTATTCCCTTCTGCTTACTTTTCATGTCCTTTTTATCCTTAATTAATTCTTGCATCATTGTCATAATTTTGTCTAATTTATCTTCAATTCTGTTTTTGTGGGGTTCTTGCGAAGTATTCAGTGCGATTAATCAACAAAGAATGGCTTAGGCTACAGGTTCGGACGAGGTACAGTAGCGCTATATAATGTACGTAAAGTACGTATAATGTCTCAGCATTGGCTTAAATTTTCAATTAATGCTTTGCTCTTACAGACCAAACGCACTAATATCAAATATGGAAAAAGCACGTGAGAAATTTATTGCAAGTATAATAACTATTATTATACTATAATAATTTTAAAGATAAAGCAGACGTTGAATATTTTTTGTAGTTGAAACGAACGACGTTAGGAATTTTGGACCATGTTTCGATACAGGGGTAGATAATTCAGCCTTCCTTTTCGGCGTGGCTTCGTTCGGTGTAGAGCGGATAATAAGTTAGTCTTACGTTTTAGCCCCTTTTATACCCTGCATGGCGTTGGATATACCGATGGTTATCGTTTGTGATATTTTTCGTCAAACACTTTGTGGAATTTGTACCGGTTGAAAACACGCCGCTGTGTTGATATTGTGTGGTTTATATTATGCCGTGAATTGGCTTACTAATTCAAGCAAAGGTAACATCATCTGTCGCACCCCATTCTGCAATTATTCCCTATTTTGATCGATTCTTTGTGCTATATTTAATCTGTGAAAACATGACTGTGATGTGATTGTCACAGTTGTGTTCAACTGTGTATTTCTACCACTTTCTAATATATAGCAAAATACTTCATGCTTATGTGTCGTCGTCGCATTTACTTGCTTTTACACAACGCCATTATATACGCATTCTTTGCTTCTTCTTGCTTCATTGCTCCTAAAGTCACCCCTTGTGCGTAATTTCCCACATATCATTAGGTACGCTGCCTTTTATCCTACAATAGTTTCCTTAATCTTCCTCCTTTGTTGGTTCTGTACATTCAGTCTGACTAATTAGCATAGTAGTTCCTCCAAGTCATATTTTTCAGGAGGCTAATAAAACTATTTTTAAAAAATCAGGATTACAACAAAATAAGTTTCATTTTACAAACGATTTAATTTTCAAAATAATTTTTTTTAATTATCTTTAAAATAAATAAACAAATGGAGGTAAATTTGCAGTTTTTTTGGAAATCCTTTTTTTTTCTTTTTATAATAATGAACAACATACTAATATTTAACTAAAAATATTTATAAAATTATATTTTTCATATTGTAGGTATCGTATCGTAAAAAAACATGGTAACCTGGTTCCAAACTAAGAGTAGTTGCTGTAAATGATATTTTTCTTTCTTTATCTTTAATCTTTCGTTGTGCAAGGAAACCATGCACTTTCTGTTTTCGGGTTAATTCGAACAGGCAGATCAATTCATTCCAAATTTCACTGTCTTAACTTATGAAATACCCCGTCTTTTATATCCGTCATCCATAATATCAGTCACCAGAGGATCGCCTGTTTTCCTCCATAGTCTAATTGAGGAAAAAAAATATGAGCCAAATACTTTACAGAACAAGGAGACTTATTATATGCAGCTTTGCAAAATTTTCCATAGTCGGCAGGGACATTAATGTATTTTTTTATTATTATAATATTTTTTTTTGATTCGCAAAATTAAATTATGCATTGGAACCTAACAACTATCGCTATATAAGATGTATTCAACATTAGTATCAGAAGTGTGAGCAGCAATAAAAGTTGAAAGAAAATAAACTGTAATTGATGAAAACTCATTAGATGTTAAAGTGCCCTCAGATTCTTTCCACAGATTGTCTTTAGCCTTCTTATAATAATGTTCTTTTTATATTCTATTTCGGAAAAATCATGTGTTTCAAATGCAGCACACATTCATATCATTCTACATCTCTACATTTTTTTTTTACGAAATGCATTCTGGTACATATCTGTGCTTTGGTCTCCTAAATAGGTTGTGAAGTATAATTTAGTCGAACTAACACGGCGGTAGTGTGAAAAGCACACCCACTTTCTTATCGCGACCTCACTGACACCTAATGTTTTTGATAAAAGCGAATTTGACTACCATTGCTTTTTAAATAAAATTTTGTAGATGTTGACCTTGATACTTGTTCAGTGAGTCACTTTCTGGATGTATATTTAAAGTTTGTACGTGCGCTTACAAAAAAAATCCGGCCATGTCACCTTCCATTTTTTTTTTCATTTTCTAATACAGCTCTATAATTCAATGCGGATTTTTATTCTGACTTGCAAAAGCACGGGGATTTCACTACTTTCTCTCTTTTCTTATCTCGTATTTGAGTGCTTCTTCTTTTTTTCCCATAATATTCTAATCGCAACTCTTGGTGATTTTTATTTCTTTTCCATCTCTTACAATCCTTCTCGAGTTTCATTTCTTTGCGTTTACTAGATGTAGCTTCCTCAGAATCAGATTGATTTTTCGGTTTCAATGTTATTATTTTTATTTTCGTCATGGCGCCTTCCAGCTTTAGCATTATCATCAAACTGGCCATTAATACCAGAGTGTATAATGACGATCAGTATCAACATTTTGATCATCTTGTGGAGTATAGTCCAAGGCGGAATTATTTTCTTTTTCGTCATTAAATACAAATGTATTGTCGTTAAGAATCATCTACAGAAGGACTTTTAAGGACTATTCTTATAGTCGGTTCTCGGTTCTTCTCCTTCATCCTCGGAATCTGCAACATCTGGTTAAAGAGCTGTATTGCTTTGTCAACCAAAATAAAATGTTTCGTCGTAATCGCCATAGCCAAGGACGTTTTCGGAAAAAAACCTTGTTCAACTAACAAGTTTTTCTTTACATGTGCAAGAAATGACAGTACCTACTCTATATCATTAGCACCAAAAACTAATTTCATTTTTGTGTGGGAATGGCATTTTCTAGTCTAGAAATCTAGTATTTATTTTATCATTTGTGTTTTTAATTAACATTATTTATCCTTCAAGTAGAAGATAATATTAAATTAAAACTGAACCAGCAACTGTTCTAAAATGAGGTATTTCCACGAAATAAATCACCTAGGGAATAGATTAAAAAATGCATACATCCATATTAAGGTTGGTAATTTAAAATACCTTGAATTTTGTAAATATTGTTTATTATTAAGCATACACATTTGAAAATTATTGTTTTAGTCAACTTTTTAACGTAAAAACATATATTTAATATATTTAATAATAATAATACACTCAAATTCACAAATGAATCCAATATGGAAATGTTTTTTGTATGCTTACAATTAGCACTTTTACATATTATGTCATATAGAAAAATATAATAAAATGTTTCATATTGTACGCAAATTAGACATTAATTTTTTTTTTAATTTTTCAGTTTAGGCAATTTTAATTTTTTAAATGAAATGTAATCATCTAAATTATGACCATTGCGTTTTTTACAACCTTGACTGTATGAAATTTTAACATATTTTTAATTTTTTTAAATTTTGACCTTGTTTTTAAACTAGGAGGGGTAAAGAGCCATATTTACACTGAAACTGAAAATCACTACTCCTAGTTAAAAAAACAGAGTATATTAAATCTCAACTATGTTATCGTCATGAATTTATAATTTTATAATTAAAAAAAAAATACTTTAGGCACATCCGAAAATTGACTTTTTGCATCTAAGACAATATTTAGTATTTGGCATCTTCGATTTTTTCGCCTGGTAGACAATATTAAGATATAAATGAAATGTTTGCATATTTTAGAGTATTTACGATTTTCACAATTTTGTTAATTTTTTGAATTTTGTGTGAAGACAAAGATTGAATCATGTCAAATATTAATAAATCATAATTACACATTACAAATTAAAATAGCCAGTTGAGTGAAGTATAACCAACAACGATTTACGGAAACGATTTAACAACAACAAATGTGTATCATAATTCGTTATGTTATAATAATTGACGTAAAAGTGCCTTAAGTTTGCTGCATATCTTTAAAAAGCTGGATACTTTTATTTGCTGTTTTCTTTTTGGAAGTTTTCAATTTATACTTATTTTTGTTTAGTTTAAGTATTTTGGGATTACTTATTAATTGGAATATTTAAATAATTCAATTTTTTTATAGTGTTTGTTAATTAAGATACAGATTCAATGTTTCTACGAAGTTCCTTTGTTCACAACTTATTTAACATTTTATTGTTAACCTCCCCCCCATAATACTCGCAGGTCAATTTTGCGAATAAACGCAAAATTTTATAGATATTTCTCACATAGAAAAACGTATAGTTACCTACAAGTAGATGTATCAAAATAATATTTGTTTCTTCCACTCATTGGAGTGGTATCATTCGACCGAATAATTCTGTTTTACGACCGATTCCGCATTCGATTTATCTATCTAAAAAATATATATTTGAAGTTTGACAATTTTCCAGCATATTTATTATTTTTTTGCACAACACAGATGGCACTAAAATCTCATTTTAAAGGGTAAATTGGAGTTACGTACTAAAAGTATCCTGTCTTTCATTCCAGAATTCTATTTTCAATTTACATACCGCCTTCATTGCTTTTGTATATACCTTTATCACACACCTCCATCCTTCCAATATTCGCATCGCGAAGAAATCACGTGCTTGTTGATTGTATCTTAATACAGCTTTTTCAATTCATTCGTCGTGCATATATTAAGGTCGCTAATCTTGGTGCACAAGGACTTCCATGCCGGTCCAACACTCTTTCGTTTATCTCTCCCTCGTCTGAATGTCGACAATTTCATCATCTTAGTGTTGATATATAATTTTATACCAAAGAGTCTCTCCAGTACCTTTCATTTTCATGCCACATATCGCCAGATGTATATGGCCTGTACCTCGCCAATTGAATCTACCTTATCATCCTCTCAATTTGTTCTCTACCGCGATGTATAAAACTAGTTGATTGATTTGGAACCCTAATTGCATGCTTCAATTTCTTTGTTTATGCTATCGTTTTTCGCTGTTTATACATGTACGAATGTTAATCAAACAATACAGTGAATGGGCAATTTTTTAAAATTTGAATCTCGTCTTTAAATAAAATTTTTTAAATTTTCTTTATTATAAAAAAATGCATTTATTTTAATAATCTACCCAGAAATATATATTTTTCGTTTCGATATGTTTTATTATTATTATTATTATCTCAATAGATAGTTTTACGTATTTACATTTTCGTTACCAATATTTTATTTATATAACACTTTTATTTAAAAGTTTTTTTGCATTTTTTTATGAATATTTTCGTGGAAGTAATTTTTATAATTTTTAATTATCGTATTTATTACTGCAATATTGCTTTAGTTACATATAATTTTTTCTAATGAAATATATTTCATTATAAATATTATTTTCATTGCGTATAATAAGCGCATTTAAAATTGAAATCATTTTAACGGTATTGCGCGCTAATATCGCGTCGGAGATTCTAGATCAGTGAATGATAATATCTTGAAATTGCAAAGTAGTTCGTTTAGTTCTCGTAACGAACTAGTTGTTTTGAATAGTTAGTTCATGAGCTACGCATCACTATTATAAATTCTGTTTGTCTACAATTTACAAACTATTTCATGGATTTATTTAAATATAGCAACTTGCTGTACATCTCCAAACATCAGTTACTGATTTCAATAAGCAAACAAAACTGGCGGAAGTTTTAAACTTGAACTCAGAGGACTAAACGAATCGGCAGAAAATTCCCACTGAATTAGTTATTATTTTTGAATTATTATATTGGTAAGTTTTAGACACATAAGTAAAATCATCTTAGATACATCATCAACTTAGTTATCCCGTACCAAGTCACTCCAGATGTTATTCTATACTACTCATATACTTACAGAAACTTTGATTTTAAAGAATTATTTTTTTATTGCAGGCTTACCATCGCCCACAAAGTTCTGCAGTCCAAGTGGCCAAAATTATATCGTTCACAGTGATTGCAGTCTCCATCCTGATGGGATGTTTCCTCTTGGCATCCGCGTATGTTACTGCAAACGCATCGTGCAAGCAACTTGAACAGGAATTACAACTACTTTCCGAAACGGCCGATCGTTTGCAACCTCTACAGCCTGAAGCACTTGTTCAGGTAAGAACATTTAAGAATGATAATTGTAAATCAACCAAATTACTCGTGAATAATATTTCGTTCGAAAATTGTTAATATTTCTAAATTCAGCTCATCGTCCTGTAGGAGTATAAAATTGATTTGAAAACGCTGAACTCAAATAAATTGTATTGGAAATGATTCATAACTACAATACTAGTACAATATTAATTAACTATTTTTTTATAATTTACGATACTATGAAATCCTTATAGATGGAAATATTTCTCCGTGATTGTTAACGGTTAACTGGCGAGAATTGAAATCGATCGTAGTAATTGTTGAAAGTTGTACGTACTTTCATTGAAAGTTAGATTAACGATATCTTTCGATGCAATTAATATTATGGCCATTAAGTTTCATTTTTGCAGGAAGTCAAACGTTTCAAGTTTCACAGGTTCTTGCTCGCAAGTATTTTAAAATTATCCTAACAAAGCTCATTCGTTTTGGCAAGGGTTAACAACCTTTGGACGTGTTTGGCCCCAGCGAAACTAGTAACGTTTATGGCAGCTATTATTAGATATAAATAGTAAGTCATCTAGGAGGATAAAATTTGCATAGTTTTCGTGGGAAAATGCGAAAATAAAAAGCGATTAAACTGTTTAATTGGGTGAGTGGGAACGCAACTGAGATATGCAATAGCATCTTCATGACTGGGGCAATTGTGAAAGCGAGAGGTCTTTACTCCTAGGAAGCAGGTCATCGCTATATGTTATGGATAATAAACGTGTTTCTCTCCGCGTGTACTGTTTCGACTTATCTGCACCATCCGAGTAACTGTAGACTCGAATAATTAAAATCTATTGATTTAAACAATCCCCACTTATAGTTTGCTATACATAAAAGCTATTAATTATGATATATTGCATCGACTCATAAAATAAATTCAATTGACAACAATATTGAATTAAAATTGCAGCGAAACGTGTTTGAAATTTGTTTCAAAGTTGTCTTGGTAGCACCTATAAGTGATTCTCTCACAAACATTAAATCGGAATCTCCAGAATATTGAAGATTACGAAAATCCAAAGCATCATCGAATAATAAGCAGCGCAATATTAGCCATCATTGGACCGATCTCTGAATAAATATTGCAGAAGAAGAACAATTAAAATTGCTTTGAGATATGTAACATTCAACTCCAACCAGCTTATATTACACTAGTTTAGTTTGTGAATTGTAATATTTTATTCGCTGCAATCTTATAACGCAATCTATATGCAGTTAACTCACTCATACCCATGTGCATGTGGTTGCATGCTATGTAATTTAAAGTGGACATTTACATAATTGAGTAGTTCGTAATATTTATTTTAGTTTTGTATCAAATGTTACTCAATACATAAGCTAAAACGCAACAAAACCACAACACCGCAACAGTAAACATTTCCAGGTATCTTAAATGTCTGTGGTTACTTCTCGTACTTTGAATTTTTTCATTTTTAATTTTTTCTGTATAGCGTTAAAGTTACAGTTAACTGCAGTGAACCAGGTGTGTGATGAAGTGTGTAGACTTCCAGATTGTATAATAAAATAAATATATGGCACGATGTTGGTTTTTATTAATTTCGTCTTGATTTTTTTTCTGGCAATTTCTAATCCACGTTTTGGGTGTCAAATGAAATTAAATTATAAATACTAACAACTACACAAATAATAGGTTTTGTCGATGATACTGGAGAAAAATAATAAGCTAAAAGAAACTTTGATGACTTCCTGTAAGTGTGCAATCTAATTATATTTATTATTATTACTTGCGTTTATTACAGATGTTCATATTCATGCTGACAATTAGGCATTGACTTACGAGTTTATGTTTTTATTTGTTACACAACTTACACTTGTTATTGATTAGGCTTACAAATATCAAAATTTAAACTTTATTTAAAAATTATACAAAACTTTCGTTATAATTTACACAAACAAATTTTCTAGCAAATCTTCCCTACCACCATAACGAAATTTCCCCAGTATTGCTAATAATCTATTAGCAACTACATCGCCACCACTTGTAATAATTATTTCATGTCTCCATCCAAACGGCCACGTCATCATAACCATCCCTTACGGAACAATCTATTAACATATAGTGATAATAAATTTCAATCGTTTTGCATTGGAGTTTTATTTTTGACATAAAATGAAAATTTTATTCGTATTATTTTAGGAAGAACACCACGCGGCCACCAACAACCAGGTCGAAGTAATCCAACCCGAAGAAAAGCCCAAGCACGTGAAAGAAGTGCAGGAAATGCAGGACAACCACATCGCGCAAGACTCATCGTCGGACAGCTCGCAAGGCAGTTCCGAAAATTCGTCCGACGACTCGTCCGACGAAGAAGAAAAAACGATTCACATAAAGATGCCTTTGGAATTGGACTTCGACGAGTTGGCCGGCGCGCTCATGGAGAAAAACCAACGGTCCAGAATGAACTGTATTGTTGAAAAGAAACGCGCCGAACAGGTGGTGGATCATCAACCGAAGACCATCAATTTGCCATTCGGGTTAAATTTGACAACCGACCCGCGTTACGAACGCGTCAGTGGCGAAAGGATGGCCATATTCTGCGAAAGCGGACACGAGCAAAGGTACGATCGTTTAATTTATCCGACGTTTAGTAACCGTAATTTCTAGGCACGAAGAACCAGAAGAATCCGAGGAAGAAGAAGACACGATCATGATACAACCCGTTATGATTCCGATCCCGCATACCAACTTCCAGACTCATATGCCCATGCAAATGCAACAGCAACAAATGCAACCCAGGCTTCCTCAGATGCAGATGCAGCAGAATCAAATACCGATGACGCATCCAATGGAAAATCTCCGACCACCAATGCCCGTTCAGATGATGAACTCGGTGCAACCTGGCTTCCCCCCGACTCAGATTCTCCACCACATCGCCCAACAAATTATTGCTCAAAAGTTGCAAATGGAAGCCGAAAGAAACCAGGAGGAAAACCAATCGCAAGAGGTCGCGCAAAATGAAGCCGAACAACAACCAGCACAACATTTCAGCGCACCTGAATATATGATGGCGCAAAGAATTCCAATCGCCGAAGACGTCCTGTCGCAAATTAACAGATTGCCAAATCGCGATGTTATTGTTGCCCTTTCCGAACCGGAAGCCGAAGAACCGCAACAAGATTTAGGTATAATGCAACACCAAAGGGAAAATGCCCACGACTTAAATGGCCGACAAACGTACGCCAGAGGTCTTCCCATCAATATGCCAGTACGTATGGTGCAACAATCCCAAGAAGAACCACAAGCGGCACCCACCGACGAAATGAGGCCACACTGTAAGTACCAAAACAACCAAATCATAAATTATTTATAGCGACATCAATCTTTCAGTTTTGCAACCACGCTCGGTACGTTCCGTCGACCATCTTCTTCAAAAAACTGTGAAACGCGTCAAGAGGTGTTCCTGCGACTGCGCGTGCTAAGACGGGAGCGCCGCGAAGCACACGCGGGATTTTTTTCCGAAAAATAAGTAATTGTAAAATACTGCAGTATAACATAGATTAGACACATATTTTAACAAGCCCTTTCCGTTTTTCTAACTGTTACTGTTTTATTAAATGTTTTTAGTTTGCTTATGTAAATAGAGTACGTTTTAAAGATTTAATGTTATGTTGGGTTATTTTGTGATAGAATCGTTTAGATTACTATGTAAAATATTTCTGTAAAATACACAAAATTATTTTTCTACTTTTTTTATTTCATTCCGTTTCAATATAATATAAGTTACGCATTATATGTTTTAATTCTACATTTATATGATTTTTGAACACTTTCTCAGGATTCCTTCCGTGCGTATTATAAATCGCATTTAATGACAGAGGTAGTGGCACAATTGCAGTAGATCAACTCCAAGTAAAAGAACGCTGACAGGGCCGGATATAGCAACTCATTTGATAAGCGTTTAAAGTTGCTGCAAGAGACTTTTAGGAACAGCTATGCTGTCATGATCAGCAAAATACAATAGTATTTGTTGAATCTAGATATCAAAAATTGGTATTTTAATGCGTGAGAGTGTACATTTTTTGACAGTTCTAGAAAATTATGTATTACGGTATAAGAATTAAGTGATTTCAAACTGAAGCTGTTTCCAATCTTTTATTGCTTTTATTTTTAACAGTAAAATTAAATTTCTGTAGTGTCCGCACTGAACTTTCTTATACTCCACTTTTCGAAAGAACTTTTCAAATGAAACCGTTTTTAAAATGTCAGTATCTTTAACTTTTATAAGAATAACAACAAATAACGTTTTCGAGACATTTAAAAAGCTGATAATAATAAACCAACACTTCCTGTTGAGATATGAGCTTTAAAAATAAGATGTTTTCTTCTAAATGTACTACTCATTATGACGGGACCACCAGAGTCTGGTGCTGGCAACTCGTAATACACAGATGTGTGTAAGCTAGAGATATTGTAATTAACGACAAATATTCATGTAAATTTGAATTTAAATTCGTAAGTAAATCGAGATACTGATCACAAAAAGGAAGAGATGAGAAGTAATTTTGATAAGGGGAGGAAAACAAGTCCTAATGAAGAATCAATGGCACACAACAACATTATCAAGAGAAACTCATTGTTGAAATACAAAAACAACACACAACCATAGCAAAAATTAGAAAAATGTATATTGTCTGAATGTCAGCATTATTACCGTGCAATTCGTATCACCGTACGAATTCGCCAATTTCTTAACTGATTTGTAGAGACCAGAATTTATGAAATTTGCATATTGATTATTATTTTTGCTTCAACAAAATCCTTTAGTATGTACACGAATTTCATTATTTGTAGTTGATTGACGCATATTAATTTTTGCATATTTTGCATTTTCGCATTATAATTGAATTTTTTTGAGATTTTATCATATTTGGCATATTAGAGTATATTTGTGCATATTTTAGTAAAAATCGTTTAATATATTTTTTTAATAGTTACCTATTTTTATTTTCTTATACTTTATGTATAAGGAAGTTTAGTAATCATGAAAATTTTCGAACTTGAGATTTTAACGGAAATAAACGATTTGACCTTCCCTAACTTTCGGAATTACTATTGAAGTTAGGACAATGAACTTTTGATTTAAGATTAGTGTATGACAAGGAAGAAAACTTTCTATTTTAAAAGCAATATCTCTACCGGAAGTGATGGTTTACTCTTATTACCTTTTTCCATATCTCGAGAATGGTACGAGTTATCGAAAATATTCTGACTATTTTCGGAATGACGTCTATGTGTGTGTCTGTATGCGCTCCACCGCTAAGAAAAATGCGCAGCAAGTATTCAACTCAGAATTGTGTAAAGCTTTACTGTCGGCTAACATCCCACTTCACCACAATGTACCGGACGAAAGCACTCTCTGAAAATTCTATGTACAAGATGTTTATGTCGATACACTTGACAACATCAAACAAATTGTTAAAAATAACTATGTTTTTTTTTATAGTCGACGAAACTATCGATTCTTGCGGACGATATATTGCAAATTAGTTGGTTGATGTTTTAAATAATTCAGGTCCTAGTAAATCGTATTTAATTGCTTGCAAAATTGGAAAAAACAACAATGCCACAATTTTGCGATTTGTGAACGAATTTCTAATGGATTTTTTTCTACCGGAACTTGTACCAACCAATTATCAATTTATAAGTCAGATAATTTTAAGTCCGGAAACACAAGAAATGCCATTAATTAAGTCTGCTGAATTAGTTGAAATTATGGCTATATTTTATTATCAAAGGTATCAAAAACTCTGAATGGTGACTTCAATGTTGATGATGTCAATTTAGCTCTAGGTTTAATTAATTCGCTTCGGTATGCTCCTATAGCATCTGTAGATGTAGAGAAACGTTTTTCTATAAACAACGAATTTTGTCTGATAGGAGGAAGAATTTTTTAATAGAAAATATTGAAAAACATCTTATAATAAATATAATAATAATAATGAGTTATAATAATAATAATTAATAAACAATACACAGCGAAACGTTAACGAAATATGTACAATATTTCGTTAACGTTTCGCTGTGTATTGTTTATTAATTATTATTATTATAACTCATTATTATTATTATATTTATTATAAGATGGTGTGTGTGTGTGTAATATGTACAATATTTGTAATTAGAAGATTAGTATGTATTACTGATTTGAACTATTATTTTTATAAAGCTATATGAATATTTAAGTGTATAGATGATTTAAAAAATGAATATTATTTTATTTAACTTTTATTAGCTGTTTAAATAAAAAAAACTTTTATATCACCCCAAAGAGACTTGTTTGAAAATAATGCATATTTGCGCATATTTCTACGAAATTAGTGCATATTTTTAAAGATTTTTGTGCATAAATATGCGCATATTTTATACTATTTTTATGCATATAATTCCGGTCTTTACTGATTAGTGTTGTATATAATCCGAATTTAATCAGCAAGGCTGACGCAAATTTGCAGGTTCAACTCCCTGTGATGGGGGGGGGGGGGGCAAAATATTAGTTCTCAAAAATATGCAAAATGTCAAGATATTAACATTGTCGAAAAATTGTTAAACGTTTATCAAAATTACAAACAAAAAACAAATTGGCAATAAATATTGAAATTGTAATTTTTTACTTCACAAAACTAAAATGTGGCAAAATTGACAAAAGGTCCGAAAAATTACCGAAAAAAGAAAATATGAACAATGTAAAAAATTCACAATGTCAACAAATACAAAATTCTGAAAAAAATTCAAAATATGTCAAAGTTGAATGGAGGAAAAAAAATAGATAAATGTGCAACGGTAATCATCATCGAAATTAACAGAATTGGAATATTGAAAGCAGTGTAGCTGCTTAGTGTTTTATTTAATTTTTATGGTTTATTGTATTTTTATTTTATTTAAAGTAAATTGTAAGTAATTTGGTAAAAATTACAAATCAAGTGTGACAACAATCGAGGTTCATCCAGAATGACGTTCGGTTTAATTTCCTATGACGAGGTGGGGGGGGGGGGGGGCATTTAAGTAAATAAAATGAAGGTGGACAATGAAATACTGAAAAAGGAGAACATGGCGATTAAAAATATAATGTAACAATTAAGAAACAAAGGATTGAAAAAGAGAGTAGGAAAAATAAAGTGATAATATATGGAACGTGGAAGGACACAAGTGGATGAATTGTTCTGAAAGAGTACATAAATGAATTCTTAAAACAAGACTTGGAAATAAATATTGTGCCCAAGTAAACCCCATGGCGTTAAAAAATGAGAACTTGAGAAATATACAACCAGTGAGGGTGTATATTAACAATGATTTGATGAGGAAAAAAGAGTGAAATACATAAATAAAAGAGCAATGGCAAAGAACGCGAGGCATATGGGAAACAATAAGATAAGTATAAATGAGGAAGTACGTGGGTGAAATGAAAATACAGGAAAGTACAAAATCAAAAACTATTGCATAAATCGAGGCAAGGAAACCTGGACATGGACTGGGCCTTTGCATCTGCAGTGGTCTGCACCGAACTTTCTTATACTTACTTATACTCAATTTTCGTAAGAACTTTTCAAATAAATGCTTTTTTTTAATTCTGTATCTAACCTTTATACGAATAATTTTTGCGATAACGCGTACCGTTTTCGAGATATAGATAACGTTGATTTGATTAAACCATCTGATTGTAATATTGCTTTTAAAATATGAAGTTTT
This sequence comes from Geotrupes spiniger, assembly GCA_959613385.1. NCBI lineage: Eukaryota > Metazoa > Arthropoda > Insecta > Coleoptera > Geotrupidae > Geotrupes > Geotrupes spiniger. The sequence continues at coordinate 10,034,818 of OY390739.1, forward strand.
CTTCAACGCTATATACTAATCTTAAGCTTAAAGTGTCACAGTGTTACCGCTGGAGCGCGCACAGCCACACGTATTTTTAGCCGTGCGATGGCAATAGTAAACATCTGCAGTGATCCGCACTGAACTTTCTTATACTTAGATAAATTTACAAGACATTTAGATATTAGCTAGAATATACTATAGTTTAGCTACTGAGAATAATACCCAAAATATACAAAGTTTTCTCCTAAGCAAAATATGTGCAGACAATAAATTTGTCGAACAATTTGAAATTTTTGTTAGGTTATCGTTTAATTCATAGAGCAATTTTTAAATATGTTAATTCCTAATGAGTAAATGAATATGGTACAATAATTTTTTTTTAAACGGAATGTATTTTTCTAAATATACGGAAATTTGTTTTGTGAGCGTAGCCTAGATTGATAATGGATGCGCATAAGATACACACATCTCTATTACGGATTTACGCATCCGTTTGATTTAAAACTTCCCCAAAGTTCGGAAATTGTTTGACCGTTGGTAAACCCTTGCCAACTATAAAAGTTGTATAAGAGCCACTAGTCATCACAATCGCTGATTTTTCTTATAGGAATGTTCAAAATTCATTGTCTGAGTTCGTTATTTCCCGAGAGACAAAGTTAATAAAGGTATAAGAAATTATTATTACCTGACATGGTGCATAATTAGTGTCCGATGTAACCGGAGCCGTTTACTTACGAGGACATTAAATTGAGGACTACACAACACTGCACTATTGTATAAACACAAAATAATACGAAAGTATAAACATTTTCGAAATATCACCACTATATTTTACGAGATCGTATGAACATCAGTCCTCGTAAACATGCGAAACGCGTCGATAAGAAAAACCGGTCACCGAGTACTGAACATTTTGCAGTAAATTATTTTGAAAAATCATCCATATTTTAAAATGAGACTCAACGGTAGTAAGCACACTCATAAACTGACTAATATATCCTTTGGTAAAACATATGTGCAATTACGTAAGTATGCATTTTCTTTTAATGCAGACCCTTTTTTGTACTTAAATATTTAGTCATATATACAGCGGTTCATTTTTTTCTTAACACGTTGAACCTTTTTCATGAACGACCAGTTTTTATCATTTCAACGTAGCTACATAATTAAAATCTGCCGTGGTCCGCGCTGAACTTTCTTATACTCACTTATGCTATGCATTTTTGAAAGAACTTTTCAAATAAAAGTCGTTTAAAATATCAATATCTTTAACTTTTGTAAGAATATATTTTTCGATTACATGTCCCGTTTTCGAGATTTGGTAAAATGCAATAAGAGTAAACCATCACTTCCGGTTGAATAGTTTGGGAACAAAACGCGTATATCCGTTAAAATCTTGAGGTCGAAAATTTTCATGATTCCTATACTTATTTATACATAAAGTATAAGAAAGTAGAAATACAGGAAATGTGGAAATGGTACAGAAGAAGAAAATTAAACCTATGGCAGTTCGCGGCATGGAATATAAAGAGTATATATTTTCAGTTCTTTCACCTCAGGAATATTACTAAACCAATCTGACACTTTCATTTCTGGTGACATCCTTCCATAATTGTTTATTGCTTAGTCTAGAAGACTTTTGTCTATGAATATTTACATCCTTCTCTATTTCTTGTTAATCCATACAATTTTCTAATTTTTCTTCAATAGTATCATTTCCTGAGTCTTCATTATTCTCTTCCAAATCCATCCTAGCAGCATTACTTTTGAAAAGTAATGAGTCATACTCTTCATCGCTCTCACTCAAGCAACTGTCTGTGTGTTCTTCTAGTATCAATCTAGTTTTTCAAGGGACCATATAAGAAAATTGAAAAACAAATTAATAAAAACAAGTTAAAAAAATAGAATAGAAACAATTTCATGGCAAATTTTAATTGAAAAATAATAAACGTGAAAAGACGTATAACAAAAGTTATACAAAACTTTAATACGAATTTGACAAATTGACAAACTTCACGTAAATTGTCAAATATATGAAGTCTCACAAATTTGTCTAAACATTAATTTGATTTTTTTTAAGAATGATAAAAGTACTGCCAGTGATTAAATAAATGCAATTAATACCGATGCAAGGCTCACAAGGCAAGTATCGTAACGCAGACTATGTACTTATTTAAATAATCACCGTACTAATAAATAGCACAGCCTAATATAACCCATGTGGCATTCAAATTTCGCCATTCTTCAGTAGACATTTTTTTCTTTCCGTAAAACGACGAAGTTGTTTGCTCACTTTCAAAAAAAAAAAAAAAATTCTCTATGAAAATTTATTGAATAATTTTATTAATTTTATTTATTTTCTCTTCGATTTAGGATCAAGCAGTACTGATCTTTTTTTGTTGTTGTTCCTGTGCGATAAAAAACAAAAACAAAAGTTCAAGATCAAGTGAATTATTTAAAAAAATACTTAGAAAAGAGAACAAACTGTCCATTGAATAAAGTTTCGATTCTTCACAAGAAAATCTCGTATTTTGTTACCGATTTTAAGAAGAAGCACAAATGAGTCTAAGATCTTCAGGTCTGGTTTATGCGTCAAAACTTGTAAAAGAAGTTACTACTACATCGCCTCAACGTACCACTCGCTACAGGATCGCTTTAGAAAAATTGAAGACAGGAACACGTGTCCAACTTTCACCAGAGGAAGCTCTATCTATGTTTGTGGATGCGAAACTTACAAGGAGCCAGTATAACATTGCACGGGAAAAAGATAAGGAGCAATTTCCCTCGTATAAAATAATTCAATTGGCCAAAAAGATTGCTATCCTGGTAAAGACCATATTGTAGCTACTGATGTAGTAGCAGAGTTCAAACTGCAAGGACTCTTGAACCACACAGCTTTGCGTCTCATGCAACTACAACGTGAAGTTATTAGCAGCCAAGAAAATTTACAGCGCGTGAATTTAATCACCAAATGGGGTTTTGAAGGTTCTTCTGGACACTCAGAATACAACCAGAAATTTTCTAGTGGGCCCGCTAGTGATGAGGCCATCTTTTTATCTTCGCTGGTGCCATTGAAGCTGATATCTGGCGACCCGCAGAACACCAAGTTGTAATTTGGAACAATCGGGGCCTTCATCAACGAGATACTGCCGACCAATCAGGTTTCAGTTTGCGCACGAAACAACTGATCTTGCTAAAAAGGAACGGGATTACATAGAGAGTCAAATAAATGATTTAGTTCCTTCATTGTATGACGACGCGATGGACGAATAATTGAAATTCACCATAAATTGTTATTTACAATGGTTGATGGCAAGATTTGCAACTCGTTAACAAATACGACGTCCACCATGAAATGTTATCTCTGCGGTTTAACATCAAAAGAATTTAATTATATTGATAAATGCATAAAAGCAAACATAACTGAAGGAAGAGTCGAATTCGGTTTATCGATACTCCATGCGTGGATAGCTTTCTTCGAATGCATATTACATGCAGGATATAAATTACCTCTAAAGAAATCGCAAGCCTGTGGAGTCGAAAACAAACATGTCGTCGAAAACGTAAAAAAAAATAAAATCACAATTTAAGTCACAACTTGGACTGATAGTAGACAAGCCAAAACCCGGTTATGGCAACTGCAATGACGGTAACACTGCTAGACGTTTCTTCGAAAACGCTGAGATATCAAGCACTATCACTAGAGTCGATATAGAAATAATAAAAAGATTACGAACGATATTAAAATCTCTGGCGTGTGGACATAACATTAATAAGTTGCTCTTTACAGTGTATACATTGGAAACGGCTCAATTATTTTTTGACAAATATTCATGGTATCCTATGCCCCCCAATGTACATAAGGTGCTTATTCATGGACCCACTATAATAGAAAAGGCGTTGCTTCCTATTGGACAACTCATCGAAGAAGCGCAACAGGCAAATAATAAACAATTTAAAAACTACAGAGAAAGGTTTTCTCGCAAATTTTCTCGTGCTGCAACCAATACGGATGTGCTTAATCGATTACTACTGTCTTGGGATCCTGTAATTTCAAGTATGCACCAACCACCAAGGCGAAAACGTAGTTTAGAGAAGAATGTTATACAGCTTTTGGAGCCTTCTCTTACTATATGTCAACGTGTCAAGGGCATCCGAAGAAAATGAGGATTCACACAGCGACGTCTCCTGAAATTGATTTGGTAGACATTAATTCTACTTAAGGATATTATTAATATATTATATATTTTTTAATATGTTTAAAATCTCCGATAAACATTTTCATATTGTAATGTTTTTTATTTACACAATAGAACATCAAAACGGCCCCTCTGTGCGTCGTTGGGAACAAGGCGCTACCTCAGCAACAAAAGCTGTTGTTGGGGATCACGTTTTCAGATACTTGGAAGAAAACCCATTTAAAACAGTCAGGGATGCAATCGCGGAAACAAACTTTCCAAGAACACAACCAACAGGATGTCGGAGAATTAAAAATTCTGAACTAGGTAATTATGCTGCTGCAAAGAAATTGGCCCTATCAGACGAAGACAAGCAATCTAGACTATTGTATGCCTTAAATTATAGTCTTAGGGATCGGCAGTTTGGGGAAAACGTAGTATTTACAGACGAAAAGGTTTTCAAGAATACTAATGATGAACACGTTCGTGTTTATAGACCACGAGAAACACGATTCAATGAGGAATACGTTAGTCCGACTCAAAGAAGCGGAAGATTCTCGGTGAATGAATGGTTTAGTTATCATGGTCTTGAAACTTGCTGGCGAATTGAAGAGAGATTTAATTCGAACAGTTACCAGCGCATATGCGACTATGTGATGCTGCCTTCAGTTCGCCAGGTATATACTAACAACAATTTTATATATCAGCAGGACAATTGCCGTGCATACCGCTAATATTATTAGACAATGGTTAGGCAATAATAATATTGAAATTCTTCCGCATCCTGTCAGAAGTCCCGACCTTAATTTCATCGAGAATATATGGGGTCTCATAATAAAAAAAAATTTAAAATTGAATGTGGGGCTTCGTACTGCAGAAGATATATGGGAACGTGTAGAAAATGAATGAGAAGCTTTGTCCGAAAATGAAGATTTAGTACACAATCTTGTTCACTATATGCGTAGAAGATTAAACGAAGTAATGGTGCTATGACCAAATACTAATTTATGTAAATTTAAAATATACCATTATGTTATGTTAAACAAATCATGTGTTACATATTGTTGAAGTTTTCTTTAGTTCAATGTTACCAAGTAACGGTTAGAAATAGCCCCGTTTACTTTAACTCAAAGTCGTGCAAAATCGTGCACAGCAGTTGTACGCTTTTCTTTTGAATAGAAACGTACATGCGTGCCTCTGTATGTGAATGAGCTTTTATTTCAGTAAATTAAATAATTTTTTTAATAATATTTTTCTTATTTTTGCCAATATGCTCGCGTCCCACTGCTTAAGAATTGCTTGCGCGACATTACATGGACACATTCACGAAGCAATACCGCATTTGCAATTTCGCCTGTATATGCAAATTGAGTACAGACACAGATTTATATTTTGCGTCCTTTCTTGTTCACATTCAAATATGTACGGTTGTAATTTTAATAATCACAGTTGCTCCGGCGATAATTAAACAAAACATCAAAAATTAAGTCACATCGCCCGTCAAAGCTGCATTTAAAATTTCTGTGTAATCATGGGAGATGCCGAGAAAGGAAAGAAAATATTCACAAGATCGTGCGCGCAGTGCCATACTGTGGAGGCCGGAGGCAAGCACAAAGTGGGGCCAAACTTGCACGGTTTGATCGGCAGGGTGTCGGGTACGACGGCGGGATTTTCCTTCACGGACGCTAACAAAAGTAAGGGCGTGACGTGGAGTCGTGACACCCTGAACGTTTACCTGGAAAATCCGAAGAAATTCATTCCCGGGACGAAAATGGTGTTCGCCGGTTTGAAGAAACCTGAGGAACGGCAAGATTTGATTGCGTATTTAGAACAAGCGACGAAGTAACAACGGGTCTTTCATTGTAATTCGTAATAAAAATTGTAAAATTTTATTCGGTTTTTATAAGATTTTATTGTTTGTCTTTACATATCCCGGGTTCGCGAAGCCCGCGCTATAAGTTACGTATTTTCGACGAATAAAATAACCAGCAATTTTATAAGTTAAAATGAAATTTTATTACAAAACAAATTCCAGAAAACATGTAATCAAAAATTAACTTTTAAGTAAAACAAGTACAACAGGTTTTTGTAAAACATATTTACCGAAAATGCACAATTTTATTAATATCCATCGTCATCAAGTTCGCCAATAGAAGCGCAGAATTGTGTCGTTGAACATCGTCCAAAGGAAGATGAGGCTTTCCATTTGGTGAGATACAAAATAAACTAAATATCGAAACTCAAATACTACTAAATTTGTCTCTAACTACCCATATAGCTAATTATATAAAATGAAATAATACAATACATTACATCTCATCGTAATCGAAAAGAAAACAAACTAAATAAACACCACAATCTCGAGCGAAGTAGTCTCAAACTATAACTTATAAGTCCGGCACCACTAAACCGAATGCTTATCAGTGGCGAGATTCGTTGTCGCTATAGACGTCAAATTTCATTTTAGACACTTCCTTACTTCCTTTACCCTTTGCAAACTCTCCAGGTTAATTATTTCTTCTGGGATTTCATTTGAATATTTTTGGCATCATTATGAACACCGTTCTTAATCCGTAATTGTTCATATCTTTATGTATCTTATACTTTCGTCCTTCACTGGCCCTTGTTCCATAAGTATGGTCTAATTTTTCTTTAAAATTGCGTTCGTTAAAGTTATTTACTATCATTTTGTATTTGTATAAATTCCGGATATTCTGAATATTCATAAACATATAGTAGCAACCTACTCCTCTTTCTCTTGGCACCATGATTTTGCAGATTTTATCTTGTAGCGATTATAGCCTGGCCATATTATAGTTCGACGCCGCTCCCCAAATTGTAATAGCATAACTCAACGCATGATATATGATCCTCAGGGTATATTTCGGAATTTCTACATTTAAATGGTAGAATGGAAGAAGTCGGGCAATCTTTTAGTATAGGCTGTTTATAGTCCCACTGAAAGTTTCTATCGATGATGACCCACAAGTATGTATGCTGTTGTACGTCTTCTATCACCGTGGTGATATGTATATCCCGACAAACAAAATGACGCAAACATAACAATGAATGGTAAATAAACTATTTGCCCCGGCCCATTGTGACGTGTTTTCTCAGCCATCTTCAAGTCTGTATAGGTAACATCATTTACGTATAATATTGGCCCCAAGATCTCACCTGGCAGAAATTCCGTCAACACCTCTACCTAAAGTCCTACCTTTTCCCTATTTCTACTACTCTTTCACAACTTCTCTTTGCCCCGGCCTATTGTGACACGTGTAGGAGCTTCATTTTTATTACAAGTTACAAGCATTGGTACTTTCTGAAGTAGAAGGCTTACGTGTTTTTCTCAGACATCTTCAAGTCTGTGTAGGTCGATACGAATACAGTATGCTTCCATTTCTTAAAGCACTGACCAACATCGTTTACGTATAATATTGGGCCCAAGATGCTCGATCTGTTACATAGTTTTCAAACCACTCTTTCACAACTTCTCTTATGCCAACCCTTTACATTATTTCTCATAATTGAGTCGTTTTCATTTCTGGAACGGATGTTTCTACTTGACAACAATAGATGTACCTTAATGAGACCCCATAGTATAACACGATGCTATCACATATCCTTTAAGTGTAGTAGACATTTCCTCTCCACAATTCAACCAGTGTTCCAACCAATACTATTACGTCATGTGTTTCCTTATTTAGGGCCAGTTCTACAAGTGCAGTATAAACGACTGAATAGTTATCGGCCGTATAAGCAATACCACACTTTATACTAAGAATAAAAACGCTTGCGTTCTACAAGTATGTTAGAGGCACGGTATAACTATCTATGGAATAGCATGTTAAAGTTCTTCCGTTGGCAATGTATCGGCTTGCGACGCACGCGCAAATCATATCACCAACAATTTCGTTGATGGTAAGGCGTTGTTTCTCATCGTCAATGATTTTATGTCGCCTTCGATGTGTTGCAATAACTGGCGTACGGTATTTTTTTGTAAACGAAATTGAGTAAAAAATTCCAAATCGTCCAGTTCTTGGAAATAATTTAATCTAAAACAATTCAACAATACAATTTCTGTGTTGAAAGAACAATATACATAAATTTCAATAAAATATGATTTTGTAACCTAACCTACCATCTACGAAATCGCTTCGGACGACGCGTTGGTTGAATATTGTCAATATCTTCCTCGACATCGGACTCAAAAATTGGCATATCAACTAAATTCATCATGTTTTTCGTTATAAAATAATTGTCAGATAGTACACACAAGTGTTATCCATCTTCTTTTTTCAACCAATAAGAGCCGAGTATAAGAGTTATCCGTCCGATATCGGTGGAATAAGATATACCACTGTTTATTCTACAGTATATGCTATTCGATTCTTATCCTGCTCTTGTAGAACGTATATCGAAACATTATACTAAGAATAGCGCTATACGGGCGTTATTCGGCACTTGTAGAACCGGGTCTTAATCAAATAAAGTTCCACTAGTTCTGCTTTGTGCCTCACTTTCTGAATATTTGCATGCATGATGTTATGGTTCAAGGGCGCAGTCGCCGTCGCATTATATCCTTCATGTGTTCTATGGGATTAATATCAGGACTCCTAGCAGGCTAGTTAGCATTAATGCTAACTTAATTCAGGTATTGCTGTCGTAAGTTAACCAACCCAACCTATCCCAACCAAAATAATATTTATACGCCAACCCACACGAACATAAATTATAGCAAATAGAAGAAAACGTGCGTTCATAAACATGTAGAACTTTCATTTATATTTTCAAACACACACAGGGAGAGAGAGATGTCATTCATCGAAATTTACAAAGTAAAGTAAAAATCAAAGAAATACTCGAGATTCAGTAGCTTACTTTCTGAATGGGCTCGTTTTTAACACTTTTACTTATTAATAATCTAACAACATTTCAAGAAGCTTTCATTGAAGATTCTCTTCTAATTTTATTCTTTGTGATGCATACAAAATTTCTGTTGATCCTTCTTTCATCTCGATTGTGCAAGAATTAATTTGATTTAAATATCTACTGAATTAGTGACTTAAACCACCGATTTTTTTTTAAATTTTAATATACTCTGAGCACAAACAATATTTGTAATAGTAATTAATAGTTGAAGCATCAAGTGACATTCTTACTGTCACTGTTACTAATGGTTTTCAATTTTTCATTCCTAATGGACACGTGGGTCTCTTTATCAATTTTCTTCGAAGATGGTTTCGTCCACCTGCGGGGTGTTCATTATATGCTGTTGTTTATATACTTTTGTACCGATTCTTCCTTAACTTTCTCTTGACCTTGCGCTTTGCTTTGTTCAAAATTATTGGCATTTCTTAAATGGTAAATTTGCATATGTCGCAACATATTTTGTCTTGTTATGAAACATTTAATGTAAATTTCATATACGGAACTTTTTCCACCAGTGTGTTCTTTTAACCATAGCACCTTGTTTAGTCTCATAGCATGCGGTGATAATGTCACATTTGTATTTACTTTCGCTAAAGTGCGTTTTCGTGTGCTTATTGCAACATATTTTGCTGCAAATTTGACATTTGTAATTTCTTTTGGCGGTGCGCCCCTGCATATGAGCAACAGATAATGATTTCATTTGACGCACGTGGTGCAAATTTCGCACTTATTGCACGTATTTGCTATATCGATTTTATGTGTTTTTGCACGTGTTTCAACTAGACATTCCCAAAACAACTTTCAGATTTATGATTTCTTTCATTGGTGTGCATTCTGATGAATTTCGAAATATAGTTCCTATTTAAAACTAATATTGCTAAGTTGGTAAGATCCGTTTACCCATTAGATATAATTATGCGCCTCCCCACACAAGTGTGCGAAGATTGAATAGAAGTTGTCTATTGGTGGAATTTCTCAGTCCCAAAATTCAGCAATCGTGATTGCGTTCAGGTGTTTTTTAATTTTTATGTAGCTTGTGAAACTGGCTATTGAGGCCCATAACGTTGGCGACCACGCCTTTTTTGCACCTGTTCGTTAAACGGACTCTAGGAACGAATATCTTCAAAATGTAAATTCAATGTGTAAATTCGCTTCTAATCGTCCATGGCCGATTTCTGACGTTTAGATTTAAACCACGGGCATGACCTCGTATGATACTGGCCAATTACTTATTATTTTAATTCTGAACATCTAAATAGATGTCGCATATGTGTAATTTCAATGTTGCCAACAATTTAACCGTTTATGCCAGGTCTAGGGAAATTTACAAATTTACACTTGTCCAGGGAAAAAGGGAATTTTTAACAATTGAGAATTTGATAGGTTTTTTTTAAAACTTTTATTTTAAATACCAGTTGATAGTATAACTAAATCTACTTCAAACGAGACTTTACCCTTAAAATTTTTCAGCCCTAAAATTGACTAGCGACATCTCTCCAGTTAGTCCTCAAGTGTGAACACCGGCCCGCGCCCGAAACGCTTGTGAATCGGAATACGTGCTATCAGCGTAAGCCGTACGTAATTCCGAAAATCTGGAAAAGTTCCAGGAACTCGGTCATCAAAGGGCTTCCTTCGGAGCATAGAAATCTTTTGTCCAGTGGGGTAGCACGGGTGATTTCCAAATTTCTCTACTTTCCGTTCTCGCGGATAATCACTCAAAATGCGCGGCGTCTACTTGTAGGCAAATATTTATAGATTACCCTGCCACCAGCGTACAAAGAGACGACTACCTCTGTCAAATTAGGGTTAGATCTTTTTTCATTAGTTAATTAATAAAAACAAAAATATGATTTAATTGACTTTAATATATAGAAATTTTTTTAAATTAAAATAAAATTTGTGACTTTATTATAAAAGGAAAATGATTAGATTTAATTAAACTAAGCACATCAAATACGCACCTAAAATATAAGTTAAAAAGACGCGACGAACCTTTTAATTATTTTCTATATAGGAAGGAAAGAAAACTTGCCCTTACAGGTTGCCCTTTTAAATTTAATTCATCAAATCAAAAATAGAAATTAACAAAACACACATAATTTCGCACTTGTTACAAATAAAAATTTCTTACATTTCCTCTTGATCCTATAAATCCCAATAATGTATCGAAACAGGGATTATTTGTCTGTGTTTATTCTTCTTTCACCAACTTTTTTTTTACCCGAAATTCGTAAACAAAATCAAATATAATTGAATTCTTATAATATCATTTTCCACTTTTATACACGTTTGTAACTTTAAACGATACCGATTAATTTAACACTGCGCGACATCTTCAACGACTCACGACTTCCCGAAGGGACCGGAGTATGACTCTAGACTTCGATAATTTAACTTAAAGCGCGCGACATCTTCATCGACTCACGGCTTCCTGAAGGAGCCTGAGTACGACTTAACTCCGTACCGGAGGAGTTCATCCACGACTGTCTTCCGAAGGAACCTCGTGAATGACTGACTCCTTTTTGTTAAACTCCCCTCTTAAGAATCAATATTTTCCTCGGAGCGGGGAACTTATGGTTTAATGATAATATAGGTCCAGTGACAGGACATGTAAACCAACTTCCAACAATCGTTTTCTCATAGATTCGAGGCTCAGATTAACGTTTTCGCTTCTGGACAACTCTACAAGAAGCCTCCTTTTTGTATGAAGCGTTCCCGAACAGCTAAAGTTTCACCTGGTGGTAATGCTGAATCACCCTAGATATAGTGGTATGAGCAGTACTAAATCTTAACGTCTGGGCGGGAATTGTTGGAGATTGAATTTTGGGACCATTTTTTCGTAGAAGGAACGTTGACGGGTGATAAATACTTAGATTTTTTTGAGGGATGGCCTGATACCTGCTCTTGCGATGCTTTATCCCAATGAAGAGGATCCAGACTTGCCAAATAATAACTTATGGTATCAACAAGGTGGAGCGCCTCCACATTTTTCGTTGGATGTGCGAAATTATTTAAATCAAGTTTTTCCCAATCGTTGAATTCGTAGAAGAGGATCAATTGAGCGGCCTGAACAGTCCCCTGATCTTACCATTCGATTTCTTGCTCCTAACAAGCAAAGTTTACTTCAATCGGCCAACTACAGTTGACATTTTAAAGAACAGAATTCGAGCCGAAGTGAGAGCAATTCGTCCAGAAACCATCCGGAACGTCAAAATTGAATATTAAAAAAATTACACGACCAGCTGCTACTTAATTTAATAAAGAAATATATCGAGGACATTGGGTTGCCTGAATTCTGTTAACAGCGTCCTTAAAGAACCACTATTTAGATGGTTTCAATTTTGCCACATAATTTGTTTTAAAAAGGTACTTAAAATATTTATGTTGGTTTAGTCTTTCCATTCATTTATCCTCTTAATTTATATAGTTAATATTCACAATATCCTAAGACGGTCGGATATAATATCATGGTTGCCAAATTTAACTATACGTGACATAAATCTCTTTATTCAACATACGATAATCATTTTAAAAAACTTGCACGAATTGATGGTGTTACATACTTTAACATAAATCAAGAGAACACGGAGCATTGTACTTTTTAACTTTTTAAATAAAACATGTAGTAAATATGTTGAATATGAAAATGTAAAAAACAAGGTTAGTCAAAAAATCAGAATAATGTTGATTATTTATAATCTGTGTTCTACAACAATAACTTAGAATTATAAAAAACATACTTATTTTCACGTCAGGTAAAGGTGAATCCCAACAAATAATTTTAGATGTAAATTATTCTTCGCCTGTTTCGGTTTTTTGCCTCTTTGTCGTTGCTCGTGATTCTTCGTATCCCAGTTACTTTAGATCCCCTAGTGTTCTATTTGAAAGTTAATTCGTCTGAATCCTATCTGAATTTTCATTCAAAAGTATGAGTTTTAAGGAACAAAAATTCGATCCGAACGTATGAGTGTTCGCTTCGTTTCTGAGAAGATTTGGATTCAAACTACTCTCCTATATGTTTATCCATTGCAATCCCTCTTGAGACTTGTTGTTATACGAGGCAGAATCAAATCAAAATCTGAAAAACGTTGTTAAACAAAATTTATTGAAGCAATATCAAAAACTGGTAATTTTTTCAACATAGTCCTCATTACGTTTTGTGCATGTCCTCAACCGTTTTGGAAGTGGTCTTCTTGGTCTTGGTCGTTTCCTCACCCCTTTAAGTGGACCAAAGATATGGTAATCGTTTAGGGCGACCTCCGGGAAGTAAGGAGGATGTTGTATGGATGATTGTAACTGTTGTAGTCTCGCATTATTCCGCTGTAAAAGAATGCCCGTACACAGAAATCCACACCGGGTTAGCATAGCCTTCTCTATCGAATAGTGCACTCAGGACTTATCCCCAGTCACAGGCCTTTTCATCAAGACATCCTCTTCTGCTTCATACCGTCGCAAAAGCTCATCATCACGTCGCTATTTCAATTCTGGAATCAATTGATCTGACACGTTATGGAACTGGAGGATGTCATGCATAATGTGATTTAGAGAACTATGGCTCATATTCAAAACGATTTCATTAACGCTAACCCGATAATTCACGCCATCGATTCAAGCGCCAGTCAACACAATCGGGGACAATCAGCTATCGAAATTAAATTTGCTGCTGCATTCAAACACTTGCTGGAGTGACAAACATGACATTTCCATATTGTAAGTTTTATTCTACTATGGATATCAGTGGATTTCACACTTTCAAAGTGCAGGAAACGGATAACAGAACGCTACCCCTGCCTGGATCACTGTTCCTGTGTAGTTGCCATTTTTAAACTGTTACTGTGTCAATATTTTCAATTGTTTCTCTGATATGGCCCTTTAATTTTTAAAAGTAATATTTCAACTTGCAAAGCAAGATTCCGTTCGACGCATTTTTAGCGCACATTTAAGGTTTTCATTTGACTCTGCCTTGTATATCACGTACTTTGTCGCAAATAATTTATATTACACCCAATTTTTATGACTTGTATCTAATAACACTGTGCTAGTCGAAAAGATCAACATAGATGGCTCCTGGGTAGAAAACATAATTCGAGTACGCTGAATGCAACGCCGTCAGCTGTTTTGCGAAGTTGACTCTAGTTTTCGAGATATTCACGTTTGAAGATTGTACAAAAAAAGACCCAAGAAACACGTTTTTTCCGTACATTTCAACCATTCGTTCATCAAATATCGTTTCAGTTCGACATTTTCACCATAAGAACCCATGCAACAATCTTCCATATATTTAAACCATTTATCCATCAGATATCGTTTCAGTTCGTCAAAATTTCTTAAAAAATTGTTTACTTTCCGCATAAAAATATTTGTCTCTAAAACATCTTATATTTCTGATGCGTTTTCTTGTAAATTCCAACAAATATCTGCTAAAAGAGCATCCAACTTTTCCCCACTATACCAATGTTCGAGTGTTGCCGATACTGCTGGAAACGCTCGCCGTGCTCATCTGATTTGGTTGGTGATTGTTCAGCGAATTTTTCAATATGTGCATGTAGAAAATGAATTTTCAATGACATTTTAACATTGATGTGATGAAAAGCATGTCTCGAACATAAAAGCGCCAGTTATCGGATTGAGGAATCTCAACAACATTCTCAATGACCGTTTTAAAGCAATCCTATGCCACGAGCTCTGAATCACTGAGGGCATTTTCAAATGGCGTGTCTTTCAACAAACGTCGAATATCAGGTCCATTGAATATTCCTGTAATAAAAACATTATAGAATGAAATTGAAATTGATCAAAACTTAGACTGGAATACATTTGAATATAAACGTTCTTTAATTTTCATGCCGCTTAATAGTGGAAAAATTGGACGCAATCCCCTTCCGGATTCAACGCCTTTATGAAATTCTTAACAATCTTGACAAGCTTGATATGCAACGGCGATAGCAAAACTTTTTCTTCTCGTAAAAAAAACGTGTGTCCTACAAACATATAAAGCACATATTTTGTGTGTGTCCCTTTCAGAAGAGCTATCACTTTAAGGTAGGCACAAGTTTCCATTGATGGTCATCGTATTTGACAGCAGCCAAGATTTTCTTCAATAGTTTCTTTGGTGTTAGTGCTGAGCACTTTCGGAATGGCATTTTTCGAGTTGGTAAAGTGAAGAAGAACTGCCTTCAGACTGCTTTTCGAGGAATCGATGAACAATCTCCAATCTTCTACTGTATATTCTTCATTGTGCATTGCCAAAACCAAACCGCAGATATTGGTGCAATAAGAGAATGAATTATTTTCAATCGATTTGAAAAATTTCTTAAATTCGCGTTGACGACCGTATGCTCCATACATACGAAAATCCTGTGCTAGAACTTGTTTCAATTTTTTGGCTGAGACAATTGATTGTCGCTGCGATAACTTGAGACGGTGAATGATGATATCAAAACGATCTTGTGAGATTTCTATGTGATTACATTCTTCAGTGATATTAGATGGTTGATATACTACTCCAGATGATTCTCCGTTGGTTGAGAACGATGATGGTAAATATGCTTCCGTTGGAATCGATCTTTTCGGAATGGGAATGTTTTCCGAATGTGGCAATGGCAAGTGAACAAATGTTGTTGCTTTGTATTTCATTTGGCGTTCTTTTTTTATGTTTAGTCCATTACTATAATTCAAGCACGCATAACATTCTTCCGGATCATGTATTTGTGGACTCAATCAAATCATCGGAACGCCAAAAGCCATATTATTATATCCCGACAAGCATCCGGCACACATTGCAGACGGGGCCCATCCGACATCACGAATAATATTTTCACCAAAGTATGGATGATATACCTCAGAGATTTCCGAACTGATAGCTCGTTTTTCATGATTTCATCAAAGCGAAGAAATTTTGTCGAACTCAAACGATATCTCATGGATAAATGGTTGAAATGTACGGAAAAATCGGGTTCTTGTGGTGAAAATGTCTCAGATTCCTGCGACCGTCAATACTCGATAAGTTAGAAAAAGTGAAAAACATTTCATGAAACGAAGAAATTTTGTCGAACTGAAACCCAACCCAACCCAACCCATCGATGTTGAAAAAAATAAGTTCCCGATTCGAGCACAGTGTAATTATTACATCGTCAAAATACTAAGAAAGATTCCTCTATGATATCAGAAAATGCATACGCGTATAATTTAATTTACCCAGAGAAACAGGGCGGAAGCTTACGCTTTGTGAAAGCACGTTATCGTATCTTGCGAATAATAATACGGGTCCTAGCTTTGCGCTATCCGTGATTCTTCGTCAATAATAGAATTTAAACAATGATTGTATTAAAAAAATTATTAACAAGAAGTAATTTAAACATTATTATATTTTATACTAAATTTGAATTTTAACTTCAATTAACTTCAATAAAACATATTGTAATGTAAAGGAAACTAAAATAACGATTTTTTAAATAAACATTTAAATGTTCTTAAGAACAAAGAAGATAAATTGTACCTTCCTGGTTTATGTTCTTTTGCATTAATTGTCTTTCTCTTCATTTATAATATCGACTATATTACTAGAGATTTTAATTACTGCATATTATATATTTTTTAACCTAAAATAGTCCGGTGTATTATATCGATTATTAATATTAACAATAATGTCCACTTTAATGAATAAAGTAGAGTAATTATATTACACCAAGCTATCCTCGATAACTATAACTAAGTAATCATATGAAAGCCACTGTTGTCTTAATTTAATACGAATTGCAAGAGCAGAGTTAGAAGCTAATATAATGCCATCGTTTGCTTTAAGTGAAGACCGGGATAAGTGCACGATGACATTCCAAGGAAAATATATTCATACTGAACATTTTTTTCTTGTTAATTCTTATTAGATTAATAGTTACGATTTTCTCTAGAACTGACTTTATTGTCCATATCAGTATTATGTTTGTTACTCTTAATGTTCTGAATATATTTTAATAGAATATAATAATCTGGATGCTTTTAAACAAAACACTACATTATTTATCTTCTATATAAGAAATTGCCATTATACTATTTACAAAAAATATATAAAAACAGCGCGTAGTTATATTTAATTAATTTTCCTTGTTAATTAAATGTGCTAGAGTCCATTTAACAACATCGTGATCACATATTCGAATATTAAATCTTTTGAATGTAGAATTTGTATTCATTGTAAAAATAGTGAAACAAAGAAAAAACATACGTTACAATTGCATTCGTAAGGCGATTCAAAATAAATCATGCATGACCCAGTCGCATTGGATTAAACATTGCATGCGCGTTCTTTACTTAAATCAAGATAGTGATCTTCAACTTATGAAAATTTGCACGAAATTCACAGGTGCGCTGTTCTTCGTGTGAACAAAGAATCTATACCAAAAGCTATCACCGATTATGTGTAATAATAGTTGATAAATGAAATATATTAACATCTTCTGATCTTTTATGTAATCATCAAAATAAAGAATAAATTTTTTTGTTATATGTTTTAAGAAAATATTACCGATTGAGGAGACAACGATGTAAGTTCCATCGGTTTCTGGCGTTAATTATGTTTGTAGTAAATTTGAATTTTAACGTTTATTATTTCTTGACTTTTTTATTGAGAAAAATATTCAGTTAAAATCGCTTCTACAAATGTTAAAGCATCAGCAGTAACTACTAATGAATAAAAATGTTATTGTTATTGCGACACTTTTTATTACCAAATTTGTTGGAAAAAAGTTGGGTACGGAATCCAAACTATGCACACTTAAAACTTAAACTTTACTTCCGGCAAAATCAAAACTTCAACAATTTTATTTTTTTAATTTAATGTATTTTATGTAGATGTGGATATATTCATAAACGAACAAATTACATTGTTATAATAAACAAAGACGTATATGAAATTCAATAATAAGCCCAAAAGATAATTTATTATTATTTAATAATTTTGTCAAAGAGGTCTGGTCACGTCAAGATACTTCGTCGCCTTTGAAATACCTGGGTTATCTAGTATCAGAAGAAAATATTTTTGAATCGATACATTTCCTTCGAGGACCGCTCTTGGTACCAACGTTGTTATTTATAACGATAATTAAGCAAAATGCGATTCATGACATATTACCAGAGTATCCTATTATTAGTTTCTTTTTATAAAGTTGTTTAGTGTATTGATAGGGTCTATACGTTTTAGAAGGATACAAGTCGTTCAGAAGAATGACAAGCAGAAACCATTAATGTAAAGGAAGGGCACTTTAGCGGGTGTCGATATTATTATGAAAATACGTGGGATTATAATAAATGGAAAGCCAGATGTAAAATTACGAAAGAATTACAACAACGGTCCCTTTAGCAGAAAATAAGAAAGAATAGACAGGTCACATCGAACTAGTAAAAAAAAGGTTTCGAACGAAATTTATTTTAATTATATGGATTATAATTTTTTAATCGCTAAATTTCATACTAAATTTTATTTATGTGAATAAAATTAGTAAAACAATTAACCGATGATAGCCTCAATCTATTTTTCTCCTCCTCGCCAAAATGCTTGGAATTATTCAAATAATATTCTCAATCTGTAACACATTTCTGTATATGTGTGAATAACGTATGCGTATAAAAGCGAAGTTTGAAATTTAAAATATATGGTGCGCCATTTCGGTAGTTGGTTTTTCAAGACCTTCCTTACGTCGGGCGAGTTAGGGGCGAAGCTGTAAATATATTTATATTCGTGAAGTGCCATTATGCGAGAAGAACCCAAGATTAGTTAAGGCAATAAAATATCCCATATGTACCTAAAGAGGGCACCCCCCCGAATGTTCCACAGGCACGTCCTATAGAAGAATTTTGGGCTTTACTCGGTAGAAAAGTTTAGGGCGGTGGATGGGAAGCCTAAAATGAAGACAACAACATTGAAACCCATGGCCCTTTACCTGCTATGTGATACATATAATTATTTCTAAAACTTCACTGAATCGTTTTCTGTACTACCGAATTAAAAAGAACAATTATCGTTTGAATAATATATTTCCAATCCAAATCCAAATCCAAATGTTTTTATTAAAAATTTCGCACAAACATAATATTTACAACAAATACTACACACAAAACACATTTAAAATAACTTACACCTACGAAACGACGCTTATTAAGTAGTTAAAATTTAGCAACTAACAAATTAAAAACATGTAAGGTGCTTTCCTTGACGATTTCAAAAGTTTTGTTTTCAGTACGTCTGTTGCGCGTAATATGGTCAAGTCGACGGGAAACTTTCAAAAACCCGCCCTGTACGTGCTGTTTTTTGGTATGGTTGCGTGGTTGTTCGTGCGTTAATCAGTCCTGTCTTCGCTATACAGGTCCAACGCTTCGTACGGCAGTTTGTGCGTGTGACTTGGTAAATGTCTTTGTTGTTTAATTGCCCGTATTAGTAAGTTGTGGTGAATGGCTACCCGCCGGTAAAAGCGGTCCGCCAACTTCGTCATGTACGGTACAATCATGTCCACGTCCGCTTGGTTCACCCAGGGCGAACCTGAGACACTTGTTCTGTGCCACCTGCAATTTTTTCAGGTTCGTTGCCGATGCTCCGAAAAATACAGGTGACGGGTATGTCATCGTCAGTCTTATAATTGTTTTGTAAAGTAAAAGTTTGTTTTCAGTTGTGAGTCTGCTGCCCTTGAAGACCAGCGCGTTGATGGTCTTTAGGGCGGCGTGTCCGAGTCGATGCGCTTCTTTAATATGTGCACCAAATGTCGTTTTAGTGTCTAATGTTACTCCTAGGTATTTCACTGTCGTTTTGGTATTGCAATACCGTTAATCCTTGTCGCATTGGGTATTGCATATTGCATATATCGTCGCGTGAATGTGATCGTCTCACATTTAGTTGGATTTGCAGTCATTTTCCAGTCGGAATAATATCGTTCGAGTCCCTTCATGTGATTGTCGATGTTCGCATGTGCTATGATTTCTGAGGATGATACTGAATATATGGCCGTGTCGTCTGCGAATAAGGCGATTGATGCGTCATCGTGCGTCGGCATGTCGTTAATGTATAATGAGAGCAGTTGGGGACCAAGGACGGATACCTGGGGCACTCCTGATCTTATGATATGGGACGCTGAAATGATATGATCGAGTCTTATCTGAAATTGTCTGTCATGGATTAGTCTGATTAATGATAACGGTAGTCCGTACGTAATTAGTTTGTAGATAAATCCGTCTATCCATACCTTGTCAAATGCTTTGTGCAAGTCCAGTAATGTCATTGCCACAACTTGTTTCCGATTAAAAGCCGTACGTATGTCGGTTACAAGTCTTGCCACTTGCTGTACGGTGTCGTGTCCTCCTCGGAAACCAAATTGCTCGTTTTGTAAGGGGTCATGCCTTTCGACATAATCCCTCAGTCTATCGTTGATCACTGTCTCTCTCACCTTCGATAGCGTATTGAGGAGGCTAATGGGTCGGTAGCTGTCCGGTTTGTCGCGTTGCTTCCCTGGCTTAGGAATAGGAATAACTGCACCATTTTTCCAGTGACTTGGAAAATGCTGCAGAGTTAGAATGGCGTTGATGATGTATGTCAGTTGGACGAGGGCTTTCCGGGAGAGGTTCCGAAGGATTTAGTTTTGAATGTTAATATATTTCCCAATTTCCCAAAACTTTTGTTACATACATTACAGCGAATTTAGGTCCTAGAGGCAGAGTATGCGTAATTATTTTCGGTATATTACAGTATATCAGATAACATATAACCACATACTTGGATAAACTTGCCCACTTGCCCACTTTCATTAGAGTTATCAGGTTCCTGTCTAATACTAGTTACTTCGCGTAAAGCGACTCTTTCCTTTAACCAGAATGCTGGGTCCTTGATAGGTCATCCGCGTTCACCAATTTAAGCGTAATGAACTAACTATTAAATTTCATAATTTCAGCATTTCCCATGAATATTCCGTTCTGGTATATTTATGTTAATGATATATCGATGTATATTCCTCAACTGCACATTAAACATATTTGGAATGATTTTAATATATTTCATCCACAATTACAGTTTGCCCTTGAAGTAGAAAAGAACACCCTATTATACTTTTTTGATGCTATCATGATTAGAAATACAGACTAGTCAATCCCGACCGGATGATATTCTAAATCTACTAGTTCTGATAGAATACTTAACTTCATGTCTCAATACCCGATCAAACAAAAACATGTTAACATAATAGCATTGAATAACAGTGTTAATAAAATCAGTAGTGCCTCTTTCATACAGACCATATATAATATTTTACAATCTAGTCAATTTATAATCTTATACTAGAAGAATCATTATTATTCAACAAAATTAAATATTCAAAAACCCGATTCTAAATGTTATGCTTTTCCCTATATCAGTGGTTTGTCCGACCAATTAAAAAAATTCAAAATGGTAACATAAACAATTATGACATATTATAATACAAAAACACTAGGAGCTCTAACACTAAATTAAATTCTAAGACACCCCCTGATATAAAACAACTTGACATATAAAGATTGTATATTGTCCTATGTTGGTCAAACTAAATTTCAAACAGACGATAACGAACCATAGACAAGGTTGCAAAAATATATTAACGCAGGGAAAGCAATCAGCAATTAACCTGCGCCCGAACCTTCCCGAAGAATGATGTGGGATATACAAGATATAAATAGGTTACAATTGTGACTTTTAACACTAAAACTAAAAATAAATAAATAACAATCAAACGAATACCTAACGTAAAGCAAAGTTAAATTGAAATTAATTGAATGTCAAGATTAAAGTACAAAAAAGAACAAGAAGAAGTGAAACGAATCTAAATAAAATTGTTAACTTTACAGACAGTTGCACGCAGCATTCATCACTTACACAGCATTCATTGTGTAACGGCTCAACCACACAATTTGATGGATTTGCCTCAGCGTACGGATTGGAATTTGAATTGCGAATAGTGACATCAGGTGAATCAAATAAGTTATTCATAATATGAAGTACGGCCACTGCGTCGTTAATCAATTATTTTATTTCATAGTCTAACGGAACAATCTCGATCGATTTTTCCGATTATCTCGATTCAGTATCAGTGTATAGTAACGCATATAACAAAAATTTTGGGAAAATTGTTGAAATGTAATTATTCAAACTATAATTGCTTTATTTCATTTGGTAGCACATAAAACGATTCAGTGAAGCATTAACTATAATTATAATGTATCAGATCCCAGCAGCTAAAGGGCCATGGATGTCAATGGTTAGCAATTTGGTGCGAATGCCTTTGGACGGTAAGTGGGTTAAACTTTCGAATCTTTTAGTAGATTCTTCGTCGTAGTTCTTCTTCATCTTGAGCTTCCCACCCACCGTCGTGTGCCTGTGGAACATTGAGGGGATTATCCTCTTCAGGTGCACATGGGATATTTTGTTGCCTTAGCTAATTTTGGGCGCATAATGGCAGATATGGCCAGATCATAATATTATCATTAACGTGATGCGTTTGAATAAAATTCACTAATTTGGGGAGGCATCTTCGAATATAAATATCTGCATTTGCAGCTTCGCCTCTAAGTTGCCCAACAAAAAAACGGCTTCCAAATTGGCGCACCACCTTGTCCTCAAATTTCGCTCTTTTCTTATACCTTACGTCATTATGAACGTCCTCAATGCTGTCTGTAAAGCCTTCGTTTAAAAAAAAATGCGTCTTCCTGCGAAAAAAGTTTCTCCTTCCGGTGAAAAATTGACCAAGGCATTTATTTATGTTGTTAAGGGGGACTTACACCTTGATGATTTCAAAAAATTGAATTTTTAATTTTTTAATTTAATGGGTCTCGGAAATGAGCCTGCGAAAGGGTTTTTCAGATTACTCTCTAGTTCGATAACTATAGCTCGTATAGCTATTCTATTTCGTGTTGGTGATTTTTGACAGCTTCGAATGGGACAGAAAACAGTAAAAATATGAAAAATGTTCGCTATTTCGGGAAAAATCGTAATATTGGAAAAGTGAACGATCCGGACCTTGCTGACATAACAACGATCAAAAGCATTGTTGATTTTTTTATTTCCGATAACTAGGGTGGACCCTATCCTGTACACCGTTTGGTAAGGATAAGCTGTAAAAATGTGGAGTAACATACAAAAAATAGAGCAGAATATCAATGGTAGATTGCAAAACAACTGAATAAATGCTGCCAAACCACACAAGTTGAAATGTGAAAACAAGCACAAGAAGTCATTAAATAAACAGCTAAAACGACGAACCCGAAGGAAAAGCAGACAAACAGGAAAGACTGGTTTGATGAGGAGTGTATAGAGATAGCACACAAATAAGACAAGAATTACCGAATAACAACACAACTGGGAACAGATACAAATATAACAACATAAGAAAACAATCGAAGTGCATGAAGAAGTAAATATTGTACAATAAGCAAAAACTCATAACCGTGGACGAAAATTTCTAAAAAGACACAAAAAGTTACCATATCAGAAATAGCCAATGTCTACAAACCAAAAGAATGTGTCCTGGAAATGGCCTTGCGGAAGGTGACCTTCTCTCTAACACACTCCTCCATCTAGTTTTGGAAAGCGTAATTAGACACAGTGAATTAAAAATGGAAGCGAGAATGTACAACTCAACTTACACTAGCAAATAAGAAAGCAGAAATAAAGAGTATCACAAAAAATTGGAAAAAGAAGCAACGTTTTTGAACTAGAATGAAACCAATAAAAAAACGAAATACATGTTAATGGGCACACCTAACAGTCAGCAAGCGAACGTTTATAAATAACTACGAACGATATGAATTTTGCAAGGTATGGGAGTTTTTATACTTGCGAGTCATGATAAACGAAGGACATGTGGAGCAGCAAATAAAATGTAACAGGAAGTGCGGAATGCGTCAAGAAAATTGAAAATAAGAATTTATAAAACCGTTATAAGGCCAACCGTCGCATAGTCCCTAAAGAAAGCAGATGAGCTATAAACACAGAAGAATAAGGAATTATATATTTTGTACAAAGAAGGAACGAGAAACGTCATAACAGCACAACGGCTAAGGTGGATAGGTATATAAAAATAATGTCCAGGAATAGTCCAACAATGGCCCTTAACAGAGCCACAATTGGGAAAAGGAGAAAAGGTAGGCAACGAAAGAGATGGCTGAAAAGTGTAGAGCAAGATCTAAAAAGTATGAAGATCCAAAATTGGAAAAAGAAAACGAGAAACGGAAAAGGATGGAATAACATTTTTCAACAAGCCCAAAACCCTCACGTCCTACAGTGCATATACATATACATATGTTCACAACAACTTTCAGGTGTAAGACTAGTACATATTTCCTATATATATATAAAGTAAAGTTACAGATATCCTAAATCTAATAGAAAAAATAATTATTTAAAATTTACTTTATTATTATGATTTCTATGTTTAATACAATTGACATCCAATATAACGTGTTACTGCAAGAAAATGTACTCATTAATCATCGATTTAAAATAAGTCACAAATGTATGCAACGATTAGCAAATTATTTTCTAAAATAATAAAAAGAAAAGAAATGTAACTGCTTAAACATCCGTCGTGTATCTAGAAACAAGCCTTCTTCCTGTACATTCTGTCAATGCATCTATACACTGCTTTCACATTTTACGTACAAAACAGTTCCACATAACAATTTCATTCACTTATCGAAACTGCCAAGTTTCTTTTAGTTTGTGTTTGAAATATTTGTTCGAAGCCAAGGATACAAGACCTATTTTAGTGAAAGTATTTCAATAAAATTAATATGTTTAAAAACGTGACTTTCCCATCACGATTTGTATGAAAAAAATCAAACATTTCAATTGACGCACCCAACGAAATAATGTTTAATTAGCGCAAATAAAAAGAAAAATCATAGCTGTGTGCAATCGCTACATATATTTCGTACGAGTAACTATCTACGTAATAAAAATATAACATTAACCGAAATTATGAAACTTTGCATAAACAAGGATTAAAAGCTAGTTAGCCTTTGGTATTGGTAATGTCGTTAACGTATAGTTGCTTCTTGAACCTTACAACGAAATTAAATTAATAGAAGGGCGACTTAAAGTAAACATTTGCATGTAACTAACCCAGGAAAACCTAGCATTTTCGTTTCGAACGAATTACATGTTGCTGCTTTGCAATTACGAATATCAACTTTTCAAACACTTGAAAGTAGCTACGAAACTATGGAAAAAATTAACTATTCACGAAATATTACATCACTAATTTTACGCAGTTACATGTTTTCGGAAAGTAAAATGAACGTACGTATTGCGTAATAAATATAATTTTGTAAAATGCAAAATATGTAAACCTTCAGTTCTACGAAAAAGGTCTCGGTGTTAGAAAGGATCACCGGTGCAATATTTTTGAAAGGCGTTCTTCCCGAAGACTGTCGCATTATTTATTTTAAAATTCAACACTTTCTAATCTCATCTTGCGCTTAATTTGCTTTCTTTACCGCAATCCCGTGCGAGATGCAAATTTGTGCAATGCAGTAAACTAACATTATTGGTATTCCGTCGTAAATAATAATATGAAAATGAAAAAATTTCACTCATAAAATATTGTAGATGCATTATGCAGATGCAGGAGATATGATGATAAATTTTATACATATATAAAATAATTATTCTTTTTAATTCTCAAATTATAACTGAAAGCTTTTTATAGTCAACGATGTAAGCAATCACATAATGGTTAAGGTTGAGACCCCATGACATGTGTTTTTTCTCGTGTCGGTGCAAACGTAATAGTTGGCCGTTCGAAGGCCTATACCATAGAAACGGCTCGGTCGATAAAAATTAAATAACCAGTAATAATTTCTACGTAACACACTGTAAGTTCAATTAGTTTAGAAATAGTCAAAATGTTCAAAAAAGCATTTGATTTTAGCAATTTTTAAAACCGCAATTGTTATGCTATACCATTCAACAAAAATTGCAAATATTCGACTGGACGTAATTTATCATATTTTGCATATCCTAGCCTTTCTATTTTCTCAACATTTCATATAGTTTAGCTGGAAAGCGTAGTTTTCATAATTTCTATCTTCGATACAAGGTATCGCACGAAAGCAGTTCATGTAATTCTCAAATTGTGTTTATCCCGATATACATATTAAACTTAAATTTTTAAAGCGAATTGAATATTTTCACAAATTCGGCAGACTGCGCATATAGGTCATCCCAAACTCGCGTCTGGTCGTACTTATAGGAAACTCATCGGGCTGATTCAAACGCCAACATTACCAGAAATAAAACAATCAATCAATGGACATTAATATAATTTGTGAAATGATATCATACCAAACGTGGTATGACTATACATGTACAGAAGTTATTAGAGTGATGTTGATCATGCATTAAATGCTAACAACGTTAGTTTAAAAGGAAGCTCATTAGATAAAATGTCCTTCCAGTTGACATACTTTAAAACAGCCAATGATGGGGTCCTTACTAACATGTTAATTATTTCTTTAAGAATTCGATTTGATCCGCAAAGTTTAATTTTTCCTGTGGATGAGCTCGCAACAATGACGAAACGATGAATCAGAACTCCAAAATTCAAGGAAACGGGGTAACTTCTAAAACGGCCTCCAACACAATGGTCGAAATATGAACTAACAATGGTTGACAATACCCAACATCATCACTCATTTTAGTGGAGAAAAACTTCCATAATAATGCAAAAAATTTTGATTAAAATGTACACCGACTGCAACGACCAATAATAATGCAGCTGATAAATATAAATTTAACGCTACAATGCAGTGACGATTGAGTTCTGTAACATTCTACTACTACTAAATCGTTGTAGTAAACACGATAACGCTCAGTACAATGGATGAGTCGAACGTTCAGATTCGAATGGATTTGCTCTTTTTCAGTGTCTCACGAAGTGATTTTGTTTTTCTTTTTTGAGATCGATATAAACCAACACGAAGAGTCTATGTTGTCTATGGCTCAGCTATTAACGTCGGGTTCAATATGGACGCGTCCGTTCTAATTTTTTTTTTCGAATTGTGTAAAAGATTCCCCCGAAATACGTTTCAAGTACGTTACGATTATTGCTGTTTGATTTTTTCGAAAAATAAGCAATTCAAAATTCGAAAAATTTCAAAAAAGAAGGAATGTTAAGAATGTAATAAGTACGTAAATTAAAAAAATCCAAAATCCCATAGTTTAAAACATGCAAAAAATGAGTTCGCATTTATAATCTTGAACTATACAGTGATATTTAATATTTTGACATCTGTGAATTTTATTGCTATTCTTTTATAATATGCTGCTCTAAAAAAGGGGACCATAATAAGTCGTTTTTGAGTGGGGCTTCAACTAGTATCAAATAGACGAATAAAGAGGGCAAATACAAGTGGTAATGTGTATATAGAAGTTATTGTAAAATTTACTAATCCAAAAGCAAACGAAATTGTAAGTGAACATAATGAGACTCATGAAGACAATTTATTCAAATCATGGCAGGAACAGCGAGTAAAACTATAGATAAACTTGCGATGCAAATAGCTCCAGAGATTCATATTGTCCGTCAGCATAATACTAGATGAGCAGTTGGCAAGTTGTAGAGACCGCTAGACGTTTAGCAGGTCTAGGAAATGTGGGATAAAAATTTGGGCATCATATACTGATCGCAATTTATCGCAGAATTCGTTCGTATGTCTTACCTTCATATCGACCAATTGTTCGTCTTCCTTTAATCCCAGAGCATCGAGTTGCTACGCTACAGTGGCGTAGGCTGAGGGAGCATTCGATCGATGAATGGCATCAATTCATGTTCAGTGATGAAATCTGGTTTTGCCTGTGGCAATGTGTCGGTAAATGGCAATTTGCACTTAGCGTGTGGATCGACGACATAAGCCCGAAAATGATAAAATATTTTGGAAGAGAAGGAATAAAACTCATACACGAAATGATGTAACTAGTGTGGGACACTCAGGAGATCCCTCAGGACTCGAAGAGTGAAGGAGTAAAGGGAAGAAGGAAGTAAAAAGTAAAAAGGAGATAAAATGATATGCACTAAATATGTACAGGGGTATATCTCTATTAGGTATACCTTATAAAACAATTAGAGCTAATTTTGGACATGCTACCTGTATTTAGAGGAAACAGATCAACCAAGAATTAGATCTTCGTATTGCAACAATTATCCGAAAAATAATTAACACAAACAGAAAGATATATACATGTACAATAGATTTCGAGAAAGCCTTTGACACTGCACAAAGAGATGATATATGGAGGATATTAAGAAAAAGTGAAGTAAATGAGAAAATCATCGAAACGATTAAATGTATGTAGGCTGAAATTTTCAATGTAGTAAGAGTCTGAGGAAATATGCTAAAGAAGAGAGTTAGATAAAATACTAAGCCCCCTGCTATTCATCACATTCATGGATGAAATTGCCCGTCAAGCAAAGAAGAAATATAAATGCACACCATTAGAACACCGATACTGATCTGATACCAACACTCAGAAAAGTTTAAAAAATAAAATTAAAGCATGGTCAGAAATATTCAAAAAGAACACTCTTCAAATAAACATTAGTGAAACAGAGGTAATGAGTGTAGACAGGAACCCACAACAAACAGCAATAAAAATCGGGAATGACACAATACAAGAAACATAGACCAAATAAAATACCTCGACAACGGAGGAAAAGGTGGACGGGAAAGTGAAATGAACAACAGAATAATATGCTAATATGCTTTAAAAAACAAGAACGTGTATCATGACAGAAAAATACATAAGTAAAATAGAAGCTACAGCAATGTCTTGCGAAAAATTGAGGGGTAACAATAAAACATAACTTACGAAGCGAAGTAATTAGGAGGATGGTCGTAAAGAGTATAATTGAGAAAATCAAAACAGTCCAAATCAGGTGGTATGGATACAGTAGCGGCCATTGGAGTATGATATTTGTATTTTTTTCTCGCATAACTTTTTCTTTGGCTATCCAACCTTGATGAAACGTGGTAGGATAATACATAATCGTGTTTCACACCATCTTGAACCGTATTGGGTTAATTGACAATTGACAATTAATTATTAATAGAATTCGTAAAAACCACCAAACCCACATTTTGGCACTTTTAGGTTATTATTTATTATTATTTTTTGAGCTTGTTTTCTCTCCGTTTCTTTTGATTAGGGTGAGACGTGGTGGACTTACAGTACCTAAAAAAATTGCGACTGAAATATGACAGACTACCGTATACCCTATAAGCGAAACGAAACGATGTGATTTTTTTTCTTTGCGTTGCATTTTTGTTAAATTGGTTGTTTCTACTATTTCTTGCACTTTTCAGGCATGGGAAGGTCGCAAGGAAGTTCCGATCTCTCAAACACGGCCATACAAGTCATCATCAAGCAAGCATCCAATCACCGTACGCGCTCTGGCTACTCAATTCAATGTCGGGCAATCAGCCACCTCCGAGCTCCTCAAGAGACACAAGCAGACCGGAATCGACAAGAAGCAAACCCGAGGAATGCGTCCGCGTATATCCTCGCGTGTCAATGACAGGAATATCGTCCGACTGAGCCGTGACAACCCTCGCCTCACCGCCCCTGACATCCGAAGCGAAGATATTAAGTCTGAATGCGGCCCACTACATCAACGAAGTTTTGAAACCAGTTTTGTTGCCATACCTGCAAAGACATCGCAACAGTATTTTCGAGTAAGACAACGATAGGCCACACATTGCAAGAGTAACGCAGAGAGTTTTTTATGACAATAATTTACTGCCATGGTCTGCAAGATCTCCAGATTGATCGCCGATTGAACATGTATGGGACATGCTCGGCAAATGAGTCGAAGATTTTCCACAGACACTTTGGCTGAACTTCGAGTTCGAATTCATAGAGCTTGGGATGAAATACCGCACGCAGAAATTGATCATTTAATTTTAAGTATGCCCGGCGCTTAAATGAATGCATTCGTTTTGGAGGAGATACCAGCATTATTAATTTTTTAACATTGTTCTTAAATATAGATTTTCTTGAAATTGTTATCATTCATTGTCTTACTGAAAGTTCGTAGGATCGTCCATTCTGAGTGCTCTGCTTTTTTTGGCGATCAGTGTATGATGAGGCCACATTTTACTGCTCTAATTTTGAAGTTTACCTAGAACAGCTGAAAAAATCAAGGATGACGCGAAGTAAAGATTGTATTAAACAATTTTCTGTTCACATATTCTGTATTCTTTATGTATTTACATACTTGTGCGTGAGTATACAAACATAAATACAAGAGTAAGATGGCCACTTCACTAATTTGATTGCCACATCATCTTATAATGCGTTTATTTTGTGAACAATAAAAATCCAGAATGGTACGGTGACCCATCGTAATGACGAAACATAATTCTTCAATAAATTGTGAAGAAACAAGCATCTTAATCTAGGAACGACTAATAATACGAGTAATATGACCTCGGTAACGCCATATGTTGTCAATCAGCAGACCCAAGTACTTTGCTGTTTCCCATACCGCGGAGTTCCATTCATTTTAATATCCACTAAGTGCGTGATCCTATTGCAATGATTGTTGTTCTCAACAACAAAACCCGAGTCTTACTGGAATTTAAGACTAAACCATAATTTTGTGAAATGGAATAAAATATTGCTTAAATCTTCGTTGATCGTTTTTAATGCACCAGAAAGGTTGGCTGGTTTAAAAGACAAATATAATAGCATATCATAATACATCATCATACATATCATCGTACATATGAGTAAGACAATACTTACAACATAATGAATTGGACGTATATAACAAGAAGAAAAGTGGCCCAATGGATGTACCTTGAGGAACACCGATATTAACTAAAACGTGTTCAGATATATTATTGTTCAGCTAAACGCTTTGTTTTCTATTGGATAAATAAAATTATATTAAATCAAATGAACTATCAAGAGGCTAGTACCGCAACTATTATATTTTCTAAAACCTGCAACTTTTCAGTAATAGTTTCTAGAAATAATAAATTCTGTCATTTGATTGAAGATTATTTTTTTCAAGGATTTTTGATACAGCAGGATTAATACTTACTCTCGAACTGATCGATAATGAGTTCATTTTCTTCTAAAGGATTGATGTATCGCTAGTTCATACGGTAGAATCGAAATATTCTCCCTTTTCATTCCTTATTGCTGTTGTAGTGAAGTTTTTAAGCTGGCAATAATGTTCTCTTTCCCAGATCTTTGACGAATTTTAGGTTTTAACTTATATTTAGCTACAATGCGTAGAAATTTTACATTATCGGTTATTCATGGTAATTTATGTTTACAGTATACGTTCAGGAGCAAACTAATTGCATGTCGAATATAATATTGTTGAAAATCATTACTTTATCATCGACACGGAGTGAATCAACTGTAGATAGAGGTGGGTTAAATGGGCAATAATAAAAATACGGTATATGTATACTACTAAGGGATCTAACTACAAGAAACAGTGGCATCATATGTTTTATTTTAACATCTAGATAAGCAAATATTATGTCATGGTCGGAAAAGTCACAGTTCAAAACACCGCACTCTATCACAAATGAAATATCTGCCACCATGATTAAATCAAGGACAGTGATGATGTCAATGTAGTCGGTGAGTCGATTAACTGTACAAGGTTTAATGATTCAAGTAGATTATCAAATACATTTATCATTTACATTAGCATTATTCGAATCCGCGATATTAAGTTAAAGTAACAATTTTGTGAGACACTATAAAAGGAAATAATGGAATTCTCAAAGGTATTTCAAAAATAGTCAGCGTCGTTACCAGGAGATTTATAAATGACCCCAACGCTCACGGAAGCAACACCGACTTTAATTGATATCCAAAGCTGCTCTATATTATAATTACTTACATAGCAACTCCTCCCCAACTCTCTACGGATGAAATTAAAATTTTCAATTAACGTATCAGATATTGACGCATTCAGCCAGGTCTCCGTAATTAGAATTAAATCAAAAATGTTATCAATTAGAAAATCTTTCAGTTCTGTTATTTTAGGTAACAACGATCTAATGTTCAAATGTATAATCCACATTTTGGAGAATTACCACAAGAAACCAAACTATGGTACCCAATTTATAAAATCTATGAAAACTATGTAAGAAAAAAAAGAAAGAATTGTATGCAAAGTAAAGAGCGTTATTTCTATTGGAAGTAATCGAATCCTAGGAATGTAGACATATAAGCTTGCATTACTGCTATAACGATTTAATTGAATTTAAGTGATCAATATTTGTGCTATTTTATTATAAATTTTACTCAAAATTTTACCCCCGGTGAGTCCAGACGTTCTTGAATCCAAATTTGCTTCTAGCGGCATTAAACAATGATAATCGTTTTTTTTTGAAGATCTTCCTCGATTAATTTAAGTTTATACTTGTTAATATAAATAGCCTCACGGATACTTTCCACCGAAATGCAGCTATGATTGGTTTCACACCATCGACTTTTGCTGGCAACCGATGACACACGGAGATTGAAATAGGCGCCAACGTAGGATTGTCATAATCATTTCCTTGTACGCCGTGATCCGTAAGTTAAATCTTCAAGTTGTAATTTAATCGCGCAGTTCATGATAATTGAACTTATATTTTACTTTATTTCAGTTATAATAGACCCGAAAGTTTTTTTAAAAACTCAGGGTACGATACCATTTTTCCAATTACTTTGTATTAATAAGTAATCGTCATAATCAATTTTACCAATTTTTTCACTTCGAAGTTAGTTATCGGACATTGTTTGGAGAAAGTTAACGAGCTGCTACTTCACAGACGACAGCAACACATAAATGAATTACATCATGCTAATCCTTTAGTTGTTAATCCTGTACCCCAGATTAAAAGACTACTTACTTCTTGATATTTTATCCATGGGAATATTAAACAGAGATAGACTGTATCTGGTCCAGCGACTTCACTCTTGTTGTGTTATGTATATTTAAACTTTGTAATGCTGGTTGGTAAGTTATATTCTGTCAGGGTCTTGGTGATGTCGCTCAAGCGTACTGTGTCAAACGCCTTTGTCAAATCGTCGTTGCACATATATGTATTTTCTTTTATTTGCTTAACAATGACAATTGTATCTATCGTTAACCTGTTGTTCTTCTCGCTTTTCCATGTGGTTTTTCAACTTATCATTTAGAATCCCTGTAAATCTCTGTAATTGCCAAGGCATGTCAACTGCCCCCTTTTAATTTTTGAAGAATTTTGTTGAATAGTATGCACACGTGTTTAGTAAGTTCGGGTACGCCATACATTAGTAGTTCGTTAGGTGTGTTATCTGGTCTCGGGGCTTTTTAGGGTTTCAGTTGGTTTTCGGTTCTATTTCCGCCTCATCGATGGTAACATTGGTGTAGCTTCGCGATCTTCTAATTCCTTAGACCTGTAAAGCTGTCCGAAATATTCCTCCCATGGTTCCATAGACAATCCTTTGTGCGCCATATATATTGTAAAGGTTATAAATTAACAACAAAAGCGTTAATTAAAATAACAGATTTAACAGCAACGAAATACGACGCCGAGACGAGACTAGAATGTTTAGATCGAATCGCGTAGAGAGAGTCAGCATCGTAATGTTACTCCGAATTATAATTCTATGTAAATAATTGAACCATCAGAATCAGGATGTTTGTCGTATAATTAAGTTAGATAAGTTATGTAGAATGTATAAATATAAGTAGGAATAATATAATTGTAATTGAAACTTGATATAAGTGGTTTTACGACATTTATATAATTTAAATCGTAAATGTATGTTCAAATTTACGAAAAATTCGCATTGCGAAAGCCGCGAGCGTGGCCGCGAGAGATGACTCACAGCACGTGGGCAGCGCGAGTCGACTTGAAGTCGATGAAAGCACGCGAAAATGGCCCTGGCAACTAATTTACGACAAATCACCGCGTGTAGAACGTGCATGGAAACTTCTCTACATTTAAACAACCAATAGCTAATCGGCACTTGTGACTTGTGGAAAAATTTAGATTAAATAAAAAAATAATGTGAAACAGCGTAGGGTTTAAATAAACCGAGCGTATCGGCACGAATTCATTCAGTCCTCAACATTGAGACCGAAGGCTTCGCATGCGACAATAATAATCGAAATTCCAGAAGTAGAAATCAGTAAGTGATTTTCAATTTATTTGTTTATAACAATATACTACAAATTACCGTGGTTGGTTTGTTCTATCATGTTGCCTTGAACCTACGTATATTTTAGAACGATTTATTTGTGTATTGTTCTGCATAAATCCCTGAGTAAATAATTGTATTATTTATATCGAGCCTCAATGATTATGGTGTAATTTTGCAGTGTTAGTGTTTTGTTAGTATTACTTGCATTCATATCTAATAAATAAAGGTTTCAATTATTTTATTTCTGTTTTCTTTTCATGACAGTGCAATTTTTGCGCATATTTGCGCATATTTGCGCTCGATTTTGAAATTTGTGTTTATTTTATGTGCTTTATTTAACAATTCAGTTTAATTAGAAATTAAAACTTTAACAATATCGTGTTCCATGTCAGTAGTGAACTTACCAAAACAATATTCTCGTTTGCTTTGTTTTATTCTAGAATTTACTCTATTTCTGGTATGGACGTAATCGGCTTGTTGTTCCCCTGTCCTCCTTTATTTTAAATAACTACTTCTTATGGGAGTTCTTTCAACTCCTGGCAGTACCATGGCTTGGTACGGTTGCTTGCGTTTATATTGATGTTCCGTTTCACAATGGCCTCTTAGGCAGCTTGTTCTGTTCTTTTAATTTTCAGCCAATGCATTTCAACTTACCAATGATATTTGCTAGTTA
Organism: Geotrupes spiniger; assembly: GCA_959613385.1. Lineage (NCBI taxonomy): Eukaryota > Metazoa > Arthropoda > Insecta > Coleoptera > Geotrupidae > Geotrupes > Geotrupes spiniger. The sequence continues at coordinate 10,069,793 of OY390739.1, forward strand.
ATCTATCTTTGTAAAGGGTACTTCCAGAGATCAGTGACTCGATGTTGCACTTTTCGATCAACGCCGATGTCTTTCGGCCAGTTTGGATTCGCGCAAGCAGTATCTTGTACACAATTAGATTGTGGTGGGTTCCTACTCGTATATTGGCCGATGTCAACGCTCTGGTGTCGAGCACTTGGAATGGTCCTATTTGTGATTATGAAATCAATCATTGACCGTTGATCTCTGGTATTCTTAATGTATATTTATGCTGGTCCTTGTGTGAAAAGAAGATATTGGTTATTTTAATTTCATTTTTATACAGAAGTCAATCAGGAGTTCTCTGTTTTCATTAAGTACTGTTCGTTGAACCTTTGCTTTACACCTGGTATCGCATTCCCGATGCTGTCGTTAAAATCTCCGAGAATTATAATTTTATGCGTATTGTATATTTTATTAACAGTGTTCTGGTGCTCCTGATAGAAGATCTCTGACGCCTCTGTTGGTTTAGATATGTCTGGGCATACGCGCTTATTAAATGTATGACAGTTCGACCAGTCTGCAGCGATACTTTCACATAGTCTATTTCTACTATATTTTGTACATACATATCCTTGTCATGTCCACTTCGGACTGCGCTCCTTCCTGCTTATCTCTACCGCTGTATACTGTTTGAATAGTAACCTTTCCTTCCTTTTCTGTTTCTCTGAGATTTCGCATATATCGATTTTGTGTCTATTTTGTGTCTTTTCATTTCAATCATAATTTCCGTTCCATGATGTTACGTTCCAGCAAGCAACCCGTGTGATGTTACGTTTGTATTTCTAAGATCATAGCCTTTTTCGTCAACGTACTTATCCGTCCGATCATCCGAGGCGATATCTTCAATGCTGTGACCCACAGAACGTTTATTAACACAGGCAAGTTGCTCACCTTACCTGGGAACCTCGTCCTTTTCCGGGTTTAGGACCGGCAGTGATATCCAATGAGCTCACTCACCAGATTTTTGTAAAATTTGAAAATGGAAACTTGGAATTAACACCGTTGGTTTGTTACACAAACAAATTCTAAAAAGAGTGGACCACCAAATCCTCTTCTATGTAGTGACATGCCACTTTACTAGCAGATTCCGAGACCAATCTTTTGGAAATAACATGGAACTTCAAAGACCAACAATTATCTGAATTAATTGAATTCAGATAATTGTTGGAAAATAAGAAAGACTAGATTCTATATTCTAGGTGACGCAAGTATGTGAAGCAAATTCAAAAAATAAAGCTTCCATTTCTTTTTGAGAGTTGCTTATTTTTCTTAATTGATGATTTAATGAACTTATACATCAAAATTAGAAAAGAAATAAACTGTCCAACACTGAATAGGGAATTAGACTTTTCTTAATAAATCTAATTAATGTGATTGAGTTGATTGAATTTAATGTATTTTCTCACTGCATAGATTTCGTAAATGCGTTTTCTGAGTAATACAAATTTTGAAATTGTGTTTTATCCTTAAATGATACAGAATAAAAAATGATAAAAACGCATTTTTTCCAGATTTCATTAATTTAGAAAGTCATTTCACGTTGTCACGACGCCAAGACGTTATAAAGGCAGAGAAGTGCATCCGTTTAAGTCAGTTACTAATGGCACGTAAACTTAACAAATTGATGCATTTGTAGGAAATAATAGTGCAGATTACAGTGGCGTAATTACCAGGTGCAATGTAAGTTGTGCTAAATGACAATGAGACACATATTGGAGAACAATATTATGACAAATGCAGAGTTCGTGTTGATAATAGGGTTGATGTATTGTATGGTACTCATTGTATTCTTGTACGGATTACTGTATAATAGCCACCGTTGTGATGGCAGTGGCAAGTAGGTGCTAAGTACCCATGTTGTCGTGACGGGGTTAACTGATCTTATAGTTAAAATCGAATAGCATGCTATTATTTTTGCTGGACCGATAACACTCGTGGTTATCGGTGATGCTAATATTAACATCTCGCTGTCGAGTTGAGTACTCCATGCGATTTTTGGTCACGGTGTGGGGGCTACCATTAGTTCCCCTGAAACTCCACAAGTACCTAATTTCACGTAGTTTGATATGCGAAGATATGTCGTCATAGTAAAGTTGTTCAAAGGCGATAACATGACAGATTTAAGGGAAGCCACTGCTTGCAATAATGTATGTGTGTATTGTATATGTTTGCTACTACTGAAATGGTGTAGGACCACTTGTCTAGCGCTTTGTTTGAAGGTGATACCATTTTGTCGATAAATGGCGAGTTGACAATTAAGTAATCGCTAACACTATTATACATTAAAAACATCGATAACGAAAGCCGTCATATGGCTCAAACAAAATCAAGTGATTTTATGAAGCAACCACCGATGAATTTAAATTACCCAAAGATAATGTGAAAGAATTATAGGTAATTTTACAGTTTCCCATTTACAGTTAGGTTATACTGTTAGTCGAGCGAAAATAAAGATAAAAGGATATATCTATTAAATGATAAAATTGCTAGTTAATTGCCAGTAAACAATTATGTCATCAGCGAAGATCTAAATCAGTGTATCGTAACGATCAAAAGCGAGAAAATAAATCGACAACTGCGAGACGCCGAAGCGGAGCACACTTTATAATCGTTTATAGCAACCAACGTCCAAGAGCGGAAAGATTTAATGACGGTACATAGAGAGTAGGCCATGCACGGAAGTAGCAGCAGGCGTGGTGAACTGGGAGATGTGACTAAAACCCAACACAGAACATCCAACTGTCAGTTCTTCGTAACCGCTACAGAAAGTAGTATATCGGACATCACCGCGTGTACACATGATCTACACATGAATGAACCGCTTAACGGCTAAAATCGATAATTGGCGGTACGGTGCAAACTGCATTTATTTTGTAAACAGCATGTGCTTGTGTTCGAGATTTTAATCATTTGCTAGTTTAGCGAGCCAAACGACGACGAAGCCCATTACGGATATGTTTCCAAAAAACAGAAGAATAACCGTCCCAAAAAGGTAAATATGCTTTTTGTAATAAGATCAATAACTATAATTAAGCGTTGAAATTTTAGAACATGTATAATGAGTGGAGACTGTATTATTTGTGCATTTGAACCGCAAGTTCTAGAGAGATTAGATTTATCAATCTATTATAAAATACAATTTAACCAATTAATTAATTCAGTCACGGTCTTAATTACTCACAGTTTTACATAATGTGTACAATTCAACGCAAAATATAAAACAAATATTACTCAAGTCAGAAATTCCAATTTAAAGAGAGGAAATTTTTGCATTCCTTTTTTCAATTTTATAGATTTATCATTATGGGCTATCTTTCAATAGACCAATTCGTTTCTGTTCTAATAAGTAATACATTTTAACATATCTGAAGTATCTGACAGTGTTATAAAAATTTAAAAATCAAACCGACGACCAGAACAAGCGGCATATAATCAGTGTCGTTTTAACCTGAAGACAATGAATGGACTAAAATGTTGAATAAAATATTATTTTAGTAATATCGTTAAAATATACTATTTTTCTATTAGTACCTCAAGTAACTCGATATTGAATGACAACTAAATGTAACACATAATTCATTCAATAAAAATGCAGTTCATTTAAACGAAATACAAATAAAATAAACAAGGAGAAATATGGATGGAAATGAATAACTGAAATCAAGAGTATATGAAAATCTAAATATTTATTTCTTTGATAACTTCATTTTATCTTTGGTTTCTCATCGACGTTTTCATTGACTTTTTACTTGAGTTGTTAATTGTCGTTTAGCCATTTCGCTATCATTTCATTTTAATGTTATAATTTACTTCATTGTTACCTTTAATATAATATAATATTTACATATATTTTATTTTTATTTTAAATTTTCTATTCTACAAGCGATATAGATTGATATTTGTTGTGGGTTTCGCGTAAACAGGAAGTATTTTATATTTCAATGGCCAGCAGATTTCATATAATTTCGTGAATTTTAGTAATATTTTTATGGTTCGTATAACTAAGAAATTTTATCTTAGAAGAAGTAAACTAATCGTATCGATATTTGCGCACCAATAACTATGTTAAGGACTATGAGAGGATTATGAGAAATAATTTTAGTTTTGAAAAACTGAAAAATGAACACCCACTGTTATAAATTTAATGACATTATGTAAAGGCAACATTCACGATTACTCAACTCAACATAACAAAATTCTAGTTCAATAGCTTTTGTAAAAAGTTCAGTAGATGTAGAACGTAGACGTAGAATTAAAAATAAATGGGTAGACAAGCAAATTTGACCATAAATAATAAAAATCGAAGCTAATGTCTAGTAAATATTATATAATATAATGGGCATAAAGAAATATACAAATATTTCACGCAGCGCTCACAATATGATATGTGGCTGGGGAGGTGGTTAATTCAATTTTAATTTAAATAAACGATCTGTGTATAAAAATAATTGAATTGATGAGTGCATAAAGATGTTTAGTCCAAAAAATCCCAAAATGAGTTAGCCATGACATCTAGTTTAGAATAAGTGGGCTCAGCGATGAGTGCAAGGACGAGGCCAGTCCCTTATATTTACTCTGGCTACAAGTCTCTTAAAGTTTGCAGTGAGTGCAAAAACAAGTTAAGTCCTGGACTGAACACGTTTATGCACTCATTTCTTAATAGTAGTATCTGCGCAGAAACAAATGGTGGTAGAACAGCTGACTTAGCTGTCAAAGTTTCTATTATAGTGTAAGTAGAGGTGCTCTAGTTTGTTGGTTTAAACTAATCCTTGTTTATTTTCAATAATAATAACTTACTGAAAATGAGTGATAGCGAGTTTAAGAATGAAAGTGATGAAAATGTTAGCAGCGAAGAAGATAAGCGTAATAAACGGAAAAGACAGGGAAAAAATTGGAACACGTTCAAAATTAATAATGCTCGTTTAAAAGGAGAAAAATACTTTAACTCTAAGGGATGTACTATTCCACATAAACACAGTAGCCCTCCATGTGGGTAAGTAGGAGTATGTGCTCGTAATTGTATGTATAATTCTTTAGGATTTTTAAATAGATGTAAAAATAAGTGCACGGAACAGTTTTCTAATGAAGAAAAAATCGAAATAATTTCCAAACTGTATAATGGTCGCCCAAAGAACGATGAAGATATATACTTGCAGTCATTAGTTGAGTGTCAAACTGACATAAAAAGGCGACGCCCCCGGAAAACTGAAGGAGCGATAGGATCCCGAAAAGCGTTTTTTTTTCGTTCGCAATGGAGCTAACAGAGTTGCAGTATGTAAAAAGGCTTTTACAAGTTTACACGACATAGGAATAATGCAATCAAACCGTCTATCCCATCTTTTGTTAAATGACGAGTCGCCGAAGGATATAAGAGGAAAACATCCTCAGTGCCCTAATATTCTACATGACGACGTTATTGCCAAAATAAAAATGCATATTGAACGTTTTCCATTCAAAACATCTCATTATAGTTCTGGGCCAAAAAGTTATTTAGATGCAAGGCTGAATATAAGAATTATGCATGTTTATAAAACAATATCCAGATCTTGAAAATCAAGTTAAGTACGAATATTAATTGAATTAATTGAAGTACTTCAAACAAAATTACAATTTTCGGTTTGGAAGACCTCAAATAGACGTTTGTAGTATGTGCGAAAATTTATCCAAGCCTGAACGACAACGCAAAATGAGTTGCAACCGCCGAACTTTTGGTGCATAAACGTGGAGCCAAAAAATTTTGCAACCAAATCCAAAAAATCGCAGAATTATGTTCTACCCGAGATGCGGCTATAAGTTTTGACTATATGCAAAACCTACCCTTACCTGTAACTCCAGTACAGGAAATGTTATATTATAGGCAACTGTGGGTAAATGTGTGAAATACATGACCTGAAAAGCAATACCGGACAATTTTATATGGTACAAGCTAGTAAAGGGCCTGAAGAAGTTTGTACATTCTTACTGGATTATATAAATAACCATATAGACAAACAAGTCCAGGAATTACATGTATTTTCAGATGGCTACCCAAGCTAAAATCGTAACCATACGGTTAAGATTTTTTATGGCGCTTTACGCTGCTAAGAAATTTAAAGCGGTTCATCATTATTTCCCACATAGAGGGCACTCATTCCTGCCATGCGATCGGGATTTTGGTTTGGTTAATCGTAGTATTCGCAAACACGACAGAGTATATCTGCCTCAGGAATACGAAGAAATGATACAGACGGCACGATCTAAAAAACAAGCTTTCACAATAAAGCAAATAACTTTCTCAGACATTAAGAATTTTAAAGAATGATGGCCAGATTTTATAAAAAAATCAGTAAGTCAGTCGATCAAAAAGTACCATTTACTATATCTACATACTGCCAGTTCTCCTACCAGTCCCAGCTACCGGGTTATGTCAAGATGTTTGATTTTATAGGAGGTTTAAGTTCGAATACTGTTTTACTTCAAAAGACCAATACACAACCTATCTTACCTCACAGGTAAGATAGGCTACAATGAACCGAAGGCCATAAATAGAAAGAAAATTGAAAATATAAAATCTGTGCTGCAATACATACCTTCCTTTTTACGAAGAAATAGTGAAAAGGAAGCAAACGGACGAAAATCAAGAAACTATGAAGTGATTTTTAGATAATAAGTATTTCTTTTTTTAATTATTTTGTAACTGATATGTATTTATAATATGTATTTTGTTCTAAAATAAATTTTCTCAAATTAGTAAATTTGGACTAAACATCTTTTTGCAATCATCAATTCAATTGCTTATTGGTTTAAACTGTTTAATATGTGACAATGACTGGTAGTCATTTCATCATTGAAATATATTTATTTATTTCAAAGAAACTTTATTTAAAAAAATATTTTGTTATTACTGTATTAGAAATGTGTTGCTGGCTCCCTTATATAATATTATATATCTCGTACTTGACGCTGGCAATTTATGTAACAAAAAAATGTTGCAATCAAATACAACCAATTTCGACTCCATGATTGATTTCAAAAAATGCTACTGGTGAATAATCACAATCATATTTAATGGCGATGGTACTAAACATAAATTTTAAACTGTGAATATTTCATTTGATGAAGAAGACACGTGATTAATAAATCTATGTATTAGGTCGGGGTTTTGAGAAAAATTTAATATAAATATGAACGATAATGAACAGAGATAGAACAATATTTTAGGTATGGGGTTAAAAATTACAAGAATAATATCATATTTAAAAATGTAAATGCATAGAACATTTCGATTGTAATAATTATAATACCACAGGATAATTAGAAAAGTGTGTTAATAATTGGCTTTCATAGAAAATATCAGTGTCAAAATTTTAGTTTGCAAATTTCGGCCTGAAATCTTCTTATGGAAATATAATTTTATTCAAATCATTTAGGGAACATATATCACGTTGTGTTTTTATAGAAAATACTTTTGGATAGTACAAAATATATATATACTTATTGAGCAGGTGCGCCGACCGTAAATTCGAATAAATGAAAGAAGAAGAACCCTGATAGGGTTAATAGTCAGTTTAAGGTGTCAATGAAACTCAATTATTTACTTTCTCAATATTTCGCAATTTAATTAGTGCTTCTTCAGGAAACTAAAAGTTTTGTTTAATAAATAAAAACATTAGCGATTGACCAACAAGCCACAACCAATCATTGTTGGACTGAAATATAAACATACATTTAATTATTTTTTTCAACGAAGTTAAGATTAAAATAAGATTAGAAACTAAAAATTTGTTCATGAAATTAGTAGGTTACGTGCGTGCATCTTATAATTTAATTGTTCTTCGACGAAATACGAAATTAAGATTAAAATGTCTGTTTCTACTTAACCTTCCGTGACTGGCGCGCGGACTCACACTCCGCAACCGAATGTTATCCGGATTTATTTCAATATTACCTACCCTAGACACCCCTCACCTTCGGTATTCCTCTAGCATGTTATGGTTGTCCTCGGTACATCGTGTGATCTATATAAGTGCCGTCGTTTGTTTTTTATGGCAGATTACGGAGCGAGAATCCGCCGCCAGTAACAATGTTCGGTCCCACATATGTACATATTAGCATTTAATTAAGTCAATTTAGATCCGCGCAATCCAGTGCAAAATATTCGCTACAATTATTTCGTTTAGACACTCAGAATATTTCATCTGCAAAATCCTGGTACAACTAGGAGAATATTTTTGCATAGACTTTCGTCCGAGTTAGCCGAACATCATATTCGTTCTCGAGCAATGCAGGATTATATACCGAAAACCATAAGGCTACGAATCAAACAAATGTTTGCGATTGAAGATGCCACTCCTGAGCCCCCCAATCCTGAGAATACTAGAGGTCGTTGCAGTTATTGTGATAGGAAAAAAAATCGACCAACACGATTCTCATGTAAGAAATGCACCAAATTCATGTGCCTTGGACATTTAACTTGTGTATGTGCAGAATGTTATTGTAATATGGTTTCGTAACTTTTGCTGATTTTGGTTGTCTAGTTATTATGTACAGAATATTTGTTTTGTTAAATGTTCAATGAAAGCTATGTCAGCTTAACCGCCTACTTTCTAAATATAAATATATTAAAATAAATAAATAATTATTTAAAATGTCTTTTTATACAAACAAGAGACGTATTACATATGTATATCCCTTTTCGTAGACAAAAAAAGCTATGCGGACTCACAGTCCGCGGCCACTGCCGATGTATAGAAATGAACCGCCAGTCACGGAAGGTTAACTCAAATTCTCATTATTGTATAAGTATGAATTTTTGTTGCGTCTTATTTGTTAATTGCTACATCTTGATTCATGTCACTTGTTTTAATAATTTAATTTTAATTTAATTTAATTTCATAAATAACACCATTTCTGATGATTGGGTATGTTGATGACGTGATACTAGCCTAATTTTTAATGACGATTTCAAATCTATCAAATCGAAATTTCTGTATCAGCTCCAGTTTAGAAAATATGGCACATGCGCCGTTTTACAATAAAACACATGTTTAAAACAATGTTTAAAGTTAATCCTATTTTATTGAGTTATAAGTTGAAAAAAAAATTCCTTGCAGAAGTCAGAGAGCTATTCTGAATGCTCCAACAATAGTCAGCCACAATGTGTGCGTTCCAATAGGATTGATATTGTTCTTCCACCATACAAAGGTCCTGATAGAATCGCTAGCCCTGTCCTTTATTTAGATCCCCAAGATTAGCGGGAAAATATTCTAGGTGGTTGTGAAGAAAGTGTAATTTGATGCGTATGTTACACGCAAGCATATGAATGTGACAGATTGGTTGTTCAACGCGTTGAGAATAGTCAGAACTTCTTATTTCCCAAAAATGACCAAGCCAAACAAACTCAGTCGATACTTTTGTCTCAATCTCTGTCATGGTGTACGTAAAACATGACAGAGATTGAGTGTGAGTGCGGCCCGTCAAAAATGTCCGCTTTTACCTTTTCGGCACTTTTGGGAACTTTTTGATAGAAAAAGGAAACAATCCCCATTTCTCTTAAGATTTTTAACAAATTGTTTCATAAGCCCTAATTTTATGGGTAAAATTTTACGATCCTTTGATACTAAAGGTGGGTTTATCACGTTTCGTTGTCCTGGAACTAGCACTTCCCGAGTAGTCCAGTCCCTTTTCACCCAGTGTTGATCTTTAACTCTACTATACCACAAGAAAAGAAAATAGGGATACTTTGTGTAACCACCTTGTTGGCCTTTAAATTTTGAAATCAACACACATGAGCTAGTTATTTTCCACATATTTAATATTGTCCAAAACCAGAGCAATATATGTATATTCTTCTTTTACTTTAGTAGAATGTGCATTAGACAACGACCCTAATTTATTCCCATTGTGTAAGACAACACATTTTGACGAGTGTTTGCATAAACGCCACTCACTAAAAACGTAATGTCGTAATTGCATTGCAGACATTAAACCAGATACATCTTTACAAAATACGAAATCATTTTCTTCAGCAAAATATTTGAGGAGATTCTATTCTCTTGTGTGGTAATGAGAAATTTAGTTCCTTTTGTTACTAAGTTTCCTTCTTTTAGCTTAGAAGCCAAAATTTCAGAAGCAGACTTCAGCAGTCCCACATTGAATGGTTTTGACGGTTCCAGGTCACGTCCAAAGTTACTATCACTACTGTCAATGTTCTTCTCAAAGTCAATTGGCTCCTCCTGTGAAGCATCAGCTTGAGGTTCAGGTGTAGTCTTAGGACGCAGGACACGTCTATGTGCCGATCGTACGCAAGGATATTCCCATTTCGCTCGATTTTTCCGGTCAATGCCAGTGCCAATGCCAGTTATGTTCACCAAACAAAAATAGCAATCGTCATTGTGATTCACGGGTTCATTCCAGATCATAGCGGTTTCGTACCGGAAACTATTTCTTTTCTTATTTGTCCATGAACGTAGAAACTCAACGCACGTTTTGCATACATTTTGAGGAATCAAAGGCTTATCTTCCATTTTCAGCGGGTGCAAAAAATTATTTTTTTGAGCCTCATTTACGAACGCTGTCGCATTTAAACGATATTCTGTAAACATATACTCTCCGCAAATGAAACAAAAATGATTTGGATCATTCACACACTCTAGTTGACGATGCCATATGAAATTATAGTAATATATTATTTTTAAATTAGCAACAAACTGCTGTCGGAAACAGAATTTACCGCGACAGCTATAACTCGTAAACAAGAGCTGTTAGGAAACAAATGAGAGTGTATTTAGAATTCGCAACTTTAAATTAGTAAACATGAGGCATCAGTCAATCATCAGTCAAAAAGTACAATTTGGTTGGCCAATGTTATCGATCGAGACAATGGATTTTTGCAACAAAAATACATAATGGTGACTACAATTAGCATACACAATGTATCAAGGCTTAGAATAAATTTAAAAATTAGTATGTTTTACAATACACTATTTGTGTTGTTCAATCTTCTAAAACATTAACATCAATTTTTACATAATTTTAATTTACATAAATTTCTTTAATTTTATGGCCTAAATTCACAATAAAAGGATGTTGTAATACGTTGTTATAGGCCATTGTTTTCTACTTAATTCAGCATAAATTTATTATTCCCAAAGTGTATGCATTGCATAAATAATCAAATTTTAGATATGCCTTTGCACCATGCACGTGTGCTTGGAATTTTTAGACTTAATTTGTGTCATATTTTTTTTTCTTCTTAGGATATATTTTCATTGCATAATTAATCTAAACTGAAATACGTTTACTTCAACTATATGTAATGAATGTAATGTAATCTAATTATTTTTGAACAATATTAACCTTAACTACTCTGATATATCTAACTTGACTAATAAGACTAGAACAGTTTGACTAAACTTCGTTTTATAATAAAGCAGTTAACGAACTCTAATAGACCGTTAGGACATACTGTATCTAATGTCCAGTAGACCTCGGTTATTTTTACGTTCAACTTAATCAATAAAGACTGCTTTGTGATGAATGTGATACCGCAATTCAGTTCAATGCATGCCGCCGCTACCACGTAATAATTCTACACCGTCATGTCTTTGCAAAACTTTTTTGATTGTTACATTGGAATTTGCACGCATGCTAAGTGACGACGCGTTTAAATCACGAATATTTAATTACAATAGTTACAGTTGTTTTAATCATTTTGTTGCACACTGTAAATAGTTTGTTTAGAATAATTTATAGCCAAGAACGTCAACGCATTTATATTTATTGACGTTACGTTTGTCCTTTCAGATACAGATAAAACGTATACATAGAAAATAAAATGGTGCGAATTAAAAGTAAAGTTATATAATTTAAAGTACAAGCCGAAACAGATAAATGCCAAAAATAAATTGCAGAATACAATGAAAATTACTGGAAAGTAAAATATAAATATTAATTTTTTATTGTATCATATCGCTAAAATCATATAAAATGTTTTAAAGTCCACTTGTAAATCATACTTGACAGCCCTATAATTGCACCAACCAGTTGAATGGATAAAAGAATAAGATCTTGTAAATAAATATTTCTACGTAATTTTATTGTAACATAATATTTGTTACTAATCTATTTAAATATTTAAATTTTATTTCAGATAATGTTGATAAATGTTTAAACATACTTTGTAGACGGATATTTATAAATCGAAACTATAATTCATAACACAACTATGTAAAGATACTAAATGAAAGATTTTAATCAAAACGAGTCACAAACAAAAAAAAAACAGAAATCAAAAACGATAGACAAAATAGCAACGACAAATTTCGGATCATGATAAATAAAATATAAAAAATGTTGAAACGACTCGTGCTCTGCGATAATTAAATTGCCATTGAACCATTTGATTACACGGAATTACTGGTATTTAGCCCATAAACATAATATCGCGGCCGAGTTTAATTGTCTAAGTATGAATCGTGTTTGATTTCTGGAAATGTTAAATCAAAACTTTTATTTTAGCAACAATTAACACGTTTCTTTGTTTACAAAACGATTTCTTTAGGTTGACCGTTTAACGTTTAAATCCATTATAAATTCATTGGGCACGATACAGTACATTTAATTTGCATAAAAATGTCAATGTTCCTAGTTCTCGTCGTAGGTAGCGACGCTGGTCAGATTGAATCAGATGTGGGTCAATTTAAATTGGAAAAGGATAGCTATATAAAAACGTCGAGTGTGTCGTAATAAAGTAATTATTATTTTTTAAAGAAATTGATTTATTACTAATGAAAATGTAAACCAGACATTGGTAAACACGTAGTAAACACAATGTCTGGCTCAGAGTAATTATTTTGAATGCTTAAATCAGAGGTAATGAGAGCAGAAAGAAGGACAAGGATATAGAACGATAGGAATAGGTAGAAGGCAGTGTAGAAAAATGAGCGAGAAAAATGAGCGAATTGAATATATGAATGGAAAAGCAAGAAACATGAAGCATTGGTATAAATGAGAAGACTACAAGACAAAACCTAGGTGGACTTGGTAAAAATAATGAAACAGAAGGACAAGATGGATTTGCGAAAATAATACACTCGCCTTAGGAATTTCCTAGGCAATTCAGACTGCTTCGAATTCAGACGCATCTGAATTCGAAGCAGTTGCCTTGATTAAAAATTAATTGCGTCACGAGGAATCCATGCTACGAGAACAAGCTGAAAATAAAGATACCTAAAAAGTATAAGTCTTTGAAAAAAATTTCGATATTGCATTTTATTTGTGGCCGTTTGTAGAAGTTTTTCTAGTGCATGAGCACCATGCTCATATTTCTCACAAAAGAAGTTATATAACAATAAAATGTTGGTCAAAGCAATTTAAATGGGTTCGCAGACGATCCTCGAAAGCGTCGACCAAATTCAGCCATTACCGAAGAAAACGTTCGAAAAGTAGAAAAATTGATTCTTGAAGATCGACTAATTAAAATCAATGTGATACATGAAAGTTTGTTAATTAGCAGGGAACGTGCTTGGACCATCCTCCATGATAATTTGGGCATGTCAAGGGTGAATGCCAACAACGTCAAGTTGAAACTTCTCAACAATTTTTTGAGGTTTTTGAAGGATAAGAGGAGATATTATTGAGAAAATTGTAACTGGCGATGAAACGTAGATTCATTGCTATGATCCTAAAAGCAAGCGAGAGTCGATGCTATGGAAACACAAGGGCCCGCCTCCGCCAAAGAAGTTTAACGTCCAACATTCGGATAGCTAGATTATGACCACGATGAAAGGTAATTATTATGCTGATATTTTATGCCATAATGGAAAAACGCAAACGAAAATTCAAAAAATGGAATCCAGGATGTTCTGAAGGATTTACAGTTACACAGGATAAAATCATCCACCATAGAGTCCTGACTTAGCACCCTGTTACTTTTTTCTCTCCAGGACGTTGAAAAAAGCAGTTTCTAAAAGACGAAGATCTAAGGTTTCTTATGGTTTATTTTCGTTAATTACTAAATGTAAAAAATTCATAAAAGGACTGTAGATGGGGGATATACGGAACCGAAGGGAATACGGAATTGGCAACATAGGTTTTCACAGTTGAATTTTTGTGGTTAATGTGATTTGTTTACCCATAAAAGTTAATATTTCTATAGCCCAAATAGCTCCTCCCTTGTGGGATACCGGTACAATATACGATATTGCTGCAATGAAACTTTTAGTATAGTAGTTTCAGGCTGTAAAGGACATACGTCATCAACGAGTTCTACAAAACTCGCGACACTGTTTTGATAATCACCCCCGTTTTCTGTTAATCGATTGATTTACGTTTCAAATCATCTATAGAACGTAACCTCAACTCCAACATCCGACTTTCTCCCAACTTCCTCCTGACCGACAATTGTGGAAAAACCAAATAAAGAGCTTTTCTAAGGTTATATGCAACGGTGCCGCGACGTTACAAACATAGGCTGGGAACCAGTTTTCGTCGAAATTATGATCCCTAAAATATGGAACCAGCCCTGGAAGCAGTTATTGACGATAGATTGTCGTTTGGACAGGCAGCGCAGACGTTAGCGGTACCCAAAACCACACTTCATAGCAAGTATTGGGGTAAATATAGGCTGAACTTGGAAAAACAAAAAACGTAGAGGAACAAATTGTCCAGGCAATGCTCACTGCCGCAAACTATGGATATCCATTCGAGAAGGGTGCCAAAAGAATTTGTTAAATTGTACATTAACAGGAAGGGCGTTGACGTGCGATGTTTCAAGGAAAATCGACCTGGACGTGAATGGCTTGAAGGATTCTACAAGAGAAATCCACAACTCACTCAACGAATCTGCGAGAATTTGAAACGTGTAAACGGCAATTTCGACAGAAACGATTCACAGTAATTTCGATCATCTTGAAGCAACATTGGAAGGGGTTCCTCCATCAATTATGATGAGACGAACCAGGAAAGCGACGCGTCTTTGTCAGAAAGGGCAGTAAGCACGCGAGAAGAATTATGGACAGTTCTAAATCGTCCACATCAATAATGTTTTTTGTCTCTGCTGCTCTGGTGCCCATGTACACAGTCTACAATGCCAAGAATGTGTACCCAGAGTGGCGTTTTTTTTTTCTTACCGGCACAAAGCACCCATATGACAGCCACTGGATATCGCTGTTTCGTTCAGAGAATTTGGCTTGGCGTAAAATTATAACCCATTATAAGATGCGCCACAGAGGCGTTATTTCCAAAATTTGCTCGAAAATATGAATCCAACAATATCAGACACCATCAAAAGTGGATTTTCTGCTTTAGGGATTGTCCACTAAACCGAAATAAAGTCCTAAATCAACTTACTCCTAAAGGAAGAGTCGATAATGAGGCACTCGTCAAATGTTTCGAAGACGTCATAAAGCGGCAGACTGAAACACTAGAGAAACTAACAAGAAAAGGAAAAAAGTAGATGTTCCAACAGGGAAATCGGTGTCACCTTCAGATTTTGACGCACAAGCTTCCGGTCCGTCCAGTTCCACCCAACGAGACGATGACATGGAATAGTAAGGAAAAAGCTCATAATAAGCAATTGCCGTCCGATATTGAGTCCAATCCCGTTTCGATTATCAGAGGGCCAGTAAATTCTATTTGCGATTCTTTTATTTAATTTGTTAGTACAAAAAACGATTCAGTGAAGCTTTAACTATAATTATAATGTATCACATAGCAGCTAAAGGACAATGGCTTTCAATGGTTCGCAATTTGGTATGAATGCCTCTCATCAGCCTTTGAACGGTAAGTGGGTTAAACTCTTGAATCTTTTGGTAGATTCTTCCTCGTAATTCTTCTTCATTTTGGGATTCCCACCAACAATCGTAAACTTTTCTACCGATTAAAGTCCAAAACTCTTATATAGGACCTGACTGTGGAACATTCGGGGGGTTAACCTCTTTAGGTATACGTAGGTTATTTTATTGCCTTAACCAATATTGGGTTCTTCTGGCATGATGGGACGATGTCAGATACAGCTTCGCCCCTAACTCACCCAACATATGGTCTTGAAAATCCAGCTCCCGAAATCGCGCACCACACAGTACGTCAAATTTCGCTTGTTTCTTATACATTACGTCATTAGGAACGTCCTCAACGTTGTTGTCTTAGAAATATATTGGTTCCTATAAATGCCGACAATATCACCTTTGGGCATTTGGCCAACGAAATTGTAAATAGCTTTCGGCAATTCTAACTTGTAGGACATTTTGTTAAACTTTGTAAACACAAATGTATTCTTAAACTGCAGAAGAAACTGGCAGATTCTCAATATTCAATGGTATGTTGATTGCTTTATTTTTAATAGGAAAACGATTACACTAAAAATTGCCAAAAACTGTTACGTACGTTAGTAGAAGTGCAACGTTGATAGATATAGCTCTAACTACGAATGGTAGAGTAGTGTGGAGAAAGACGCCTTGAATACTCATCGCTCTAACTCTAAACTCTAACCCCAATCTAATTACCAAATAAATTAAAATATTTTGATTTTATAAATACTTTTAAATATTTTTAATACATTAACTATACGTTAACTAACATTCAGGTCACATCTAAAAGACCTTGTCTAAAGTCAACCCGATCTTGATTAATTAATCACGCTTGTAAATCATATTCGAATGACGAATGAACTTTTGATGCAGCCTATTAAATCCGATGTTTAAAAATTTCTTTATACATTGGTAGTTACGGCTGGCATTCAATATTTCGCGAATATAGGAGAAAATATAATATTGTGCAAATTTAAGAACAGCAAAAAAATAAATGTAAAGACATACAACATTGTCATTCTGTTCATAAATATCAAGCCGAATTTGGAATCGATGTACTGATCGGTCATTGAAAATATTTATCGACGTTTAATTAGCGTAACAATGTAATAAAATCTGTAACTTTATATCACCTAAACACTAAAATGAGAGAAATCCTAAACTAATTAACTTGACCCCGATGATTTCTATTACGTGACGCTCAATCAATTTCCGCGAATATGAACGTCAATAAATAATGCAGATACACCATTCACCTGTTTGTCGCGTTTTCAATAGATTAATTTAATTGGTAACTATCGTAAAATATGTGTATATGTTTGCTGTTTGTTCCAATTAATTAACAATTAGTATCGAGTGTACTAGTAGTAACTGAAAACACAATGTATTTAACGATGTAATATAAAGTATTTCAATACATTAAATACATAACATACAATAATAAATTGTCGGAGTTGTTTTAATGTGAAAATAACTGTGGTTTATAGATGTGAAAATAACTCATAAATATAAATACTATACACTTTATGAAACCCTAGGTGAATGATCGCGATTTTGGTTCCGATCTGGAAGAAAGGCATAAGTAGGACCAATCAGCACGAATGCATGATAAGTAGGACCAATCATTACCAATGTCCTTGTTTGACAATTTCAAAGTCACTATATGGGCAATTACAATGGTCTGGGTGCTTTACAACATGGTTGGGTTGAGTTTAGTTGAGTTGGGTTGGGTTGGACCACAGGAGAAGTATAGAATTTGGATAATGAATTAGAGCCAAAGTATGCTATAATGAAAAAAAATTGCGATGCATGTTGATATATAGGTGAAGAAAATGAACTGCTCTGAAATGTGTGATGACTTTGATAAAGATATACTCAACAGCAGACAACCAACAAAGTTGCACGAACGACTTTTGGTGACATAATTAATTTTATTTCGTTTTTTTTAGATCACATTGCATAATGAACTTATTTTAAGAATCACCATTACGTTTTATGAATTCCAAATGATTAATTTAGTAATATATAATGTACTATACAAGAATAACCTTTTTTATATACCTTACTACTTAATTACATTTTCATAATTATAAATAGATGATTTTTGTTGTAACGTAAATTCTTGACCAAGAATTATGGAAATTGATCGCATGGTGTGGTCATATATAATTTGTAATTTTGTTGGATCGTAGTGTATGTGAGTTAAATTTTGTTGGAATTGTTTTTTTAATTTGATTGCTTTGCCCCTTTCTATTATTTTCCTTCATTTCTGAATCTAGTAATGTGAATGTTATGCAGTCCTGGTACTGTCTGCATCAATGCATTTCGTGATTGCCACGTTCGTTGTTCCTTGACCCAATATGAACCACTTTATTTAAAAAAATCAAAATACGTATTTCGTCAACTAAGTTGCCATCTTCAGTAGAATCTAAAAAATAAAAATGTGAAACTTAGTATTTCTAGCTATGGTGTTACTTTCGAAATGAAGTGACTAGATTACCAGTGGAATAACACCAAAGTTGAAATTAAAAAGCACATAGCTTTGAAAAACTACTCTAACTAGGCAACTAATTCAAATAAGATGGATTGGGGTGTACGTCCCTTGTCAGAATGCATTAAATTATTTTTGTTTCTTTTGTTGAAAATACTTTCGTAATTATCTAAGTCTCTACTATTTTGTACATATTAAATTAATTTAAGATAATTTGGTGGTAATCCATGGCCTCTTTCAAAAATATGTTGAACTACTTGATTTTTCAAATCTGTTGAGTCCAAAATGTGCTTTATAGCGGGATTTAATTGAACGTTTCGTGTGCCCGACATATTTTTGACTACAAACCCAACAATTTATCTAATATATTCAAGGTTTCTGACCTACCTCAATTTTATCTTTGACATTCCCTGTGAGGGTTTTCAAAGAGTTATTAGATTTAAACGCGACCTGTAGTTCACGATTTTTTTTTTTGAGTTCAGTGTTATATCTCTCTTTTGTTAGTGTAAATTTTAACAAACAATAGGATAAGGATAAGGAAATTGAAAAATGACATTTTCCGCTGAAAGCTATGACTTGAATCGACAGTTGTAAATGTATTCCCATTGGTTTCCTTCCGGAAAATATCGAATTTAATTGACTAACATGCGCCTAAATTGTCCCTATTGCGCCTATTAGTATCGAAATCGCAAAAATATAATCAACGTACATACCTTATCCATACTTTACTGGAATATTTAACATGTCTTTTAAAATCTATTTCAAAAATTCTCATAAACAAATTGGTCATAAATGGAGACAAGGAGTTTCCCATAGCTGTTCGTTGTTGTTCATATAAGTTACCTTCAAACTGAAAACAATCTTTAACTTTTTGAATGAATTCCAACGAATTCTGAATTGAGAAACTATCTTGCTGTTCGAGCAAATTCTTGAATTCATTTACTAACGATTTAGAAATGAGCCAATACCTGGAAAAATAGGTCTCAACGAATTACATGGCTTATGTATTTTAGGTAAACAATATAATGTAGGTACTATTGGATTAGGTAAATTTATTTCATTTCTGGGAGTGAGTGATGTTTGTGGACAGTTCTTTATTGCATCTTTAATTTCCCTGATCTATGGTTGTGGATATTTCCTTCTCCTTCTCCTTCAAAGAAACGACGATGTGGGGGTTCCAACAAAATAATTTTGGATGATTTTGATTTAGGTATTTTGAAGAGAACTGTTAATGAAGTTTACACGATAGATAAACAAGTTCCTACGATTAACATTTTAGTTAATAAAATGAAGGAGAAGATTGGCTACGTTGGGGTAAAGAAACACTAAGAAAATCTTTATTACAAATCGGCTTTAAATACAAAAAATGCCACAATAAAAGAAAATTATTGATGGAACGTAACGACATTGTTGCGTGGCGGTCTCGTTATTTACGAGAAATAAATGAAAATGATGCTTTGGGAGAAAGTAAGAGGCCAGTGACATTTTTAGACGAAACTTATATCCATCCATCTTATGGAGTCAATAAGTGCTGGCAAGTAGAAGACGAATGTGGTGTTTATAAAACTGACCCAACTGGCCAGAGATAATATAATTGTTCATGCAGGAGGATCGTATCGTTTCGTCTGGAGATTACCACGATGACATGAACCATAATAATTTCATGAGATGGTTGGAAACAAAGTTAATTCCAAATTTGCCACCAAATGGGATTATTGTTATGAACAATGCTCCTTACCATGGAGTACAAATTAACAAATCACCAACACAGGCAACACGTAAAGCAAGTATGAGGGAATGGTTAGACAGTAAAGGAGTGTCAACAACCAACGACATGAGAAAGGCTGAACTATTGGGGTTAGTAAAGCAATTAAATCATACGATGGCATATTATGTTGATGAACTGTTGAAAAAACATGGTCACACTGTTCTGCGCCTTCCACCTTACCATTGCGACCTCAATCCAATAGAATTGAAATGGAGTTTAGCTAAACATAAGGTTGCCATGAAGAACGTTAATAAAAGTGGTGTTGAAATTGAAAATCTAGTTAGAAATGCATTTTCAGTGTTAGGTACATCAGATTGGAATCAACACTGCAAACACGTTAAGCGATTAGAAGAAGAAATGTGGCAACGCGATGGGTTGCTAGATGAAGTCGTAGAAAGATTATGTTTCATGGTAAACATTGGTTTATCAGATGATTCTGAAATCAGTGAAGATGAATCTAGTGACGACGATAGTTTTTAATTATTTTAAAAAATCTTTTGTATTTGCCGGTGTCCATATTGTTTACGTTTTTTTTTAAATATTAGTATAACTTTGGAACACGTACCAGTGGTGAGTTGTTGTAATGTCTTTTCTTTTCACGTCACATGCACTTTAAAATTAAGTTACATTAGTCTTCACGTTTTGTACGCATCATAATGTTTATAAAATTAATAGTCGTATTGACTTCGTCACTTAACATTTCCTTCTCGACATATGTTTCACGTTTAACCGCATCATCGGGAGAATTATTGATTGATATTGATATATTGATATCAATAATTCTCCCGATGTGCGGTTACACGTAAAACATATGACGAGAAGGAAGTGTTTTAAAAATGTTAAGTGACGTAGTCAATACGACTATTAATTTTATAAACATTATGACGCGTACAAAACGTAAACACTAATGTAACTTAATTTTAAAGTGTACGCGATGTTAAAAAAAGTTCACATTACAACAACTCACCACAGCTACGTGTTCCAAAGCATACTAATATTAATAAAAAGATAGTGTTTAATTAGTCTTAAATATACATTTTTTTGTAATTTTAAAAACATGTTTTGTTATTTTGGTTTATTTTTACAAAAATTTTATTTCTGCAGTAATTAATAACTTTTAGTGATTTATAAAAAATATTTGTCCTTTTGCCTCTTTTTAATTTTCTTAATGCAATTAATAATGGTAGACAACATTTATCTAAAATAAAAATAAAATGTCTTTATTTATTTCCTTCTCAAATCTAATACTGGTACTTGTTTACTACATTTTGTTTTAACAGTTCTAACAAATTTATATAAGGACGTAGGTACATAAAAAAATTAATCAATTTACAAATACACATAGTTACACTTTAAATTTACCGCCAAAGAACTATTGACGCTGAGTATACCTCTAAAATACAGCGACACCAAACCACGCCTAGCCAATGGGTTGGTGGCACTGTAGTGATTTAAATTACGTTGTTTAATGTCTTATTTACAACCGTGGCGTTGTGATGAATTTGGCGGGTCGTAAAACGTCTGGTTTTGCGAAAGGGGATTTATACGAATATTGGCGGGCCGAAATTGTGATGATGCGAAAATACGTACGATGGGCCATAATTTTTGACCGAACCATTAGCCACAAACGCATCTGACAAACCGCGGTACCTCAAAAGGGACTAATTACCAATGCTAAGAATGTTCTAAGTATCTAAAAATAATTCTTACGAATATTTACACGGGTTTGCGCGGATCCAAATTGACTTAATTAAATGTGCTGATGTGTGCATATGTGGCACCGAACACCATCTCATATGATGTTTGACTCTATCCCTAATTAATTTGTCCATAATTACTAACTTTGTTAGCTTTTGAATAGAAACAGTTCTTTGTTCTGAGATTTTTAATAATATTCCATTCTTTGATATTTGACACGTATTTGTGCTGCTGCATGTTTTGCTAAAAAGATTTTGAAGTGTCTTCAAAACTTGTAACAGATGTCTCGATCCCTGCTATAATCTCGTCAATATGCGGCTTTGCATACAATACTTTACACTTTTGATTAATAAATTTGATTCTCAATAATAAATATCTCAGAAGACTGACTCACAACACGCGTCTCTTTTAAAGAAGGATCGTTGTTTAATTGATCTTTTGGTTTTGAACACAGTTATTAAAATTTTGCGTTTAAATTACAAACTTTGTTCTTAAATTTATGTTCTATGAAAGTGACATCAATCTTCAAATTCAAAATCACTTGTGTTTTTTGTTAATTGTAAATGCAATTTATATAATTCTAATTCTAACTCACTTCTTTCCCTATACACATTTGATTTAACGCAATTAAAAATAAATATTTCAACCCTTTTTTACGCGATTCAAATTGATTTAACGATTTAATAATTTTTTGTAAGAAAAACGTTTTTGTTTTAATGAGTGTGAGGGTGTGAAAACAAAACAGGAAAGCGATTTCCGGTGAATCGTGTTCGTATCGGGGTTTCCATAATTGCCACATCACATCAGCTTTGGTTAAGTAAGTGCGGATTTGCAGTTTCGTTTTAATGTTTAAAGTGAGCAGTTTAGAGCATATTAAGCAAAATAGAATAAAATATGAAATAAATTTCATTCAGATACAAATTTTCCTGAATTAAATAAACGGTAATTTATATTTTTTTCGATACATTCATTCATTAATTATTACGTACAAATAAATAATTTTTATAGGCGATCTAATCACAATGTCAGTTACAAACGAAAAGATATGCTATTTCTTTAGAAGCTAAAATCAAAATTTTGAATAGTATAGCTTGTGGCGAAGGTGCCACATCTGTAGGGCAATAGTTTAAAAGAATCCCATACAACATCATACAACATCACAGACATCAACACAAGAGACATTGTGAAACAGAAAATTGAAAATGCTGTTGTAATATGGATAAATGACATGTCACAAAAACGATTACCAGTTGATGGAGATATCATCAAGCCGATGGCATTAAGAATCTAAAAGCAGATGAAAGAAGTGGAACCATAAACATCTGGCCAGAACGTAAAAATATTTAATTTTCCACGACACGCGCTGCATAATACAAATATTAAGGTTGAAATTACATCTGCAGATGAGGTGGCAGCTAAAGAATTTCCTGCAAAACTAGCTAAAATAATTGTAAATTGTGGCTAGACTCCGGATAAAACAAGCCTTTTCTGGAAACGTATGCCAAGTAGAACATACAGAGCCAAATCCCAGAAAACTGCCAATGGGTTTAAAGTAGCCAAAGATCGCGTAATATTTTATTTTGCTCCAACGTTTCAGGAGATCGGATGCTGAAACTTGTAAATCAAGCTCTAAAACCACAGTCGATGAAAGGTGTAAATTTAGACACCTTACCAGTTTACTGGACAGCTAATAAAAAGCCTGGGTGACCACTGAAGCTTTAAACGAATGGTTTCTCAAATATTTTGTCGCATACGTTCGAGACGTTATACAGGGTATTAAAAAAAAGTGCCACAAGCTTTGAGGGGTAATATTTTCGGCATATTTTGGGCC
This sequence comes from Geotrupes spiniger, assembly GCA_959613385.1. Taxonomy (NCBI): domain Eukaryota; kingdom Metazoa; phylum Arthropoda; class Insecta; order Coleoptera; family Geotrupidae; genus Geotrupes; species Geotrupes spiniger. Next base: position 10,093,390 of record OY390739.1, read on the forward strand.
ACACTATCAGCCCTCAACGTTTGTGACACTTTTTTAACACCCTGTATAAGCGATAAAGGTCTTGAATTTAAGGTTCTGTTGAATATAGACAACGCACCTGTTCATCCAAATTAGAGCACCCAAATGTCGGATTGTGTTTTCTTCCGGTAAATACCTCTTCGTTGATACAACCGCTGGATCAAGGAATTATTGCAACCTTTAAGACCCATTACGTAAACCAAACATTCCGGTACATTTTAAATAAATTAATGAATGATAAAAATTTGATTTTCTATTAATGACTGCGTCAAACATGATGGATTAGCACTATCCGAATTGAGGCCATCAACTTTAAACGCATGTTGGAGATCCCTTTGGCCAGAATGTGTAAGAAATAAAGATCATATGCCTTCTAATACGGTTGAATATTCTAACGCCATAACCTTAACTCCTGAAGGAGGCAGAGAAGGATTCAATGATCTATCGTGTTAATAATTATCATTCATAAAATAATCATAAAGGCATTGCGTGAACTAATTTTTATTTGTTACGGCTACTACAGTAAATTTTTACGTCAAGCTTGACTCGTTATCACGACAAGAATGAATAATACATTACTTAAACGCGCATATTTGTAGTAATTATTTATTTGTATCGTTATGCTCCACGGCATGCGCGAAAACATTTAATAGTACAATGAATACATATTTATGTAACATGCTATTGCATTATTATTATTATATTACGTCAGACAATCTCAACAATCAATATGATAACGATTAAATTGCGTTTTGTAATATGAATAGAAATCAGTTGTTTATAAATGGCTTTTAAGTCAAGATATTTATATAAATAATTGTCGTGAAATAAAGTTGCCATTTATGTTTTAGATAATCGATTTTATTTGCTTAATGGAGTATTCATGTAACACAAGTCCATAGAAATTATCCTCATTCCTAAGGTCTTCATATAATAAGGAAAGTATATTTGCAAACAGAGGCGTCGGTAAAAACAATTTATTTCATTCAAGAATTACAGACAATTTCAGAGGGCTGCGCTAGACCATAGTAAAAAATATATTGATTATTCAGTGTGGCTTGAGAACTGGACTCCTTAAGAAAAGGCAGCTATTCTTAACAGTATGGGAAAATTTGTTTCACCAAAATATTGACTCCTATTCAATTAAAAAGTATCAAAATATCATTAGTGTGATTATATTACTAAATCAATACAAGGTTAACAATCGCAGAGTAATAAGTTAAAAACGAAATATAACACAAAACTATATTTATTTTTAACATAGTTTTTTTAACTAATCCATCTACCACGTTCTCTACAAACTAATATTAAGTTTTATGCCTCACGTCATGGGTCTTTCGTCACGATTATAGATAGATATTGTTGTTCCACTCACAAAAACTAGTGCTGTTATATTGATCGGTATTAATCTTATCATAAAATGCACACTACTAATAATATTCATATCTGTAATTTGCAAAATGTTGATATTTAAATTTGAGGCCAATGTTATTAGTAGTATTTTCCATATGACTGAGGTAAGTTCTATTCACATCAAAATGCTTTGTTTATTTTAAGAAACATTGTAGTAGATTTGAGAAAAAATATTTATTTGTTGTTTATTGGACAAATAAAACAGAACACAAATAGAGGTAATTAATAACACACGCATAAGCTTTACCTCTAATGCTAAGCAATTTTCAACAACATCGGCTATAAATTATGTTTGTGAATAGCAAATAATTTAATCATTAATACCTTCATTCGTAAATTTGGCGCAACGGGCGCTATAAAATTTAACGACGCAAAAATGACCAACATTATCGGCAATTCAATGAATATTTTGCATATTTTATTGTGCACAATATGGCATCCTATTTCCGTTGATGTTACGGCTCGAAAATCGTTTGTCGACAGTCGAGAGTGCATAACAAGGCCGTCACACAATCGTCTGAATTTTAACAAAACGCATGCAACAATTGTATTTAATGCACTGATTTTTCGGGTAATATGTTTATCCTGTTATTACTGTTAAATAAGGCGTAGAGAAGCAGTGCATGATTTTTAATAAATATAATTGTCGCCATTTTATTAATTTTTCGTTTAATGAATAATTACTTTCGTCCATTTATTGGTTTATTGGTAATATGACGCTAAAGAGCTACAGATAATATTTTAATAAATTTTCATAAAATTGATTTAAATCAACTAGTTGCCATTTTATAACAACGATTTATGACGGAATCCAATTTAACCGCGTTGTGATCACGCATATGTCTTAAGTAACTGTATAGTTAGTGTATTAATTATATTTTATGTTTATGTTTATGTTAAATTTCACTCTGAACTGTATTGCAGGTCAATCATTTTCCGCTTTTCATGACGTGCCACGTTTCTGATGATATTTCTTAACATTTACTTACGGTTATATAATACAAATCATATCTGTTGATACGCGTAAGATATTTAAGTAAATAAATAATTTACAATCTTAAAGCCAGTTCTTAAATACAAGGAAGTGGTGTGGTAAGTGATGGTACTTAACCAAATGGTAAAATATATATAACTTAGTATATATGGAAATGTGAATGAGTTGGAACCAGTTTCCAACACCATTTATATGAATCAGGAAGAGTATTTGTGTTCTCTGATGCTATGCATGTATTCGTAACATAATCCAATAGTAATTTCAGCCATGGAATGCCATTTAGAAAATTTAATGTGTTTTTACGTACTTGATCGACACATATTTCATGGAAATATTACAAATTATTGTTTGAAGCAGATTGTTCTCCTCCAGGACAACTTTGTCCAAACAATTACCTACAGTCATATGTACCCAATCGCTCCATATCGTTTTATTTTCCACCTTGTATTAATTTTTAATTTTAAACTTAACTTAACTTATTAAATTTCACAGTTACAAGTTTCCCAGATTTCATGCGTTGAATACATTTCATGACTTTTATAGATTTTATAATATACTCACGTTCATATGAAATGCACCACCCATTAAGAATTAGACTACAATTTTGAAACTTCGGTAAAATAATGCTTAATAATAATCAACTAAGAAACGTTGAAAGTTTAATTGAAAAAAAACAAAACAAAAATTAACATTTTTCAAGAAAAAGCTACCAGTGGGTTGCATCCTCACACGCAGCTATGCATGCATTAACTCTTCTGACCATGCTCTCTATTAAGTGGTCTATATGGTGTCGAAGTTCGTCAGATTATCAGGACGCCTAGGTACTTGTCTTAGTCGTCGACCCATCATATCCCAGACATGTTCAATCGGCGACAAGTCCGGTGACCGTGCAAGCCAAGGCAAAATCTGCAATCCAACCTGCTCCAGGAACCTTCTTGTAACCACAGCAGTATGGGGTATTGCATTATCCTGTTGGAAAGTAGCATTCTGCAGCATCTGCATGAAAGGTACTATCACCGGTTCCAGAACGTTGTCGATGTAACGACGTGCATTTAATGTGCCTGGAATGAACGTAAGGCGTGACCTTCGTCCAGCACATATCGCCCTCCAAGCCATAAACCCAGTGTTAATTAAGGCTGTGTGTCGTCTTTCCCCTCGATGTCGCCGCACCCTTCTACAACCATCATTCACCCATAAACAAAACCTTGATTCACCACTGAAGACGATGTCATTCCATTGATGAACTCACCCTCGCCATTCTTGACACTATGCAAGTCTGGCTGTTTTATGGGGAGGTGGTAATGGAAACCGAAAGTAAGGACGGTATGAATAATGAAGCCCAAAGGAAGAAATTCTTCTGTAAACAGTTGCCATCGACAAGTGTCGGTTCAAAGCGCTCGTCCAATCCACAGCATTCGACCTTGTTGTTTGAAATCGATCCCTGGTAGCCATCCGCCTAAGGAGTCGGTCTTCACGTGCGTTGCTTCTTCAGGCGGGTCTTCCACACCTCTGAATACCTTCTTCGGACCATAAAGATCATATCCGAGCAACTGTAGTGTGGTCCCGATTCAGCCTTCTCGGAATCTCTCGGAATAAAAGACCGCCTCTTTCACACCGATAATTCGGCCCCTGTCAAAGTTATTGATATGGGCAAAATATGAATATGGATATGGAGCCTTTTTTTAGTATTCATGGCTTTGCACAAATTTCACAGCTTCATACATTTAATAGATTTTCTTGAGACCATAGATTTCTATTCAATAGACTTCGTTAACGTAAAAGATTTCATACATACTTTTCGTCGATTTTATAGACTTTATAAACATCATAAACTATATTTCCTACTTCCCACTTCACAAATGATACACATTTGATAGATTTGCTATTAAATATCTTATGAACGAACATACGCTGTTTTAAAGGGTTGCTTTAACTTACCAACTTTTTGGATCAGAAAATATTTAACTCTGTGAGTATTCAAATTATGCCAGCTACTGATCCTCATAAATATTCAGCAATAGAATAAATTTATTTTTAAGCTAAAGTGTTTCAGTAAATTATCTCATTGGAGTAACCGAACACAAAAGTCTTGGTTGTGGGGACTCGCATTCGATTCGACATTGCTCAATATAACAACTTACACCATAATATCGAGTGGCAAAATCTTAGTGATAATTTCAAATATACTCTGCATGTGATATTAAATTTTAAATACCCGCAAAAATAGTACAGTAACCAATAATCTAGTGTGAATATGTATAGTATTTATTACACTGAATACATTGAACAATCAACAACACCCAATGTTTATATTCTGTTTCTATATTATTTTTGGTGAATAAGCCAGGCAAATAACTTTCCATAAAATTATGAGAAGGTGTGTTTCTGTATTTCATCCTTAGCAGCGAATAGAACTACGTCATCGACGGTTTCGCTTGCAGTTCTGGTTACCATTCAGCGCATTGGCCTCATCTTTATAAATCTTCTCACAGGAAGATGAAATTAAGGATTTGTACAAATAGATGACCATTCAAATATCTGCATGTTCCTGTTGTAGTTTTCTACTGACGACATTGATGCGATTCAGAATACTACTCATAAACAGTCATAAACGCAGTTTCAAATCTGACAATTCTCTTGATTCATCCTGCTGTTTTTGCCTTGGTCATCGCCTTCTCTAAACTGTCATTTGAGATTGATTTCAGCGTATTGTGAATATTTTTCAAAGAATTGAATAAACTCTCGTATGCATCATATCTGCATCACCATCTCATGAACAACAGACTATTTGGTGTTATTTCTACATCGTTCTTCTTCAGTTTTTCTCAACGCATCGTGGATGCCGAAAGGTAGTAGATTTTTTGTAGAAATATAAGCAAGTTCTAACTAGATTCAGAAAATAGGCTGAACGGGGTATAAATTCTGTAAATCTGTTTGCATTCTTAATTCTTGCTTGGAGACCAGTGTAGGCTCCTGATATGTTGGCAGCATTATCGTACGACTGGCCTCTATGCAATCGTCTAAATTAATTTCAAGATATGTGTACAATTCCTCGCCCAGTATTTGGTACGAATGTTATGAATACCTCTGTTGGTGTTCCACATTCTTGGACATATCTTACGGCAATCTATATCTGATCTACGTGTGAGATGTCAGAAATAAATTGAATACACAATTATGGAGAAATATTTAGTTGCCCTTACTGCAGGAAGATAACTTCATGCGTCCTAGGTGAAAGATAATTTGTTCCATCAAATTCGGCCATTAAAATGTTTCCATTATGACATGATCCAAGAATCTCTCAATGGAAGACCATGACTTAATGATAATGTTTTCCTTGTTTTCCTTAAATTCGTTTTGCAAATCTTTGCACTAAGAGGAACCACAGTAATTGTAATTTATAAATAGTTCCTGCTGTTCTGGACGTACCCAGTTTCGATAATAAACGATAAGCCTCACAGTATATACTACCAATAGATTATTTATTGTCGATTTGAAACTTCGCCATTCTAAAGCTCTTTTTTTGTAGATTGTTGAACTCGAAAGATGTGTTTGTGTTTGTGTAGACTCGTATTTAATTTAGAATTTGCATTTTGCCCAAGAAAATCTATGAGTTCGCCATTAGCAATATAAAAGATTACGATGATAATAACGATTACATTAGTTGATCATTCTTCCCCTGTCGTTCATCATGGTTTTCTGCAGCATCTTCGTTCATTTCACACAAGGCCAAAAGAACATTCGTCTCAGATATCGAGAAGCCGCGCCTCTCGGATGTATGGGCAAATTAATAAAACCACAGAAGGCAATGACAAATGCTGAATTTCGCAGTTGTGTGTCCTGGGATTTAGAAATTCCACCAATAGACAAAATGAATAACCCTGCTACCAAATACTTACACTGCGATTGAGACGAATTCGAAACTACGTCCAGAAGCCCGTGAACGATCCGAATATGTATCACATCGAATGAGCGAATTTTGTCGCCATCAACACGACGACTTCTTCTTATAACGTAACTGTTTAACAGTATGAATGTATGAAATTTTACATAAATATTGTGGATAAAATAGTACATAGGAATATATTCATATTTTTCATACTGCACTTGGTATTGCAAATGAAAAAATCAATAAAAAATTGTGATTTGCGACGTTTCTTAGAATTATACTAAGAAACTAACTCCAGCAATTTAAACGAGTCGTTCGGGTGTATTATTTGTTTCTACATTAGAAACGATGACACGGCGAAATATTGGTCAAAAGAGAACAAGGATTTTGAAAGTAAAAACAATGTTTGTTTAGTAATTTTGGTCAGAGGCAAGAAACGAAATCAGAACACATCCATCCACATCATTTTCATCAGAGTAGAATAGAATCGATTCGACAACAGAGCCAGACAATGATATTTGTAAGTTTCAGTTTTATTGTATAACTAATTAGCTTTTCACTTAAATGCATTAAGTTTGAAGCCTGACGTAAATTTATTTATGTGTATAATTATTAGTTTGAGTTAAATTAAATTTGTAATTACTTAACTTCGCTGTTTCAATTAGTGCCATAAATTTTAATCTGTTTCGCAGGCAAATTTAAACCAAAAATAATTTTATCGCTCAGGATAATGTTGGAGGGTATACTAAACTTTTAAAATTTAACACTCTGAAAATACTCATACACACTGATAGAGTTTCAAATATTCTCAACAATTCAATTGGCCATCCGACTTTTAGAACACTTTTGCATCTTCTCATTTTCCTTGATATTCAAATAATGGGCGCAAAACGTGTCATTTATCAATACATTTTTATAATTGTTAATTTTATTCGTTGATACTAGTTTGGCATGTTTGTTTATAGCATAAAAAGTGTGAATTATTTCTAAATCTCCTTATTTATCTATGTGGAATAGTTTTTCAAGGAAATACCGGCAATCTCAGGCCATTTCCTCTGAACACCCACATTTATTTCAAACAATTACAATTATTAAAAAAACAACGTTACTCATACATGTTATTCAAGTGCTTCGGCTTCGCCCCTAATGATTTGAGCAACAATCACATTCATTTTTTATTCTCCGACGGATTAAGTACTACAATACCTATCCTATGAAAAGAATTAATATAATCCAGCTCCTTCGTCGCCTCGTGTTTAAACGTCAACACTTGTACTGTAAAATGACTTGTAACGTCAATTACTATGACTTACTTTTTATGCACGTATTTTTTGACAATTTTTATTTTCAAAAACATAAGAAAATTAGCCAACAAAACATAATAAAACTTACCCCAGCAGTCGTGGATGGAAAAATAAATCATTTCCAACAAGAATAGCAACAAACTCCATTTATATTTTCTGTTTTGTTTACATTACAAAGAAAATTTAGCTTCAATGGATAACAACGTCAAATTCCTTCCTTCACCTAAATTGCCACTAGGACCAAGTCCATTTATATTTTTCATCCAGCAATTGTTCGATTATTGTAGAAACCACTTAAGTGACCGGTGCGTTTAATTTCTATTATCTATTGTTTATTTGATTTTTTTTATCACCTTGGGGATCGGGTATTTGCATTAAATATGTTTAAATAGCAATTGCTGAAAAACTTAATTATATTTCGTTCCAGCGATTGTTGTTGGTATCGAATGCTGTAGCTCGGTACGTGTTGCGACAGTTTTACCCATCAACATAAAGTGGAAATAAAAAATAAATCTATCAAAGCTTAAGAGCTTTAGTCTTAACTAAACGTTGTAGCCTTCGATTTTAGCTGGTTATTATCTTTTGGGAATCTGAAACCATAAAACCGTTTCATGTTAATGTTATTTTGTCGGATTTTTTTTGTCTTTCTGTTTGTCTTTCAATGGGAATGTCCGGCAAGTTGTGTCCGGCAAGTATTGAATTATATTATCAAAATTATAAAACAAAACGTAAATAGTTAGTTCGTAAAAATACTCTTGATGCCATAAAAATAATATACGGAGAAGATGATTGCTTATAAGTAGGTCGGACTCATTATGATTCTTTTGTCTATGAAAGTTAGGAAAGTTTTGCAAAAAAATCCATACATTTTATGCGAACATATTTCCATTTCGATCAATCAATGTTGGGAATTCATAATTTCATAATTCGTGAAATTTAATGTTATCTTGTCGGATTTTTTAGTCGCTATTTGTCTTTCAAATGGGATGCACGTATACTTATGTTCGGAAAATATTACATTATAATCACAAAATTATAAAACAAAGCTTAATAGTTGTTTTGTAAAAATTATCGCAGTGTGAACGTCAAATTGAAATCCCATCTTACAACATATATATTTTTTTAATCTTTATTATGTGATGTAGCATGTATTGAAAGACATGTTTAAACATATACCATTCATATTACACTAACGAAAATAACAAAAATTCAACAATTTTCTTGTTGGTATTAATATTTTATGAACGAAAAATAGACAAAATTAACACTTATCAATGCAATATCAACTCATTTTGATTCAAATATATTAATATTTGGTTATATAGCCCTTTGCATTGGTATCAGTCTGGCACCTTCTTGGCATGGAGTTGATTAGGTTCTCAGTCACTGAAGCTGGAATCTGGTACCATGCTTCTTCCAATTGCTGAAATTTTTCATTAGGGTTTTTGGCTTTTACATTTTTTAATCGACGATCCAGCTCATCCCAGAGGTTCTCAATTGGATTTAAGTCATGTGACTGACTAGGCCATTTCATTACATTCACTCGATTGTTATTAAACCAGTTCTTCACTGCACCCGCCGAATGTTTCGGATCGTTGTCGTGTTGAAAAATGAATCTTCGATCAAAACTATCGCGAGCAAGAGGAAGCATAACATCTTCCAGAATGCTCATGTACATTTCCTTATTCATTTTGCCTTCAATTCGATGGAGAGGACCAACTCCTTGAGCACTACAATAACCCCATACAATCACGTTGCCTCCACCATGTTTGACGGTCGGAAGTTGGTAGCGTGGGTCGAAGCGAGTGCCAATACGACGTCGTCCGTCAGCTCACTATAAATGCTCTTTTGCAAATTCAACACGAACTTTTCGATTTTTTGCTCATATGAGCGTTTTTTAGCAGGGTGCAGTCCATTGAATCCCGCAGCTTGTAAACGACGCCGAACTGTCCGAATGGAAGGAAACACTTCATTTACGATGGATAATTCACGCGTAATGCTAACTGCTGTTAGTTGAGGGTTGTCACGAGAAAGACGAACAATATTTCTATCCACCAATTTTTATGTTACTGTGGGTCGCCCTGGGTTTTTCTTCTTCTGCACCCCTTTGTAGTACTTGCCACCGGCGCAAAAATTTAGTTATGGTACTTTTACCAACACCAAACTACCAACTGCTAGAAAGTTGTTCGTGGGTCATTCCCTGCTGTCGTCCACATACAATTGTTTTTGTTGTGTTCCCGATGTTTTTGACCCGTAATTTCGTGCCATGACAACTTTGACAGATTTTAAGACACTTTGGTTCAATGACCGGTGTTTTTCTTTTCATGACCGCCTTTAAAACGGATTTTATTTCGCGCAAGTTTAAATGTTGCCTTTTGAGTAACTTTAAATAAACGAATTAAAAACAAAACCCAATTTAAAAAAACAGAATTCCTATCATTATGATATACTAATATGTTTTTAAATGCTGTATTAAGATTTTAGTCTCATGCCATTATTGATAGAAATTGTTTTATAAACATGGTGATAAAATTTTGGCCGCTACTGTATGTGCTATCAAAAATATATATAATAACAATTTGAATACCTATTCATCCGAATGGCTCATGGTAATAAAAAATCAATTATATACAATTATGAATTAAAATTACCAAAAATCTAAATATTTTCTACACCGCTTCTTTCTGATGAAACAGAATACTTAACAAATATGAATTATTAAATTATATATACGCCAAATTTTTTATCAAAAATTTCTTAGATAACGGTATCTATCATCAAAATACATTTTTAATGTACAGGTTGTTCGGTTTATTATAAAAATTCTATTGAATTTTTGAACGTTTTGAACATTTTTGAAATTTCGTAAAGTTTTAACATCATTGGTAGTTTATATTCTTGTTATGTTGAGAGTATTTTTTGTATTATCTATAACAGTCTAACATATTGCCGATATCAGAGTGATTTTAATTATTTTTACTGTACTACGAGTATGGTATATATGCTGACAGATACGAGAGGAGATCAGTATTTTTAAATATTCAACATTATAAGTATTCATAATGAGCAGCATATTTTGTATGATACCCTTAATTCTAAGCAACCTATTATTGTTGAATTAAAGCCAATCATTGCCAGTTAATCTGAACTGATAAACTTCGAATGAAGAATAGTTCACCACATACAGCACGTTTATTTTAATCGATTATATATTTTTTTTCATAGTAGCACTTATTGAATTTCTAATAGGAAATATTTCGTTAAAACAGGTCTTTCACCTCATAACGATCTCCACCAATCGCCAGTTTCAATAATCATTAATAGTCTTCCGCTCGTAATCTAGCAGTTGATTTGTATAATCTAAAAATGATGTAATTTAATTCAATATTATTTTTGTACTCTTATCTTCCACTCCTTCAGACGAGATCTTCTTTTGATTGAAGCGATTTACAGTTCCAATTAAAATACCTCTACGAATTATATTAGAATTTGATTATAGGAGCTCATCATCAAACATAGGAAAAATGCAACAATGCACAATTGTTGAAGTAAACAAAAGATCACCGTGATGTAAACGAATGTAATAGGCTTCATGATGTAGGATATTAAACGGTCATGAAGGAAAGTGATGTCGTGTTGTTGTGGTTAAAACGTCATCGAATAAGTTAATACTAGACTAATAAACGCATTTCTGCCAATCGTGCAAGGTCGTCGATTATACACGGTAGCTGCTAAGTTCAAACAGCCTTTCACAACTGTTATCAGTTGCCACTGTTCTGTTTGTAAAAATGCTACCAGTTCACAGCTGGACTAATTTTCAATAATTAACGGTGGTCTGCACGAAGCTAGATTAAGACATCGCGAAATTGTCAGAAGGTTAGAACGTACTCATTCAGCAATCTTGAGAACATGTCGAGGATGGCAGGAAGAACAGCTACAAACACGACGTAGAGGCACTGGATGTCCCAGAAGCACTCAGGAACGGGAAGATCGACTATTGACAACAAGTTTTCTTCAAGACCCTTGGTAGCCATTGCGATCAGTTGCAATAAACTGGGTAAGAGCAGTTGGTCACAGGGTCTTTATGAGCATCATTTATCGCCGCATTCGCTCATCTGAATTGAGATCATACTGTCCAAACTCTCGTATTCCTCTAACAGCTCAGCACAAAGTAGCCAGACTTCAGTGGTGCCAAGCCGGGCAACATTGGCTACGTGAATGGGATGATATCATTTTCTCTGATGAGTCTAGGTTTTGTTTATGGCACTCCGATGGACATACACGTGTGAGAAGACCTAGAGGGGAACGATACAATTTGCAGTTTGTACAACGAAGACATACTAGCTTAACACCTAGTGTAATGGCTTGAGGTGACATGAAAATAGGATGCCGCTCTCCTTTAACGTTTATCCAGGGCAGCTCGACGTTACATCGACAATGTCTTCTTCCGTTGCTTCAAGAACATCCAGAAGCTATCGTTCAACGTTCAAGATAATACGCGGCCTCATGTGGCAGTAATGACACAAAGATTTTTTAAGAACACAATTTCAGCGCAAATTAGACAAGCATTGGAAATACCATTCACGCTAATACAAACGTAAATGTGATACCTTGACCTGCCAGATCAAATAGCCTGGGATGAAATACCCCACGACGCAATAGATCATTTACATTCTAGTATGCCTAGAATGATACATTTCTGCATTCAAGCACGTGGTGATGATACACATTATTGATATTTCTTCAATAAAACGTTGTTTTTTCCAAATTTTCACCATTTGTTTGTGTACATAAAACAGCTTTACACACAAGTTTTCATCACTCTCCGTCTACTCCTTCTATGTGGTGCATTTTATTTGAAATCCAGTGTATTTTTGTTGTGCCTTTTGTATACTGTTGGGTGCAAATAAAGCTTTATTGCTATTAATAATTATAAATATTTAGATTATGCTCATGACTTGTAACTTCACGACTACCAAGCTGTACAGCTCAAGTATGCTGAACTTCTAAAAAAATCCGGGATTGCGATTAGTCACAAAATGGATTTTTTTTTTTGAAAGTTTGAACTATTTCATAATTTACTATAACATTTGTGTTCCTTTACAAATTACAAGCGGATTTTTTTTATCTCAACGGTGTTGCTGCTGTTGTTAGAAATCTCCGCAAAAATAAAATAAATAACGAATGCAAAATTTTGACTCAAATTAACACACCATTATTCAAACTATTGGTTTTGATTATTAAATTTAACGAAACCGTGAATTTGCCTAATCGTATCTGTACATACAACGACTCGGCGGGTTTAACACGTCAAATTGGCTTCATCTGCATTCAAAACGTTTAATAATTAACGGTGAAATCTAACACTATTACCAACAAATTGGTATTATGCTAAAACTGGTAAAATATGCAATCGACACAACAAAGTGTTAAAATTTCTGACACACATAATTACCAAAATTTTATACGAAATTTAAACGGGTTAATGAGCCACATGCGAGAATTGTAAGGTGCCCATTGTATTAAATTTTTGGCAACTTTCTTTCGACTGGCTGCAACCTTGAATTTGTAAACAGGTCAAGAAAGTGGGTCCGGTATCGTCGACGTTTTTATATGAATGAAAGCGAAAATTGCAGGTTCTTTCCGAAAATACTTCATTTATGTAGGTGAGTGTGGGTGTAAGATGGTAGTTCTTTAATATAATGCCCACTGCCCTTCTCACTGAACAAATTTTGATTTATCATTGTTAATTATTTATAAAAATTTTCACGTGACTTCCTACAAATGCGGTTACTTTCTTCCAAGGAGCAATAAATCTCGTGTAACACGCCAATAATTATATCTTTGTAAGCATCTGCAACGACGTAAATTTATTACTCGCAAATATAAAATGAAATGTCACATAGTTGTATCTTGTAAGGCAATATTTCAATGCTCTCGACAAATATAAGCAATGGAACAATAGCCCACGAAAGAAATTTTCGTATGGTAGATTTCTCTTACTGAATTTTAAACTGGGATATTTTTACGGCTCGCTTTAGAATATATTTGAATAAATTGAAGACTATTATTCTAGTTGTGTCATATGAACTTTGACTAGAAATGTTATTAAGGTTAACAAACTTTGTAGATAACGTCGATTTTACTAGTATTTGGAAATAATTCAAAATGTTTTATATTTGAACATACAATCGTTATGTTACTGTGTCAAAACGCGCTAATCATTAAATTCCTATTAAATATATTTATTTATTTATTAAATATCCACCATCAAATGATGTACAGAAAATCATTTATTAATTTTAGATTCACGAAGTTGTATTCCACCAAAGGAGTAGGAAATATATGACTCAAACATGATCGTAGCCTAGAAAATATAGGGCTCCGGGCTTAATGATGCTATACCGCTTTTCGCAATACGCATTTCATTGCCAACACTAACGACCGGCATCGGATATTTTAAATTTCCATCGATATTCTCTCGGTTAAGGTCAGAGTTCCACCGGTCCCCGATATTATAATTATTTTCTCTACTTTTCATGATTTTATGATTTGTTTTGCATTTTGTTGTCTGACCCAGTTAATGTAACTTCGAAATTCTTGAAAACTAAAACACTTTTCGCAAACAAGAAATACGCCAGCAACCTTAATACAGTTCAAGGTTTCTCGTCAATTTGATCACAGTTGTCATCCAGGAAATATTTGTAATCACGGTCGTTATTATTATATATTATCGGCATTATTATCTAACATGAATGATGCTCTGTAATACCGCCACCTCGCAAGTTTGTTTTACGTAGGAGTTAATAAATTCCGGTTTCGTGAACTTGTAAACTCGAAAATGACGAAAGTTGATACGCGACGTGAATAAGCACAATTAACTGTCCATCACAACGGAAAATAAAACAACCAAGATGGAAAACGGAACAAAACAAATCAAAATCAAAATCAAATCGAAATTATCCATTGACTACAATTGAACTCGGAAAATGCCAGAGCAAATATCTGGGTAAGTGTGTATCATTGGTTTATCTAGAATGCCAATAGACAGTGTAAAAGCATTGGACCAAATTTCGAGGAGAAAAGAAAAGTGGTAACTAATAAAAATAAATTGAAATATATAGAGGCTGTCCTAAATAAAGAAGAATCCAAGCTAAAGAAGAGAAACGCAAAAGGAAAACGGTTAAGATTACAAAAATACTAATTGTTGCCAACCAGGTGTGGATGTGGAATATGCAACTAAAGGTCCTTAAGGAAGGGGCTAACCAGGTGAAAAACAAACAAACTAGATAAGAGGGAATATAGTTTAAGGACGGCCAAGCATAAGAAGAAAGGACACATGAAACAATACTCAAAACTCCTTAACAATTAAAGAAAGTTACGGAAAGGATATATTTTTATGGGCATCTGGAATTTAAGGGGTACTTTTGCGCCAGGAAGTCTTAAAAGATTAATAAGATAAAGTACAAGATATAAGATATAAATAACAGCCTTACAATAAACACAACAATTAGGGCTAGATATTGCACATATATGACAATATATAATATTTTAAAAGTGGTGGAAAATTCATAAGGCTTGCTATATGGTACAAAAAAGATATAAGATAAGGCCAACCAATATCAAAGGGGATATGTGTTATACGTTTGCGAAGATCGAAGAACAACATGAGTATAATCAATGTCCAAGCCCCATCAGAAGAAGAAGAAGAATAGGACATATTTTACGACAACTAAAAGAAGAATATGAAAAATACCGAAATATGACATGCAAATAGTAATTGGAGATTATAATGGAAAGATTGGGAAAGAAGAACAACAATAGCACAGTAAACAACGAAACGAAACGAGTAATTAATTTTGCAATAGAAAAAACTTGGCGGTGAGGAGTACGCAACTGGAAGACAAAGAAATATATAAAAGGACATGGGCATGGGACAACACCAGGCAGTCAACTCTAAATCGAAATCACTTCCAAGAATATAAATCACTACAAAATCCATCATTCGAGAAAAAAAGTTCATATCTCTCTTTTATAGATTCTCAACATAATAATAAAAATATTTGGAAAGAGCTGGATACTCGAGCGAATACAATTCCACCAGAGTTATATAAGCCAGATGATAAATAGTTATTTTTGAAGCGCTGCTCTCAATAATTTCACCTTCGGCCGACTTAATTCAATTTTATAAATGTAATAAATTCAACTTAACGCAAAGGTAACGGAAAATCTAATGCCCTGGGACTAATGCTAATTTTATGCACATCCTTTCTCAACAAATATATTACTTTTCTTGCTAATAAACGTGTGGAAACCGGAAAATTTCCAACAGGATGGAAAGAAGCGCTGGTCACCTCGTTGTCGAAAATTTCGAATCCAAGTAAATTTTCAGACCTGCGTCCCATTAGTATCTTACCGACGCTTTCCAAACTCTTGGAAAAAGTATTAAAGTTGCTAAAATATGTACTTAAATATAAGATTCTGCCACAAACACAATCAGGTTTTAGAAAAGGGCATAGTACGTCCACAGCCTTATCTTGTGTAACGGACAGTATTTTACGAGCAACTGACAACGTGACAGTCCTTCTCAAAGGCCTTCGACACCATTAATCATAAATTACTCTGTATAAAGTTGTCTTACTATGGATTGGACACTAACGCTGTCAAACTAATTAATTCATTTCTATCTGATAGAAGTCAGCGGGTGGTGGTTGATGGTGTCACGTCTGATTCAGGTCTAATACTGTTTGAAGTTCCCCAGGGATCAATTCTTGGACCTTCACTTTATGCCTTATATACGGCAGATTTTAACGAAGCTGTGACTACATGCCAATCCCATTTTTATGCCGATGACACGTAAATTTTTTCTAGTTTCCACATTAAAGATCTACGCCTTTTCGAGCTCAATATCAATATTGCCCTAAATAATTTGATTCGGATAGCACGAGCACAAGAAAGTCGAGAACTCTTGTGTACGGTTTATATTAAATCTTAGACCCCGTGAGCATATACATGATCGCATAAAGGAATTAGGGTGGCTAAATATGCGCAATATGCGGCTATATCATTTAGGTTACATACATAAAAAAAAAATCCCAACAGTTTTCTACGAATACAAAAAGTGAAAGTGAAACCGAACAGCCAACAGCTGAAATTTTGCAAATAACTACGATGGAACGGAATGATGGAAGTGAATATGAGTTCTATACCTGGAAGTCATAATAAACTAAAAAGGACATGAAGAGCAGGAAATAAAAGTCAGAATTGCGAAAGGTAACAAGAAGTACGGAATGCTGAAAAGACTAATGAAATTAAAAAATATGTTAAGGAGAATTAATATAAAAATTCATCAAACCATTACGTATGAGGCAAGGCCACTAAAGAAAGCAGAAGAAGATACCCTTGGTAGATGAGAAAGCAAAATGTGGAATAGACACAGAAGACGATTAGAAGAAGGCCACTAAAGAAAGCAGAAGAAGATACCCTTGGTAGATGAGAAAGCAAAATGTGGAATAGACACAGAAGACCGTTCGCGAAGAAGAACAAATAAGAAACTAGGCATGATGTACAAACAAGCAAAGATAACATCCTTCAAGGTGAATAGGGCATATAGTTAGAATGGCTAGAAATAGATTACGAAAAATGGTCCTTAACACCGCCCCAATTGGAAAAAGGAGAAAAGGGAGACCACGGAAGAGATGGCTGAAAAGTATAGAGCAAGATTTGTAAACTATGAACATCCAAAATCGGAAAGAGAAAGCAAGAAACAGAAAATAATGGAATGAAATTGTTCAACAAGCCAGTAGTACATATATAGGTACGTACACATATACTCGTATAAAACAATTAGACCATTTTTTGAAGAACGGAGCCTCCCTTGCATCGCTGTATTGTCCAAATATTGACTACTTAAACAACACCATAATGCAAGCGTTCTTCAAAAAATGGTGCAGTAATTCTTGAAGTTTTCCTTTGGTACATTCCGGTATTTTCCTAAGTTTCATAATTACAGCGACTTCAGTATTTTCGTAAAACAATATTAGTAAATTTTGAAATCTAATTAGATATTTTTCAAAAAATACATTTTTCATAAGTTTTTCAGAGTAAAACCGACACAATTGGCAATTCCAATAGTTTTCTTATTTTTTAGATTTTTCGCATTTTTCGCAATTTTTTGCGGTTTTACTATTTTGGAAACTAATGGCACCGTCAACATTTGATTTGTTGCATTTTATGAAAATTTTTCACTATTTTTATTATTTTCGCATTTTGTGAAATTTAAATTTTTTTACATTTTAAACAATTTTGCTATTTGCTAAAGCAATTTTAGAAAAAAAGAGATTGATACTTTTACAATTACCACAGTTTATGTCTTGAATTTTTTAACATATTTCGTGTTTTTTTACATTTTAGATAATTTTGACATATTTGCTACGGTTTTTTAAAACATTCTGACAGTATTTTTATTTTTATAAGCTTTAACGGTGTATCAAAAGATTTTTTTGAAAATGTCTACGTTTGTCGCAAGTTTATCATCGATGACAGCCGTTTCGTCCTTCAAGACTCATCAGATTCCAACAATACATCCGCTTAGGTGCATGCAGCTATGCACATATCACTAGTATATGGCTACGGTGTAGTTGAAAGTCGGGGCGGTACCGACTTAATCTCTTTAATTTCAATTTACTTTCGTTACTTGTTATTTGTTTATTAAATCCTAATACTTCAATTTATAATTGATTTTCGGAGACCATGAATTGACTTGTATTCAAATTCAACTTCTCTTATATCAAAAATTAAGGCATTTGCTTAAATTTTATTGTAAAGAAACCTTGTTTTTAAAACAATTAGTTATTTCAAAGAATTAAAGCAGTAGAACCTGATCATCGGCATCACTTATATATTTTGAAGCTCTAAGGCACTATATAAAGAAACCTTCATAGGCCAATGGCTAGGAGATAACCGAACAATCATCCTTAGTACTAATTTTGTTTGTGTGAGGATGCGATTTAAGAAACGACAGCAAGATTTCATTGCAAAAAGATTCACAATACATAGATACATAATATCCCTAACATAATGAATAGTCATAGCATCAGCAAAATTGAATATATGTATTAATAAAGAATATACTGACATAAGGACATATTTTAGAGACTATCTCAGAGCCAGACATAATAACGATTGTATAAATTCTAAAATTAAGTTACCATGGAAATAAACTAACATCAAATTACGCGTTGATTTTCACTCGGCTTTACTACGGCTTTGGCAAACCTACAATTCTACTCAAGTACTGCAGTCCTGCAATCTATAATACTTCAAATGTATGTCATTTTACAGTTAGGGGTGTAGATGGTGTTAGTGCACTAACGTAAACTACCATATCTCATATCATATCGTTGGTGATATCATGGCAGACGAAACAGCTCTCCTGAACCTGAACCTGATACCCTGAACCTCATACCCTTAACCTGAACCTGATACCCTAAATCTGAACCTGAAAATGATACATCAAAGAAGTCTCGATGGTACCGACTTAGTTGGTCAAGCGGAATCTGCGATTACATATCGGAACCAGTTTGAGGTAATTGACGTCTAGGCGATGGCGTTGATACACTTACACAAATGTTTTCCTTTATTGTTTAATTTTTAACCATTTGGAAAGTGGTAGTTTTGGCAATTAAAAAAATTGTACGTATTGTACAAAAATTGTGATTTACAAATATTTGGCCCCCTGAAGGTAAACAATAGCTTTCTCAAATAACCCAATGATTATTGCAAAAGAACGCATACTAAGTCGACAACGAAAGCATATCCCCGCTATTGCGTAATTATATTACAGAAATGTTGCAATTTTAATACAATTCTGAAAATGCTGTTCAAGTAATTTATCCGTTCGGCGAACGCACGGTTTCAACGTTTGTTGATTATTAAGCTTTTGACGTCCAAAACATTATCGCAATATTATTTGCGAATTAAGCATTCAAACCCAACGAACGACTATGCATTTTTTTACTTTTATTTTTATGCCCTCGACAAAGACCACTTAATAAACGTTCAGGTTTGAGACTTTTGTTTTTTTTTTATTTGCCTTTCACATTTACAGCTTGCTAGCGTATATTACACAGTTTCGTCTTTAATCTTAATATATTCATAACATACATCGTACGTACATACGAAAGGATAAATTATACGAAAACCAATTAATTTTATGGTACGTTTCTCCTCGCTTAGAAAAGGCGGAAGTTTTTACTAAACATCGGACCATATTCTCGGTGAAGCAATTCGTCGTAGGATCGTGGAAGCCGGAACTGGATCATTTGCGAGATAAGACTGGCGTTAGGATTTACTGTGCAGCGTTTATTTCTTCCAATTAACCACCTGTTGTCGATGCGATTGTGAATTACGATTGCGAATCGAAAAGTGGACCAAGACGTCTTTGTCGATGTTACAGCTAAACAGTTGACAATTGTAACAATGCTATTTACTGGTTTCTCAAATTATGCAACAAAATGTACCAATTACATCACCTATTATCAAACAGTTTCAGAACAATAATGTAATTTGCCCCGATGTATTTTTATTGCTGAATATTAAATGTTATTTATTAAAAGTGCAGAAGTAATTTGAGTTTTTGGCGTTGGTTTCCTGGTGATAGTTAAAATGCAATTAAATTTTGCACCATTTATAAATTGAAAAGGGAAATCTGTTCTAATTTGCCAACTGTTGTTATTTAGTTATGTTTCGTTTCTTTTTATATTCGAGCCATATTAATTTGAACTTATTTTACTTTTGTGAATTTTTTTTCATTGGCCGGATTTTAGTATTTATTTGCTTAAGGTACATTACTTTCATTTTCTTTGCAGTATATTTATTTTTTTACAATTCTAATTCACTTTTTTTATATATTTTAGTTAATATTTGTTTGATACTTTCAATGACTTTGTTCTGCATTTTAGTGATATTGCTTAAGTAAGTTAATTTTTGTTAATAACATTGGCATTTATGATTTTTTATGGAATTTCATTAATTTATTTTATCTAAAGCAGAGTTTCATGTCTGTGCTGGCATTATAACTAATTTTGATTTCAATTTTTTTTTTCATTCAAAATAAATGTATTTTTTTCATTTGGTTTTATTTGTGTTCGTATTATTTTTATTATAGTTACTTTGGTATTTACTTTATCATGGCATTTAATTCAACTAATTATATTCTGCAGCATGTATTTGGATATTTTGTTATTCTTTTATATTCTGTGACATCCGTATATCAGGAATCAGTGCAGATACAAATCGCTGTTAAAAATATCCAACACGTGACACTGCGGTTTTATGGGCGCCACAAAGCTTTAATCCAAAATGCTACTACGCAGATCATTTCAAGGGCGTTCGGGAAAATGTTTAAAATAATAAAATAATATTGGGCAACCTGTTCAATTAAATAGCGTGCCAAAATTACATAAGTGCAAAAATCTAGATGTTTTGAAAGAGAAATATTCCGAAATTATAACGACTTGAAAGTCAAAACAGGTATTATGTTTATTACCTAATTATATTTCACAAGTTAATATTATATTACACACATCTATGTAATTTTAATTTATCTACGTCTTAAAATCACACATGTGTACTTTAAACACAAGCCCCAACTAAAAATTAAATTTTGGGTATACTCAAAATGTTCAAATAAGTGTCGAAGTTGATTGGATCCGTTCATCATTTGCAAATAACGTACACTTTCAGGTGTTAAAATGTAAATGAATATATGCAAAATAGCTGAAGAAGATGTCGGTTATAATTTTTGCTATGTAACTAGACTTTGCACAAGATAAAAATTAATCAATTTTTATCTTAACTATAACTAGCAAAAAATTTAATAACTATAATAACTAGAAGGCGCCATTCCCGACCACACCAGTCGAAGCATGGCGTTAAAAGTCTATGAAAACAATAGACAATGCATGGGACGTTAAGTTTAGGATAGGCTATACATTGTAGTGCACTCTTGAATGAATCCGAAAAAGATCTGAAGGGAAAAAAATTATGTTCGTTGCCTGTGCCAAATTTTTCGATAAATTAACAACGTTACAAATAAAAATATTAAATCAAATTAAATAATGCACATGTAAAACAACGAGAATTATCTACTAATATAGCAGCAAACAATCAAAAACACCAAAACGGGCCTCTTGTACATGGAACTTCACACAAAAATTCAAAAATGAGTAATCTCTTTAGCATGAGGTAAAAGACTGGGCTAAGATAGCCGCGCCCTACGACACATCACTAATTTAACTCTGACGGCAGCCCAACATACACAAAAGTGACCGCACCTGGCTTTGTCTGAATTAACATTCAATGATTCACGTAGCACTAAACATGTAATAATGGAAATAAATTCAGCAAATGTATTAAGGTGATGACACCTGTTTCGCCTTCTATGGGATCATCAAATCTCCACACATAGATTCCCTGAAGTTGCCTCAAATAAAACCAACAAATGAGTGATAATGAGTTTGTATGGTAATACTACTGCCATCTAAACGTGCATTGCAGAGATCTTTTCAACCAACAAAATTGGCACTACACGTAAAAGCTTGCAATTATTCCGCAGTCGTCGGCTTTGTTTTGTTGAACATAAATTTCAGCGAATGTATTAAGATTATGATGTTTTGCCCTCTATGGGCTCATCAGACCACCACATATACCTATTATGTAGGAGTAAAAGTGTGTGGGTATTCATGTCTAGATGGCGGTAATATTGACACACACAAACTCTTTGTCACTCATATAATAATGGATTTATATATATCCAAAGTTTTATTAAACTTTAAGTTGACTAGTCAAATTTGATCGATGTGCAACTCATTTGAACAATTTCAATTTCATTGTCCTTTTATTATCCTCTATACAACGTCTTCATTTTGCAACTTAATTTAAATTCTCGTTTATTCTATTACGGTTTTTTATTACTGTTTCAGATCCCAAGTTTTCAATTGTATCCTTTGTACTTGTATTTATTTATTGATCGATACATAATATCCTTCATTTTCTATATTATTTTCGTATTTATCTTGTTTTTACTTCTTTTGCTTAAATAATTGTATGGTCGTTGTAAACTGCAACTGTAAAAATGGAGGTATAGTTATAAATCCAAATATCAAATATTGCAATCATACCGTTATTTTAATAGGTGGTTAGGTTTGCATGGACTACAGTGGTATATTATTTCTATTAAAAGTAAAAAATTTCAGTTTCCAATACCTTCTTCATAAAAAATTGATTTTTTAATTTTTTTAACTTCAAAATTATTGTATAATTAGCATAATACACAATGGTGTATTATTTGTATTAAAAGTTAAAAAACTGTGAGTTTTTATTGTCGAAAACTTCTTATTTCCAAAGGTAATAGGCATTCTTCAACCCGTAGAAACAATAACATTCTCTGGATTGCATACTAAATGCTTACTTATATTTCTATTCATAGTCTCTCTTGGTTCATTTAGATCTATTTCATTTCTCATAATTTATTTTTAAATTGTTATTTGTTGTACCTTTTGTTGCTATTAATCTTCACTAGTATATTTTTGTTTGTTTATCATACATTCGCGCCCATCGTACTCTTGCCTCATTTTTTCATCCATTATCTTTTAATTTTATATTAAATATATTTATTTATTAATATATTATATTGACACTACGAACATTGGCACACATCTTGGATTCTTGGACGATCGTTACGCTGATAGTAGTTTTAATTGTTTAATTTTTATAATGCCCCAACTCCTCCTTCACTCCTTGCCCACCCTGAGCCACTCTGCACCCCGTCAGCACAGTGTACTGATGGGCCACAAAGCCGCCAGGAGTAAGGACTTTCCACTTATTTTTCTTATTATTATTATTACATACATCAATACATCAATCACGAGCGAAGTAGTCTGAAACTGTACTTGTAAGTCCGGCACCACTAAGCCGAAGGCTTATCAGTGGCGAGATACGTTGTCGTTGTTGTCGTCAATTTGTTTCTACTATCCGTATACTTACTCTAGTAGACACCTCCTCACTTCTCCCTTGACCCACCGCAAACTCCCCAGGTTAATTATTTCCTCTGGAATTCCATTAAATATTGTATGTATCACTACCGACATCGCTTTTAATCCATAATTGTTCCTGACTTTTGGTATCTTATACTTTCCTCCTTCCCTGGCCCTTGTTTCATACGTATGGTCTAATTTAACTTTACTTTCGTAAAAGTTGTTCAGAATTACTCTATACTTATATAAATTCTGGACATTCAGAATATTCATAAATGTATAGTTGCACCTACCCCTCCCCCCTCTATCTCTTGGCATCATAAATCTGCAGATCCTGTCTTGTAGTGATTGGAGTCTGTCCAGGTGGCACTTTGAAGCTGCCCAAATTGTAATAGCATAACTCAGCACAGATTGAATTAAAGCATGATATATTTCATTCATTTAAATAGTAGAAGCTTCCTGCAAAGTGGGACAATCTTTTAGACTTAGACAGGCTGTTTATCTGGACGTCCCACTACAAGTTTCTGTCGATGATGACCCCCAAGTATTTATGCTCTTGTACTTCTTCTATCGTCGTTGTGCACACGCACTTAGGCCCCGAACCATCAAAATGATGCAGACATAACGATGCATGATCAACTATATGGAGAGGCCTATTGTCTCCTAATTTTGGTGGTGAAACGTGTACGAGCTTCGTTTTTTTTAATAGTAATATAGTTGATAATAGTAGTAGTTGCTAACCCAAAAACAAGACACCTTGACAGCCAATCCGATGAATTGCCACGCCACTAAATGAAGCAAAAGTACAAACGTAGGGTAAATTATAAAATAAAATCACGTTACACACATTTCTATTACAATAGTCATAATTTTAGTGTACAATTTATATTAAATTTGTCATTAAAAATTTTCAGTGCGGATCGCTGCAAATCTCTTTCATTTTTTATTTTTATAAATTTTAATTTATAATTAAAACTAATTGAAACAATGGTTTACATCGATAAGATTTAATGCAGAAATTCTGAGAAATATTAGGGCGTTCGCTGATGGAAAGAAGAGGAAAGCAAATGTTCCAACAAACAAGCAAACAAAAAGGAACGTCATTATTGTGGAAAGGTAGAATGTAAGAAGTATTAGGGATTAGAATAAGAGGTGATGCAGACAGAAAAACAGAACAATATAAGGCAGAAAATATGTGAATAATAGGTAACTACTACCGCTACATGTATTTACTTCCACCTTGATATTGAGCTTACTCTTCTTCTTCTTCGTCTGTCCCTTATACCTTTATATTCCCATCTTCATCGCCATCCTTAGCGATCGTGTGATCGTTGTGTTCTTCATTAGTTGTCCTTACTCACACATCATTTAGTTTTTTACCATAAATATCTTCCACGTTAGTTTTTGAACATCTGTTCTAGTTATCCTAAAGTGTGCACCTGTATCCATTTCCTACCATGATTCTTCTTGTCTGCTAAACATGTTTCCTGAATATGAAACCTATTAATCTCTTCCAAATTATAAATACTACGCCTGTTCTTAATTATAAATCTTCTTTATTCTTTATCACCTCATAGTTATATATAGTTCATGCATCCTGTGACAACTCCAAATTTTTCTTTGCCGTGTCCCGACGGCCGGGGTAAATAGGGTAATACCATGCTTTGAATTTGATTTTATTTCCACTGATTACTTAACACGTTTCCTTTGATGATTTTCATAATTAGTTTTTGCAGTCGATGCTTGCAACTTGCCAACAGTCTTAAGGTCTTCTGGAAATTTATTGGTGTCATTTGTCATTTACCTAGCTACAACGAACTATTGACCATTGAGAATTTAGAAAGCAATGAAATAGGAAAATCGTTTGTAATACCAAGTATTGCTCAAGTGGTGAGAATACAAACAGCCAGATGGGTAGAATACATAGCCAAGTTGTTGGACGATAAATGGCTCAAGAGAGATTCTAGTGAGAGGAGAACTTGGCAATAGGACAAGGAGATGACCCGGAGAGAGATAGTAGGAGGAAGTAGGAAGTAGGAAGCAAATATGTATGCATAAATATATACCACGGTCTCCATTTCTTTTGTATTGTGTTGCTTAAATGCTTAAATGGTTTAAAATGACGAATAATTAAAAATTATCTATTTACTCATTTATTCAGATTAGATGGATTTTCTAGATGATTTCTATTATTCTATATAGAACATTACATTGAGACATAAGACATCTATATGTGTGCGCATTCTAGCGCCCAAACTATTCAAGCAAATACACACAAATTTGGGCGCATGATGTTGTGTGGTCCTTAGGATACTAAAATATTACTCAGCTTTCCATATTGTATCTAGCAAGGTCACACTGCTGAAGAAATTGTCTGTCGCTATCCCCTGCCAACTGCCCTGAATAAATAAGACGTTTTAACATCTGCCACTGTCCAATTTTTTATTCAATAACGAGCAGGGTTTGACTTTATATATTGTCGGAATGGTCATTTTTGTCGGAAATATACCATTTTTTATCAATTACATGTTGTGAATGGTTCAAAAGTTACTAACAAATGCATCCTACAGCTCTCTTATTGCCGCTACTTTGCAATGTTCTTTTCTTTGAACTCTAGTAAGGTTATCGACAAGTCAAAGAAATGTTGAAATTTCATCACATCTGGTTCGAGATGATGCGTCAGTGATAAAAGATTTCTCGTGTTGATTCTTTTCTACACCTTAGTGCACCACCTGCTACGAGAACTCCTATAAAACCATCTCATTCTTCTAGTTCCAATATTTCATTTTTTTCTGAATTGTTGGGTGATTATCATTCTAGGTTTCATAGTTTCTTGCATCTTCTTAAAGATAATGAAATGTTTTCACTATTTTTATTTATTGTTTTTGTATTTTGTTGGTCTTCATTTAACTTCATTTCGTTACTTTATTTTGTTTTGTTACTGGTTGTATTTTTCGTTTGATTTAGTTTCGTTTCATTTTCATTTTTTAGTATTGTTTATCGTTGATATAAATTCTTTGTTTTACGTAAAATTCATCATGAAGTAATCCAACCCAACACAATTCACCTCAACCCAACCCAACCCAATCACAATTTCAACTTGCCATGATAAATTTTCCCACAATGAACTTCCTTGGTGAATTTTACTGACTAATTAAAGAATTTGGTGCCCGGAAAATGTTGTGTCTTTATTTTTAATATTCTTCGTATTTTTCCGATTGTATCCTATTTCCTGTTTAATCTCTCTGGTTGACATTGTTTTCTTATAATTATTTTATTTCTGTTTTTATTGTTGTTTATCTATGTTTTTTTGGCTGACTTAATTTACATTTACATTACTATTGTCAATAACAAGTTGAAAATGTCCATCATCATATTACAATTTTTATTGTATTATATAACACCAGGACGAGCCTTGAAGTAGTTCTCTTGCGATCTCTTATTTCTCGGGAATGGTTGACCGATCCATTCTAAACCAGCTTTTGCAATATATCTAGGACCTTCTTCTTTTTTTTTGTTTCAGTTTCATCGATTTCGTCATTCCTCCTCACTATGAATTTCTGGCTGCCTTCAGTTTCTGAAACCTTTTGTTCGGTAAAACATTCTTCTTCATCGTCAGTAGCGCTACCGCGTCATCAGTTTCAGACTCAATATTCAAATCTGTCGTTATTTCTTCTAGTTATTCTTGTGCTAATGATGTGTCTGGTTGTCTACAATTCACTTTTAACGAAAAACTGCAATCAAAAATGAAAAGATTGAAATAAACATTTGGTAACACATTTGGGGGGTCCAAACGAGACTCCAATTACGTTTATTTTCTGCTACAACACATAAAGACTATTATCGTGACAGCAAACGAACTTGTCATACATGAGACATTAACTGACAAATACCAGAAAACTGTGTTACCAATCAATGAAAATTAAAAATATTTGCTGAAATGAGTAGAGATGGGGTCTCAGAAGAACCCCGCTTGGGCCTTTAAGGGTTGGTGTTTCTTAGAAACTTCATTTGAGTTATATGTTACTTTTTTCTCTACTTGATAATACCCATTATTCATTTCAATACGTCAGTCTGGTTATTGACTAAATACGCTCAATTTTCATCCTTTTCTATTATCTCTATTAACATAATTCTCTCTCACCACGCTTTCTTATGTACCAAATACAATTAAAAATACTCCAGTTAAATCTAATTGTTTCACAATCGTTTTGAATTATATTATTTACAAACACTGACTTGTTATGATTTAATAAACCAACTGAAACGTAAGTTTCCAAAAATATTTAACAAATTTTCAATCGTATAAGAAATAAACGAATAAACGTGTCTTGAATGTAGCATAATAAAGAATCTAGATGCTCGGGTTAACGGCACCTTGCCCGAGACCTTCAGGATTTTCTATTGGCCTCGGTGAATGTCTATGGATAGTCTACAATACCTTTCACATCCGCATGTAATCGCCTAACTTCATAACGCACGTGATAAAAAGAAAGCTAATATTCTACGGCGATTTTGCACTTTTACGCTTTACTCGATATTCTCAGTCCAATCTTGATGCGACCTGGCACGTAGAAATTGATTTATGTTAATTACATTTATTAAAGCTGTAAATTGTAATTGCGAAGCAGTTTACTTTCTTCTCAAAGTACGGTCGGCTCCAACTGCTTTGTAATTAATTATACACATAAACTCCAACGCAAGCAAACATCTTAAGACAAAAGACACTTTCGAAAATTCAAATTAGTTTGACAATAGTTGTTACTTTATGTCGACTTAATGCGTTATTGTTTTCGCTAAAGATGGTTAATTTGTTATCATATAAATCGAGTTTTAAATCGCTCTGCTCGACAACGGGAATATATTTGTAGCATGCGGCAGTAATATTTAAATGGCCCAATGACCCACACTTCGAAATAATGCCAATTTTTTGAACCTTTGATCCTGGGATCCCAATAAATCGTTACTGAACGAGCCTCTCTTTTATAAAGTGGAAGTAAATGTGGAAGAGAAGCTGACAGATATAGACGCATATCAAGTAAGTGTAAGCATTATATGATTGTGTGGCGCTGATAACATAACCCGTAAGCTCTGATTCCTTCCCACGGCGCGCTGAGAAAATTTAAATATTGAAGAAAATTGAGGATACGTGAAAGAGCACATGAATATAGTCGAAAAGATGGCAATGAAGTAAGAAGGAGCACTTCAGAAAGTAAAGTTGAAAGAATTTATAATAATAATTCCTTTATTGCTGTAGATCAACATATATTAGTATTGTCAAGATATATATACAATACAAAATACAAAATACAAAACACCATATGCAAAATATTAAATACCAACTAAAAATTACAAATACATGGGTCATACATTAATGTGATTTTTATGCTTCTTAATTCTTTGAGGTCGTCGGGCAATGCATTAATTGCTCGAGTGGCTTTATAGTAAGGACCCTCCTCGTAAAATTTAGTTGTAGCTGAACGCGAAGTTGAGGAAACTGAGTCAGATGACATGATGCAATTTGTATCACCTGCAAACTGTGCAGTCAAATTGCTACTCAAAGCGCACTGTATGTCATTCACATACATCAGAAATAGAGTTGGTCCCAAAATTGATCCCTGAGGTACACCACAATTAAATTCTCTTAATTCTGAAAGAAATTTTTATAAACATTTTCGCAATAACCCATCACGCCAGTAGCATGCGATCTAGTACTTAGGTAGGATCGAAATATATCCAGCGCTATACCCCTAACACCATAGCTTTCCAATTTGTTCAGCAGCAGTTCGTGGTTTATAGTATCGAAAGCCTTTGAGAGATCAAAGAATAGCCCAGTAATAATTTCTCTATTGTCCAAACTCTTATACAAATAGTCAAGAATAGAAAACATGGCATCCTTAGTAAATTTTTTAGGAATGAATCCAAACTAATTACCGTGTAGTATGTTATTACTGGACAAGAAGGGACGCAGGCGCACATTCAAGACATTTTCACAAGTTTTGCTAAATACAGATAACAAAGATATAGGTCTGTAATTAGGTATGACCCTCTTATTACCTCCTTTGTGGCAAAGTATGATCTTGGCCGACTTGAGACGATGGGGAAAGATACCTGTTGACCTAGCGAGATTAATCAGGTATACTAATGGTTGCGCTATATCGTCCTTTACATAGAATAAAAGAAAGCACGGTATTTCATCTAGCCCCGCAGATTTTTTCACTGAAACATCCGTTACAATATTCTTTATTTCATTAAGATCGGTGGGTAGGAGGTAGAGACCACAACCCCGTGAAGTACTACTGACATTGTAGATACTACGTGGTGTATTGACGTAGGGAACAGAGTCCCGAAACAAATTATTGAAAGAGTGAGTTAGCAAGTCAGGATCACTTACAATATCGCCCGAAATATCGTACCTGAATATTCGCATTATTAACTTTATTCGTTTAACGAATTATATTCCAAGATGTTTTCGTTTTATTAGTTGAAGTCTCGAGTAGATTATCATAATAGTATTTCTTTGAGTTTAAAATCAATGAATTATACTGTTTTAATTTGAATTGGTATGCAGCATAAAACTGGTTGGCAAAAAAAGTTAAACACCATTTAATTCTTTACAGAGTATATATAAGTTTCGTAAACTAATAGACTCACGGTGCAGTTCATTATTGTACCATGGCAATTTGCTTCTGTTATTTACCTTTAACTGTTTCAATGGAAACGATGTATAGAAATAAAATAAAAAATTACTGTGGAATTTGTCAAAACTAATATTTGCGTCCGATGAATTACGAGTATCTGCCCAATCTGCATTCCTAAGATATGACTGAAATTGTTGTATGTTTATTTTACCGGAACTTCGTTTTTCAATATAGGTGACCTGATCGTTCTTTGCAATATCCTTAAAGGAAACCAGTTGATAATAGTGATCAGATAAACCCGGGTCACCAACTTGAGAGTCAGAAATATTCATATCGATGTTACAAAAGATATTATGAATTATTGTCGAGGAGGTAGCCGTGACCGTCGTAAACTGGTGAATGAGTGAAGTCATATTAAAAGACTTGAAAACATTCATCACATTACCGGAAATTTTATTTGTCTTACCAAAATCAATATTAAAATCGCCACAAACAATGAGTTTATGGTTAAAGGGGTTTGATTTTTCTAAGAGAGCCACCAAGCAGTCAACAAACGTACTCATGTCTCCAGTGGGCGATCTATATATACATATGACGATAATCAATTACAACACTTAGGTAGGTCCCGCAGTATTCAACTTCCTGTTCACAGGACATTAGACCGCATGATAGAGGCACTGTGTCGATACTTTTCCTAGCAAATAACACAATACAATTAAATCGAGTTCTACAAAAGCTACTCACCAAATGATAATTCATAAAATTAATGCAACTGGCATCAGTTTCCGTCAGCCAATGCTCTGATACACAAAAAATATCTGGATAATTTAAAGACTCAAGCAAAGTCTCAAGTTGTTCAATTTTATTGCGCAGACTTCTAATGTTGAGATGTAACAACTTAAATGGTAAATTGTTTTTATGGGGCTCATCCTGACCCGAAAATTAGTCCCATTAGACGGCATAAACCGACGTGGAGTCGATATAGATAAGATTATCTTCGCTCACAAAAGAAGTACGACCTCTATCATTTTCTACGCCTATGTCATTATAAAATTGATGTTGTATAACAAAAAACAAAGATTCCATTGTCACTTATAGCTCGTCCTTAAATGTAGCCCCTGCACCGTAAAGTCACTCCTTGACAATTTATCATTTATATCAATATATGAAATATTGCTGTTCACAATTATCTTATAATATATAGCCTTATTGAGTTCATAAATAAATTTATTCAGAACCATTCTTCCGTCCTAGTGCCGACGAGAATTACATTAATCTTCAGACTAATTTTTTGTAGAGGAACCAATTTGTTCATAGACACACCACCGTTCAAACCATTATTAGTTGCACCCATGATAATTACATAGTCATTTTGTCCGAAATCCACAATTAATTTATCTAAGCCGCCAACTACATTTTTGATACACGCGTTCGGCTTACAAATAGTCAGGATATTATAATTTACACTATTTACACACTCCTTCATTAAAGTTGAAAAATTACAACCATGACTGTCTGACACAATAAGTATATCATTCTCAGTAGATGAACTTTTAGTCTCGTTGCACATATTTGTAAGTTGCTTTGGAACTCTATTGAAATTATTTTCAGTAGTCTTATTTTTTAATTTACCGATGGGTTTTTTATAATTTCTTTCGACTTGTTGCCTTTTGAATTGCAGGTTACAAGGCAACCTGCAATTCTTTGTATTTTTTCTCAAGATCGTTAATTCGATTTAAAAGTCTAAAATAGACACTCTTCCTTTTGTTATTCATCCTGTTACGAACGTTATCACGATTAATTGCCGTTCCCTGGCTGGTCATAGAATCAGAGGATCTATCCATCACATCGTCATGATTTACTTCTGTTGATTTGTTAAGATCCACAAAACTAGAATTTAAAATTTTAATTCCTGAATTAATGTGCCCTTTTTTCCTCTTGACTGTAGTCCCCTCTTCTTTAGCTCGTTTTTTTATCTGGTCAAGTTTTAAATCCGATATATTAGTATGGTTGTAACTTTAGTACACTGTAACTTTAGTTCACCAAACGCCACAGCAAAAACCAGACTAATCTACTATCATAGCACTGAAAATTTCACTCAGAATGTCACACTATCTCCACACTAAAAGGGGGAATTTAGGATACGTCAGCAAAAAATAAGAAACGCTGAAGGAAATTAAACAAACGAGAATGGAACAAAATGAAATAAATAAAATAAGACAATAAGAACATCCAGGAACGAAACATTTAGGTTTGAAAAAGCGAAGAATATGAAAATATATAAGAGGTAATGGATAATTTTATAGATTAAGACCTAAAAACAGGTATCAATGGGAAACCATGTACATGAAACAAAAAGCTTGGTAGATACTATGAATGTATTAAAAAATAAACTCAAATCCACACGAACTATGAGTTTACAGAAAATTTCAAGCAATACATACGAAAGAAGCAACGACAATCTTCTAATAATAGTTTATAAGAAAATAATCATACATATGAAAGAGATGAGCGATATTTCATGCAACTAGCCTTTAAGAAACTGGACCTCTATGAGTTTGGAGTTAATCAGAGCACTAGTAGCAATTTGAAATGTAGCAATTTCTGCACGAACACTCAGAAGAAGATTTCTGGAAAGAGGAATGAACAGAAGCTCACCAGAGAGCATAGAGTTACTAGCTTGTGTTTAGCAAGGGAACGGCGACTGGAAAAAATTGTTGTTTTCGGAGGAAGCAGGAGCAAATCTTAATTCACCAACTGGCGGAGACCAGGAAAGAGGATTCATGCCTGCAATATCTTTCCGAGGATCAATAATGTCCAGGGGAGAAATTTGTTTCGATGCTAGCACGAATGTTCTTCCTATACGGGGGCGATCCATGTATGCACATTTCTACGACGAAAACATCGTAGTAAAACATGTGATATCATTTGCTCCAATTTAATTTTCATACAGGATACCAGGTGGTCCAATGTTGCCAGAAAGGTACTAGACTACTTTCCATTCGTGAATATTCCAAATATGGGATAACCACCAAGGAGCACAGATATGAACCTCGTGGAGCATCCTATCCCTAAAACAATTAGTTACGCACCATATAGCTACTCTTAGGTATCTTTGGGAAGTCAAATAAATCTTTCTTATCAAATGGGCGAATATTCCCCAGCAAACCATTCACAACTTGATAAATACCATGCCCAGACGAATGAACTCAGTGATAAGCGCTAAAGCACCCTTACGATTCATTTTTTAAAGCTTTTCACACCTTCTGTTTTCATTGTATTGTGTTCTAATCCATTCTAATCAGTCGAGCATAGTTGAAATCATCTAATTATAATATCACGTGTATATATTAAAATTTTGCAAAAACGAAAGTAGTGAAAAATTTTGCTGGTGTGTTAATTTTGTTCATGAGTTTATTACAATTTAATTTACAATTTAAAATTACATAAAATGTAACAATGTCGATATAATAAAAGATATCAAATTAGTTGGGATATTTCAGAATTTCATAGGTTAGTTAGAAAATAAATAAATTAATGTCAAAGATAAGAAAAATCAAACGTCTAAAAAAACTTATATAATTTTCCCATCTGTTCGCCGCACATACACGACGTTCTTTTAATGGGAAGAGGACACTTGGTTTCCGAGTAGGAGAATTTTAATTGAGTCAGATGTACGTTGAAAACCACTCCCATGTACGGTACATATTCTAACTTTCGAACATATACTCTCTATTCTTGGCAATTTATTTCTGCACCGGTTCTTCTCTCATATCATGTTGTGTCAATATTATGTAAATACATTACATGTAAATAACTTTCCTAAGCCCACCTTAAAACTCCTCTTTTTATTTCGTTACAAAATTGCGTACACCATCTGAGATTTTTTTATTTGGGATATTTTTATAATATACTTAATTTCATTTCTCTTGTCGAAACTTTGAATCGCAATTATGTTTTATTTTTTGTTAATGGCAGTATTTTCCATGCCTGTATATAACAGACTGGATGTAAATAACGTGAAGGTCTTCATATATAATCACATGATCGTCTGTATTACCTTAAATACGTTTTTATTGAAATTCTCAATTTTATTTAAAAGAAGAAACACAATGACTACGATTAGTATGCACGTTACACATTCAGTCTTTTTGAATGCTCAGTATTCTTATGGAGTATTGTAAATACATTTTAGGACAGCACTCGGTCGTTTTTTATTCGGAACACATATTTTCATTCAGCATTCAGCATTCATTCTACCTCACAGGTGTACAGCTCGTAGTAACTAATAAAAACAAAACGCAACATTTTTCCACAATTGTCTCTTAGCGATTGTCAGAATGTGCAGACGTGGAATAAATTTTCCGGACAAAGATTAGTGTCAATAGTAGAAACGCACTACTTAGATTAGATCAATGATATAAACACACAGCAATGCGAATTTTACCCCTTCTATTAACGCAAAAAAATGTTTTCACGTTAGTAATTATTATGTGAAATTTTAGGTTTAGTTTCAAACTAAATTAGTTTAACAAAGAAAAAGCTAAATCATATACAACCGAACCGTTTTATATGACGCGTTCGGAGAACAGCCGAGCTATGAATCATTATTATGAGCTGCCTCCTGTCGCGGCGGGAACATTCGATTTGTAGCGATTTGGAAGATTTCAAGATCCTTTTCATTTACAATCTATCAAAAGTACAATAGATTATCATCACATTTCAAAAGTCTCAGTGTTCATAATTTCCGGAAGAAAATCAGTCAAAAATAATAGTTGTTGAAGTTGCCTATCATGAACTTGTGCCATTGTCGTGAATTTATGCGCGACAAGTTTTTTAAATTTTTGTTTATATTAAATGAATAGCAAAGTTAAGTTACTTTACTTAGGTTCGTTTAGGTTAGATTGGGTTATTTGGTGAATTGTTATGATAATTATTTTTTAACCATGGTTAGGTTTAATATCAGAATAGATTTACCTAAATATGAATCTCGCCATGAGATTGTACTGTACTTGTTACATATATATTAATTGTTTATTTGTTTCTTTATTTGTTTATCCATAAATTGTACAAGTTCATACAATAAAGACATTTATTATTATTATAATTATTAAAAGAATTTCGAATACGTTTCTAGTTCACGGATTTACGCCGCCATTGTCTGGGCTTTATTAGATCGTTCGAAGACTTGGTTGCATAAAAAACCTTTTTTACCTTTATACAGTATTATATAGAATTACAACTTGTGCTCTTGTGTATACTGCTGTGATGTGTTATGTGCTTGCTAGCCACTTGCACTGTTACGCATCGTTTAGAGCGACGGTTAGTCGGACACCCGATGAGTTGCTACTCGATGTTGAGTAGCTGAGGACTTGAATATTTATATTGTGTTGTACTTGTACTATGCTATACTATACTATGTATGTATATGTTATATATTTACGTGACGAAACCTTCTTTATATATTGAAATCCATTGAAATTTATAAACTTAAACCATGCTTGTGGAATGTTAAATCGGAAGACTATAAAAACAAAAATCTAAAAGGCTTATAAAAAAAATATCATTATCAAAATATCTCTTTTAGCAATCCAGGTTTTCACCCATTTCGAACGATTTTTTCATTTATATCGCATTCTGTACGATGCATAAATTCCGATTGCTGCAATGGCAATAGTTTCCTTCGACGTATTGCTCCACCCGCTCACTTAGCACTGAATTCAGGACCACCGGTGATTCCAAACATGGATTAAGAACTAGCGGATCAGGTTTTGGCGGACCGGGTCCTTCAAATGTGACGGATTTCCTCCCCACTAACTAGCGGACCTAGTCGGACAGTGAATTTACTCGTTGGAATCTTAAAATTTCAATTTTACGTTAGTGGGCGCGACGACGGACCGACTCCTCCGGATCAGATCCGGCGGATCAATTCCCACGGACCTGGTGCGGCAAAGTCCGCTCGTGTATGGCAGGCTATTGATGAATCTGAACGTGTGTTTCACGCGGATCTTAATTATCCTCTCCAACTATGCTATATACCGAACACCTCCCCTTTGAAATATTTGAATTTATGGGTGGCATACCTCCTCCACATGTTACATACTTTGTCAACATTTTTGTATATTGTGCGTACCTATACCTCAACATTACAATTGACAGCGCCACGTTTACTACTTCTCGCAGGAGATTATCCGTTCCATAAGTCTTGTTTTTTCCAAGATTTTTGATGGTATGTATGATCTCCAATATTATCGGTGGTGTCTACTCCTCTTCCAACACATTTTCTATCATTCCTTTGTGTATTGTATTGACGCGTTTCACGACTCCACTTAGCACTCCCACTCAGCTCAATATACCCATTTTTACATTGTGTTATTTTTCTGAAATTCACCTATGTGTTCAAGAGATTCTTTTCACGAAACCCATTTATATAATAATTAATACTCCAATGCTTCTAATACCCTCTGAGTACCCTCTTTTCTGGAATTAGAAGTAACCTAGGATGTCGTGTCTAAAAGTCAAAAATATATTTCGGTCGTTTCAATTGCTCCTAACGGTTACCCTAATCAAACCCTGCACAATAATATTTAGGCTTCAGGCCGTTCAAGGTAAGCTCTAACATGAAAACAGATTTACAACTCAATAGTAAACCTTGCAGATCATTGGGTTTTAAGGTTGGCAATTTATAGATTGTTTTAAAATTTTTAAAATAATATCAAAGCTGTGGAATATAATTTTTAGCTATTCAATGGGATGGTACAAATAAAAACATTTAAGTTGGGGCTGGATCACTTTGAGGGTGTAGAACATAAATCTTGTTCGATCATCGATACGTAAATATTTTCAACTGAATTAGAAAACATGGTGGACCAGTAATAAAGAATGTAATTGATTTAATACAAATTATAATTATAGTCAAATATAGGCTACGATACACCCGGGTCTTGCCGTGATTCTTGAAATAAACTGGACGTTTCGCTGATCATGCTTCTTCAGAAGGTTTCTAAAGACTGATCTTGATGTCTTCTGATGTATTCCTTTGATCCGGGTCCGTTATCGTCTACTGATCCGTGTCCGATACACCTCCTGGAGTCTTTGGTGGTCCTTGTTTCTCGGCGACCTTTAGTGCTAACTTCCAAACATTACTTAGTCTATATCCACTTTTTCGGTTGAAATTATTCGGATTCTTCATTATTATTATTATTGGGTAGTAGTGATGGTTTCTGACGACTTCTTCACTTCGTCGTAGTCGATTACGTGACAACATCCCATGTGGTACCGTTCATCTGCTGCGGATCTTACAGTATTTCCCTGCTCGACATCTCTTCGATGCTCCTTGACTGGGCACTATATACTGCACCCCGTTTGTCCAATATACGATTTTCCAAACTGGCATTGAAGTTCGTATATTCCTTTAACTCGTAATCTGTGTACCGAGTCATTGTTGGATGGAAGCAGTTCTTTTATTTTCTTAACTATGCTGAACCTAACGTTGATATTGTTCTTCTCCAGGGTTTTCCTCAGCCTGTCCGTAACTCCAGCAATATATGGGAGGTATGCGTACCCTGCTGCTTTTTCCTCAGATCGATCTTTCTTTTTCTTCTTAGCTTCAGCAAGTCTCTGAATATCCTGTGGTTCGTAGCCGTTCTCCTGTAGTGCTTCCTTCAGATGCCGTATTTCTTCGCTTTCATTACTATCATCACAATTTTTTTCCGCTCTGTGTAGAAGTGTCGAGATCTTATCTGTTGTGGTAAAAAATCGCACTTTCTGAACTATTGAAGTTGAAATTGTGGGGTTCGAAGTTTCATCGAGAACATAATGGATATTTGAAAGTTTCCTGCCTCGACACATAACAAAAAATGCATGACATAAGAAATAATTTTTGGTTAGGTTAGGTTAGTGTGTGTTGGCTTGGGTTGGATTGTTGCTCACATATTTTTTACTCAATTTATGTATGCGACTGCGGCGTGAAGCCCCAAAGATGCCAAGTACCACATGAACAAGGCTGATAAGAAATTGTATCCAAAAAATCAATGTGACAATTGTACCATGAATGTTGAACCATTTTGAACCATATTAAGCTGGTGAATGATATGCTTACATAATATTATAAACAACCTAATTAACTCTAGCGAATTATAACAAATTTTCAATTTCTGCAGACATAGGTTATGAACTCACTTCTATCCAAAGGCACGTAATACTAACATTCAAATTACTTTTAATAACTACTTACTAATCATGATATGTTTTTTCAATCTTTTAAGCGCCTTAAAAAGCTGATTTTCAAATCACTGCCAAGGCTATTTATTACGTCGATGTTCGCTTTTACACCTGAAAATGTTCATAGTTACAGGCTGGAATAGTTTATGTATGTACTACAGAAATTATTGATTATTCTGATTTAGTTATAATAATAATTGTTAAGTTAAATAGAAAAAATATTATTTTTTTTTATAAAAACATGTAAGGCTTTTTTCTTCTATTCTATGCTAATATAGTCTAGTACAGTACAGCACAGTCGATCACGGACTCCATATCAAGTACTTCTGCTTTTAAACTTCAAAAACCGTATTCCCCATATGATATTACATGTGAGTATAAGAAGGTTGAGTGCGGACCACTGCAGATTTGTTGCAAAATGTGATTGATCGTTTGGGACTATTCGCTCCAATCTTGCGTTTATGTTGGTTGATAGCCTGCACCACCTTAGCATTCTAGTTTCGACTATTGTCAATCGTGGACAGCTTTTACACGCTTTGTTTTTCGTATCAGCATATTCCTGAATTAATTAAAAGGTTTTAAATGATAATTTAATTCCATTACAGTCTAAGCACAGGTTCGCTTAAAAATACCAGCGACATGAATTAAACACTTCCTGTAGTGTTTACGTTAATTGCTATATTGAGCAATTGCATTAATTAATTTATAGATCATTGATCTGTTGTTATGGTATGTTTGCTTACGACTTTGTATTGAATCAGATCATACTTTACTGCGAAAGCTGTGAATCAAAGAACACACTGTAAAATTAAGTTATAGCCGTTGAGTAAATAATACATTTTAACTTTTTCTTGAATTTAAAAGTATCCCCCATCTGCATCTCGTTGCTTTAGTCATTCCGTAGGAATTCGTAATTTCATTTAATTAAACTAACGTTGGATATTAAAGTGATGCTTTTTGTATGTACGAAGTAACGGCTACGAAGTGGGGTGAACGTGAAAGCTTAGCGAGTTTGAGATAATAAAACACGTTGCCATTGTAAATTCATATCGTTAATTTGGCTATCGACTTTGATTAGCTTGCAAAACTGTAATAAAAGTAACTTAAATGATATTTCGTGTCTAGCCGATTTAGAAAGCGCATATCGCAGGCTCGTATGTACGGAAACATAAAACAACACTTACACGTTGATTACCTGACCCGAGATAAAAACTTGAGCACTTCATTTTTCCTCGTAAAATGGACTGAGGCGGACGTAACAATGCGTCGGCGAGCAGAGAAAGTCCAGGTAATATTTCTGTGTTTAATGTTCGTTTTCGATAATGGCAGTTGCTTGTACTTTAACTTGAAGTTGGACATTTTTTTTCAAGAATTTGTCT
This sequence comes from Geotrupes spiniger, assembly GCA_959613385.1. NCBI lineage: Eukaryota > Metazoa > Arthropoda > Insecta > Coleoptera > Geotrupidae > Geotrupes > Geotrupes spiniger. Next base: position 10,133,288 of record OY390739.1, read on the forward strand.
TAAGTCTCGGTAATGAAATAAAATGGACTATCCGTGAGTGATTTTTTCATCATTTAAGTTAAGGGGTAAAACCACTATGATTTTCAAAAACACGTTTTTTTTTCTTCGCTCTAACGATACAGGATCATAAAAATAATAAACCATTTGATTTATAGTGGAAAAAGAATGTAAAAGGGTTTAATTATCGATCGACCGCAGCGTTTCAGAACGCGCGTTGGGCACTCGCGCGGCGCGCTATGACGAATCGTTTTCGTACAAATGTACATTTATTTAATTAAGCTAATTTACATCCACACAAACCCGTGTAAATATTCGTTACAATAATTCGTCCCAAAATCACGACCCAGTGCAGGTATCGTAGATTAGAGGAAAACAAAATGTTTCAAGGATAAAGTGTTTATGAAACTTTAAACGCGTTTTTCTCTAAACTACTTTTTCCAAACTGTGAGGACAGATTTCTCGGAGACTATAGCATGGATCCATTTAAATTTTTTTTTGCTCCAGGACTCATACAAGGCGATAAATCGTTCCTCCCGTGGCGGTGTTTTTAAAAATAGGTGTTCTCGACGACGGTTTCTATCGCCGAAATTTGTAATGAAAATCACAATAACAAATTTGTGCTTCAATATGTGCTTAATGGACCCTATGAGAAGAATTTCTATTCCGTTTGTCATAATCCCAAAATAAATTGATAAATTTAACTCATTTTTCCTGCCTCTAGAGTGGTTTTATCCCTTAAGGTAAGAAATACCTTACGAAAACTACACGTAACCATCCTTGGCTATAATTATTCTTCAATTTTGTATTTCAAATATTTTTCATTGAGTTCAGTACCTTTGACGGCTTAAGCTTTTTTAGTACCAGGTAATTGGAAATTGTGGTATACTATAAAGCACAAAATAAATAATTACGTGAAAACAAATATATTAATTTCGTTTAAAATGCAAGCTATTAACGCCCATTTTTCTGTAAAGCGATAAGTATCACTTTGTTGAGGTGTATTTGTAAGTTTCTTGTTGTTTAAGTTTGAGGAGAAGTGTGTGATGCCTATAAAGCGGTATCATCCGCAAAGATCCCTATCATAGTGATGTGTCTAGTTGGCATGGGTCCTAATACACTCCCTTGGGGCAATCCTGAGTTTATTGGGTGCAACTCTAATTCTTTTCCTTGATATTTGATGTAAGTGGCGATTAGTAAGGTAGGGTATTAGGAGAACATAATATTCATGAGGAAGTGAATTCTTTATTTTGTATAATAATATAGCTTCTTTTCCAGGTCTATGTTGATTTTTGCTGCCAACCTATGTACTTGTTGCATGCAGCACGATACAATACAACTCAACAAAACCTAATACAAATATCCACATACATTTCAATCCAACTAAACCAATCCTGTTCAACACCGGAACCTGGAATTTATTAAATTGCGGAAATGATTGTAATAAATTCGACCGAATCTGTCCACCTACCATAACTCATGCTGGATTCAGCACAACCAAACACCGAAGGTTTGAAAAATTCTTTCGTTTCATTTTTCATTCGTTTTGTTCCATTTGGTGTAGTTTTCATTATTACTTTCAATCTCTTCAGTTCCGGTCAGTATTGATTGTTTGGATTTCATTTCATTTGATTCGTTTTGTCTTTATTGTCATTTTCTTACACTCCGCACCCCATCAGCAGTTCATACTTTTATTTTTATTTAGTTGTTTAGTCCGGATTTCTTTTTTTTCCGTTTATATTTTATAGTTCGACGCAAATCAACCAGCCAAGCTAGCTCAAAACCAACCCAACATAATTCTGAAACCGATTTTAATTCGTTTTTAATTCGTCCACAAATTACTTAACTTAACTTGTTGACATCTTACATGATTTGTCGCTTTTTTTATTTCTATCGAAGTATTGTCAATTCTTTATAAATATCGTTTTAACCAATAACAATGAAAATTAATAGTATCTTAATTATAAATACAAACGATTAGCAATTTGTCGTATAAGACTAAGCTACACACAACTTTTATTCACATCACTGTCCATAACAATAATTGGCGTCCAACGTGTGGCTATTATTCAAGCCAATATCATAACAAATTATTGGCTCGCAGCTTCAGGGGCAGTTTAAATACTTCTATATTATAATAAAATGGCTATTGGATTTTAGTCATTGCGAAATATGCGTTTGGAACGAGGAAAATGAATAAGTGCCCAACCAAAATCGACAGACACGACAATGATGCAAACAAAAGTAATAATGTAATGCAAACATATACACAAAACGAAAAATGTAAAGAATCTTTGAGGTGGCTACATGGAACTTAGCAATGAAAAAGTGCATGCACTAGTCAAGAATAAGTAAAAACTAAAAAAAAATATGAAGATTGAATAGCAATTAGGAGATTTAATACACAAAACAATAAAGAATGTAGTGCAACGTAATAAAAAGATCATGTAGGAAAAAGTCCCGTTAAGTTAGTACCTGTCTAGCACAATTATTTCTATGAAATAATCGTTTTAGGTTATACTGTATAATTAGTAAAATTGCTTCGAAAAATTAATTTTAAATATTGTTATGCACTATATTTAAATCCTGTGCGTTTAAAGTTTGATTACCGAATGCACATAAATATTTAATTATAATAAAAATGGATGTACTTATAATAATAAAATGATTACATGTAATTAAAGTTAACGAATTCTCTTTAAGGCGCTCGAATCGGTCCTTTCTAAGTACTTGAAAACGACGACGATAATTGGAACTTGTAGATTAGTTATTAAACAGTGCACAGTCTATGTTGTTCTATTGGTGGTGAGGTTTTATCTTTGGTACCTCGAACATATGGCGCTTAACTTCATTAGAGCGCTCTTAACTTTACTTAAAAATCACTGAAGCATTTTATTACAATACCAAGATTATGAATAAAGAAAGTTTTTCTGCATATTACATACACACGTATTTTAATTAATATGAAATAAGTTTCATAAAAAGTCGACAATCTCGCAGGTGCCTTCCTACATAGTAGGTTGGTAGATACGCCAGATAGAATAATAATGACGGTACCCATATATAGAAAATAGAATACAGCTACGAGCGCACTACTTTTTTCGTTATATAAATTAGCGATAAGCATAGGTCGATGTATACTTACAAGAAATACGCCCAAGATGTACAATTACATTCTATCGTACCTACCAGCCATTAACGTGAAATTGTTACAATCTCGCAACTTAAACTAGGACATGATTATTTTAAATACACGTTTCATGTTCACTGCGATATAGCGATAATACCGCATTATAAATTGCGATTCACTCACATTTAGTTACATAAAATGAAAGACTGCGTCCAGAATCAGTCGGAATTTCCTGACGGAAATGTGTAACTTATAAACATTAACATGTTAATGTTAATCATACATCTCATGAATATGCGAACAGAGCCCAATTAATTAATGTTAATAATTTCATAATCAAAGCTGAGTAAATCACGAGACGCTGAAATGCTGCTTTCATTTCGACTCACATCCGACTTCTTTACTATGCACATTTAAAAAGTACACTCCGCAAGTTACGTTTAAATGCTCTTAACATAATTGTGAGATAAAATTTTACTTTCGCAATTAGTTTTCTGAATCGCCGTGGAGGATTACATGAATATTTAATATATGCGATAGTTGAGTTTACGAATCATGTGCCATATCTGTTTCTCACCACACCTACCTTTCCAAATTGTAAATAATTTTAATGTAGGTACGGTAACAGTTTCCCACTTTCTTTCCTGTTTCGTTATTGCGCCTAGAAGAGTAAACTTGGTTTTCACAAGCTTACGTTAAAATAAAATAATTAGTAACCGTGTCCGTTCACGCGTTTCATTATTTGGAAATTATTGCACATTATTATATATGCACGTGAGTCATCGATGGTTAAAAAACTAAAATAGAAAGAACAGATCAAAAATAAAACGAATAGGGGAGGTAATGAGAGAGATAGAGATACAGAGAAATAGACACATGGGCGGAGTATCTAAAATGAATAAGAAAATAATAAGAGCTCAAATCAATTATGATAAAGACGTGATAAATACAAGCAAGAAATAAAGCAGGATCAAAAATCATACCAATGGGAAGTAGCGAACATGAAATCGAGGAACTAATGAAAGAAGCGAGGAGACTAAGGACGAGGCGTGGAAGAAAAATCAAGAGTAAAATCCCTAAACTTAAGGGCGACATCATCAAGTTTACGAATACACAAAAATATCTGAAAGGAATAGGCATAGGAACAATGTGTGTGAGGGACACAATTTATTACGCATTTTCTAGTTTAGATCGTCATCAACGGTCCAGCCAATGAAGCCAATGAACTTGTATTAGTTTTGACAATAATTGATCACAATTGATCAACGCACGACTAGTGACTCACCAGAAAATTAATTGGGTCAAGCAATATTAAATTAACTTTCATACAATTTATTATCAATCAATTCCTGTCACACCACCAACATTTTAAAGACACGTTGAAAATTCATTAATCAACCCAGATATGATATTCGAGGTATCGTCTGCAACCTGAATGAAAGGGGGCTCTAAACGTACCCTTATGGCATCCCTGTACGATTGTATGATTGTAATTGTTTCAGAAAGGCTCGTAACACCATTGCAGCCTAAATATAATTATACTGATAATCTGTGTGATAATCTTCATTATGTTAGGCAATACTGCTCCCCATTTTTCTGTCTGCTGCTCCTATTCTTTGGTTGGGCTCTATCATATTTTCCGCTTTCGTTCACTTGTACTTGAAATCTTTTACTTCTTCCAGTTTAGTTTTTTTTTCTTTTTCCACTATTACTATCACAGATCTGTCATTTGAGTAACAACGAAATGTCTCTACGAGCACTTTGCTAAAAAAAATTTCCTTTTTCCTCTATTACTATCACAACATACTTTTTAGTGCAGTATCGTATACACTCATATTATGCTGTAGGCCCTGTTCACTTTCTCCTGATATCGTTATGTCGTCTCCGAATATTAGTTCGGTGGCATATATTCTTTTCATTCTCCAGTTGTTCATCGTCCGTGGTTTAAACATTTGTCATATAACTTAATGATTGCTATATCAAAATTAATTAGTGTATAATATTACATGAAATCTTTCCCTTATTTCACTAACTATATATTCAAAAAGTTTGTTTTATAGTATGACGTCATCATAAAACATCGAGGTGTTGTGTAGTGTTTTGAGTGTTTGTTGACACTATAGTGTCTCCAGTGACTGATTCTATCGACATTATCTTAATTCGATTGACGTTATTAATTTAATTGCCAATTCTGTTCATAATGATTATGTGTGGCCTAATTATAATTGTAGTTAAATATATGCCAACAGAATGCAATCTCGACGCACAACAACAAATGAAAACAACCCGAAATTGAGATAGCACAATTGAGTGAACACCAGCTGTAAACGCAAACCCGAAAAAGATCCAATACCTCGGTCACCAGAAGGATTTTCTTTAGTGGCGTAGGACTTAGGAGTTTTTCCAGTGGGTTCACGTTCCATTTTTCACGTTCGCGCAGACACTCAAAACCCTATCAACGTCTACTTTTGAGCAAATTTATATTTGTTTAGCGGCCACCCGCCCACAAGCAAAACGATCAATTCGTCAAATGTGACCTCCAGTTTTTTATTTAAAAATGCGACTTATCGCCACTATTTGCTATTGTGGTATTATACCATTCATTCGAATTGTAAATAGATTTGTATATAGCGTCGTCATATACATTTAAAAAATAGTAACTGGATTAATTTGTAACTTGCTTTAGTTCGATAAATATAATTTATATAAACAGCGAATTAAAAAAATAGCAAAAAACTTAGAACGGCAATACCAAGGCAATGTTAAAGTTCACGAAAGAAGAGATGAAGAGATGAAGAAGGTAAAAAGGAGAGAAAGACTAAAATAGAGAACACATTGCATGGCAGAGGAATAATAAGAACAAGCAAACGAAACCAAATTGGAAATAAACTAAAAAACATTGCTCTAATTATAATTGGTGTCAACGAAAATAAGAAGAAGAAGAAGAAGAAGAATGAAACACCCTAATGATAGTCAACAAAACTTTTAAACACAAAGACCTACAAACCCACAATAGAAGAAATATTACGTGAAAACTGAAAGAATTAAAATAGTAGGGGAAATCGGAAGCTACCACTTTCGAATAATAATGAAAATAAAACATGGCGAATAGAAAGAATAATTTAAAAAAATTGAAAGAATAAACGAAAAAATCTTTTCAATTGAAAGAAAATATGCAACATCTTCATCGTCTTTGATCATACAAACCGAAATACATGTGAGATTATTCCTCTCATTAATAAAGGAAAAAAGCTTTCTCGGGCAATTCTTGAAGTTGACTTCAATTCAAGTTATATAATTTCGAAAATCCGATTTAATATTCACCTTGACCAATTTTCTATATTCTTTGAATTTGTGTGAGTAGAGTGCGAATTCAACAAAGTTAGGTGGTTTAAAGTTAAAATCAGAGTTGGACAAGTCTTCAAACCGTTTAATTGAAGAAAATCCATAAGACGTTTGAGAAACAAGAGCACGATGATATGAGACCGCCCTCCTGCAAAGGCAGGTTCGATTTTGAACATTGAGTACTACCCAAAGAGATAATGTTAAAAACACCGACAAACATAAAATGTTTGTCAAAAACTGCAAGTAACTCAAGTTTGTGACATAAATGTATAAATAACGATGCCACCGCTAGAGGTATGTACTACATACGTCACAATAACAGTCACATTACATACACGTAGCTGAACACACGACATTTACATTGTATCGAACCAAATCTCTTCATCTTCGCCAATAACCACCTTGCTACAACTAATACTGACATCAAAGCCGCAAGAACCCCACCGCACGGTCGCTTCTAAATACAGTAAATTCATGAGTCAACAATTCTGTTATCAAAACATGACAATGTCAACAAATGATAGAAGTTTTTATATTCAGACCTCTCACATTTTGGTAGTAGTATTTCAGGCTGCTGGGCGCAATTTTCTTTTGCATAACGATTTTTGGTTTACCAAGTATGTGTTTTACTATTACGCTTTCTCTAACTTTACGTGCACGGAAAGTAAATAAGTGTTGATTTTACTATCAATTTCTCTAGTCATCAAATTCTTTCATTATAAATATTTGCTGTTCACCAGGAAAACGTCATCTTCTTGGCTTTATGTAGAATCGTTTTAACCCCACCTACTGAATTGAATTCAACTTTAAGTGGTCTAGATTTATTGGCCATCTTAGTTTTTCCCAGTGTCAAAATTGTTATCCCCTCGATCTGTATCATACAAGTCCCTTCATTTAATGTTTCCCAAAGTTAGCTCCCATAAATATGATGTTGCAAATGGAACCAAACATTTAATAGCTTCAGCTTCAGCCAACTGAGGGTATTCCGACATGCTTTTGGTTCAAAATTCGACCGGGTTCTGGGAAATTCAACATTTCATCATTTGACATTTCATAAATTTAATAATATTTTACGATTACGTTATTCAGATTGCATCGTCAATTTCAATTAGGAAAAGGGTCCAACTAAATCACACTTGACAACTAAAAACTTGAAAAAATAGTATTAAAAACAGTTCCCATGCCTTTATTTTTCTTTCAAATCTATTTAATACTTAAAATATTGGTGGTATATAAGAAATACATGGAGGCCAGTATATTCAGATAGAGATCTCTGGTACGTTATTTTGAATATAATAACTCTTAGCCGAATATGATCAAATCATCTAGCCATTTCTGAGTTTCTGTCGAATTTCGTTAAATTTCTCGGACCTTCAGATCCAGGGATTTAAGTACAGAACCTCAGGCTGTCCGCACTCTGTAGTTGAACATGGTTCCATATCCAGCAACGTTTATACGTTGCTACCCCTGCAATGTGTGGGTTCCGCAGAAATTAAAAAAAATCTACAATCTTTATTAAACACCCTTCCCATTGGCTGAGCTTTTGGGTATCATCCTGTAGTTCGCGAGTATCGTTTAAAATCCTTGCGTGCGTCCTAATAATGTAAGTGAATTTGGTCGTTGGTGGTATTTTGCCGGACGACGCTATGCCGAATATCGCATTGATGATTCAATACTTTATTCTAAATAGTCAGGTACTACTGACCGGCTGCCATCGGTGGAGCTGCCACCACTTTATCCAGAGTTAGCTAATTTATTTATGGAAACTTTCGAAGATGAAGCCCCAGGATCAAGCGGTGGGAACCCGATATGCTGGTACCGTTACATGGAATGAACATTACAAGTTGAATAAGATGGATGCTTACGTTTCTTTGATGTTTTAATGAAGCAGAACGACAACAAATTAACGCACTCGGTCTACAGAAAGAAAACAAATACGGACCGATATCTGCACTCATCCTCAGACACCATCCACAACAAAAAAAATATTTCTCCGAAGAGCGAGAAGAAATCCGTATGTCCATAAGGAAAGGCTAATGAAGAAATGTTATACCACTAAGGATATCGGCAAAGCTGGTTTGACCAAGAAGAAAAACGAACTACAACAACAACATCCCATGGGTTATGCTTACTTACCTAACATCGCGCGAGTTACTGATAGACTTGGGAAAGTTCTAGAGAAGAAAAATATAGCGTCTGGGAAAAAATTCTTGGCAATTTTGCCGATAGATAGCGTCAATTGCAAATAACTCAGGAACCACTGCTCCAAATGCTCGTTGGAAAAGTGACATTTCGAGCGTTACTATGAGTGTATAACATCAACATTGGTGAAGTGGTTGGAAAATTGTTTACGTTTGAAAATGAAGAAATGTAAGGAAACATGACGCTATATTTTGCAATATTATTACGACAAAGGTATAACGCTGTACGAGTTCGTGAAAAAGATGTGCTATGTACGGTAAAGGTACTTGATCAAAATCTGGTTAGCCCGCTTTCGTTCTGGTAATTTTGATGTGAAAGATGAGTCACGCTCGGGTCGTCCAATCACTGAAAAAGTTGATGAAATTCTTGAAAAAACCACAAAACTGTATTGGTATTGAGCACAAAGCTGGCTACAAATAGAAACTCGATGTATGAATTCCTCATAAGTTGAGCACGAAATTAACATCTGCGATACGCTGCTGAAACACAATGAAATCGAGGCATTTCTGAAACTGTGTGTGTTGTGGTACTGGAAAGCAATCGTCCGTCCATGAGCTATTTCCAGTTGGTCAAGCGATTGATTCTCAGCTCTACTGTTTACAACTAGAGAGAATACACCAGGCAATTGAAAGAAAACTGCCCGAATTGAATAATAGGAAAGGGGTTGCCTTCCATCATCATCAACAACGCCCGACCACACTGATAACTAAAGTCCGGATTTTAGGTTTTTTGACTATTTTCACTTTTGTAGGCATTTTAATGAAACTGATATATATATATTAATTTTGATAGAAATAAATAATTTTAGAGCCCATTTGTTCGTGCCTAAAATGCCTATTTCTGCTTTATACTGCCTAGTGACCTATAATGCAAACTTATACATGATTTTTTGTGCCTAAATAGGTTTATTGTTGTTTTTTTGCAATTTCATGCTATGCTGTGTACCTCGTACGTCAAAACACTGCAGAGGGCATTTTAATGGTTACATTCACATAGGCAGGCAACGTCACGGACCGTCAACGTCATGGGCCGCCTAGGTTTCTTTTATAATATTTTGACGTTACGTTCCAGACAGTTTGCTTTCATTTCCTTCTTCCGCATTCAAAATGAATGCAATCATTGCTAAGTTTTTATTGCATTTTTTGACATTGAAAACGATGATTACAATATTCATGTAGCGACTCGTTGCGTGACGACGTTCCGTATAATTTTTTTTAAGGTAATTCAGTCTATACGCCATAATATTGGTAACTCAGATGCCTTCAGGAATTCAACATTCAAAAGTAAAACTATTTATCTCTGATGGAGCATCATACATGCTGAAAGCTGGCTCTAATCTGAAAATATTTTATTCTGAAGTTCAACACCTTACATGCATAGCACATGGTTTAAATTTAGTGTGCGAAGCAATAAGAAATGAATATGAAGACATAGACGGCCTTATTTCCAATATTAAAAAGGTGTTTTTAATAGCACCTCTTCGTGTGCAGCTCTATAAAAATACATTAGTCAATGTTCCTTTGCCGCCACAACCTATTATCACAAGGTGGGGAACTTAGATTGGAGCAGCGATATTTTATGTAGATCACTTTGACGAGATTAAACAGGTTTGTTTTGCTTTTAATCAATATCTGCCCAGTTTATTTTTTATTTTTGCTTCAGGTTGTAATGCACTTTTGTCCAAATGAATCTAAATGTATTGAGAACGCCCAAAAATATCTCGAAAAAAGAGATGTAAAATAAGATTTGTTTTATATTAAAACACACTTTGGGGGTGTTGTAAATATAATAACTACGTTATAGACAGTGGGTCTGCCACTAGCAAATTCTTTAAAACTTATACATGATGTTGAAAATAATTTGCAAGGAGCTCCCGGAAAGGTAGCAAAAGTTGCCTTGAACAAATTGAAATGTGTTTTAGAAAAAACCCCTCCTACAGGTTTATTTGCAAAATAAAAAAGTTACTAGATGGTGACACTGTTGATGAAGAAATCAACATTAATTGGTGTAATTTTAAATTTGCACCATCACATCGTGTGATGTAGAACGTTCTTTTCCACGCATGACAAATATATTAACTGACAGAAGAATGAATTTTACAGTTGATGATTTAGAACAATATTTGGTTTGTAATGCCTACGAATAAAGTTTATTTCAACTTATTGACGTTTTTGTTTTTTCTATCTAGAAATAAACTTCCAAAGCAAACGACATACCGACCACCTAATTAATGATTTTTAGCGACTAGTTAGGCGACTATTTTCATTTTTTAATGACCTAAAAATCCGGACTTTAATCATGAGCTATTTCCAGTCAGGCGATTGATTCTCAACTACTGTTTACAACTAGATAGAATACGCCAGGCAATTGAAAGAAAACTGTCCGAATTGAATAATAGGAAAGGGGTTCCATCATCATCATCAACAACGCCCAACCACACTGATAACCCGTCAAAAATTGCGAGAGCCTTATTAGTTTTGATGCATCCACCGAATAGTCCAAACATAGTAACCTCTGCTACTGCTGAATAAAGGATATTAGAACATCCGAAAGTCTGCCAAACATCTAAACCATAAGAACCACAACATTGATTACAACAGGGTTAGAATATTGGCCCAATTTTACAACCAAGATTACCACTGGAATTAATGAAGAAAATCACTAACTTCAACCTAGATGGATATCAACTGAGCGATACTTGCGAACTAGCAGTAAAAGGAAAGAAGCGGCATGAGAATAATCCTACCACAGTGGTCACGGAGCAATCGATCATAACGGGTACGCATCAGAGATGCGAAACAAAAAGGTAACATCAGTCTTTAAAGAGCTTCTAAAGAAGCTGATAGCATTATGGCGGAAACGTCCAGTTATAATCGAAGGTTAAGGCAAACTCGGAAGTATTAATGTATAATATTAATCTATACCTAAATCCAATAAACCCACAGTATCACTTATAACAATATTTTGTAAACAATTCGATTAGTGTCACTTTAGAAAATATTAGCAACATGCATTTAGAAAACAATAATGACGTTCTTTTTACAATTTTACAACATTACTCATTTTATCTTCATTGACACTAAAAACAAATCCGAGTAAATCCGCGTCTCACAATTCATATTAAGCCTCGTTACAATGATACGCCCAAGAAGCATTGTAATAAGCTATAAGAATACATTCTGACAATTAGATAATCACAGCCAAATTAGCCATACTTTGAAATTGCTCACCGTGAATCACTTACACTTTTGAATTGTCACAATTATCTAAAAATTAGAAAAGAAACGTAACTAAATAAATAAATTATTAGCGAAAATTTTCATTATCTAAAATAAGTGCATCTACTAAAATTAATCTAAAGCGTAATTATAGAGTCGATATACACATAACGTATATCTGCTGGTGTCTCAAATAACCGGTAGAAATAACCTATCATTAACTTGTGAAAAAGTTAACTTCGCGAATAAACCTATAATTATTGCACTTTTTTTCTCGTCTGATACAAATATTTCCCACAGTCGCTGAAAAAATCACAGAGAGAAAGGCTGATGCAGTTTACATTCAATTGTACTTGTGATTCAGTAGTTTACGATTGCATTGCAACGGCCGATACGCGAAGAAATTTAACGTGGAACAGTTTACCTTTAGAAATGGCTTTGGTGAATGTGTACGAGCGGCTACTAGAGCGTGAAATTTGTAATTGTATCAATGGGAGCTAATTAAGATTCACATTGTTCGAAAAACGTCTTACGAATAAATGAGCAAAATGTTACCTCGTCGCTAGATCAATATCTAAACGACGTTACATTTTTTATGCATATATTATATCGCAAGGTTGGTGTAGAATGGGCCAAAAATGAAGAGGTTAATTAATAGTTGAAACCGACGAAAATATAAAATAATTACTTTTTGTATCAGTAGAGCGATTTATTTTACCACCTACATTCACTGACCGCGATCAACACGATTTGCAACTACTACCGATCATTTAAACTTATTACTCCATCTCGTTCTTGCTTCATTATTTAGAAATGTATGAACTACATCATAGTTTTACGTAACAGTTTGCGAGTACAAGATTGCCAGAGCGTTTGGAATTAAAATTTAACAACCGTTTGCCGAATCATGTACTGGAGCCCAAGGCAACCGCCTCTATAACTTTGGTCTAACCTCCCCTATGCTTTTACTTATTGAATTCGTGAATCGGTTAATTTATATCATTAACAATATTTTTCCAAAGTAAGTAATTGCCCTTCCCTAGGATTGAGTATAATTTAAACGAATTTAATTTAATATCTTTTTGTTTGCTGGCTTTTTGATAATAAACTAAAGAAATTTAAATTTGGATTTTTCAATTAATTAATTACACATGTGTTCTTATATTAAACATGCCGGTCAATTCAAACTTACTGTGTAGAATATGTTCTACGGGCAATCCTAGACTGGATTAAATCTATGCTCTGCATTATGGTCAAAAGTCAAAGCATGACTAAAATTTTGAAACGTCAAAACAAAGACTACAAAACCAGTTTTTGGACGTATAATAGAAAGTATTTTTATAAACTCAAGTAGATTGCATCCACTAACGTCACATGATTTAATTTAACAAATCAAGATACGTGCTGCAGCAAGTAAATTGCTTCAGTGGATTCTAAAAAGGAAAGTGTTAAAGTTAGTATTTCTAGGTAACCATAGCTTAGTGACGAGAATATATTTAAATGTCATACCTTAGCAAGAAATGCTATTATAGCACTTATTTTCAGGCTTTACTGAATATGGTTAAGTTAAGTTATTTGTTAAAATACGTATCCAAATTTGTTGAAAATCGAGTGTGGTAAGGGGTCATTTAATTTTATAGTTTTATATATTTATGCGTTAATCTTTTATTTGGTAAGACATTTAATGAATATTCTTTCGTGAATGTGCTAGCATGTGCTTCGGGAAGTTGTTAATAATTTCAGAAAACATAACAGTGTCTTTAATGCGATAATTATTATATTCTTGAAAAGCTGATGACAAAATCTTGTTCGTCAATCAAGGCTCTTGTTTTAAATGAACTAATTAATTCGTTATTGTTTTTTTCATAAGTCAGGGTGGGGCTATTAGCGACTGGTTTGCATGTGTGAGGGTCCTGGAGTAACTCATTTATCTTGTCCAGGTATTCATCTTTACTCAAGGCTACACCGACATTACCTTTATCTGCTTTAATTATCAGAAATGTTGGGTTGGGTTGGAAAAACCTGGTACAGGAGTCCTGAGTTGTTCTAAGACCCTCAGCACTGTTATACATTCTGTGTACGTAGTCATTGATTTAATAAATAATTTCAGCCCTAAATAGATCTCTTTTAGTCAATTCTATACTGCTGATGAGGTCCTCTACTTCCGATAAGAGTTTTTAAAGTGAATTGTCCTTGGGGTAAATCAGCAAAGTAAACTTGGGACCTAAAGCGAGGAAATTCCTCATTTGTAACATTTTTAAACCATTTGTTATACATTTAATTTTTCCTGGTATTTACATGTGTTAAGAGACTCAACATAAATAAATTAAATAATTGCTAAGTTATTTTGTCAACTGTGATACGCTCAATCAAACGTCTCCGTTTACTAAGAACATCAAGGCGATCATTGTCACAATATTCAGATAAACATGAATGTTACCCAATTAATTTGACATTTGTTAATCTCATGTGCGCGTGTGTAATTTTACGATAATTTCACTAAAGCGTCGTACGCAACGATAAAATTTCTGGAATTTAATTGACCTACTACGTGCAAAATAGTACGTTTCCTTCATTATCCGTTACAATCGACTCGTATTTACGATCAACATTATTTTTTTCTTTTTCGTTACCAACGTCTTACCTACTATAATAATTTATTTACTTCATTTCTTGCAGGATAAGTGAACTAGTGGCACTGATAGCGATATCGTCGACGTTTTTCTTATTCCTACATACGAGAGACCTGAACACGAGGTTACGAGAAATGGAAGTCAAGCTCCAACCAGACGACTTGGTCGCCGCTAATCAAATCGTGTCAGGTACGCAAGAAGTTAAGCGCGCATAAAATGTAGGTTTGAAGTCTCAGGCGTAAGTCGTCTTAGCGAATGCGCGATAAATAAAATCCCTATCGTAATTGAAACTGGATCATTAACGAGACTACGTTCCCCATATGGCATCGCGTTTTTATTTATGTTTTTCAGAGGCGCGTTGTAATAAATTGTCTGGCCAAGCAAAACTCTGGTACTTTTTCAATTTTTCAAAACATGAAAGTGCAAATGCGATGCAAAAAAATTAAAACCAAAACCAAAAATGAACTGGCAATAAATGTGATAAAGAAATTAATTGAATTTTTCGACTGTGTGGTCAATGAGTGTATCAGAAATAGGGACGGACCAACACATTATTAAAGAAAAATAAAAAAGATGAAGTGTTTCCTTTATCAAATTTTAATCAATTGTTACCTTAAGCGGGCTACTCACACGCCTGCCGCAGGGGCAATCTAGGGTATAAAAGTGGGGACACCCTTGATTGCCTCCTTAATTGTGATGTGTATAGGCAAGCAGGGGCAATTTTGTAATATGACTCGAATTGCCCCTGCCGCCGTGCGCCCTAGATTGCCCCTGCGGCAGGCGTGTGAGTAGCCCGCTTTAGACTAGTCCAATGTTTCTGCCTAATTTGGTTCAAAAATTCCCACCCCTTCTAGGTGGTGCAGTTTATATGTCACTGAGTATATAATTTTTGGGTTCGTGTTCGTGTTCGTTCATATTCATGGTCATATTCGTATTGGTCTTCATATTCATATCATACATGAAATTATTATTTCAAGAACCGTAAAGAGCATTGGGTGCCTAATAATTCAGGTAATGGTCTAGAGAAAATCACTTCCTTTTCAGAGAGAGATGCAAACAGTTCTTAATGAAATAAGCCAGAAATTGCTGTAAGAAACTAGGAAAAAAAAAGGGTGTGTCTTGTCCAGATATGCAAGAAATACATGAAATTAAGAACGACCAACAGAACACAAGATACATACAACATTGGGCATGGGAGGGATGTATTTGAATAGAAATCTGGGAGAATTCATAATGTGTCAGGATTTAAAAATGAAATTGTTGGAACGCTCTAACTACTCAATGATCAATGGAGGCAAAGATTGAACATCTATTTGTGATTCTCAACAGCTATTGCAATTGTCAATGATCAATTGAACTATCCATTCTCCAAGCTATGCAAATATGTATAGTTATGTACAGTAGTATCTTCACAGGCTTCCTTATATAGTATAGCATTTCAGACTAACTTAGATAGTATAGCTCAAGATGGATGAATTTCAAAGTAGCATGGTTCCTTCCCAATCATTTTGAATTCCTTTCTACCACAAATTATTGAGACGATTACAACAGGCTCTAGCTTGAGCGATAAGCCATCGAATTATTCTACGTCATTTAAATCCTCTAAAAATCTTGGCAAATAATCGATATGAAAAACATGGATCAACATACACTACAGGAAACTCATGTTTAAATGTAACCGTGAAGAACGTTGG
The DNA here is from genome assembly GCA_959613385.1 of Geotrupes spiniger. Taxonomy (NCBI): domain Eukaryota; kingdom Metazoa; phylum Arthropoda; class Insecta; order Coleoptera; family Geotrupidae; genus Geotrupes; species Geotrupes spiniger. The sequence continues at coordinate 10,149,507 of OY390739.1, forward strand.
ATAAAGTGGGTTGTCATTGAAGAGGACTGTTGTTGTCTATCGTGCAGTACAACGCCATGGAAGAATTCCATTTTACAATGTTCTCCCCCAAATCTTTCAGACCTTTGAAGATGCATAGATGAATTTTGCAGTCAGGCCAAAGGAAACCTTGGTTACATTCACAAGGACTTTTCGGGGAAACTACCTATACTTGTAAACAACGTTGATGTTTTGTTACAAATAAAGGTCCCTTTGTATGAATCCAAGTTTAGTACAAATATTGACATGTTTATCATATTATCACTTAATTATGCCGACCAATATAGTAGGAGAATTAGTTCAATAAAGTTACTGTTATTTCATGTTATATTCCACTGTGTACGTTACATACATAATCTACATGTGTATGTATCGTGTGTGTAGTATAAGAAGCAAGTGTTCAAACCAAATTGCTGAACGTGCTCTTTGGTTCTAACCACGACCACGCTACACTTCCTTCAAATGTTTAACTTTAAATTACAGGTGACAGTGGTCCTGCAACATCAACCAGAGTTCGAACGATGATGAAACTATTACAAAGTACAGGAAAGGTATTTCACCATTTTTCTTTTATAACAATTTAATATAACCAACAATTTGATTTTTTTAATTCATAACACAAATCCGTTTCGATCAATTATTTTAAAATAGCGACACACAAAAGCGTTGCACGTAACAAATTACAGGTAACACCATGACAATAAGATTAGCGATTAAATTGAAGATAAACGAACAATGCACCGCAAAAGTTTATAGTAATTTTACACTCGTAGATTTTCATGCACTTACACATCTCGGTCTGATTGTTCGCGGAATCATTTGGAGTGACCTGCATGAAGTTTCATTCAGTTGCAGATGACGTCTTTGGAGCCGTATCAGCTGAACAATACGAGGAGGGCGAAGCAGGAGATATTGTTTTTCAATCGCGTTCCGAAAGTGGGCTCGCAGACTTTCATGGAACTGTTGCGATTGCTGAGCATGCGGAATAACTACGAGTTTCATCAGGATCAAGTGCAGCGGGTGGAGACGATCAGACTGGCACCGGACGACCAGGCGAGATTGGCGGAACTAATTTCAAGTTACGAGCCGCCCAGCGTTTACATAAAGCATGTTTGTTTCACGAATTTTTCAGAGTAAGTACGTGTAGTTGTAATTATGGGAAATAGAAAATAGCAGAAATTATAATAGTTCGGGCGATAAATCATAAATCCGGCGATTATTTAATATTAGGGAATGATATAGGAAAAAAGTTGTGAAAAAATTGAATTGGGTGAGGAAAATTGGAAGAGGGCAAGAAGAAAAATAAGGTGAGAGAAATATGCAGCAAGAACAAGTATGAACATGATGGTTTTACCAATTTTTGTGGTACAGGTCTTAAAGTTGTAGCTGACCTTACCTTGCAATTAATAAGCAGGTGACTTTGTAAATAATGTAGTAAGTGATGGTGCTTAAATACATCTTAAAATATGGTAACAATTGGTTATATATGGAAATATGAACGAGTTTCCTACACCCTTTGTTCACCCGTGTTCTCTAATCCTTCATGTATTCGTAACAATAAAAGTCATTTGAAGCATTGCATGTCATTTGGAAAATTCGTTCTACGAATGTTCTAGACATCTAATGGTTACATTTCATGGAAATATTACAAATTATTGTTTTAAGCAAATAGTTTGGACATCTTAAAATTTGTCCAAAAATTACCCATAGTCATATGTACCCAATAGCATCTCCATATGCATCTATCGTTTTATTTTCCCCCTTATTTTAATTTTTAATTTTTGAACTTTTCTGGATGTTACCGGTTTCACACATTTCACGCGTTGCATATATTTCATGGATTTTATAATTTTATAGTTTTGCCCCATCTCCTCCTTCACTCCTTGCTCCCAATCAGTCACTCCGCACCCCATAGGCTGCGGAGCCACCAATTAAGAAGACTAAACCTCTATTATTATTTTTAATTTTAATATCACTATTTCAACTTTACAAAAAAAATAATCAAAACATGTGACATACAACAAAATTAAACAAAGGAATCTTAATAAAAGCAAAAAATCAAAACAATTTAGCACCACTAAGCCGTAGCTTATCAGTGGCAAAAATGACTCGTTGTCCAAGTTAATTTACTACATTTTGTCCTTAACTTTCCTTATTTATTAGCCAACATCTTAATTGCCTCTTAACCGTGCTCATTTTATCCAGGTGTCTGATTTCCTTAGGAATTTGATTAAAAATTTTTGGAATCACCATTGACATTGTTCTACACCCATATTTATTTTGGAATCTCTGTTCTATGTACTGACCAGCGTATTTCGCTCTTGTGCTGTGAGAGTGATCCATAGCAATCATCAATCAATTTATTCGAATAGAAGTTGTTTATGGCAACCCTATACATGAATGGATTTCTTACTTTTAATATATTTAATGTTGAATATATGTCATCATCCCCTACTCCCGCCTGCACCATATGTTTCACTATCATATCTTGCTGTGCTTGTATTTGGTCCACCAGGTATTTAGAAGCAGTACCCTACACAGATATCGCATAACCCATGATCGATTCAACAAGTGCGTGATAAATAATCTTAAGAAATTCGGGAGGTATTAGATCTCGCAAGTAGTAGAACCTTCCTGCAAACCAAACTTAGCCTCTTCATCAGTGTGTTAACATGGTAATTCCATTGGAAGTGTTTTCAATTACGAGACCAAGGTATGTGTCGATACCTCTTCAATTGTTGTAGTACAACCACCGATTGTACCCTTAGCGACCTTTTTGTCGTGACATTCAGTGGAATGGAATACAACGTATAATGGTCTTTTGTCTGATAGTTTGGAAGGTGACACATGCATTAGTTTTGTTTTATTGAAGTTGATGACCAGTTCTTTATCATGCGCCCAAAGCTGGAACTTGATGAATTCATTTTGCAAATTAGGAACCGCAGCATCAGGATTTTTATGGGTCGATACAATAACGAAATCATCCGCATACGACCAATGAAAACAGTCCAGGCTTTCAATTAAACATCTTCCGACGTCATTTACATATAGTAAAAACAAGATTGGCCCCAAGATGCTACCCGCGAAACTCCCCTATGCACATGCCCTTCCTTCCCTAATGTCGATCCTACCTTGACTGAAAAAGTCCTATCACTTAGGTAGTTTTCAAACCAGTCATATATGTGTCCCCTCAACCCAGATCTCTCCAAAACGTTCAACAGCAAACATACATATCACATGCTTCCTCTCGTTTATATTTAGTGTTAACCATGTGAGCAAAACTTTCTAAAAGAGTAATTGTACCCTTCCCTTGTTGGTAACCGTGCTGATGTTCGTCCACTATTTTATACTTCTCCAGATAGGACCAATTTTTTTCCAACACATATGTACCTTTCCATTACTTTTTCTATTGCTGGTAATAGTGATATTGGCCTGTAAATACTATAATCATTGGGTTTCCCTTGTTTATAAATTGGCCGTATGATGGCTTTTTTCATATTTTTGGGCACACGACCGAATCTCAGTGAGTTGTTTATGATTTTCACAATCGGAGGACCAAACCACTCAATAAAATCCTGTACATCTTGTGGTCTTACATAATCAACCCCTGTCACCAACTTTATCCAAGAATATCTCGTCAATCAACATTGACTGCACCTGACTGTTGTTTTCCGGTAAAAGTGTCTGAGAGCAATGATGAGCTATATCCTCAACTTGTTTGCTAAAAACGACTGCAAAATTATTCGCTATCTCCTTCTCTGGTTTCCTGATATATTTCTTTATTACATCGTCAACCTGTTTTTCCTTTTTCGTGCCCAATATTTCATTAATATTGGACCAGGTTTTCTTCATATCCTTTTTATGTTTTTCCAAAAGATTCTTGTAATAATTTATATTTGCTAGTTTTATGTGCTTATTTATGATATTTCGAGCGTTGTGTGTGACCCACGGCTTTTTAGGGCGGCGCTCTGTTATATCTTGTGTAGTAGTGGCATGGTTATAAGCATCAATATGCGGAAACTGTTGAAAATATATTCTCCATTTGTTCTGAATTCAATGATTTTTTTAAGAATTCGGCCAACAAAATTCTGTCCGTTTTCGAAAATGATCTACTATCTTCTTTACCAATTAGTATGTTTTTCATCTCCCACGCACAAGCGATCATATAGTGGTCAGATATTTTTGATTGAACAAAGGCACTATGCGTTTCACCCAGATGACGTCTTGTGCAAACATGATCCAAGCACGACAAGCACTCTGGTGTAATCATTTATTTTCCTTTCGAATCCGTACGAGGTCATCATGTTCTCGTACGTCATTGCCACATTAGATTCGCTCAAAATATCTATATTCATATCGCCGATAATAGTAATTGACTTTTCTTTACATTGTGCGAGGAATGTATCTAGTTCTTTTATAAAATGTTATCTCTATCAATGCTGATCTTGATAAGCATTGACTCGAAAGAATCGAAATTTGTACAGACAATCGTATGGTGTAATTGTTTCCGAACATAGATTGCAATTCCTTCACCTGCTTTACCTTTCCTGCATTTATAAGACATCACGTAATCATTTATTTCCTAGTTGCCTCGTGACTTCTCCATTTCATCATCGAAATATACGAATATATGAAATTTCTTAGTCTTCATGCGTTTCACGAATTTCGCAGTTTGCATAAATTTCACAGTTCCATAGTTTTAATAGAATTTATGATTTCATAAACACATATTTCATCGAATTTATATGATTGATACGAATTTTTCAGATGTCACAGCACTGCAGACTTTACAGATTATACTTTACAAACTCATACATTTTATAGATACTTTCCATAGACTTCCAAACTTACAAGATTTTATACAATTCATCGATTTCATAGACTTCATAAATTACACACACTAGTCTGCTCTAGTCTATGAAGACTTCATGGACATTACAGATTTCATATATTCATAGATTTGTTACTAAATATCTCATAGGCTAATAGATTTGAAAAATCTCTTACGCTGTTCTTAACGGGTGCTTTAGAGAATACACTACGAGCTATACTGAATACACTCTGTCGTAAAATCTTAAACTTTATTCTTGTCTATCATGCATAAGAATTGACTTAATTTGGAGATCAAGGCGATCCAAGTTGCCTATATCATTAGAAAAGATGATTAATTTATATTCTACTTTATTTTATTTATAATTACCCGACATATTTAACTTTGCTATTCACTATTCACTGTTCCAGTTACTGATCCTCATCAATATTTAGCAATAGAGTATTTGTTGTTTTAAATTCAGAAAACTTTCACATTGAAGAGACCAAACTACAAAATTTTACCCGCGCGAATAAGCATTTTATGTGGAATTATCAAAACAAATTTTAAAAAATGAGTTCGAAAAAGAGGTTTTTATAAAATTTAAGGCTATTATATAGATTTATCTCAGTATAAGAAAGTTGGTCCGCACTGAACTTTCTTATACTGAGATAAATTTCCAGATTTTTTTTTATAGGAAGCATAACTCCAATTTCCCAATCTTTAGCGACAACGTAGAGGATTGTTGGGTTTATGTATTTTTGCAAGACCATAGATCGTAGAAGGTACAGAATTATGTATTACAAGTTTCTTGTAAAGTTCTTGTGTGGAGAAATTCCTTGAACATGTCATTAATTTTATTCTGTACCAAAGCGGTGGGGGTCTTTATTTATTCTTTCATATGTTGTGTTCGTAGTCACGACTCGCTATGGCTACCGTAACGTTACCCTTATCTGCTCTATTGATTAATAAATTGTTATGATTTTTAAGAATTTTTTTTTGTTTTATTGAAAATATATTGGTGGTGAACAAGATTTATTATTATCGTTAGAAATGCAAAAATTTCTTATGATATTAGTAACACGCGCTCGTAATCTATTTCTGTCACTGTCAGCCCAACAAGAGATTATATCCTCAACATTCCAAGTTCACATCTCTTGGAGAGCAATTGAGACTAAATTTCGGTCCTAATGAAATGATTTTTTTCTTCAGGTCTTCAGGTATTTCTACCCTGAGAAATGTTAACAAACCAACTGTGATTATTATTGAAAACAGTCAAAGACGTAGTGTTAAATTTACTAAAATTTTTAAATTAAACATTTTTGAAATTTTTTTGATCTATTAATATTATATTGATACACTTGATACATTTGAATCGGAATTAATTCTTTTAATTGAATAGCTAAATTACTGATGAGGCCCTCTAACCCACCTATTTCAAAAATTGTAATTTTAATTTAAAAATTCAAACTTTTGGCTCCTCACCTGTTATTAAATTTATTGATGTCGTGCTCCAATCTGCGTGTTGCTTCATGTAAAAGACATAAAAGATTTCTTGAATTTTTTCTTATGTGTTGGTAAAATATTTTCTTTTCTGCAACTGAGGAGGAAGATTCGTCTGTTCCTTTTGTTTGCTAATTTGTTCTTAAAACTCGCCCATTTCTTCATAATTGTCACCGGTTGTTGTCCATACAGGTGTTTTATATTTTGATAAAATCCCACCCTATAATTAATAAATGCAAGGAGCATCGACCGTACTTTAGGAACCAACAAAATTGTTGATATCGAGGGAAACGGTCAGTTATTACGGGTCTTATTGAAACTCAATAATTCCTTCGTTCTACGCTTTATTACATACTTCTAGCAATGTAGTAGTTGTGTACCCCTTGGGTCCATCTTTTCTAGCAACGTTCTGGCTTTAATTCTTTCTGGAAATACTTTCTTTATGTTTCCATTATTTCGTTCCCGCATGTTAATCGTTTTCCATCTTTCCTTTTGATTGTTTTTTATTGTTTTCTTTTCCCTGTTTTCAAGTTTTATCAGCGGTTTGTAGAAAATGAATTTTCCTTCTCAGTTCGCACCATTCCTTTTACTAATTTCCTCCGTTTGCTTTGTAATTTGTTTTATTTCATATATACTTTTTACTTTCTTATACTTTATGTATAAGTAAGTATAGGAATCATGAATATTTTCAAATTCGATATTGTCTATGGTAGTGTGTGTTTGTGTATCTGTGTGGCTGTGTGTCTGTGAGTATGTGTTGGCGCTCTACCGCCAAAACGATAAAAGCTAGAGGTACGAAACTTAAAAGTCAAAAACTACCACCAAAAGCGCCAAATAAACGCAACTAAAAAAGTTTGCAAGTGGTACGAAATTTTTATTTAATGTTTGAGTCAATTAGGGGAATTTTCGAACAAATCCTAAGAAACTCAAGATTATAAACACTTAAATTCATAATTATTAGATTTCTTTAATTACGGAATGAAACAACTCAATTTTTCCATAAAATGCGTGACATAACACCGTTCATTCCACTTCCGGTGCGATTTAGTTCCGATTTGCATCGCCATTTGTCGGTGTTATTATTTCGGCGACGTTAGGCAACGTAAATTGTCGCGTATACGCAAAGTCAGCGATTTAAGAAATTGAAGAACTCACCCCAACAGTCGCCTCCTCCGACACGACTCCGTCCATTTGGGTGCAAGATCGACGCCGCCAACCACAAAGTCCGTTAACTAAACGTTTAAAGTTTCTCAGTTTATCAATTAATCGCTAAATTGCGATTTAATTTAACGGGATTGTGCACTCACCAAACGGTCGCGTTTAACGTCTCTCGGGTTATTTATCGGCGCGACGGAAAGTTACATTTCAATGCAACACGAAACAAACATCCGAAAACTTGTAACGCTCCTTCAAAATGAGACGAGAAGCGTCGCAATTATGAGTCACCGTCGACTGCACTGCAATCACTTTTTTGGCGCAAAAACGGCCCGGCCCATTGCTCCTAAGCGACGCTATCTTTGCATTTTTTTCGGGGAAGTAATTATAGAGTTTTTGATATATGTGCCGGCGAGAATTAGAAGCTAATATTGTCTCTTCATCGGATGCTTATGTAAAAATTACTGTTTAAAATAAATTACATATTAATTTATTATTCGTAAACCTCATACTTTTTTTACTTTTTTATGCTTTATATATAAGTAAGTATAGTAATCACGAAAATTTTCGAACTCGAGATTTTAACGGATATACGCGTGTTGAGGTCCCCTGAATCGATTCTGACTACTTCCTGACGTCTGATATTGATGTTAAACAACTTTCATATGAAATGTTTTTTTTTTCGAAAAATGTAGTATAACTAAGTATAAGAAAGTTCAGTGCGGACCACTGCAGATTTTTTCATTTTATCTTTGCTTTGACTTGGGTTTTTATTTCGTTTGTCCACCAAACAGTTTGCCTTTTGTTATTATATCTTTTGTATTTTGTGATTTAATAACTATTTCCTTAAATACCTTCCACCATTGGTCAACGTCTTCGTCTTCTGTATTTATCGTTTCCGTTTCCAATTCATCACCAATTAGGTTTGCGTAACGTTTCGCAATTTCTTCAGCTTATAAGTTCTCATGGTTTCATGTGCTTCTATTTCTATTTCGTCATATCTAATTACACCCAGTGCTTCCTTGATAGTCGCTTCTGCCAGGTAATGATCACTATTAATCTCCAGGCCTATTTTAATTCTCGATAATATAATTTCTTACAATAATGTAATCTATTACTGATTTTCTGTTGTGCTTTGTTCTTCTCTTATTTATTTACGAATATCTTTGTATTCATAGCACGTATATGCAATTATTAAGTTGTGTAGCTGCCAAAAATACATAATTCGTCTTTTACTTATTGTTTCGTTTTTCTTTACTGCGATTAAAGTCGCCTACTATACATATATATATATATATATATATATATATATATATATATATATATATATATATATATATATATATATTATATTCCCTTTGATTATTCAGTTATTGCTGCCAACTTCTCCCAGATCGTTATCTTTTTATGGGCTGTATATTTTTTTATCCTTTTCTACTATATCTATTATAACAATTCTCTCTGAACACGGTTCTCATCTCTTTATTTTATTTACTAGTTCTTTGTTTATTATACAAGCCACTCTTGCCGCTGCTCTTTCTTTTCTGTTTACTGCGCTGTGTCCGTTGACTACTTCTGTATGTACCTGTCCTTTTTTCTTCCATCAATTCATTTTCTTTGCCTGTATGTGTATGTATACGTCTCACGTTCCATTTTCCGTTTCCAATAACTAGTAAACAGTCCATAGAAATAGATATAAAAAGTAATAAAATTATAAATTCAGTAAAAGAAATTCGATATTAGATAAGATTTTAGACATCTACTGAAATCATTTCAAGTTGTAGCCAGCCAGACATTCTTGGGTCGTTTATTATAAATTTTGGACAGGGAACAGTTTGGTGATTTTTATAGTGTACTGGTTGATGAATTGATGGGCATTATTTATGTTTGGAAAGATTGAACAGTTATGGGTTGTATTTTACAAATACCGCTTCATATACGTGCTTTCAAGGAAAAAGTTAAAACTGTTTTCTCTTAGAGAGTTTGCTTGCGTGCCAGTCGGGTTTAACTTGAAAATGAACCTTAGGCGTAGCTTCCGCGCGATAAATGTTCTCTTCCAATGTACTTCACGCCCCCAAATTACTATATTATAATAATAATACATGTCTTTGTAGATAAAAAAGAATGTCGTAACACAGTTTTTTTCATTCCTGAATCTCACCCTGAGATTCTGATAATTGTTACTCTATTATATTTGCTGCGTAAAGACATTCAGACATTGAAAAAATCTGATATAAAGTGAAAAAAACAAAATATCAAAAATTAAAATGAGAATGGTGGGATACATAATTTTTGATTTTCTAGCAGCAGCAAAAGAACTCTGGACTTGAATATATTATTATTGCAATGCTTTAGGTTATGTGGTGCATTCTTATATTGCTCATAAACATAAAGATAAAATGCAGTTTTATGAGGTGGTGGTGAGATTAATCCTCGAAAGTGTGTAGTTACATGATGTACATCTGTTCTAAATCGGTTTCTACAAATATGGCAGCATATTCGATGTAATTATTTTATGATACAAACATAACGCTTGCTCCTTTATATTTTTTATATTTAGCCAACCAGCTTAATTTGTAGGAAATATGTTCAAACTTCCTAATTCCATAGATATACACGCATTGTGGATCGTTTGAATCCTCTTGGCAGTAAAGCTATCGAAACATGAATGGTATATTTGTGAACAATAGGTGAACCACGAGAGAAAAAGTTTTTTTACGTTTTTGGCATAACCGTACTACTTACAAGCATACACTATGTTTCAATCCTTGTATTTTTATCATAGCTGACTCCAGCCTACCCCTCTCTTCTCCCGGCTCTTCCTTCCCCATTATCCTATATTCCTTGGTGGCCTCTCCTGCATGCATTTCCCTCACCCTTCTTCTGTTCTCCTCCTTCAATTCATGTAGCTTCGCCAAGAATATCAGCCCCTCTCCATTCTCCCCCATGCGTCTTCTTCAATCTCCTCGTTTCCTCTTCCTCCAGCTACACTTCTTTACACCCTATCATCAATTGCGCCCGTTTATCTTCTCGTTCCCCACATATTTCGCATTTCCTGTACGCCCCATGACCATGTTTGTCTTTTCCTCGTACCCACACCTGATTCTTGCAATAATTCTCTCTTCTTCCGGCGTCCTCCTTTCCCTCAAATATGTTTCCCCTCCCTCCACTTTTATTTATTTGTATTTTGTGTTGTATTTTGCTCTTTCTTGAGCTTCCACTTGCCTCCATCTATCTATTATCTTTCTTTCTATTAGCTTTCTTTTCTTTCAACTTCTTCCCACTTAGATATTTTCCTTCTTTTATCCTCCCTGCTCCTTATTTCCTCTATTGCCATTCTCACCAAACTTTCCTCCGTCCCTCTCTCTTTGTCAAATCATACCTCAACCCCCTGCCCTGCTCTACCCCAACCATTCGCTCCATGTCTCTTGTTTTACAATACTCTGGCGTTGATTTCTCTAATGCCAGTGTTCTTTTTATCTGTCATGTTTTTATTTGTTCTGCTCCTTCAAATTTTTTCCAATATCTCCAACCCCATACTTCCGTTCAATACTCCCGCCCCTCGCGCCCCATGTGTCCTTCGTTACTATTGTTGCCCCTGAAAGTACAAATAGAAAAGTATTACATATTGTTTTCTTAATTTTTATATTTAACACTGATCTATACGGTTGCAATTAAAAAAAATAAATTGGGCTTAATCCTGAACCTTGTGGATCGTATTGTGTTAGTGGTAACGATTCAGAAATGCAATTGGCCAACCGCACATCTTGACTTCTATATAATCGCAAATTCCTAAGTATGTTTACTGATCCCTGACCTAAGCCCATTCCCACTAAAATTTCCAATAATATACCCCGATCCACAGTATAAAATGCTTTTGAATAGTCCAGTAGTGCTAGTGAGTGTCAATATTTCACGACATGTTGCCGCCAGTACGTGATATGTTATACTAAGCAGTGCTGTATTGCAGCTGTGGGCCGCTCTAAAACCTGACTACATCACCTGAAGTAAATTCTAACGGGTAACATGACTTTTAATTCCTATCTCCTCAAGAATGTTCGATAAAAGTGGCAAATACACTAATTGGTTGTAAATCTTTAAGTCCTGACACTTCTTTCCATTTGGGAAAAGGCATAACGACAGGACTTTGTGAAAATGCAGGTGTTGATAATATGCGTGATGAAGGGAATGATACAAGGAAAAAACCATCAAATGTTAATTCCGTCATGGCCAGTAGCATGAGATTTTATATTAATAATTTTTGTAACGTTATCGATATCAACTGTTGAGAAATCAAACAGTACTATACAACAAAGTACTATTTTTTGTGGAAAATTGTGGTACATTTGTTGAGTGCTACTTATAAAATAATTATATTAGTTTCTTCTGCATCAGCTAGTAATACTGTAAGCCTAATTTGAATAGTCTTGCTCATTGTAAATATTCATCAATTGTGCAAGAGTCAAGCATAGCAGAGTTGCATAAAATGCTTGATTTGATTTTTTGCATACATGTTCTATGTGTACTATATGTACTATGTATATGCCTAATCTGGTATTAGAGATTAGCCAGATGCCTGCGTTGGTAAAAATTGATACGGGATATTCTTTTTAAATTTAGCACTCATTTTTTTACATTATCAACATTTGATTTTATTAATGTCCATTTTGGGTAACAATAACTGCAAACAATAACTAGTACATCGTCTAAACCAGTTGCAGATCCCGATAATACTAATTGGCCCTGTAACGTATAGCTTTAATTGCCTATTTTCTTCTCCTTCTATCTACTATCAGCTACTATGGCTAACAAAGATGAGCGGCTACGACTACGACTTGGATTCAGTCAATGCAACGTACTGATAGAGGTACCATTTCACGAACACGAACTACGAAAACGTTAGCCAAATATTGTAATTTTTGTTGGGTTGGGTTGGGTTGGGTTGGGCTGGAATTGAAATTGGAATCAAGTTCACTTATAAGAGGTGGGGTATCTAATAAAATGAATTATTATCATCAAAACTTACAATAATCTTTATATTTAATATAATTTGACGACGTTTATTGCCCATAGGGTCATAATACGTTGCAGCCATTCCCTTAAATCGAAATCATTGCATAACTAAAAGGATAAAGATTATTTCTATGCTGCGATTAGCCCATTTCTACAACTAATTAAATGCAGTTAGTACGTTAGTTTGCGACAATACTCATTGAAATATATCAACTAATATATTTTAAAAAAATGCCATATAGACAAATACTTAAAAGGAGATGTCCTTTTAGAAGGACATTAGACAAAAATGACATAAATGATGAGTTTATTTTATTTCAAAACACAACTTAATATAACTACTATTTCAAGAATGAAACGAATTAATCGATATAACAAATAATTATTGTTGATGGTAGGGTATAAAATAGTCTACTTGCCATGCTACATTACATTATACACATTTGTATTTACGTTTTTATGGCATAGACGGGATCGTATTTGCTGGTCTTGCGAATCGTTTTCGGTTGGTTCGTGTTGCATAGTTTAAGTACTTTTGTGCAGTATTTATGACACCATATGACAATTTTCACCTAAGCCGCTTACAATTTTTTATCCCGTTGATTTCTATTCCGATATAATTAATCAAATCAAATTCTTTACCCTACTCGTTCAACGGCATTAACTTCCGTCTTATTAAATCCCCGAGGCGAACTTCTCGTTGTCCGATCTGCAATTAATTAATCCAATGTTTTACTTTCTCTTTCTCTTAATATTTCCCTAGCTGCCCACAGGTCATTGTTTCGCACTGTCGAATTGAATTCAACCAGCTTGTGGTGCAATTTCGCATCGTTAACTGATGTTTAAATATATTTATTTCAATATCTTAGCATTGATCGTTAAATTGGGTGAGACTTTCGGAAACATTCCCTCGGGTCGCAATGACGTAATTCCATTTTTATATGAAATCTCCATACCATTTGATTTATTATTGACGCGGAAGCTAATCTTAATCTACCGAATACTCGCAATTAAAGAAATGTTTGTTTTATTTATAGGTTTGGCATTCCGGAACCTATCTACGTTAATTTAGTACGTGATCCAGTTGAAAGGGTAATCTCGTGGTATTATTACGTAAGAGCGCCATGGTATTACGTAGAACGTAAAATAGCCTTTCCGGATATTCCGCTGCCGGATCCAAAATGGTTAAAAAAGGTAATTTTAATTAATTCTCTTCGTTTTCTCTTTCTTCACAAATATCGTTATCAAAGTAATGCAAAGATTTCTACATGTATTAAAATTATTGGTTGTTTATGTTGCTCAGGACTTCGACAATTGTGTGCTCTCCGGCGACAGAGAATGCCGGTATCTTACTGGCGAAACCAGAGAAGGCATTGGTGACCATCGAAGACAATCAATGTTCTTCTGCGGCCACCACGAAGACTGTACACCATTTAATACGGACGGCGCCCTGGAGCGAGCCAAACGAGCCGTAGACGAACATTATGCTGTCGTTGGAATTTTGGAAGATTTAAATACCACACTTACGGTACTGGAGCACTACATTCCAAGATTTTTTGAAGGGGCAACTGACGTTTATTACAGTAAGTATTTATTTAAATTCAAGTGCAATCAAAACGTACCCCAACTCTCTAGAAATATAAGGTTTATTATTTTTGCACTTTTTTACTTTCAACGAAATTTTGTTATATCTTACACTAGCCATCATTATTGTTATTATCATCTATATTATTATCATTTTTATGCATATGATAATATTACCTACTTTCAGATGAAATCAGGAAATACAACACCATCAACAGGAATCTCTTCAAACCTCCGGTCAGCGAAGAAGTTAAGGACATCGTGCGAAGAAATTTTACGAAAGAAATAGAATTTTACGAATTTTGCAAACAGAGACTGCACAAGCAATACTACGCCTTAAAACTGCCTGACAAACGTTGAGACTCCACTGCGACGTACAAATGTTGATGAAATTAGCTTTAAAAGTATTTTATGTATATCTATTTATTCGTTCTATGAAATGTGATTTAAATATAAGTGTAAAAGACTACATCTGTATTTGCAGACTATAATCTTCAATTATTCATTGTTAAATGGCAAATATATTTTTATTGTTAGATTATAAAATATTGTGTAAGAATTGGTTTAATTTCAACCTTGTTTAATACTTGCAAGAGCTTTACGAGAATTAAATTAAAAACCCTAAACCTAAATATGTGGTGTGAAAAGGGCAATTGCTGGAACTGGCGACGGGGGACTGAAAATTCATAAGCAAAGCTCCAAACATTTGTTTCGGAAAATAAGCTACAACGGTGATTTTGTTCGTTGCGTATAAATAAAGAAAATGCGTTTTGTCTAATGTAATAAGCATAAAACTCAGCTGGATTGGTAAATTCCTGTACGTTCTTCAGATATAAGCAATCAATGAATTATAGCCTGCTTGCGAAAGTGAAATGCAAATGCCTGTCCTGCATAAAACAATGAGTGCGGGATACTTCGTAGCCAACATGAAAATCGCAGAACCATAAAGAACTATACATCTACAAATGAGTCGATCGATTCTAAACCGACAGGGAACAGCAGACTAATTGTTTAATAAATCAATATATATATATATATATATATATATATATATATATATATATATATATATATATATATAGTGTAATGGATTTGTAATCTGCTGAGATCCTTGCAACGTTTGGAATTCCGGAGGAATCTAATTTTGTTCCACTACTATTTACTATATTCACAAGAGGTTTGTTATCCTCTTTGACATGCGAGGCCTTAGCTTATGTGGACAAAATTAAAATCTACACGTAATATGTCACACGCAATGTCATTGTGTGTCAAGTGTTTCACCAAAATAATTTCGTATTGAAATTGTACTAATAGCTTTGCATTTTGTATTTGTTAAAACCTGGTGTATACTTCCATTCAACATTCAACATATTCAAACAATGACAATTACTGACTGCCCATTAAAGCCATCCATCACTGACTGAAGTATAAAATGTATCAATTAAAAGTCTAACAATGTATAAAAGACAATGAACATGCAAGATGGGTACAAGAACAAAAACATCAAAAAATAACTTGTAAGTTGCAGAGAAAATATCTTTCTACAACTGTGAAAAAGAGGTGACGTTTTCACATGATTAATAGCTGCAAACTTTGACATCATAATACAGTTGTAGATAGTATATAGTTTGTGCCATGTGAGCAAAATATTTTAGCGTTTCACGCCCTAATTTTTGCACAGTGTGCAGAAGGACACTTCATATATTTCAACCACATTTCTCTTGACCTACAGTGACTATAAAGCCCAGTACACCACCACCACCTCCTAATCATCGTCCTCTTCTGCATGAATGTCAGCAGCAACCCAACCCAACCCAACTTCGTCATTACATATTGCAGCTCAATTTCTCTTAGCTCGTTTTTCAGCACGACGCTCATCCGGCTGACTTTTGCTTAATTTTATGCACATAAGAAGTTCTGTCGATACTTGAGAACGAGATGTCGATGCACATTAATGATAAGTCAGTAGGCCTTACACTAATAAAATAAGTACCCAGGCAAAATAGTTTTAGTTTAGTGGCAACCCGTCCATATGATTGCCCAAATAAACCAACAATCTGCCATTACGTCACCACTCTTCCAAGATTACATTTTAGCCATTTGGTCACTTCCAAATCAAAATATGTCTTTAACGTGCCATAAAACGGACATGTAAAAGGCTGCAGGCGATGCGTATAGTAAGGTGGGAAAGATACCATCACTATACCATTTTATTTAACATATGCTATTACATGAACGTGTTTATGGTACCAAAAGTAGTATTTTCTTGCCTATGGTGGGATTTGTGTGCTCCTTAAAACGCTTTAACCAATTTAGGAAAATTTCATCCAACCCGAATCTTGCACAAGCCCCAGAGTTCCTGTAGGTGCTCCATCAATTAGTTCGTGTTCGTCTCTTTCTTGAATAAATTAAGGTCGGCGAAATAAAAGTTCCAGACGAACTCATACAGTTACATGCTGGCCGTGCTCTGCATTGATAAGAGCCCCAGCATGCTTCTCACCGTTCGTAGAAAACATTATATGTGGTTTTGGACCGCAGGGAATAAGCCAGGAATGTAATTGAAAAACAAAACGAGCATCGATTGAATATTAAGTTTGAGACGGTAAATAAATGTATTTACTATATAAATGTGTCAGTAGGGATGGCATTTTACAATCAACATTTCAAACAAAAGTAAAATTGCAAAAAGTTAAAGTATTAAAAATGTTTATGTAAATTCAACCACATTGTAGAGATATGATGTTAAAATTACAAAATTTTCCGAAACAAGGAGACAATTTATTAAGTTGGGCCAGGTGCCTACTATCCGTGCCAAAGTAATAGGCAGCTGTCTTCGAGGGCCTTTATCAAAGAAAAGGTTTGACGAAAAAGATTGAAATAATCACTGTTACAACCAACAATTATTTCTTGGTAACATATTGTAAGTTCAATTTTTGCTCTCCCTACATTTAAAAGTAATCATGACAGAAGTGCAAAAAAGTTGCAATCATGAAAGAAGTGCAAAAACGTACCCGATTTTAGCGATTCCTAGCCGATGGTCGGTTTTACAATTTCTTTTCTCCTACACCGTTCACAAAAAGAATGTGAAACGTAGCCCATCGTCTCGAGCACAGACGGATATTTTTACTTTTTAAATATTTTATGTACTTTTCTGAAAGCTTAAGTTTTTGTATACTGTTACCTCAGTAATTAGATATCGCACGAAAACGATATACAGTTCAATGGAATTCTCAATTTTTTTAATAAGTTTAACACCACATTGTCGGTTACCATAGAGGAACAATCGATGAAATATTCAAGTTAAAAAAACAAAAGACGAACAAGTCTTTATTAATAGTATAATTAATATACATGCCGTAAATTGTTTATAGGCGAAAAAAAGAAAGCAACAGCCGATTATCACAACGAAATGAATAAACAACATTTTGAGGAATGGTAGCGGCACGTACTGTCAGTAATACCAGCAAAATCTATTGTGATAGATCAAGACCATTATCCTACAATGCTAGATCCTGCTTATAGAAACCCTACATCAGCGGATTGCGTGGTTACTGAAAAAAGGGGAGGCACTCCCAAGAATTACTCATTTTTCGAAATTAACTAAATCACAGCTGTTGTTGTTATCTAAACCACATCGTTATGAAAATATACGACTGATCCATTGCAAAACAACTAAGAAGAGCGATGTGAAATTACTATGGTTACTTGTAGCTCATTGCCAGTTTAATGCTGTTGAATTAATTTGAGCATATGTGAAAAATAAAGTTGCGACAAACAATAAAACTTTCTAAATTAACGATTCAATACATCGTTAATTTTGAAAGTCAGGAACATTGGACAATGTTTCAGAATTGCGTTGAGCAATGCAAGAAAATCAAAAAAATCTACATAGAAAGAGAACACCTTATGAACGAAATTATGGAACCATTTATAGTTAACTTAGAAGATGGCGATGATGATGAATTATTGAACGAGTCAAGTGACGAACAGTGCTATAATGAAATGTGCTGTGAAAATGCCAACAAAGGATTAATTTTTTATTATGATTATGCTACGAGAGTTAAACCTTTCGATATGAATTGTCAATTGGTACGAAGCCTAAAGTTTGAGTATTCAGCACTGGTTGTTTTAAATGTAAAACGCATGGGGTTACGAAAACCAACAAAATAATTATAAAATCAAACACATTAGAATAAAAACTATTTATTCGATCTATTTATTACAAACAATTCTTTAATGTCATACGTATTCCTTATTCAGGCAATGTAAAAATAACAACTTTTTGTAAAATCTCTGTAGTAGTTAAAGTAGACAACACCAATTATACACATTATATAATTATTAATATTCGCATATGAAAATAAGATCGGAGCTATTTATTAGTAGTAGGCTCGTGGGATATTAAGACCGTTTGATTGAATAGTGAATGCTTAAGCATGCTTAAACACGAAAATTGACAAATAGCAAAAGAAGATAAATTTAAATTCAATATCTAGATCATCAGTTGACCCTACATACCACCGTGTTTCACTCGCGCGTGTATTTAATAACCAGTAAGATCATTTTGTTATATATATTAAATATAATTTTTATGGAATTATTTACTACACCATGCCAACGTCTATCGAAAATATATTTACTTTCGTATGAAATCCAAAATTTATGCTCATTAAGAATTTATTTTCAAAATTTGAGCGCCCTAGCGCGCATATAATTTTACATGATTAATGTAATGTAGGGTTAACGAATCTAAATATTTAATTAAACCGCTCATTTAGGAGAGAGAAACTTGATATGAGCTTTTCTAGATTGTTCAACAAACTTAGTTACGTTATGGCAAGCTCCAGTGCCATATTTTTTTAAGAATCATCTGTGTACGTACTACACTATCTACATCGATTAGTTTTAATTAATATTTGACACTCATAATTTGAAATTATCGTATGTACAATTTCCATTTTTTGTACTGCCTTCTATCTATACTAGACACGTTCTCTTGTCCGATCCTCAACTAGAGTGTGATTTGAAATAACGGTTTCACATATTGATTTGGCGAACAATGTTTATTGATTAATTGCCGACTTAACATATTCGAAATATGCAAAAAAATTTAAATGACTAATTTTTTTTACTGAACTAAATCCTTATATTAATAATGGAAGACATAGGTATCTTTATCTGGAGTATTAGTAGCAGAATCTCTCGCGCAATAAGTATCGCCGCCCCTAGAACAAATAAGGGTAGTCTGCCATGAAGGTGTATCGTTGTAAGAAAATATTCATATTAATTTAATTAGCCAAAGATTCATTACAGAATATAGCAATATAGCCAATATTGTTATTCAATAAAAGATCCGGACACAGTCGCCATATGCAAAAGTAAAGCAGCCGCAAACGAGGTACATATAACATCAACCTAAGACACTTACCGATGCTACCTATAACAATGAACCATTATTTCCAATACACAATTAGTACCAACTAGGATCTGACCAAAGAACTCGTCCTGTACACCGTAAAATATTTATACTGCTCAACAACATTAACATTTATATATCACGTTTAATACAAATACAGTCTCTATGTAATATCTATGTAAAACTACTACGCAAAATATATTGCTCTCTGAAGATACAAAAAGAGGACCGAAAAAATTAAAATAATTATGACGGTTATCATGTCAGGGTTCTTCTGAGCGAACTGTCGTTTTTTGTGTTTCTCTAGCGATTCGAAAAGGTAGTCTTCAACGGCGGTGGATTTGTAGTCTGGCTGGGCATCAGTTGTCGCGTCTTCCTGGCTATACATACAGGTAGATTAGAAGTTGACGTCAGAAGTAGGTTGGCAGCATGCACAACCGTAGCCAACCAAGCTTTTGAAGTAACGTCAATAAATTCATCGCCCTGAAATTACACACCACATTGGAAAATAAAGTATTTTCTAGTGGACAAAATGATAACACCAAAAACAAAACTGTGAAGTTGGTGTAGAACAATAAACGTAAAAATGTATGTATGGATTTTATGGAGGAAAATAGGCGCTATTAATGGAGCAATACGTCCTTAACATCCTACTTAATACATATACGAAGTACCTAAATTTGTCTTTTGAAATATAAACCATAATTGGCTTCAATAGACACGTTCGACTATTAAATTATTATTATCTCAGATATTCCTGTTAGGCATCTCGGGAATTATATGTATATACCTATTAGAATAATATAAATAAAACATTAGAACTAACGTCGAATACACAAGGAAGCAATTAACAACAATTTTCATACTTTTATATATAATTCTAATATAGCAATTTACACAAATTCAAATAAAATAAACCAATGAAGGATAACAGCAAATCCACTGGTTCAGCAAACCTTTCAGCAAATTGTACAAATTGTATGATTCGGTGAACTGAACACCACAGTTTAAACTGTCGTTTAAAAACTACAGTATTAGATTGCACTAACATCAACAAAAATAAATAACTTGATAATATTTTCAAAAGAAAAAACAAACCTAACCAGACCTGACCAAGTCCATTATTAAAACAAGAGAAATCAGCAATTAAAAAATATTACCGATTGGCCAGAGAAGCCGCAATAGACTAAAAGTGTGGAAAACTGTGAATCAGAGTAATTTTGTTTAGTTTATATTAAAGGCCTTCGTTTCTAAGATAAGACAGGAATAATCTTCGGTTTTCCGATCTTGTGAGGAAGTAAAAAATGCATTTGTTTTTCAACATCTTAGCTCATCTAGTGACAAAAAAAACACTGTAACTGTTCGAACGATATTATAAGTCCAACTCAAAATTTCTATACTACTTGTAAAAATATCCCCTAGAAGTATAAGGGCCTGTGTTTGTTTAAGAAATATCCACTTTTTGTTAAATGAACACATAAAATAGTTGCATGTTTCAAATTAAGCAAAGAGCCTTAAACAGTTTCCACGAATCTGTGGTTACTTTATATAAAGACGTTTTCGTCTTTTTGCTAAATAATTGACCTGCTGAAGTCAAAAATAGTAATAAAATGCATGGCTTCGTACTGTAGTGTAGTTATAGCATATAGCATACTTTGCTTGGAAAGACACAAGGGAACGTGGATCTCGTCGAACAGAAAACATCACCCAGAAACATCAAGGACAGCAGAGTGTGGATCTCATGCTAGTGCAGAGCACTTTCCTATAAAGAACATCGGAACAGAGCTCAAAACAGGAGAAGGCTGGAGGCAGCAGTAAATAATACGCTGACTTCAAAATAAAAAGAGGCTATAGAGCATATCCTCTTTGCAGCAGGCAGCCGTGTCGTATGAATAAAACAAATGCGACGGACGTAACAATGCTTTAATAAAGAATATCAGAACAAAGTAGAGATGATGCTCATTCAACATATAAAATAAGATGCGCAGGAGAGAGGACTTGACCCTTGACCCTTGACCAAGGTAATTTTTGATATTACGGTATACAACAATATGAAAGAATGGTATCAGTACGTAAATAATCTAGGATTACCTAAACTAACCTCTGTCGAGGCACCAGATTAAAACAACCCGCATTTCAAGCTAATTCTGGGAGTTGCTCCAAAACACATAACGAGAATGAATAACATAAAGGCACAGGTCAGAATGCACATTTTGTTCACCCTCAAAGTGAAGCAAGGCCTTAATCAGGACTAACATAGATCTTTTCAATAACCTGTTCAGTACATTGGAATCCACAAAAGAATTAAAATTGAGATATGATAATCCCATAACACTACAAGATTATTAATATGAGCGGAAGCAGCGCAGTCTTAGTAGGAAATCAACAACAGTACTAAAACCATAGGAATATAATAAACATCCACTAACGGACTTGATTGATAGATTGGTAGATTAGCAGAATGGGAGATCGATAAATCGACAGATCGATAGGTCGACAGATCGATAGGTCGACAGATCGAACGATCGACCGATTGACAGATCGACCGATCGATAGACCGACCGATCCACAGATCGACAGATCGACAGATCGACAGATCAACAGATCAACAGATCGACAGATCGATACATCGAAAAATCGACAGATCGATAGAACGACAGATCGACAGATCGAGAGACCTACACAACTACTTCTGACAAAACTAATCATCAACGTGTGCTAGCATTCGAAACATATAAAAGCTGGCAAATTGGCAGATTTTGGTTCCTGGACATCACCTTTCTGCAAAGGACCCCTCCCACAATGTACATTATTTTTTCTTATAAATTTATGCTCTCCATATTATAGACGTTGTTATTTTCTACTGAAAGTCAAGTAGACTAATAGTAGGCTCATTAGTTATCTACTTAACCAGCTCTATGGCACACATATATAGCTACCAACCAACACAGCACAGCCGATTACACATAGCTTACTCAATCGCAGTCGCAGATAAAATACTCATAATCCATTCGGTCATACGTTTCAATTAATTTCGTCCTCGAAACAAAATATAGTGCCTAACAACTTATTTGTTGTAAATAGACAAAGAGGTATTATGTAGACCGGCATAATTGGCAAAAAAAATGTAGTTGATTTTGTCACTGAAACGTGCACTAAGCTTAACAGCGACCAGGACAATAAGCGAACTACTTTTAACATATTTTGGAGGGAAATAATTCGACCAATGGCAGGCAACAATATTTTAAATTCCACTCCGTCCAACAAGTTATCCTAACCTCATGTGCATCAAACTGTAGCAAGTTTTTTCATTTTTTCAAGTCGAAACGATTGGATTCGTGCCTTGGCATTGATATTTCTATATTTATACAGGAATTCCAAGAATCCGAACCCAATCGGATATGACAACCTGGATTAAGTGTCAGAGTTTGTATACCTGGAAGTTATGCTCAAGGACGTCCAAGAAAATCTAGCTCCATTTTACGATCGTAACAATCAACCGGTAAACTAAATCCAGAGAATGTAACAGCATTCTATAATCGATGCTGAATTACGAATCTGAACATGACGTAAAAAACTGCATACCTTCTGGTCACCTTCGAAAGAAAGATGGAGACTATAATCATAAGACCAGTACACGACAACGCAAATGGAGAATGCAAATAAAGCACGGGCTGTCCGGTCAAAATTACAAGAGCGCCAACTACGCCTACATCCATATGAAACGACTAAGGTGGCATTCTACGAGATCTTGATTAATGACAGCACAATCCCAAAAAATACCCAATGGAAGAGCGATGTAGAACCATCCTCGTTGAAAGTTGATCGGTTAACTACAACTTGCTTACTAGTTTACTAACGTTTTCTGTCAGTTGTTAAGAAAAGTTTAAAAGTTTTAGACATTTCAGACATTGTCCCTGAAGCTAAGGCAGTTGAGGTAAAAATTGATATATTTTCTAATCTGAAAGCTGCATTGCGTGTTTTATGATGCATTTTCTTGGTACTTGTTTTATTGTATTTTCCCTGTGATTAAATTCAAGAACTTTGACGGTTTCTTTTATGTCTTTAGATAATTCTTTATTGTAAACTTGTAGTTTATACTATTTCCGTACATTCTTCATTGAATTGTAAGATTGATTGTATTGATAGAATATATCTTCTTTCTAGCCTTGCATTTGTTTTCTTCATGGGTTTGTTTTTTCGTCTATTTAATGAACCTTAATGAAGCTATCTAAAGTAAAGTGATCGAACACTCTAATCAAACTCCCCTCACATCTCCATTTATATAGTTAATTGTAGTGCTGATGTATGGATATTATATTGTGATATACCTGATATGGCCTTGTCAATATTGACATAGTTTTACATCTGTAATGTGTGAAAGTGCGACTTACATATGGTGAACTAGTTACGTACCATAGATTATTATATGCAATGTTGCGTCCTATTATCACAAAATAATTCCTGCGTTGATCACCTGTTGAATCACTTAGATAGCTATTGACTGAATTAAATACTTTAATCATCAATTGGATTACCTAAGTAGCTATCGATTGATTCGCTTTTATTTCCTAGATTTCCTGACTCTCCTCTTCGCCTTTACCAAATCTCTCCTTTTGAATTACCGTTCTAAATAATATGCATTGTTATTTGTGGCGTATCATTCATGCTACCTGCTTTAAACTCAATCGTTTCAACAGTTCCAATTTCGCATTCTCTATGTCTATGGTTTTCTAGGTTAAACTCTACTCACATAAAGTTAGTAGAATCTGAGTCATCCGATGTTGGTTCGTGCCTTCTATTTTCATAAAATTTTTAGCTATTTATCTTATCACTACAAATTTACATTTACAGTTCTTTTTATTTTGTTGTTGTTAGTCTTAAACCACAATTTGCTTAGCAACGAAGTCTCCCCCAACAATACACGTTCCTTCAAACTGAATACATTTTTTTGAATTAAGCCTATTGATGACGGTACTAAAGCCATACGGCGTAGAAAATGTTGACTATTATACATGTTTTTTGAAACAAAATTGTCTGAACTTGAACAGTTCGTACTTGGAACAATTACAAAAAAAATCGTCAATCTTTCATGATTTATTAGTGATTGTTTCGAATATGGTCATCCGAAATGCAGCCATTACCTACTTAAGTGCCAGCACGAAAAAGGAAAATGTGAGTTTAGAGAAACACAATCACAGTTTGTAATTAATGTAGCGAAAGGTTAACTGCAATGCCTAAAACAATCCACCAACGGGTTAACCCCCCCTGTATAATTCAGTTCACTTTAAAAAACATTATCTAAAATTAAATGCGCTGCATGAGTAATTTAGCACTCTACGACAACGCCACTAAATTAAATTCTCCATTATTTTCGTCTGTTACAACTTCCGTGGCATCCATTTTGCAGGCCAAAAATACATTTCTTTATTTTCAGGGATTAAAGACGTACCACGGAGATGTTCCCAAACTCTGCTTTCATCGAATGTTTTAAGGTGATGGCAGCTCTTTCGTTTTATATTTTGCTCGCCAGACGCATACATCCGCCGAAGTTGCATGCAAGGAGTGAGTATTAGCGCCATCTAGTCGTCAATCGCACACACTCTTCTGCTACGTAATTGCAGTGGTGTTGATCTATATAACTAAGTTGGATGGGTTGAGATGTTCCCACTTGGTTGGTCGATAAAGACCACTCCAATTACGTAGCAGTGGGGTTTATTGACGTCTAGATGGCATTAACACACACATAAACTATTTTGTTGATTTATTTAATTTTGTTTATTGGATAATTTACGATCTCAAGCTTTGAGCATTGTGCCATCCTTTGCTACGTTTGACAGTTTATGTCAAACCTGTCTATTTCATATTTTACTGTATGCTCTATCAACGCCGTTAAGTGGTTTTCACGACATGAAAGTAGGAAAATGAACGGTATAAAGGCGGTGCTGTATAAAACATGGATTTTAAGGATTGTTGAATGATGATGAACTGCACAGACAGGATGGAAGATAGAACAAAAGTAACTTTCAGTTCGTGCATGCTGGATCTTTGACGTGAAACCGTATCATTAAAATTTACAACGCATACCCTTTACACAAAGAACTACATTAAACCCTACAACGTTCCTTGTATTCAAAAACATAATCACAAAAATATATAAAAAACTAAATACATTTAACACTAAATGAGGGCGTTTATCGCAAATAACACCTGCATGCCCTTTCTAAAAAATCAAAGTAACATGCTGGCCATAACACTGTTTTACTCCTCCATAAAATTCACCAATACAGCTTTACATCAGACAATTGAACCGGCACAAAATTGACGTTTTCAAAGCTCACGCAAAAACGTAGTTGCTTGGTGAAATTGTGAAACATGCTCTTACAAACGTGCATGAATCGATAAACGCTGCAAAATTACTAATATAGGTTTGCATGACTGCCCAACACTACCATACATACAATGTAAACATAATTAAAACGTCGAATAAATGTTACCGACGTAAAAACAAAATCCAATTGACATTAAATTATGGGATGGTACATGGAGCCGGGCTGTCGACAAAAATAATAATTACACAAACCCAGCAAAAACAATTATCAATATTTGTGGATTATTATGAAGTTTACCCAATCACACGAAAACAACTAGAAACATATTTAAATATGACGAATGACTTGAATTTTTCATTTATAGAAGGCAAGGCGACAAAGAGAGTATTGAGTTCACGTGCTCTTTCTATATCTATATCTATATCATCCACCATATGTGTCTTAAATTCTCTGGCCATCTCTAGATGTGCCCTATAAGCTATTTGATTACAGACACTAGGCACTTTTACGTTGGGCTTACTTATAATTGAATCACTCTTGGTGTCGTTCTATTTTCTTATTTGAATATTTCGTATTGAGTTACGACATCATTAACAGTCTCATACTCTACTGCTACTTCAGGTTATAGGTTATTCATGTTGCACACACCAACGTTACAGTGATTTATCTTTGTGGCGCTAATTAGATTGTAGATCCCACGTTGAGACACCAACACGCATGGGTACAACGTTACTCGCGTTATTTCAGGGCAAAATTTTACCAAATGTTTAATAATAATGTACGTGCTCATGCTTATGTTTCTATTGGGTAAGCTTCGTATCAATATCCACATTTATTTTACGCAAAAAATATATCATATGCGCAAATACGTGAGCGACTTTCTAACTACGAAATTCTATTTATACGTACGTTCATAAAAGTCCTTTTATGAACCATTTTGAACCGTTTGTAATACGCGATAGAGGGACGTTAAAATGTGATGGCTGTTGCTCTAATGAAAGGATATAATAACTGTATTTACGAAATAGCTCATAAGAAGCTATTGCGACCGCATTGATTAATAAAATGAGTATGTATAGGTTTGTGGTAAAAGTCAACACGTGGTTTCATCTTGTAGGAATAATAAATAAATTTGGACAAGGTTCTGAGAATTGTTTGATTAATATGCTGAACATCAGGATAGTTGCTATAAATAAATTCCAATAATTTTCTTGCGGTTGATTCAGTTTTACTAGTTAGCTGTTTACAGACGTTCTTGTTTCGGACTTTTTTTACGATGCCGTTAGTGCATTTGGAAAAGATAGGGAGGCGTGCGGAATTCATAAAACATATGTTCGTAGCTTATATTTTCGAAAAACACATACGAAAAGGATATAGCGAGTAGGAAAACAGCAGCCAGTGAAAACGACAAGGTGGACGTGAAAAACGTAAAGAAAATGGTGCTGCAGGAGAAAGGTGAGGTAGAATGAAAGAAGCAAGAGAGTGCATAGATTAGCACTTCAAGGCAAAGTGGGAAGAATGTGGAAGAAACAGTGAAATGATAGACATGATACGAGAATTAATGAGAAATGTCAAGGAGATGAGGCTGGCAAATACATAGTTATGTAAGAGGCCAGTGAGTGGAGAAAGAAGAAAAAAGATGAATGGAAGAGAGAAAGAGGTTAGGCAGATGAGGAATACATCAGGAAAAATTAACAGGTTGGTGCGGAAATCAATTAGAAAGGTAAGAACGGACAACACATGATTAGTGAGAAACGGAGAAACGGCGTGCACGGGGGGACAAGAGGAGGAAGAGGGGCAAATTTTAAGGAAGTACCCAAAATCGAAGGATTGCTTATTTCTGTAATATAGCGGGCTTAAAGAAATGGATACAGGGGGGGAGAAAAAACAGTGACATGATACAATATGTGGAAAAAATTGATTTTATTGGTTTAACAGAACCATAAGCATAAGCAGAACATGGCAAAGGATTCAGATTCATGAGCAGTGAAAGAAAGGAAAATGGGAAGGGCGAAAGGAGGAATAATAACAGGGGTAAGAGAGAAATGGGAACGAAGAGTACAGCTCAGAAAGCGTACGCAATAGAAGTGCGAAAAGGAGGGGAATTTGTGGATGATATGTACGGTATACAATAACCATAATATGAAGACGATGACTGAAGAGATAATTGGGAAGTCCAAGACGTCAAGACGTAGTATTGATTGGAGAGATATGAATGCAAGGAGGGGAAGGTTAAAAGGACTAGAAGGATGGAGGGGTCAGCGGAGAGGGAAGAGAAGAGATCAAGAGTCAACGTAATCAACACAGAAGACTAGACGTTACTAAGTTGGTTGGAAGAAAGAAATTGGCGCATGCTCAATGATTGGGAGAAGGGTGATTACAAGGGGGAGTATACATACGTGGGGCCAAATGGGCATTCAGTGATCGACTATGTGTTGTCAAATGAGCAGATGAGAACGAAAGTAAACAGATGCAGGGTATTGAATATGGCAGAATCCGACTATATGTCTGTGGCGGTAGAACTAGGAAGGAATAGGAGTGAGCTGCACAGGGTCGAACCAGAGAGGAGAAGGAGGGCAGTAAATGTATGCAATGAAGATACGAGACAGTAATATTGGAATACGCTAAAAGAAGTAGAGTAAGAGAACGTAACTGTAGAAATGGGTAATACCATCGTATGAAATGATATGAAAATAGACGGGGATGTGAACACTGGGCTTGGTGAAGAATGCAGAAGGAAAAAACGGCAGCTAAAATACACATTGAAGCCTCGAGCGTGTAGGAGCAGTTCTGGGAAGAAAAGAAAAGATATAATGAGATGTGTGAAAAGGAGAGAAAGTATGGAGAAAGAAATATGGAAGGAGAAAACAGCTAAGAAAATGGAGGTCACTTCATGAAGCTCCTAGGGGAGGCAAGAGAAGGAACAGTGGAAAGAGAGGAGCATAGGAGGATACAAGAAGGTGAAGGGGAAAAAATATATTTCAACTGGAGAAACTATATAGGGATTTCATTAATAGATTTGATGTACAAGATCTACACTTCGCAGTGGCAAGGTTATAATAAAGTATCTAACAGATATTGTAAAAAGGTATTATAATACACCATTTCATAGTACATACAATGTTCAAAAGCATATCAAAATGTGATTATGTTATGATTATGAATGCAATATAAAGGCACAGCAAAGTTAGGACCTATATCAATGTGTTATCGCAAACTTTGGAAATGAATTTAGGACATACATTAGGAATATACAAGTTTGGTGTAAACAATGTCAAAACTTAGTTTGTAAATATTTGACAAAAATCCAATGATTATCAAATTGCAAAAATAATTTCGATTGTACCATAAGAAGAAATTTTATAAGTACTGCAGTTATATAGACAATACTTAACCTATAAAAAAACGTAATACAACATTTAAGTGATGATGTCAAGGAAGTTAAAATCACTAAACAACAAATTTTTAAAACGATGTATAACCAAGAATAGTAATTTGATAAATTAAGTTGCATGTAATTAAGGCAAGTAAATGAAAAATTACTTGTTAATACTGTATTCAAATATTGTAAAAATACCATCGAACCGCTATATATTGGAAGCAAATGAAGATTATTTGTTTATTGAAATATTGATTAATAGTCTGTCGTGCGACTATTTGGACCAATGAGATACCGTGAAATGTAGAAATCGCGTCGATTTTGTAGTTATTATCTTAAAATAGCTCGTGAATGAAATCACGTCATTTGTGTTTACGGAGAACAAAACATAAAATGGTATGAAGGGTGCGAAAATGAAGGACAAATTGAATACCGAAAAATTCCGCATCGTATTTGCGCAATGTTTATTTTCTGGCGGTGAGTCAGTATATTATGTAATACTTACTAGTAAAATGCGGCTCCCCAATTGTCATCCGCACCTGTAATGGGGGTGTATGGCATTTGATTCGTAACCGGCAAACATTGGAAACAGTAATTGGCCCCTCTGTTATTGTCCCAATACTGACATCCTCTGCACTGGAATCGAACGGCCATTTCCAAACGTTGTCCAACTCCTATCGTGTTGGCATATAACAGGAAGGTGAATTTGTCTGAAAATCCATCGCAGGAATTCTCCACGTAAGCGCCTTGTAAATCCGCGTAGCTCTTCCAAGAGTCCAACGAATATCTTATGTGGACGGATTTGTTGAAATCCAAGTTCCTCACTCGTACAGTGCCTTTTATTGACAACGAGATGGGGTCATCAACCAGGGCGTTTTCCAGACAAACTCGAAATTCGCGGACCCTGTCGATGAAGTCGATTTGTCCGCCGGGTTGCTGGAAAAGCGGCACCAAAACCCTGTCCACTTTGTTGCATACGTTCTTGTAATTCGTGGAAATTGTGTTTAACCAACTATCCGATAACGACGAGTTGATGTCTGCGTCTGCAAGATCGCTGTACGCGGAATTTGGAACTTTGGGTATTTCATCTAAATACGTTCGAACGTCCGCTAGATCCAGCCCCAAAACGTCGGCAAAACGGACGATTTTTTTCCGACCGGGGGTGCCTGGAGGTGTTTTTCCGGTTTTCAAAGAAGAGCATCGCCTCACTCTTGGTATGACTCCATCTTCGATATCATCGGCTGGCTCGACCTTGACTATCACCTGATTCGGTAATTCTTCGCGTGGGTCCGTGGCACCAAAATCTACAGTGAAGTTATTTTCTATACGTAATGTGCTGCAGTAAGATTCGTCTGGGTTCAAGGTTTCTGTAGGTTTCACAATTTCTTCGTTGTTGCTTTGATAATCATCACACGTATATATGTCGCCATTGCATTGATTATCTATCAAACCATTCACTCTATCACATTTATTTTCATCCTTATCTTCGGGTATTGCTGATTTGGGTTCTGTTTCCTCTAGACTTTCATAGTCTTTACTAATATCCGACAAATTAGAATCCGAATTTAATAACACTTCTTTGCAGCAATCGACTACATCAAATCCTTTCGTATTGTTGTTTTCTAACAGAGGTGTTTCTAGGGAACAACTAATAAATTCCAACGAGGGATAATCTTGAATGCTGAGCGTCGAGTCTTCCTCACTATGCGTTAGGCTGCTTGTCGTGGGCGATTCCTCCAATTCAGTGGACAAATTTTTACACACTATCCTCGAATTATCAAAATCATATGCATTCTCTTCGACGCATTCTTCTAGTACGCCATTAACGTGATTGGGTATCATCTTTGAATCTTCGTCCGTATCGGGATCGAAATATTGTCCATCACTTGAATCACTATCGGAGGATATAGAAAGGCCATTGCTTTTTAACGAAAGGGAAGTTCCTGCTTGCTTTAAGTGGCGGTCGCCGGCGCCGGGCGTTACTTTGAGGGCATCTTTGTGGTTCGTGATGAGCGTCAGCAGATCGGATTCGGGGATTTCTTCGTCCGGACTGCCGGGAGAATCGAGAAGGGCGAAGTCGAAGTACAAATCGGATTCGGAATGCCTCGGTTGCGAAACTGCTACACTGTTATCATTCGCCGCTAGCCAACTGGTCTCGTCCGCTGCGCAGCCGTCTTGCGTGCTCAGCGATCTCAAGCGAGAATTTAAACGGCGTGCGAAAGCTTCGGCCCTTTCACGGCAGGACATCGGCAACAAAGAAGAAAAACTGCACTTGTCAGAATCTGTGGTCATTTGACGATTGGTCTCTCTGAAATAAAAAAAAAACTAATTAGATTATAACATATAAATACCAAATAGAAATGGTTCTCCATAAAATTTCAATATCGTTCATATAATTATCGATTAACTGTAACTAAAATTTAAAAAAAATAATTAGTCCCTTTATTCTACAATGGTATCGCTCTTAACTTTATTTATAAATCGTTCCATCTTGAATGATATGATATCCCTGTTCTATTTTTAAATCGTCAAGACATTTAATTTTCGTACACCGGGAACTTATCGCAATCTCGACTGCAATACAATTTATTATCGCATGGATGTGATCGTTCATGCTGTCTGTGTACGTTCACTCGTTTATTCTGTTAACGGATTTGATTCGCGAGCATTGTTGAAGACTTTCTACCATACTGTTCTTAACAAACAAAAGAAGCCAAAAAGTGTGTAGATATATCAGAGGAGAAAAAGAAAATAATATAAGAATTACTGAATAACAACACAATAGGAAACAGATGAAGATAGAAGAACATAAGAAAACAATAGGAAAGCATGTACAGATCGTACAATGAGAAAAAACTCAAACAACACTTGCCACGTGAAGGTTTGAATCGGGTGATATCGAGGCCTACCAATCGGAGAAAGCAAAAATAATAATAAACCGCTTATATGGTCAAGCTTGAGGGGCGCTAACGACAAGTCAAGAATTCAGTTCAGGTGGCGCGCGAGCCTCGGGGTTCATCTAGAGTAAAGTTAACATCGGGAAATCAACAGTTAACATCGGAATAGTTAAGATCGGGGCGCAAAACGCGCCGTCGGTTCCTTCAAAAACGTAAAGTCAAGATAGGAGCGATCAGCTCTAAACGGGGAAGTAAATGTTCGGTTTCAAAGAATAAAAATCCGCATTAAAACCAATTAAGTATTCTAGACCGTGATGTCAAGACTTAATTAAGTGGAAACTTCTATTATTAGAAGTCAATGGTTTTTCATTTTAATTTGCGAGATGTGGGTTAAAATAAAGTGATGTTTCGCAAACCTTCGTACCGCCAATTTGGGATTAGTAGAGAAAGGATCAAGGGACAACTTTTTTCCCCTTTTAGTTTTATGGTTAAGTGTAATTTCTAATAATCGGTGATTTTATATTATCTTATATGATTTAACTGTTTTAATTCTAATTTTGTAATAAATTTAAATTATATTACCTTATTAGATTTAAAAATACGTTTAAATTTTGTAAGTTTCAAACTGGTGGCACATCGGGTCACCGTTCACAATAGTAGACGCAAATAATAGAAATATGGAAAGAACACTGAACTCTGAATAAAAGTACCAACGAAAGATGAACTCACAAAAATAATCAAAGACCTAAAAAAATCCCGGGGAAAACAAAGTATCATCAGGAACGATTAAAGCAAGAAGATTACACTTAACTTAAAGAATGTATAAGCTTGTAAAACTACTATAGGAGAAAGAACATATGCCTAAAGAATGGACAACCGCGCTGATATGCCATTTGCACAAAAAAGGTGACAAATCTTTATGTGAAAATTATAGAGGTATTTTATTACTCGCCAAAATTTATTAAGGAAATATTAAGTAATATCACAGAAGGTGTCCGGGGGAATATCAGACAGGTTTCAGGATCGGTAAAAGACCACATTTATACTCACAAAGAATTCAAAACAGCTTGCACAAGCTTATGATAGAGTGAATAGAGAACAAACGTACAATGCAATGAGAAGAAATACCCAACAAATTTACAAGGCTAACAGCTATGACCCTGAATGAAGCACAAAATAAAATGTAGTCAGCAGATGAAATTTTACAATAACTACAAACGATGGAAGGGGCTATGGAGTTGTCAAGGTAAAAGAGTTCTTATACGGAATGCTGGAAAGACTAACGATATGAAAGAATACGTCAAGAAGAACTTATAAAACAGTTATAAGACCCACATTTACATATGTCTGTAAGGCATGGTCATTATAAAAAGCATATAAGAAAGAAAAATGTTAATAGCTATATAGGATCGAATACACACAAAAGACTTCGGGCGAAGAAGAACAAATAAGGAACCAGACATTATGTACAAAGAAGCAAAAATAACATCCGTCATAAAAACCCATGACTAAGGTGGATAGGGCATATAGAAATAATGGCTAGACATAGATTACCAACAATTGTCGTTAACAGAGCCACAAATGGTAAAAGAAGAAAAGGGAGATGGCTGGAAAGTGTAGAACAATATCTAAAAAGTATGAAAATCCAAAATTGGAAAGAGAAATCGAGAAACAGAAAACAATGGAACTAATTGCTCAACAAGCCGAAGCCCTTCACGTCTGTAGTGCATATACATAAAAAAGACGATGGTAACGGTCTTTCAAGGTGAATTGACATTTTATCGTTTCTTCTTGTCTTGTCTCAGGATTAATTTGTCATTTGTAATTACGTTTATACGGCAATGGAATCTGAATTGCAATGTTTTACTGAACTTAACAAGGCGAGAATGGGTGATTTCGTGCACCAGCTGGTGGTGCGTAATTTTTGTCTTTCTTACTTCTAATGTCTTTAATGATTCATGTTCGGTTCTTCTATATTCGCCAAAGCCCATTTCCACATTCCATCCTCCCATTTCTTCTGAGTGTTCGAATTTGCTTTTAATATCATATTTGATGCCTTTACGATTCGCATGATATGACGAAACCATCGCATCTCTTTCAATTCCCTGGCTATTTTTCCTTTCCACGGTCGATTACGAATTCATTTCCTACCCATTTTTGTTACTCCAACTATTATCTTCATTGCTGGATGATATTTTTCTATCGCGTGTTTCCTTCACGCCACTCTACTGTGGTAACATAGGTACCAGCATTGCACAATAATAGATTTTATATTTTGGCTGCCGATATGTTCTCTTATTCCGATAACTATGTTCATCAGGTGGTAATAAAATATTCTTGTTATCTTCTCGACTCTATTTGTTACTTCGAATGTCCTAGTCGAATCACCTATTCATCCTTTTCTTTTTTACTTCGATATACTTTATGTATAAGGAAGTACAGTAATCATAAAAAAATTCGAGATTTTAACGGATATACGCATTGAAGCCACCACTATGAAATTAGACAATTAAGACAATGTTTGTTTTAATTCATGATACGAGATAAGTGTTTTGCAGTCCGATTTTTGTAATTCATAATTAAATTTTAAAATACCCAAAATACTAAACACTTTGAAACTACTTTTTATTGTAAGTTTTGATTATTGTTGGTATAAATAATTTTATGAGGACATGCACTTTTATTGCCAACTGTCATTGTGATCTGTTAAAGTCAGTTATTAACGTTAACTGTTCACTATCTTTAATGTACCCTCCTGAACTACAACTAGTTTGTGTTATAAAAATTTCATTCGATTGATTTTGGTGTAGAGAACTTGCGTCCAAACGTCCAAACCATTGAAGCCACCACTATGAAATTTTAAACTTAAGATTTATATATAGCAGAAAAGAAAACCTCCTATCTTGAAAGCAATAGCTCAACCGGAAGTGATGGTTTGGTATATCTCGAAAAGGGAATGAGTAAAAGGAAGTTCAGTGCGGACTACTGCAGATTTTTTGCTTTAGAATCTACTTAGACCCACCTCTTTGGTTCTTCATTTGACTGCTTTACATTTACACTTTGCACATTTCTTATACTTATTTTATTACACTGTCGTCCTCTCCGTTTTCGCCAGAATCATATCAGCATATGTCATTGTCTGAATGTAAGAGGGTTTCAAGCCATTTTGCAATTCCTTATGATTTATGATGCATATATATTATTAATAGTAGTGTACCTAGAGTGCCTTCGGTCTCTTACCTTCTATTTTTCTGTTTTCTATTCCGTTTATTATTTTCTTTGACAACTCATTTTCATAAGTATCTTCCATATTTTCTCTTATAACCATGAATGTCATATACGAATCTTGCCCATTTTCAGTATATTTGTCTTACTTGCTCCTCTTGTAATTTCCCTTGCATTTCTGCCCTCTCCACTATTCTAGAGTATAAGGCTACCGTGGAAATTTTCTGACATTGTATTTCTAATTCCTTTGGTATCGCCATCTTCTACTCTATCTTTTCCATTTATCACTTTCTTAATAGCTTCTTCTTATATCTCCTTTCGTTATATCTTCTGTTTTATCTCACTCCTTTTTCTCTGGTCCCTCGGCCTCCTCTGCTGCTACATTTTTGCCTCGTGCTTCTTATTGTATGTTTCCCGTTATTGTTATTCCTTACATTCCATATATGTTTCTTTCCATTTATTGTTTTTCAGCTAATCATTTCCGTATTGTTCTCAAACTTGTCGCTTCTGTTATTGTCATCTTTGCACCATTTGTTCTGTTAATGTACTGTTCTATATCGTTCTCGTTTGCTGGTGTTTTTACCACTTGACGTTTATTTTAACCTTGGCAACCACATTTAGCAAATAAATTCGACTTCGGCTTTGGTCTACTCTTTCCTTTCAGTGTACTGCGTTATTTTTCTCCATCAGCACTTGCTACACCCCACTTCATTCTACTGGCCACTTACTTTCTTCCTCTTCCCATATCGTATGTGCTTCAATCATTACTTCCTGATGTCCCCTTCTGTTCAAATTCTTTGGCTTTTCTGATTTTGACATATTTATAATCCATGTTTTGTTCCCATTAATTCTCATCATGGAAAAAATCGTGAGGTAAAATTCGTCGACTGGAAAATTCATCGTGGTGAAATTCATCGTGAAAAGTAAAAATTATTATTAGATTTGGTTGCGTAGAGTTGGGTTGGGTTGCGTAAAGTTGGGTTGCCTTGGGTTGGCTTGGGTTAGATTGGATCGGGTTAATTTTTTTTGCCACGATGAATTTTCCAAACGATGAATATTTTCCGTAGATCTTACGTTACATAAATATTTCCTTTCCTATTACCATGTCATTCATTACTCAGAATTCTAGCAATTTTCTTCCATACCATTTCCTCCCCATATAGACCCATATATATTAAGCATCTCATATCCTTCCTATTCTCACGTTCCAATCTCCCTTACTATTGTTTGTTCATTTCTTTCTCTTAGCATATCACTGAAGTTTTTGCAGTTCATCATAAAATTCTTTAATTAGCGGTTCTTCTGTATTGCATATATATACTATTCTCTTCCATATCCAATTATATGTACATGGTTTTTAAATTGAAAGACAATGTATTAGCTTTTGTATAATATACATTAAAACAATGTACCAGCTTTTGTATAATAAACATTAAGACAATGGCCACTCAAGAAAGGGAGAAAAAGCTTCATGTCCATCCTCCGGCCCTGAATGCATCATTACGCATTTAGTCTACGTTTTCGATATCCTTTTCCCTTGTCGTTCCCCTTTTTCGTTAATTCCCATTATGTATACATATATCTTCTTCTGCCATGTATTTATATTTATTCTTCATTGATCTGCCTTTTTGGTGCCTTTGTCCATTTGTAATTATTTCTGTGGATATTTTTACTAATTGTCCACTCAGAACGGTGGAATGTTCCGTAGTTACATTAATTTAATTTGATGGTACACTATTACTATTATTACTATTACTATATATCACCGTTGCCTCTTCTCAATTCACCTCGTCCATGTTTGTCAAGGCATTAAATATATATTTTTTTGTATTTTGTCCTGTGAACTTGCTATTATCCGATACTGTTTATTTTTTTACTATCTATACGTTTCCTACATTCATTAAAGATATAATGTAGCAATACATTATTAAATTGAACGTTAAAATATTTAAATTTGGGCGAATTTTAGTTTAATTTAATTTTAGCGTATATGTGATATAGTAACATTTCCGAACAATAATGTATTGTCGTTTACTTCGCAATAATGATAAGTTTAATTTCACAAAAACTATTCGTTCTATCCCCAAAATAGAAACAGTTACAAGCTGGCGTAAGTGAATGATTTAAATGTAGTAAAACAATAATAATAATAATAATAATAATAATCATTGTTCTGCGGTAATGGGCCAGTAATGTCGATTTCAGGAATCTGAAAATTCTATGCCTTATGTCATAAAAATCACATCCACATTGTTGGCATTGGAAGTGAATTTCCTTTTATATTAATTTATTTTATATGACAAATTTTATTATAATTGGCCGGTTCATTTAAATTTGATTTATCTTATTTATTATTATTTTAAATGGTAATTTCTAGACAATCATATTTTTTAATAACTAAACGTTGTTATCAGTTGTTCTAGAATATATTGACTAAACTCGGTACGTGAAAAATATCTGTTGGTACAATGATAGCAACGATACGCTTGTTGGTGTTATCATGTTTCGTATTACAATTTCAAATAAATTTGCTTTATCACCTTCGCGTGAAATAACATTATTTCTTAATAATATTCATAATAGACATTTATTATAAATACATCGCAAATATGTCATTTATTTTATTTTATTTACGCCGTGTATTTGCAAATTTGAAAAAAATGTATTTGCAAATTTTTACATACTCGTATTTTACATGGCCACCAACAAGGTAACTCATAACCATTTACAACGAAAGAAATTAAACGTGACCGTGGTAACACTATATGTTAAAAAATATATAAACTGAGACATATGAATTAATAACAAGTACTAGACTAACCACAATATTGAATAACTACTGCGGTTTAAAAGTCGATGTATTTCCTGTCGACGATAATACTCAATTTTTCTTTCAATTATAATCAGCAAAGATTACCATGAAATGATTTGTCCTCGATTTAAATTGGTGATAAATTCACAGATTTCAATTAATTGATGAACGTTGAAATATTACGACAGCTTAACAGGGATAATAGCGCCAATCATTTCATTTTGGTAATTTTAAATACAAAAACTATTACAAAAATTCTTAGTGTATTCACTTCTTAGAGTACGCAGAACGTCGGCAATGCTATTGCCGATAGGATGTATTTAATATTTATCGTATGTTTACTGCTTGACAAAGATCCCACCTTATTACGACAAAGGTACGAAAAAATAATAAATATTGAAAAAGGTGTTTTATTCCTGTGAACCAGCGATTCCCAAACTGTGAGACGGTCCCCTCTTTTATCAAAACTTAATAATGCTTCTAAGCACGAACTACACTACATTTCTTATACTCATGCCATTGCTAAAACTAAAGTCTTTAGATTTGAAGCAAACGTGGCAAATCAACAAAGAATCTATCAGTAACGTCACAAGAAGAATTGCGACCCGATCGACAACAAAACACACCTTCCATTACATTTGGCTTGAAGAAGGTAGTAAAAGCGTCAGTCGAAAGTGAAAATTAACATAACAATAAATAACTTTGGCAAAAATTTATTTTAAATGATTGACAAAATTATTGTTAATATTTGAGGGACAGAAGGTCAAATTTCCAAGGTCAAGGGTTACAGCTATATGAAAAAAATATAAAAACGATCAAACTTACATTTTTCTTTAAATACACATTCCAGGTCCAGACGAGAAACAGCTCACATAACATTTCAATATTATTTTATTTCACCGGTTATAATTAATATTTTGGTAAGATCGTGAAGTAATATCGATGGGAGATCAACCACATTTTCGATTTTTTTAAGGAGTTATAATGTATTGAAAAATAACTAAAATAAAGTGATTCATTCATTAGAGGCACCGTAGCAGGACGTACCCTAACGAAGACTGTAATTCTGCACAGACGCAATGTAAATATTCGGGAGCCAC
This sequence comes from Geotrupes spiniger, assembly GCA_959613385.1. Classification (NCBI taxonomy): domain Eukaryota; kingdom Metazoa; phylum Arthropoda; class Insecta; order Coleoptera; family Geotrupidae; genus Geotrupes; species Geotrupes spiniger. The sequence goes on from OY390739.1 coordinate 10,188,751, forward strand.
ATAAAAATTAAATACTCATAAAACGGTGCCCAGTTATAAAAACAGTATTTATATTTAGAACCTCGGTTTTCAGACGACTTTGTTTCAAAAATTGTTAAATGTATGCCAAGTTTCCAAATAATGAACAAGCTAGTTATCCAACTGTAACGTCCACCGTAACACGATTTTTTATTCAATATTATAATGGCTCGACGTGACAATGCTTTGGGTATTAATATGCACTAACTGGGGAATGTGGATACTTCTAGATACTTCTAGTACTGCGTGCGGTCGTTCACCGTACTTCCTTCACCGCATTGTTTAGAATTAGACTAGCAAGTACCGTGATAATCATCCGAAAGTAAGATTACACGGGATTAGCATCAAGTGATGAGGTTCGTTGATATCGTCGGCGCATACGCAAACGTGTTTTCGTTGACGTACCGCAGAACTGGAATTATTCCAAATAACTATAAAATGTTATATCTTAAAATAGCAGCTCCGCAACACATAAATTTAATTAGCGGCAGATGTTAATGAAATATTTTGTTGCGTCAGTGGATGCATATATTTACAATTTTCGATATAAACAATATTAGAAACATGAAGCTTGAATGATATTTCATGTCATTAGCATAATTAGTTCACATATATCGCTCAACTTTCATCTTCGTGAATACTAGATTTTCTCTACTTTCCTTGTTACTAACACATAATTTGTTTGATTTCCTGCGTTTTTTTTATATTTGCGATCTTGTAGCCTTATTATTATATGTGTTTGCATTACTATAGCCTTCCAATTAAACTTCAATTGAATGTAACCTGACATATTGTGCTCAGGCTGGTCATTTTAATTTCCAAATATTTAATATACTTTAGCTGGAAAGCGTTGTTTTCGTAATATCTGTTATCTCCGTTACAATAGATCGCACCAAAGCGGACTCCAGTTCAATGGCATTCCCAATTTGTGTTTATCTCGACATTAAGGATCATTAGTGAAGTTCAAAAAAGCATCCAATTTCTAACAGACAGTCGTCGTTAAATTATTTTCCACTACACCGTTCAACAAAAAAACTAAACTTCGACTGGATGTAACCTGACATATTTAATTTCTCGTTAAAATCTGACACCTTCCCAACTGTGTGGAAAAACAGATGTCTTGAAAAAAGGTGATCGTAGTGATATTCAGAATTATAGGCCTACTACAATACTCAATAACTTTGACAAGGTTTTTGAAATGTTATATGCATTTGCATCCACTTATATGAATTACATGGCTTCATACGCAATAGGTCCACTGTCACGAATCTCTTCTGCATTACTCAACTCATAGCTGATTCACTGGATGCGGGTATGCTAACTGATGTTATATGCACGGACTTTTCAAATTCACTCGATAGGCTGGATCATGGCATATTAATTGAAAAACTTATTTTTTTTGAGTTGTATCTAACCGGTTACAATATGTGGAGTGTAATGGTCACCAGTCTATTGACATCTTGAGTGCCACAAGGTTCTAACTTGGGCCCGTTGCTCTTTAATATATTTATTAATGATGTTGTGTCTGTTTTAAGCCTTAACACGTAACATTTGTTATGATTACTCGTTAAATGGAACGACTTTGTCAAGGCCGACATCTATCTGTGACCTTTGGGTATTATTCGATCCTACATTATCATTTAAAGACCATATACACTTCGTAACGTCTCAAAACTTTAGAATTTATTACAAGAAAAGCTAAAGATTTCTGTAATGCTCGTACGCTTCAGTTACTTTACTCATCATCTGTTAGGTAACAAACTGAGTATGCGTCAGTTGTATGGTGCCCCTCGTATGTGACATATATTCACCTTATAGAGTGCGTACAAAGGCATTTCATAAAATGCGCTTGTTTCAAGGAGGATTGTGTTTATCCTCTACTTGACATACCTAATTCTACATTGCAGGATAGATGGACACTATGGACTCAAAATCGCAAATAACATTTTTATATATATATTTTATCCGGCTTTAGAACGTCCTTCGACGTGTTCCGGTTCCCAGTCTCCACCTATCTCGATCCGTCTTTTAAGTTTCTTTCGGACATTGTTTTTCTAATACCTCCGATCCGATCTTTCTTGGGGGACCCAGTTCATAACTTGTTTGAGGATACCTTCTTCTCCCATGCATTGCACATGGCCATACCAGGTTAGTTGCTTATCCTTTATTGCATCTATTATTGTCTTCTCCACATTCATAATATACCTGATTCTTTCGTTTCGTGTTCTGTCCATGCGGGATATTCCGGCCGATCTTCGCCAATAATCCATTTCAGTTGCTAAGAGTTTGTTTTCTTCTCTTTTGTTAATCTGCCACACTTCACAGCCGTATAGAATGACGCTTTTCAGTACTGAGTTTTATATTTCAGTCTTTGTAGTGTGTCTGATGTTTTTATCCCTCTATGCCCTTTATTATTTTACTATTTATTGCATTTTCTTGCCTTGTTGCCAGTTGTTTCCATAATTATTAGATATGTGTACTCTTGATATGCTTCAATGATTTCGTTATCCTAATTGTATATGGTCATCTCTGGCGCCTATGCATAAGTACTTTGTTTTTCCATATTCATATCCAGACCCCATGATCTGTATCCTTCTTTTAATAATAATAATAATAATATCTTTATTGCCCAACAGATAAACATCTAATTACAGGACAAACTAATAATAAAAATTAAAAATTAAGCACTGATATCAAATCTTAATACTAACTAAAAAATAGAATAAAGAAAAAAAACAGAGTAAATACATAACGATATCAGGTGTTCGTAGTACATCTATTTAATATAACCCCTAAACTAGTGAAATTAATATCTATACTATTGTCAGATATAAAATCGAAATAATCACATATCCTAAATAATGGCGAGTGGCGCATAATATTTGTACGAGATGTTGTAGAGTAAAAAATGCGATGAACCCGAGTAGGATGGTGTGGTACCATGAAATGAATTTTTTCCAACAGCTGAGGCGCATCAATGTTATTGTTTAATAAGTCGTACAAGAACTTGACATCAATCCGATGTCTCCGCAACTGTAGTGACTCCATATTAAAAGTATTGAGAAGTATAACGTCATCCAAATCCTGCACCGGGTATAGCCCGGTTTTCTTGAAGTGAAGATATTTCAGAACCTTTCTTTGTATTTTATCAATTGCAACGGAGTGACCTTTGTAAATAGGAGACCAAATAACCGAGGCATATTCTAGCCTGGAGCGAACAAAGGAATAATATATGGGCAAAATGGAATCAATTGATGTAAAAGTTCGGGTATTTCTGATCAAATATCCCAAAGTTTTCAAGGCGGATGAGGTAATGAAGTTGATGTGATCAGAAAAACTTAGTTTTTCATCGAAGATGATACCCAAATCTTTGAAAACACTACAGCGGTGGATTGCAGTATTATTAATAGTGTAGTTGAATTTAATAGGGTTAAGTTTTCGGGAGAACGATAACACATTGCATTTGGAGACATTCATTGGCAAGTTATTAACAGAGCACCACGATTCCAGCACGTCCAACTGCTGTTGCAGAAACAAACAGTCATTGGTATTATGAATTTTGAAAAAAAGTTTAATATCATCAGCAAACAATAGTTTATTACATTCAATGTTAGAACATACATCATTAATGAAAATGAGAAAAAGCAAAGGCCCTAGATTACTTCCCTGAGGTACACCAGAAGCTGGGATGAACTCATTTGATTTTTGACCCATATAACTGACATATTGCTTCCTATTCGTTAGATAGGAGTTGAATAAAGACATTAGGCGTGGGGAAAAACCAAAAGCATCAAACTTCTTTAAGAGTATTGTATGATCAATACGGTCGAAAGCCTTAGAAAAGTCAGTGTATATGACGTCAACCTGCTCATTTACGTCCAAGGATTCAGATATAAATTGTGTCAATATTGACAGATTGGTAACCGTAGACCGCTTATTAATAAATCCATGCTGTTCGACAGATAAGGTAATAAGATAATGTTTCTGATTTGGGGGAAAATGTTAGCATATAAACACATCTCAAACACCTTAGCAAGATTGCTCAGCAAAGCTATTGGTCTATAGTTGTCAATTAAAGCGGCATCTCCTTTTTTGTGTACTGGCACCAGTGTAGCTATTTTCCAACAGTCGGGAAAAACAGTTGTTTGAATAGCTAAATTAAACAAAAAGGTAAGTGGACGAGCAAAAACAGTAGCACAGTCCCTTACAAGGAAACTGGGTAAGTTGTCATCACCCATTGTGTTAGAATTTTTTAGGCATTTTAAACTTCGAGAAACTTCTGACTCAGATACAGACATTATATTGATTGCGGGAGTGTTGATGACAGTAGAAACGTTAGGTGCTGGATTATTTATGGAGTTAGAATAAACAGATTGGAAAAATTTCCGGAAACCGTCAATTATAGATACTGTCGAATCCAATATATGTCTATCACTGTCAATGAGTGTGTTCGGAATCCTCGGTGAGTTATTTTTTGATGAAACAAATGACCAAAATTGTTTAGGATTTACTTTTACTTGCAGTTGAATATTAGTTAAATAATCGCCATATAGAGCAGCAGAGTTAGCCTTGACTAACCGCCGCAAACCCCTATACATATTAAGGTCATCCTCACGCCCGGTTCTTCTATAAACCATGCGAAATTTATTCTTGCGTTTAATATTGTTAATGTGTTCTTTAGTATACCAAATAGGATAGGGAGAACGGCGAGTGGATTTTAAAGGGACATATTCATCAATGCAATCATAGATTGTCGAGTAAAATACGGCACATGCATCATTGATGTTTGCGTAATTATATAGAGAAGACCAATCTGCATGAGCTAGTGCATTATATAAGCCATGATAATCCGCTTTCCTAAAATTGTAAACTCTACTGTCGGAATTTCTGGACACTTTAGACCAGTGTTTGCCACTATGGTAATAATCCAACGTTAAAGCTGGATGATGTTGATCTTCAGTGATAAGGGGCAACACCTCATGTGCAACTTGCACATCGTTCAAATTTGTGATAATTAAATCAAGCAGGCGGCCATGTGAATTTAGCACTGGATTAATCTGCACCAGATCAGAAAATTGCATGAAATTATTAATTAAGTGCCGTTTTAACGTAGGACACATGCATTCTAAGTCTTCTTTCTCTTGTGCTACAATCACTTGATCGTCTGCGTGTTGGTAAGATCGTAAGTGAGTATCCCTTGCAGTTGCCATTCTCTTCTCTATTAATTGCGTCAAGTAGAATATATTGTCCACACATGACAAGTTCATATGGTTTGTATTCATCTAATTGTTGCAAATATCTGTTCTGCCCTTTCTATGGATCGATGTTATCCAGGCCGTTTTCCATTCATCTGGGACCTTATCTCCATGTAGGTATTTGTTAAATAGGACTGTTAGCATAGTCACTAATTTTGCTAATCCAAGCTAATAGCTCTTGCCATGGTATTTAAATGTATTAGCATCTCTTCACCATAGATTCGATACACTTTGGGGGAGATTTTTATATATTCAACTCTTTGTTCGACTAGCAGTTCTTTATAGTAGTCTTCCCATGTTTCAACATTTATAATTGGGATATTAGTTCTGGGGGATTTACTGTTTCGAAGATTTCTTACAAATTTCCATGTTTCTGATGACTTTGTACCGCCGACATAAGTATCTAATTGATTGAATTTTCTTCCCCAGCATTTATTTTTTTCCTGTATTATCAAACGTCTGTATTTGGCCTGCTCTCTTTTATATAGCATTTGATCAGTTATATATCTTTCGTACTTAACTATTTATGATATACTGTTTGCTTTTGTTGTTTGGTTTCCTCTAATTCCACTTCTTTTTTTCTGTTTGATTTTACATATTTTATTCCAATTACTTCAGTCGCTGCTTGGTGGAGCGCATCTACTATATGTTTGTATAAATCGCTAGATGGTGTTAATTTTTTCAGTTTCTTCAATTGTTTCTTTATTATTTATTTTCACCTGATATGTATACGGTACTAAAATCTTTGATTTTACTATGTGGTGGTCCCTTCCACACTCTGCTCCTCTCTGCACTCTTACGTCCAATACTTTAATTTTCGTTTGTTGTTTCATGATAACGTAATCGATTACTGATTTAAGTTTTCTTGTTGGTTGTGTCGATGTATAAGTGCGGATATCTTTATGTGGAAAAAATCCATTCATAATATTGAAATCGTGTTGGGTACAAATATTTATAAGCCGATGTCCATTTTCATTTCTTGTTTCTTACCCAAATTTTCCTGTAATTGAGTTTTGTCTTATGGGATGGTTGCATGTATAAATAAATAAATGTTGTGCACAGGCTGGCCCTTTTAATTTCCAACAAAGCTCACAAAAGCGGGCCGAAGTTCAAAGAAATTCCCAAATGGTGGTTATCTCGATATACATATTGAAATTTTATTATTTATTTTTTAAAGTGTAATGAATATTTTTAGAAGAAGTTCGCACATCTGTTATCACAAACTAGTGCTGGGTACCGGGTTGCATTTGTACTAAATTCATCGTAAGTAACATCATATGCACAATTGATATTTTAACTATGGTGACATGGACGTATATACCAGACGCTAGTAGCAATTCACGAATCCCTCTTATTACTGTTCATGTATGTGCTGATGCTTTATATTAACCGTCATGTTCGTGGTCACGTTTAGGTTTAAAATTATAACCATTTGGAAATTATGTTTTTTATTATATATTATAATGTAATGCGCTAGGGTTGAGATAAATGGCGATATGGCTTCATCACTATGACTATGTCGCACATTTATAGTTATATCCATTGGCATTCATTGCCCTGTTACAATTCTTAATTATGCTATGTTCGACTTAATGTTCATCGCCATGTTCCTCTTTATGTTAATGATCATTGTCATATTCATGGTACAGTTTATCTTTTCAATTATAATCAATTTTATATTATTTCATTTGTTTAACACTGTTTGCGATACGTGGACAAGGAACTGCGTGTAATCGACTTATGGCGAGTTGTAAATTCGACAGGAATTTCGATTACGTCTCTCGCACAGGTACGTTACGCCAAATAGTCTGCGTTGCTACCGTCTGGGCGTTATTCAATCGTTCGAAGGCTTGTTCAGATAAACTCTTTTATATGTACACTATTTATTATTAACATTTACAATATACAATTTTGCTCAATTTCAATTGGCACTGGATGTGTTATTGTGTGTAACTGTTGACTGTTGTCTTGATACGAACTGTTCGACTGGTGTCGCGATAAAGTTGTTACATTAGCAGTTGTCATGGTAATAATAATGTCTGTCTAATGCCCGGTTTCACAAACGATTGTCAAATGATGAATTAGTTAACAAGCCTTTAAAGACTCGTTATTATTTGTGAAATCCAATGCAATGGTAATTTTGCTTTTAACGGTTCGTCAAGATAATCATTCGTGAAATATTTTCCGATTGATTAAAGGTTCATTAACGAATCGTCAAACTTTTGACGATTCGTTAACAACCTGTTAACGACCGATTACCGTTTGTGAAACCGGCCATAAGAGTGAAAACGTAAAATACTACGTTCTTTTGTGTAATTGGTTGGAATGAAATGTCCCCACTTTTATGTAAGAGAAAGAACTCGTCGTGATTGGTAAAGAATGAATTTAAAGCGATGAAAGAAAGGGAAGTTTTGCTCCGTAGTTGGTTCAGAGGATTAATCTAAAATCGCGAGAGACATATAATAATTTAAATGTTCGTAAATTGGTTATTTACAACCGGCAGTCGTAAAATGACGGCTTATAAAAGGGGAATTGTTTTGAAATACATAACGTCTTGTACGTGACCGTACAAGAATTTTTAGATTTAAAATTTGCAAAATAAGTAATAAAATGTAAATGACCGAACCCCGCTAGATGGCCGCATCGGCGGCACCATCTGTACCTGGACAGGGTCGTGCGAATTACCATAAAACTATTCTTACTTAACTAGTACTTAAAAATAATTATTAAGAATATTTACATGATTTGCACGGATCTAAATTAACTTAACTAAATGTACAAATGTGTGTGACCGAACAACCACTGTGTTGTAAGTTCGTTATTATAAGTTAATGTTCTAATTGTTTACTTTATGTTCAAGTTCAAGTTAATTTCTATGTTATGTTCATTATCATATCAACGCCATGTTCGTGTTCATGAGCACGTTTGCGTTCAATTAATAACCAGACCTCAATACCAATTCTATTCATTCATACAACTGTTTAAGATTGTAAAAAAATTATTAAAGTATAAAATAAAAATTTAAATCGTGACACCAAATGAAGTATGACATTTAATGGCAGACTAAAGAAACCAGCACAACTTGGAGATTTACTTTAGGTGTTAGTCTAATGAAATCATTGTTGAGAATTTTCGTTTAAAAATGTGTTCAGTGTGTTTTGTAGTATTAATAATGATACCTATAGTAACACTGAAATTTTTTTCAATTTAGTGATTTTGAGCGGGAAAAATTGTGGGTATGCAAGAGGTTGGTATGTATTTATGGGCAATTGGAACTATTAAACATGATCATTGTCGACGTGGCAGTGGTATCGCAAGGACCACTAATAAAGATAGATATAGATATTAGAGAGCACCATCCAGAACTGTCAGACAACATCGGAATGCAGCTGTAGAGAGTATCTTCAGCTACAATCAAAACAGTCTTTGAGCTTCCTTATCGAGTGCCATTGAAACGAGATCACCTGGGCTCAGACTTAATTGGCGTGTTGAAAGAGAACAAGTGCTAGAACACTTCACTTCACTATTGAACAATCATTATAGCCATTTCTGGTAACGAGGTATAGTTTATGGAGATCAGATGCCGCGTAATGTTTAGAAGGCCACGTAGGGAAAAATGATTTCAAAGTCGAAATCATTTTTTCCATAATTCATACTTTGTGTCACACTACACTAACTTCAGGGGTAACGGTTTGTGTCGACATATCTAACTATGAAGGAGACTGAAAAAACATTTGTATTAAATTATTATTTTCCTTAAACTGTTTTTGCTAGTGACGTGCGATTAATTAAAATCTATGTGATACCTGAAAGTATGCAAATCAGCATTGAACGTGTTTGGACCATCGTCCGTGATACTTTGGGCATGTCAAAGGTGAGTGCCAGATATGTACTGAGAATATTAACTCCAGTTTATGGAACCTTGTGAAGGACAAGAAGAAGAAATTATTCAGAAAATTGTAACTGGCGTTGAAACGAGGGTTCATCACTATGATCCTGACAGCAAAGAGGAGTCAATGCAATGGCAACACAAGGGCGGACGACCACCAAATAAATTTAAGGTCCAATATTCGGCTGACAAGGTTATGGCCACTATTGTTTCAGACTCGGAAGGAATTTTACTAATAGACTTATTGCCACATAAGAGCACGATTAAGGGTCTGATGATAGTTTACGCAAATTGCTACAGGCCATAATGGAAAAACGCAAAAGAAAATTCAAAAATGCAATTCTGTGTTTGCATGTCAATGTTGTTATCCAGGGTGTTCTGAAGAACTTAGGATTCACAGAATTAAATTATCCACCCTACAACCTTGACTTAGCAGCCTGTGTCTTTTTCCTATTCAGGAAGTTGTAAAATCTGTTGAGGGGACAAAGAGTTCTAAACGTGGGCTGCTGAGAGAGTTTGCCGAGCAAGGAAATGGTTTATTGAAAAATTATTAAACACGTGTATTGGAATTTAACTCCTTCATAGTCAGGTACCTTTTTTTATCTGGGTGCCCTCGTTTGTTACAATAATATAACAGCGTTTTAGTTCAATACCATATTTTACCTTAGTTATCTAGAACAACATTCGATCGTTCATTTGCTAGATACCTAAAATTATTTTACAAATAAGCAGAAGCTTCGCTCAAAAAATACAATGCTTGTGTCAATTGCAGAGTTAACATTCAAGGAAATGCCAAAATGAGCCAACGTAAATAAAATTTCCAAATTCACGAATCGATTCTGCAACGGTGGAGCCAAATTTCTAACAATTCGAAATTATTTTTTTCGGGAATGATGAAATTGTCCTAAAGGTAAATGAAAGTCGAATTTTTGAACAGGATGTTCCGAAATATGCAACACGACTAAGCAAATAAGATAAAAGTGATAAAATGTTCGCGTTATTAAGATTAAAGGTTTTAAGAATAATTAAAAATAAAATCATATCTTATTGTGGCTCGTCACTTTTAAGAGATACGCCTAACCGAATCCCCACATTTTTCTTATCTGTATGTGCATTAAAATGGTATTTTTATATCAACAGCGCGAAATGCATGTGATTAGTAGGTGACAACGTGCATTTTTTCGAGGTGGCAGCCGAATCAAGAAAATTTATTCGAAAGTACTAAAATATTTCTCGCACGTGGCACAAGCACTATTTTTCTAAATTGTTTCCTAAAAACATTATGTTTTTGTCTAATAATAATAATCATTAATTTAAGAATAAATACTTGACCATGCAATAAAATTATGAAATCGTTTAAAAGTATATAGCACGAAATATGTTCCCAAACCAAAAACAATATTCGTAAAACGAACGAACCGCATTACGCTATAAAGCGTATACATAAGTGCACATTAGAGAGCATTTCAAGGAATTGCAATTCAGGAAGTTGCACTTAAAGAGATTTTGCTCAGTAAGGAGATTTCGTCGACCCCTTTTTATGGCGAATGAAAAGTTCAACAGTCTCTCAATGTTGCACGGCGCCTTTGAAATTGTCACCAATCGTGGAGATAACTTCATAAAATATTTTCTGTTAATAATATCAGCAATTTTATTTTCTCTCGTCGGACTTTTTATTATCACCCTTACGTTTCAAACGGCTTCTCATAAAAAGTTACAAATATCTTAGTTCTTGTTCACTTAAAGTTTTCAGTTAATTCATAAAAGTTATAAAACGTGTACAAAAATTTAAAGTGAAAAGCTGTATCGACATAGTGATAAGTTTTACATTTATTCCTAATATTCGAATAATTGCAAGCCTAACTGAAAAGATCTCGACCTCCATTGTCACAGCAGGAATGGATAGATACAGTTTCCTTGAGATGTGTAATGGTACGGTATTCGCAAATTACGAACGTAATAATTACTTCACCTATTCTACCAATGCCTATTATTATTTTATGCGACTAAATTACGTCATATGTTTATGTTTTAGAGTTGCTTAGCTGGTTTCGAATATACTACAACTGATTCGTGAAGTATTTGTCGCTCTTGCGTTGCCGAGATTAATTACGATGGTCAAAATTCGACTTTATTTTCAATCAGTGCGAGCTCGAACACAGCTCTTTTATATAATTAACAATTGATTTATTTCTATAATTATATTCGATTATAATTTAATGTAACAGAACTAACTTATGTCAGCGACCAATTTGTGTGATTTATACATCCCGAGTTTTAATTTTATGATTATCAGCCACATCCAATCTCTTAGACTGGCCTACGTCGTAGGCTTCTGTATGAAATGTAAGCTTTATTGCGCCCATAAACTAACGTTTATTATCTTGACACCCCTATAAGAACTCATTTCATCTTCATCGACTGGTCGGGGTATCCATAAGCCATTGTTTATTGTTATTTTCACGTTATATATTTTACGCGAGCAGTTTTCCGCATCGTAATTTAGTACCTAAGCATGAGGATTTTTCTTGCGTCTTAAACTATCCTCTTAGCTTCCCCTTCAATACAATGGCAAATATTGAGTATTTCTCATTCTACCAATGTGACCCCTTAAATAATTACACCGCACAACAGCATTTCTGATGATTGGGTTACTAGCCTAATTTTTAATGAAAATCAAATCTGTAATCGAAATTTCTGTATCAGCTCTAGTTTAGAAAATATGGCAAATGAGTCGTTTTACAATAAAACATAACATTTTTAAAGTTAATCCTATTTAATTAAGTTTTTAATTGAAAAAAATCTTTTATAAGAATTCCTTGCAGAAGCTGAAATTGGCGAGCTGTTCTGAATGCTCCAATAATAGTCAGCCATCATGTGTCCATTAAAGTAGCCTTGATAGCTTTCCTCCGTCGTACGAAGGTCCTGGTGGAATCGCTCGCCATGTTCTTCACTTAGATCTCCAAGATTAGTCTAGGTAGTTGTGAAGAAAGTGTAATTTGGGGCTCATGTTACATCCAAGCGTATGGAAGTGACTCATTAGTTGTTCAACGTGTTGACAATAGTAAAAAAAATTCTTATTTCAAAATGTGTGTCTTTTATTAATGATCTTATCTGTGGCCGTCAAAAATCCCCACTTTTATCTTTTCTCAGCACTCAGTTTTTGGGACCTTTTTTGATAGAACAAGGAAACAATTCCTATTTTTGTCAAGACCTTTAACAAATTGTTTTATAAGCCCTAAATTTATATGCAACGCCTAATTATACGATCCCTTGATATAAAAGGTGAGTTTCTTACGTTTTGCTATCCAGGAACTAGCACTTCTCGAGTAGACCAATCCCTTTTAACCCAGTGTTGACCTTTGGCCCTACTATCCTACAATCAAAGAAAACAGAAAAACTTTGTTGGCCTAAAAGAAAGTTTACGATTTTTAAATCATATGAGCCTGTTGTTTTCCACATATTTAATTTTGCCCAAAACCAGAGCAAAAGATGTATATTCTTCTTTTACTTCAGTAGAATGTACAATAAGCAACGACCCTAATTTATTTCCACTGTATAAGAGTACACATTTCAGTCTCTATGAATAAACGCCACTGACTAGGAACATAATTTCGTAATCCATTTGCTGCCATTAAATCAGGTACATTTTTACAAAATACGAAATCATCTTTTTCAGCAACATATTTGAGGAGATTTTGTTCTCTTGTGCGGTAATATGAAATTTTAGTTCCTTTTGTTACTAAGTTTCTTTCTTTTAGCCTAGAAGGCCAACTTTCGGAAGAAGACTTCAACAGTCCCAGATCTCTAATTAGGTCGTTTAAATCATCTTGGTTGAATGATTTTGGCGAGTCCAGGCAGGTCACATTCAAAGTCACTATCACTACTGACAATTTTCTTCTCAAAGTCAATTGGAGCCTCCTGTGAATCATCAGCTTGAGGTTCAGGTGTAGACTTAGGGCTCAGGACACATCTATGTGTATGCAAGGATATTCCCATTTGATTCGATTTTTTCGGTTAATACCAGTTATGTTCATCAAACAAAAATAGCAATCGCCATGGTGGTTCACTGGTTCATTCCAGATCATACCGGTTTTGCACCGGAAACTATTTCTTTTCTTATTTGTCCATAAACGTAGAAACTCAAAGCATGTTTTGCATACCTTTTGAGGAATCCAAGGCTTTTCTTTCATTACCAGCGGGTGCCCAAAGTAATTATTGTAAGGCTCATTTACGAACTCTGTCGCATAAACGGTATTCTTAAACATATACTCTCCGTCAATGAAACAAAAATGGTTTGGATCGTTTAAGCAAATTCTTGTTGACAATGCCACATCAAATTATAGTAAGATAACTTAATAATTTTAAAATTACCAGCAAATAAACCCTGTCTGAAAGAGAAGTTTTAGTGGCAGCTCTAACTTGTAAACAAGAGTTTTTAGGAAACAAATCAGGGTATATTTAAAATTAGCGTCTTTCATGAGACATAAGTCATTCATCATTATTATTTTCGATATCGGAGATCGTAAACCGAGCAACGTGAAGTTTAAATGCAGCTGTGAGTAAACGAGAACACGCCAGAACTTCCGAATCGTGGGTACATGGCACCTATATAAGAGGGAAGTTCAAAGAACCGTTCGTCCTTTTAGTTGAATACAAATATAAATAAGTAATAATTTTAGGTCCAACGTACATAACGAGAAGCAACGCAAAAACGAGTCCATATAACTATAAAGAAACGTATCTCGTGTTGTTGAACAACACACTTTTTGCAATGTTAAATCTTAAGACAATGTTTTTGTAATAATTAAAATTCAGCAATGTGTTACACAGTCTATTTCGAACCTAATGAACCACCCTCTGATGTAAAAGTGAGAAACTTAATATTGCTAAAAGTGTTTTATCTAATAACTTCATAATACTAAACACTTTGAAACTACTTTGTATTATACAAATTTCATTTGATTGATTTCGGTGTAAAGAATTTGCGAAAAACATAAACATTCGTCGATTCTTTGTCGATGTAATGTTTGTGGGGAATTTTTAGATTTTTATTTCAGATTCTTTTTCTTTTGATTTTCTATTTTGCATTACTTTTGTTTTTTTATCTCAGTACAAGTGTTTCATTTGCATGCAATTTTCCCTGAAATTTTTATATCACACATATTCTTCATAATCTACATTGTTGTTAAAAAATAATCTATTATGAAAACTGTTTGTGCAATACATACCAATTAATTATTCGATTTAAAATCATCCCTTTAGACTTATTGCCAAATAAAAACTATTAATGTAGTAAAAAGATAAAATCGATGTTCTTTTTCGTTGGTTTGGTGTGATCAGTTGCTTTCTTGATCTGTTCACGATGCCATTTTCAAGTGATCACTATATGGACGAAACAAACACCAAATGCACCAGATGAACGTTCTTTTATTGCTTTAATATATCTTACATTTATCAGATCGTTGTCACGATAGGACAGGATTTCTACAAGAAAATGTTTTATATTGTTATTTTAATAATTAGGCGATATTAACTGTCCACAATAGATTACTGTTTAAACTCAAGCTTGATTTCTATGATTTCGAACAAGTATCAAACAGATGTGTCATATTTTTCTTTGACGTAGCTTGTCATCATAACTATTTAATTTAGAGACGTTATCATTACGTTTAATATAAATACACCAAACGAATTGGATTCAAACTGGTGGCAAAAGCTTGCGTGCCATGGGAGAGAAAGTTATAAGAATATCAAAGGTAGAATAGCTCAACCCAGCCCAACTCAGATATGCTTAACTATTTTGTTAAAATTGTTCGTATTTTATAACCATATTTTTTTTTAAGCGGCAAAATGTAATTGATACAAAATTATTTTGTTATCTTATCCTTTTCAATAAATAATTCAACGTTTTTTATGTTATAAATATTCATCGTTTGATATGTGTGATTTATTTGCATAATTAAAAACAAAGACACAGTGCATGTGTTGTGTTGTGTTGTGATATTGTTTGAATATGATCTATTAGAACTCCTTTTTGAAATTTTCAGGATTTATTGAAAAGCTGAATAAAATTATTTTTCAGATTTAAAAAATAAATTATTTCGAGAAGTTTTCAACAACGAACATGTGATAAATAGTGCCTGCAACCACATCATAATAAAGCTCAGCTCGAGACTGCTTTATTAGAATCTTTAAAACTTTTAGCAAAATTTCTGAAAATGACAAAATGATATAAAATTGCATAAAAAATTGTAACAAATTGAAAAATGTCAACTTTAAAAAAATTCAATAACAAAAATCATGTCAAAATCATTTGCAATACAGTTTGCACGTAAAATCATAGAATGGTAATTAACGTTACAAGTCCGGGAACTCGTATTTAACAGTACGAGTGAGAAGTTTGAAAATCGAAACGAGTTCTCTCAAAGGAGTTCACGGACGAATGTCGTTATTTATTTTATTTCTTACTCTGAATAATTTAATGTTTAATACTTTCATTTGACATTTTTTCGATAACGTCAACATGTGAGATTAATGAGTTCCAATTTTTTCTATAGCAACATAAGTATCGGCAGATAGTCCTGGAATGACAGTTTCAGGAAATTCGAAATGTAAAATTACTATAAATATTTGTAAATAATCAGCTAAACCCTACGGTTGAGTGAGTAATTCATGTTGTTCCATGTTTTCTTAAAATAAAATGTTAAAAATAAAAGTCCAGGAAGTGTTAAGCAACACTTACCGGCTCTGATGTCGTTATAGCCCATATACCGGACTCAAAATGGAACGGAAAAATTGAATTTACTGGACAGTATGAAATAAACAACATTTTCGAGCCCAATATGTCAATATTTGCAAGCCGAAACCTTCTTATATTTAACAGCAAACGTTATGAACGTCCATAGAAAAACATGTATGAAACAAGTAATAGTTTCCGGGGTAGGTTCCTGTCAATTAGGTAATAGCCAACATCTTATTTCATCATTAGAATTTCCTACTTAGCAGTATTATTTGATATCATATTGCGTCGCAAAATTGTAGCGTCAATCATTAAGGGGGGGGGGCTTTAGAAGGCTCAAAAAATCGCTCAAATCTATGCCTAATATATCTAAGAATATGTATAAAAAGTTATAGCGGCTAATTCGCAATATTTTGAAAGATACAGCACACGGTGAGGTGTCGAGCAAAAAATATACGAACGCACGAACGTTCGGACAAACGAAGCGCGCGCCCGTCCCCGCAGTCACATAACACTGAACTATGTACTGAAAAAAGTTCAATCGGTCGTTCGAAACAATAATATTTTGAATTCGTAAGAGCTATAGTAGGATTATAACGAAATATTCCGTAAGTAATCGAAAATTAACATTTTTCCTGATCGTAAACTTTAGAGCGCGTTTTCTCGAGTTTTCGTTTTTACGATTTTTCTAAACTGGTGGGCGTGATTGCGAGAAAACTAGACAAGCAATCAAAACGAAACAAAACTTTTGTTGGCTTCAGTAGCATTATATTCTATTTGAACTAAAAAGATTAACGAAAAAATTCTAAACAACATTTATAGCAAGTTGAAATGATTTTCTCTTCCTGCAAAGAGCACATTTATTTTCAAACCTGAGAAAAATCTTGAATTTCAAGATTTTGGGTTTTTTTTTTTAGTTCACCTAGAAGAAAATATCTGAGAATTACACCAATTTTCTGTGGTTTTTCTTGTGTCAGACAAAAATTACGAGCTACATCTTTCCCACCGATTGTAGACTGCAATTGAAAGGTGTTGCACAAATGTGCATAAAAATCGGTTCTGTTTAAATATTTTTCTCTCGACATATTTTTTTTTAATGCTCAAATATGCAATAAAATGCTCTAAAAAGTGCACTAGACTTGCTCATTTTTTTCTGCCCTAAAAAAATTCCCCCAAAAACGCTATTTTAAGGCCTCCTAAAGCAGGATCCCCCCTTAATGTATCCTTCTCTTGTTAAAGAACGACAAACTCCATCGTGCTTGTAACATTGACAAGTATAACCACCCGATGCCGCCCACTGAGTTTAAGTGAAATTCGCCTTTCGACATTACCTGAACCAACTACATCTTGAATTTGTAAAAATGTTTATTTAACTTATCGTTGAATTTCGTTGTTTATTATTTAAAATTTAGTGTTTACTTCCGCAAGCCTATTAATAGTGCTTTTATATGTGCTCATAGTTTGCAAACAATCGACGCAATACGTTCTATTACATATTTTAAATGTTTAACCTTTTACTAGCGTACGTTACAATCGACATTGTATTTGTGGGACTTATTTATTAACCAGTGTCGTCACGAAAATCATCTACAAAAGGGGTAATATTTGTATCTAGTTGTAGCAGTTCTTGTTCCGTTAATTAACACCCATTTTTAGTTGATATAAATTAAATGAAATGTATACAAAATAAAATGTATTGGTTTGTCGTTGCGTTTCTTGGTGGAGACTTTGTGCCACGACGCGTTTCGACTCGCCCACTTGACAATGATGCAAACCGAAACGAGTCGTGAAACGAGCCATAATGTCACCGTCAAAGACGGAACGAAAATTCAAGATATAAATATGGAATATGGAACAGAACAATTAAATCAATTCGGATTAATAAAAGCAAAATGATGAATTGTATTACAAAAAGAATAAATATCACAAAATAAATAAAAGCGACCATATGAACAACTACTGTCTCAAAAGCAGCAACAAAATCTAGAGAAGCGTAAAAGAAGGAGAAACAAGGCTAAAGGAAAGGCATTCTATATATGGTATCGGATACAGGTGGATAACATAAAAGTATTGTTAAAAAATATGGTACATAAGAACAAAAACTTTTGGCAAGGAAATGACAATGAAGATTTCGAATTTGAAGAGAGCTGAATAAATCTGGGAAAGAGAAGGCGGACTCAAACTTCACAAAACCGTTGGGATGAAGGAAGATTTATAAAAAAGATCAAGAAATCACGTGGGCAGTTGGAGATCAATGAACAATACTACAAAACAACTAAACGAGATATTTACAAAGAAAACTACACGTAGGGACAAGGGCGAGTAGTTTATATCGTTGTAGATTTGAACGGGTTCTATAGGGGCAGCTAATCCCAGTAGCTGGTCGACCGAGGATATTTATTTCCATGTTAAAAATGCAATGTTTTGAATTTGTTAACGTAGAAAGTCTTATTATGTCCTTGTTCTTTAATTTTTTTGTTTTGGGTCAAATTCTGATTTTACTTCCACACAATGCCAAAAATATTCAAAAATTAAACAAAATCCAACCAATTTAACTTCTCTATTTATTTATATTACTAATTTTTGGACATGAAAATTATTTTATTACTTTTCAACTTACTTGGCAAGGTTTTATATGGACATTTTGAGAAATTTTGATATCACCCATTTCATATTTTTATCCAACTCAACCCAACCCAATCAACGATGTTTGAAAAGGCAAAACATTTAAAACATTTTAAAAAATTAAAAACATTCACCTGGTTTTTAGTCGAAAGCAATCAAAACCATATATAGTGGCAACCAAACCCAACCCCACTCAACCCCACCCAACCCAATTTTTGAGAATGCTCCCAATAATTCACTAATCCACAAAACGTCAAAAAATGAAAAATCGCCAAACTTTTTACTTTTTATTTTTAAAAATATTGTCACACATTTACCAATTTGTATCGTACAACCTCTGGATTGGGTTGTGTTGGATTGGATTAGGTTTGGTACTTACAGACAATACTAAGAAATGCAAAATTGATCAACTTTTTAAAAAGCGTAAATAATCACACAAACACAAAAAAATTAGAACAATTAGTAATCGATGGCAAAAGTTCTGGATATTCCCAACCCAATCAACACACAAAACTTCAAAAAAAAATGTATTTTGTATTTCAGAAAGTTCATAAATTCAAAACGTGTGTCATAATTTAAAAAGGGCAAACATGATTGTGAACAGCATTTAGAAAACCTGTGATTGTGAGTGAATTTTTATGGGGAGCAAAGATTCGTAAGAATGGTGTTGGGGAAGTTGAACAAAATTGGTGTTAGGAGAATCGAAATACGAGGAAGCCAGTATGTAAAACGTATGAAAAGACAGATCCTTGTGGGTGGTAAAGTGGAGAAGAAGCGATAGGTATAGTGGATAGATCGAAGCAAACACAGAAAAAGGAAGATAATGTAGGATATGCATACATGGTAAACAGTTGAGACTAAATGGACAAGGATAATGATGACGTTGTCCATTTCTTCCTTTGCAAATACTCTAATCTACAGATCGCTCTTGTGTCCACTTCATCTGTCCACATTGTTTTCATCTATCCACTTATTGTTTCTAGACTGCTGTTTCTGTTTCTCGTTTTCTCTTTCAAATTTTGGATCTTTATCTGTGTTAGATCTTGCTCTACACCTTCCAGCCATCGCTTCCGTGATCCCCCCTTTCTCCTTTTTCTAATTGGGACTCTGTTAAGGACCTTTTTTGTTTCTGGACTGCTTACCTGAGTAAGCAGTCCAGAAACACTATAAGTGGATTGGTGACTAATACTAATTCTGTTATTCCTGACAATTCTTTCATTGTTTGTAGGGTTGGTGATCTGATTCGGACAAATATTCCATCCTTGTCCAGCCCTACTGATTGTTATACATGTACATGCACAACAGGCCGTGAAGCCCTTAGGCTTGTTGAACAATTTTATTCCATTCTGCTATGTTTCTCGTTTTCTCTTTCCAATTTTAGATCTTCATCCTTTTTGGATCTTGCTCTACACTTTCCAATGACCATGCCTCATAGCCTTATGTAACAGTTTTGTAAATTGCTTATAATGGTTTTGTAAATTCTTATCTTCATTCTTCTCAGCGTATTGTTTGATATCATTAATCTTTTCAGCATTCCATAGTTCTTGTTATCTTTCGCAATCCTGCCCCTCGTGTCTTTTTTCGTTTATCATGACTTTCAAGTATAAGAACTCTTTTACCTTGCCAAACTCATATTCCCTCCCATCGTTCGTAGTTATTTGCAAATTTTCACCTGCGTCGCCCATTACCATGTATTTTGTTTCTTGTTGGTTTATTTCTAGTTCAATCTATCGTCTTTGCTCGGAGTGTAAGGTCGTCCCCAATGCTTCCCATTTTTAATTTACTGCTCCTAATTATGCTTTCCAACACCAGGTTGATGAACGAGTGTAGTAGAACGAGAGAGCTTACCTCAGTACATTTCCCACCACAAATTCTGTTGATTTGTAGCCACTCCTATTTTATGTTTCATTCATAGATAGTTGTTAACCTTGCAAGTATTTTGGGTATTTCTATTCTTCTCATAACATTGTACAATACTTGATAGTCATGATTCCTTCCATCTTTTTCTTATTTATATTTGGTTCATTTTTATTTCTTGGTAAATTGGTCCTCTTTCCTTATTCTCAATGGTTATGAGTTTCTTTGTCATTGCACAATTTTTTCGTCTTCCTATCTCCCACTGTTTTCTTATGTTCTTATATTTTTCTCTGTTTCCTGTTGTGTTCTTATTTAGCAATTTTTACCTTATTTTCTTTTTCACCTCTGCTATCTCTACACACTCCTGATTGAACCATTCTTTCCTGTTTGTCTGTTTCCTGTTCTTCGAGATCGTCGTTTTAGCAGTTTTTTGTTTGTTTCCACATTGTTTTGCATCACTACACTTATATTGTTTCTAGGCAGCTTTCTTTGACTGATAATAATTTTATTTCTGACAATTCTTGCGTTGTTTGTATTAGCTACCTGACGTAACCTGATTGGGTTCTCTCGTCTACTCCAAATATTCCATCCTTATCCAACCCCCTACTATTGTTGGATATATTTAAATAATATATGTCCTCTTTCATCTGTATATGTATCGCGTCATCTTCCATTTAATATACTGCGTCCGTTTTCTTCCATCAATTTAACGAGTTCTCTTCCTACCCTTCTTCACTATTCCACTATTTTACTGTCCCATAGTTAATTTCACTTACAATTATACAATCATATCCAAACCCAACCCAACCCAATGCATCCCATCAAAATCCGACGCCTGCTAAATTCCAATTACTAACCTTCGAATCCAAATGAAAACAACACGAACCTGTCATTAATAAAATAAAATAAAGCAATTTTATGATAACTAGATCCAGATCAAATTACACATTGTATTTGCTTGGCAATGTGCAAATTGTTCGGTACCAAAAGTAGAAAGTAAAGAAAAACCAAGTCAGCAATTGGAAGGGTATAGATAAGTATATGCAGCGAAATCATTTCGCGGACGCCAAAACCAGTGATTTGATACCAAATACATCTGTACACCAAACATTGCCTTTCATTAAAACAACCTTCTAAATTACTTAAAAGAAATAATAGACCCTAACAACGTTTGACGAAACGACCCTTGCATTTTTGTCGTCAAGTAAAATCATAATTAGACCACTTGAAACAGAAAACATCAAGGCTTACGTATCATGGGACGCTCTTAAAATACATTTAAAAAATATTGCACGTTCATGCAATGCCCAGTAAGTTTCAATTTGTATTGCGTCGTATGATTATTTATTAGTACTATTAGCTGGCGTGGCAAACAGACGAAGTTATTTTAAGGTATTTATATTTACTGTCTATAATGGCTATTTTTATCGCATGTTCTTAGGTGAGCTGGTGTGTATTTCCTCTCCACTTCCCCCAACCTCAAACAAATATTAAAATATCGGATTTTAAGTTGTTATAGTGTTATTTAATGGGCCCAAAAGTAAAATTTTATAGAACTGATAAAATGCCGAAATGTTTTAAAAAGAAGGAAATTGTTCGAATGTAGAAACTGTTAAGAAAACAAAACTTCAGCTGGCAACAGCGATTTGTAAATTTTCCCAACAAATAGCTCATTGCGTAAAATCGTAAAATATTTCCTCATTTTTAAAAATCGTATTGATTTTTCAAGTGTATTTTTTATTTTTAAATACGTTACAAATTCTCACTCGGTATATTAGTGGAAACAATATCAAATATTATTTAATATTTGTATATCAGAGACTGGGTTAATGTGTTTTTGGATGTCGCGCGAATTGCATGCTGTATATCTCGATATAAGTCGGAGAATGTAAATATTTTTAAGTAAATTCTAAAAATACAGTGCATGGACGCGGTCCAAAAACTCATTCAGCGTTATGGGTATTATTCAAAGTCAAGAAGTTTCTTAGGGACAATAACAACATAAAAGTTGGACATAACTATGCATGTCGATTAAGTTAATTAAAATTAACCTCTATGGCAACTTTACCAAAAAAAATTTTTTCGTAAAAATCAGCCTGGGTGTGTTCAAAGTATACGCCGAGTTGTTTTCACTGGAGAAATTCTATTCACATTCACGTAAATAACAAAGTACAAATATACAATGGGTAATAGAAATATGTATTCTTTGTAATTGTAAATATTTGTTCCGTCAACAAAACAAGAAATAGTGAAAGTTTCGCATAAAAACATTTCACATGCGAATCTAACGTTCAATAAGAGTGACTGAGAGTTAAAGGAAAAATGCTTCAGAAAGAATATTTACATGCCCAGACAAGTGGTTCAATTAAACACTTACATTCATTATTTGGTATCTGGGCTGAAGCGTGATATTGCAGTTGTCAACAGTTCTCAAAATTCGAGTTGTACCAACAGCTGCAATAGTTGTCAGTTTCTATACGATTAATGTAAATAAATTTATAAATAAGCCAATTAAAGACCCATGAAATGGAGAGTTATGTTGGCTTCGAAAATCGGTAGTAGTAAAGCATTTTCATTCAAGAATAAGTTTTTTGAAAAATGATTTTAGCTCTTTATATAATTTTAATTTTAATTGAAAAAATTGCCAGGGTTTGTTAACGTACTCACTCTAAATGTCGTTTCAGCTTATTCGGTTTTAGGCAGTCTTTTTTTCAACATTTTTGAGCAAATGACACATAATTTCATTTACGGCAGTACTGATAAACCCATAACTTCATGATTTTACCTTCGGAACATCTCGTCGGTGAACTACAAGAAGCACCCGTTCGGATATGATCATAAAGTTTTCATAGCAGCAATGAACTAAAAGTGACGAGTAGAAGTCAAATTAAACTCCCATGTTCCAAAAAAACTAAAACATTTTAGATGAAGTTGTCACTGGATATGAAATGTTGCAATTAAGTCGTCTTCGATCTGGTTCATGAAATGTTTTATAAGTTAGAAAAATAACTGTCAATCTACTAGGGCAAATGCCCAAGCGTGATATTGTTAAAATTTATCGAGAACAAATATTTGGCATGAATTTATAAGACCATGAAGGAATGCGAAGACGGTGCCTTAAGTTGCCCAAAAATGTTGAACCAGGTGACAAAACAAAAATTGAAAGCCGTTAAGACAAAGTTGCAGTTTTACAGCGCAAATTATCTTGAAGACACCAAACAATATAATATAAAGATCAATCAAAATATAAATATCTATTTAGATACCTTGGAACTATCCTACAGCGACCAAGAAAACTTGGAGAGAAAATAATGTCAAGAACAAATTAAGCGGGCAGTTAATATTAAAAAACATATCAATCGAAATATTTCAGAAGATGTCAATAACACATGCGTCAGAATTATTGACAATAACAGAGAAAGAGAACCAACAAATACAAGAAACGAAAGAAATTGAAGATAAGTTAATCATGGACAAGATCAGAAATGAAACATTCAGAAGGAGGCAAAAAACCCACATTCCAAACAATCGAAAAAAATATAGTGAAAACCTGTGAAGAAAGAATAGTTAGAAGAGCCTATGAGGCCAACTTACTAAGGTGGACAACTACAGACAGGCTGAAGGACGATGTAGCTAAAGGAAGTAGATATGCGAGGAATCAAGTGGAAAAGAGTGGGAAGAGGCTACTATAGCGGATAGAATGGAACAAAATGTGAATATAGAAACACCTAGAAAATGTGGGATAATTAGGGGGTGCTGCTGAGAGCCAAATTAATGACTAATGGGTTGAAGATTACATTATGCATAACATACAAAGAAAAGGAAAGCAGGTAATAATGGGAAACGAAAAGATTTCGAGAAAATAAGCGAAGGGGTGCGAACAGATGTTTAGGGAGTTAAAATATATTAAGACCGGGAAATAAAGAGGGGATGCGATGAATAACAGAAGAGGTCATTTTGTTGAATAAAAAATAATACACAAGGCAGGGATGGAGTACAGTCTTTATGAAGACAAATCTTGAAGGATGGTAAAAAAAATTAAAAGCAGGACGAAGAGATGGATAAAACGTGAAATGTTGAAAACGATATACACGATATATCAAGAGATGCAAATGATTGAAATTATCCCAAGATGACGCATGGAAATTATGAGTGTATTCTGGTGGGTATGGAAAATAAAATTTTAAATAAAGTGTTAGAGAATTTTCCGTTTCTACTTTAGATTATAAATTAGCCGTTAGAGGATTCACAATTATTGTTAATTCATATATATTTATATACGTGCAATTGCCATTTGGAATCAGTTAATAGATGTAGTATGAGGTGCCTGCAAGGAGCATTAAGTGGTATGGATATAGAGTCGCACTTACAAATATAAAGTTTACGTCTCACATGCATTTTTAACTAACAATGTAGTAGTCGAGTATAAACGTCGGTCAACATTATTATTGAATATTATATAATATTCGATTCATGAATTAATACATACAGATAATAATCGTGATATGATGATTCTTTGCGCACCAGCCAGATCTGAATTATCAAGCGACGTATTAAATAGGATAGAAGGCGTATAATTTGAAGACGAATAGACACAAAGGCAGCTCCAAGGTAAAGGTGGAGGTGAAGGATCATTGGGACTTTGTTCCCAAACAAGGAGATGAGTAGGGGAACAATGGTATATGAAACGATATTTATGCATATTCTAATTTATGAGGCGGAATCTTGGAAGTTAACAGATTTACATAAAAACGTGTTGAGAGCATACGAATGGAAGTTCCGTAGAACAGTTAGGTAGTTAGGTAGTTTGGGCAAAACAATACAAACTCTAGTGGACGAGTTTTGGAAGAAATAATTGACAATATTCAGTTTACAAAAGGAACACTATGAAATGCTATGAAAGGATAGAAATAAAGATAAAAACTTTGATACATAACCCAAAAACCACTGCAGCACTGCATAAAGGAGAAGCAGCGGGTAAATAATTCAGTGAATAAAAATATTGATAATGCTCAACTACACAGTGGTAGTAATAACTCCAAAACTTTGTCCAACGGAGGGTGGACTCATCTCAAGTTTACGGCCATAATCTACTTTTAGAAAGATGCTTGTCGAACTACGAATTTTCAAAACCAATTAACTTTCAAACTATCAGAAGCTATAACTCTAATGGTACTATCTTCCTAAATATTCAAAAAAGTGTGCCATACTTTTGTTTTCCACGGTTTTGGTTT
The DNA here is from genome assembly GCA_959613385.1 of Geotrupes spiniger. Classification (NCBI taxonomy): domain Eukaryota; kingdom Metazoa; phylum Arthropoda; class Insecta; order Coleoptera; family Geotrupidae; genus Geotrupes; species Geotrupes spiniger. The sequence goes on from OY390739.1 coordinate 10,214,371, forward strand.
TATGGGTTATTTCAACTTTTCTAAACACGTACATCAGTTTTATTTGATATCCGAAACATAAATTATTATTCGTTCGTGCTGTAGTTGCTGGAGGATGTTATGGATTTTATGTGCGGCTCTACAGTGTGTTTCACTTAAAAGTGTAACACCCTCATATCTTTTTTATTGTTAGTCCGATTTTAGTATTTTTTTTCCCAAACGTAGAATACTCATTGCTCTATTTACTCTCAAAAAACCAATTGTCTTCTTTAAATGCAAAGCAACCTGCGATGGCAAAATAAACGGCAAAAATCAAGAAATCACTTTAGGGATTTTTTTATCGAAAAATGTTACTAGTAATAATTGATTAGAATTGCCCAAAAACCCTAAATCCAAAATTACATGAAAATTAAAAATGTTTCCGTAAAAATCCGTAAATACTTATTATTTATTAGCTGCGCGGAAGAGAGTAAGCTGTGAAAATATTGTTTGAAATAAAACCTAAACTGTCAAAATTGTTTAAAGTTGTTGTTGTTTAGGCGCAGCCACCTCTGCAAATAATATTAACCGATTGGGAATTGCTTTGGAAGAAAATTTTAACATTTTTAATTTTCATGAAATTTTGGATTTAGTGTTTTTGGGCAATTCTGAACAATTATTACTAGTAACATTTTTCGATAAAAACATCCCTAAAGTGATTTCTTGATTTTTTCCATTTATTTTGTCATAGCAGGTTGCTTTGCATTTAAAAAAAAAATGGGACAATTTTGGGAGTAAATAGAGCAATAAGTATTCTACGTTTGGGTCAAAAAATTACTAAAATCGGACTAAAAATAAAAAAGATATGGGGGTGTTACACTCTTAAGTGAAACACACTGTATATATATTGTTACGATATTTATGCATAGGTGCGCTCAATATAGGTTATGATGACATCAATTGCTTTCTCCATTGACATATACAAATTTATTGTCACGCTAGCCATTTTCATTTATATATAACCCGTGGTTCCTAACACCTCGCCTCGTGTTCCCTTAATCGGAATAAAACACGTGATGGAAAATATGATGTTCATTTGGTTCATATTCGCGCGAACGTAGTACGAGTTTGCGAAGAGTAACTTTCATGACTGGACGCAATGTTAGTTCGTTCGTAACTCCATTGTTGCAAAGCACGCATTTATTTTAAATACCTGCCGCTGTAATGCTGATATTTAGGCCGTGCGCTGGGTTAGTTTATAATAAGATAATTTAGTTTACGAAATATATTGGGTCGGTGCATAAGTTCGTCCTATTTTTTTAACAAAAATCAAAGAAAAATATTATTCACTAAAAATTACATTTAATCAAGTATGTCTGTGCCGTTCTGTTGAATGGCCTTTCTCCATGTCTTTGGTAGCTGGTTAATCCCGCGTTCATATAAGTTCTGAGGTTTCTGGCTAAAGAAATGATTCACGTGATTTTCAAATCTTCCAGAAAAGTAAAGTTTTTACCAGCTAAGCTGTTTTGAGGCGATGTGAATAAATAGTAGTCGGAGGGCGCGACAGTACGGTGGATGGACCAAAACATCCCAGCCAAGCTGCAAAAGTTTCTGTCGGGCCGTCAAAGTGACGGGTGGTCTAGTGTTATCTTGATGGAATGTAATGCCTTTCCTGTAGGCTAATTCAGATTGCTACTAATATCGACTATGTAGTGATCGATTTAATTCAGTCAGTTTTTTCTCTGGGTCATGGTCAGGTTTGCAGGTAACATCTCGTAATACACGATTCTCTTCTATTCCCACCAACTGGATAGCAAACCTTCTTTTGGTGTAAACTTGCCCTGGTTGATGGGGCATCTTCACTCTTAGACACTAAAACTTTTTACACTTAACATTATTATGCAAAATCCATTTTTCATCTCATGCAACTGCCCGCTATAAACATGGATCGATTTCATTACGCTTCAATAGAGAATCGCAAGCAGAAGTTTGGTGTGTCAACTTTTTCTCCCTTAACTCCATCTAAGTTGACGTAATCGCATTAACTTGTTGATTTCAAGAATTTCTTCGATCCCTCGAGTTGTTCTATGCCGATCAGTTTCGTCAATATTCCGTTGCAATAAGTCTCACTTGGTCGTCCAGAACGTGGTACGTCAACATTAAAATTGTTTACACGAATCTTGCAGAACCAGTTACGACACGTGGAATCGTCAGCAGCACACTCGTCGTACACAACATACATCTTATTTTGCCTCTGCGACGTATTCTTAGCAGCATAATATGTCGAAAATGCTCGTTATTTTCTGCCATTTTTAATACTTAACAAAATTACAAAAATCTATAGAGGTGCACACTATATATACAAACCATAAATGGCAGCGAGCATACTTGCATCAGTGCATATAGCTGTCAGATTTTAACTAAAAAGTCAATTAAATAGAAGTAGATTTATTCAATTTAATACGGTATTATAAAATTAAACGAAATATGAATGATTTAATAAGAAAACGTATGAAAATAATAAAACGCAAGCAGGGAGCGATGTAGTAATTATGCAATTTATACATTTGATACGTAAACAGTCTTGTATACCCACACACACATATTACGAAAGAGGAAAACATTTCGGTTAACAATTATATGATTATATGACTTAGAGGAAAAATGAAAGCAGAAAACACAACCAACTCAGGAATCTGCAAATATTGATAAAAATATAGTGCAAACATCTCCAGGCCCGGAAGGCTATAAAAGAAACGTCAGAAATCAATGCAAGTAATACCAATTTGACCGTTATAGTGTCTACGATGGTTGTCTTCAGAAAACAGTGTGTTTATACGAAAATCAAAGTCACGGTGCTAAATATAAAAGAAAGTATCATTAATAAAACTGGTGCTAAAGTGCTAAAATTGAATAATATAATAAAGAAGACAATGACAGTGATTTACAAAATTGACGTACACCAGGAACCAACCGTAAGTGTTAAATCAAATTGATACTCCGTACATCTGTAAATTAAATTTCAATAACGAAATCTGAAGAACTCTTAAAGATATTTTAAACTGAATTATATTACATGTAGGAACCCCAAAATTTAAATTCCATTAAATTCAAATAATGAGCACATTTTTTGTAAAATTGAAACATATCAATTTCGTTTATTTGTTTTGAAGGTTAAAAAATAAAGTTTGCGTTTCTGTGTATTTAAAATTTTTCATTCATTGGAACTTAAAAAGCACAATTTTGATAATCAAGTAAAGTAATTACATCATATCAATATAAGTATAACCATTCGAATATTTCCGTGACCGTGTCAGAAAGAATGCCACACACATGAGATACTACACATTGTGTTAAAATTATAATGCATAAAATATGTTACAGTTTATAAAACGTACGATTAATACTTATTTTTATGTGTTAAATACCTACACAATAAATAACAACCTAAACATAATCGAATGCAGATTTAGGCCACGAAAAGAGTGCAATACAATAATGCATACGCCTGACCTACTAATCGCTAAAATTGGCCGAATTAAAAAACATAAAATCAGCATATTTAGCGTCACGTCGCGCACTAAATACATATGATAGTAATTACATTGCAGCAACACGCTGTTGCAAGTTGCGAATATGTAATAATAGTTAGCTACCGTGAAGTAGCTAGAGTAACCTGCCAAGCATGAAAAACGTTCCAAATAGAAAATAAAAGGACAACAAAACTATGAAATATCTATCAACATGATACCCAACACGTTATATCATGTTATGTCACGTGTTAAAAAATGTATAACAATGTTATTGCAATCGTTTTCTTCTCAAAATATTTGAACCTCTATGAATTTCCATGACAGATTAGAAAGTGATGACAGACAATGTCTGTTTCAAATCCAGCTTCTCCAAAAGCAGTTCTACTAGAACAAACAATGGAGATGGGACATTACACTGTATTTATTTTATTATATTTATTACAATATTAATCACACTATCACAAAAAAATGTCCATTTTTTGAATCAATAACGGGTTGAGATAAGAGATTATCTTTTTAATTCAAAAAGATAATCCAATAAAAATGTATTTATATATTATTAAAAGATGAAATTGTGAGACAAACGACTTAAACCATAATAAATTATTTTGCTTGCGATTCGACAATTCTTGGTTGAATTAAAACAGCATGCAAAATACTTCAAATTCGGGACGAAACACATTATTAGAAAATTGCATCGTATCACTTAACAATTTCATACCGTTAGGGTAAAGTTAAACAAGGCTAAATGATTCCAGCTCCTTCGCAAAAGGTTCCGTTTTCAACCTCTCTACTACTTTTTAATTATTCAAAAACCTAGTACTCACAAAAAACGTTCGGTTACCTAGTCTCGCTTCTCCTAAAACTAATAATGGAAACTTCGCGTTGAAATCTATTCGTTCGTTTTGATAAGAAATCTTAAGTTGTCGCATTGTAAATTTTATTGTCATATTTATTCTTATTATTATCAACGAAGTTCATATCGATAGTTTTATTTTAAAAAACGTTTCAAGAGTAGTAAAATAATTTATTCAAACTTTTTTGAATAAATTGAACAATCAACTATTATTATGTAAAATCAAAGATTTACACTATTCTTCTCCTTTGTTTCATCTTTTCCTTATGCCATTTGGTGTTTTCTCCCATGTCCATGTCTCCATTCTTCTATATTCTTTGTCATCCCCTTAATTTCCTCCATTGATTTGCCCCTTTTATTTCCTATTGCCCGTATTCTATCCTCACATTTCTTTCGTGGTCTTCCAACTTTTCTTTTTCCCTCTCTTGCTTCCATTAACCTTCGTAATGTTCTATCCTCTCCTATTCGCATTACGTGCCCAAACCATCCTAATTGTTTCCTTGTTATTTTATCCTGCATCAATTGAACATCGCACATGATTTTTTGTAAATGTCAATGTTGACTCCCAAGACCTGGAGATGGGGTGTGAAGTGTACAGGATTGGGTCCACCCTAGTTATCGGAAATAAAAAATTCAACAATGCTTTTGATCGCTGTTATGTCAATAAGGTACCGATCGTTCACTTTTTCAAAATTACGATTTTTCGCGAAATGGCGAATTTTTTTCCAAAAAAGTCATATTTATGTTTTCTGTCCCATTCGAAAATCAAAAATCAGCAAAACAACATTTTCCAAAAATTAACGATTGGTACTTGGGAAGTGTTTCCTGTGAATTAAAAAAAAACAATCATGGCGATACGTTCAGTTCTTCTCCCGCAAACGTGTACACCATTTTTAAAAATGTAACTTTTGGGAAAAGGCGTTTGAAGTCGACGTGATGTTCGCAACGTATAGAACCGTTTAAAACTGAGGGACTCGGAGAATCCACAGTAACGTGTGGATGTTTTTTCAATCAAAAATAGCGCTAGGACAACCTTTAAGGGCGCGCGAACCATCCGCCCACCGTCAAGTTAGACGAGCTATAGCTCTCGAACTAGAGAGTAATCTGAAAAATCCTCTCACAGGCTTATTTCCGATACCTTTTAGATTACAAAAATAAAAAAAACACTTTTTTTGAAATCGTCAAGGTGGGGGACAGTCTATGAAAGCCATATATAGATGTCTTTTTCCATTATGTTTCTTAAGGTGCTTATATGGTCTTGTATTTGCCTCCCCTCGCTGTATGCTGCGTGCTCCTATTTTATCTTTCCTTAGTCTTCGCTCTATTATTCGTATGTATATTTTGAAAACCACTGACGATAGGCATATCGCCCCGTAGTTTTCCGTCCTTGTCCCATTTCTATACAGTAGGTATTATTATATTTCTTTGCCGATCTGTTGGTATTGTTTCTTGCTTCATTGCTTCCTTGCATATTATCCTCAACCATTCCTTTCCCCCACCCTATTTGATCATCTCTGGCGCTAATCCGCTTGCTTTTCCATTTTCCATATTCTTTATAGCTTCCTCTACTTCTTTTTTCGTTATATCGTTCCAGTGATTTAGCCTTTCACAGCATTCTTTTGTATGTCTTCTTTATCTCTTTAAACTTTTCCTTATTCCCCCCATGGTTCCAGTATTTGTGCTGTTTCTGTTTTTTAAATTTTCTTATCGTCCCTTATATTCCATATTCGTTTCCTTTTTTCCCTTTTAAACTTTTTATGCAACTCCAAAAAAGCATATTATTTTCTTTATAGTTTGTTTCCATGTTATGCCCGAATTCCAGACAGCTACTCTGTTTCGCCTCCTTTACTGCTATCTTTACCTCATTTCTCTTTCCAATGTGTTTCCGCATTTTTGTTTGTTGAAATTTCTTCCAAGCTTGCTTCTTTTCATTTATTGTGTCCTTTATTCATTCCATCATTGCGCCCTTCTCCCACTTTGGTCTACTCTTTGTTTCCCACATACTTGCTCACTTGTCTTTACTAGCACCTGCCTTACTACTACCCATCTTCATTGTATTGATCACTCCCCTCTCTTGATTTCCTCCTTCTCTAGTTTTCTATTTACTAGTTCCTGGTACTATTTCCTTGCTTTCTCCTTTTTGAGTTTTTCTGTTTTAATCCTTTCATACTTCCTAACGTCCATCATCTTTGGTCTTTCTATTTTTGTCTATTTTTGCTATCACTAAGCTGTGATCTATGTTTATTTCCGCCCTTTTCTACTTTCACTTCTCTTATATTTGCACTTGTGTTCGCTGTGTATACTACGTAATCAATTATGCTCTTTCCCTCCCTCCCCTCTGCTTCATATGTGCTTCTGTCCTCTTCCCTTTGTTGCTATTTCCTATTACAATATCATTCATTATACATTATACATTATTCCATTTCTGTTTAATGTTTTTCCACATATGGTCCTCTGAATTAATAATTATTTTTAGGTGATATAGAATTTAGTTTCAACGTGATTAGTACAAGGCCGAAGAAAGATTACTTATTTAATTATTGCAGATATTGCATTTCTCGATAGATAAAAGCAAAACGTCATACAAAAACAATTCATTCTTCAACAGTACTAAAATTAAAAATCAATCTTATCATAACAACTTTGATACTCTAACATGACAGGGTTCATAAAAACATACTATATCACATCTATTTATATATATCCTGTATATGTAAGGTTTGAAAAACGTTAGGAAATTCAATGAAACAGCAAGTAACCTCGTAGATGCTGTCTACTAAAAGATGATTTTTTCTTTCTATAGGAGAAACTGTTTTCTTACATCAAAAAAAAACTCAAATTGTTATTTCAAAATATTTGTATTACGAACACATTGGAGTTATTTGCGTTTACAATTTTTATATTAATAGTACTAAATGTCACATGACTTAAATTTAAACCACTGCTTTTTTAAGCAATGGGAGTTTTTAAAGTCAGTCTTACGAGTGACGTTTCAAAATGGTCCTGAAATTTTAGTTTATTTACTAATTTGATGCCCCACCCTAGAAGCAATAATACTGATTACTACACCGAATTAAGAACGATGTTAGTAGATTGTAAAAACATAAAAATGATTTTGCGTAACACATTTGGCAAAAAGTAGTTCAAATTATACTTAATTGGCACGTTCCACCTAAGTAGGACATTCCAACCCAATGTTATGTTCTGTGTATACGTAAAATGCGTTTAGTATTATAACAAATAAGTGTCGTAAGCGAATAATGCTACTACTATTTTGACTATTTTCAATGTTCACACTTTTAACAATATGTAATTTGAAACTAAAATTTGATATGGTAATAATTACTAATGCCACAATAAACTTGCGTTAAGAAAAGAAAAACTACCTCGAGAATGGATTCAACCTGCACAGTGAAGACTAAAAATCGCTTTCCTCAAGACAGAAACAACAGAATTACTAGGCTTCAAAATATTCGAGCATATCTAAGTAGTACCTTTCAGTTATTAATACTATACGAATGCTTCTCCGGAAACTTCATTCATTCATTTCATTACTGCTCATGAAACTGCTCTGCTTATTTTTTTAATTTAGCCATCAACTACTCGGTGAATGATTGTGCGGCATCATCAAATCACATGTTTAATTCGACAATTAATGTAAACAAACGTCCACCCACAATTAAATAGGTGTCGACAGAGCGAATATCAATTTTCTACAACGAGGCAGCAATTAACTTTGATCTCCCACTGTCAATATATAAGAAATGTATTTATACTGTCCAATTAGCCAGAATTCCGGATCAGAAATTCCGTAAAATGTGACTCATCCTTAGATATGAAAGTACAGGTATAATAATATTTAGCACCAAGAATAATTCGCTAACGTCAATCCTCAAAATCCCAACATACTACATAATGATTAATTATTTATTTAAAAAACTCCATTTGTATATTTATTTTAACGAGTTGTTATAATAAATCAGTTATAAGAATGTGTCTGCTTTAAATTACGTATATTCGTTGTTTATCATTTAAAATACATAAATCTCTCAAATATACAAGATACAAAGCAGAAGTTGATGTTTAATTAATATACAATTAGCCAGAATAAATAATATGTTCTGGGAATTGTTCGACACTACCATATTTTATTGCACTCAATCGAAGGAATAATATATACAGCCGCTAATTAACTCATAGACTTTAATAATAATAAAAGAAAAAAATTAATATTATTCATTCCGGGCCTGTATAAATTATATTTGCCGACGAAGTTAAAGAAAAAATATGTGCTCGGCTTGGTGGTCAAGATATCGAGTGTGGTGATAGATGTGTTTTAATAATGAACCGATGGCCACTTGAAACATTATTTATTTTCAGGCAGGAAATGTTATATTTATATAAGGCCTGCACATTAAACGAAATTAAGTAACTACTTTTTGTTCGCATCTAATTAGCACAAAACGGCGAAAACACCGATTGCTTTCGCAGGGGATTGAATCGAATGATATTTTGAACGCCAATCCGCGAGAATAAGAAGATAAACAAATATCTTGAATGATCACAGCAAAAGGCCCCCACTTCAAAAAAGTTATGAAAAATGTTTGCCGTTTCTAGCATGAGGAGTTAACATCAAGCGAGCGAACGAAAGTTCAATTAAAGTCAACGAGCGAGTTACCGTACGGGCTTCAAACGAAGAGCTAAGGCCGGGCAGTCATTTCCAAACGGAGAGTCAGTTGTCGATTTCTAATAATTAAAATCGGCGTTAATGCCTAATAAGTAACTAAAAATAAATAAGTGGACACTTTTATTATTATCATTTCGTTTTCTACAGCCGTGTGATAAATAATTTGTACAAGAAAAATCGGAGAGACGGCTTTGTGCCGTCTTCTCTGTCTCTGTTAGTATGACTACATCATCCGCATAGCGATATCCCTCGGTAATGTTCCACTCGTTCCTTATCCCCTTCTTCTAGATTAGCACCACTATCGCTATCCTCCACCGTTCTAGAAATTCCCTACTTCTAATCATCTATATCTCATTTATCCTTGAGGATAAATCTGTTTTTCCTTCTATTTTCGCCTATTTCAATTGTCGCTGTCGAGTTATTTATTTCGACCTTTCAGCAAAATCATATTTGTCATGTTCAGGTAGGTCTTCTCTTCACTTCGACAAAATATGCACGTCCCACCCAAAGAAAATGTTATGAAACGTCTGTGCACGATTTTATTTTATTGTTTTCTTTAACCAATTTATGTCCCAGATTTTTAAAGTTAAAATTATTTTTTTTTAATTTGATATACAATCGCAGATATAATCACTGAAATAAATCATCCTACTACATATTTTCTAGTTGAACTTCGGTGAACAAAAGTAGCTCGAAATGATTTGTGCCTCCTAAAGTCATTATTTAGCTTGAACACAGGTACACATATCCATCACTGAGGATTTGTCTGTTGCAGATCAATTCAATCAGAAGTTCTCTGACTGGTAAATTTCGTTATTTCAGACTGAAAGCACTGTCGAATTTCTCGAGGTGTGGAAATGTGCCGTTGCTTCTTCATCGATCGGAACACATTCGTTCCGATCGTCCGATTAAATAACTGTCTTGTTGGTGCATCCATCGGCCTAAATACTCTTCAATCGACGCAGCTCATGCAAAGCAAATTCATTGGTGCGCATGTCCTCCACATTTTAATTTACGCATTTTTCTTTAATTCGAAGTATTGCTTCATGTCGCATTAATGATGGCCAATTTTACCAAAGGTTACACCCAGATGATTGATCGTAGAAAATTAAAATTTTCAATAACTAATCAACAGTAAGAAGTAAAAAGTATGAATAACTAAAATCTTCACAAATGCTGAGATTGTTTTCACTGTGGAATGAAGATTTCTTGTATTATAAGGAAATAGTTTATCTTGGTATCAATTATGCAATTTAGGAAGTTTTGTATTTGGATGAATGTCGACTTATATATTTAAATTAGATTTCAGTAATTCCTGCTGGGCGACCCAATGAACATTTAAACTCATGACATAATATATGTCATGAACGCAGACATATGAATGGTTTTAATTTAATTTCCATAAAAAAATGTAGCAATGATAATCATAATTACATTTGTTTTTAACAGGGTTTTCGTTTAGAAAGTTTTTTGTGATAATATATCAGTGGCATTATTGTATATTATCAGAATCATCAAGGGACGAACCGATTCTATTAGCTACGTAACAATATACGTGACGAACCTCATACGCATTCAAAGGAGCTGAAATGGACTCGGCATTCAAACCATTGTGCAGAGTTAAATTTAATTTACGAATAACGAGGACGACTGTGGTACATACGTACCACCGTTTCCATAAAAGTTAATATAATTCTGTACTGCACAATAGGTAAATTGCTTCCTGCGAACTTCAATTTTTTATTTACGTTCGTAACTACCTCCAATATGGATTTGAGTTGGGTTGGGATCTTAACGTAAATTTTTAATTTATTACTTGATACTATAAAATGGATGACTTAAACCTCTTCTTTCGTTATTAATTCTCAACTCAAACACTATTAATTCGAAAGCGGTCAGTGAAATTTTGTATTAATTATTTACGCAAATTCAATATGGTGTCGATATTATTCACAAATTATACCAGTGTATTGTCTGTCAAATGAAAGTTTTGATCTGATGTTGCGCATGAACTTTGAGAAAACCTTTGTGGCGCCCATCAATGTATAATTCGCCCGCAATCGCCCCTCGTGTTTAACAAAATTGTTTACACAAATGAAGTAATCTAAATCGGGAATTTTAAACTGGAGTCCTGAGAATTATTTTATTTCTTATTAAATTATTCCACAGAGCACTTCTATTGAGCAAGAATAGTTAGTTTCTAACTAAATCTAAGTTTTTGACCGTGTTTGCGACGTTTGCAGCTTATGAATATTTCTTTTCCCACTTGAAATAATCCATCTTATTATTTTTCATTCGATATTACATACTTTAGAAACAAGATTAATAATCAGGTTATTACTAGATCAATAAAATGTACACAATATCTCTAAACCAAAACAAAATGTTATGATAACCATGGCGTATTTTCATACTTCCGTTGATACAGGACACTAGTTCATCATTTTTAATATAAACCAGTTTGTATCAATGATTTATGTAATGTTTGTTGCCAAATTTATTGATGTATTATCGTACAGATTAGATACCAAATACAATAATAAAACCAATCAAATATAATTTTAATAGTCGACGATGGCAATTACATTTATTTTCCAATGTATTAAAAAAGCTAAATCCTTTTAAAATCAGAAATAGATTACTTGCAACCATGTTCGAGAGAAAGTGGAATGCAAGAGAGCAACTGTACACAGACAGTTAATAGGAGGTCATGGATTCACTGACCTCTTGCATTATTCTATTTACCATAACATGTAAATATCGTCTGGTCAGTTACGTTGTAACTTCAATGTTAAATTAATGTATTTTCGAATTTGCTAATATGTTACGTATACATTTATTAACACTTACCTAGAGCAAATGCATCAATATTTGGTCCAGCGCAAATTTAATCAATTACTCTAATTTATTAATAGTTGCTAGGAATGTTTGTAAACACGATTAATCATACATTCTAAGCCAATTTAATGTCAAAATGAGATTGTGTTTACAGTTATATTTACTTAAGAACATAATTTACTATAGATAGCAAGATTCCAATTCTTATTAACTCCTACATATTTCGTAAATTAAAATATTTAAAAGCAAGTTTTTATGAAAAGTGCAACTTTTTACGTCTTTAAAATTCGAAACAAAAAATGATTAGTAAAAAAGATTTCTGCATAGAATGCTATTTTTTGGTCCGTAAATACCATCTCATTTATTTTCTCACAGGCATCAATACATATCTAAGGCCTCAAACTGCAGTTCAATGCTTCCCGGTTTCCCGGCAGAAACAGGTTGTCTGATAAAGTCAGTGACCATACTACTCTCGCTGTTACTACCTTGACCACTTGGTCCTTATCAACACGTCCTGCAACTAGTGTACATAGATTAATCATATTCGGGATCAACGATCTTTGCTGCCTCTCCCTTATACGTTGTAAATTGTATCAGAAGAACCCTTCATTCTAAGCTATACTTGCTTCCAGCTCTAACTTGTACTAATCCCGCATCTGCACATCTTCTCAAGATTACTACTCTCAGTGGGATGATTTGTGATGCAATATAAATGACATAAGTCAATTTATTTACCATAAAAGTATATAAATTGTAAATTGAGTTAATACACAATTAATTGTCGTAACATAAAGGGCAGACGTAAATCAACGAGGCAGCCATGTTGTGTACGTGTAAGTTAATAAACATAGTCCGAGCAGCGTGTAGAAAGACATGTATATTCAGTTTGATGTAGAATTTCGAATTTTAACGAAACATATAAAAAAATTGGCGCAAAGAAAATAATTATAATATGAAATTCTATAAAAAATAACTAAACTCGGGTAGGGTACAAGGTAGAGAAAGAAATTTAGAAATTTAACATATAACATATAATTTCTGTTAAGAAATACGTAGTTGATATAAGCCTCAGGTCAGAATGTTATGTCAGAATATAGTTTTGTATTTAAAAATGGCAATTTGTAGTAAGGGTCGAGATTTGATTATTCTGAGAAATGTGGAACAGTGTGGTGCGAGAAAAAGGTTTGTTGGGTTTAAAAATGATCTGAAGTAATCAAGAATTATAAGCAAAGACGAAAATTTTGTGAAATATGAATCTTTTTGGTTATTTGTTCGAGAAAAAATCATACAATTTATGAGTTTATTAAGGCACTTAAGGCGCGAAAACCCGTAAAGGCCGGTAAAAGTCTAACAAAACATATTTCGACCAGATCATCGTTGGTGAGACTATTCAAGGAACGTCAAAAGACGACGAGTTTTTAGTGTCATTTTGCCTGCTATACGCTTCACGTCGCTTGGGAAGAGATTTAATAGAAACATTACTAGTCAACGGCGTGTTCGACAGAAAATTAAATCAAACAAGTAACGGTGTGCGAACGTCAAATATAAAGTGACGAGTAAATACAAGTACTTAAATTTTAAGTAGAAATAAAGGAGCATAATACAGTGTTATTCGAAATCGGTCAATACTAGGAAGCAATTGTAAGTGATTCACCGAAGCATAACTCAAGTAACGATTTGGAGTAGAAATAACTATGTAACATGGAGTGAAGTTTCTATATCTGATAAACTGAATGAATTTGTATTTTATGGAAGACCAAGATTTCGACAAGAGGAAATCGATCGGCTCAAAGTCCACAGCCCTATTGATTTCTTCCTCTTATTTTATTATAATTTTTATATTTTATAAGTGCAAAACTTACTAGTTACAGACACAAATAAATACGCTGAACAACTGATACTAAAGTGTATATGTGAACAGTCAATCACTAAACAGTCTATTCTGCCTAAGTGCTACAGATGCGAGTGAACTTATGTGTTTTTTTGGATGAGAATTGATCAAAAACCTAGGCTTAGAGATTATTTCAGTACAAAGGTCCTTTATAACAGTAAAGTTCCAAAGTTAAGCCGCATAAGTAGAAATCGCTTTGAGGCACTGTTACATTTCCTACGTGTTTCTGATATTGAAAATTGTCCAACAGGCGACAGATTATATAAGATTTCTCCACTTGTACGAATGATAAATAGAAACATATTTGCAATCCAAAGGAAAAGATATGCATCGATGAGACAATGGTTCCATTTAGGGGCAGGTTAAACTTCCTTCAGTACATTCCAAGCAAGAGACACAAATATGGAGTCAAACTATTTAAACTATTGACAACCACTATTATTGTTATTGCCGTGGTCGTATTCAAAGAAGTAACTGGGAAAAACATGAGCCTGACAGAATTTCGTGAAAATATCATTTGTGCCTTATTCAATGTAAAAAACCATAACAAATATGAAAATAAACTACAACATACCATGGAAGACAAACAAAACCGAGGCAGGTGCTCAGTTTGCAAAAGTATTCAGATAGAGAAGGACGATGTGTGTGTCGAACTTCATACGTTTGAAACATAATGTTTAGTTTTTTTTTTGTACGTTTAGAATGTGGTTTTACATAATGCTGTACACCTTTCAAATAGAAATACAATATTAATAAACGTTTTTGGTAGTGACCCAATATGGCACACATGGTCTGTGGTAAAGGTAACTTATATATTTTTTATATCAGACCGTGTGTACCAATTTGGTGCCAATCTTTTTTGTCAAAAACTGCTTTCCAACAACATATTATCATAAGATAATATATTATGAAGCGTTCTTTTACCAAAATTAAAAACACATTCCCCGGTCCAGAATGATTTTTTTTAATATTGCCCTGGTCGTTAACGGGTTAAAATAACAAGCATATCGACCACGCTAATCTTTGTGCCGTGCGCTTGATAATTCTGAACTTAAAAAATTAGTGATGTGAGTGGTGCGGAGGCTGGCAGCTAAAATTTAAAATTGAACATTGTGTGAAATGCCAAATGCAAATAGGAATAAAGATTTTCTACAGTAAAAACCGCAAGTATTAATTTAATGATGAAATAAAACAAGTGACTACGTTTATACAACAGATAATTTATTGTTATAAATATATATATATATATATATATATATATATATATATATATATATATATTACTAACAATAAATTATTCTGTGATATAAAGGTAGTTAATTGTTTTATTTTATCATTAATATGGATTACCACATAGTAAAGGTCTTAACCATACTCTACATTAATTTGATTTGAATTGAATTTGAATATGTTTGAATATTCTCCATTGCCATAAAATTCACAAATGAATTGTAAATAAATATAATGTACTATATTATTATATAATTATAAATATATATCTCGTTGTCGGAAGTTATACCATAATTTTTAGGGCAATAATGCACAACATTAAATAATATCATAATCTGTATGAATTTCAATATAATTGATATTCAAAAAGTTGGAGTAGATCTACAGGAGACTAGGCGGACTTTATATTTTTGTGTTATAGTTTGTATGCTGAGCTTCAACTTTATCACACAATACAGTACACAAGTATGTTTTTAATCAGTGTTTGTTTAATGTAAATACTTTCGAAGTGAATTAGCGAATTATCTAGAAATTAACGCTGGACGCTGTAATTTTGATTTCCCTGTAAATAATTACGTGTATAATTCTATAATAATAAAAACATTCCCGAAAGGGTGATAATTATTTTTATATGCATATATTGGATATATTCGACACATTTGTGAGTCAATTTTACAAAATTGGGCATATTTTTAATATTTAACATGTTTCAATTTCGGCCAATCAAAGTCGAGAATTCACATGAGCTATAAATCATGAAACCGATGGTCCATTTTTAGGATTCGTTTTCGAAAGGATTTCAATTTAAAATCTGCAGTGGTCCGCACTGAACTTCCTTATATTTAGTTATACTGCATTTTTCGAAAAAAAATTTAATGAAAATTGTTTAAAATTTCAATATCTTTAATGATTATAAAATCAATTTTCTTGATAACTCGTGCTGTTTTCGAGATAATGAAAACGGTGATAAAAGTACACTATCACTTCCAGTTGAGGTATTGCTTTCCAAGCAGGACATTTCCTTTCTTGCTATATACAAAAACTATAAGGAAGTAAAAAGGGAATGCACGTCGTTGTATGTGACAGTTGGCTATAATTAGCTATAAAATCAAATAGTAGACGCCGAAAACGATTATAATCTCACCAAATTAATGTAAGATTGTTGTTGAAATCGATGTCAGTTTATTTTTTATAATAATATCTGCATTATGATAAACGAAATTAGCTAATAATTATTCGTTATCTTAAGCAAAAAAGTAAATGTCTTGTACATTGATTTTAATTATATTTACCTATCATTATTTTTCAGAGCTAACAAAACAGGTCTAAGTTTATTACCCTTATTGTATATTATTCAACAGTTGCTGTTATGACCATTTGATTTTTTTTGCACCGTAAGAAAGCTGAAAATTTTCTATTGCCCTTTAGGAAAAATAGTCAAAATCCCAACAATCTCTCGATGATGTCGAACTATGGCTTGAAAATTTCAAACATCTGAACCTGCAATGACTTATCACACCAACGAAAGCACATATGAACTTATTTAGCCACCATGGGATTGGCAATTAACTTTTGTAATATTTTAACCTAATTAGAAAAGTAAATAAATGACAACTTAATTCTAAGTGATTTACGACATTTTTACACAAAACTATAAAACGTTCAATTAACACAATAATTTGCATTGTTTTCGCCCAATTATGCCATTAACTAGAATGCCCGCAACAATCTTACGCGGCAGCTCTAATGTTTGGTACACAATCAGACGTTACACCCGACCAGATGTGGTCACTGAAAATCAATGCGTGGAAAATATCATTACTTTCTTCGAAGACGATAGTCCTCTAATAATATTGACGAGTTCAAAAACCAACTGACAGATCAATTCCACATAATAAACAATATGTCAAATATGAACTACAAATAGAGGAATTAATAGAAAAATTCACAGTCTTGGAAAAATTCAACAATGGCAGTTCAAAGAAAATTGCATCATCCTCAGTCTTAGCACTGTGGACCGGTTCGACGGTATTACTTGTTATTAATTTAATTTGTAAAATCGGATTGTCATTGGTGTAATTTTAGTCGTAGTTGTCTTATATCATTGTAAATATTTCTCATTCATATATTAAATGTGTTTATTTTCAGAGGAACCTGTTCTAAAATCGATAGCCAACGATTAATTGTTTGATTTACAACTTGGTTCAAAAAATAAAATAAACCGATAATTGGCTCAAATATATGAATGTTTGTTCCCTTTATTATTAGTTCATTCTTCGACAAATGAAAACCGTGAGGAGCAGGGCGTACGCATTCAACTGCATCGGAGGCGTATGGAAATATTTAAATAGTTAACGCGGTACCAGAAGATATGTTTTAACGTTTAAATTATCGACAATGACGAAAAGTTTATATTTAGCAATACAACAAGAGTTTTGCCCTATTAAATTAAAAAGTACTAGAAAATGGATGTTTGATTTTGCAAGCAATATATCTAAATTTATTTTATTCAGGACAAATAATAAATGTCTTCTGAGAACGTAAACGAACTGGAAAATTGCAAAAACTATCATTTTTAGTATTTGTCATGTGATTTCTTCCATTAGACTTTAATATATAAAGAAATTTTTGCGTATACAGTAAACATTTTCTTTTGTATAACTTCGAATAAATTTGTGAACAATTAACTTCACTGTTTTAATTTGTATCATAAACTTTACTGACAATTAAACATTATTTTTTACAAATCACTTTTCAATTTTCAAGCAATACATCTTTTGGGACTGTGAAATAGCGCTCGTTAATAAGTAGAAAGTGGAATAGGAAATTTTATTGATGTACAGTGACTTTAGAAGAAGTGGTACTGCTAGGGCCATGGTTGGGAGAGAACAACCAAATTAGCATACGCAATCATTTACGTAGTAGCACAAACACTTAATGACATTGTTGTAATTACTGCCAAATAATTAGCTATCGATTTCCAGTTGATGGGAATCTGGAAGCACCCAATGCGAGGCTATGTTCGCCGTCAGAGTGTACACTCAGTTCACACAGCTATAATGTAAATCGTTTTAGGAAAAACAATTAAAAAGACGAACATGCGTAAAAAATCAAATGCGCCATAAAAAGTTTAACCTTCAGAACTTTCAAATATTACTAACGAAACAAACAGACAAGATGCAGCTGTAAATTTACGAGTCTATTAATAAAATGAATTTAGCATAACCCGTATACTTTTAGCTTCTCAATATTTAATAGAACATGTACTGCAATTCGGAACATTTTGCCTGAACAATATCGTGCCCCACAAAAGGAATACGGAATAAATAAATAAATACGGAATAAATAAATTGACCCAAATGACGCAGTAGAAGAAAGTAGTAGAAAATCAACTCAAAATAAAAGTAGGAGACTTATGCCCGGTTTCACAAACGATTGTCAAATGGTGAATTAGTTAACAAGCCTTTAACGACTCGTTATTGTTTGTGAAATCCAAAACAATGGTAATTTTGCTTTTAACGGTTCATCAAGGTAATCAATTGTCAAATATTTGACGATTGATTAAAGCCTCATTAACGACTCGTCAAACTTTTGAAGATTCGTTAACAAGCTGTTAACGACCGATTAGCGTTTGTGAAACCGGGCATAAATAATTACAAAAATTATAGGATACCTATATTTTATTCAAAAAAAAAACCCAAAAATATATATAATGTTCTTCAGGCGATGTATTTCAATGTGCTCGATTAGGTAATTATGGAAGTACATCTAAAACAAATTTGATAAATAAAGGTAGATATGACTAAACAAAAACACCTTACATACTTTACGATACAAATTTACTAAATTAGATATATTTTCTTCGTTTAATTACACCAAGCAACCATTTTAAGCACAACCCTTCAAAACATATTAGCGACGCCGTTGAAATTCCTAACATATGCATAGTGTCAACTTTGTTCTGCGTTCTAGTAATTTGCGATATATTAATGACGTTTCTACTAATTATTCGAATAACTATCAAATCAATCAAAGTATCAAATCAAAACTATATCAGCAACGTGTTATTTAAAAAATCAATACGTGGTAAATTCCAAGGACCTAAACGATAGTCGACACTAATTATATGATGTTTTTGTACGTACGCCAAGAGTATAATTACCAATGAGTCGAGCATTTAATCAGGAATAAGCTGACACCATGCGTTATCAACATTCAAACGTCTATATCACATTACGTATTATACGTACAACAAAAATATGTTAAATCAATACTGACACAGGTTAGAAAATAAACACACTCGTGCCGTTTAACCCAATCCAACCCAACACAATCCAATCACAATTTTAACTGCCCACGATGAATTTTTCCAAGGTGAGTTTTATCTCACGAGGAATTTTCCAACGATGAATTTTTCCACGACGAATTTTCTGGACACAGAAAATCGCTACATATTAATAACACAACCATTGTTAGTATAGGTACACAACGATTAGTAAAGTTCATTGCAGGAACATTCATCGTGAGCACATTCATCGTGAGAAACAAAAAAATTTAACCCAACCCAACGCAATAGCATTTTTATTGACAGCTTTCCGATCGATCCTAGCTCTAAACGATTATTGGCTAAAACCAGAAGAACATACATTTGTGAAACTTGAGGACTATACTTTAGTCTCCTGCTATTCTAGGCCAACAAAGGACCACGGAGTAAAAAATAAACTCCCATTCGAAAATCTGGAGGAACTAAAAAGTAAAAGTGTTGAAACTATTATTGAATGTAGTGCCATCATAACAAAAACATTGAAAACAATAGTAATAAATATATACAGACCACCTTTTGGAAATCTAGGAATTTTTCTTAAGACGCTTGAAAATATATTGGAAATCGTACAAAAATATACGAAATATGCACTTCTCATCTGCGGTAACTTCAACATAAACTTTTTAAATACTTGAGACATGAAAACGAGAAGTATGATTGATATACTAACTCCTTTTAATTTAAAACAGACGATAACGGAGCCGACAAGAGTCACACCATATTCGTCAACATTAATAGACAACATATTTCGATAAATTATAACAGCAAGAAAACTATTGCAAAAAGTGAACAAAAGAGAATATTTTCTGAAAGAACTGAATATTATTTCGGATAAGCAAAGTAAACTAGGAAACTTGTTTAATTATGAACCACGTGAATTAATGCTATAATTACCTTCATAAGACAATATATAAAATATTAAATGAAGTATGTCCGCTTAGAATTGGTAAACAAGCAAAGTGTGTGAACAAAACGTGGTTAAGACCCGAAATATTAACCAAATGTAAAGTGAAAAGGCGACTTTACGAAAAAATGATCGAAGATACGATAAGTAGAGGTGAGTATAAGACATACTTCACAGATTTAAACAATGCTATTAGTTAGGCAAAATAAGAAAAACAATTCAGAGATCATTGAAAACTCTAAGAACAAAACTCGAGCAGTGTGGAATTCGGTAAAAAAAAATAACAGGAGGAAAACTTTAATCTAAACACAATTCAAACTGAACCACTCATACATGATGAAAAGGAGATTTTCGATTATATAAACGACTAGCTGTTGACTATTTTTAAAGACATTAACCGAAACGAACCAATACGAGAATACACGAAAATATGCGAACAGACATGTTTCTCCAATTCCACAGATTCAATCGAAATCCATAGCATCATTAATAACCTGAAAGATACATGGGTAGTAGGCCATGATGAGGTACCCGTTACTCTTTTAAAGAAAGCAGCCAAGTATGTAGTGGTGCGACTATCACATATGTAACGTGCGTTCAAGAAAACTCCTAATTTAGGAGGGCTCTGAAATTCAATTGGTGTTTAAAGCTACTTTAACCACAACCAAAAGAAGGTACAATAATGACAGTGTTGACAGATGAGATTCTAACCTTAAAACACATTATATATTCTTCATGGAAATCTGTAAAGCTGTCAGGAATGGAAACACCATCAACTTTTTGCCCTATTCGAAAATAGCATTCCAATAATTTTACTTTCTGCTCTGTTGTGTCCATTTTTAATTAGCAAAGCAGTTTTCACTTTTGACGTATTGTTAAAATTAAATTGACATTTTGGTTGTGGCTAAAGTACCTTTAAACATCAATTGAATTTCAGAGCCCTCCTAAATTAAGATTTTTCTTGAACGCACGTTATAATCAACCTATCACTGGCAAATGGTGTATTTCCAGAACGACTAAAAAGAACTATCATAAAAAAGGAGATAAATCATAAATATCTAACTATAGGCCAATAGCACTACTGTCCAACATATTAAAAATATTTGAAAAAGTCGTACAGATATCAATGAGGTACATCGACTACTACAACCATTTATCAGTTCATGTCAGAAGTGCTGGATGCGATCAACTGTGGAGAACTTACTGCTGGGATATTTATGGATTTATCGAAGGCCTTCGATAGTGTTCATCACGAAACACTTTTGGTGAAATTAGAAAAAATGGGTTTCAGAGGAATGGCATAAAAGTGGATAAGATCTTATCTATGTCAAAGGAAACAATGCATAGTAGCTACAAATGAAAAAGGAGAGAACATATTTTCATTATGGGGATCAACAATGAGGGAGTTCCGCAGGGTTCTGTATTGGGACCACTTCTGTTTTTGGCATACATTAACGATTTACCGAACGCACTGCAAAACTTTGCTGCTCTATTTGTAGATGACGTGTCAGAGCCTTAAATTTAGAAAGTCTGAACCAAGATATCATAAAGTCACCAAGCGCTATGGAAAAATGGTATAGTGCCAACAATTTACAAATAAACAGAGAAAAAACACATCGTATGAAATTCACAACAACGTAAATTGACTTGTCTCATCAACAGGCAGTTTATTCCATGGAATAAAAATGGACCCACAATTAAACTGGAAGGTACAAATAGAATACCTCGCAACTAAACTAGGATTTATATTACGGACGATCACAACATCGGTCAATCGAGAAGCTGGCTTACTATACGTATGTGAATTCGAGACTGAAATATGGCGTTATATTTTAGGGTGCCAGTACTGACATTAACAGGATTTTCGTTCTCCAGAAGGGGTGTATCAGAATTGAAATAGTGAATCGTGCAAAAATGCTTTCAGACAACAAAAAATTCACATATTAACGAAACAAAACATAAGGATTATTTCATATTCGATAAAGAAGTGAAACAATCGAAGGCGTTTAAGTCGCAATTAAAGGCTCAACAAAAATGTTTGGTGCAAGCTATTCTGTTTCATTTTTTATTGCAAAAAAATTTTAATATTTTCGGATAGTCAATTTATGAAAGAATGGTTGGAAACTGTTGTAAAGGATATTTTGCCTGATAAAAGTAACCTGTTTTCGCACCTAAGCCTATGTTGGCAAACATTGTGTCGGCGAATTAAAGACATTTCAAATGAAATTATTTTAAAACTGCGCGACAGAATTCGAGATTTCAAATATTATTCCTTGGCATTTGACGAAAGCAGAGACATCTCATTTCAAATAACTGAAGAAATTTTAAATTTAATAAGTTTAAAAGGTAAGGTAAGGATAAGTTTTATAACATGCGTTGAAAATTGTTTAGGCGAAAACAACTTGGATTTGGAAATACATTCTGGAATATCAACTGATGGAGCAGCTACTATAATAGGTAAAGAAAAGGGAGGAGCTATGAAATTACTAGTCGATAAAATAGAATCCAACACTAAAACTAGTAATCGCTCCAAAAGAGAGAATTTAATTATAATCCACTGTTTGATTCATCAAGAAAATTTATATGCCCTAGTATTATCGATGGATCATGTTATGCAAATAGTTATAAAAACAGTCCACATGCACTTCAGCATCGACAATTTAGGGAGTTCCTGAAAGAATTAGATTCTGAATATGGCGACGCTGTATACTTCAGTCAAGTCAGATGGCTAAGTCGTCGAAGATGTTTACAGTTTAGAGTTTTTATAAGTGACGAGAAGAAATTGACTTGTTTATGAATGGCAAGTAAAGACTGTACCAGAATTACGAAATTATGAATATTGGATTTATGCTTTTTAGTGGATCTTGTCGAAAAACATAATCAATTAAATATATCATTGCACGGAAAATATGACCTTATAATCGATACATTTAATCACATCAAAGCATTTTAGAATAAATTGTTGTTATTTGAATCGCAATTAAAAAGTAATAACGCTCACCAATTTCCATTGTTGAAAGAATTTAAGAAATCAAATCAATTACATCAAATATGCAAAAGAAATAACAAAAACTTATAGCTACTTTTGAAAGCTGATTAAGTACTTTAAAGTTAGACAAATACAACAAAATTTTTGAAATACGTTCATCACCCTTTCATGTTGAAATCGAGTCGGAAGTCAGAATATCTCCTAATGGAACTGGTCGACATGCTACAGTGCAACATTGAATTAACACATATTTTTGAAATATCAGAACCAAAAATAGATTTTCGTCACAAAACAATTTGAGAAAGCTGGTACAAAAAGTTGTTAGCGTTTTTGGTTCAACTTGCACCTGCGACCCGCTTTTTTAATGAAATTGGCTAATAACAAAACACGTTCAAACATAACCGACGCTAACCTGCAACTCCAATTGCGATGTGCAAATACCCAAATTGAGATATATTTGCAAAAGCTAAGTGAAAGAGTGAAGAAACAAATATCGCACTAGTAAAATAAATGTTTTTAATGATTTTTTATTTCATTTATATGTATATATTTTTTATATTTCATTTTTAGTGTTGGTTTAACATTCCATAATCTTTTCACATCTTTTCACACCGGGTTGTAAGGCCAAACCATCTTAGTTGATTTTTCGGGGTAATTTATTTACTGACGTTATATCTAGATCTTGCTTTATTACGTCGTTTCCTTCTCACTCTTTGGAAATTCATGAGAAATTCCAATTCTATCTCTGCGTATCGCAAGGTGTACCTATATTGCCTTATAATTCTCTTTTTTTCATAAAGCCATTACTCATTGCATAATACATAATACATAACATGTTGGTAGCCTTTATTCGATTATTAATTTCTTCTTCCATCGTTCCATCTGCACTTATATTTGCCCCTAGATACTTAAAACTATCTACTTTCTCTAATAACATATCCTTCAATTGTATCCGGATCTCTTCCTGCTCTCTTACTATCAGCATAGTTTTGGTTTTCTCTGAGTTAGTCTCCATGTTTCTATCGTTAAGTGCTCTGGGTTATCTTGCAGGTCTTTCTCAGTTTTGGCTTCTGTCTGAACTTGTTGATCACATCGTCGATTACCAGAATCAACAGAAGGGGACTTTATTTACCACCTAGTCTAACACCCAAACTCTTGCGACTAATTTCGGATTAATTTCTACTTGTGTATCCTATTAATCTATTATCCACATTTCGCTTTTTAAGGACTTTCGATATTTCATCTCTATTTATTTCACCGGGTCTATAAAATAGCAGTAGCATTTCTAATCGTATGCTATAAGTTTCTCTGACATCTGACCTAAACTAGTTACTAACTGGGTTTCTTCCAATAGATTTTCTACCTGGTTCCTCAGTGTAGCCTCTAGAATTCGTTCATAAATTAACTTATAATGTACGTTTCTCCATCTTTTAAAATAGGAATCAATGCTACATCCCAGTTCGCAGGTATTTTCTTTTCTATCCATGACTTTACCATTATGAGCAGCATTTCTTTCCTGTTCCCATATACCATAATCATTTTTTACGCAATCTTGTAGTATCCGCGGGCTTTTATAATTAACCTTCGGTTATTACTCCATAGCCCTTTCATTTCTTGCTTTATTTTCAACATTTTTTTCCTTCCGCACTTTCTACTTCAGTTCCATTAAAGTTCCATCAAATGCTAGCAAAATTTTTCCATTATTTCTTCCGTTTCCATCAGAATCTTTTCCTCTTTATCTTCTAAAACACCGCGGGTTCCTTTTCTCCAAGCTCTTTTGCTTCTCCCCAAAGTTTCCCGCGAAGTCGATTTCGCGTTTTCTAATTTTCCTTTTGTTAGGTTTCTTTGTCATTTGCATGCTACCAGATCGTCTTTATTTGGTTTTTTCTTTGTGTTCTTTCACTATATCTGTCCACCATGCTGTTAGTTAGAGCATATATGGTTTCGGCCGTACTATTTGCTTAAAATTACTCCACCATTTTCTAGGCTCTCGTCCGCTTTCGATGTTTATTTCTCTCACCATACTCAGCATATATAGCATAATATGTGGCCCTCTTCTCACTCCTACATCCCTCACTCGTTTCTTTTCATTTTCTGACACGACAGTGTAACAAATTATTGAAAATATTCATTCTAGTTGTGTTGTCTTCTTTTTTATTTGTATCACTAAATTGTTTTCAACGCAAAATTGTTGCACTTTTAAATCCATTATTGTTCATTTTATGTGTTTTTCTTCTATACCTATCACTCCTCCATACTTTCTATCTCTTCAGCTGTTCGTAGAATCTATGTTTAACTCTTTCGGGTTCGTTGTCGCTGGGAGCATAGACCACATCCACGTTGAGCAGTTTGTCTTCTGCCATTTTGATCTCTGATCTCTAATCCTATCCTACTAATTTATACTCCCATTTAGTTCTTACTAGACATACAACTCCGGCATGCCCCCTTTCCTTTTCTCGCACTCCACTGTAAATAAATACATGTACATCCTCCCATTCGGTGCATGCTTGTCCTTTTTTTTGTTTCGGCTATCCCCAGAATTTTTAATTTGTTTAGTTTTTTTAGTTAAATTCTTCAACTAGTTCACTTTCTTTTCCCGTTTCCCATATTTTGTTCAAGTATTTCCAATTGCGTATTTCTGTCGCCAACTTTCCCATCGACCAATCTTCCTTAAAATTTTTGTTCTTTTGGTACGTTCTTTTGTTTCAAGTTGCCCACTTCTATATCGTTGCTGTTGCCATATAAACATATCTTCTGACATCCTCTTTTTGCTGTATTACCCTTCCCTGCTTCCTCTTTTGCCCTTTCCTTTATTGCCTTTTAGATCTTTCTCTGTGTTCCTGTCATGTTGCCCAATATTTGTACTTCTATATCCTTCAGATTGATCAATTTTATTTGTTACTACTACAAATTAGCATGACGAACTCTTATGATTTTCTTAGTACGAGTTCATATGTTAAATGATTTCAATTTTTTTCTCCCAAGCCGTTTCTTTAATGCAGGCCTTCAAAGACAGTCAAATGTTAGGATTTGCTCCGATAGTAGTCTCCCCTACGATCCAAATAGTATTCACAGTTACAGTGCGTAGATCCATTGGCACCAAATCTACGATTTATTGTATTTTGTATAATTTAGTTACAATGCCACAAATCAAAATATATTAAATAATATATAAATAAATAAAAATGTTAAGTAATTGTTATTTAACATCCTGCATAAGATATTGAATTCTCTGAGTCAAGATATCTGCTGATATCTGGTCACTTCAATGCACGAGCTTTATAGACCATTTTATTTAATAGAAAATTTCAAGTGCAAGTAGTATATCATATGGTTAAAGAGAAAACACTTGTGCACAATTTATCTTTTATGAGATGGCCTACTAATTGAAATAACACTGATAATAATATTCAAATATAGTCCTTGCATCCTGAAGCTGTTCTCAAGGTTTCGAGCCGGGATAGAAAAAATCTAAAGCAGATAGAAAGTCTTTTTCGTCTTCAATTTACATATTAGAAAGAACTAATAAGTGTAATAAACAAAATCTAGACCATAGCTAATTGAACATAAATTAGTAAATAAATGTGCAATAAAACCAAACGTAATTTAATTTTTTTTAATTCCATTTGCGGACGGATGTTCATTAGGACTTTTCGGCATATTTTGGGCCACACTATCAGCTCTCAAAGTTTGTGACATTTTTTAACACCCTGTATATCAAATTGATAAACATGTGAAAATACTGCAAAATATTCTAAAAATAAATAAATATAAAATGTAAAGTAACAAAGATTGTAAATTCCAAAACTTATAGAAACGGAAATTCTCGAAAGTAAAAACAATATGTTTTTCTTATAATAAAATATTTTTAAAAATTAAAAACTCAAAAATATCAAACCTGGAACGAGCATTTTAAAATTGCCCAAAATCCAAGAAATGTCAATTGTTCAATATTCCAAAAAATATTAAAATTGCCAATATTCTTGGTATTCTGAAAATCATCCGAATAGTAAAAATATGCTAATTGGAAGAGCAATGTAACAAACTATATATAGACACCACACAGCTGAAAATAATAATTATGTTTCTAATTCAATATATAAAGGCCGTAAATTAAATGAATGCCCTTACTTTTAGTGGTAATGGAACAATCCCAACAAAACCGAAAATGAAACTGTTTAAAAATTGGAGTTAATAAAAATACTTATAGGGACTTTATATTGACTTTAAATATAATTTCGTCACAAAAAAACGACAGTGGTAACATTTATTTCATTCCCTTGATAGTAAACTTTTACCGTTAAGAAATTATTTATTCAAATGTATAAAAATCATTATTGGCGAAACAACACTGAAACTCAGACAAAACTATTTTCAAGCAATTTAAAATTCACACTTATTAAAAATTAGCTTACCCACTTATACCGCAATTAAACATTATTTTGTATACATTTCAAAAAAGTTCGAGTTTTTACGTTTAATGAATTTTATAATACTTCCCAATATACTTATACTGAAAACAAGGCGATTTGGTAAAAGTTGGAGATAAATTCGTCAACACAATTATTCATAATAATACAACGATATAACACGACGTAATATCGGTTGTACACAATCACAAACTTATTCGTCAGTAAAAAAAACTGTTGAATCAATTTGAAAACTTCTGTGAGATAATGAACATGTCAAAACCAAGGGAGAAAATTTACAAATTTCACTAGTTTATCTTTTCATGATTTCCTTTATTTCATGATTTAATATTCATTTTTCCCCGCCTTTGTTTTTAGATTTCTTCGTCTTTCTTAGTGAAGACTGAACAATAATTGAGGCGAAACAATGTTCGCAAACACATTATGTTGGTGACCGCCAATTGTCAGCTGTTAGGAAATCGGAGGATTATGTAAATTATAAAACTGACCAACCGTAATCTCAACAATTTTAGTAAATATAGTTTACACGTACATCAAACAATGATTGTCATGGTAGGCTCATGTAGGTAAGACCCTAAATGTCTGCCTCACCTCGAATATTAAGTAAATATGCTCTTGAGTGACTAAGCATAAGGTGGGCCACGAAAGGAAATCGTCAAACGTTTTGAATCCAAACTAAAAGTAATCGTATTCGCGTCTGCGTAGATTCATTTAATCGCAGGTTTCGCACATTTTGCACTGAATGAAAAATAGGTACGCGATAATAAACAAAATGGGAATTATTTATTTTTTTAGTTATACAATAAATTTGACATTAGAATCAATGCACTTAAAAAGTATTGCATTTATCTGAAGTAAGCCCTAAAAACTAGACGTTTAAGATTAAAGTATTCTACTTACGTAATTTCTAACAAAAATATGCATTATCGTTGTATTTTTGGCAAAAGGTGACATTTGTCGCCCATATATCGCCTCGGTCCACATACATTCGGCACTTGTAAATATAACAACCACGATCAATGCGAGCGATGGGAACGGTGTATCGGATGGTTTTTATGACTAATACAGTAAGGGTTTGTTTCTGGTTAAAACTGAGGAAAATCGAACTTGATTTGATGGATAGAAAGCTATTTATTTGTCTGGAAGATAAATTAATATATGAATTTGTTAGAAAACTGCCTAATAACTGATGTCAAAGATGCCCAACTAGAGTTTGAAGAATTAACGCTGCAAAACACAGGTAGATGATACCCAAACCAACCCAAACCAACCTAACCCAACCCAAGCGAACCGAACCCAATGTCTATCTTTCTTTCATCAGTAGCATGATTTTCTCACCCTTCTAGAAGATCACGGTTTTACGCTGTATGTCAGCATTAGCATTAGGTCTTAGGTCCTTAGCATATAAAGTTCTATTTTCCTTGTTATCGCTTTGATGCGAAACTTTTCCGTGGAAAGTTCCATTTGAAAGCTATGTTCATTCACTTTCTCTGTCTTCAGTACTGTCAATGATTACTCCTATAACGTATATTTGATTCCGTGTGCGTGGTGTAGGTATCCCGGGTGATGATAGTTCTTTAGCCTGCGATAAAAATATTTTAACGTTATATTTTGTTATTATTTTATAAATGTTGGCGAAATTCGTTGTGAGAAGGTATCCAGCATCAATCTTCATCAAGCACCTTGGAACCTGGGTGCGTTTAAACTTGAATCTTGTAAAGTAATGTCTTAAAACGAAATAAATGAAAAACGTTATATTCTAATAATAACGCTCTGTCCAACTTTAATATTTTCTTCACATCGTCGTGTGTAGTCTGTGCTTTTTCGTGTTAGTCCAACTTTTGTTGTTAGTCTTACTTTGCTCTTCTTTTTATTGAAAATATTCCTTGTTTCGCTATTATAATGAGTCATTTACGTAAGCCACCTTTATCACTCGTCTGTTTCTGATTATTCCTATATTTATTGTTGATAAAATTATAATGTTAAAGAACACCACTGACGAAGAATTCCATGGCTCGTAACCTTGCCCTTTATAAATTCTTGTAGTTCTTCTACATTTGTTATTATTTTTGTCCAGGTCCTGTTGATAGTCATTTTTACGATTCTTAATTCTACTAAACCATTAAATATAATCAAATGGTCTGAATTATATATATTTAATTTAATTTGATAATTCACACTTTGGTCATTTAGTTAAACTATAAATTGAACTAGCACAACGTGTTAATTCGTGGTTTTAGAGCGAATTTGGGCCATAAAATTAAAAATATTTGTTTACAAATAAATGATGGAGAAGCAAATGTTAATTAGAATTAAATGTTAACTTTGCATCACAGTCATTTGATACCGACTACGTAATCTATACAACGTTACCCCCAAAAAGCAGAATAGTTTATTAAAGTATAACAACATGGAGATTAGGTTAAAGATATCTAACAAAAGCAATAAATTCTATAAAATAAGTTTAAAGTTGTTGTGTTTAATTAAAGTGTCAGATGTTTTAACTAATGATGGAAATATGTAAATTTTGTAAAGAATTCTTGGTTAATGGCATTATCATTATCACTTTTAGCGGAAAAACTCGGAATATTATTATATTATGCAATTTGTCGATATGATGATTTCGGCCATTGTAAGTAAAGAATAGTTTGCACAGAATTCATTAATAATTATTTTAACTCGGTTCAGTTATTAAGGGTAAGTGCGCGAGCAAGGGGACTATGTTTACTTTCTCTGTCATGTGGAATAAAATACGAGTACATAATCAGTAATATCGAAAATATAGTAGCCGTATATAATTCAAACACTGCTAAAAATATATTTCAAAAAACTCTCAAATATAACAAACGTCAAACTTGTCTAAACTGCAAAAACAAAACAAAAAAAGTCAACATTCAAAATTCAAAAATTGTTATAAGTGTTGACTTAGCATACAAAAAATGTCAACATTTTCAAATTCCAAATGCAAAAACTTACTGAAAAAATTATTCAAAACTTGGGTAGTGTCATTTTATGAACAAGATTCGTCGACTGATCGAGACAGCACTGAGCCACGCGCATTGACCACGGGATTTGCCGATCGTAGCGCCAACGTGCATGTAATTAACGTCGTTTTCATTAGCGAATTCTCTCCTCTGTACACCACGTGGTTGTATAAATTTGGATCCGAGAGCCTAAATGATAGATAAATTGTTTTACTCAGTAACAATGGCTTCAGTGTTTACAACATGGAAGTAGTGGCTTCAGCATGGTCATCGCATTTGACCATTCGCACAAATCGACTAAAATTTTCCTATATTGATTCATGTCATCAATTATATCGATATTTACTATTTATTTAATAATAATAATAAAATTAAATAATAGAAGCATCGCGTTGTTAATTTTTTCACATAGAATTGCTTCTATTTCAACTTCAGATTTTCGCTTACCTAACGTGTTAATTCATTGTAAATTAACGTTCAAATTGCCACACCTGTATACTTAGAATTATATTATTATTGTTTTTTTTTCTACCTACAACAACGGCACAAAGTAAATATAAACATTTTGTGTGCAATTACAATTAAATATCCTTTACAAGTATAAAAGACACGAAAAATGTTGAAATCCTGAAATTTTTATTGCCACTAATAAACATACATATCTTGTTTGCTAACATTTGTATTACACCTACTCCAAAGTCACGCTGTACATTAATTAACTACATCCAACACTAATTGAGACCGTGTACAATTGTCCTTAATTTAATGTGGCTGCGCGAAGATGAGCCAATCGCTAAAGTTGACCAAGTTCGTAGGAGCAAAGCCTGATCCACAAACAACACCGCGAATAAACAGTCTGGCTATAAACTTAATTAAGGATCTAAAACGTCCACATCGTCCGTGTCAAGTATGTGTCCGTGGCGATCAAATCGTGGACGCGACGTATTAAATTGTCAAATGTTTGTGCCTCGAATTACGCCTGACTTTATCATCAATTGGAAAATCACGCGTTCGACGCGAAAAAACCCAATCCATAAATACACGCATTTAAATATAAATTCGTGCCAGATGTTGGCTAAATAAAAATATTACTGTGTGCATTTCGTACGTATCTGATACATCGCACGTAGCTTTTTTAGATCACATTTTTCCCATCAATGAACGAATTATGTTATTAAATTATCACTAATATGACAATTTAATTTGAATCCCATAGCATCTGACTTTTTGTCAGTAACGCATTGCGGGGAGCCACCCAACATACATACGAGATGCAATTTTTTGACAGTACATTCGTCCGAAATACAAAACTGCAAAACATACAACACTTTCAATTTCACTTGATTATAAATAGGCCAAGAAACGTATATCGACCATTTTGGCAGATAGAACAATGACCGGGCATATAACAAATAAGGTAAAAAAACAGGTGGTAGGATAACTAAAAAGAAGTAAAAAATAATCGCTAGGGGTGCTAATAAAGGATAACACTTTCAATTTCACTTGATTATAAATAGGCCAAGAAACGTATATCGACCATTTTGGCAGATAGAACAATGACCGGGCATATAACAAATAAGGTAAAAAAACAGGTGATAGGATAACTAAAAAGAAGTAAAAAATAATCGCTAGGGGTGCTAATAAAGGATAGATCGACTCTGTAAGGTAAATAACCACACTTGCCAAAAGGAATAAATTAAAAGTTAAAAACAGGAGGACGAAAAAATAAAACGCAAAACCAAACCTGGTTTGAAATTAGATACAAACAAAGACAGCGGGATGGAATGACCACTGCTATCGATATAGATCATTTAAAGTTAAATTTTAATTATTAAATTCACCACAAAAACAAAGATATTTTTATATACTTATGTCTTCAGAACTCGCGAAAATATTACATTTCTAGGTATTCTTATATATGTATGTTTTCCTTGCCAGTCATGTGACGCCTATCATCATAGCCTATGCACCTGCACCCACTATCTGCAAATTTTCTATACAATTTTTATTCGCTTATACATAAATAACATAATAATATATAGACATACTTGTGGCCTTATTTTATCGATATGTGTCTTGCACGAAGTTTTTAATCACATTAAGCTTTCCATGTCAAATTAACTCAGCTTTATATTTTTCAATTTTACTGAGTTGCATATCAAAATTCTTGTAATTAAATCCCAATTTGATTTGAGATGAAGACTAACGTTTTAAAGTAGATTTAAAAAATTGTTAAAATGCTTCGCAAGGAAAAATCAAACATTGCTTTGGGTGCGAAGTTAGTAACCGATTTCCTGTATTTTAAAATATTTTGGGGAAATTTTTTTTTTCGGAAAATGGATTAAACAAAAATACTATCTTGTGTAACTTTCCGCATCTTTTTTACCCGAACTATTTTTTGATCCGTCAATTAATTTGTCAAAAAAAAAATAGTGAAATTATTTCGTTCGACAATTCAATTAATTTCAATGCTTTTTAAAACTCGAATCGCGAAATCTCGAGAACTATACGACCAAACTAGTTGAAATTTTTAATGGAACACTGTGACACTTCACTGTCGCCAATAAAGTTATTGCAATCGTCGAAATAATCATTTGTTGGATAATAATCAATAAATAATCAGTTGCGCTATGAAACCATGTTCTTTTTTTCGACTAGCGAGGAAGTTTTTCGCTATAGGTCTTGCGGCATTCTCTTTGCGATATCATTGTTCCTTAGACTGTAACGTAAATTTTGATGTATCACATGGCGTGATAAGTTTAAAACCTGGAAAGTTGTTGCTTTGTAAACAAAAGGTTCGTTTATCGCGCACAACGCGTCAAGCGCTTCCGATCCATTCGCGCTACTTTACTGCGTTTTATTCTTGCAAGCATAGATTAATGCCCAAATTACTTAAGTGTTTATGTGATAATCGTGATTGAAGCATACAGTTATTCTTCTATGCAAGTACGCAATCAAACATACAGCGCATATGAATGAAAAAATTGCAATACGATTACCGGCTGTAAACAAAAGATAATTTTGGTCACACTCGCGATAGTATAAGGAAAAGTCGAATAATTATTATTGTTTTTATAGACATTTTTTCTAACAACGAAAGAAATACAATGAATAGTATTAACTTGTAATTATTACATCACTAAAATATTAAAAACATCTATCATTTGGGATGTACGGGCGGAAAAAAATTGCTCGAGCACATTGAAACTGAAAGAGATTATATAGATTTGGTACAAAGAGCTCGAAATCCTCCATTCACTACTGCACAATAAAAAGACTGCACGGTGAAAGATTTTGAATCTTTAATTACAATATATAATAATACAAAGTTCCGAAAGGACTTGAGATCAGTAAAGCAGTTAAAATTCAGTATTTTGCTAATGGTCAAATTAATGTTTTCTACGATTATGATAGCGAACCAATTACCTATAAAATAGAGACGACAGTGTCATTTCACGATATTGTAAATGCTGCAGAAGCTAAACCAATAGGGATTTCACAAGAAAAAATTAAAGATTTAAATGCACTGCTACGATATTTGACTCCAGGAGGTAGAAATTATTTTACATCATATTTAGATGATATGCGTGTTAGAGTAATGACGGCGACCAAAACTAGTGAAGATAAAAAATCTACCATGCAGGAATGAAAGTAGAAGAAACAAAAGAATCTGCTCCCTAATGATAGATGTTTTTAATATTTTAGTGATGTAATAATTACAAGTTAATACTATTCATTGTATTTCCTTCGTTGTTAGAAAAAATGTCTATAAAAACAATAATAATTATTCGACTTTTCCTTATACGATCGCGAGTGTGACCAAAATAATCTTTTGTTTACAGCCGGTAATCGTATTGCAATTTTTTCATTCATATGCGCTGTATGTTTGTTTGCATACTTGCATAGAATAATAACTGTATGCTTCAATCACGATTATCACATAAACGCTTAAGTAATTTGGGCATTAATTTATACTTGCAAGAATAAAATGCAGTAAAGTAGCGCGAATGGATCGGAAGCGCTTGACGCGTCGTGCGCGGCAAACGAACCTGTTGTTTACAAAGCAACAACTTTCCAGGTTTTAAACTTATCACGCCAAGTGATACATCAACATTTACGTTACAGTCGCACAATCGCAGTCGCACAATGATATCGCAAAGAGAATGCCGCAAGACCAATAGCGAAAAACTTCCTCGCTAGTCGAAAAAAAGAACATGGTTTCATAGCGCAACTGATTATTTATTGAATATTATCCAACAAATGATTATTTCAACGATTGCAATAACTTTATTCGCGACAGTGTTCCATTAAAAATTTCAACTAGTTTGATCGAATAGTTCCCGCGATTTCGAGATTCGAGTTTTAAAAAGCATTGAAATTAAATGAATTGTCGAACGAAAAAAATTCACTATTTTATTTTTTTCGGGACAAATTAAATAGACGGATCAAAAAATAGTTCGGGTAAAAAAGGTGCGGAAAGTTACACAAGATGGTATTTTTGTTTAATTCATTTTCCGAAAAAAAATTTCCCCAAAATATCGATCGGTTGGACAATACTTATTTCCAGCTTCGCGCGCTCCTCGCGTTATTGCATCCGGGACTCAATTGTAAATGGAATAATATAAAAAACAATTTTAACGTCATAAAATTTAAATATATCAGACAAAATTTTGCTTATGACGCAGTATTGGACGAGTCGTTTATCATCGCTATCATAATCCTTACTTTGTCACATTTGCGCCCATATCCTTATGGGGCGATTAATTAAAGAATATTTAGGTTAAGTGGTTTGAAATTTGTCGATCCATATATTTTTTTTTCTATTTAATAATAGTATTCGAAGATGTCAGTGTGTGACGTTTTATCTTCGACCGTGCACAAATTTGTTAACAAATGGTTAATACAACTTTTGAAGTAATATTTTGTAAATGTCAGTTTGACAGCTGGTAATTATTTTTTACTGAAGAATAAGCAACTCTAAATGAGATATTAATGATAATATAATTATAGTTAAATTTATTCAACTAACTAAACTATTAATTATTATAATTTCCCATAATAAAGTTATATTAGAAGAAGATATGAAATACTCATATTGTTCCTATAGTTCGTTATATCCTCAATTAAAAAAATATGTTAATTCAAAACATAAATCAAATTTATAGGAAATGTTTTTTTTTTTTATTATAAATATATCAATACAGTTTTTGCAATCTGTTAAGTTAACTCCTGATAAAGTTTTATTTGTCGAATTTGCTATAATATTGGGTGCTGTACTTGCTTCACCTAGAATATCAGTGGAAATATTTTTTTTTTTTTATTAAATTTCCCAAATAGCCACATTCTTGAATATCCAACCTACATTTTATTGTATTTTCAAAAGCTTGGACCCAGAATCTAACTAAACTAAAGTGGCCCAAGATCTCCTAGTTAATAAAACAGTTCAATCTTTGCAGCGTATTTGTAACAAAACCATGTTTGATTTCTTAACGTGATATCCGTCTAATAGTCTTTTTAAAAATGCTATGATACTAGGGTATGATTTTATATCAGCGCCTTTTATCAAGGAAAGTAAGCGCTTTTCAGCATTGAATACTGAGTCCACAAAGTCCACAATTGTGCTCATTTATCCAAAAAATTCAAATTTTTAACTTATTTTGGAAAAACCACAGAACGCATAGCGCACATACTTCGAAAACAAAATCAACAAATCGCGTTCAGACCAAGTTGACCATATGTTATGTGCCCTGTTTTTATTTTTTCCCTACACTTTTTCCCTCAACTTACAGCATGGGTTACAGCGTTTCTTTGTGTAACCTAATCCAACCTAACTCAACGTAAACCAACCCAGCCAAACTCTTTGACCACAATGCCCAAAATTCGATGTGCCCACAAAAATGTCAATCCACGTGTCACACGTAACTATATTTCTGCTGTACTTTCAAACACAGTTTGTTTGAAATTTGCCATTAAAAATATCATATAAACTGGATTTGCGCAAAAATATCCACGGGCGGCTGAGTACAATTGAAATTATTGCACCGTTCAAAGAAGACCCAATCTCACGTGCAACTATTTTCCGTGTTTTGAAGAATTGTCATGAAATCTGGTCTCCAAAGAAATTAACTGTCAGAACAACGAAAAAACTGATTTCAAGTGCCAAAAAAAAGGTTGGGTAATCATCACGCAAATTGGTACGAATATTTGATATTTCAAACGTATTTTGAAACAAAAAACAACGTAATTTATCGAAAACGTCAACGATCACCAAAATATACACAGCAACAACTCGAAAAAATACAAAAATGCTGCCGTGCTCTTCGTGTCAATCACCTTGCGAATGGAATTTTCATCATTTTGGATAACTAATCGTACTTCACATTTTCACACCATGAAGTAAGTTAAAACGACGGCGTTTGTACTGACAACATTGAAGCATCATCAGACAATGTTAGATATGCCAGCAAATCGAAATTTGAGACAAAGGTGTTAGTGTGGGTAGCCATGTCATCAAAGGTGTCCCTATTACCTTTGATTCGTGCAAACAAATCCAAAGGGATCAATTCTGAAATTTACATCAGTCAATGCTTGCCGAAATTGAAGAAATTTATCAAAAAATTTCACGGCCGGATCTTGGCATTATGCGAAAAAAAACAAGCAAAAACTGAGCAAAAAATACCGTTTGTGCCGAAAAAGGACAATCCTCCAAACCTACCACCGGCACGTCCAATCGAATTTGGGCTGTTCTCCAGCGTATGGTGTACGAAAATAACTTGGACGCTCGAAACGACCAACGGTTGATTAATGGAATCAGACGAAAGTTGAAAGAAATCGACGTAAACACTCTCCAAATACTAATTCGGGATGTTCGTTGCACATTGCGGAAAATCGAAGGCAATGGTCCATTTAATGTATTCTAAATATATTTTTCGACACTTTACGAATAGAGTAAATTTCATAAAAAAGAATATTTTTGAATATTGTGCTCATTTCCTAAATAATGTTCGTTTGCATTTAGTCTCAAAACTTATGAAACACATGTTATTTCTTTAAATAACGAAACTTCCCGAATAGCCGAACCGAAAACAACCCAACCCAACTCAAATCAACCAACCCAACCCAACTCAACTCAACCAAAGCAAACTCTTTCACCACAATGCCTAAAAATTCGACTTCTTGTCGTGTCTCTATTTCTATAAATAACGAAATTGTGTAAAGAATGTCATGGCATTTGTTCCGTTATCTAGTAAATAAATTCGAACATTACGATGATATATTGAAAACAACCCAATCCAACACAATCCATTTCATCTCACCGATCTTATCCATGGTGTTCCTTTTCTATGTGGCGTTGATCCATTCAGGTGAGAAGGTTAATGGTTGATATTGATATTGATATGAGCAAAGTGATCTGATATTTTGGTAAAATCTTAACTTTTCTAAGCCATGCCAACGTAATCCGATCAAACCAAGCCCAATCTAGCGTTCGACTTAGTTGGTTTAGATTGGTATAAGTTAAGGGTAGGCTTTAGCTATTTCTGTTGCCAGAGTACGACACAAAGTCAATATCGTGCAGTGTCGAAAAGATACAGCTCCAAAGTAGTAGGAAATTTGGTCTTATCGCCGGTGCAGAACAAACTTGTATCAAAATTGTCCCGCCTTCTATACCTTGTTTTTAAACAAGGAGGAGTAAATTAAAAAGCCATATTTACACTGAAACTGAAACTTGTATTGAGTACAATATTCGTATTTTAAAATATATATATTATTTACTTTTGGAATTACGAAAAAAGCAATTACGAGCACAAAACTGTTAACTGAAATGTAACCGCTTGGAATAGCTGAAATGTCGACTCATAGGCAACATAGCATTATGTAAAACATACTCGGTTTTCGCCAATCACAGGTGTAGGTTTTAGCGCGGCAAATTTAAATCACTCCTCCTAGTTTAAAAACAGAGTAGTCTACACGAAACACATATCGAAACGAATGCATATTTGTAATCAGCGACACTAATTCGGTGTTGGTCCGTCTTATCGATACCATCGAAGGATTAGTTTATGATCCTGCCATTAATTCTTCGTTCAAAAACGAATAGACTCTTCATTTTATATGTGACAGTTGGAATTAGCATCAAAATGTTTGGGATTTATTGTAGTGTTGAAATCAAAAGGAAGAAAAGCAGCAAGAAACGAGCGGACATTTGACAAATTCCACAAAAAGTAACTACACAGTACACTACATACCTAATTTGTCAATAGGGCAATCGGAGCTTTTTTGTATTTCCATCAGACAATTTCCAGTTCGGGGCACTCACGTGGAAATAAAAAAATACCTAATGGGTAAGGAAGTATCAAGAGCAAGTGAAAAGACACCATGGAAAAAATGATGGCGCCGATCAGAAAAATGTGTATGCGAAGAAGGGATTGATTATTTGAAACAGATAAATTCCGCCAAGCCTCGGTGGCGGAAAAATGATTTTACACTTGAGAATTGAGAACTAGTTTATTTAACTTGTCTTGCAGACAAATGTGGGACTACTGACAATATACGCGTGCAAAGTGGTTTCACATCTTCTTCAATAGATCAATTCATGTATTAAAACACGAACAGGAATAATAAATTGAAGTTCATTCGATTTTTCTTTCGCGTGAAATATTATTATTCAGTACATGTTTGGTTTTTACTTTTGCTTATGTATTTGTTTATGAATATTTTCTTTTTCCTTCAATCAAATTGAGTTGAATTGAAAACGAGCATTTTATTTCGTCATTATATATTGGTTCGAGGATCAGTGTTCCTTATTATATTAATGTGAGTAGAGGTAAGACGAAATGGGCAAGATAAAGCTTTAAGACTGGGGAATAGGAAGATGCCTTTGTCGACGACATGATAACAGAGTAACTTGAGCGACGTTAAAGAGGCTTGTTTGGAGAAAACGTGCATTTAATACACGTTGTTATATACGTATGAATGAAGGTGAAAAGGGCAAGAAAAGAAACTCTGGTGGAGGTAATTTTGGAGAAATATTTTGATGTTTCGAAGGGAAGTTTGCTAGATAAAAAAAGTGAGATATTGGACCGAGTATCGTGAATGATGTAAAGGATATTCCAAACCGCCATGAAGATCCTACATAGGTGACGTTACACGAGATTTAATAATTGATTCTTTCTTAAGCGGAAAATACTTTTTGTTCCTACTGTGAGGCTGCAAACGAATGTCCCCTTTTTTACTCACACAACGTTTCATAAAAGCCCTCGATCCTACTGCTCTATTCCTCTATCACAATTAATTCTTTCAACAAAAATTAAATTTTCATTTTCCCACAAATTTCAGGTACTCAAATCAACAACTGAAACGTTGTTTATAACCGACTGTCAACTATCTTTTTTCTTGGGGAGACTTGTTTTGATGAACCATGATGGATAATCATTAAGGTTCTTGAACACATTTTGTAACAGTTCCATAAGTTCATTTTTTTATGGTTTAAGACTCATTATCGGGTTTATCTTTTGCTGGAATTATAATTCAATATGAAACGAACTTATTCCTTTGTTTCTAATTTTCCAACTATTGACTTTTTCACATTGTCACTTTAGTGTTGTCCAGAAAATTAATTTTAAATTCTACTCTGAACTGTAGATATTGAATAAGTTAAAGTGCGATAGAATATTATTCACGTCTGTACTAGGAATTGTTGTTAGGATATCAGCAACATAAATATATAAAAATGCTATTTCAAACGGTAGAGTTTACTACGGTCGTAAGAAGTTTATTCATTACCATTGATGCTAATACAGATTGTCCCATTGATGTTCCAAACAACTATTTATAGTGTTTATGGTAACTAAAATAACTGGAGTGGGATATAAATTCAACGAGCTTAATAACATTTCTTTTTTTATAGCAATAAATCGTGTTATAGATGTCAAGTT
The DNA here is from genome assembly GCA_959613385.1 of Geotrupes spiniger. Classification (NCBI taxonomy): domain Eukaryota; kingdom Metazoa; phylum Arthropoda; class Insecta; order Coleoptera; family Geotrupidae; genus Geotrupes; species Geotrupes spiniger. Next base: position 10,254,930 of record OY390739.1, read on the forward strand.
TTCATTCACCAATTCTAAAATCAGATCTCCCGGTATGTTCGTGAAGACGGGTTTAACATCTAATGCTTTAGTATTACCCGTTGATGTCGATCGATTACTTCAATTAGCACGTATTACGTATTTATGCCCTCCGTTATCGACTCGAAATTTAATTTACAATACGCCAATACGTAAAATAATAATCTAATAAAATTAGTCGCCGGGTCGTGACCGTTTGGGAAACGCTGACTCGCCTCGGACACTCGATGTCTAAGAATTGCCCACATGCATTCGTTCAATGTCGAATAAAAGCAATGAGATACGGATTTCATTCAAAATTATGTTCATTCGTGGTTTTAATAATTGGTTAATTATAAATAAGGGTCGAGAACAATGGATCGTTTTGGTGCCGCTTTTAAGAAAATATTTTAAAACGAACAAGCTCGTAGCCAATGCGTCCCATAAGGCTATATTATTAATGATAATAATAATAGGAAGATATGTAGCGTGTATGCAACTTTTAATGTTATGTAATGTAATGCGCACATGCCATTAAAGTATGTACTACAACCCATATTTACTTTCATAAATAAATTTTAAAAAAATTTAATTTTATTAACAACATTATAAACCATTATTATTACTTATAATACAAAACTTTATTAAATCTAATATTAACACGTTTTTTAAATTTTAATTTTACAATTAAATAGAAATATTGTTTCTTCTTTATTTCCATTTGAGCCGATTTTGGCGCACTGTCTTTCCAGATGGACGGAATTGTTATACGCTTGCGATTGCTTCCTGGTATTTACAGATTTCGAATAACGCTGCATTATACTTCTATACTTGTTAAAAGGTATGCACTTGTATTTTCACTTCACTTTATATTTGACGTTCATACACTGTTACTTGTCAACTTTTTTTCAAATTCGCCGTTGACTAGCAACGTTTTATTAAATCTCCTCCCAAGCGACGTGAAGCGTATAGCCGGAAAATTGACACTAAAAGCTCGTCTTCTTTCGACGTTCCTTAAATAGTCTCATCTGATCGAAATTGATTTTACTACACTTTTTACCTTTACCTTTTTACCATACTTTGTTTTTCTTAAAAGTCATGTGACGTCATTATAATGTGTGTGTGTGTGTGTGTGTGTGTGTGTGTTTCATCCACATTTTCATATCCGCATCGAAATAATGGATTCTATTAATAGATCAGTCGCCGCTTCTAATGTAGCGCAAAAATGCAGCGCACATCGTCTATTTTACTACAAATTTAATAAGTGAAGGTCGTTTTTACGAATTTCATTATTCATTAACACAATGGGTTATGAACGAAACACATCGGCGCTTAAATTTTTCATTTATTTGGAAACTGAAAACGCAAAAAACACTGTTTTCCCCTAAGAGAAATATTTCTTGCTTTCTCACCATTTTCTTTTCTTTTAATTTTGACGGAGGCTTAAAAGGCGTGTGTAATGGTGAGCCATACTGACGAACAATTTTAAAATGGATTGTTCTCACCTCTTAATTCAACATTAATTAAAATAATTAATGACATATTAAAGTTCATTACTTGCTAATGATTATCTACAACAAAACACGTTATTGCAAAAAAAACAACTCGATCCGTGATAAGTAGTGAAGGAACATTGTTGAAGACAGATTTATTGTTGTGCTAAAATAGAAATAAATAAATTCTTAAGCAAATAAAGTAAAAATGTTACAAATAAAGTAAAAATATTGTAATATTTTTACTTTCTCTAATATTTTTACAATCTCTGCTATTTCTTCAGCAACAACAAATTAAAAATCAATTTAAAATGCAAGCATACAAAATTGGCAACCAACGTGTCGAACTGATGCTTAATAATTTACTAACATTTTCAATTATGTTTTATAAAAATTAAGAAATATATTTTCATAAAAATGTTAATGTTAATTTCTACAAATTTTATGTCGAGCAGATCAAAATCAAAAGAATTTTAACTATTCCTTTGTTTGTTGCTTGTAGTTTTGCTTGTAAGCAAAGATTAAAACAAAAAAGAAGAGTTCTCTTGATTTTGATCATTTGACATAAAATTTGTAATTTTTATAAAATATAATTTAAACTGCTGGAGCTAAAGTTACTAAATTATTAAGCGCCAGTTCGTCGACACGTTGGGTGCCAATTCAAAACCTTAACACATTCCCTGATATTTATTTTAAATTACTATATTTATTTATACATGAAGTATAAGGAATCAAATATTTGTTTTGAATTAATCATTACATGTATTAAAGTTACATTACATTACATGCTTAACTGGGGGTTTCAATTATTCATAATTTAGGCTGTGCAAACCGTGGAAAATCGCCATCCATGTACAAACGGTGAGGCATAATTATTTTCAAATGTTTTTCAAAACTGAGAATGGACACGTATTCCTTTTATATGACAGTCAAGTCATGTGAAAGATACTCGTAACAGATGTATACAAAAATGTCAGTATCAAACCATAAATAAAAAAATTCATAATAGATACTAATGCACCTGTACACGAATTTCATTCCCATTTGAAATAGTCAGTATTCTCTGTCTGCACAGTTCATACCAATTAATTATCTGTAGCAAACATCTTTCAATAAAAAACCGTGACACCAGGTCTAATCACGACGATGTAGTCAGACGAAAAATAAGACAATAAATGGAGCAAAGCAGTGTTTAAAAAAAAATAAGTAGAAAAGGCAAGTCACGTAAAATATGACAGATACAGACGTAAAAAACCATTTTATTTTTTGTCATTAAGGTTGATTAGATAGAAAACGACTTTAGGAATTATATCATTGTTAATGCAGGAATTTACTAAATTATCACTAATTCAAATATGGTCGTGGGTTCCGCAAAAAAAATGCGTCAAAATAGTACAAATAAATATTTGTTAAAATAAATAGTAACCCGTCATAATATAACAAAAACGTTGAAAAACAAGTGTTTAAATAAATGCCTTGCGGTTTTCGAAATTTCTGCTAAATTAATTATCAGAAGAAATCGATACAGCAGTATTCAAACGACACATAGAAACAACAAACCAAAATTAAAACAGTGGAATATAAAAGGTAATACATATGCAAAACATATATTTAAAAGTGATACAATTAAGTCACAATAATAAGAAAAAATAACACACAAACAGAACAAAATGAAAGCAAACAAAACAAAATCAAATGAAATGAATCTGATAGAAAAACAAAATTTTTGATAATAGGCAACATTTATTTACCTTTTTCAAAATTACTTTTTTATTCAAACACCGATATAAAATATTTAGGAAAAAATCGTGGGGGTGTTCTTTAAGATGGTCGTGATATGTAACTCCAAATGCAAGGTAGTAATAAATCAAGCATCATTGGTCATATGAAAACGTAAACACTTCACACGTTTCGTAACGATTTTTATAATTCTCAGGTCGACTTTTCGAATATTTTTTCAAATGTTTATACATATTTATATATTTTATGTTATCGATAGGAACACTGCAAGCTTTAAATACATTAAAGTCCGCACAAAGATAAATATTTAATTTCATATAAACAAATCTCATTTCGTAAATCGGGTATAAATAAAGGTTAAGGATTATTATTTATTTTCTAAAAAACTGAAATATTATGTAAGGATATTTTCATCACTTCGATGCTTAATGATCGTTTTTCTGTGCTTCACAAGATTATAAGCCAAAGATACCAGCACCGCGACTAAATCGCTGTGAACGGATGCGTTAAGCAACAACGCGAAAAAAAATAAATCATATCAACATTCTGCGCTGTAATGTCAACAATCTAAAAGCGACCTACGATAACGTGCAATTAGTTACGAAAACACACACACATACATGTTCTATTGCGACGGGCACAAGACCGACCTGGCGAGGAAGAGCTCGTTACGACAGCGTCGGGGCGCCGTCGTCTAGATACGAGACGCACAAGCGTCCGAACCGAACCGGTCGGACAAAATCACAATACTCACATTGCAAGGGCGAAGCAAGGTCGTTAATTCTACGAAGGCGCCGGTCGCTCACGATTGTCACGATGCCCCCACTCCTCGGCATCATCCCCACACGTCCTCTTGCATCTATTTTAATGCGGTGCGCCTTCGTGTGGAAGTTTGATGCGAAACAAGTTGCACCCAAGAAACGGTAAGATCCGTTCGGTTTGCACTTTTGACAGCAAAGCATCACTGCGTATATATGGGTGCGCTAACCGAATAAGCTGCGCGCAAACGTCGGGACAGGGCCGGACGGGGCGCGTAGTAGGATAGCGCCGACACGTTAGGCCAAGCATGTCAAATTCAAAAGCTCACGCTCGCTAAATAACGGTTTAAATGTATGTAAGCCAGGGGCTTAGCCACCGCTGTAGCAGTTGTAGCAATGAGACAGAGGCCCCAAACTAATGTAATAGTAGAATAAATTGATACTTTATTTTGTTAGATAGATAGATAGCTGTATTGTTAGATAGATAGCTGTATTGTCAAAGGTACTATATACACTGCCTTTCAAATAAAATAGACCACCCCGAACCACTGAAAGTAGAATGATGAAACTTGGTGCAAATATCTAGTGCACGTACAAAAACAAATGATAAAATTTTTAAGAAAATCTGACAACATTTAATGATTAAGAAGTTAATAATGAGTTACATCCCCATGTACTCTTATGCACCATTCTGGACAAATTAGATTATTGATATCCCCTTGAGGTACCTCATCCCAGGCTATCTGTAACTCTTGACGCAACTCCTTTGAGGTATTGGGAAGATGGGGTAAATGCCGCAATCTTCTTTCCATCATATCCCAGACATGTTCAATGGGAGATAAGTCTGGTGATCTTGGAGGCCAGGGAAATATATTGATGTTGTTTTCTTCTAGGAAGGCTGACGTTACATGAGCAGTATGAGGCCGCGCATTATCTTGCTGGAAAGCTGCTCTTGTAAGGTTTTGTAGTAATGAGACTGGTTCCAACACTGAATCAATGTAACGTCTGACGTTTAGTGTGCTCGGAATGAATACCAGACGAGATCTTCTTCCATAGCGTATTGCCCCCATACCATAACCCCAGGAGTTAAAGCCGTATGACGACGTTGGACAAATTGTAAATTCTGCCTCTGACCTCCAGGTCGCCTACTCCTCGAACGCCCGTCACAGTGCCATAAGCAAAATTTTGATTCGTCGATGAAGAAAATCTCATTCCATTCGGGAACCCAATATTGCTCTCCTGGCACCAGTGAAGTCTGATGGCTTTCATTGGAGGTAGACGAAAATAAGGACGATAAGAAAGTAGTCCAAACGTGCGTATTCGGCGATAAATCGTGTTCATGGATACCATATGGCCAATTTCTCTATCCAATTTATTCCAACGGCTCGTGATGGTTCTTCCGGGTCTCTAACTGCATTTCTCGCTCTTGCATCACGTTCTTCTTCGTCCAGTACCTTTACGATGAAATTCTAGGTGTTCTTCCTGTCAGTCTCTACAAGCCTGTGCTAAAGTGGTGTGTGACCGATTGACACGTCTGGCTCTCTCACGGAAGGTTAAACTAGCCTCATGCATCCCGACAATCAGTCCTCGTTCAAAAGGCGTACTTTGTTGACAATTTGCACGTCTTCGAACTCGTGGCATTCTAAAGATCCTCACAGTTACAACAAGCAAGAAGAATCTCCTAATAAATGCGACAAATCAACGAAACTATGATCAAACTAAAGCCACATGCATTTGTTTTTCTGCGTGCACTAGATATTTTCAACAAGTTTCATCATTCTACGATCAGTGGTTCGGGGCGGTCTATTATATTTGAAAGGCAGTGTATTTTAATTAGTATTGATATGTGTATGTTGCTTGAAAAGCTTTCTGTCAATGAGTTCATGACTGCCAATGTGCTTCTGGTGATTTTTATCGAGAATGATATCAAATCGTCGGTGCGCGTGCATAACAGTATAGTACAATCTTGTGTCAAATGGAGCTATGTGTACAAGTTAACTTTTTTGTGATCTTTATTTGTGCAGAGATTTATATGTCGTATAGAGCAATTTTCCCAGAGTGGGTCGCGACCACATGCGGGGTTAATAAGTCCTTAAAAATAAAAGAGAAAAATACGTAAACTATTGTAATATTGATGGAACTTATGTGCCTGTTTTTCTGAAACGAGTCTTACAAATATAGGCTTTGTATTTGAGACACATTATATCATTTTCAAATACGAGGCGATTTCTAACTTTTGTTTTGATGGCAGTCATAGATGAAAACCTTCACTCGCATAAATATGATGTTACAAATGGAACCAAACATTGAATAACGTCTAACTAAGGGTATTCCTAAACCCTTTTGGTCCAAAATTTGTCCGGGTTCTGGGAAACAAATTCAAGCTTCAACTCCCCATCACTTGATATTTGAAAAGTCCTTTAATTTTATCTGTGACTGCAATTATATTAACGTCGCGACTATTGAATTGTTCGAAAATATCAGCTAGCTTCAGAAGCTAAATAGAATCGGGAAATTGACTTTCATATGGAGACGGCACATGTTGCAAATATACTGAAAGCTCTGCTCTCAAGTGAAATACTTTTTTTTTAGATATTACCCCTTGAAAACCACCTTACTTCGGTGTAATAAAAAAAAATTTCAAATAAAACATAAATTGTGTCTTCGAAGGTTTTTCGAAAAGTATATATCGCAAAGCTTTTGCCCTAATGGAATTTACAACATTAATTACGGTTTTCATAACGCTTGACACAAGAGTTTCTCGATGTAGAAAACAGTGCGTCCATATGGCATTAGGCGTTATTTCTTGTAATCTGATGTTAAGATCAGATTGATCGTCTGTCATAGCTTTAGCGTCATCTGTGCATATAGCAATGCATTGCCCCCAGTCAATATCATATTTACTTGTGCGTTTTACAAAAGTGTCGAGTAAACATTTTCCGGTGGTTTTGGTCTCCAATGGGGAACAAAATAAAATATCATCTTTAATGCCATTATTTGTATCATATCTTACAATCGAAATAAATTGGGCACAATTAGATATATCTGTAGATTCGTCCATTTGTAGAGAGAATTATCGTTTATTTATTTATTTAATTCAGTACAATGCTCCACAGACAGAAGCCAGTAACGGAGCAGGGTCGAAATAACATCAATGTGATAATAAAATAATACTAAGTTAGTTACAATACATGCTAATGCATAATCTAAAATATACAGCTCGCCTTAGCAAACATGAGAGCTGAGGGGACGTGGCGAGAGCAGCACTGCTTTTCAACGTACATTACAATTTAAAATGTAGTGTTGTAATAAAATTTTGTCACAATTTAAAGTATAAATATATAATAACGAAATTATAAAATAAGCATATAAAAAAATACATAACATAAAATCTGTCAGATTTTATTACCTTTACTTCTGATTCAGAATGTACCAAACCAGTGTACTTGAGCGTGATTGGTTGGATATTTTTTCGCTTAAAATATTTTAAATAAAATTTTTCTAGTTCACATATTTTCCAACTCTCATGTTTGCTAAGAGAAGCTGTAGCTTTAAAATATTTAGCAAAAATATATTTAAATTATAACCAATGCATATCAACGCCGTATTCCTTAAAAAAATACAAGCTGATTAATACACTCGTAAATCGTGAGGATAGCCAAAAAAGCGCCGTTGAACTCTCTCAATGGAATAAATACCACAATCATACATAGGACACCAGAACATGAGGCATATTCAAGTTTAGAACGCACAAAAGCACAGTAGAGTCTAATAAGAGTTTCGGTACGTATAAAGGTGCCACTATTCCGAATAATGAAGCCAACTTCTTGTGGCTTCTGATCCAGTACTATCAATATGTGCAGCGAAAGAGAGTGTTCTATCAAAGATAACACCAATATTGCAAAAGGCTTCATAAATCTGGTATTGTCCAGGCACGATGGCGTTTGATTTCGTCGTGTATGGCATAACTATGCACGTTGAAGTATTCAGAGTAAGCTTATTTTTATTGCACCAATGACAAATTTTGTTTAATTCAGACTGAAGCACAGCACAGTCGGAAATACACTTTATTCTGCTGTAAATTTTTGTATCATAGGCATAGAGTAAGTGCAATGTCAATATTGTCAACAATGTCGTTGATAAAGATGATGAATAGTAGGCACCCGAGAATCACCGCCTGGGAAACTCCCGAACTAGCAACAAATGATATAGATGTAAATCCGTTGGACAACAAAATATTTTCTGATACAAAGGTAAGAGTCAAGAAATTTTAAAAATGGACAGGAAAAGCTAATATCTCAGTTAGTTTAATAATAAACTGTGATCCATTGAGTCAAACGCTTTCGAAAAGTCGGTATAGATAACATCCACTTGAGAACCCTCGTCAATATTCTGTGCTATCAATGGAGTGACACAGAACAGGCTAGAGGATGTTGATTTACCCTACCTACAACCATGCTGCGCATCATAGCAGGCCACTAATGGGAGTATAGAATTGCCCAAAAAGGCAGATTTCGAAAACTTTGGTAAAATTACATATACAAGCTATTGGTCGATAGGTTGAGATATTATTTCTTGCACCCTTCTTGAAAACTGGAGTTAGCCTGGCAGATCTCCATACATCCGGGAAGCTAGCAGTATTAACAGAGAGGTTAAAAATGTAGCACTAAGGATAGTCCAAGGCATCTACACAGTCAGTTAAAAGAAACCAGGGAATAAGGTCTCGGCCCGCGGTTATTGATTTCAGATTTCTCAGGGATGTTAGTACCTCAGATTCACGGATATGAGTTACATATATTGAGTTTGGTTTGAGAATATGTGCAATAGCGTTTACAATAGCTTGATGGTCGGATCTACATAGTAAAACTCGTTGGGAACGCTATTATTATTCTTTTTGAGATCACCACTAATAGAGGATTCGATTTTATTCATGTAGTTAATAAACACCTGGCTGATTTTCGACATTACCTTTCAATCTATATTATCGCCAGGCTTTGACTTTGCATTTTATTGCTTTGGGAATGTTAGATTTATAGTATGGTGGATACTGATTTCTGCATGCAGGTGCTGCTTTAACGCATAAACTTAAGATGTTATTTAATTAATCGTAGAACGCTTTGACAGCACCGTTAATATCAATAAGGTTTCGCAGAAATGACCAGTATAATTCTGTAGAGTGTGTAGTATAGGAGAGGAAAATTTGACTTGCAAAAATTAAAGGCTTTGGAGGCTTATTATATTATATGTTATTATTATATATACTGTTCATGGGGCAGAGCTTATTCTCCTGGACACAACATCTACACCAAAACCAATGGTTAACGTTGGATCATAGCATCTAGTCTAACTAGATGATCAACAGACTTATGCACTCTGCCCACATTGTTTGAAAACACTAGTGCCCGGTTTCACAAACGCTAATCGGCCGTTAACAGCTTGTTAACGAATCGTCAAAAATTTGACGATTCGTTATTGAGTCTTTAATCAATCGTCAAATATTTGACGATTCATTACCTTGACGAACCGTTAAAAGAAAAATTACCATTGTTTTGGATTCCACAAGCAATAACGAGTCGTTAACTAATTTACCATTTGACAATCGTTTGTGAAACCGGGCATAGGTCTAGTATCCCATTATGATCATTTGTTATAGAATTACGCTGGGAGATGTCAAAAAAAATAAAAAAGTCTGCTAGAGCCATAACTTTGCCAGTCGGTGGTAAGTCCGCCTGCGAAGGGCATAATCTGTTACATTAAAGTCACCTATTACTAATACGTCTCCATGACGGAGAAAGTCTAGATTGCAAGCGCACTCCAGGAATTGCTCATACTCTGGAACAGAAAGCGAGGGTGGAGAGTATATAACAAGAATGTAAATGTTTTTCAGGTATATAGTTAGATTAACACATGTTATATCCACAGCACTCCTATTATTAAAGTCAGATGCGCGAGTGAACCATAGTAGCATTGTACTTCCGGTTTATGGCAACAAGAACTCCACCTGCTCTTGAGCATCCCCTTGCCGCGAAGTGTCTGTCGCATCTGAATACTTGGTATATGTCGCTGAAAAATTTCGAATTTGCCACAGATTGGTCTAGCCAGGTTTTAGTAAGTGATGATGTCGAAGACACATGATGTAGTTGCATGGTAAAGCTCCTTCGTCTTGGTTAAATTTTTTAGGAAAGCGGGGTATACAAATTGGTCGCTATTGCACTGACTGAAAATTGATCAGAATCTTGTCAACAGCAGATAGATATGCTGCAGCTAATATCCCAGGCAGCATGATTTGTGTTTACTGCCGATGTGCTTGTCTGTTGACCTGCCGCAGTTAACACACCTGCGCGAGGTCGACTTACAGTCCGAAAGTTTGTGACCTTCACCACATCTTGGACATGTGCAGGGTTTGGAGCAAGATTTTGACCCTTGATGATACTAATTGCAATTATAGCAACATTTGACATCAATCACATCGAAAGCACAGCATTTATATCGAATCAGCACATTACCAACTTTAATCACCTTAGCATAGGATGTTTCGCAATGTTTTGCTGTAGCATACAGAATATTTGGATTGTTTTATTGGGTATATTTTTATTATTTTGCAAACAAAATTACTAACAAAGCACTGTGCATTCATCTTCATTATGTACTCCACAAGCTCGTGTTCCTGAAAGTCCTCAGAAAAACCCACCACACAGACCCTAGAACTGATGCGTCTGATTTCGCTCACATAGTATGAGTTGGAAACTTTTGCGGCCACTAGTGATTTAAATTTCGTATTTCCTTCCTTTGTTCCGCAAGTGACCAACTTATGTTTGAATATCGTCTGCCATATCACTATTTTTTCTTTGGATAGTATTAGTTGATAGAGGTATTGTTTTTAATTTTGCAGCCTCTTTTTCACCAAACATTATATGTACCATTTCAACAGCTGCCTGCAATTGTGTGCAGGTTACTCGTTTTGGTAACGCGATAAGCAACTTTATAACTTGCTAATAATGCTTTTTCATTAGTTGTGGTTGTCAACGAAAAAGTATTTTGCTGCTTATGAAGAAACTTCGACTTTCTTTCAAACAATTTAAATGTCGACGTAGCTTTGATGGCTTCATGATTTCTTCTAACAAGACTTCTCCACAAATAATACATTGTGGTTTATTGGAAATAGAGGCAAAACCATATTTAAGATATTCATTGCTGTAAGGTATGTTTTTCTTTTCATTGCTGCCAGTTTCAGACGGAGTTGGTTCTAAACTTCTTTTTAAAAAGTTATCCATAATTTGTAATTTATCGTACGCATAAAATATTTACTCAGTATCGCAATCAACACAACGCGGTGCTTGGAACTGAAGTCTCATTGCACTTTGCTGCGTATACACTTGCGCTCAAAAAGAAATCCGGACCCCTCATTTTTTTTAATTTAAAGACTTAATTTTTATTCAACAACGAATCGAGATTACCGTTTTCTATATCTTTCTGTGTTGCGAGATAGGGGATTGCTCGTGAAGTAAGGATTCCAGCCCAAACAGTACGGAGGAGACTCAACGAAGGAGATTTGTTTGTGAAAACAGTAGATACAGGCCCTAAAATGACGGTAGGGCATCGAAGAACGCGGCTTGAATTTGCACACTAGTATGTGAATTGGGGTGACAACGAATGGAAGAACTTGCTCTTTACAGATGAGTCTAGATTTAGTCCTAGATCACCAGACGGTCGTGAGAAGGTATGACGAAGATCAGGAGAATGATATAGCCAATGCTGCATATGTCCCAGAACTGGATTGAATGGAGGTAGTGTAATGATGTAGGCTGATATATCTTTAGAGGCTCACGCCGATTTGGTGTTTGATGAAAACGGCTCAATGACAGCACACAGGTACATCCTCGAATGTTTAGAACCACACATTGGCGAGAATTTTTTTCTTATGGATGATAATGCTCGCCCACACATTGCGAAAATTGTCGTCCGATACTTGGAACAAGTTGGTATACGACGTCTTTCGTGGCCAGCCAATAGTCACGACTCGAATGCAATAGCGCACGTCTAGGAGTTTCTTGATAAAAGAGTGAGACGTCGCCAACCCCAACCGGAGACGTTGAATGAGTTAAGAGTGGCACTGGCAGAGGAATGGGCTCAAATCCCTCAAGAATACATTGCCACCCTCATTCGAAGCATGCTTGTTTAAAGGACGTTATAAGAGGTGGTAACACCCGTTATTAGTGTTGAATTGTGACGTTATTTTGGTTTGTCACTGTATGTTCATTTATTAAATATTCCTTAATTTGTTTTAATTTATTTCTGATTTTTTGTTTTCTCATTACTACTTTATTTTACACACCATTAAATAGATTTCATTATTTTTCATGCACCACACCTAAAATTTTGGAGGTGTCCGGAATTTTTTGAATGGCAGTGTACATCCAAACGGAGGCTTCGAGAACGTTCCAGAGTGTCATCCAGTAGCGAGTAGAGCTTTCGCGAATATCGTAGAAAAGTACAGTAAATATTATAGACACAAACAAAGATATTGCGATGTACAATGTGCAGTCGATTTTTATTATGTATTTGTATTGTAAAAGTCCGGTATAGGCTACAAGTCTCTAGCAACTAGCGGGTCAGATCGCAATTAAAATAATTGTTGAATTAAATTTTTAAAAAATACGAATTCTTACTTTTAGGTATCATTTAAAATAGAAGGCGAAATGTTGCCAATATGCAAAGAATGTTGTTACCTCCTATACTTCTGTTTCGCGGTTTAAAAGTTCTTGGAAATATTCCTTCTATCTCTTCATCATTCCCTCATCGGTTATATTTATTCCTTCTTTGTTCCTTATTTGCACATTCTATATTTCTTTTCGGTGCTGAAAGATTTTAGAACAGTTTCTGGTTAGCTTTGCTGTTATTTCCGCCTATATTTTCGATTCTCGTTAGTCCTTACCACAACACACAATTTATTTAATCCCTTAATTACTATATTCCCCTTCTTATTCATTTTTCCTGTTTGGTCTAGCTTTTCTTCAATCCTTTCTATTGTCTCACATAACTTCATATTTTCCTCTGTTATGTCTTTATTTCACTCCTGTACTGTAGCTGTTCTCTTCCCATATCTTTTATGTCTGTCATTATAGTGCTCACCATCTGTTTCAGTTTCCCCATATCATCTTCAATGCTTCATCTTTTAGCGTTTTTGGAGTACGAAAGCTTTTCTTACTTCTCACTTCGATGTCGACTTCCTCATGATCCATTCTTCTTTTTCCTTCATTACTGGAGGTGTAACTTTCGTATATATCTTTATCCAGTTTTTGTAAAAAATATATACAAGTTGTAATTTAATTGGATTTGTAGACTTTTCTGAAGTACGTAGCCTACCATACCTACCTACCTACCTACCTACACTCATAACAAATATTTTGAGAAATATAAAGGATCTTATCATACATCGTCTTCAAATAGAAGAGATTTTGGTGGCAGATTTACAGAATACGAAAAAATAATAATTTGTAAATTGGGGCCATATTAGACACAATGGCCTTTTCTACAGCATCCAGAAATAATGTGACGTATTTTCAACGCTTCATTACGTATTTAAATAAAACTGATGTAAAAATTGTTATGGTTATGTTATTCAATTAGTTTAAACGAACCACATTGCCACTTGTTGATTGTTATTATATTTTTCCATTACGAGGGTTACTGATGTTTCCGTTAGAAGCAATTTTACACAAAATATTGTTGAGGTTGAATCACACCAGCATATTAACTCGGCTCCATCTTATAATCATTGGTTTCAACGAAATACAAGTGAAATTTATTTGGAAATTAAGATCAATAGCAAAATTGCTTTCTGGCCAAATATACTGCATCGTCTAATTAATGTTATGATCACTTTGGCGTGGTGCAATTTACCTTTAAGAGGCCATGAGTCCAAATATATTATCTAATGATGACCCTGTCTTAAAACAACTTATTTTAATGCGTGTTCGTTATGAATTTCCAGTGCAACGCTTAATATGTGAAAATTAAATCGCCGCGCAAACGACGTTTCACAGGAGGGGTTAGGTGACACCTAAGCAGTAAGTTGGTATGTGAGAAGACGAAACGCCCTGAAAAATTTGGTAGATCTTCGCTGAACCCTCTCAAAGACATTTACGTCACGCGTTAGATATGGTACCCAAACAGATCCACAATACTCCACATGAGGGCAAATACTGTTTAGTGCATGTAAGTGCATCGACGACTAGAAAATTGTGAACACAATTACTTTCGAGCACAAGTATTTTGTTCTGACATTTGTGATTTTAATTTCAAAATCGATCTCGCATCGACTCATTGGTTGTATGGTAGGTTATAGATATTATACCTTGCCATTGGGTTCATCGTTCCAATATGCAGAATATGACAGCCACACGATTCAACTATGTTTTGAAGATCCGAAGTGAAAACAGCACCGTGGGTTAGAGGATTTCCATATAACTTCCCATCGTCGACATAGAAGAAACAAGAAGATCGGATAGCATATCTCAAATCACCCATGCATACTTGGAACAACAGCGGCCCCAACACCGAGCCTTGTGGGATACCACTACAGACGTGATATGGTGTAGGGATTAGTGTTGAAAACTATGGTTAAAAGTTCAGTAATCCAAAGTAAAAGATGACCTCTCACACCAGCCATCTGCAGTTTTGCAAGCAGTCTACGAGAGAGGTCGTTATCAAAAGCATGACAAAAATCTAAATAAGTTACGTCCGTTGGGTGGCCGCTATCTATGTTGCGGATCCAATCATCTATACACTTAAGAAGATTTGTGGCGGTCAAATACCCAGAAACAAAACCATTTTAAATTGGAATCACGTGCGCAAGTAAAAAGGGACTGTTTGCAATTATATGCTCACTTTCATATGAAATACACCACCCATTACGAATTATAATACAATTTTGAAACTTCGGAAAAATAATGCTTTATTATCAACTAAGAAACGATGAAAGTTTATTTGAAAAAACAAAGCAAAAATTAACATTTTTCAAGAAAAAACTAGTAGTGGGTTGCATCCCCACGCGCAGCTATGCATGCATTAACACTTCTAAGCATGCTCTCTATTAAGTGGTCGATGTCCTTCTGGGGTATCTTGTTCCATGCAACCTCTAGAAGGTGTCAAAGTTCATCCAGATTCTCAGGAGGCCTGGGTACTTGTCTAAGTCGCCGATCCATCATATCCGAGACATGTTCAATCGGCGATAAGTCTGGTGACCGTGCAGGATAGGGCAAAATCTGCAATCCAACCTGCAACAGGAACCTTCTTGTAACCACAGCAGGAGTCTTGCATTATCCTGTTGGAAATTGAATACTAACACCGGTTCCAGAACGTTGTCGATGTAACGACGTGCGTTTAATGTACCTGGAATGAACGTAAGGGGTAATCTTCGTCCAGCACATATCGCCCCCAAACCATAACCCCAGGTGTTAAGGCTGTGTATCTTCTTTGAACGAACTACAAATTCCGTCTTTCCCCTCGATGTCGCCCCACCCTTCTACAACTATCATTCACCCATAAACAAAACCTTGATTCATCACTGAAGACGATGTCATTCTATTGATGAACCTTTGCCGTTCTTGACACCGTGCAAGTCTGGCTGCTTTATGGGCAGGTGTTAATGGAAGCCGAAGGTAAGGATGGTATGAATAAAGCCCAAAGGAATAAATTCTTTGCCATCGACAAATTTCGGTTCAAAGCTCTCGTCCAATCCACGGCAATCGACCTTGTTGTATGAAATCCATCCCTGGTAGCCATCCGCCTAAGGAGTTGGTTTTCACGTGCGTTGCTTCTTCGGGCGGGTCTTCCAGCAGGACGGCGCCTCTGAATACCTCATTCGGACCATAAAGATCATATCCCAGTGGTCCCAATCTCTCGGAATGAGAGACCCGCCTCTTTCATACCAACAATTCGGCCCCTATCAAAGTCATTGATACGGGCAAAATTTCGACGACATCGCACCGTGGGCGTCTGATAGTTTGACAATAAAATAAACTGACATTTTGTGGGCAGAAATTCATTAAGTGCTACGAAGAAAATATTGAAAGTTGGAGATAACAATGGTACAGGAAACATAACAGTTGAGTTTGTTCGGCCGAAACTTTCATCGTTTCTTAGTTGATAATAAAGCATTATTTTACCGAAGTTCCAAAATTGTAGTCTAATTCTTAATGGGTAGTGTATTTCATATGAAAGTGAGAGTACTTTCCATAGTTTTTACGACAACAGGTACTAATTAAACTTATCGGGCAGCAATTATTTCCATTCAATGTATCGCTTTTTGGGTGCTACTAATGGGTCATTATTAATGAAGTCAGATTTTTAGAAGATACGGCGTTAACTTATCTGGTCCAGGAGCAGACGATATGCGAAGCTCATTCAGATAATCTTCCGCAATATCGTTGGTAAATTCAACCGACTCAATGGATTCTGTAATTCTAGTTAAATTGCCCATTAAAGGACGTGGTTCGTCAGACTCCCACTATGATTCAATTCGGCGCGGGAATTACACATCCGGCCATCTGATTAGCAGGAGTGGTATACCAACTTAGTAGGTACTAGAAGCGAGTATGCACTTCGGATCCTTGCTGTCTTCATTGCGGCGGCTATTCTGTACCATGAATTATTTGAAAAAGTTCGGTGTAGCACTACAGAGTCGATGGAACAACTTCTCAGGTAACGGTGCCATAATTGTGTTTCATGTAGACTTTGTGATAGTCACAATTTAGTGTAATTTACTTCCATTAATTAACAAGTAAAACAACAGTCGTTTAAAATATATTCCACGCCATATTTATGTCATGTATGTCGAGAAAAGTTTACGCAATTTATATCCTTAGACATATGACGATAATCTATAATACATTTTGTTTTGCTTTCTGTTTTTTCCCCTATTCGACAGTTTTGATTCAGATAGCTGAAGTCAATAGGAGATCGAGGACAGTTGGTTGATTACCTGATATAAATCCGGTATGAGATTTATCATTACGCTCACATTACAGTTTATGTACATATCAATAATTAAGATTGGTGTTTATTTTGTCAGGCACTTCTGTATCAGGCTAGCTAATATCCGGTAGATTAAAATCGCCAAAAATTATTAAATTAGGATGTAGCAGTGACAATTGTTTAGCACAATTGGATTTGAAAAAGGGTGCTGAGCCTGAAGGCGTGCCACCTCTGTTCTTGCTCCCAATCAGTAAGCAGACCCTTGGACTTAATATTTCACAAATCTTTTCAAGAAGGATATTTTCCATCTATATTGACGGCTTTCTGAGGTTGGTGTACTCGGCAGTTACATCAACTGCTTTGAACACTAAGTTTCTACTGTATGCAGATGATGAAAAATTTACCATATTGTTAGATCTCCTGCTGATTGTGCGCTTATTCAGAACAATTTAAATAGATTGGTAAAATACTGCACTGAGAACTTATTTTTAAACATTATATTAGTTTTACCCGCAAACAGAAGCGTTATCAAATTCATATTGAAATTTTAGAACGAAGTTGTTTCTAAACTAATCTTTCAAGCAAGCTATAACCACTCTTTATTATCCTTACGTATATAGCAAATTAAATTACGCTTCATGTATCTGGAAACCTCGATATAAAGCATATGTCGCTGGGATCGAGCATTTACAGAAAACATTTTTACGGTTTAATATGTTTGGCAAAATAAATCACGGTGTAGAAAACTATACCTACGTCCAAATGCGTAATGAATACAACATTATGACATTGGAGGCTGTAAGGATGGTAGCTGACGGTTTCATACTTTATAAGATTTTGAATGGTGTTATTGCTTCTCCTGAACTGTTAAACTTAATACCGATGTATTGTTACTCACTTATATGCGAAATTTACATTTTTCAGATAAACACATTAAAATTTAAAAACTCAATGTAAGCAGCAGTGAGGGACACGATTCACCCGTCCATTTAAACTTAATTTTATATCCTTTCCTTGGCCGAACCCTGTTCCTTCTTCCATATGCCTTTGCCTCCCGTACCTGTTTTGCATATGTTTCTTCACCCATCCTAACGAAATATCCACCAAACTACTTCAAATGCTGCTCTTTAATCTTATTATTTACTGGTTCTATTTCTAATTCGTCGCATATCATTCCTTATCTTATCTCTTTTGCTGACCACTTTGACTTTTCTTAAGTATTTCATTTCCATTGCTTGGATATGGCTTCGCATACTTCTGTTCAACACCCAGCTCTTACTTCCATATATTAGGGTTGGCCTATATACAGTGTTGAAGATGGTCGTTTTTGTTCTCCTGCTCATCTGATTGTTTATTATAAACGTATTGTTAATGGCATGCTATAGTTTCGATGTATTATTTATCCTATCTCTAATATCTTCATATATTGCTCCATTTGAATTTTTACTCCCAAATATTTAAAACATTCTATCAGCTTGCATTAATCAATTTTAAAATTTAATTTTTTGTTAACATTTCTCTATGTTTAATTGTAGTTTTATTTTTATTAGTTCACAATTCCATAACGTTAAATTTTCCTGCAGCTGATTTTCCCCTCCGCATAAATTATGAGATCATATGCGAATGCGTACTCTGCTAGTTTGATAAAATTATAAACAATGTTGGACTCAATAATATACCACACCACCCTGCTTCTTCCACCAAGAAATCTTCTGATGGCAAATTACTAACTGTGATGTAGTTCTTATTACCTAAATATAAGCTTTTTATACCTTTTCGGTTATACCTCTCCTTTCCAAGGTACTCCATATTTCTTTCCTTAGTACTCTATCAAATACCTTGTCCAAGTCTATAAAAACTAGGTTCACTTTTCTGTTTTTCTTTATATCGTCTGCTTGATCGTAAATATATGTTCTTCAATAGTTCTGCCTTTTCGGACCCACATTGGGACTGTTCCATTTGTACTTCGGTCTTGCTTCTTGATTTTTTATGCATTAGCCTTTCATATACCTTAGCCACTACTTTCGCTAGGATTATATCTGTATAATTACTACACTTCTTTGTATCTTCCTTTTTGTGAATGGGTATAATAATGCCTTTTTTTCTAATCCTCAGGTTTGTTCTTTGTCAGATCATATTTATTAATTTACACAGTGCTTTATTAGCTTTTGGTCAAAGATTCATTATCATCTGTAACGTTGTTTCATCCGGTCCCCGGTTACCTTTTCTGCATTTTATTAGCACCTCATACTTCTCATACTAGTTCATACTACTTCTTATATTAATTCGTATTCCTCTTGTATATCCTCGTTTCTACTGTTTTCCACTGGCTCACATTCAAGACTCCCCCCTCTACTTCTGTTTCAGGGTTTGGAAGTTCTTGAAAATATTCCTCCCACCTCTTCATTATCTCTGCGTCATCGATTATATTTCTCTATTCTTTGTTCCTTACTTGTTTCATTTTATATTTCTTTTCGTTTCTGAGAGTTTAGAGTTTTATAAAGTTAGCTCTACTGTTCTCTTATAGTTTTCCAAATTCTTCCCAAGTCACTCGTTTTGCCTGCTTAATCAATTCTTTAACTTTCCCTCTTTATATTTTATGTATTTATGTATTTATGTGTTTGTTCTGATGGGTTTGCTAAGTATTTTTTTTTCATAAATCTTCTTTTTAACCTGTTTTCATTTCCAGATTCCACCATCTTGTTTGATTTTCATTTTTATTAATCTCCTTAAATTCTTGCCACTTGTCTTCCATCTCTGCTTCATTTCAGTTTTGGTTATTCAGCCTATTTTCATTTCCACCTTTTTGTAGTATTCTTCTCTTATATATTTATTTTCTTATAGCTTCCTTGGTTTTAATACTTTTTGTACTTTTTGTTATTGGTTTTTCGCCTTAGTTTAATTTTTCGTTTTGGTTTCACCAAATAGTGATCACTGTATATTTCAAAAGTTTTTTTCTTACATCTCATAATTCATGTGTGTTGTTTATCTATTATTATATAGTTAATTCTTCTCTTCTTTTTCCCCTTTTCTAACTTCTCTCGTGATTTTGTCTTCGAATTATCAAATGCGAAAATGTATCATCCTGGAACCATTGTGAACCATATTTCTCATCAATGTTTCTACCTACCCCACGCGGATACAGGATTTTGCTCAGGGCGGGCATTTTTGAAAATTCAGAAAATTCATTTTTCAGTAACATTTTAATTTGTTGTCCATGTAATAAATTTGAATAAGGTTCTCACGAGTCCTTACGAGTTTAAAATTTTTAATTGGGGCGAAATAAAGTGCGTCGGTCGTAAGACAGGGTGGGGCAATTGCCCCCATTGCCTCCCCTATATCCGCGCCTGACCTACCCTTCCATTTAGATCTCCTATCATTACTCACATGCAATTTATCTTTTCCACTTTTTCATTTAGTTCTGTCAAAAATTCATCATTAGTTTCTACCCTTTCATGTTTGTTAGGACATTCATTTTTCTGTTGCATTCCACATCCATTTCAATTTCAGTATGCTAAAGTTACTTGCTCCCAATATAGTGTATATCTCACACCATTTTGATGAATAAAACGTGCTACCTTCCTTTCCTCGTTCATCCTCTCCGCTGCATATTAAATTAAAATAATAAATATGTATAATTATGTTATTCTATTAAAAAAATTAAAATAGACTACATTGTATAGGAACGATGGCAAATTTTACGTTCAATAGCATATCTAACGCCGGACCTGCACCACAGCAGCTGGTTGTGCGCAAAGGCACGTTGCGGCACATATACCTACCCTATGTTCCAACCCTAACCTTCCAACATCGTTCAATTGTTCAAATATGTCTAAAATGAGATACAAGCTTTAAATGATTAACGCCACGAACATGCTAGTATTAAGAAGACTTCCGGGTATTTTGTACACCCATCGATACACCCTATACACCGGAATAATACTGGTGGTTATGTTTACCTACTTATTATTCAGGTGGAATCTAGTGTGTTCGAACATTCAAGCTTGGCAACACGTTAAAAAAATGGTAAGTTTTTCGTAGTGAGCAATATATGTCGCTAGCAATTGTGTAATTATTTTTTTTCTTTTCATTTAATTTAACACCTACTAATAGAGGAACACGGTACCACCGATTAGAATACCTGATACCAATAACCATAGCGTATCCTACAATTAAATGCATCGGCGTAACACGTTGAGAAAAAAATTTCCATTACACAACGAACAACATGCTGAAATATTAGCGTGATTTGGCAAATCGTCAATTCAATATGTTTTCTTCACTGTGCGTATGTCGAGAAAGTAAAAATTATTTAGCGAATACCAGAACCTTACAAATTTACTATTTAAAGTATTTTAACATTCCACGGTTATTTGTAAACTGCCAATACAGTGTTTTTCCAAATACGCGTCACATTCTTCGAGTACATTCCTCGACCATTTCAACCTAACTACTATCTCTGTATTTTATTTTCTACCAAAAAGTTTTACCGCTTCCGCTTCCGCTTGGACATTAATCTTACCTCATTAATCATTGTTCTTCATTTACGTTATATGTATTTCATTCTCCAATCTATCCAAAATCCCTTAACTTCCCGTGTCTTCTTTTATCACATTTGAAACTTGTGACTCAACTACTTTGCACTTTCTTATTATTTTGTGTAGCACGTTTAATATATGTATCGGAATCGTACAAATAATATACGTATATGAAAAGTGTAGTCAAAGTTAAATATTTTGTTATAAAATCCAATGAAGGGATTGTTGGCAAGCAACAATTTCAACCAATTATTGGCAGAAGTGTGCAGTGAAGTCTTGTAGCCATCAATTAAAATTGCTCGTGAAGAGAAAGCACGTCATTTTGTTATATCGCGAAGAATAAGTCCTAAAACGACGAAATCTTATAGGTGAAAACAATTAAGAGTACCAAGTAGACCTTCATATTTCTTTGATTATTATCATTAGGTGAAAACAATTAAGAGTACCAAGTAGACCTTCATATTTCTTTGATTGTTATCATTATTATTATTCATTCTAGGAAAAGACCCAACATATCACATAGATAGGGGGTTGTTGTGGAGGTAGTTATTGACGGGTATTAATGTTCCTAGGTTATTCGTGTAGAATTGTGGGGGTGTCCCGTTACGAAATATTAAAATAATTTGATTTAATTAAAATTTGCTACTTACTTATTGGTTTAAAACATATTTCAAATCGATTTTTCTAAAATAAGTATTTTTTTCAAATGTAATAAGTGTCATCTTATTCAAATAGAAAAATTATATGCGATGCCTTCAAATTCCTATTAAAAAAATTAAAAATCACAATGTGATTTTCTGCAATATATTTTACAGTGTTAATTAAACAATTAATTATCGTTTGCAATTCTGACAAACACAAATTGATATCACGGTTGCCAGTAATGTAAACGTTAATTAACATCAATTGCTCTATACTTGGTATTATTTCCGAGTCTATTGTCACATCTGGTTTTTGTTTTTCATTGTAATAAATAACAAATTAAAAGATTTGAATCCGTTTCCAGTTGGACGTTGTATACGTACGTATTATTATGAAAACTTCTTGTTTTTATTTTGTTTTCCAATATTTGATTTCATACCAGTATTTCTGACCTAACTTTTTGACATTTTTTAAAATGAAGTATTTTCACGTTTACGGCTTAAGTTGTTCTTAACGCACTAACATATTCTCATTAAAAATGTCCCTGTTGCAAGTATTTAAATTTCATAAATATTCCAATTATGATATCGGGGTCTTAAATTTTATTTAAAACCAAAAATTAATACATTGTTCGGGTTCGCCATTTACTAATTATATCAATGAAATACATACATAATAATTTTACAATTTAAGTTGTAAGTTATATTAAAAATCCAATACATTTAATTCTTTAAATTAACTTTCATGATGTAAATTACTTGGTATAAATTTCTCGTTTAAATGTCCCTTTAAATGGTTCTAAGGTAGTGAAGCACGCAGTTGAATTCCCTAGAAGGGTTATTTCGACCTTTCGGCATAGTCACAGTTGTCACATTTTGGTTCTAACATAAAATAATTTAATAGGAAATTTCGACGGAGAAATGAGCTGATTTCATCAAAAGTACAATCAAATTAAAATGATTATTACTAGCCTTTACTGGTTCCAGCACAGAACTCTTCATGATTTTATTAAACTTTGAAGATTTAATTCAGCCTGGACACATAACGACGTGCGTTCCTTTTGCAATTTAAATATAGACTTACTTACCGAATCCATTACGGATCTGTGTACTATGCGAATTAATTAATTGATTATATTCACTAGCATTTGGCTTTATATTCACAGAAGAACAGTTGACCAATGAAGGGCCATATAACCAATATGTTTACACAACACAAATCAAAATAATTTGACATTAACTTTTCCTCCATAAGGAGACCGATGAAACATTTGCGAATGAGCCAATTAAAAACCACTCATTTATCAAAACTAAGAAAGAAAAACAAACGCGAAAAGAAATGAATTACTGTGTAACAAAAAAAAACATCAATCTCGGCTACGGTGGATAGTTAGATTTGGAGAGAATAACCCACAACTTTAGGAGTAAGTCACGCACGTAGAAATCAACTAACGATCCGCGCTAACATTTTAATCGTTATGAAGTCAATTCGACAAGAGAACGACGAAACTAAAGGAACAAATAAAATTATACTAAAGTAGTAATAATTGAATTTCAAATAATTAAGAAATCATTGCAATGCATTATAATTTGTAATGCGGGGTATGCCAGGGCGGATTAAATTAAAAATTTTGAACAAAAGTTAATCGCCATACAAAACTGTTTGTTATATGACATTTACGGTATACCAGAACCAGGCGTAATTTTCCTGTCAACTGGAAATTATTATATTTTCGAATTAATAATTAAATATTAAGACATCAACTAAGACGTTTTAACTAACGTTGTGTGGCGATAACTAATAATCTTAAATTACAGTTTTTATCAAGTTTCATTTATAAACTTTTTTTGTATTACATGAAATCAAAAAACGGCAACATAATGACTAGAAAAAATGGTGTGATATTTTTCACCAATCTGTTGAGATTGTGCGATTTAACTTTTGCTGACATGACTTATATTTTTCTCACAATAATGGACTTAAAAGCGTCTGTCACATGTCTCGGAACATCCTGGATATAAAACTACCAGTTAGTAAGAAATTTCAAGGGAATTTAAACTAGGAGACAATAAATCATTAAAAATTGTCAAACTTTCTCTCTGAAGTAGACAAAATGTTAAAAATTGTCGACCAGAGTTATTTTGAATTATGTAAACGTGCCACGAAAATTCAAATGAAGAAATAAACTTTCGTTAATGTATTTGATAAGGTCATTGTTCATGGACAAGTTCATCATATACACTTATTTTACATTTATATAATTAAGTAAACATTTTTTATGATGTGTGCTTCTTTACTTCAGCACGCCTTCCGACGACGTGAATATTTTTCAATGAAAAATTGCAACTATTATCCAACATTTTTGCCTGCCTGGTGGCAGCAACAAATCTAGCCAATAATTTAAAAGATGAGCTCATCTCAAGATCACCCTTAAAGAAAGATATTTTCTCTGCTCAATTTTCTGAATTCAGCGAATTTTCACTCCGATTTTGTTGCGGGTTGCGATTCCAGATCCAATCTGTGATATTTTCATCTTTGAGTATTATTATCAATTCAAATTCTAATTCTAACAAGCTTGTCATAAACTACCATAAACCTTGAGGACAAGGGCGCGCACTGTGGATGTTTGTATAAAAGTGATATATAATAATTCAAATTTTGTGTTCTTCAAAAATAATTTAAGCCGAATTAATGACGTAAATGGAAATAACAACTAAATATATCACTTAATCAACACGAATATGTAAGATAATTAAAAACTACAGTGAATTTGAATTCGCGAAGCTTTGGGTCACTTATCCCCTAGGAAATTAATAAATATGTCGATCGATGTTCTTCGTACTCGTATGCGTTATGTGCCCCTCACTGGTATTGTTCTCCCTCATTACATATCCTAAATACATCCATTCTTTCACTTGTTCTATTTACTCCCCTTTCCATTTCATTTGAACTTCCCCCCTTCTCCCCCTCCTTTCCTAAACCTCATTATTTTTGTTTTCTTTGTGTTTAGCTCTAACTCCCTTCTGCCCATGTATCTCTCCACCCTCTTCACCATTTCCTTCAACCCCTTCTCCGTCCCTGCTATTAGAACTATATCGTCCGCAAACGCGAACGACTATATCTTTTCCTTTCCTAGTTTTAATACTCCACCTTGCCCTTTCCTCAACGTATCATCTAGCTCTGCAGTATATATGTTAAATAACTGCGGGCTAAGAGGGCACCCTTGTCGCACCCCTTTTCATGTTTTAAAACCTTTCTGAGCTCTCTCCTCCCATCCTCACCCTGCACCATGTTTCTTCATACACTTGTTCTACTCTTCTCCATATCGCCTCTGATATCACCACCATTTTCATTGTTTTCGTCAATATCCTTCTGTTCACCTTGGATATACTTTTCCCCCCTTCTTTGCTGTCTCTTTTTCTATTAGCTAGTTTAACACATATAAATTGTCTCTCGTGCCTCTACCCTTCCTGAATCCTTCTTGTCTTCCGGCAACACCCCTCCCCCTTCCACCTCCGTTTCTAGTATTCCTATCATCCCTGTATATCATTTGTAAACTACATTTAGCAGTGCTACCGCTATGTAATTGTCTACTCTTTTCTTGTCCCCCTTCTTCATAATTAGCCCCACTATCGCCATCCTCCAACTTCTGGCAGATCCCTCATCCCTTTCCATATCTCAATTTAACTGCTTCAACATTGCCCTCCATAGTTCCTCTCGGATATTCCGCCAACCTTCCGCATCCACTCCATCTTCCCCCACACAAATAAGAACAAAACGATATCGTCCAAAGATCCAACCGCGATCTTCTTGCATGCGTATTAAATTAATGTTCATGGCATATTTCGATGAAATATTTTACCATCAGTACGAGTACAATATTTATTACATAATTCTGTAATTACTGGCGTCAAACATTTTTTCGATGGCCTCATTTAGGATAATTCTTCAAATCTAATTAAATATTTTGCATAGCATCGACATTTTTGCAGCCTCCTGGGTTCCACCGTCCAGGAATGATGGTGGTGCACTTGAACCAAACCCAGTCGAAGATCTGATTCGAGTGCAAATGATATTAATATATTTTTTTTGTTGTCGTTCCGGAAGCAGCAAATTGCACCAAATTTGAACTAATCAAATAAACATTATGTTTAGTTACAATAATTTTAAAATCGCCGAGTTGTAAGAAATATACTCCAACTTCTAACCCAACCTCCTTAACTCTTCTCAACCCTCCTTCACCATGATGCATTTCCAGAACAATATCCCAATTCAAAAGAATGACAACTTTTGGGACTCTCATAAGACATATACAAACTTTCGTTTCTTTTCCCATACCCAGCCATACTTTTCTGTATATTTTCTTTACCCTCACTCCATGACTCTCCTTGCGAAACACAATATTAATTATTTCAACAAATTGATTAACTAACTAGCTGCTGCTTATTGTCTGCAATTAACCAACTCGTTCGGAAAATTTACCTTTCATCTATCGACACCTTAATCCATCTGCCATCTGAATGCAGATACTTTCTAAAATAACGCTTAACGTCGTTAGTATAAAAAGTACAGCATTGGACCCAACGTAATGCCCTAAGGAACTCCAGGGGAGAGAGTGGAAGAAATGTATTACTGCACCTTTACCAAACTACCATAATAATTAAACTTATTTAATTGTTGCGGTGTTTGATTCTCTCTCTCACGTCGTTTAAATGGTATTAGTTGGTTGCAATTACTCGTTTTCATAAAATACCTTATTTTAAAAATTGATCAATTTAGCTTAAAATTAAAGCAGCATGAATACTTAAGCTGATAAATATTTGATGATAATCTTGCAACATAATTTGTTATATATTTAATGTCTATTAATATTTCTCTTTCAGTGTAATATGTTTGGAAGTGGAATAGCCATCGGTTCACTATGTGCGCCCCTGTGCACAAGCCAGGACATCAAAACACTCACCTGCCATTCATTCCAATCGACGAAGGAAGCCGTCTTCAGCGGAGAATGGCACAAAACACGTCTGGTTTTCAAATCGGCAACCAGCAACGCGCCCTCGTTACATTGGTACGACAACGGGTACATCAAATACCCCAGCGAAAAAGACTTCATATCAACCGTAAGAGCCATCGTAAAGAACAAAATAAACGTCACGATATCGCGAGACGTGGCGACCAAGTTAGCCAGACTGAAACCAACATACGAGGAAAACGACCCGGTAAAAAGACAAAAAGAAATGGACAACTTGTGGGTGCTATTGCAGGATAACGAGTATCTCTTGTCCGCTCTGTACACGGAAAGAGACGTATTTCCCCAGCTGCTGGGGACCTGCGGGTCGTACTTCGCCGTCGAATACGTCGAACCGATAGAAGGCATCTCTTCCCTCTTGTCCATCGCCGACGACCGGAGAGAATGGGGCAGGCGCCTAAAAATAGCGTTGTTGATCCTGGAACTTCTGGACGAATTGGAAACTGGTTTCCACGAGCCGTACCATTTATGCGACATAAAACTCGACCACTTCGGCCTGGTGAAGGGCGGCAATAAAATTAAATTCATCGATTTGGTGGGGGTTTATTCGAAATCTATCGTGAGCACGATCATCAAAGAAAGCGACGGTTGCTCGCGAGACGAAGATTGCGATTTCTTCGATTGTCGCGGTCGCTGCGATGTCGATAAAAAGAAGTGCTTAAAATTGGTCACCAATAACAATATACAGATTATATGCGAGAAAATATTTCTTGGTTGGCGCCTGTCCAATAGAGTTCTCATACCGGGATTGTTGATGTCCCAGCACACACCATCCGGACTGGCTTCCGTTCTTAGGCAGTGCGCGAACCCAGACTTAGAATCTGGAAAGCCGCGTGCGGCTCCAAGCGAAGATATAAGAAAGAGGCTTTACATCATCCTAATAGAAATTGAACAAAGTGTTAACGGTGATTTTTATCTTTAATAGAACGATATATGTTGACGTATTACGACGTAAATTGTAAACAACGAGGCAATTATTGCTGAACGGTCAAAATATTAACCTAGAAATAAAGCAGGTTATGTCCTAATTTTGTTACGTCCTATTTGAAGTTGCACAATGGCCATATACACGTTGTTAAAGTGATTGTTTAAATAAAATATATATGTTCGCTGTTAAATGTCAATGGAAGAGTTTTATTCTATCACCGCCTGGGAAATAAACTTCATTTTTAGTCGATTCCTGAGATTTATTTATTTTATGTTCATGTTATGTTTTGTTTTTGTAGATTGAATTATTTTTTATAAATTTTTATATTTGACGACAAAGTATAATTTTTATTTCGTTTTCTTATTTCACACACTATTTAATTTCTTGTTTGCACGTTAATTAAAATTATTGCAAACCAAAGAAATGAGACAAAGGTGTAATTTAATATTTTTTCAACCATGTGTTCGTGTGCGGTTCTTTTCCAATTAGGTGAACGACGGTTAAATCAAACATGGAAATATTTTTTTATGTCTGCGCGCAGTTAAAATACTTTGTGTTTATGTTTGAAATATAAATTACTTTTTAAGTATTCTATTTTATTATTTAGGACAAAATGAACAGACATAAAATATCACATTTGACTTTTGTGCAAAGACGTACACAAAATTAATTATCATACAGGTATAGTATATTATTTATTGTAATAATTCTGAGTAATTAATTATTATATGTATTCCACTTCAAAAATTCAAGGACGATATTTTAACAACTTTATTAATCTCAGAAATCATTTTTTTGCAAAGGATTTTAACTGTACCACGAGCAAAGATGTTAGATTGTAATTTTTGGATTTGGTAATTGGGACACATCATGTCTGCGTCATCAGCGAGTTCACGTTTATGTCCAAAAAATATGAGGAGGTTCAACTGAAAATAGTAAATTTTGTTTCTAAATACCCTCACAACCTAAACAACGCAATAATTTATGCTAAACGCGTCTAAATTTGTACATTATCTCTAAAAATAAAAATTAACGCATCCACGACAGTCGCGTCTAAATTTGTGCCAATTCCATGAGTAAATTCCTACTACACCCAAAGCAGCAATCAACGATTAGCTCGTGTATAAATGAATAAAATGTAGTTGAAGCCACCAACCTAACCGAACCAAACCCAACCGAACACAACCCAACCCAACCGAACTCGCTCCAACCCTAACCCAAACCAATATAAACCTAACATAATTAAATGGAAGTTAAATGAAAGTAACGCCTCTACATATTCATAAAGTTTAACTTAATTTGCGTAAATTATGACAATTTGATTTAAATTGGCTTAATTTCCAAAATTTCAAAATGTCACAATGTCAAAATTAATTGAAATTGAAAAGAATCTAATTTATAAAAACGTTAAAATTATCTAAAATAGAAACAAATTGTCAAAAAAATCGCAAAATTTGCCGAAAATGTACGTAAACTAAGAAAAAAATAATACAGAAATGGTCAAAAATTGTGGCAATTTAAATCAAATGGACAAATAAGCAAAATTGATTATAATTTTAAAAAGTCATAATTGCCGAAAATAGAACCAGAAAAAAAACAAAATTTTTAAAAATATATCATAATGACTAAAAGGCATTAATGCAATATATAATATTAATAAAATATTACATTAATCGAATGTAGGCTTTCACGGCCATCGTTCCAAAGAGATGTATCTTCCGGGTGTTGCCGTGTTTGTTGAAATAAACTTGACGTTTCGCTGATCATACTGTCAGCTTCTTCAGAAGGTTTCTAAAGATTGGTGTTGATATCTTTTTTTTTTTTTTTTTTTCAAAAAGATATCAACACCAATCTTTAGAAACCTTCTGAAGAAGCTGACAGTATGATCAGCGAAACGTCAAGTTTATTTCAACAAACACGGCAACACCCGGAAGATACATCTCTTTAAAATATTACATTGTCCAAAATAGGACCAAATTACAATTAAATGATTCATTTATAAAATTTAGAGATAATAAAAATAATAATAATATGTAACAGCGAAAAAATGCTCTTAATATGTCATTAATAATTTGTTGCAACGTTTTACAGTAAAGACATTTCGACAATGAGGTGTCACAAACAAGTTGAAACATGCGATGCAAACGTATTTGAAATCAATTAAACAGGTTGAAATATATGAAATAAAATCAGCTCGTACATAAACCCAATGTTAAACGTCTGAATAAAATGTAGTAGAAGCCATCAACCTAACCGAACCCAACCCAACCCAACCCAACCGAACCGAACCGAACCCAACCCAATAAAATAAATGCCAATATTTATCATTTTTTGTTGATTTTGAAAATTTACCATTGGTTGAACGTGACAATTTTGGATTATAGACATTTCTGAAATGTTTCGTAATGTTTACATTTTTTAAAATCAAATCCGTTTCTAAAAGGCCATTTCGAAGAACTGGCAACAAATTTGAGTTCTAAATTTGAGGTTTGGAGCAAATTGTGACAATTTGCTTTAAATGGGCTTAATTGTCCAAAATTTCAAAATGGCACAATGTCAAAAATTAATTGAAATAAAAAAATATATATAATTAAAAAACGTTAAAATTATCTATAGAAATAAAAATAGTAACAAATTGTCAAAAAATCGCAAAATTTGCCGAAAATGTATACAAATATTCTACTTCTGCTATTTAACTAAATTGTCGTAAAGTAACAAAAAACGCATGCAGAAATAATCGAAAATTGGGAGAATTTAAATTAAATTGACAAAACGCTAAAATTGATTATAATTTTAAAAAGGCAAAATTATCCAAAATAGCATCAAATTATAATGATTCATTTATGCAATTTGGAGATAATAATAATATTAATAATATGTAACAGCTACTCTGGTAATGGTGATGGTAATGTTTGTTGCAAGGTTTTATAGTAAAAACATTTCGACAATAAGCTTCCACAAATACCTCGTGCATAAACTCAGTGTTAAACGCCTGAATGAAATGTAGTTGAAGCCACCCACCTAACCCAACCAAATCCAACCCAAATAAACCTAAAGCAACCCGACCCTACAACCCAAACTATAAAAACTATTAGGCGTTAAATTTCTGGGATTGTTAGGTAATGTTGTTGCCTGTAAATTCTCATGGGATGCTTAACAATGATTAGTCGAGTTGTCAATAAACATTATTTTCATGCAAGGGAAATTTTGGCCAGTTTATGAATATAGACTAATTATAATCATTCATATTTTTAATGAAATGTAGTGGAAGTCACCAACCTTACCCAACCGAACCCAACCTTACCCAACCGAACCCAACCTAACCCAACCCAACAACCCAAACTAGACAAACTTTTAGGCGTTAAATTTCTGGGTTTGTTAGGTAATTTTCTTGTCTGTAAAACGTCATGGGATGCTTAACCACTGTTACTCGAGTTGTTAATAAACATCATTTTCTTGCAAATTTTGGTCACCATATCAACTTAGGCGAATTTGAATTATTCATATTTTTTATATTTTAGATACGTAAGATTTTTTATAATTTTTGCTTTTTTGATAATCGCTTTCATTTTATATTACCACATATTTTTTACAATTCGTTGTCATTTTAGTGAATGTTGGCTATTTTGTAATTTTTTCTAATTTTTTAATTAAAATTTACTATATTTTTATGGATTTCCAATTTTTTTTAAAGTTTGTCAATTTGGTAATTTTTTGCATTTTTAACGATTTTTATTATTTGTACAATTTTTTATTTTTGCCAATGTTTGACATTTTTGTCACTGTTCACTTGATTTTGAAAATTTAACATATGTTTATTTCCGTTTTTTCGTTAAAATTTACATATTTTTCTATTTTCCAAATTTACTACTTTTTATTTTCATTATTTTGATCAATTGTTAACATTTGGACAAATATTGACGAAATGTTTGAATTCTCGAAAATCCTTACATTATTCATTTTTTCTTGCAGACTACACAAATTTCATTTGTTTGCTATTTTTCTATTTTATTACATTTGGAATAATTTTGCCTTTTGGCACCATAATTTTTCGATTATCGATAATTTAGACTTTCTTGTATTGTGTAATTTCTACTTGACAATTTCATCAATTTTACTAGTTTGCAATTTTAACAATATTGGTCACACTGACGTTTCGTTTTAACAATTTTAAGTTTTTTTTTTAATTGTAGATAATATTTATAATATAAAAAATCTTTGACATATTCCATAATTTAATTTTTTGGAAATTATACCAATTTTTCAAAAATGCTTACATCTTTTACGATTTCGACAATTCCTTCTCCATTTACAATTTTAATTTGGTGGGTCTGCGGATTGGATTGTAAACATATGTTTAATTTTGATTTTCAATTACACTTTTGCATAAGAAAAATACAAGAAAAAATCAACAATTTCATCTTTCTTTGAGGTTTGTCTACCTTATTTTTTATATCATTGTCATTTCTTCTTTTATGTAATATTTTGTTTTCCTGTTTCTGATCCTGCAAAAGCTCTTCAAAATATTCCTTCAGTCTTTTCTGCTCGAATTTTTAATTGATGCATGGAATAGAAAAATAAATTTCAGCGAATGTATTAAGGTGTTTCGCTCTATCTTTGAGCTCATCAGACCACCACACATACATCCCGGACAATACCAACGTAGATTGACGATGCTAATTCTCATGATATTTGTCTACCAGCCTCTGCCCATTCGACAAATTTACTTGCTTGTACTACTTCACTTATTGTCTGAATATATTTGCTATAATTTGTTGAATTTGTGTTCCATATTTCATTTTTGTCTTTTTCTGCCACCAGTTCTTTCCATTACATCTCCCTTGCAGAGCACTGGCCTTAACTGTTTTCTATATTTTGTTATTGTTGTTATTATGAACCCCACTTTTGTAATATGATTGATTTATCGTATATTTTCTTTAATTTTTGGTCCACAAATGTTCGTTAGCATTATTGTTGCGTAGTGTCGTTGTGACATCAGTAATGGAGCTTTTGCTTTGTCCTTCAATGTTGTGCAAAATTGATCATAATTTTTCATAAAATCTACAACCTAACTTTATCAACATTTACTGTGAGGTACTGTGGTAGAAATAAGCAATAGATAATTGTTCTCACCTTGCATCAAATTAGATATTTTATTTTATCTACAAAAAAAATTAGTACAATTGAATCAAAATCATTCATCATCATATAAATTCAAATTCATGCCTTAAACATACAATAA
Source organism: Geotrupes spiniger (assembly GCA_959613385.1). Lineage (NCBI taxonomy): Eukaryota > Metazoa > Arthropoda > Insecta > Coleoptera > Geotrupidae > Geotrupes > Geotrupes spiniger. The sequence continues at coordinate 10,288,275 of OY390739.1, forward strand.
TACAATTATTTTGTACGTCAAAACTTTACTTATCTATTACATGTATAAAAAAAATTATGCTAGGACATCTTCACAAATATAGTAAATAAAGTGCAAGTTTGCAATTAAAAATAAATCATGTAGCCACTTTTTGCTTAGCTAACGTATCGAGCTTGTGCATCACTAAACTAAGATCCGAATTTTTCGAAATTTTAACAAACGTGGAGTTCCGTATTTCATGAAAGACCACCCAACTAGGTACCTCTTTGGATATCGTCCGTAAGTGCTCTTCCATATCAGTCTTGGTCATGTGTGTACGAAAACTATGGTTCAGTCTATCGATGACCACATCGAGGTGCAACACGCTTTTCTTCTCAGCGACGAACAAATTCCTGGTCAGCCGGGCAATTTCCGACAGTCGCGCGTACAGTTGCACTTCCTTGTCCTTATCGACGGTTCGAGTCATACTCTCCAGCGCTTTCGCCGCCTGCTTCTGCCTCACGCGGTCCAAAATTGCCTTCGGGACCCCTTTCAAAACCGACGATACCTGTACGGTTTTTTCAACGTGTTGTCCGTCTTCTTGCGACTGTTTCAGGCGTTCCAAAGCCTGCTCCATTCGCAAGTTGCAGTTAAACATCGACTTGGCTTTCTCTAAGACATCTTTGCCTGTGTTGTATTTTTCTTCGACTGGAGGTTGTGGTAACTTGGCACATTCGATGTCGGGAACCTTCTCCAGGTCGAATTCTGGGTGCCACCTTTTTAGCTCGTTCATTCCAACGTGAATAGGGGGTATTTGTGATGTCAAAAATTCATGGTGGTAATGTTTGACTTTTTCAATTAGTAGGTTAGAAAATTTTCTACGCCGTTCCAAAAGCACGTCCGACGACATATTCTCGGTCACTTGCGGTGCAACTACCAACTCCCATTGATCACGACGGACTCCCAGGCCGTAAACTCTTAATTTATCCTGTGAAAAACTAAAGGCATCAGGATACACAGACTTAATTTGCGCTAAATGTTTCTCATAAACGTTTCGTTTCAGCATTTCTTCGACTGCCGGTTTTAATTTCCTAAACGTGATGTTTTCTTTCCTATTAAATAAAATCTGGGAAACCGTATCAATACTTCTGAATATTTCAACCAAATATTTATATTTAAATGGTAATGTAAGCGAAGGACTTGACGTTTCAACTTGTGGCTTAACCGAAGGCAAAGACACTGCGTTTTTCGTCGGACTGAGTAAGTTTAAAATATTTCGGCGAGCCGTCGTGTCTTTTTTCGGGCTCAAGTATTGTTTGACCGGAGATTGCGGTTTATTCGGGCTGAAAAATGAACCATCAACACTTGAGTTAATCGCAATAACGTTGAACTTACCTCAATGATACTTCGACTTCGATGGTTCTGAACGATTTCAAGCTTGGCGAGTCGGCGAGTTTCTTGGTTTTTTCTTCGATCGCTTCGAGTTTCGCTTGCGACTGCTTGAACCGACCGATTGAAGCCTTCAACTCCGCTAAACGTGAACTACGTGATAACTTTTGCTTCAGTTCGTTTATAGACATTTCCTTGCCGGTGAGATTCACTTTGTCCATTGCGTTTTTATGTTTCGTCGGGGTCGAAGGGGGTGTTTTGTGCGTTTCTTCTGGATTCACAACCGTCAAGTTATTCGGCAATGATTCATCTTCTGGTAAATCGATAGTTGTTACCTTTGGTTTCATGTTCGTTAAAAGTTCTTGAATATCTCGTTGATTTAGTACTGGTTTGATTTTCTTTTTGTGTGGCACTTGCCTTGCGACTTTTTTAGTCATAGTTGTTAGATGGTTATCCACTTTCGCAGTTTTTAAACGTGTGTTCAATTCGCTTGAAAATATGGTCATGTCACTCACATGTTGGTTCTTAATACAATCGCTGATTATATCACTTTCTTCCAACACAAGGACTTTTCTCGCGCTGTTAGCTTTTAAATCATCGATCGCTGCACGTTTTCTTGTATTGAAATAATTAGCAACTGATGGTTGCGACATTATAGCTTACACAAAAACGATTTAAAGAGACGCCACGATGAACCAAGAAACCGTTAAATTCCCTCCAAGTTCACAGAGCATGAAGTAAGTGGCAATTGCGTGCGCCATCTGGTCCGAACTATAGTCCAGGGGCGGATTATTACAATTTTTCTCAAACGGCCGGATATACATCGTTTAACGACCAGTTGCAAAAAAGGCGTCGTCTCGGATGCTATGGGCGTCAACAGCCAGTTTCACACGCTACATATATATTAAAAAACACCGGAACGCAATCACGATTGCCGATTTTTGTAGTTGCATGTTTTGGGATTGAGAAATTCCACCAATAGAGAACTTGTATTCAATCTTCGCGCACTTGTGTGGGAATGCATCTAACGGGTAAACGCAGTATAGTGGTCTAACATTTTATAAATATAAATAACGTTAATAAACCTCAATTATATTGTTTAATATGCAGAGTGAGAATCTGCAAGCCACAATTCGGGAAGTCAACTACATCGGAGTTCCTGAAAAGGTGGAGGACTCAGGGAGGAATGGCAAAGCCGTGGAAGAGAGGAAGACATCGTATTACGTCACGACTGATCGACCGGAACATCTTGCCGCTGTCTCGGAGCAATCCCCGCCTCACTGCCGCGGACATCTCGTCATATCTCGGTCCCCAATATGACCTCTCCTTCCAATACGATCAGACTTCGTCTGCAGCAGGCGGGACTCCACGGTAGGCAACCGGTGAAGAAGCCGATGATATCTGAGAAGAATCGAAGGGCGCGCGTCGAGTGGGCGAAGGCGCCTCTGCACCGGGGACGGCGGGAGTGGTCCCAGGTGCTCTAGAGCGACGAATCGAAGTACATGCTGGTCGGGACAGATTGTATCAAGTGGTCCGACGTTCCTCCAGTACCAGATTCGTTCCCAAGTACCAGATCCCTACTATGAAACATGAAGTGGGATCGTGCATGGTCTGGGTGTCTTCTCCACCAATGGGTCCGCTCCATCATGTGGACTACATTATGGACCGGTTCAAATACGAGGAGATCATGGAGAAGGTCATGCGGCCCATGGGACGGTGGGCAAAGGCCCTTTGCCCTCCGTCCCATGGGCCGAGCGTTCGTATTCCAGCAGGATAACGACCCCAAGCACATCATGCAGTGGATCGGCCGCCGCCGCGTGACCCTCCTCGAATGCCCCAGTCAATCCCCTGACCTCAATATCATCGAGCCGATGTGGGAGGAGCTAGAGCGTCGCCTGGTGGGCAAGCATACGAAGAACAAGGCCGAGAAGTTCGCCCAACTTGAGGAGGAATGGAGGAATGTTCCGCAGACAACTATCAACGCGCTTCTCGACAGCATGCCTCGCCGCTGCCAGGCTGTCATCGATGCCAAGCGCTTCGCAACCAACTACTAGGATGCCTGAAGCTGGAACATCATCTAGGTTCACGATTGGTTGTCATTCAATCCGGTTATCACATCGCAATGTTGAATATTGTTGATTTTGAGATTCTAGTAAAAATATTTGTTAAGTACGTGTTGATTTTGCGCAAATACACTACATGTCGGACACACGTCTCTAAGCATAAACGTTCACTCAAAAAAAAAAATTAGCCCAATCGAATCACTTTCAAGAAAGTTATGATCGAAAAACATAAAGTTCATAGATTTTTTGTCGGTACTGTAACTGCCAACATTTCCACAGGTTCCTCAAATCTTCAAATAAGGTGTGAAAGGCTCCAAATATATTTTTCAAAATAACTATTTAAATTTTAATCACAATAATTAAGCGCAAATAAAATACGTGAACGAAAAATCTCAGGCAAGTAAAACAAAGGTGTAGAGTCACGTATGAGTCAAGTGATTTCTGTTGCTAAGCGGCACTTGTACCGCTAATAAGCGACGGGAAATTCCCCGCCACGGTAAAAATCGTCCAGTGTGTAACCGGCCTTATTTTATCTATGCATTTCTCCACTCGCAAACGCCATCTATCAATTTTTTAATAATAATTTAAAAATGCTCGTTTCAAAAAATATTATACAAACTTTGATGCGCGAAGATGTATTCGTTTTCGTAAATTAGTATAATCAATATCAAAAGCAACGCTACATGTCAAATGTCAAATATTAATACACTCGTGAGCGCTGTGCACAGCGCGTCACATCATTACCCCCCCCCTCTTGATTTTTTTTACGGAACACTCAGAAAATCGTTGAAGATTGTAATTATTAGATTCATTTTTCGTTCGATTTAGGATTTGTCTTAATGAAAAGACATTCTAAAAACGTAAACATTCGAAAGACAATGTGGATGGAGCTTACAAATTAAAGTGGTTTGTTTCGCTACCGTGTAACCGGCCTAAATGCATGCATACAGTATCAAATGAATGCAGTTGAGAATACTGTTGACCCAGATTAATAATGATGATTTGACTTTGCGAGTGTAGCATTTTAATGTTTATTACTGCCTCAATGATATTGAGTTCTAGTAATGGAACATTTCAAAATTGTTGTTATACCAGAATTTTCTAGTTTGAAATAATCGTACATTTTAAAACTGCACATTTAATTAAATAATGCGAAATAAATATTGTTTTCTATTTCCACCGTGCAGAGCATATTTAAAAACGTGATTTTGCAATAAACTTTATATCCGTTGGCTAGTTGGTTTAGTTGCGGCTAACTTCAGAGTAAATAATTTTGTGAGGTCAGTGGTGAGCTTGCCGAGACGCGGTGTGTTTTGCTGCAGTGTTTGCTTTTTGTGCCTCGAATCGGCAGCCATAATCAAACAAAAGTGTATCCAATGAAATGTTAGACACTTGACATTTCGTTTTAAGTTTTCTAAACATTAAAAAGTATTACAAATGAGCTCCAAATTAGACGTAAATAGGAGGGTTCTAGCGATTCAAGCTAAAAAGAAGAGACATAAGCCAGGCAAAAAGAAAGGGAAAAACGATGAGTTAAATGGACAGGGGGGAGGAAACCGCAATAATTCTCGTCTCGAACCGTCTCACAGCTCTAGCAATGAAACAATCGCGGATCCGGACGAACCTTACACCAGCGAAGAAGAAGAGCAAGAGGACAGTAGCGATTACCGAAAAGGGGGTTATCATCCTGTCAAAATAGGCGATCTGTTCTTAGGTCGTTACCACGTGACGAGGAAACTAGGTTGGGGCCACTTTTCAACCGTGTGGCTCTGCTGGGATTTAGGCGAAAAACGGTTCGTAGCCTTAAAGATTGTTAAGTCTGCCCAGCATTTTAAAGAAACCGCTCTCGATGAAATTAGAATTTTAAAATCCGTACGAGATTCAGACCCATCCGATCCAAAGCGTAATAAAACAGTTCAACTGCTAAACGACTTTAAAATAAGTGGGGTTAACGGAGTACACGTTTGTATGGTGTTTGAAGTTTTAGGTCATAATCTGCTAAAACTGATCATAAAATCGAATTATCGTGGAATACCACGGCTGAACGTCCGCACCATCATTCGCCAAGTCTTAGAAGGTCTAGATTACCTGCACTCGAAATGTAAAATAATACATACGGATATAAAACCCGAAAATGTTTTAATTTGTGTAACTGAGGAATACATTCGAAGGTTGGCTTGCGAAGCGGCCGAGATGCACCAACTCGGAATGAAACTACCGACATCCCTCGTAAGCACGGCCCCCATTCAAGAACTACAGGGTGCCACTAAAATGAGCAAAAACAAGAAAAAAAAACTAAAAAAGAAGGCCAAGAGGCAAAACGAGTTGCTGAAGCGGCAAATGGAACAAATAATAGAGTTGGAAGAACAGAAGCGAGTGAAAGAAAACGGTGATGTTAACGGAGATGCTAAAACTGATTGCAATGGAACCGGTGCTAGCCCAGACAGTACTCCGGATGGAACCGAGGACAAATTGCTTAATGGTTGCGTCGAAGAGCTCGGCGCTGGTGAAACTCAAACTGTAGCCGCCATCGAAGGATCTGGTGAGGCGATTTCTCATATGTCGGAAGACGATAGTCCATCGGTCACTTCAAAGAGCGAAAGTAAAATAGAACTTGATCCTGCTTTCGTAGAATGCGAATTTGAAGTCAAAATAGCGGATTTAGGGAACGCTTGTTGGGTAGACAAGCATTTCACTGAAGACATTCAGACGCGTCAATATCGTTCATTAGAAGTATTACTAGGTGCAGGCTACGACACGTCGGCGGATATATGGAGCACCGCTTGCATGGCATTCGAGTTGGCAACCGGTGACTACCTCTTCGAACCTCACTCGGGCGAAGACTACAGCAGAGACGAAGATCACCTCGCCCACATCATAGAATTACTTGGGGAAATTCCGTATCGAATCACAGCACAAGGTAAAAACTCAAAGTTGTTCTTCAACAAGAGGTCGGAACTACGCCACATCACGGGATTGAAGCCGTGGGGACTGGAGGACGTTCTTACCGAAAAATACGAATGGACTCGAAAAGATGCTGAGGATTTCGCGACGTTCTTGAAGCCCATGCTCGCCTTTGATCCAGATCTGCGTGCGACGGCTGCACAGTGTCTCCAACATCCTTGGCTCAATTGAGGAGCTTTATGTTCTTTATAGATGACTTAAATCATTTGTTTTCTCGGACAGTGCATATTTATTTCTCATTAAATTACGTCATACAGTCTACTCAGTTGTAATTTATTTTTTATCTGTATTTTATGATACCGGTTCTGCAGGACCCATTGTTATTTCATTTGTATATAGAGTAATATAGAAAATTTGTGATGTATGTGTTACATAGACAATATTAATGTACGCCTTGGCTCTTTATATTAGGTTGCCATTTACTTTTATTACACATATTTTACTTTTCAGTAATGTTTACTTTATTTTTTTAAAAAAAGCCAAGGAATGACTGTAGAAGAATCTATACCAACATTTTAGTAGTGAACTGTTGTAGCGTTTAATCAGCTCATCGGTTCCAACTAGTTAAAAGCACCAATATTTGTATTACTTATACCATTAATTGGAAATTGTACATTGAATCTAAATATTAAGTACATAATAAAATACAACTGTCTGTTTTATTGCAAGCCACCATATTGAGCATCCTTTTTATCTCATGAATTGCATTTATATTTAATTTTAACTTTGTTGACCTTTGTATACGCAGATAACAATAAATTGGCTAATGAAAGTGTCCAAACGACTTTCAATATGTCTGAGTTAAAAATTTGTGTAATAGGTGCTGGTGTAGTTGGTTTGACAACAGCATTAGAGCTGCAAAAGCAAATAAACGGAGCAACAGTAACTATTATAGCAGATAAGTTTTACAAAGAAACTACGAGTTATGTGGCTGCAGGATTATTTCGCCCGGGCACCAGTTTCTCCGGACCTAATGAAGAAACCACACGGTATTTATAATCATAACCTAACTTAAAACCACTAATTTTAAATCCAAAAGGAAATGGATCAACGATGCTTACAATTATTGGGACGATATTAGAATAACGGCACAAGCTGCTCAGGCTGGAGTGACTCGCCTGTCGGGGTACTTATTTTCCAGCACTCATCGTGACATAGTTCGAGTAAATTATCCCGATATAAGTTTTACACCTGCTTACACGGAGGTTCTGTTCTAGAATCACTACATAGAGAAATTGGTACCGATATACAGATCTGCCACCGAGGAGGAACTAACCCTTTGTCCCGGCAATTGGAAATATGGGTCGTTCTTCACTACGATCCTCACTGAATGTGTACGTTTCATTCCCTGGGCTACGGAGAAATTTACAGTAGCTGGAGGGAAAATTACCACTCGTGCTATCGAGCGATTTTCAGATGTGGAAGATAAGTTTGATGTTATCGTTAATTGTACAGGCCTAGGAGCAAAATTTCTTTGCAATGATCACAAGATTGTACCTTTGCGAGGACAAGTTTTAAAGGCAAGTATGTAATGTGCATTGATGATATTTATGTTGCTTAATAATCATTTAGATTAGAATGTATAGATGGAAGACGTGATCACTTTAAAGCAATGATCTCTTCAACGTTGTGAATACTAAACTACAAAACTAGTATAATAATCACTATAAAACAAAAAAATTAGAAAATCGACTAGATAATAATAATAAATAATAGTATTCTTTGTTAATAAAACTTCTGAACTCATTGTATTTTCTTGTTTATTATGTACAAACATACATAAAATATATAATAGTGCTATGACATATGTTTTGCTACACTGTAGCATCTTTGGATAGCATTTATTAAACTAACATTTACTTTACAAATTCTAAATATATAGTCAATTTTCTTGTTGGAGGGGTTAAGGTTGTGGGGGTACAAACTTTGAATTAATTTTCTTTGATCTGAATTATATAATCAAAACATGTTTAATAATGGGGAATTATTCAATTCTGTTTGATCGTTTAATAAATGGTGTTTATCTGATTTTTTTAATCTATTTGTTTCAAATGACTCTAATAGGGTTCTTTTTTTCCCCTTGTCGCATATGTGAAGTATCGCCGGTGTGTCTTTGAATTGGTGGTTTTCTTTTCTTAAGTGGTTTGCATAAGTGGAATCTTGTTTCCCATGTTCGAAGCTTCTCTTACGTTCTTTTATTCTTGTCGTGAATTCTCTTCCTGTCTGGCCTATGTATGTGGCGTTGCAATTTTCAGTCTAACTTGATTTTTTGTTTATAGTTGTTTTAGTTTCTTTGTTATTAATGAAGATTTTTATGGTGTTATGTGTTTTGTATGCTGTGTTTCTCAAATTTTTGAAGTTATTTCATGATTTTTAGTGTTGGTTTCTCGATATATGTAAGCGTTACGTATTGTTTGTTATTTTGTGTCGCATGTCTTTGTGTACAATGATTTTAGTAATTTTTGATACTTAGTTCTTTTTAGTAGTGAGTCTATCATTTCTATTCCATATCCGTTAGCGGAGGCTATCTGTCTGATTATTTCTTTATTAAAATCGGATTCTGACAAAGGCATATTCAACGCCCTGTGTATCATAGAATAGTAAGCTGCAAGTTTATGTGAATAAGGGTGCATTGAGGAACTATGTATCGTTGAATCTGTGTGGGTAGGTTTGTGAAATATCGAAAAAGTGTATTTATTGTTCTTACGAGTAATAGTTAAGTTCAAAAAGTTTAAGCCATTATCATTCTCCATTTCGAGTCTAAATTTTATGTTCCGGGGAATACTATGTATAAAATTTAACAGTTTATCTAATTGTCTTTTTGTCCCCTTCCAGCATGTAAGAATATCGTCAACATAACGGTACCACTACACACATTGTTTGGCGTAAGGTGAACTATGTATTTTTGATTCTACTAAATTTATAAATATATCGGCAAGTAATGGTGATAAAGCTGATCCCATGGGGGTTCTATCAGTTTGTTTATAGAACACATTATTAAATTCAAAATAATTCTGATTTAAAAGGTCTAGAATTTCCCCAGTGATTACTGGATTTACCTGTCTGTTTATTAACAGGGTCTTAACTAACGGGATTATTTCTTGTGTCGGTATGCTTGGGAACACATTAACCACGTCAAATGAGGCAAGTTTCATGGTCGGTTCTAAAGATCTACTTTTAATTTTGTTAATCAGCTGCATTCTTTACGCTGTATTGTGAATTAAATTTTGTGTGTTCTATTAGAGATACTAATTTTAATGCTATCTTTTTGCACGTGGCTTTAATGCATGAGCAGACCGGTCTGATGAGTTAATCTGTTTTATGAATTTTTATTAAACCATACAATTTAGGTGCTTGTGGATTCATAGTTAGAGATTGCTTTTCAAAGTTATTACTAAAGAGTCCATCTGAGCGTTTCAGGACTGTTTTTACATCATATTGGAATTTGAGTGTTGGATCTGTTTGTAGTGATTTAAAACTTTGAGGATTTAGAAATTGGTTTATTTTATTTATGTAGTTACCTTTATCTATTGGTATTATTGAATTACCTATGTCAGCTTTTGTAAAAATTATTGAGTTAGTTTGGGTTTGTTTTTATAGAATTCGCTATGACTTGCTCACGATGTGTTGCATTATTTTTTAAACTTTTTTTAGGATGTTAGCGATTTTGTGTTTGTTATACGCAGTGCTTACTGTAATTTTAAGTGCTATTTCAGACTCTATACCTAGATTTTCTAGCTGTGCTTTATTTGTATTTATAACCTTTTTATAATAACTTTTCTTCTTCATTATTGAATGTAGTATTAGTAACGTTTATTAATTTCTAATAGAAGTTGTGGTGTGTGTGGTTGTATTGTATATTGTGTGATTTTGTTTTTGTTTTGCTGTTAATTAGTACTTTTAACTATTTGTGAATAATACTCGCTACTTCTTCGTGTATATGATTATCTAAATAGTCGAATTCTACATTTTGGAGTTTACAGGTTAAATTGGACCACAGTACCTTAGAGTATAGATGACATGTATTCTGTACCATTGTTGAAATTCGCTGTTGCGCCAGATCTTCTTCCCAGCGTTCGTTGCCTTTTTTGCGGGTTGGCTTTTTCCTGTTGTGTTGTTAATATACCTCGGAAAAACTCCGTTTTTCTTGCAAGTTTGGTTAAATCATATATTCTGCGTGATTTGTCTATATCCTAGATGTAGTTTAAATAATTCCTTAGAGCTAGTTAACAAAATTAAAAGTACAACCATGAAACTTGCCTCATTCGACGTGGTTAATTTGTTCTCAAGCATACCGACGAATTTAGTAGAATCAAAATACATAGGTCACATTACGCCAAACGATGTGTTTACTGGTACCTCAATGCACCCATAAACTTGCAGCTTACCATTCTATGATACACAGGGCGTTGCACCTACCTTTGTCAGAATCCGATTTTAATAAAAAATTAACATAATCAAACAGATAGCCTCCACTAACGGATACGGAATGGAAATGATAGACACTACTAAAAAGAACTAAGTATCAAAAATTACTAAAATGATTGCACACGAACACACAAAATAACAAACAATACGTAACACTCACATACATCGGGAAACCAACACTAAAAATCACGAAACAACTTCAAAAATTTGAGAAACACATATCATACAAAACACATAACACCCTAAAAAGCTTCATTAATAACAACAAATCTAAAACGAGTATAAATAAAAAATCAGGAGTTTACAAGACTGTGAAAATTGCAATGCCACATACATAGGGCAGACAGGAAGAGAATTCGCGACAAGAACAAAAGAACATATGAGAAGATTTAAACATGGGAAACAAGAGTTCCACTTATGCAAACCACTTAAGAGAAGAAAACAACCAATTCAAAGATGCACCGGACTATTCTCATATTTTTGATATTTTTATTATTTTGTCCAATACTTGTTTTAACATCCATTATATCTCTCTTTTAGTTTTCATTATCTTCCTTTTGCTTACTTCCATTTTAATTTTTTGCAATTCGCCCTGAAATTCGTTAGATCTTGCAAAAATTTTGCTTTATTTGAGGTGTTGGATGATGTTCTTGATAGTATAATGTGTTGTCTGTTTTTGAGTTAAGGTTCTTGTTTTAAACGTTTCCTAAAAAACGTGAAATGTAACAGTCTAAATACACAGCTAATTTCTTATAAGGTTGCTAATTTTTATAATAATGAAACGGGCAGGTAAAATATAAAAGTAAATATAGACATAGACACACGCCGCACTCATTATAACTAATCTAAATATAGACATCACATCTATATTACGAATTAAAATACGTATTTTTCAATTGATACCTGGATACTGACATAAAAATATTTTTTGCAGGTTGAGGCCCCATGGGTGAAAACATTCTTCTACGGAGACTACGACACCTACATAATACCCGGTTTTGATAGTGTGACGTTGGGCGGGTGCCGCCAATACGATTCCTACGATTTAAACGTGAGCAAATATGACGGCCTGGCTATTAAGGAAAGATGCGAGTCGCTCTTGCCGAGTCTGAAAACGTCCAAGCTAATCGCCCAAAGAGTCGGGTTGCGTCCGCATCGCGATCCAGTTCGTGTCGAAAAAGAAACGTTTCTGTCCAACAACAGACGGATTAAAATTGTACATAATTACGGTCACGGCGGTTACGGAGTTACCACTGCTCCAGGAACTGCTATCCATGCGGTTAATTTAGTGAAAGAATCCTTGATGGGCAACAGCAAATTGTAAAAGGTGCAATTTCAAGCAATTAATTATAAATAATTTGTAAAATTGTTGTAATTCGAGTCATCGAGGCTGTCGAATATCTTATGCGGTTTGGCGTCATACCATTTAAGATGAGAACATACATTTAACATAGCTACAGGTTTAGTTGCTTGTTGAACATCTTATTTCAAAACGGTTAAGCCTTATTTTCTCGAAATATACTGTACAAAATATTTGAAATACGTCCATAACAATTGCATCTAGGCAGAATCAAAAAAATACATTCAAAGTGCCATGTAAAATATACAAACGTGAAAGATGGATAACACATTATTGTAAACTTTTATAGTTTACAACTAAATGAACACTGTGGTTCTTATTATATATTATTTTTAAAAGTTATCAATAATTGGTGGGCAGTAAAACGGTAAAACAATTACAATTTACTTGTGCAGCTTTCTTTTAATCTTATTATTCATTAGCAATAACACTCGAACATATTATCTTGATTGTTATCTTGATTGTTATGACTTAAAACTGGTTATTGATCGTATATGTAACTCTTAGCATTTGAATGATTGAGTCCGAGACATTTACAATAATTTTTTTACATTCATAACAAATAATCTTACTAGTTTACTAAGTTTACTAGCTATATATTTGATTTACAAAGGCAAACTGAGATAATATATACAAAATGTAATGTTTTAAAGCAATAATACTCAACAATAAATAATCATGTATATGACAATGCCAAAAAATTGCATGAGAAACAATCCAACAACACTAGACCTGATCTAGATGAAAGATTTCATGTAAGACAAAGTAAAACTAACATCCATTTGATGTGAGTAATGAGCTAGAGCCCTGTCATACGCAGATTGGTCAGAGCGTTTCCCTACAAAGGCGTCCGAGCCAATTCATGATTGATGTAAAATAAGTACTCGATCAAAAGCAGGTTCCAATGGTTGTTCTGCGTCCATCACAATATAGCTGCAGAAACTAGGCACTTAAAATACTAAACTAACTATGGCAAATGCAAATGTTTGTTCTACTGTATGGTTGTGTAATAACATAACCGATCTAGCAATAAAACAAGACATGTGAACGGTACTTGATGGGCTAATAACAATAATAATAATAATAATTAAAAATGTATCTAGTAATAACCCAGAAACAATATTGTCTAGCGATCCACCAGTTAGTCTTCATGGACCTGTATTAATTAATGTTCACTACACCATTGAGGTGTAAGATTAGACCATCTTTCGTGTAATAATAATATTTATTTCACAAAGAACCAGTACAGTGTTATGAAACAAGGACATTTTAAAACTCCAGTGTCTAATAAGAGTATGATCAATGAATTTGACGTCAAAATACATAAAAATAAAAGTAAATCCATAGTAAAAAATAAGATATTCAAGCACATCAACCAAAACAATCACTTACATACTTATTTTACATGTTTACTTAACAGCAGTAATCGAAAAATTCCTCAAGTGTATAGAGGGCTATATTTAGTAAACGTTTTTTTACTTTACTTTTGAACAAATTATATGGCTCTATACATTTTGTTCTCAATTACAGGTTGTTGAAGAATCTGCAACTATTTTAATGCATATGTTTTTGGTGTAGTGATGTGTGGTGTTTATTATTTATCAGTAGGAACCAGTGTACTTCATCTATTTCTATATGCGAAACAAAAAATACCAAGAACATATAACGAGGGAAGAGTTAACATTCCTAGCATCACAAATGCATCCTTACATGAATGTCTGGGTGATAAACCTGCTGCTAGTACACGAATAACGCGTTTCTGAATAATTAATAGACGCTATAAGTTTGTTGAATGACCCCAGTGAACTATGCCATATTTTAACGTGGATTGGAAGCACGAAAAATAAACTGTTTTTAAATTGCAGTACTACATTATCTTGGAAGTGTCCTTATTCCAAAACTAATTTGAGATATTTTTTTCCCAAATGTTGTCAGCGTGCTCTGTCCATTTCAAGGTATTATCAATGGTAACACCTAATATTTTCATTGAGTTAACTTGATTTGAAATGTTACTATTTAATAATATTTTGTTATCATTTAAACGAGCTCTAAATAAATCTTTTGTCCAGGCAACCTATTTATTATACATGCTTTTTATATTCTGTACCACCTCTAATTGACTTTTACCCGTTATCAAAATATTTGTGTCGTCAGCGTAATTAACCATTAAACAATTACCTTGCTTAATATTTTGCCAAATCATTTATAAAAATTACAAAGAATATTGGACCCAAGAGAGATCCCTGTGGAACACCAAACTCGACTCCTACCTCATTAGATTTAGCCCCGTTTACATAAACACATCAAGTTCTGCTATATGTATATATGAACGAACGAAACCAGTCAAGTGTGACTCCCATAATACCATAAAGTAACAGTACCATAAGTTTTGACAGAAGAATTTCATGATTGACGCAATCAAAAGTCTTCCTAAGATCTATGAATAAGCCAACTGTGATAAGTTTTTTGTCTAGGGCGGAAATTATTCCATCTATGAACTCATTTAGCGCTGTGTCAACACTCCTGTTTTTTCATAAAACAATGTTGAAAGGGCTGCATTGCACCATGGGTTCTTAAGAAACTCATCAGCCTGTCTCCGACAATATTCACTAGTACTTTAGAAATGCTATAATAATGATATAGCTCGATAGTTATCTATATTTTCACTGTTTCCTTTTTTATAAATTGGTATCACATTTGCATGTTTGAGTGATTGTGGAAATTTACCTTCTTTGAATGATAGTTGGTTATATGTGCAGGAGGTGTTCCATATATAATCTTTGATTTGTTTCAAAAGGAAATTTGATATTTTGTTATATCCGCTAGAGTAGGTTTGTTTTAATTTCGATGTTGCTACTATTTACTGGATTAAGAAAGATTGATTCATCCACCGCTAACTCCTTACCTTACCAACGCTTGAGCAAGTTGTAGAATACTGCAAATTTTGTCCTATTGACGAAGAGTATCTATTGAAATGATTTAAGTATTTATCTGATTGTTTCATTTTAATCTTGGGCTGGCCCTTACTTTTCCGATTTAAGTTTTCATTAATTGTTGCCCACATAGTTTTTGTTTTATTTAGAAGATTGTTGAATCCTATCATCCAATTTCTGTTTTTTGTGTTTGCTAAGTAAGAGTTTATATTTATAATTTTTTTTTAAACGTGTCTTCAAAAATTGCATATTCTCTACTGATGTCCCCCACTAATGAGACCGTTCGTTTCATGGCAACAAATTCTGGTGGAACATTTTTACGGTTTACATAAATTTATTTTAATTTTTGTTAAGGAACATTCCAGGAAATAAATTTGCAGTATTTCAGAGAAGCATCTGAAAGTATCATGAGTTGTATGTCCATTTAGAACAAGAGTCGTTTCACGTTTCATTCTTTACTAAATAACAAAACCGGGCAACGTTAGTTTCTGTGAAGAATCTTTTCTCTGCATAGCCTGGTAGTGTGTGTAGCGCAGGCTACTTGATATTCCAGGAGTTGAGCAAAATGATCGGATATGTTAGATTTTATAATTTTTGCCGTCAATGATAACTCTTTTGTTTTCAATACACACACACACACACACTCCAGTCAGGGTCTATAGCCTGTATTTTGGCAATGAAAATGGCTACATAGTTTGTGTTCTGCAAAACAGGTCAAAGAGTAGTCTTGTATGCCCACTTGTACTTTGAAACGTTTAAGCTCTGTGACAATGTTAAGAGCATAGGTAAGTAACAAGAAACACTAAAGGACACACTTTCCATTCTCCATTGGAATCAGATGTACACCAATTTTATAGTGTGTTTACACCACTCAATGAAACATATTTAATTGGAATAAGAAAGAAAAAATAGCACAAGTTTTTATAAATAATATATTGTTTTGTAATACTGCAGAAAAATATAAACAAATCGTTAAAAATTAGATTTTCAATTTTCATTGTACGTTTACGGTAACAAATTTATAAAATTAGACAATTGACAATAATCAAGTTAAAAATAAGTACATTATAACCTCACAACCATAAGTATTTATGTCAAATTAAAACAATTTATCGAATAATCACACTAACGACTATTTCCAGGCGCTGTAGAAAATTACAATGCAATTACAACATATCTCAAAAAAAAAAACAACCAATTCTAACTTGTTAAAGATAAAGTGCGTGTTAATTAAATTTAATTAAAGTTTACAAGTTTACGACTTGAAGAAGAATTGACAAACTATTACGCTTATATTAAATATATGTATAATCTCTATCTTTCTTTAAGGCACTATAAATAATGCAAAACATTTAATTATTGTAAAAATATCAAAAGGTAAACCTTATCTATGCGTAACGCTAATACATACATTTTTAATATATCACTATTTCTTTTTGAATATTCCCTGCAAATTCGGTAGTGTGGTGGATTTAGTCACCGCGGGGTTATTAAATATCTTGCTCACTCTCTGTCGTACTTCATCGACGCTTTGATTAGCTGTTTTGCTAGGTTTATCTGTTTGATGCAACGGCATGTCCAGTTTACCTTCGAGGTCTTTAATCATTGACGATATGCAATCACGGTGACAGGATAAGGAGGGATTTTCTTTAATAACAGCTTCCAGGTACCTATCAAGATTCGTAATCAAAATCAGAAAATATCCTGCGTGAAATACATACCGCAAGCCGGGTAGGATGAGAGAGACGACATTTTGAGAATCTAAAGAGCCGGAGAATGACACCTTCGTGAATGCGTCCACTAATGCAGCTGTCATGTCAACTTTTCTCGTTTGGTTCGACATTTGGTACGTATAGGTTGATAAACTATGTAATTTTGGGTAAATGACTACAAAGAATATTATAATATTAATATAAGTACAAGTTGAAATAATTTACAAAACTTACCTTCTCGTCTGAAACTATCTCTACAGGTAATGACTATATTGCCCATTGTAACTATTAACTGCCTTAGTAATGTATGATTTTCTAATAAATTTACATCTGAGAGGAATGTCTCTAATTGCATATAAGCCTTGTCATGTAATTCCTTAATTGAACAATCTGATATGAGGCTACCTAAGGCAGGAACAGTCGCAGTTCGTACCAAGCTGAAAATTAAAAAACATCGTTCACCACAATTTCAATTCAAATTAGACGGTCTCTTACATATCACTGTCATTTGCTAAAGTAACTATTGCAGGTGTTACTTTCGCCGAGAGCAACGTTTCATCACACATTCCTACTACTGAGGAAAATAAGCCAGCTGCAGATGCTCGTACCAACGGCCTTTGATGCACGACACCATCCCAAAGGCTAGTAACCACGACGTCTTGCAGTCCACGTAAACACAAACCTTTGACGGTAATTTCCAAACAATCTAACGGTATTCCACACAGGGGAAGTGCGCAAAGGAAACGTTTCAAAACTGACGCCACTTCTTCCCCGCTATCACAGTAACTTAACACAGACACCAAATAAACTGGAATAATATTTAAGCTTGGATAGTATTGATTGAAACTAGATAGAACCTGCTCCAAGTTTTCGATGCGACTATGAAATATAGGACGGATTTTGTGCTTCGTGAAGTTTTTACCAAACACCACGCACATATGAGAAAACAAGTTTATAAAACCATGCAACAAAACATGTTGTGATACTTCCAAGTGGCCGAGGTTATTTAATAAATCTGGTATCCTAAAAAAAATAACAGTAAATTAGTGTTCATGTAGCGACTAATGCGTTTAACACGTGAGATATATATATATACTGCTGGTTTACACTACACAATTAAAAGATTGTTGGGACTGAAGAGTAACGTCGATGATGCAAATGTTAATTGAAAAACACTATGAAAACGAAACTTTAGATTGTAAAAAGTGCGACTTACACATTATCTATAAGCCAGTCCATTTCAAGCCAAGACACCTTAGTATTTTCAGTAACCATTTTATCGAACTCGTACAAAATCATTCCCACATTAAAATCACTTTTAAGGAAATGACTCGGATTTGTCAGATTCGTGCATAAAGTCAGAAGCTCGGGTCCTGAAAGACAACATTGGAAACGCTTCGAGAAATTGCAGCAAACACCTACTTAATTCAATGGCCATGTCTTTTTCGATGTTATCCACAACTCTGTAATTATTAGCGACATACACTAAAACAAACGGCAACAAATGGTCCAGCACCGTAAGCAGCTTTAAAATCACGTCCCCTATATGGTTCATTTTCATGGGAGATTCACTTTTTGTCATTTTTAAGTAATCGTTCAGTTTGTGCAACAGATTTTTCATAAAAGGTGAATCGAAATGGTCTGAAAGAAAAACACGTGTTACGGTTATGGTTACGAGTAGAAATACACAAACCTATTTCGAGGGCCCACTTTGCTAAAACTGGATATAAAATTTGGCAGTTGCTGTTGACGACGATCGGACTGGTATCTTTTAATAAGTTAAACGCCAAAGTGTAGCACTGTCTGAATTTGTCGTTGTCATCACAAAGGGCTATCACAAGAGACACTGCTCGCACAACGGAATCACGTACGACATCATCTCGATCTTCCAACATTTGTTGCAGCATCGATAGAATTAGAGAATTCCTAATTGATTCCTGGTTACAATATATATACATTAAATAGTTGATCAGTAAAACATGTTTTTATAGAAACTATTTAATAAAATAAGCCATTAAAAAAATTAATACAATTCGGTTCCAAATGTTTTTTATTGTTTCATCATACAATGGCTTCATCAGGTGGATGATAACTAACATTTTTGTGTTGTATCTATTCCTTATGTACACGTTCCAGATGGGAAGGAATATACTATTTTAGTTTCAAAATGTCAATGGGCCTAATGTCATACTCCCTACTAGAGACGAATGAGAGCGTAATCAAGTCGCCCTGCCACAGGCAGATTCTCGCTAGTTCACGGATGGCTCTAAGACAACTGCAGGAGCAGGGTCTGGGGTTTTCTGCCGTGAACCAAGAACTGAAGTAGTATACAGCCATGGCAAGCATTCAACAGGTAGAAGTGTTAACCATAAGCAAGGGTAATAACAACCGAGGGGATAAATATCTAGCAAAACCCATAATAGAAAATAGCGATACCAAAAAACGTATATACAACACCGAAAATGCAACCATAAAATCGATCAAACAAAAAACGGTAGACAATAACGTAATATTCACTACAACAGATAAAGGGAACACAATAATAGCAATCCCAGAAGTTGATTAGAACAATAAAGTTAATGAATTTCTTAGTTCTAACGCATTCATTAAACTCAAGTCTAACCCTACGAATACATTTCAAAGGCAGCTAACACAAATGGTGAATGATACTGAACTCTTATTAAACAATAAATTAAAAAGTGGATTAAAAATTATGAAACTCCAACTGGCTAAATTATATGGCCTAATCAAACTACATAAAATAAACAATCCCATAACGCCTATATTAAAGCCCCCTGTAGAAATGTGTCTAAACATTTAATAATAATACTTTAATAATAAAAAATATAAAATTTAAATCGACTTCGCAATAAAGAATTCACAGAAAAATTTAATTAAATTTAAGTCAAATTTCAAATTTGGAAATACCACACAATCACAAACTAAATCACAAACGTTACTGGTAAGTAATTATGACAAATAGGTCAGAATACACCCTTAAAAAAAATTGCAAACCTAATGTGTTATTATTATTTCTGGAAATAAAAACTGGGCGTTAACATTTTATTATTGCAGCGAAAAATTATTGCTAACTGTATATGAATGTAAATATTAAAGTTTCAATTAAATACATATTTTCGTTCTTATACTGCATGCATTGCTTACTTATTTATGTTTAATAGAATCAAATACTTAAGGCAAACCAGCCCACAAAACATTGTATAAATGTGGGGAGTGTTTGCAGTTGAAAAGACACCGAAAATTTAAATTTAACTAACAAAGGTTACCAATGAGTCAAATGACTATCCAGGAAAAAGCTATTTTCGAAAATTTGAAGAGTGAAAGTACTGCAGAAGGTCTGACAGATCAGAATTTAACTAGCAAGCCACGGTTGATTTGAAAAATATAAATATCATAAGTTGCAAGTTGCAAGGAGAAAAATCTGCATCTGGACAATAAAGTATGCAAAGAACAAGTAACTTTGCGCCTTGGTGGGAATGTTGGTGATTTTAAGATGAAACCATTGTTGGTATATCCTTCTGAAAATCCAAGTGCTTTAAAAGAAATGCTTGGATGACTAAACTACTCTTAATTTATCTGAATCATCTGATGTGGAAATTGACTATCTATATAAAGAACAACGGCTGTAATGATCGTGAATCATCAACTAATCAATTATATTTATTTTTATAGTCAGTTTTATTTTTCATTATTAGGTTATTAGGTTCCCAAAATGTTTGAGTTTGATTATGAAAGTGATGAGGAAATATTGATAAGTGAATCAGACAACGAAAGTGATTTATCAGAATTATCGGAAGATGATTCTGAATTAGAGAATGAAGATGTACCTCCATTCAGAGAATTTTGTGAAATAAATATAGAAAATTTACCACCTCCTCCGCCAAGGTTCCCTTTCGATAATACACCTGGTGAATCAAAATCTGGGTATATTTGGTCTTTTGTAATATACACAGGCAAGGGAACAATACTGGATAATAATTATAAAGACCATTGAATGACAATACAAATTGTCATGGCTTTGATGAATCCAATTTTGAATTTAGGATACTGTCTTACTACAGACAATTTTTATACTTCACCGATATTTCCAGATATTCTTTTGCAACACAAAACCGATGTAATTGGAACGTTCAGATTAGACAGAAAAGATGTGCCAAGCGATTTACCAAAAAAAAAAAAAACTAAAAAAGGGAGAAATAATGGCATACCAAAGAGGAAAAGTCTGTGTTATGAAGTGGAAAAACAAGAAGGACGTCGCCTTGTTGTCAACAATTCATAACCCACAGATGATAGAAATTGAACGAACACGGGACTCTAAAAAAATTCCTAAAGTTGTAAATGGTTATTATAATAATTCTATGGGTGGTGCTGGTGGAGGTGATCAACACCTAACCCTGTCATCAAAAAGCAAGAGAAGAAATATTATTATAAAATGTTTCTGCACCTTCTCGATCAGACAATATGGAATTCTTTGTTTTATATGGAAAGCAGGGAGGCTCAAATACTCATTTATAATTTTGATTAGATCTCGTACAACAAATTATTGAAAAATATGGTAAATCCAAACAGAGTTCTGCATGTCCATCAGGATCATCGTCACCATTACGTTTGATTGGTAGACATTTTATAGAAGTAACACCATCTACAGCAAACAAAGATAGACCTACTCGACGATGCAAAGTATGTTGTCACGGAAAAATGCAAGTGGCAAAAAAAATTCGAAAGGAGAAAAGATACTCTGTGCGAATTGTTATATAGGATTGTGTATTGAATGTTTTGGTGTAAATTTATTGTAATTAATTAATTGTATTAATAAATGTAGTCAAATAAAAATAAAAAAAAGGTTACCTCTTTTCTCAAAAAAATCCCACTGTCAATTAAATCAACTACAAAAAATAATAAATCTGCATATCCACATTCATACTCTTTAGATTCAATGCAACCCAACATATTACTAATAATAATTTGATATTCAATGCTATTATATAACAAAATAAAATTAAATTATGGAGCATCCATTATTGTAATTATTGCCAACAATTTTTAAATCTCCATTGTATTACTTACCGAGACAAACGGAATCAAAGCCTTACACGATTCTGCAACTAGCAAACGTCGTTCAACATACTTGTGCGTCAATTGCTCCCAACATTGCGGAAGAATTTCGTTTTCAACACGACTCTCCTTCGAAAACTTGGCAATTCCAATAACTCCTAAATATTTATAAAAATTTCATAAAACACGCATTGATATTTCTTGAAACAGAGCAAACTTTACCTGTCAAAATTAACGCACGTTCGCATTCTGTCGGCTTCTTTTTTAAATTGAAGAGCTGCTGCAGCAACTTGTCTCGAAGGGAGCTATTTTTACCCAAATTCACCGCACCGATCAACAGCGGTATCGACTCTTCCCGTTTATTTAAAATTATATTCGGAATTATACGTAAGAGAGATTCAGACAGTATCTGCACCAAATTTTCGTTGGTGACGCCGTGTTTTAAAACAGCTTCGAGGATTTCGTTCTCCATTTTCACGGGTGCGCTAACGGGGCACAGAGTCAACAATTCTTCTTTAAAGCCGTGCGATAGATCTCTGCAAATTTATTATCAGACGTCTAATCGAACCGTTAGATTTTCACGACTTACCTACATTTCTGTTCGTAATCAAACGGACTGCTCGATTTGTCACCACGTTGTATACTTTCGATGAAGTTTTCATCGGTGTTCACAGTCACGTCGCTCCAGTCCGTTTCGTTTAAGCTATTGCTCGATATGTTGTCGTCCAACGCCACCAACCCATCTTCGCTTTTATTCGCGCTACTCTTTTCTATAATCTCGAAATGTTCCGGGGAATTGCTGCCAATCGTGGAATTTTTGCTGCTAGTTATTACATTCTGTTTGGAGATTTCGTTGATGCTTTCGTAATTTTTTTGATTGCACAATAAAAGCTCGTTTCGTTTCTTGTAATCGAGGTTTTCGTTTTGTGTCAATTTAAGTTGAGATTCCAATGACAATGTTTTTGTTTTCAGAGTTTGTATTTCTGAAATCTTCAAAATTTCTTAAAAATTAAATAATAAGTTCCACTGATGAATACTTACGAGATCCTCTATTCGTTTATCCTGCTGTTCGTTTTTTAAAATTAAATCGGTTTGGCAACCTAAAGAAGACGTGTTGTGAGGCGACTGCCTTAAACCTTCTCTGTAAACGGCCAATAATTCAGCCGGTTTTGCTATATTTAACCCCACATCGTCCCAGTCTTCAAAGTCCTACAGCACAATTATTACATAGAAAAATCACCTACAGTTTCAATAAAACCTTACCTGATTTTCATTCTCATCTGCAAAAGTAATGGAAGTCAATTTATAACCATGGAGCAACAGATATTCATTTATTAAATAATTCAATGCCCTCTGTTCGTGGGGTTTTATCGAATCTGTATTTTGATGACGAATTGAAGTTTTGTTTGGTGTACTATTTTCAGATTCTGAAAATTAATTGTATGAAGTAATAATTTGCGCCTTTTATGACCATTTACTGCAACTGTGTCTTAATATTTTTTTTATCTATTATAAGGCGTGAATTAGAAGAGTGTTATAAGTCCGACTCTGTGACTATTCTAGAGCACCGAGCGATGACACTAACAGTCAGCGCTTTTATATTATAAATTACGTTACGAACGTTTTTAGAGTTCAGTTCAATTATTGTAATTATCTCATATGAATTAAATGTATTTTTAAAGAAAATAAATTCACCATTTCAAAGACGTAAAACAAAAGTAGAGCCTTGCAAAACTTTAGCTCCAGATTTTTCGTAATTAACTCCAGGTCCTTTTTTGTGTAGGTCATTCATACGATGCGAATTGATTTCAGAAGAATTTGTCTAGTTTGAGAAGTTGCTAATTCACAACCACACACAAGCATCTAACATTTGGAACACTTGTTGAACGCTTCATGCTGAACAAGAAAATGCACTTCTGAGCCCTACAGACTATTATTTTTTTTCGTAATCATGTCTTAAAGTGGCCATGAAATACAACTGAGATTTTTATGCCAGGCATTGGTGATTTATAAGACAAATAATTTGGAGTCTGCCAGTTCAAATGCTCGTTGGGAACAGGAACATCTCAAACTAGTCAAATTCATCGGAAATCAATTCGTGTTGTACATGACCTACACAACAAAGATCCTGGGACCATAATTATGAAACATCTATAGCAAATTTTTTTAAGATTTGAAATGTTTATTTATAAATAAAACCTAGTTTTAATAAGTAATTGAACCTGGGGTCATACGACGTATGCCTATTACAAATTCCTGAGCTTTTAATAATATTGCCATTTTAATCAAGTGCTCATGAAATGAAACTGATTATACCTGTGGCGACTGTTAAGTTATTTCTTAGTGCGTTAATCGTTTCCTTTGCTTTCCGCAACTGAAACTCCAAAACTGCCACTCTCTCGTCGGTATTTTGTTCGCCATCTTCTGAATATCGTGTCAAATCCAAACTGTCCAAAGTGGCCTGGCTGCCAGATCTCGCTGTAAGTCATGCATAATCAAATTTCGCCGACGCGTTCAAAACACTTACATAAAAGAGCGGGAAGCTCGTGAGTGTGCAACTCAAAATTGCCCGGATTCGAAAAGAAATCCTTCAGTAATCTTATTTCCTTCCCCGATTCTAACAATTCGGTGTGCAGCTCTAAAGCACTGAGCAACAGTCTATCGTTAAGGAGCTTTGCAGCAACGTCCTGGTAACTTAAAGACTTAGTGGACGCATTTTTACAATCTTCGGGTTCGTTGGGTTGCGACATTTTCAACCTATTCGTAGAAATTAAAACGGAACATAACGGACAAAGAACTTCGAGAATTGTTTTTGTACACAAACACGACGTAGTATACCGACAGATTACAGCTGTTTTTGACACCTCTCGCCAACCGCGCAATCACAAAATACCCAACACTTGAATTTGCGCGCGCGTTTTAATTAAAACATTTTTTTTTGAACTTATCTAATCTTTCCATCAAGGCGACATTATCAATTAATTTGTTGTTTAGTTGATTATCTAGAATATATAATAGAAGGTAAATAAAAGGCTAGGTACTATTAATTTATTTTTATGTACTATTTTACAGTGCAATATATACAAAATATTTCTAATCTACAAAAAAGTGTACTTTATACAATTCATTCCAATAAAATATACACCAAATAAAATACAAAATTGATAGAAATAATACAAAATATATGTACTAAATACCTTTATGCATGTAGCACCATCACATTTAGTTCAACTTGTTTCAAAAAAATATTTATTGACCACTAATAATTGTCTATTAAAGTGTGGCAAGGATGCGGGTAAATCCTATACATGCTGATAATACAGTCTGTCCAACTCCCCAGAAAAGAGCGTATAGTGGTTGCATTGGTAAACTTGAATACCTATATACACATGCAATAGCTGCACTGCTGATAATCCCAGCCATTACTGGCATTACGACTCCCATAAAGAGTATAAGAATTGGAAAAAATTTACCAAACTTGTGTTTTCTTAATGTTAAAAATGCTATCAATCCAGCTACCTACAAAAGAAAATTAATTGAAGGCTCCGTTTTACTACAAGAACATAAAATCAGACGTTAGTCATTGTGCATACAATAATGAAACGCATGTTAGTACGAATCGGAAAAATACCACCTTAATCATTAATTTATATTGTAAGCACAACTCTTTCAATGAAAAGTCTTCCCTCGGTTAATATTAAAATTGTTACATTATAGACCAATCGATTACTTACCGTATGAACAAAAATTGATGAAAACAAGGCCCACAGAAAGACGTGATACCACATCTTAGCAAAAGTGCTCAGTGGTTCTGTCTGTTGAAGCCAGATCACTGTCTTAAGGGAGTCCAATTCTGCGTTCTTGGACATGATCGCCTCTGCTGTGGGCCTTCAATTCATGTTCCACAACGATTATTATAAATTAAGTTCTTCATGGTGTATTTGGGTACCGACCCGAAACTAAACAAACAAACGCACCGAATAAATACGATTTCCTTAATCATTTTGTTATCAATATCCTTTAAATCATAGATAAACCAATTACACATCTCCAGGTGTAACACTTTCGAGGAAAATAACTAACCTTTTAATGTGAATATTTGAATACTTCACATTTTATTTCGTTATTTTAAAACTTATTAATAACAAATAATAGAAGAATGACATTATGAATGCTCCGTTAATATTGAAGTTAGCTTCGAGTTTGACGTTTATCGTGCCAGGGCGATGATGCCAATGCCGATATGATATTCTAAATATCAGGGATATACAGTTCCTAGCAGTGGCAGTATTATCATTATACAGTCTAACTATAAAAAAAGGGACATCAAATCGGAAAATTTTGGAGAGTTTTTAAAATAAATTAATGCGTTCAATCAAAATGTGAATATTTGCCGTTGGATTAACGAAGGCTAAAATCAAGTAAGTGAGAGTTTTTTCACTTCCAAAAACTTTCAAAACTAGTTGTACAAATTACTGATACTTTGTATTGTTTCAAATCGTGCAGTCGTGCAACATGTAAGATATGAAATGTTGAGTTGCCGATATTACAAAATGTTCAGTGATGCCAAAAGTAACTTGGGTATGTGCTTCCGGATTCGGTTGAAGTTATAAAATTAGGCAGGGGACATAAATTGCTCAGTAGTGGCAGTAATTGATTGCATTCAAAGTGTGATGTGCAAACGAGCGCAGTTTTGGTAATTATTATAAATTTTAACAACACCGCTTTTGAACTACGTCCACGTTTTTATTCATTATACATGACAGGTGAAATGAACAATACAGAATTTCCAGAAGATAGCGATACAAGTGACGAAGATTATCTCCCCGCAAATGGTCCAGCTGAAGCAGTCTCAGAGGTCGAATCTGATGGCGATCCTGAAGACCCGCTGTCTGACAACGAGCAGGCCGGCAAACGCGGCCGAAAAAGAAGAAAAAAAGCCGCCAAGTCAAGAAAAAATACGAAATCGAAATCTCCAAATGACTCAGGTATTTCTAGGTTAAGGTTTTCTTTTAAATACTTCCACAAGTTATAATTTGTTGCAATTTTTATTACACACATTTTTTATCTAAGATGATGAACAAGTATCGGCACAAAAAGAATTAAACGAGGTAGAGAAAAAGAAACACGCCGATGACTTGTGGGCGAGTTTTAAAAAAGACACAGGATTCAAATCTAAAGCTAACGATCCAACGACCGAAAGCAAGGGGAACGTGACGCAACCGTCCACGCCGATAATTCCGAAACCTAAAGTCCCGGAGAAGGTGAAAATCACGCAAGTTTTCGAATTTGCCGGAGAAGAGGTGAAAATCGAGAAGGAAGTTTCGGCAAATTCCGTCGAAGCAAGGTTATCGAATAGCGAGCCGTCGGGTTCGGAGCGGCCTAAAAGGGGCGGTCTAGGCGGTATTGGTTCGGTCTTGAGCCGCATAGGGAAGAAGCAGAAAATAAGCACTCTGGAAAAGTCTAAATTGGACTGGGACAACTTTAAGAAGGAAGAAAATCTCGAAGAGGAACTACAAAACTTTAATAAAGGCAAAGATGGGTAAGCGATTGCTGATTTGGTGGGGTGAAAGTTACACGGTCGGTTTTAGGTACTTGGAGCGACAGGATTTCCTTCAAAGGACCGATCTTAGACGTTTTGAAATTGAAAAGGAAGTGAGAACGGTGGAACGAAATAAACGCATGAATAATGTTTAATGTTAAACGATGATTATCAGTATTTATGAATCATGACATTCCTGATGTATTATTATTTTTGAAAATGTCTAGTGTCAATAAACAATCAATTAAGGTATTTTTACCATTAATTAAATGTAATTTTTTCTTATCATTTGTGTGTGTTTACATACTTGATGAAATAAAGAAATATTTACAAGCATTTGGAGAAGCCTATTTTTCCAACTGTACGGTGACGGTCAATAAAATCTGAGCGCCAATTTGACATTCTATGACCATGATTTTTGATGAATCAGGCTTTCACCTGAAGTCACATTACCCTGGAGATGGTACCTAAGCATAACACAAATACCACATGTTAATCCACACCTTCTGTGAACAAAAAATAACGTGTTTAGTGAAGAAACACAACAACATTGTAAGATAATGCAACAAAAAAAAACTAATATTTTGTAGCAGCCCCATTTTTATCGATTACATGGTTTTGGTAGCTCGGCATTGATGCTACCAAAGCTTCGGTACGATTTGGAGTTAATCGATTCCACTCTTCTTGAATTCTTGCCCATAACTCTTCGACCTTTTGTGAACGAAAGTGATTGCCTGAATTTATTTTCCTTACCATCAAGCGCCACACATTCTCGATGGGGTTCAAGTCCGGGCTGCGCGAAGCTAAGGCAGAACGCGTATTCCTTGCTGCTTCATCCAATTTGAGACAATTCTAGCTGTATGAATGAAGCAATTGTCATGCTGATAAATAAAATTATTTTCGGGGAAGGCAGCATGTTATTTTCCATAGTATGATAGTATACTTCTGCATTATTTCGGCACTCGGTGACCTCAGCCACTCCCAACCTATCCATGTGATGCCTTAGTTGGTTATGACCAGTACCCAGAGCTGTTAGAATGTGCAGGTCTTTCCTGCCCAAACCCAACAGTGTCCTGGTACGTGCAGCAGATGGGCCCTTCAGTACTATCTTGGAATGTATTATTCCCCGGCACTCCTGCCAGTATTCAAGTACCTTGTGCTCCATCCAGCTCTTATTTGAGCTTCTGACTAGGGCTCTTGTAATCCCAAGAGGAATAAACAACTTACTTTGATGGAATATCCTCATGCGCCTGAGATATGATTTTTCGACCTTTTCCTCCTTTTTTTGCATATTTGATTTATTAAAAATAAACTAAAAACATTCAGCTTTAATCTAGCATTTGACACCCTTATGGAACAAATGTTGCAGAAAAAAAATTGTGGCAAAATGTTGAGATTCACCAAAGTTATGGAAACAATCACATGTCAAGAAATTGCGAGTATACATCTTTTTGATGTAAAGCATTTATTCAGTAAAACTTACAAATATTCCTGATTTCTGATCAGGCCACCAAGATATCGTAGTAAGGTGGTTTGTAGGGTACCATCCACATAACGAGCAGCTGTCATACTGCCTCAAAGAGAAGTGGTGATCGGCTACCATAGGCTATAGCCCCCCAAACCATTACTCCAACAGTCTGATGTACGTGCCTCTCAACAGCAACCCCAATATGACGTCGCTCTCCACCGTGGCGTGGCGTATTACCTTTCTGCGACCATCATGTATACCTCGACAGAATCACGATTCGTCGCTGAAGACATTATGCAATTCTGGCTCCCAATGCTGCCATTCTCTGCACCAGTTCAGACATTGATGATAGTGGTTCGCAGTCAAAGGACTAATCGTGGATGGTATGAAAAAAATCCAAAGGCTCAAATGCGGCGATATAGTGTACGGATAGTAACCGTCTACCTTTCAAACCATTGGTGGTACGCATCAGTTGGCATATTTGTAATGTCAGTGACAATTACTTTCGGTAATTGTTGTGTATAAATTCCCATTGATTATAAAAAGAAATATCAAAATACTACAAAATCAATTAACTGCATTTCTTTCTTTACTCCATCTTTTGTCCTGGTTTTTTTCTTCTGTAATTTTTATTTATTCTGATCTAACGATGATGGACAGAAATCGTTATTCTTGAAACTAGCCTTTGCCCTTGTTCGTTTTCCCTCACCGACACTTGCCGATGATGATGTTATGATTCCGACGAAGTCCCTTGGCATCGTCTTCTTCCATTCGGAGTTTAGTGGATTCACCCCCCTGGTGACTATTCTTCTCTCTCTCATTCATGCTGGCTAATTTTCTTGCACTGTGGTTGGCCCTCGCTTAATTGTGTTCAAGAATTATATGAGGGACTTTCTCAGTTATGTTCGTCATACCCGTGGAGCTTCTTGAATTTTTCGGCAATGCTTTATTGCATTGTTATGAAATGTGTTTCTTTCTTATAAGTAAGCATTTGAATTATACCTTTTATTCATTGTTCCCGCCTCAAGTATATTTACATCACAATATATGTAACAACATTGTAACATTGATGTTATATTGATTTATGTAGATACTCGTATCGGTAAAAACGAACATAAATTTGAAACAAATAATAAAATTTCAAAATCTCAAAATTAGAGTGATTTGTATGCAGCGCAATGGTATCACAAGAGCCCTGGCAAGAAGCTCGAATAAGAGCTGGATGGAGCACAAGGTATTGGAATACTGGCAGGAGTGCCAGGGAAGACATTCCATCTTGGAAGTACCAGGACACTGTTAGGGTGGGTAGGAAAGACCTGCGCACTCTGACAGCCCTGGCTACTGTGCACAGCCGACTAAGGCGTCATAGGCTGAGGCCATAGGCTATGCCTTGAAACTGAGGAGACAACAGAGCACGTTATGTGTGCCTGCGTCGGCGTTGTAAGTCACAATAAATCATTGCGGTCGCAGTGGAGGGGCAATTAAACGCTTCACTCATTATAACTAATCTAAAATCTAATTTGTATGCAGCGTAATGACGTACCTTGTTTCCGCTAAGGGTCAATCATCAGCGTATCAAACATATGTTTATTGTGATGCGTACAGAGATTGTTGTAAATTTGTAATATCGCATTTGAAATTTAAACACTTGAAATTCATATTTTTACACATGCCTGTTATAATTATAGGTACATTCACAATAAACTCCATTAGTAAATATCATAATAAAATCTTATTACATATTGGTAAATAATACTGTAATAATAAAGTAATAAAAATATTTAACTTTCAGTAGAAAAATTCGCACTAGCTAGACGGTGTCGCTCCAAAACAATTGTTTCCAAAGCTCTTCAAAAACGGTTAAAGTTAAAGATCGTCACAACTGCTGTATTAATATTGTGGTACCATCTGTTAGGCAAGTTTCGATTCACTCTCCCTGGTCTCGAGCATCCTGCAATAAGGTTCAATATCACGAAAATGTGCTCCGTTAAAGTAAATCTTGTGACTGTGTATGGTTTATTAGCTATAATGGATTTTACTCTATGAGCATCTAACAATTATTTCGTTAATTTTTTTCACACCAAGAGTAAAGTTTTGGTTTGGCTAAGAAACCCGTTCTTATTTCGAGTCAAGTGAGGCCAATCACAATACTCAATGTCCCACTTTTAAATGCATTACTTCTTTAATTACCTGTTTTAATCTGATTAACTATCTACTAAATACTTAGAACTCAAATAAGATATACATTTAGAAATTGATTAAATGATCTTAAAACAACAAAATATATCAAAGTTTTTCACCAGATTTGATAATGAAAGCTACACTGTTAGTCAACTTTTAGCCAAAAAGATGAAACTATTTGCGATGATAGTAATATGAAATTGTTGTAATGTATAAATTGAAATGAATCAATTTTAACAGTCAAACTAATTGTTAGTACACCAAAAACATGTTTGTTACAAAGCAACTTACAGAAGAGAATAAAAATAATATAAATAAATATTCTTACCTACCGAGACCACACATATGCTCTCACAACCCTAACATATGCTGTCAAGATGAAGTCAGTCGGTCGAGTTGTTGTTTGATTATGATGATGGTTCACACATATGCATCAAGGATTTTATATTTATAGGCTTCACCGAAGTATTTCGACTTCGTTGTCATTTCTCTCTCCAGCGTGTGTTTTGATGTGTCGTGGTAATTATGATTTTGTCACGAAGCGTTTGTTCAAAATGCCACATTTATCTTTCTGTCTTTTAATGTGTCGTGATAGATATTGTTTTGTTGTGAAGCATTTGTTACAAACTTTACATTTATAATTTATCTCTTTGGTGTGCGTTTTGACGTGCTGCGATAGATTTTCTTTCCTTGCGAAACATTGCTCGCAAACTTCACATGTGTAATTTCTTTCCCCGGTGTGTGTGCTGACGTGTCGTAATAAATTTCGTTTCGTTGCGAAGCATTTGTTGCAAACTTCACATTTGCAATTTTTTTCCCCGTTGTGCCTTTTTACGTGTTGCGACAGATTATATTTCATTGTGAAGCATTTATTGCAAACTTCACATTTGTACTTTCTTTCCCCGGTGTGTGTCTTGATATGTTTTGATAGAATCTGCTTATTTTTGAAGCATTTGTTACAAACGTCACATTTATAATTTCTTTCCTCGCTGTGTGTATTGACGTGCAACGATAGATTTGCTTTTCTTGCGAAACATTTGTTGCAAACTTCACATTTGTAATTTCTATCTCCGTTGTGTGTTCTGAGGTGTCGTGATAGATATTTTTTCGTTGCGAAACATTTCTTGCAAACTTCACATTTGTAATTTCTCTCCCGGGTGTGTAATTTAACGTGTTCCGATAGATTTTGTTTCATTGCAAAGCATTTTTTGCAAATTTCACATTTGTAGTTAATTTGGTCGATGTGTTTTTTCATGTGAATCTGTAGAATTACTCTCGTTGCGAATGATTTTGTACAAATGTCGCATTTGTAGTCTCCGTCACTGGGACATATAAAATCTTTCCTTGGAACAATGCCACCTTGAATTTCTTCGTCAGTGTGTAATTTGATACGTTCCAACACAACTTTGGAGTTCAATGGATCGTCGTCATCGCCGAGATCCAACTTAATTATGATATCATTAGATGCAATTCCAATGTGTGAAACTTCGTGTTTCTCTTCACGTACGGTAACAGCACTTTCCATTTCTTCGTGGTGAACATCAGTGGGAGAATATAAATAGCAAGGCTGCAGTTTTGGGTATAAAGTAGCACATTCCACCGGCTCAGATTTTACTTCGATAACCGAGTGCAAATCATTTACTTTAGTCTCCATTTTATCTGTGGAAAATATTTAAATAAACATAAACATAGTGCAGGAGTGAAACTGTACATATATGCAATCATCAACATTAACCAACAGTTATTCAAGAGAGATTTCATAATTTTTTTGGGCTACTGTTTAACTTACCATCTCTTGAAACAATGTCTTTGTTCTAATTATAATTAATGCTTTTTCACTCACAATAGTGTGTGTGTAGAAATGAAAGATGTTACAAGTCCAGTAATGTCTCATAAGTCTATTTCAACAATAGGTAAATCTCATATTCTCCATCAGTTTTGAGAAAGAAAGTGTTGCCACTTGTGCAAGATAATAAATACATCTCTTATTTGTTGCGTTGTTTGAAAACGATATATGAAAAAATAGTATAATGCATGTGCTTTAATACATGTATTATACTATTTTTGCATACATTTCTTCTAAACTGCACATTGATGTTAATTCGTTCTATTTTACTTGTAGAAAATGGCGATCCTTCACTTCTCTGCCTAACTTCACGAACATCTGCTATAAACACAGTGTTGCCAGAGGCAGAATTTTATTTTAAGAATACAGGATGTCTACAAAGTGTCTTTGAGGGCTGATAGTATGGCCCAAAAGATGCCGAAAAGTCTTAATGAACATGGGTCCACAAATGGACCGTTTCGGAGATACGATTGTTTTTATTTCCACAATACGCAGACTGATTCAAAATTCGGTAGATCTATCGAAAATTTGGTAAATCTCGCAACATTGTATAAACGTACAAGCGGACGACAGTTTACTTTGTTGCCAACAACAGAATAAAAAAAAAACCTTCAGATGCATATTTTTAACGGTCAGTTTCAATGCCACAAGCGACAGTTATATGCACACACATGTGTAACGATTGCTTGTTTACCTTATAAAGAATTCACAGACACTTCTAGCGTGTTAATTGTATTGTTGGTTGCATAATATGATGTGCTATTTTAGGCAACAAATCTTTAATTAACAGGGTAGCCACCCAGATAAAAATTAATTCCGTTTGGTGTTTGCATCGAGTCATTGAGTAAAGAAATGCCATTAATTACAAAAATATATAAAGAGTTTTAACTCAATGGTAAAAATCTGCAGTGGTCCGCATTGAACTTTTGTATTAAATTTCCCACAGACTAACGCGATCAAGATGGCAGGTGAATTTGCGAACGTTTCGTGAATACGTCCATATGGGTTAGTTACATCTGACAGCCACGGCAACTGTGAATGCATCGGCGCTTGCGAAATTTATCGTGCTAAGATCCGTTTACCCATTAGATATAATTATGCGCTTCCCCACACAAATGCGCGATGTTTGAATAGCAGTTGTCTATTGATGGAATTTCTCAATTCCAAAACACGCAACAACGAAATTCGGCAATCGTGATGTGCCTTCCTGTGTTTTTTAATTTGTATGTAGCGTGTGAAACTGGCTAGTGACGCCCATAACGTCGGAGACCACGTCTTTTTATATCTGTTCGCTAAACGGACCATAGTACTACAAAAAGTTTTTCAACAACAATTTTCCAGTAAGATTTCATCATTCACCACGTTTTCGATAAACCGTACCGTTTTCGAAATATGGAAAACGCAAGAAAAGATTTAAGAGAAAGCCATCACTTCCGGTTCAGATAATGCTTTTAAAAATAGGGGGCTTTGTTCCGAGCCACATGAAAACCTTAAGTTTAAAGTTTCGTAATTTTAGTTCTAGAGCATTCTTCCGAAAATAGTCAGAATCGATTCAGGGAAGCACAAAAAGTATAAGAAAGTTCAGTGCGGACTATTGCAGATTTGTTTATATATAAAATAATCACACTTTCCACATTAGATTTGATGGCTCTTTTCAGTTTAGACGATTTTTATACTTGTATTAAAAAATATAATTAATTTACCTTTAAAATATAAGGCAAAGGAATGTGACATGAATAAAGAAATAAAAGTGGGAATTGCAAAACACAAACGTACTACATGAATGAAATAGATAGAAATGACATGTCTATAAATATCCCACAGTGAACAATTTCGCAAGTCAATAAAAAGCAGAGCGTTGCTTCCCACACTTTAAGACCCGCCCACCGCCGTTACCCGAGCATTAAATTTCGAAGTAGGCACATGTTAAAATATTAAATAATCAAAGACATTAAATATGTACGTAAGTAGCCATTAATGTGAGAATCAGCGCCGGGCAAGAACAGTGATGTAGTGTTTGGTCAAAAACTCACGAGTTCTGATGGCTGAACGGGCTGGAGCGTTGTCGTGATGAAAAAACCAGTTACGACTCTTCCACATTTCTGGAAGTCCCGCAGACGTTTGAGAACTTCAATGTAGTAAGTCTTGTTCACTTGGGGGAGGTACTCGTGGTGGACTACGCCATGGGCATCAAATAAAACTGTCAACATCACATTTGAACAAACTTGGCGGGCTCTTCTTTAGTCGGGGAGATGTTTCACCCACCCACTGGGACGATTGAACCTTTGTATCGATGTCATGACGGTATACCTAAGATTCATCTTATGAGAAGCGCCAATTTGCAGAACGACAAAAAACGCGGAAGAAATCAATCCGTCAATGAATGAAACATATTCGATTTCCGCGGCATATTTTTATGGGTACCGAGAAATTCAACGACCTTAACTCGAGCACGAATTTATTGTGGACGATATTAGATTCGTGAATGGAAATTGGGGTGTTTTATATTTATGTACGAGGCCTGTTCAACAAATACGTACATTGTTTGAATTGCGCTGGCCCAGTTGGTTTCAGGGAAATCCGCTTGGTGTTTCCTGGTGTTTACTGGTTGATCTGCTATGCAGTTGTTTGTGAAGTGTGTTTTTTTCATTTGTCGGATTTAAAAATGTGTGATTTGAACGAGCAAAGAGTTGCTGTGAAATTTTGTGTTATATCGGTAAATCAGGAAGTGAAACTTTTGACATGCTCAAGACGGCTTAAGTGGCTTTAAGTGGCATGGACGTTTTAAAGATGGTAGTCGTTCGATTGAAGATGATAAGCGTCCTGGACGTCCTTCCACGTCAACTGAAGACTCGCACGTCAACAAAATCAACATCCTGGTTCGGGAAAATCGACGTCTAACCATCAGAGAGCTTGCTGAAGAGTGTGGGATATCAGTTGGATCTTGTTACGAGATTTTGACCGAAAAATTGATGATGCACCGCGTTGATGCGAAATTTGTTCCACGTTTGTCAGGAATTGTTTGAACATTCACATTCACATTCAGTGTCGAGGATCATAACTGGTGATGAATCTTGGGTATACCGTCATGACATCGATACAAAGGTTCAATCGTCCAAGTGGGTGGGTGAAACATCTCCCTGACTAAAGAAGAGCCCGCCAAGTTCGTTCAAATGTGATGTTGACAGTTTTCTTTGATGCCCAGGGCGTAGTCGACCACGCGTACCTCCCCCAAGTGAACAAGATTTACTACATTGAAGTTCTCAAACGTCTGCGGGACTTCCAGAAATGTGGAAGAGTCGTAACTGGTTTTTTCATCACGACAACGCTCCAGCCCGTTCAGCCCTCAGAACTCGTGAGTTTTTGACCAAACACTCCATCACTGTTCTTCCCCACCCACCCTACTCACCTGACCTCGCTCCTGCTGACTTCTTCTTGTTCCCCAAACTTAAAATACTTTTGAAAGGAAGAAGGGTTGAGACGATTCCCGACAAGGGCATAACAAAAGAAGCGTACCAGAACTGTCTCCAACAGTGGAAACGCCGTTGGGATAAATGCGTGCGTTGGAGAGGTGGGTACTTTGAAAAAGACCCAGACATGTAACTTCTAAATAAAGTACATTTTGTTTTATGACGTCAGTCTACGTATTTTTTTACAGGTCTCGTATATAAAGCAATATGCTTTTAATTTGATTTTAATGAAATATTAACATTTATGGCATAAATAAAATAAAAAGTTGGCCTACAAGTGTCAAGTTTAAAATGGCCATATATTAGAAATTCAAACTTCTGTGAAATATTTTCAAAATGTTAATAATTTAATTAAAAATCTGAAGTGACAATAAACTGGAGCAATCACGAACGCGACATCGTTTCACGAACAAGTCGAAATAGGTTAGTTACATCTGAGAGCCGCGGCAACTGCGACAGCACGTGCCACCACGGGGGGAACATTTATCGCGAGCCCACATTCGACCACTTAATGATCTTCAGGGAACCGATTTATGTAAACTAATTTTCCACTAAATGGTACATTTTCGAAATATTTAACTTTTATAAGAACCATTTTTTCTCGTAACTTATACCGTTTCGATATATTAGCTTAATTTGGGCGTTAGAAAGCGCACAGATACAAAGACGTTATGTCGAATCATCATTACATTTCACTGATTTTCAATGAATTGTGAAAATTAAAATGTTAAACGCGATATTTTAGTATGATTGCTTTGGAGTAATGTCGATGTGCTTTTACATCTGCAATTTAATTTTAACGATTCCTATTGCACGTTTGTATTCCCTATAGCAAATGTATAGTAAAATGCATTAAAATACGGAAGCTTAATGCTAATTAAATGTATTTCCATTTGGTTTAAAATTAGCTTTAAATATATTCTCTTGTCAGCCAACTTCCACGGACACTGACCGCAGAAATGCAAGAGAAAATAAAGTACGAGCGAATTTGTCCAAACGACACGACGTTACAGGGAATGACTTTTTTTTCTAAATAAATCATTAGTACGAGCTACTGGATTTGCTCACCGTTTCCACCACTCACACCGTCGCTCTTTCCTAATGCAACTGCGTGCATGTTTATAGGCACCGCGCTATAGATAATTAAATACGAATGACATATATCGTTTTAATGTTGTGTCTGAAATTCAAAGCTTAAGAATTCTATTACTTTTTTTCGGACGAGTGCAAGATAAAAAGATCTAAGATGCTGTATGGACCGCAGAGTGGTGGGGCGCGCGTCAGTTGCCCACGCGGTTACTCGCCGTGCATTGACGGTGGCGCGGTGGGATTAACGATTCGGGTTCCTGTAGTCATTTCTACGGAACGTTCCGATTGCAACTCATGAGTCACGATTGTCGAGTCGTCGTCGAAGGCCCGTCCGACCGACAGTGCACGTTCTGTTCCGTTCCGATACAGTTTTTCTTGGTATTTTCGTTCATAACTGTAATAGTGTAGTGATTTTTGTTTTTTCACGTTGAGTGTTTACGATTGATCGAAATGCCGCAACCCACGGATAATGTATCATTGAATTCCCAGGTAATATTTTCATTTATTATACTCGAAGATTTTACGCCGAATCTAATGTTATTTTTATTGAAAAGTTTTATTGGAAAATCGTGTTGTAAACGCGAATGGTTTGACGGGCTCTTGGCTCATTGATTTTTCGGCCGATTTACGAGTTGCCGAGGTGAATAATGTGCGATGCAATTGATGGATTGCAGAGTGCAAGTGGGTATACAACAAAGTATCACCACGGGGTTCTAAGTTTTCCCTTTGCCAGCTGCTGAAACAGCATTTGCGCGCTATGTACAGGAATAGATACCAACTTCGCAAATATTTGCAATTGATTGTGTTTGTTATTGTTGCGTTTTATGCATTTTTGTTTGCGAAACGTATTTGGTGACGCGCCTTTGGTAAATTCTTATTTCCTGCTTACAATTCTTATTTGCGTAGATTTTTATAATCTTAAATTTAAGTGACGCAAAAACTGAGTAATTACAACGACGGTTTTACCCAACTCAGAACGTAAATATACGAAATGATATTAATTTGTAAATAATTCCATGTACACCATGCAGGAAATATCGTCGTTACTGCGACACTATTTGGTGAAAATATCTTTTAAACAACCAAAAGACGACTATGACCAATGGTTATTATTGAGGTAACTATTACTTTTTCAGTGAATATACATATATATAATTTTTACAGGGTTTTTCCTAAACTCACTCGGTTGTTTGCAAATTAAAATTTGGCGTTGTTGGCATCAATGTCATACGTTTACAAGTTCATGGCCTAAATTCTTTTTAAAACTATGAAATAATAAGTTGCTTTAATTCATTTTTAAATTTGCACGTCGTCGCTGCATAAATATCGACGTTACACCAAACATAATGTCTTTGATATTTCTACAATTCATGACTCATATTTGATTTTAAAACATGGACTAATGCTTGGATCTAGGCTTTCGTGGTCGTTGTCCCTTGACAGAATTTCTTCAGGAGTTTTCCTTGGTTTTCAATTGTAACTTAACGTTTCGCTGGTCTTCTCCAGAAGTTTTGTAAACACTGTCCTTAGAGAACTTCTGAAGAAGCGGGCAACACGACCAGCGAAACTTCAAGTTGTAACGGAAGACATTATTTCTCAATGAACTAATGCATTGTTCTAGTTCCCTTTATCACCTTATAATTATCTCTAAATTTCCACGTCTAAAGTCTAAACTTGTACTTAAGGCCTACATAGAGATTTTAAAGGAATCTAAAATTTATATAAAATTTCATTTCAGGATGATCGGCAGAATTGGGAAATCTTAAATACACATAAATCATATTCAAAATTAAAAGTGAATTATTTAGTGTTTAACATAAAACTTTGCAAGGGATAACGGTTCTAACAAAAATATTGAAATTTTATTATTATTGTCAACACAGGCGGAGGTCAATTCAAATGAATAATGTTTATTAGAGAATTATAAAATGTTTAAATGCATACGTCTGTAAGACCAAAACAAGGAGGACATTATACTGAGAGATAAAGATAAGTAAGGAGGGATGGCAGATATGAAGAAAGAGAGATGAAGAAATGTAGAATGGAAGAAAGGAGAAAGATTTGCAAGCTTGAGAAATACGCAGAAATAAAAGAGACAAGGGAGAGGAGAAATAATAGGGGTATCAATAAATGCATGGGTAAATGGTAAAGTTAGAATGAACTAGTCACAGGAAGAGAACAGTAGGATGACGTATGTACAATGCGAGTGCAAACAAACACCGTCCATCTTCAGGTTTTCTCATGATATCACTCAAAATCTGTAGAAACATAAAATATAACGATTTATGTTATACACGTTTTCAACAGAGAGAAAATTATAACGAATCTTTCAATATATTCATTGGGCAATTTGACGAAAACGATTACTGAACGAACCACAAAGTTTAGAATTTGTGGAATTTGCAACGTGTGCTATCGAGCATAACCTCTCAAGAAACACAGTGGGGTAAAACACGTTCATATGGGAAGGATACAAGTATAAATTACATAGAAATAAATACTGAAAGAACTAAGGAAGATTAGTAGCTATGTGTAAAATCGTTAAAGTGAGAAATATATGTAAGTTATAAGTTGTGATAAATCAGATACAAAATGTCGAAGTAAACGTCACTGTGTATCAATAAAAGTCGATCATTCTCCGACGGTAAAGGACTTGAAAAGGTAAATAGGGTTCAATTTGAGGATTTTTCATGTATTTAAGGCCTCATATGTCTCTGCATGTACGTTACAGGATGTTTAGTCATATCTTTCTAATACAAATTATCCAAACTTTCTTAAAAAAATGCATGTCAAAATGTTTGCAAAAATTGATTTGAGATGTTTAAATTGAAATATGTACTATAAAATTTGTTAAAACGCTCCGAAGTATCGAATCAACGAGATCTGTGTTCGAAATTATGGAAGTAGAGATATCTCAGAGTTACTGGTATCAAAATCGTAAAATTTCAATGTACGTAATGAACGTTCAACGTTTGCATTTTTAGTTTTCATCAAATTTTCAATTTTCGATAGAATTGACAAAGCTATCTGGCAGGGTTCCGGTTTCAAAAAGTATGTAAAGCGGTGTCTGGAGG
The DNA here is from genome assembly GCA_959613385.1 of Geotrupes spiniger. Taxonomy (NCBI): domain Eukaryota; kingdom Metazoa; phylum Arthropoda; class Insecta; order Coleoptera; family Geotrupidae; genus Geotrupes; species Geotrupes spiniger. The sequence goes on from OY390739.1 coordinate 10,328,828, forward strand.
CCATTTTATAAAGTCATAAACAACTCCACGTTAGTTTGGCATTTGAAAGGTTAATTGGTTTGGACAGCGATATTAGGTGGAAATGGATAAACGACTTAAAGACGAAGACATAGGAAACAAATGGCGAAAAATCCAGCAATCAATATGGGAAGTAGCAGAGAGGACGTTGGTGGGCCATATGAGACAAGAGATAAGAAAGGAGTGGTTTGATGACATATACGAGGAGGCAATTAAGAGGAATGAAGCAAGATTAAAATGGATGAGAACAAACAGAGAAAATGACAAGACAGTACAGATTGGCATTTGAAAGGTTAATTGGTTTGCACAGCGATATTAGGTGGAAATGGATAAACGACTTAAAGACGAAGACATAGGAAACAAATGACGACAAATCCAGCAATCAATATGGAAAGTAGCAGAGAGGACGTCGGTGGGCCATAGGAGACAAGAGATAAGAAAGGAGTGGTTTGATGACATATACGAGGAGGCAATTAAGAGGAATGAAGCAAGATTAAAATGGATGAGAACAAACAGAGAAGATGACAAGACAGTACAGAGAAAGAAGAATGGAGGCTGAGAGGATATGTAGACAAAATTGATGGAATGGATTGATAATATGATGGAAGGGTAGCAAACGAATAATACGGGAGCATTTTATGAAAATATGAGAAATAGAAGAAAACGTGGAAAGAGAAGGAAAACAGTAAGAGATAAAGAAGGTCAGAATATGAAGAAGAAAGCATGCGAGCTGTATGGGAGGGGGGGGGGTATTTTGAAAGAATATTAAATTTGGATAATAAGAGCAACATGGATGGGAATATAGAAATAGCAAAGGACAATACAACATATAAAGAATACATAAATGAAGAATTTAAGGAATGGTAAAACGCCAGGGAAATACATCAATCATATGCGCCATTATTTAAGATGGGTGGGATAAGATCACTAGAAAAACTGTAACAGGGAAACATTCTTTAGAAGGAATCATAATACGAATATACAAAACAGGAAACATGGACGAACCGACTAGCTATATTAGCTTATTAAATGTAGCCTACAAAAAATATACAACAATAGTACATAATTTGCAGAATACGCAAACCAAATAATAGGAGAATACCAATTATATGAAAATATAATAAGAATATGAAAAGTGAATATGACATACCTCTCCACATGGTGTATGTAGAGTTTAAACGCGCCTTTTACTCTGTGCTATGTAAAGCGATGCAGGAACTCAAAATACCTAGTAAACTGATAAACTTAGTAAAAATGACAGTGGAGGAATCAATGGCATGTGTAACAATGGATTTAGGCAAGGAGATACACTGACAGCCACACTGTTTAATATCGCAATGGAAACAGTACTAAGAGGAACGGGTCTCAAGGCCACAATAAGAAATAGACAAGACACATATGATAGCATATGCAGACGATATGGTGATACTTGGAAAAACAGTAGTCAAAGAATTTAAAGATTATTAAGAGGACAACTAAGTACATGGACATAGACGGAAATGCGAAACGAAGCAATGATACCAGCATGGCAGGACATAGTTTTGAAAAAGTTGGTAGTTTTAAATACCTGGTAGTGTACACAAACAACAAGCACCCCAGAGAAGAAAATATAAAGCAACGCATTATTCTATAGCAACAAGAGAATAAAAAAGCAAAAGTAAATGAGGTGAAGAACAACGAAATACAACAGGAAATGTTTATTATGTTTATGAAAAGTTCTCTAAGATAGTTGAGGTATGTACTAAGCGTTATTTCGATTACTTAATTAATATTAATAATCAAAGTACTGCAGCAGAAGTATTGTCAACTCAACCTTTATCGTCGTTTCGATATCATCCCCGCTAGAAAGCACCAGTGGCGCACAGCAATCCTATACCCATTCATTGACATAAGCTCCACACATACTCATACATTGTAGCATTAGTAACAATGGCACCACATGAAAATATAAAGGTTTTTTTCGGGGGCCCGCCCAGTCTCACGTTGCCTTTAGTAGCTACCCTTGAATCGGTCATGTTATCATTATCGGACGTCTTTACCATTTGCTGGATATCTTCGCATCTTCTAATATGTATTTGAAATATTATGTGCATGCCGTACTAGGCGTTCAACCCGTGGAGTTGCAGGTGAACCAGTGGGCGTCAGCCCCCATGCCGTGCCCAAGAATCGTACCAGGGCATTGCTCGGCAGGCATCTTTGGATATTAGCATACCTTGCCTTCTCGAAATCACTAAGCTCCATTATAATTTAAACGACGTCCCCTTCTCAATCCCCAACTGATTGGCGACACAAAACTGTGCACATTCGTATGAATTTTACGGAATGTAAATAAAAACCGGAAATATGTATTCTTGCAAAAATAGCTGCGCTACATTCATAAGGGCAATGATGGAATCGATACCAATAGCTGGAAGATCGAGGGGAACACAAGGGAACGTTTGGATGCAAGATGTAATTGCGGATATAGAAGCGATGGATGTGAGTGATTGGAGAAGAAATGTGGTTGTGCGACAAGAACGGAGAAGGATCTGTGAGAGGGCACCGACACAATAAACGTTAACAGTGGAATACAGCGATTAATTCACCCTATGATGTGGGTTAAAGAATACGATTGGATACGATTGGTAAAATTCCATCGAGAATAACTTAAGAACTCTAAGCAGGATGATTTAAGAAGGGAAATTCGAGTTAAAGACATTTGACTATATTGTCAATTTGGGCAATTTTAACTTGCGTTTGGAAATGCGATTGTGGTCATTTTAAATTCCAAAGATATTTAGAATTTTACACAATTGGTAATTTCGACAATTTTCTTTCAAGTTTCCCCTAGGGTCTTTAATATTGGCCAATGTTGGGAGTGGAATGGTACATGTCACCCATGGCATGCAGCCATAATATTGACTGATGAATCATACTAGTCATAGAAATGGTTGTATCTATAGATTCTTCTTAAAAGACTGTATTTTTATATATAATTGTTCAATCTTTCAGTGGTATGCAAGAGTAGTGAGATGTTATCTTAAATATCGAGATCTGCATGTAACACGTCTAACTATGAAATTGTGTAAGATAATTTATTACACAATAATAGTAGCCTCGGGTGCATTTTTTGTGATTTCACACATTTTCAGAAGCACGAACCGCCGCTGTAATACACATTATCACTTATTAAAGACTAGAAAGTAAATGATTAAATCAATTACAGTTTTATTTAAGAATACAAATTGTTTAGTCCCCACATGTACAGCCCTGTTCAAATAAATCTAGGATAACTGGTGTAATGCAACTCTGAATTTCATGTGTGTGACAACTTTTTTGTTGCGTTGTATTTGTGGCTTTTAGCATATTATTGATTTATTACCAGATTTGATTTAATATTTTGGTAAAAATTAAAAAAACGGAATAGTTGTTATAAATTATAAGTAACGTTATAGAATGTAAGCAATATATCTGGTAACACATTTCACAAAATGATTAATTAGACGAAGTAAATAAGAAACAGAGCAGTAATATTAATGGCTGAAGAAAATTAATATTTTGTTTATGCTCCATTTTCATTACTTTTTCACGGCATGGAACTAATTTAAGATGTACCTAAATATTCTTTATTTGTAAGTTCATCCCACGCTTCTTCATTATATCATCATAGATCTTCTGCAGTTTGTGATCGATAATTTCCCAATGTTATTATCACTAAACCACTCATTAACAAATCTAGTTGTATGTATCTAATTGTCATGTTGGAATATCCAATCGGCGAACATACATATCCTCGACAGTTGTAAGCATGACATATTCCAAAATGATCTTGTAGGCAATCGTATTGCCTAAGCCTTGGGTTCCTATCCAATCCCAAACTTTGTTTCCAAACCTACCATACGGTCTCAGCATTGTAAGTTGACTGAAAAGTTTTTGCCTCACTAAAAATGACTCGGTTCCAATAATTCAAAATTATTATTAATGTGATTGATTTTACCACCGATCATTAATGTCAAATGCTCTGTATTTTTACTCAACTGAAAATGTCGTTTGAAAGTGAGTTTTGTTGACATATTCGTAAAATTTCTTTCAATACCATAATTACAACTTTAACAAGTAAATGAAATCTGTCATTTTCGAACCCACCTTACATTCAAAAAATAAAAATGTTCCACATTTATTTGAACACACTGTACGTATATTTTATTGCGATAATTTTAGGCCTCCCGCAAACATCGTATGTTTTTGTGTTAATTTTAAGTGATCGAAAAAAAATCGGCACATGTTTTATGACCATCAAGTTCCATTGTTGCACTGCATTGAAAATTCGCTGGCAATTCTCAATTATTATTATTATTATTATTAAGTGGATGAAAATATTAAGAAACACATGAGAAACTCGGAAGAAGTGATAACAAACAACTTTGCGGAGGTGTTTAGAAAGCAAGCAGATGACATTGTGCATAGTTGTGGAGAAACGTTATTCAGAGGGACAAGAGCAAGACAAATGCAATCTATGGTAATAAATGAAATATCTATGGCAGAAATTACAAAAATAGTGACTGACTTGGATAAGAGAAAATCAGCACGAATTGATGCGATGAGCGTACAAGATGTAAAAGAAGGTATAGAATGGTTCGGTTACCCGATAAAAAAAATTATCAACATGTCTTTAAGAGAGGGTAGGATTCCCAACAAAATGAAAAAGGCATTAGTCAGGCCAATCTATAAGGAAGGATAACATAGTGATTATAGAAATTACAGACCCATATCGCAGTTACCAGTGTTAGAGAAAGTCATGGAGAGATACGTATCGGATAAAACGTGGAATTAGAAAGAAAGACAATCTCAATGATGGAAAATTTTACAAATGTAATAAATTTAAAATTGAATGAAAAAATGCATGTCCTCTGCTTGTTTGTCGATTTCTCCAAGGCTTTCGAGATGATAAGTCATGTTGAGCTGCTGGAGATTTTAGAGAGCATAGGAGTAAGAGGCAAAGTAGGTGACTGGTATGAGGATTATCTAAAAGATAGGACTTTCGCTGTTAAAATCGGTGCGGTAATTGGGAAAGAAGCACAGGTAACGAGAGGAGTCTCACAGGGGAGCATACTGGGACCAACGCTGTATCTGCTATACGTGAATGATGTCGGACAGTATTTCGAGAAATGCAAGCACTGGTTTTATGCTGACGACACAGCTATCGTTTCAATACACAAAGATATAAACATGGCAAAAATAACTTACAGGAAGATTTCGATCGCTTTCAGCGTTGGGCCCACGATAAAGAACTGGTTATTAATTGTAAGAAAACGAAATGCCTGCACGTGATGCCACCAAAAGTGAGGGATCGAAGACCAGTTAGTATAATATTTCACTCACAAAAATGCTTGCACAATAAAGAACAGGAGGGAAACTGCAACTGTCAAAAGATGATAGAGGAGGTGCAAACGTACAAACATTTGGGGGTGATATTGGATACTAACTGTCAGTGGAAATGTTACATTGACAGTGTAGTTAAAAGACTGAGCCGCTTCACAGGAAGTTTCTATTATCTAAAAGACCTGATCCCGGGACACACCCTGAAAAAGATTTACCACGCATTAGTGGAAGCAGTAATTGGGTATGGTATTTCGGTATGGGGTAATGCATCGAACTATCACTTAGACAGACTGCAGTCCATCCAAGATAGAATCATGAGGCACATGCCGCTGGGAACAACGGAGGAAATACGAAAACGAGAACTTAAAGGTTGTTAAAATAGGATAGAAGAAAATAGATAACGGAGAAAAAGAAAATAAATGACAAAAATGGCAAAGAATCGAAGCCAGCCACTGATAAGTCTTCGATTTAGTGGCGCACGAGGAGAAGAAGATGTATAGCCTGAGGATTCTTCGAGCTTAGGTTTAGATTTTAGGAATTATTTCCTATTTTTTGATATGTTGAAATGTAATTACCTTCTGGGGCTCTGCATCCTTGCTGTACGGCAAGAATGTGGAGTGTTGGAGTGGGGATAAGGAGCGAAGGAGGAAGATGTTGCATAAAAAAAATGTTTATAAAAAAGTATTTTTAAAGATAAACTGTCCAAAACTCGTCCCGACCAAATTAAATCGTCTTGCAACGAGCATGTTTTGCAATTTGCTCATTTGGTGCAACTTTCATCAGGCATAACAACAACAAACCAATGGAAAATATAAATGAGCCTGCCACCACTTCAAACATCGCCAACCCGAATGACTAATGCTAGCTTCATCCCATCCGAGAAGTAATTTGCAATTTAAGGAATCACATCAAGTAACTCAACAAGAAGCTCAATCAATATCTCATACAAAAGTTCAAGTAGCGCAACCAGTAGCTCAATCAGAAATTCAACAGCTTAAATAGAACAACAAGTTTAAAAATCATTATGGGTGCAGCAACAAATGCAATTTTGTAAATACATGTACAAATTATTTGTGCAAATAAATAGTGTTAAAGACTAAATAGTTTTTCGGCGAGAATTAAGCTTCTTCTATGAATTAATGAGGCTCATACGATAGCGGCGCACTCAAGTGTAAAACCTTTTATAATCAATTAACATTCAAGAAAAAACAGGTACAATCCCTATAGCCGAGGGGTAAAAATGAACTCCTGGTGTCTCGTCGATGGGCTACAGGGGTTCGTGAACTAACGATGAATTTTCTCAAAATTGAATGGTTATTTGCTTGCATCATATTATTAAATCGTGCATGCCCCTGTGACGTCAAACTATTTGCTTCTATGTATAACTACTCCAGTTAGAGAGAATTAAATGGAAGAAACTGGGCATATTTTCAATAAAAATAAATAATTGCGTTAAACTGTTTTTATTATGAGTATCACGTAATATACGTGTCCATGCTTATTAGACCTATGTAGTTGCAGAAAACGGCGTTGTTATCCTTAGTTATTTTGTTTACGTGGAAACGATTCACTTTACTTTAATTTACTTATCTTCAGAATGTTATTATTCACCTCAATGCCCAACGTTTGACTTAAATGGGTGCATGCTATAATGAATAATGTATAATAACATCGAACGTGGAACTCCTAAAGTTTTGTGCCCTCGTACGTCATTACATTTGTATCATAATGCTACCATAAAAACTGCGCGATACGTAGTAGTGATCTTTTATAACCACAAGGACTTTCAAGAGCGCCAGCAAGGGATATATAATCGAGGTTGTGCGTAGAATGTCGATGAGAGTGGTTGTGACATAAATGAAATAAGTTATTAGTAAAAAAGTTATAAATTGTTTTACACCCTTCGAATGATCGCTTGAATTAAATTAAATTAAAATTTGTGTAGGGTACTGAATTATCGTCTAGTCGAATTTATTGTATATTACATCCACGTTGTAAGCTGTACGATTATTGAGATTTATTTAACGGTAATATAAATGTTTTTGAAATTCTTGAAAGCACGAAAGATCACATGTGGCTCCTTTGGTGCGTGATGAATGTTTATCATTTGATGGCAATATTAATGGCAAAATCAAATTTATTGTCAATTTGGCATAAATTACCAATCGATTTTAATCATTAACTCTAGTACAACTTCTAAATATATATAGCAATAATATTCATCCTAAAGTAGTTCACAGCCCAATTAATCCAAAGTTAATCGAAGTGTGATTCCAATTGGTTTTATGGCTCAAAGGAGACAGTCGTAAAAGAAACACAATGGAACGGCAATTGCTGTAACCCAAAAGTTAATTTATGGCTTTAATTGATGTGGCCTAAAATGTCGACGTACACGCCGGCTCGTGGTCGTCTTACAGTAATTGTTGCGGCACGCAATCTCTCGCGGAGAAACGGCGTAATTGCAGGGCAATTTTGCAACTCATGCAAAACGAATCGGCGGTTCGAGTGTCCTAAAAACCTGAGCGGCCGGATCGCGCTCCTTCGAGCAGGGCACAGGTGGAAAGTTGATTTACTGGTCTGCGGCAGTACCGGGATGCTGACACGTTAAATTTAAACGCTCGTTCGGTTTGATTGCGTGTCAGTTTAATTGGGTCTGATTGATTTGTGGAAATGCCTCGTACATGGAAATTATCTCGGTTTGTTTATGTTTACGAGGTTGCGCCGACGTGAAATCAGAAACGCGAGTGAGTTAGGCGGTACAAGTCCAATGCTAATCGTACGTGATCGATATCGACGTATTGGATCAGATTGTTGCATTTGATAGTTTCAACAAGACGATTTCGTAATCTACAGTGCACATAAATTAGATATGTAGATTATTGAAGATATTGGCGCGGCATCTTAGATTGTAAAAAATATTGCAATGATTCGAATATCTGCCATTGTGTGATATTGATTAATTTTCATCTTTATATTTATGATTGTCATAATATTTTTATTGCTCTCGACATTTTACAAGTAACTGATTATTATAAATTATAAATTAAACGGTTGAAATCTTTGACAATCACATCCGAGGATCTTTTATTTAACACCCAATACCATATGTCTACAACAACCGTCATCTAAACCGGAAATACTTGCCATTTTGGATATCCACTTACAAAGACCTTTCGTTTGACCCATGCATCATCACAAATGTGGAACTTTAAGTTTTTTCTCGCAAAGTCCAATATAGCCATTTTTGATGAGAATTTTTGGATATTAGACTGTACGCCAGAGAGTGTTGAGATTTTCTGGAGTTGGGCGATGGCAACGATAGAATTGAATACTCTTTAGAAATTAAGGTTTAGACAGGTGATTAGCAACATGCGCGGTGACAAAGCAAACGAAGACCTCTGGATTAGATAACTAGATAAGATAAGGCGACGTCGTTCGATAGGATAACGAGATTATAATGGTTAGGTTTTCTACGCTTCTTCGCTTTCTTAATACGGCTTTAATCCAACAAATAAACCCCTTGCAGGACTAAAAACGTTGTTCATACGTAGTGCTAGAACGAAAATAAATCAATGATTGGACGAGATGCATTAAATTTGCGTATAAAATGTAATTAATGTAAAATGCACAATACAGGTAAAATAATTAAAAGCGCCAATCGATCTAGTGGCGCCTAATAATAATTGCTTTTTTATTTACACTCCCCCACGCAAGTCAAATATTTGTTTACATTGCCTGACTCGACGAAAGATGTCAACGGAGCGATTGATGAAGCTCTCTCATGGGTAACCAGTTTATACAGCAAGCAGTATGAACAGTCAAAGAGTAATTAGTGATTATGCATACCCAGCGTAATTAACATACCGGGTGCCTCCAGCACCCTTGCTTTAATCCTCTTCGCATCGTACCTGCACCTTCTTTATTTGCTTCTGCATCGGTAGCCCTTGGATACACCTAAACGTCAGTTAGTAGCGTCAATTAGAATAACCAAGCGACCAAGTCTCGTCCGATGCTCTTGAGTGCTCGCGTCCATTATTTGTTTGGAATAGATGCAATGGACCACTGGATCCACCCTATCGCAGGATTACTTGGATTCACATAGGCGTGGCTATGCGCACTAACAGGTTTTTGGTTTGGAAAAGTCCATTAGCAGAAAACGGGGGTGATTGTCAAAGCAGTGTCGCGAGTTTTGTAGAACGTGCTTGCATTTGCTTCGCGTCCGCCTGAAATACCAGTTCGAGCCACTGGACTTTTCCCGCCGCGCAACTTGTTGATGACGTACATGTCCTTTACAGACTGAAACTACACTACCAACAACTCATCGAATTGTGTCGCGTGCGCCAGCGTAAACCGCTTCGCAATGCCATGATGGTCCTCTCTCACATATCCATAACACAAGTATATAGTTAGCTATCACGCAGGTGATCATTTTCAATAGGATCCCGGTTGCGTCCGACAACAACAATAAGAACCACAACAAAATCATGTCGACAACAAGAACCACATCGATAGCAACAGCAGCAACGCCATTAATACATCTCAGTAATCACACAATACTTGCCACTGTTCACACCAATGACTGCTCATGTCATGTCACCGTAACTGCACAACTACTGCGACAAATATGCTCATATGTCTACAACTGGCATGGCTGGGCGAACCCACCTTTCACTGTGTGAGCAACTATCTACGACTGCAAAAAATCCTATTGCCCGGCCAAGCAAATGTGAATTGGAAAGCACTACAAACCAGTACAACGTTTTCATAAGTATTTGCTGAGCTATACCTTGTTTCTGGCAATTACTGGTACCAAAAAATTGACCAAAATATTTAAAATGTATAAATAAATGTATGATGGCGGTAGTTTTGGCATTAAGTGGACTTTTTTCTCTCGGGTGCGGTCACCTCGAATTTTTACGTCCTTCGTTCACGTGCAGACTAATTTAGAGAAGTCTAAAAAGATTGATGAAGAGGCAAAGCAGAAAAGGCATGCAAATTACCGGACATATTTGAAGGGGGCAAAAGGATGCCCACATAACCAGACAATAATGTTCGAGAGAGATCGGGAAGACAGAGGGTGGAAGATTGGTGGAAACAGGCAAGGCAGGCGAGAAAATGGGGGATACGTTGCGCGAATTTTCGAGAGAGGTTAAGGAAAAGAAAAGAACATAATAATAAGAGGATTAGGAGTGGAAATGGAAAAGAAATAGAGCGAATCTATCTCATAGTGGCTAAAGGAAAGAAATACCTGTCGAGGCGGAAATTGTGTAGGTAATTAATTTGGGGTCTAAAGGATGTTGGTTAAAATGATGTCAAGGGCGACAAGGCGAAGTCAGGAAGGCAGAAAAGGTACATTGATCATGATCTGACGAAAAAAGAGTGGTGCAGAGGGAAGTATGGTAATACTGATCAAAAGCAGAACGAGGAAGGAAGAAGGTAAAGATTGGGTATAGAAAACTAAGAGCGGACGACAGGTGGTTGGTCTGGAATGGGGAGAACGAAAACTAGTATCAAAACTGAATTACGGTACCGGGGGTATAGGGAACGTGGGGATGGCAGGAAGAGAAAGTGAGGGACGAAAATATCAAGATCAAGGGAAGTTCTGGAAGGTAGCGTTCCTTTAGAAATTGATACAGTTGGGTGAAGGGGTACATAGTGATAGGAAAGGCTATTTGGAACATTCGATTGTAAGGCAACGGCAGACATGGAGAGAGATGAGATTACATGCAATCTCGTCGAGTAAGTCGTTAGTAGATATAAGAATAGTAAAGGGTTCCAGTTTGATTCTTGCGGAATTCCGGATGTGGCGGTTTCCAGTGTACTTTCATAAACCGACTGATGACCCACAATGCTTTGAAAAGTCAATACTTTCAGATATAAACTGAGTAAGAAGATTTAAATTAGTAACAATTGATAGCTTTTCACGTTGCCGTGCAAATACATTTAAAAAATCTCTTTTCATTATCGCAGTATTAAGTTTTCATCAATCAAGCATCACGAAAGACAAATGATTCTAACGAGAAGGTTCTAAATAGGTTACACAATAGAGTAGCAAACATGTCACAATAAATAAACGCATGTAATAATAATAATTTTAATTTGATCCTCTTACATGTAATCAATTTGTTTAAATTTCCTACCAAATTTCTTTATTTAAATGCTTGGAGTAAATTGTTAAGTTTATTTTACATGACTTGTTACTTTTAGTACTTACTGCTGTGAAAACTCTTCAAGATCATATCTGATCCGATGAAGTGGCTGTTTCTTGCAGTTTTGTCAATATTTCAGCACGTGCTGTGATTTCGTTTACCGTTGGAATTCGTGCAAAATGCGTTCAATAAAAACACAATGGGTAATAAACTTAACTTTGAGCTCAGAAATGATTTAGTGTAGCGTTACACTGAAATTCTGTTCACAATTAGTTTACTCTTTGACACTTTTAAACGCCTTATTTAAATATGACTGCTCATGCCTCTTTGGCGTATAAGCATGCTTTTAGATTAATTGAAATTTTATGGGGACCCTGGGAACCCTGTTGATTTTCTTCAAAGCCTGGAGAATATCAGCTTCGTCAATAGACCTAACATTGACCAAGGCCTACAAAGAACTACCAATGGTTTCACTCTCGTGGGTAAAAGATTGGGACACAAAGGATGATGGTGCATTCAAATCACTGATTAAATATAGAGTGATCATTTTGGGCCTAATTATTTTTAATTTGGACGTCGATACTAAAAAATAGGTTTCATAGAGTTGTGATGTGTTAATTTTAATTGACTTTCTACGCTGTCCATTGCAGTTAAGCAAAAAAATATATTTATATTAACAATTCGTTTATTTAAAATTTATTATTGTGATGATTTCGATTTGATTTTTATTTACATATTATATTATGATGTTTTCGAATGATTTATGTCTCGTCGTTTCTGGTGATGCCTTACGTCATATATGGCTTTTTCTTAAAAATCTATTGGGTTTGACCAGACCACCTGAAAAAAGCAAATGGCCGGATAGGCGCTATCGTTTAAAACTAAACGGATATTCACTTTTACTGATTCATAATTTTTGGTGTAACATTTTTTACTTTTAGTTTATATATTTTATTTTATTTTATTTAAATTCTCTGATCCAACAACACTATATCGATCCACACATTTATTATTATAAATTTTACATGGTTCTTACTATATAGCCTGCCATTGAATTGAATCCAAACAAGAATTTAATTATACTTCGGCGCAATTTTATCGTTTTAATTACAATTAATAATCGATGCAAATATGCAAATCGCGAATGATTACATAACTAATTGCGCTCTCCACCGAGCTGCACTCGAAATGTATTTAACCAGTTATGCAAGTAATATCGAGATTTCATTATGAAATCGTTTTTTGACGATCGACGAGACTGAACTTTGCGGTCAATAACTTGCACTTTAATATATATAAACCATCCGAAGCGTAAATAGATCTATTTTTACCGATGCACCTACAAGTTCGTACCGACCCCTATTGCGATGACGCATTTACACCCCGAGGGTGTTACTTGCGCCGACATTAAGCCGAAACGGGAGACGTTATTGAAAATGCAGACGGGGTTATCAAGCGACTCGTGCAACGTTCTGATCACTAAGCAAACACGAAGTTAATTTCGTTGTATATTTTAGCTGATGAAGAATATTAGATGCTATTTTTTGTGGGCTACTGTTGCTATAAATAGATCATGGGGAACCCGTATACGAAAACGTGGCATAGAAACATATATAGCAATTTAAATTATTTCAGACATCAGTTTCGTACATTCCGTACATGTTTAGTATTAATTAATATTTGTATAAATCATATATAACATATAATTTATATGTAATTTAGACTTAACTCAGACACTAGACTAATCACTAAACAAAAGTTTTATATGTGATCTACACTAAAATAAAATAAATATTATAGAATGCTATTCGATTGAGAGATTTGTTCAAGTGATGTTTTTTTTTAATGGACGTAAACGTAACGAACTTATTACAGAATTACTTCGTTTTCGAATTTATGTAATGATGTTATCGTTCTATGGTGCAGTTATTGTTGGGGTGTTTGGATCAGGACTTCTTGAGAATACTGCAATAAATATTTGAGATCTATTGTAAAAGGCATCACTTCTATAAAAAATATAAGTGATGTCACTTATATGTATAGTCTTAGTGGTTACAACCAATACCACACCATGACGATTTCCTATATGTTCGTCTATTATCGTTCACTAGCGCTATCGATTATTATCTTCATTGTCACATACACTTCTCGTTATCAAAGCAATATGTTTTGGGAAATTTTTATTATGATTATCATAGTTTCAGTTTACTTATAGGTGAACTGCAAATTGATAACAATGATAACAATTCCCCACACATTTCTAGAACATTTTGTTTTAGAAAATGTAATATATGGATTTATTTAATTACTGAAAAACGTGGAAACCACTAAATACCGTCTTCTATATATTAGGACCTCCACATTTTACACATGTGCATCATTGGAAGCAAGTACAATGTTACTAATCATCATATTGCGTGATTTTCAGCCAATTTGTCGACCTATGACTAAGTGAAGATAAAGTCCAACTTTATCGACGTCAAAGGAAGTTTTACCTGGACTTATCATTTGGTGATAATTCCTACTTTAATGAAAGAAGATCATAAAGATAATGTACTAGTCAATAAAACAAATGACCCAATCAGTTTCAAATTAAAAATCGAAAATGATGAATTTAAATGTTCAATAAAAAAAAAACTGATAGAAATAGAAAAAGAGAAATTCCATCCAAAACGATGTGCGAAACGAATGAATATATTGCACAGTTGATTTAGGTATAATCCGAGTGAAATGAAAGAGGCAATTGCAATAAAATAAACACCCAGTGATTACAAGTATAGTAAATAATAACAACGTAAATAATGAAAGTTATTTAAATCCCACTTAATGGAAAGTTACCTGAAAACCAATTAGACCCAGCTTCCTCTCGTAAGGAGAGACAAGGTTTGCAAAACACTCGAAAATACACCTAAACTAAATGAAACTCAGACGAATCACACGTGGAAAACCATCGGTTACAATCATAATGAGAACAAAGAAATACCGACTGCTTAGACTAAGTAATAGACGGAGAAACTTAGAGCTCTTAGTGGTAATACAAGCTGGTATTCTTCAGGGTTGTGTCTTAGCACCTGTTCGGTATCTACTTTATACATGTAATGCACCACGTCCACAAAATGTTACAATATCTTGTGACACAAATTTTATTAAAAAAAGAAATCCAAGTGTTTCTACAATAACAACTAAGTCGTCGGTGGAGGGTGCCACAAAGTTTTTCCGAAGACCGAGTATAAACTGGTGACAAGAACTTATCTCGTAACCTAAGACTTTTAAATATCTCTAAATAACGACAATAATTAGTTCTATATATAAAGAAAACAAAAGTATATTTAACATATGAGTAAACAATTGCACAACATACAACCCGCAGACAATGAGGTGGACGTAATTCTTGAATCGTTTTTTTATGTCAGTGCGATACTAAATAAATTAATTGGGACGCATGCCAATAATTAAGTTAAGCTCACAGTCACAAAATTTATCGATCTTGTCAATGATGAAACTTTATCGCCACATGCTGGCACAATCGAACCATTCAACTTTGATATTTACATGTATTTGAAAAAATTATATATATACTCGCACATATGTATAAATATTTTACGTGGCGTGTTTCGTATTATGCCTATTTAAATTGAAACATCAACTATAATGCAGATGGTAACCTAACCACGTCCAACCCAACTCAACCCGACCCAACACAACACTACCCAACGCAGTCGAAGCTAACCCAACCCAACCCAACCAAATTACAATGAAAATAAAAAAATATTGCGAAAAATTCATTCGCAAAAAAAACTATGTTTTGCATTACCTGGCACCCGAATCTATTAGGGTTTATCGATAAAATCCAACCCATATTAAAATTTACCTTGATTTACAAAAAAAATTATTTGATATTTCGCCAAAAGTCCAGCGTACGTACAACAAAGCCGTTTAAATTTGGGCCGTGGTACAGTGAAGTTAATTAACAACTTTCACCTTTTTGTTCCGCAAATTTTAAATATACTGGATCGTTGGAATTTAATATTTTACGTTATTATTGTGGGTTGGGTTGGGTTGCAGTTTGGCACTTTAATAAGATTTGTTGAATTTGGAAATTTTGTTCGCTAAACTTGTTGAATTTGGACTTTTGATAATTGGACATATTTTGTTTGCATACTTGAGTTTGACATCTTGTAGTTTGCTCTCACTTTGGAGAACGAAATCGAATTTCGAATATTCTACTTAAGGGTACTTGAAGAAAGACTTTATATTTTTGACGTGAAATATTGCGAGTTGTGATGGATTTTGCAACCAAAGCCAACCCAACCCATCCCTACCCAATCCTACACAACCAGACCTAACCCAACCCAAGCAAGTCCAGTCCAGTCTAACCCAAGCTCGCCAAATTGAAAAAAAAATATGACGGAAAATTAATTCGCAAAAAACAATATGTTTTGCATTGCCTGGCACCAAAATCCATTGGGACTTAGCGACAAAACCCAATTCAATCCAAACACATTAAAATTTACCTTGATTTATAAAAAAATTATTTGATATATCGTCAAAAATCAAACGTATTGGCCGTTTGAATTTGCAGTGCGATGCAATGAAAGTTTGAACGTGGTACCGTGAAGTTAACGTGTTTGGACTTGAATTTAATATTGAACTATGCACCTTGCATTTAACAATTTGTACCTTCTTGTTTCTTAAATTAAATAGTGGATCCTTGGACGTCAATTATACAACGTTATTAAATATTGAGGGTTGGGTTGGGGTTGGTTTCATAACAGTTCGTTGAATTTAAAGTAGGCACGTTAATAAGACTTGTTTAATTTCGGTCATTAAACTTGTTGAATTTTTAATATTTCGAGTTGTTTTGTTTGATTCACCTTGATTTTGACGTCCTTGAATTTCGACTTTTCATATTTGGAGTTGGATTTAGTTGTGATGGATTTCACAACAAAATAGTTGAATTTCGACTTCTTCCATAATAAGGTTGGCATTATGGAAAAAGATCTAAGGGTTCCTACAGCAATTGAAGTACATAAAATATATTACGATGAATATTACCCTTAGGATTGGTCAAATGCAGAGTTGTCTGGACAAGACGACATGTTTCACTATTGGACGAATCCCGGCCAATAGTTGATGCGGGCACAAAATGGAAACGAAGCAATAAAAATTAGAAAAATTTAAAAGGTGCTCAAGACTTTTACTTCATGCCAAGTTGCCGGAAAAATTTTAAGTAAATACTACCAAACTATGATGACTAGTCGTAGCAAATATATTTGAAATAATAAGGAACTGGGGAAATTGTTTTCTTAAAAATATGCGAAATATCGACAAGTGGTGCTAAGTGTGGAACATGAAAACGCCAATGAATACGAAGTCCTAAGTCGATATCCTACAGACAGTTGGTTTTGATTTGGTTGGGTGTGGTTAAATCATATAAACAAAATTTGTCATTGGCCAGGTTCCAAAAAAATCAGACTAGAACATTTGTAGCCAAAGATGGTTGTACGAAACTCCGACTACCAAGTCCCTCAACCATGATACATGATACATACCATGATACTCTGGCTACGAACAAGCGAACCCAATTGTTTAATTACGATTAATAAATTTTCTCAACAGTGACTATATGGAAGAAATAGATCAGTGAGCAAACAAAATATTTTAATTTACATTATATCAGTACGTTTCGAGAAAAATTAATTCAGAAATGCGAATAATTAAGTTCGTAGAAATTAATCGAGGAAAAAGAATTAAAGTTGCAACATAAATATGTAATGAAAGTAAAGAAATAAAAAATAAATTTTTATGAATAAATTCGTTGTGAATCATCGTCTAGATAACGTGGATGTCTCAAGAGATAATTTTTACATACCATGTAAAAAAAATTTCCGCAGAAACCACCATGAATAACAGCTGCAATATTTACCTTGCTTATACATTCGATAGTGTGGCGAGATGATACATACAATCAAACATAATGCTATTACATACACTGTGCCTATTTCTTATCTGGTGCTTGTCAAGGGGGCACAGTTCGTGGTATTATGATTATGACAATAAATTATCACGGATTGCTAATTAATACTGTACATACCACAATCATAAACTATAGATGATGGTATAAAATAAAACCAATACATGACAGGTCATAGTCACATCAACATGCAACTACAGCGAATGAACGGAGCTTTTGCTCGAAATAACGATTTGTTTGAATATAAACATCGAAATGAGTTGGTATGTTTATGGAATAACTCACACGACACAAAATTTAAAATACACCAATGTAATTAAATAAAATAATGAACCGACAGATATGGAATTATGGTAAAACGAAGTCAAAAACAATTTAAAAAGACTAGACGAATGTAAACGTCAATTAAAGTAATACGGTAGGATAATAGAAAAATTGGGAAAAAATAAGAAATAAACAATTAAAAGAAATGCAAAGTAATTATTTAGTATATGTATCTTGTCTTCTAGTCCTTCTAGATATTTTTTAATTATGCTCGTAACGATTCCTGAAGGACAGCTGTCTTATTTTTACTCCATTCTGTACCCCTTAAATTAATTTAACTTTTTTCACATGATTATCAATTTTAATTCACATTTTACGTTTTATTTTCTCAATAAGCTCGGCGGGGAATTCGTCGAATTTCACAAATTTTAAACCGTTATTCTCATGTAAATAAAACAGAAATATTTTGATTAACATTAAGTATGGCATATCGTGAACGGTCACGTTGGCGTTCACGTTTTCGTTCCGCACAAAAGATTCAAGTAAACTGGAATTTAATCCTCGTAATATAAAAAGTTTACGATTGGTGCCATCGAGTTTGAAAGCTCGCAGGTATTTTACACGCCCGGCCGTCGAGACCTACAAACCCTCAAAGAGTCCCGTTCAAGGTCGGGCAATAGAAATTCGTAATAAATTAGAATTGTCGTGGGAAACGATAATACGAGCGGTTATCGGTTTACTTAAATTGTTCTAGGGGTTTCAGAAATGTTGATGGATAAGTGGAAACGCTACTTAAGTGGCAGTAGCTGCTTAATGGTGAACAGAAGAATGTTGTCGATTTCAAATGGATTACCAGATGACGCGCTGACGGATGGGAAGTGTGCATAATGATAGATAGAGCGAACATTATATATATGTTGTTGACGTTTGATGAAACATTTCCGCGCGTTGGTAATATTTATGACGAATCCAACAAGTTAGAGGTTTTATATATATTTATTTGCAATCGACATGTTTGAAAATCTTTATACGAGTAGTACCTAAATGTTTGATTTTCGTAGTTGCTGTTTTATCATGTCATGGCAATGGTATTTTTATAATTCAAGTTTCTCAGAACCTAGAGCTTATATTTTATTTTTAATCTCTATATCATAATCTAAATTATTTTGTATTTTCGTCAATTTAAATGTGTTTTCGTTAAAAATTTTAAAGTTTAATCTCCTGATTGCGTTATCACCTGGTTCACGTTTATGTCCAAAAAATCTGAAAATTTTGTTGCGAAATCCCCACAAAATGTAAATACAACAATTTGTGCTTAACACGTCTGAATTTGTACGGTATCTCTAAACATAACAATTAACCCAAGCCACGACAATGCAATCGCATGAATTTGTGGCTAAGTTTGTGCCAATTCGATTACTAAATCTCTATGAAACTCAAAGCAACAATTAATGGTTAGCTCGTGCATAAACCCAATGTTAAACGTCTGAATAAAATGCAGTTGGAGCCACCAACCCAACCCAACCCAAATTGCAAAATGTCATAACTAACTGAAATTAAAACAAATCAAATTGAAGAAAACCTTAAAATTATCTGAAAAAAAACGCATTTGCCGAAAATGAACTCAAATTTGCTACTTCTTTAATTTATTTAACTAATAGTAAACTAATAAAAAATGAAGAAATAATCGAAAAATTAGGACCGTTTAAACTAATTGACAAAACGCCAAACTTGATTATAATATCGAAAAGTAAAAATTGTCTAAAATAGGAACAGAAAAATGCAAAATTGTCGAAACGTGCAATATTTTCTTTAATTGTTCCTAAATCATCAAAAAATGGTTAGAAGAAAATGATAACATAGATCAAATGTTGCCAGAAATGAAAAAAAAATCAAAATTGACAAAAATGTCTGAAATGCAAATTTCATAATATAAGCAAATATAATAATTGTAATAAAATCTCAAAAATTGGGAGACATGTGCGAGGTTCAACTCAAGAAAATCGAAAATTTAAAGGACAAAAAGCTGTTTTGTGTCAATGCAAATATTTCAACAAGTCAACATTTTAACAAAATGGTGATATATTTTGAAATAAAAAATAGAGCCCAACCCAACCCAACTTAACATAACCCATCATAAACCTAACATAATCAAATGGAAGTTGAAAGTAACGCCTCTCCATGTTCATAAAGTTTTCGTTAATTCGAGCAAATTATGACAATTGGTTTTAAATGGCTTAATTGCCCAAAATTGCACCATGGCACAATGTCAATATTAACTGAAATAAAAGAAATTCAAATTGAAAAAAGGTAAAAGTTATCTAGAAAAGAAACACATTGTCAAAAAATCGCAAATTTTGCGAAAATGTACACAAATATGCTACTTCTTTCTTTTATTTAACTAAAGTAAATTGTATTGTAATTGAAAAATTGGGGCAATTTAAATCAAATTGACAAAACGCCAAAATTGATTAAAATGAAAAAAAAAATTATCTTAACAGAAATGTGCAATATTTTCTTTAATTGTTGCTAAATCGTCAAAAACTAATTAAACAGAAATTAAAAAAAAAATGACAAAAATGCCAGAATTGATGCATTTCTTCTAAAAGCAAAAACATGTCCAAAAAATAACTTGTTGAATAATCAAGAAAAACTGTGTATCTTGCTTTGGGTAAGGATTTTATTTTAAACGAGGTGTTATCAACATGAAAGGTACAATACAGAAACGATTTTTGTATTTTATTCTTCTTCATTTGACGTAGGAAACTTGAAAAATATATTACATGCAAATATTGAAAAAACAACACATATCCTAAGGGGCAGTCTAAATGCGATTGATTTTGATTTTGATATTCACCACCACTACTCTTATCGTCACTGATGAGTTCAGCATCTGAACTAGCTTCCTGGACCGCTTGTGTTGGTTGGAGATTGAGGTGGAACTCCTTATTAAGAGGATTATTAAGATATTTGGTAAGCTCCATCAGATCTTTAAACTTCTTTTCACTGATTTGATTTTTACGTTTGTTGGGTATTAGTACAATTTCTCTGGACACTTTTTTGCTGTAATGCTGTGAAATGTCCACGGACCAAAGTAACTTTGACGTACTAATACTTGGCCGGGGTACTGTCTACATAGTCGGTACATCTGCGCTGGTTTCAGGGACATTTTGCGTTTAGCAGTTTTAAAAAATATCCTGTTTATGCTTGCATTCATTAAAAACAATTGTGAGTCTATTCCCGCTTTTACTACATTGAAGGGCGATGACTTAGATCTTGCCTTCCGGATTAGTTCATTCCATTCTTCAGGAACGTCCAGGACTGTTTTCTTTGAAGCAGAAATAAAGCTAAAATCACTATCACATGGTAGGTACGAGTGCTCTCGTATTGGATATACATGGGTCACATCAGAAGCCAACGTTAACACATGCGCAAGAAGATACGCGAAGCGAATAAAGACGTAGTTCTTGTTCTGTCCAGGACAACCATCGGAAAGGAACCAAAGTTCATCAGTGTCATTATTCAGATGTTCTTTAAGCTAATGAAATAACATGGACGTAACTTCATTTTGACCATGTTTGGCCATACCCTCATGATAGGTATACATATTGACATCATTGCTTCCAATGTCGCGAATTCCAAAGACATAATGCCAACGTTGTCTGCTGCAAAATATCTTATTTGTAGTTAAATTAGGTAGCGGAAGATTTTGCATAAAATCGAATGCTATGGTACTTATTCTAGGATTGCTTTGACATGTTGCTTTAACTCTTCGTTTAATGTCATAAAACGCCTTTGCCTTTCTTGGTTTCATCGACATCCAACTGTTTAAGTTGTCTTTATGTTTCATCACAATGTACATGTATCACATCTTGGGTAGGAAAACGAAATATTGAATCGCCTACGAAATATGTCGTAATGCACAAAATACGAAACCGTTGATGTTGGATGAGCTTAGTGAGCTCTCTAAACATATTGTACATCTTTTTCACATTTAAGTCAGACGATAGGACTTTTTGTCTACTCTTCGTGTGTAATGACTTTGGCGACCTTTGAACGAGGAAATATGCGCCAGTACTGCTTCCATATCCATAATTCGTTTTTCGTGGCCTATTCTGGTGTTTTTCACGGCCGCCTTTTGGTGAATACCCGGTCATATTGTTAAATGACGTGAATAACTCGAAACGCTGTTCTTCTGCTATTAGTTGAAAACAACGGTGGCGCTTACATCTGCAAGGAATAATGAAATATTGAAACATCTCCAATCACTACCTAGGGTAAAATTTTACCTGCAGTCCGGTCCCATTTCTCTGGCCAAAACTTCCCTGCGACGATTATGTGTTGCATGCGCTAATCAACTTACTTTTGCTCTTGTTATCATTTCCGGCCGGTAAATTTTCCTTGACCGTTTTCGTGGTTCATCGGTTGGCCTAATGTCACATACTTCACCCCCCACGACAGTACAGGTAGAAGCGTGAGCATATCCTGCCATTGTTAATAATGCATTTTTGGTGAAAACCCACCGGTCGTAATGAGAAACAAATGCAACAATCACTATTCCACCATTGCAATGACTACAAGTCGATGCATGCCGCAGTCAGTAAACCACACGTGATAAACGCACGGACCTGGACAACTGTTGTTTTTATGACAAACCGCATGGACATCTGTTGCTTTTCCGAAATATGCTATAATGTTGGACACGTTTTCAGCTGGACAACTGTGCTTTTCTCACACAATCTGTCGACAACGCAGTCGCCTATGCAATTCTGCATAAAGTCGATTTTTCATAAAAAATTGACATTTGTTTTTAGAATAAATGCCTCAATTGTTTAAAATGTAATTTTAAAAAAATGCGCAAGTAGTAAAAACAAAATCTAAAACATGGTCGTAAATTACAAAAAATTACAATAAGGAATGCAAAAAGACTTTTTGACTTATCATTTGAAATCAAAAATGCAAATATTGTCCAAAATATAAACAAATTATAATTTAATGATTAATTTATATTGTACAATTTAGAGATAATAAGAATAATCATATGTAGCAGTGAAAAAGCTCTTAATAGCATTGTAATTGTAAGGTTTTATGGTAATGAAATTTCGACAATGAGCTGTTATAGACACGTTGGAACTTGCGATCTTGAAATATGTGAAATAAAATAAAATTCGTATATAGATGTAAATATAAGGGTAGGGGCTGTATCATGTCATTTTGTATACAACGAAAGATTTACACCTTAAATATAACGTTATTTATATGAGCCATAATCCCCCCTATAATATATCAGTGGTCAATAACTTAATCCGCACAGATACAATTAAATAATCTGGGTTGATCTCGTCTCACCCACACACCAACTGTAAAACAAAATAGGTACACGTTTTCGTCGATAGAGTTTCTATCGTTCAAGACTCGTTCAACTTAAATTAGTGTCACAAAATTCTGGAGCGAAGGTCAATTGATACCATCAGTGGTTATGAATGAATTCGACTCGGTTAATGTACAATTATTCTTAGAATTGGCTGCGAAGAATAATAGTAATAACTGCATGGGATGGCCTAGATTTTCGTACGATTTTTCGATCTAGCAATTATTAACTCGTGTTACTGAGTAATCGTGCGTCATGTTAGATGTTTATAGTTTTGGAGGTACAGTTTAATTTGCATTGTTCTTTTTACGACGTAATTTATGCGTGTAATTGACGTCAGCTTGTGATCGTTACATTACACCAGTTTTTATTTTATAGTCAGCATATCAATTTACAGGTGATTGGCTCCAATTGGGGACGGTCGTTCGGGGATTTATTCTTAAAATTTTGTCACGGGCGCCATTGAACCCGAGATGACGTAACAAAAATATCATTTAAAACGTCTTGGCAATAAAAACGCAATGATTTCAAAACTATTTTGATTTTAATTATATAGTCTGTTGAGATCGTTTTTATCTAAACTCAGGTATATTTAATTATTTAGTTTATACCAATTAAATCCATGAGGATAAACGTTGCAATGATGAAGCCCATCTATAAAGAAAATGAACAGTTTTCATAATATAACGGTTAAGAAAGTAAATTTTGCAAAATTAATATAAACGCAGATTGAACTTAAAGGTGTCATATTCAAACAAAGTAATTTTTTGATCGAAACTAATTACCTCTTTATTATTATAATTGGCATAGACATTAGCAAATTGCGTTGATTCAATTGATTCACATGAAACGGCACCAACGGGTTACTACACCTCAAATAATGGACGGATTCCAGGAGGAAATTTGGGGTCACAGGGTTCACTATCAATTCGGCTGGGTTGGGTTGTGTTGAAGCGAAGTGCAGGTTTCTAATCGACGAGCTAATTAAATTCAGAATACAAACACGCCAATAATTAATCAGAATTTACGCTTAAATCTAATCGTTTGTTTTTTGAATGAAAAATTAAAAAGAGGACGAGACGTACGTAAGAAGGTTTTGTTAAAAGAGAGAATACAACCAACTCGGTCGTTATCAAAAGAAAAATTCAAAGGACGTTAAAGGTATGAAAAGAAAATTTTCAGTATACATTCCAAGTTGACAATAACAAATTTACATTGAGCAAAATATCTCCA
Source organism: Geotrupes spiniger (assembly GCA_959613385.1). NCBI lineage: Eukaryota > Metazoa > Arthropoda > Insecta > Coleoptera > Geotrupidae > Geotrupes > Geotrupes spiniger. The sequence continues at coordinate 10,353,198 of OY390739.1, forward strand.
AGGCAGTTTTTGTACGTCCATTCATATAATATCTATCCTCTTTTATATTCTGAAAGCTGTTTTGAAACTTATTTTGATATGTAATGTAAGTAAAGAGAAACAGGAACCAGGACTGGTGTAACCTCCAGCTCCTAATTCCCATATAGAAGGCGCAGGAGAAACAGCCACATCACCATCATCAATTACTAACCTCCGTCATCCACTACTTCACATGTGCAGCTTGTATTAGCGCGGGAAATTAATTTTTTTTATCTGTGCACCGACTAGTATCGATCAATATATTAGTCTAGGTTAGCATTGGTCTGTATTGATGGTGATTGTGGTTCTATTTCTTTTGCGTCTTTATATACGGAGTGTGATATGCAGGCATATCACATGGCCATATTTGATTCAAAGAGCAATTATCATTTTTTACTTTGAAGTCACATGTGAATTCTTCAAACGATTGCATTTCATGTTAGTACTTAAAACGAGAACCTCGTTTTGGATATATTTTCATAATAAATCATATTGCGCAAGAAAAGCTCTACGCTTGTGCGATTCATTAGCTTTTCCTCATATAGGGGGTTCTCCGATTTTTAATTGGGTACGCAACCCAACCCGAATCAAAGTCGTTTCTGAATTCAAAATCAGAGAACCTCCTGTATGCCGAAAAGTTAATGAAAACCACAAACGTGGAACGCTGTGAAAGGACTTTGACTTGGGTTCGGTACCCAGTTCATAATCTTTTCGACATATAGGAGGTTCTTTGACTTTGATTCCGACTTTGAGTTGGGATGGGTTGGGTACCCAACCCAAGTCAAAGTCAGAGACGTTGTTTCTTAATCAATCTGACTGGTAACGATTGCATTTGGCTGGTCTGAGTTGAATCTGGGTTCGGTTTGCCTTATTGACTTGAGGTGGGTTGGGTCGGGTTGGGTTGAATCGTTATGTGGCATCGGATACTTTAACTGAACTCTAATCGCTTTTATTAATTTTAATTCATTGCCATTTTGAAGAAGTCATTTACTAGATCTTGACATTTTCATTCTTATTCGTTTAAATCTTGTGTTTGTTGACAGTTCGGTTACTAATCATTTATTTGCCTTTTTTAATATTTCACTTTCTTGTGCAAATGCCAGATACGTTCACAATACGGTGAGTTTTCTAAACATATTCATACATATTTACTGAGATATTTATTTAATGCCTGCTTCAAATACATTGTTGGTTATTTAATTTCAATTCCTTTCATTTATCATTAATTATTTTTTTGTGTACAATATTTATTTTGCCGTTAATTATACTGAAGTATATCTAGTTTATTTATGAAATTCTGTACTTGCTGTACTCGGCACCGCACCATTTCATTCTGTCATGAGAGGAAAGCACCTCCTCAACCCAACCCAACCCGACCCTACCCAACCCAACCCAACCCAACCCAACTCGACTCAATCCAACCCAACCCAATCCTGCTGGTCCTTTGATGGGATAAATGATTTAAAAGTGACGGTATATGATAACCAGTTGTAGTCCTTTGATTACGAATATTAATTCCTTATGTAACCAGGAAGTACTAAAGTTGTATATAACTTTTATTTTCGCGAGCATGGAAATCTATTGATAACAACGCACAAGAAGCGGAATAAGCTGTTGCATATATAGTTCTCAAAGACTGGTGGAGTAAAACTATGAACGGGCAGAGATTAGTGTTAAATGTGATTTGACATAGTTTTTTTCAAACAAAGCTGCAGATAACTGAGCGAGCCACCTCAAAGCTTCACAAATTTAAAATACACATATTTTGTGTTAATTGTACAAAATAAAAATTTAGGAACAGTACGCTTTATTCTTAGAGAGTTATGACCCATCAGCAACGATTTTGAAACCTTGTAATATATTTCACAATTTTTAAATAGATTTCATGCTACATTGCAGATAGTCACCTTCTCGCTCATTTAAACAGTATTTCTTCAATAGATTTATTTGCTAACACAAAAGACCGATCTTGGCCCACATAATCGTTATGTTTTGATTGATATATTTACACATTCACATGGTGGACGAAACCGAATATACACGGTAGGCTGATTCTGTGACGATTTACGCTATAAGCAACCGCAACCAATTAGCAAAGAAATCAAGAAAGTAAAATAAATTGTATTGCCAAATTAGATATTGCAGTGGGACAAATTATAGCAGTTATCACAACACAGTTGTAAAAAAACACTACCACGAATCCCATATGAAAGGATGTTGATTTTAAAACCATTAACTCGTTCAATAAACAAAGTGGTTTAGATAATTATAAATTAATAAAATTGAAGAGACCACCCTGTAATTACCCGGTAGTGTTGCTGTAAATAAAGAGGATGAGTGTACATCTGGATCATCGGCACCAGCTAACAGTAACCAAAGTATCCCCGCATCGCGGTGATGTTTTCAGAGTACCATGAAACCTCTTATAAGTGATTCGTATAATGTCAATAGTCGGCTGTTTTCACTAGAGAAAATAATTAATTTTCTAAATGTAGTGCATTCATCATTGATAGGAAATTATATAAAAAACTAATATACAAATATAATTTACATACTATTTGATGTTGACATTTAATATTCATATAGAGTTGAATGCCGGAAATTTTCTCAAAAAAATGCAAAGTTTGTTAAAAATTGCGATTGTCAATAATGTCTCCGATTTAAAATTATATAAAACGCTTCTCACAGGCTTAGTTAAACATTGCGGAAAATTATAGAATCAAAAATTTTTAAATTAAAAAATTATCGAAAACGTCCAAACAAACCGTCACGAAATTATCAAAAAATTAAAATTCAGAAAAAATTAAAAAATCGGCAGTTATTATTCAAATAGTCAAAAAGCTGCAACAGAACTTGTGAGTTAGTTGGGTTGGTTCAAAACTGCGAAGTTTCAAAATTATCGATCTGGTCGTCAACAATGACAAAATTACCAAATTGGCAAAAATCGTAACCTGTTCTATTGCAATAAATATATATATATATATATATAGAGAAACAATTATTAAAATGTAAAAGTGGTAAAAAAATCGAAATTGTCAAATTGACGGAACTATTTAAATTATAAATTGAATAAAGATATCAAAATTGTAAGGCTAGACAAAAATGAGAATAGTGAGAATGGTAAACAATTTAAATTATTATAATTTGAATTGCGAAAAATTTCCAAATTGTCTTAAACATGCCAGTCAAGTAACCTAAAACTCCCACGTTCAAATCTTGACTATGGGATTGGGATGTATCGTCCTGTAGATGGCGTTAGTACGTATACACAAAGTTTGTCCAACGAAATCGAAACAAATAAAGGTAAAAAATACAACAAACGTATGTGGGATTACTGACGTAATGGTCTTTGTACCAGGGAAATCACAGGTTCAAATCTCGATTACGGCTTTTGGATTTTATTTCTGTGTGATACGATATGAAATGTGTTATATTACTACACAACGTTGCAGGCTAAACAGGACTGTATTGGTTATATCATCACCCCATTGTAGCAACACACTTCAACCGCTTGGTTAGTTGGCTAGTTTCGAAATTATGATAATTGAACTGCAGACGAATGGATAATAAATCTTCTTGGTGTTGGAATATCTTTGTATAATATTGCAGAAATAGTAGGAGAAACTCTTGCAACATAATGAAAGGATTTCAATATACTGGGATTTGTTCCTTTATAACTAGTCGTGAAAAATCTTCCAAGGAACATAATAGCGATATAATTCATACATGGTATGCCAGAAATATCAACCCAACCCAACTCAACCCAACACAACCCAACCTAGCCCAACCCAACACAACCCAACTCAACTCAACTCAACTCAACCCAATCTATCCCAGCCCAACCAAACACTCAAAAAATTTCTCGGGATCAACCCCTTAATACAGCCATCATAACAACAAGTTTGTCTTCGCAATTAACCCAAAAAACAAGACATATCTACAATTTTAGGCGACGAAGAAACTCAACACTAACCTACACAACCCACCCCAAGCGTCAACAAATTCTCGTATCAATACCATAATACAGCCAGCATAACAAGAATTTTGGTCTTTGCAGTTAACTGGAAAAACGAAAAACAAGATAGATGAGATCATACTACAATTTTAAGGGACATCCAAGTAATTGATGAAAAGAAGCGAAACGAAGAAGAAAAGCATTTTTTTTTTAAATTTGAAGACTCCGCCGTGATGTGCGTACTAACGAATTATGTGAGGACAGTTTTTAACATTTCAGACATATGAGTCGAAAATAGATTGTGAAATAAACGACCCCCCTACTAGGTTCGGTTTTCAAGAAAATAGTTTTACCCAACTTAATACATTTCCTCTTTTCCCAGACTCATAGAGTTTAGATATTAATAATGGGTGGTACACCATATCAAAGGCTTTATTTAAATTTAAAAACATACGTATTGATTTCATTGCCTGATCAAGGATATTTATTGTACAATTGATTTGAAAATTGTCTGCGATGATAATTTTTTCCTGGGTCCATGTTGAGGTGGGCTTAAAATATTTTGTGCATATATAAATAATATTAATTTATCAAACATAATTCTTTCAATTATCTTCGAGATTGTTAATAACATGGCCACGGGTCGACAATTGTCAATATTTATTTTTCATCGAATCATTTTATTTTTGGTCAGCACATGAATTGGGAAATTGACTTAGTAATGATTCATTTGGAAATTCAATATTTCTCTTCAATACAACAAAATAATGTTCTTAAAAGATATTAAAAGAACTAAAATCTATTGAAAACTTCTTTGTTGAGCTTACTCGACTTTGGGTTTTGGAAGTTTCATCTCAATTTGCTCAAACTCCAGCAAGTACTTGTCAACCACCGCAAGAAATACAAAACCTTTTTTCTCAAGAAATAAATCAATAAATTTTTCTACCACGCCCACATAAAAGCTGACTGTTTTCTTTGTACAATACGTTGCTAATAGGAAGTCTCCGATTAATATGTTTGGAACTCGGTTACTGGGTGTAATAGAGGTAAAATCTGCTGCATACATTCGTCAACTGATTGTTTCTTGCAAAATTTACAAATAAAATCTGACTCATCGTCATAAATAACAAGACAATCTTTCTCCGCTGTTTCTGTAAGAATTCTAGATTTTCCTGGCTGTCTACTTTTCTTCGTAGAAATTTTCCTTAGTGCCTTGGGAAACGGTCGTATACTTTCAGGAGTGATTACCCCATCTGTCAAACTAAGCCGACTGCTTGTACACGGAGTGTTTATTAAAACCGAGCTGGAAACTTCAGCTCGGTTTTAAGGTTTTCAGATTTTCTTAAACTAAGATTCCAGAACCTTTTCATGAAAGATTTCATCCAGTCCAAACCAGCTTAGCTGTTCATAGCCCAGCTTGTTGGATATTTTCTGTTAAGTTTTTGAGCAAACTCAAAAGCTAGTCTCTGTGCTTGCGAATACGTCAGCCCGTAATGTATTTTTCAACTTTGTATTAGATACTCGAATAATTGTTTTTCCTGGCTGTACAAACTTGTTGGCTGCTATATTTCGACTGAAATGGTCACTGTAATACAATTTTTGAATCGCTTCCCACTGTGGCAAGATGCATGATTTCAGGCTGCTGGTCGTTATTGGCATTCTCTTTCTCTACGAATTCATGTTCTTCGGACGGTTGAACGGCAAGAGACTCCCCTGTTTCAGCATCTTTGTTTTCTTCTGTTTTCCGGTTTTTGGTCTTATTCAATCTGTTTAACAAGGTTGATTTCTTGATGTTATGGTTTACTGCAGCATTTCTTATTGATAACCTTCCATCAAGGACGTCTTTAACTGCAGCGGCAATGTCTTCCTCATATATGGAAGCACGATCTGTTTTTATTTTGTATGCACGCACCATTTTTTATGTAAAGAAACATTTTTTAATTAGGTATTTCAACTGATTTGGGGCGCACACTTATTAAAATTAAACAGCAGGACCAAATATTGAGTTTTTAGGAGTATGTTTAGATAATACATTAAAACATAACTCACATGCTCTAAACATTCGTCAGTTTGTTACTCTATATACAGACTCAGCCAAATTGCAATTAGAAGTATAGTTATGACTTACTACATATCATACTATGATTTATGAGATTTTATTCTGAGGAAGTTCGAGTGTTAGTATAAGGGTTTTCCGTTTACAAAAGAGGGCACTTAGAAATATAGCTGGGGTGTCTAGGTATACTTCGTGCAGGCAACTGTAAATATGTTGAAATCTTTAGCGCGTACAGTGTTTACATACTTCAAGTACTGTTATATGTCACAGAACATAACAACATTTTTGTGCAAAATGAATTCTCATCATAATTATCCAACACATAAAAACAAGGAGCTTACCATACCTGAGCATACATTTTTTAAAAACTGCTATATACACTATGTTAAATGTTAAACTATTTAATAGATTGCCACAAAACTTAAAGTTAATTTCTATCATAAAGCATTTTAATTAACTTCTTACTAGACGTTTTACAGAATCAATCAATACCTCAACTCTTAGAACTTTTTGTGTGTTTGTTTCTTACAATATTATTAATAAACGTAAGCTATTTTATCTGAAATTATAACCTTCAAAGGACAATTGGGCGTCAGTGTCAAATATCGCTCCCCTATTCGGTACTTAATTAACAAATATTATTTTGATAGAGACTAAACTAAGCTGAGAAATGTAATTCTATAAAATACCATTGATGTTCTTGTCAAATATTATGTTAGGGTGTAAGCTCAAAATCGAGTAGAAATAAAATAAAATAAAAAAAACAAGTTTCTCTGTATGGCAGAATCTACCCGAAATTCTAAAATGTGTTTGCATGTAATTGTTGATATCAATATTCTTACATTAGAAATCTTACTTAAATGCTATGTTATTCATTTAATAGCTTGGCTGCAATAATTATTTCAAAGAATAAAACAGTTAACGCGTAAATTATTGAAATTAAAATATTGTAAAATAAAATAAATAATATTTTATTATTGTGAATTTTTGAAAATTTTGTCATTGCTTAGCATTTCTTGCATTTAAACAACCATTGCTGGTACATCAGTGCATGGCCCATTCTATGGAAGATCCACGACTGCACCTTCTTTATTTTTTATTTAACCAAATGTTAACAAGGTCCAGTGTGCATAATAGTATATTATGCAACAAGTTTTATAAACGTAATTTTAGTCATGAGTTTATTAGGCACGAGCGGAGCGTAGCGGAGCGAGTGTTTAATAAAACGAGTGCTTAGAGAAGTTTATAAAACGAATTGCATACTATACTTTTTCTACGACCAAAACAAAAATACTAAAATTTGGAAATTATTTTATTATCTTAAGCCACATTAATAATCAAGCAAGTAACACATTCTCAGATGATGAATTTGTTTGGTTTTGTCGACGCCAATCTTGGAAAAGTTTATATGCACGTTCGTACTGACTTTTTGATTTCTCTGGCAGCAAACTAGCAGTTGCCGTTGCCGCTGCTTGAGTAATTTCTGGTGGAGTTCCAATACAAACATCATCTTCACTTCTACTGTTGTTTCGGTTCATTTTTTACAAGAATGGCACATTATTTTTATCACAAAATACAAACTTCCTTGTCGCGCCACGTCGGTTTATTTTGACGATTTTTGACGACAAGTGACACCTAACTTGATTTTGAGTTTTAAATGATTTTCGAGATTAAAAACCTAGACTTCCTAACTTCAGCCCGTGACTAAAGCGCACAAACTCACGGCTTGTCAAGGTGAGCTAACTTCAGTCCGTGACTAAAGCGTACAAAGTCAAGGTGTGTTTAAAAGCCCACTTACCGTCATGGAAACATATTCGGTAAATGGCGTTTTAAACAAGGGAGTAGAAAATAACGTGTGAGCAACGGAATTGTGATTCAGGGACGGCTTTGGAAGTTTTTGCGTATGTCTTAGATTGATTTTGAGTAATAGAACTACTCGCCGTTACTAACAGGTGTACCAACCCTTTTCCTGGTAACTTAAATTTAAATTAAATCAAACTGCAGGCAAAGCTGTAAAAATGTAGGTTATGTTGGAAATAAAATTTTAAATAATACAATTTAATCATGACAACCAATAGTAATTATCAAATAAGATGAGTTATATGGCCACCACTGACATCTCTACACAATGTAACTCTTCTTTTAACGGAATCAACAACATTATGAAATATCCAAGGGAGTGTTATTAATTTCTTCAATTGCGTTAGTAATTCGTTCTTGTAGATCGCCTAGATGTTTTTCAAATGTGGCCATAAGAAAATATCACAGGGGTGATATCACATGACCTCGGAGGCCAAATTGTCTCTGTATTTGAATTAATGATGCGATAACCAAAGAATTACCTCAGACAAATAATGTTTTCAAAAGTCGTGTGTGCACGGGCGCTATCTTGCTGGAAATAACCTTGCTGTACTTCGTCGTCGTGCAACACGTTCACAAATGGTGTTAAAATTTCATTAAAAACTGTTTTGCAATACTTCAAAAAGTGACAGTTTAAATGAACTATTTTATTGGATTAAAATTACACATTCATGGTATGTCTATCTCCCTCTTCCAGGGCCAACTCTAGAACATAATTCCGTTGCTCTCACGTTAGTATATTATTATAGAAGTTTACTAAGAGGCCTTATTGTAGCACGCGTGGGTGCTACAATGCCTCTTAGTAAACGAGTATAATATACTATTTTATCTACTTTGCGTTACTGATTTAATATAAATTCAAAATTTCGAATACAAAAAAATGTGGCATTATAACCTAGGGATGTTTACGAGTAACGATGGCGACATCGTCAAGTCATATTTGTCAGGCGGCAATGACATTTAAAATATTTAAATTCCTTTAAATTTTGTAAAAAACTACAAAAATATGGCAGAAGAGAAGAATTGAAGTTATGTTGCTTTTGTCCAAGCTTTTCGTTTTGTATGTTGCTCAAATAGCGCATTGATAATTATAATAAATTTAACACGTTTCTGAGATTGTGGTTATGTATTCGATATTTGACGAGTGTGATTGAGCAATGGAATGAAATGTCGCCAATCTTACAGAACAAATATTTACCAAAAACAGTTTCATAATAGCCTCTATTATAAAACTGTTTTGAGCCCATTTCAGTATCATAATGGACGTATTGTTAACGCAAAGTAGATAAAATAATTTAAAATGCAAGAAAACTGTCAGGCAATATCATAATTTTGTTCGACAAAAAATCAAAATGTATAAAGAGTCAAAAATGTCATAAAATATTCGAAATTTCTATGGTAGTAAATCAAAGTTTTTTTTTCGCATTATTAATTATTTTGAGGTATTACTTATCCTTTTTTAATTTTCAAAAAATGTTGTACATTTGTTAAATTGAAGAAATCACTTGGTTATGTCTAGTTTGGTAGCCATTATAAATTGTGCAAATATTTACAAAATATCATTTTTTATGAATAGCAAAATTATAATTTTCAAAAATTCCATTAACACAAATTCTAAAAGTGTAAGTGTACAAAACAACGCAATTGTCAAATTTTTCAAATTTTGCACTCATCCTTAGTGACAGAATTTAAAAACAAATAAATGACAGCTTTGATTCTGTAGGGCATTTTGTGAATTTTATAACAATTAGGATTTTTTCAGTAATTTAGCGTTCAAATAGAAGTTTTTAATCGCCAAAAATACAAATAAAAACCACGAAGAATCAAAATTTATATATTTTCGCATTATTTATATTACCTTGGGGTATTACTTAAATGATATTATTTTTTATTCAAAATTTTTTAATTGGAAACAATTTCTCTTAGTTGTGTTAGGTTTACGTCGTTAAGTTGGTATTCACTCCAAAGAATGAAAATATCGAATTTTATAAATGAAATTATAATTTGCAAAAACAAGAAATGTGGTACGTTTATTTTTTATTATAGGGTAGTATTGTGAAGTTTGATTTTTTAATTGTTTAGCAGTTCTGTCTTGCATCGTTTATGCTTCATTTGCAAAATTTTCAATAAAATGTAAAATGGCAATGCCAAGGCAAGAACGACACTGCTATTTACCAAGCCATGAAATTATTGATGCAGCAAATGCTGGTGACAAAGTTAGAACAATGTTTATGGACCCATCATAAAGTATGGATTTAGAGGAACTCAACTAAAATTATTTAAATCATTCCCAAACCAAAACAACGTATTTTTACATACGATAGAACCACATGATGATGACATCGATCTGGGAAAAGAGGGTCTCCTCAGACGACACATCTCATATTGAAAGAACTAGAAAACGAGAGAGACACCAAAAGAACTAACCACTAACCACTAACTCACCACAAGGTGACTGTTTGTAGTACCAAGTTATTTTCATTTATTTTCATCTTCACGACTTGTCTATTTCCAAACGTAAAAACTTTCTTTTTATTTTTATTTGATTTTGGTTAGTTCTTTTGGTGTCTCTCTCGTTTTCTAGTTCTTTCAATATGAGATGTGTCGTCTGAGGAGACCCTCTTTTCCCAGATCGATGTCATCATCATGTGGTTCTATCGTATGTAAAAATACGTTGTTTTGGTTTGGGAATGATTTAAATAATTTTAGTTGAGTTCCTCTAAATCCATACTTTATGATGGGTCCATAAACATTGTTCTAACTTTGTCACCAGCATTTGCTGCATCAATAATTTCATGGCTTGGTAAATAGCAGTGTCGTTCTTGCCTTGGCATTGCCATTTTACATTTTATTGAAAATTTTGCAAATGAAGCATAAACGATGCAAGACAGAACTGCTAAACAATTAAAAAATCAAACTTCACAATACTACCCTATAATAAAAAATAAACGTACCACATTTCTTGTTTTTGCAAATTATAATTTCATTTATAAAATTCGATATTTTCATTCTTTGGAGTGAATACCAACTTAACGACGTAAACCTAACACAACTAAGAGAAATTGTTTCCAATTAAAAAATTTTGAATAAAAAATATATATACATATACAAATATGGTGTATGGAAAATGTATCGTGAAAAATTCATCACGGAAAGTTAAGATTATGATTGAATCGGGTTGGGTTGTCGACGCGATTATTATGGTTGACCACCAGTTTGGACAGTTTCGACTAGATGAAAATATTCTTTTGTGTCCTCCAATTCAGAATCATGATTCAGTCTCGTGAACACCGATATGAAACTGAGCCGACTTTTTCTTTCATAATCTTTTTCGGTTTAGTAAAAATTGGTCGTAGATATGTTGTTGCGAGTCTGAAATGATAGGTCACTCCAAGTAGAACACAACTGAAAAAAAATTCGTAATTACGATTTTTCGACTTCTTTAACTTTGGTGTAATAAAACTGTTTGCAGGTTATGCGATGTTGGATCTCATTTGAAAAGTCTCTCCATGTGGAAGTCAAAAATGACAAGAATGTCCTGAAATTTTCGACTTTGCTACTTTGGGCCCTGTTGGGTTAGGGTTTATAGTTTATTTTATTTGATTTTTTGTACATGGACTATTTTACTTTTGTGAAATTGAAATTGGTTGTTGCTGTAGTATCAAGAACGTTTCGTTGCCGCTGTGTTAAAAAAACTGAATAACCTTGAAACTAGTACGTCCACCTGCTCCATCGTTGCTTCGCTACCATAACGCACCACAGAAAACGCGAACAATGGACCAAATTTGATAGCTGCAGTTTAGATGTGCAATTTATTGTTTTTTATCCGGTGAACATAATACAACATATAGATTTACGATCCTGGGCTTGACACTACAATTTTATTTTTAACTGATGAAGATACATGTTTTATTTTTTATAGCTTTTCTTTCATTTTACATAATTAACCTTGTTACATAATAAATGGGGAGGATTTCTTATATTTTGACTATTATTATACATTTATTTGGGGTCTGCGCATTTTCAATATAAAATTTATTAACCTTATTTACGCAGTTGAATTGAACGCCTGCCTAATATTTGGATTCTCTTCAGGTATGTTATTATAAATAACATTATAAATAACTCACATCGCACATCCTGCATATTAAACGCGCACGCGGTTTCTAAAATTAGGTTAATACGAGAGAGGAATGACGAGACGCATCTGTAAATGAAAGATATTAACACAAATCAAAGTAAAAATTAAATGAATTACAAACGCAACATCGCTATATATAGCGTGCATTTTATTTCCTAATGCATATATTTGCGTCCATAAAACATTCACATTGATTATATGGAAGAATTTGTCGGTATCTATAATCTTATTACTAAGAATAAACGTTGCACTGTGTAATGCGAACACACTTTGAATAAAAAGCCATGAATGGAGCATAATTTATAACTGAGCGCCAACATTCTTTTACATTTGTGCAATAACTGCACGGTGCATCCTACTTCCTCTCGCAATAAATATACGGCATCGGCAACAACAAAAAATGACCTTTTATTACAGTCATCTGTTGGCCATTTGTCGGGGGAGCCTCGAATGCGCGTCGTAAATCTCGACGAATTAATACTTTCCTCGCTCGTTACATTAAAAATTTATTTAAGCGCGTTTCTGTTAAAACGCGACGGGATCGCGTTACGCATATCTTAGTTGCTCTTTATTTAAAACTAAAAGTTCATTTACCTGCGCAGCATGCATATGCTTTATTATTATCATTGCAGGCGAGTTACTACTTTTATACGTGTTGGCATATTACTTACTGCCTGGAAATGTTTGTGAACGTTTTAAATAACGATTATGGGGATTTTTTTTGTGTTTATTTTACCCCCGAAGACAAACGTTCGAGATTGTGACTACGATTTGTGTCGACGTAAGCCGATTTAATGCCTAATTTGAAATATATTAAAGTTAAATCTTCTACGAGGAATCTTTCACCGAACGCACGATAAGACCCAGCCAGCGGGTGTTTGGGCTGGATCTATACCTATGTGTTGCAGTTAACATTTCAATGTTTACGCGAGGTATCTATGAATGGAACTATTATATTAATTGTTTCATTCATTATCCGTATAAGTTACAAGCATAACCCAGTTTACGGTAGGATAGTCTGGGCGGGTGCGGTTAATTTTTGTTTTATTTGTAGAAAATATGTTCAATGTGTAGCCTCTAGACATTGATGAATGTTGTTGGCTTTAATCTGTAACTCATACGTAACTGTCTCCGGGCACTTCGCTGATAATGTGATCGTGGTATTCTAGTATTAATAACCAATGGGGGAGACGAACAGTGAAACACATTGAAGTGATATAATTATGAAGTGGGGATTTTTAAGACCCTTTGATGCCAATGCATTTAAAACATGATAACGCAAAGAATGTTAAAGAATCTGCAACACTATTGAACACCTTTGTTGATGTAACGATAAAACGTTGGCAAGTCTGCACCGCGAGAGATAATATCCTTTCTTTCCAGTTCTAGGAAACTTTTGAGGAATAATGAAAACGTGGAAAAGAAAGAACGAAAACCACGAAAACAGAATGAGCAAAATCACAAGAGTTTTCGGATCAATATTGTTGGTACTTGGTTAATTAGTCGAGAACAAACAAACGCAGCCGTTTCACCAATTCGCGATCCAAACCAATAATTGGGGAGAAAAGGGGTAGAAGAAGGGAAGGAAGATGAGACGAGCTTGCAACGATGCTGCTTGATTTGATCATCACTTCATGACGTAAAAAATCGATGAGACATTAGCAAAAGAGAACACCAATACCATCGAAGAATTATGAAAAAATTTTTGAAGGTGACAAAACGACCAAGGAAGCAATTTATTAATTTAGTGAGCTTTCTTCATATATTAGTTGGAATACTGATTTTAAGTTAGCAGATGCTTATTGCATACAAACATTAGTTTTGCCCTCAGCCGTGACTGCAACAATAGCAAGATGGGCAAATGAGTCAGCTTTCCACAACTATATCATCAGAACCAGGGAAATTATTCAGGGATTCACTATGTTCGTCTTCACCAGCTGACAACGTAATATTCATGAAAGGGGGAACACAAGCAAGATATAACTGGATTGGTTCATCATTGATCAAACACCAGGGGAAATGCTGGGCCAACAATTGAAATGGGAAATCTTTGAGCGAAGTGTAGATTCACCCCATTCATTGAGAATCTTCCATGTTTAAAGACCAAGGTACTGTGTAAAGTAAACAATTTCCGTGAGGAACGGTAGTAGTAACTGGGCCAAATAGCCCTGTAGGCCTACGTGTCTGCCGTGAAGGAGATCCAGTACATTTAAGTAACAACCGTACTAAAAGATTTTTGCGTTCGAAAAATCTTCTTAGTTTCTACTCCAATGATTCATGAAATAAGCAAATAAATACTTTCAGAGTTTTGACAAACGTAATCGTTATTATCATCAGGTACTAAAATAACCACAGAAGATTCCTTAACGATACATTATGTTTGGGCTGAGTGCAGCGGCAAGCAAGAGCTACAGAGGCAAAAGAACCTTTTTTATCGAGTTAGGTGGTATAACTGGAAACAAGCAGTTACCATATGTTGCATACTGGGGAAATTGAACAATTATTAAAATTTTTTATCAATACCACACTCGGAGAAACCAGGGGGAAACATAAAGGATAACTAACGAATTGTAAACAATTATTTAACTGAAGAGAATGTTTCTCAATTGAAGGAGGAAGAGTGGGAAATATGGAGTAAAATTTCAGAGTTAAGTGATGGCCTAGTAGAATACATGATAAGCATGACGAAGATATGTGCACTTGGACAAGAGGTCATCAAGGATCTGGTAGGGAAATTGCAGTGAAACGGGTAAATAAAGCCATAGTACCACTAAAAAGAGAGATACAGTTGCCAGTTGGGGTATCGTTATTAAAATTTTACTTCATCTACTTAACGTTTTGAATGAAAGAGAAAAAACCAGCGGAGTATGTCATTTTTTAGAGTCCTGAACATTTTAAGCAACTGACAGCGGAGCAATTAGTTACTAAGCTAGTAAAAGTTTACACACGGAAGTATGGTAGAAGATAACAAACCGAAATGAAGCACTAGGTTGTCGAACTTATGCTATGTCTATTGATTTGGGGTTAAAGAGATGGCTAGAGAGTAAATGTTTAAGTGAAAAGTTAAAAAATCAAAGAGAGTGAGAAAAAGACCGAGGAATCTTCGGAACAAGTAGAAGAAGCGATAAAAAAGCTACGTATCATTGGTACATGGTGATCATGTTTTTAAGATATGCAGAAGTTCTTATAAATATGGTATAGAATGTAGTGCAACGAAAAGCTGAGTTGAAAGTAGCAGGGGTAAAGCCAACGCGCAGGATTGTGATTTCAACAAGTAAAGGAGTGGCATGAGACGTTGCATACGGTTCAAAATGAATATCCATATTTTGTGGAGCATTTAATGTATTATAGCTTTACAAAAATTATGCACACTATTTGTATTTTTAAAAACGATGCACGAATTCTACAGTTAAATTAAGTACGAAACAAATAGTCAAAAGTCAATCCGATAGTGAATTTTAATTAATGATATAAATGCCCATACACCTGCCCATATTCATTAAATTATTGTTGACTGAATGTTGTCGGTTAGTTAAACTTGCTACGTTTAATATTTAATATTCCATTTACCAAAAACGAGCACAATCAATATTTAAAGCAACACATTTAATAACGAAAATCCCAAATCTGGTTTTGTTGTAATGCGAGCAAGTTACAGATTTTAACAATTTCGTAGAGTGACATTTTGAAGATCTAAGGCTAAAAAGGCTATAAGCATTCGTTGATTGTCACTAATTCTAACGATAATAGTAAAATTGTTTGCATTGCAACTAAGACCGCTTCCGATTCGAATGGGTGCGTAATTTAACCAAAACTTAAAATAAATCTACATTCAACAGGTTTAAATAATTGTATGGCAAACTTTTTCTTTTTCGTGCAATGCACGTTGTGATATTTATTATGCAAATAATTCGGTTACATATGACTCAGTGAAGATGGGTTGATCGTAGATGATATCTCTAAATATGGAGGCAGTAAAATTGAAGTCAATGATCGAAGCTATGGCAGGTCATAACTCTAAGGAGGCCAGACTTTTAATCGCGTGTATTAATAAAAAAATAATAATATTAAATATTATATATTAAAGAATTGACTGCTTAAAAATTATATCAAGAAAATAGAATTTAAAATTCCCAGTTAGTTAACCCGGTTGATCAGGCATTTGGTTAATATTAGAATTTTGTAAAATTAAATTTGTATTTGATATGCCGTGTGTTTGTCTTGAAAAATTCCAAGGCCTATCCGCACACATTCAACGGCTCACTCCAATGGAAATTGTATCGAATTTAGTTTTCAAAATAATGCAATTGTGCACGATACATAATTAAAAGTTTCCGTTTAATGAAAATCGATTATTTTTCTTTCTGGAGATTCATTTTCTCACTGAAGGATTTTACTAAATGTTGCTAAGAGGAGCTCAATTAAAGAGAATCTCTAGTTCTGCTATGTGTCATATCGAGCTTAAAAAACGCCATAGTCGTGGAACTGTTTATTGCATTATTGCGCAAAATTCGAGATTATCAGTCCCCAAAAATAAGATAAGATAACGCATGTTCCACATAAACTATTGACTATAAGATAACTGATGTTATTTATATATTTTCATGCACAAATACAAGTAAAATAATAATTAATTAATATATAAAAATTAATTAAGATATTTGCAAATAATTTTACACGCATATGTCACATTGATTATTAGATTGGGTCACGGGGTTATTTTAATTGACCAGAAAGTAAACGTTGGTAAATCACACTTTCGAAGTGGAAAATGTAACTTGTTTACATTTATTATTTATTTATTTATTTATCATATATCATTTATAGGTTTGGAAGGAAATGTAGTACTTAAATTACAAAAATGAGCCACGTGGTTGAGGTAAAAAGGACGGCAAATTGTCACAAAAAAACTACAATAAATAAATCAATGCAGTTTATTAACATAAATTATTTTCATTAAATATGCTCATTATGACATCAAACAATTTGTCTGTGATTACTAAAATAGTAATCAGAAATATCAAACGTAATATTGAGTAAAAAACGTGTTCATTTTTAACGTTTAGTGACATAACAAACAAATTGAACTTGAAAATTATATTAATTAAAGGATTCATTAAAAAGATTAAATAAATGCGCAGTCCGCTGGAATGAATAGCCTCAGAACTAATTTACCTGCCTGTGGATTGGAATGTTAAAGATTGCACGGGGAGTGTTGTCCGTAGGGAAATACTATTGATAAAAATGCAATTAAAAGTTGATGTACCCGAAATATGAACTTATTTTTAAACACAACAGACGTAGTTAAACTCTTATAAACATAAATAATCAGACGATGAAATTTACATGGGAACGTGTTTTACAACGAGGATACAGTCAAATTACAATTTCGTTCGGTGTATGTATTTTTGCTCTTGATATTTACACGATCTTTGTCGTTATGTTTTCGAACTGTCACAATTTATACTATACTAGAGTTGTGATTCATTTACATCGGACAGAAAGACTTGCATTAAAATTTGCTTGTAACTGTCATTGAGGAATCCGACAGAATCACATCAACTAGACTGTAAATTCTCGACTCTGATTGGCATAATTATTTTCATTGAAATTGCTGACTTTATTTTATATAAATACATGCCTGAAAACTTATTTGCACCGTTTTATATTTATGGAAAATTTCCATGCGACAGAAAAATACACGGTGCCTATTCGTGCCCAATAAGTGAACCGTTTAAACCTATTTTAACAAACACGCAGAACCTACAACCGAACTATTTCGAGGCCAATGAATTTAATAACGTGTGGCAAAGTATTGTTACAGCAGTCTGTTGTTTCCGTAGATTGAACTTCTGAAAATCTGAAATGGTAAAGCAAGTTGTAAACTACTGCTTCACATCATGTTTTATGCAATCGTCCCTTAAAATGAGCCACATGGGTGTTACTTTAGTTGCACCGTAAGTGGTTTTGTTTCCAACCACTATTTCGCTAACATCTTGCATACTGTTATGAAAATAGGGTGTAATTTTTAGGTGTGACAAATTTATATGATTCTTTAAATAATAATCTTTTAGTGAAATCAAATTTCGCGCCCTTAGTAACCGCCGTTAAACTAAGTCACTTTAATAATTGACATTATGTAGTACACCAGTCTTTAATGGCAGTGTGATGTTCTTCATGTTGCCGTTTAGATTTTTCTGGTTTTACATCGTAAAGCACAAAATTTACAACATTTGTTAACTCTGGAGGAGCACAAGCATTTTCACGGTTCTTTACAAAACAAATTGGCTTAATTTTGCCATTTCCAGAGAGAAACTATGATGTGATCCTACCTAATCAAACCCAACTCAACCAAACCCGTATTTCGCGCCCTTTGTATACAAATGATTATTAAATCACCACAGAAAAAAATCCGTAATTTATTTTGACAATTGTCAAATTACAAAGGATTGTATTATGACGATTTCAGATGAGCTAAAGATATACTCAGTGACATATAAACTGCACCACCTAGAAGGGGTGGGAATTTTTGGACCAAATTTGGCAGAAACATTGGACTAGTCTAAGGTAACAATTGATTAAAATTTGATAAAGAAAACGCTTCATCTTTTTGATTTTTCTTTAATAATGTGTTGGTCCGCCCCTATTTCTGATACACTCATTGACCCGCCTTGGCATTGATTCCAGCAGGTGATCAATATCTTCTTGGGCTATGGCATCCCAAGCAGCCTGTACTTCATGCCGTAGAGCTTCTATTGTCAACGGTGGGTTCGGTAGATTCCTCAATCTTCTACCCATCATGTCCCACACGTGCTCAATGGGGGACAAAACGGGAGATCTTGGCGGCCAAGGCAAAAGATTAACATTGGCCTCTTCAAAGAAGTCAAGAGAAACCCTTGCTACGTGAGGTCGTGCATTATCTTGCTGGAAAAGTGGGTCTTCCAGCCCTCGAAGATATGGAAGAACATGTGGTTCTACCACTTCGTCAATGTAGCGTCGGGCGGTCATACTGCCCCGAATGAAGAGCAAGGGTGACCTACTGCCGTAAGCAATAGCACCCCACACCATCAACCCCACAGTTCGGTGAACATGCCTCGCAATCGAAAAATCAGGATTGCGCCTTTCTCCACGTCTTCGTCTAACAGTCATCCGACCATCATGCATTCCTAAACAAAATCGCGATTCGTCACTAAAGACAACTCGATGCCACTCCAAGTTCCATTGAAGTCTTTCCGTGCACCAGGCCAAACGTTCCTGGCGATGTTGAGCAGTGAGGGGTAGCACAAGATGTGGGCGGTAAGACAGCAAGCCAAAGGTTCTTATTCGACGATAAACTGTTCGCGAGCCTATCGGACGACCTTGTTCACCTAACCATTAATCAGCTATTGATCTAGTTATATAGAGAATCGATCTCTCAAGGCCATTAGTCTTAAGCGGCGATCTTGACGTTCATTGGTTCGTCTTTGAGCCCCAGTGCCTCTTCTCCGACGTTCAACCCCATGTTCAGACCACGCTTGATAAACACGCATTATTGTCCATTACAGTCCTAGGTTTGGGCGCTAAAAATCGAGTACATATACACAAACATACGTAAATCCGAAAATAGAATATGCTTAGGGTCAAGGTCAAAATGTATATGTCCGTTAAAATATCTAGTTCGAACATTTTCATGATTAAATTTCATATACATAAAATATAAGAAAGTAAAACTACTGTTCAAAAACAGGTCTGGTAATCTTCATTTTGATGTTTCTAAATATTCTAGGATATGTTTTGATACTTCATGAACATGAACATGAACACATATATGTATATGTACTGTGCGTTAGGATTTCATTCAACGATACATGTCCTTTGTCATTTAAAGGTTGCAATGGCATTATCAATAAATTAATATATATGAAAAATATACAGCTACGTGCCTCGATTCTCCAAGTTCATTGGTCAAAAGCGACCACGCGGTTTCTTGTTTACAACGTTTTAAACCAACTGTTGTGTTTTTACTATGTAAAGGTTAACATTAACTATTTCATCTCTACTTTACAATTTTACGTAATTTAATTAAAATTTTAAGTGCATCCATTGGCGTAAGTTAAAATATATTAATATATCAATACATACATCAAAGTCATTTTGAATATCATTACAGTTTTCATTTTTAAATAAGATTCACATTCTACTAATGATTAAATATTCGCCATTAAATATAGTTTTTTTTTACAATTTGTGCTTTAATTTTGCCTTTAAACCGAAACATAAAATCATTGTTCTGGTTGTATTCATCATTTTCTAATTATATTTAATTTTCAAGTTTAAAGAAACTTTAAATTTCAAAATTGCCTTTGCCCCAGACTTCTTTTAAAAATTTATTTATATTCTCCTTAACATTTCAAGTGCAATTGTAATGATTAAGAACTTTATAATGCCAAAATGTGTTGTTAAAGGTGTCCTTATATTTGAAATTCCTATGTCCCTTAATTGATACAGTTGTTGGTTTAGTACGGTTTTTTTAAAATCTGGCAAGGTGGTCCCGTTTGTGTAAACAACACCAACCGACCACCACTCTTTTCTCACCTATACATATTTTTGTTCGATATATATATAAATTTCATCATGTTTCTTATCGTGGATTTTTCCTGGAGACATTGATCCTAGTTGGTTATAATAATAATAATAATAAATGCATTTCAAAACTCAAAAGAAACAATTTACGTCAAAATAAGATATGGAAAACATCACTTATTATGTCGTCCAGGCTATAGCAGGCTTATTTCTGTAGGTATTTTTCAAGACTGGCTCCAACTTTGAGGTTGGCAAATTCCTGATTTCAGGAGGTAGTTTGTTGTGTAGCCTCACTGCTACAGATGACTGCTGGGATGATCTAAGGCGAGTGAAAGGAGTGACAATCAGATCTTTCATACGAGTGTTGTTAATAATAATAATAATAATAAATATATTTGCTCAGTTAGACTTACAAAGTGTTGAACATGTCACATTTCATTTAACATATTAACACGTAAACATATTAACATAATATTACATAAGAAAAGACAGTACACATAATAAATACACTAAAACAATGTTTATCACTTTCTTAAAATTTGATATTAAAAAAGTCTTCAATTCTGTAGATACAAAGTGGGAGTAATAAGGCTTGGAGATTTGAACGTGTGATTGTTTCCTCTCTTTATCTCATTTGGAATATGGTTATATATTGATTTCATTTCATTGTGTTATATTGATGTTGTGTTTCACTATCTTCAAAGAAATAATAATAACACTGCACATTCAATTATATAGACTCTGGCCAGAGTAAGTATTCTATTGGCTACAAAGAATGGTTTACACGAATTTGTATTCTCTTTTGGAGAATGAATATTTTTGGGCATCTGGCGAATTGCCCCAGAAAATTGTGTGTCACACCGTCCTAACTAGTCCCGCTGACGCAGGGAAAGAACGGACCTCACCATGACCATGACATGCAGGGTCAGTATTCGTTGTCTTTTGAAAATTGGTCTATGATTGTGTTGAGGCTCTCGTCAGCATAAATCTTATCAGCATTACAAGACATGCCCCACACCTGGATGCCATACGTTATGCGGGCGTGAAACAACGCATGATGAACTAAAAGCCCTGCCGCTCGGCTAGCGCACTGCGAAATTGTCCTCACTGCATAGGTTGCTGATGATAATGAGTCCACATGTGGCAACCTTGAATCTAGGGTAATTCCAGGAAACTGCAGTACTTTAGTAGTACAAAGTTTGTCTCTTCTTGTTGAAAAGAAGTAAACTGTTGTAGTTTTCTCTACATTTAGAGCCAATTCATGTGCGCTAAACCATGCCTTCAGGTCTGATTTTGTCTCCTGCAAGTCGTCATTTTCCTTGCCTCTGTTTCTGCAATGGGTGTAGTATGTAGTATCGTCAGCATAAAGTATTAGGTTCCCAGTTCTGCCACTGGAAGGGAGATCATTGACACTCCACGAACTGCCGGTGACAGATCAGGTACGATCGTATCAGGTTCAGTGTCGTTCCTCTAATTCCATAATGTTGTAGCTTACTGATCAGGATCGTATAGGAAACGCAATCGAATGCATTGCCGAGATCCTCAAGTGTGCAGTGGATATGGTGCATCAGTTCCAGCAAAGCATTCATTGTACCCTTTCCCTTCTGGAATCCATGCTGGTGCGAATTTAAGAGATTTTGACTGGTTATGAACTTAGTGATGCGCTCAGTTAATATCGACTCAATTTCTCTGCCGAACACCGGCAGGATTGGCCTGTAGTTGGATGGCAACCCACGATCACCTTGTCTCATCTTGTATATGGATACTACCCTCCTAATCTTGCGGCGTTCTGGAAAGACCCCTTCCCTGACGCAAACGTTTAAGATGTCAGCTAGTGGTTGACACCATCCCGATTGACTTTACTGAGACATCATATATGTCCGTGCTTGGCTTTAGCTTAAAGTCCTTAATGTGTCGTTCAACTTCTGATGCATCAGTTGGGAACAAGTACATGGTGACATCGTGATCAGCGGCTGCAATTCATAAGTTTTTGGGTATTTCAGCTTGATGATTTGGTCTACTGAATTTTTGAAGTGGTTTCTGAGTTGCTCACATCCTGGTAGTTCATGTTGTTTCTGATGCTGACCGAATTCATGTTTGATGATATTCCAAACGGTTTTGGGTTTATTCTGTGCCATTCGAATTTCGTCATTAATTTTCGCGTTTCTAACCTCTTAGCATTTTTTTTCCTAAGCCTTCTTGTAGTTGATATAAATTTTCCACACTTCCTGGAAATGTTATCTCTGTTCATGTTATCGAATGTAATGAATTGTATTGATCCAAATCACCTCAAACGTCTTATTAGAAGTCTGTTTTGGAACAATATCCATAATCAAAATTATTTTCGACAAAATATTATCAACAATTTCAATGAATAAATTGATATTCAACGAATTTGTTCAAATTAGAGCTCTGTAGTTACTTTTGCTACATTTTCGTCATATTTTTTATCACGTCGACCTCCTTCTGGGTAACTGTATCTCTGCAAGAGAATTCCTAATTATCCTAATGAGATGTGAACCCTGGATCTCTCGTCGTTGTTATGCGAATTAAAAATATATCATCTGTTAGTTGCGCACCCCTTTGTAATAGTTCTTGAAAAACGTGTTTATGTTCGTTTCCTCGTTGTCTTGCGAAGTTTATGTATAAATTATTTTACGACCTTTTAATATTTAAAACTCGTACAGTTATTAATATTGCTTTCCGTCCAATTAGTGAAAACGGTGAGGCGTCATGTTTAATTCTTTTTTTTTTCGACCAACGAAACTTTTAGTACCCATATATCGTACACCATTTATTTTAAGCTCTGGGCAATTACCATTCAGTTAATAAGACCACGTTATGCTCCATTAAAATAATTAAAAATGGAATATAATTAGGATGATAACCTGTTATGGCAACAATGCTTAGTGTGTATTAAATTGTGTTCTATAAGTCATAGTAATGAGGTTACTCCTATCACCTTGTACCTGTCATTGGATGAATTGAAAATATGACATAGTAGCTATTAAAAGAAATGTTGATACTGCAACAAATGCATTATTACATAAATCTGTTTGTTTAGAGCTTTTCCTGTACATTTCCAGCCATTTAAACTATTTTATTATATTAAAATATACGGATGTAGACGCTAAGTAAGTAATGATGTAAGTTTCAGCGATGCCTATCGATATGGCAGTTGTACCAGTGCATTAAGGCCCGCAACAAAAAAACTGACGGCGTAATGGCTTCTTAAAATGCTTCGGAGGAATTGCGCAACCGACGTAATACAATAAGTGAATATTCTAAAGGCGCAGCGTTTGAAGTTAAAAATAATGTAGTATCACGATCCACGATTATTGAATTGCTTTGTGCGCCAAGAAATAGCGTTGCAAGTTTTAGCACGTGATGGCTCGGTGTCACTTTAAATGAGTCGTTTTTTGTTCGACGAAGTTTCACTTGCGAACGCACATTTTTCGATTATGGAGAAGCGTGAGAAATTATGGCCCACGAGTCAGTCGTTCGCCTCTCCTGTAAAAACAGTTCTGATATTTCGGATCCTTACATGTGTTGGAGTGATTAGTTCGGCTTGTTGTGTTTTAGTTTTTATTGTTTGCGACCCTACCTTTAACAGGCTAAGGAAAAGTGGTGCTTAATAGAACTTAAACGACTTATATGCATGCAGAGAAAGCTTTTAGGGTTACTATTCTTTTTTTTATCGTCTACGTTTAAAATAGGCTCGCTTTTAGTTCAAATTTCTTGCGAGTACTGCACGATGGATTTAACATTAATTTAGTTAATATCTTTGAGTGCAGAAGTGTAATTCAGATTGATCGGTATTCCGTGTTGGTTCTACGAGTTTGCAATATCGATTGCACACGTTTTATACGCATGTCTCGGAGACGCCGAAATGTGTAGCTAATGGAACTTGATTACTACCATTAGTCTCACATTTACCGCTTCGATTCTGTCAAGCATATTTACAGTCTTATTAAATTTTGCAAATAACTAGGTCGTCTAATAGATCATAGAATGTAACTGGTCGACGTTGGGGGTATCGCCTATTGAAATCTTCGACTGCTTGCGTCAAGCTCCCACTCTAAAACAAGCACCTCTGCAATTGTGAAACGGACATCGCCGCATCACAATAAATTTGCCAACAAATTCGTCCAATTAGGGTTACTTAAATACACGACGGTTTTCTCCTCCATCGCCGGCATTTTTCTTGTAAAACCCGAGGTAGGCAATTACGGGTTCGTTAATAAGTAAATACTACCGATTTAATCTCGGCCGTAAGAAAATCTATAGATCCTAATTACCGTTAAAATTCAATCTACTCGGGACGCTAATGGTATTTAGGTTTAATTATCGAAAGCCGTTTTGCGATCAGGTCATATAATTATTGGCTTGAATCCAGTCACGTTAATTAATGCGCGCGGATAATTAAAAATGAACAGAAATACCTACTTGTATTTTTGGGATACGTCGTTATCCACGTTATTGACTTCCGGGATTACACAAATGGGGATAAGTTATTAATATAATAAATGGAAACGGTGGGTACCGCAAATAAAATCGTTAAAGGAATTATTGGATTAAGTTAATTTCATGCTTAATTTAGTTTCGGACAATGACCGGAATTGCTTAAATGCGATGAAATAATTATGGTTAGTAATGGCAAAAATAAATGAAATAAATGACCGGTGGTCGGGAGTTTGCAAACAAGTTCCTCGAGAAAACAAACAATAAAAAATTACATGTAACGAATAGAAATAATTAAGACCAAGCAGCAAACTAAAATGAAAAGCGTAGCTGAAAGATCACTGAAAATGTAATACATAAGATCAATTCTTACGTAGATTGATTTACTGTTTGACAGTTCAATCGGTAAATAAGGTTCAAAAGACGTTACATGACAACTTACAAATTAACACAAATCCTTTGGAATAATAACGGGTACTTATCAAATTTTTATTTTTATACCCAACCTGCCCTAAGAATTAATGCAAAGCAGACTGGATATTAATCAAATTCTCAAATGTTATTTGATTGTTGCCACCTGACAAGCGAAGATGTTAAGACACATTGATTCATTTTATTTAATTTCCAGATTAACAAATAAAATATTTGTTTAGTATTCGCTAAAAAAAACAGTTATTTATTTTTTATTTTTATAATTTGTAAAATTGTAAATGTGAAAACCATCATGAATCCACAAAGAATTCCGCCGGAATCAGAGAGAATACCCGGCAGAAACGAACTAGCGAACATTAAAAATATGGTGGAACGATTCGACAAAGAAACAATTAAGAAACACGAAGAAAAATATTCCAACGTCCATTCATAATTCACTAATTGAAATACAACAAATTTGAAAAAAATCAATGGGGCATTTTATGAGATACTTGAGCGCTAACTATGGTAAATAAACATAATCTAGGGAATGTCAGAGATCCATTGATTTACATTAATAACATCTTACCTAAACAATAAAGAGGGGCAATGGAGGAACATGGCAAAGGAACAAAAAGGAAAGGAAATATTGAAATTTGGGACAAAACGAAAGAGAAAATTATTATTATTAACACCAAGCAACTAAGCGAGAGAAATTGGACGCCAACAGAAACATGACAAAGCAAGAGCTAATGACATGGAGATTGAAAATAATGGAAATTATAAATTATGTACTAATAAATTGAATTTAACTACTAGAAATACTAACAAGTAAACAAAAACTTTCAATTATATTCATAAATTATATTTTGATATATAGCAGAAAAGACCAGACAAGAAATATGTGGTATTAGTTATGTAATTCACCGAAACTTGACAAATGAGGTACAAAAAAAGAATACTGTATAAGAAAGAACACTTTCAGTATAAATTAACGATATGAATACATGGAGATGATACGAGAAACAACAATGGCTAAGAGAATGCTGGACTACAGTCAATTACACGATTTCAAAGTGACGAATACATTCCACCATCGTAAAGATATTCACCAATATATGATAAAGCAACTAAGTGGACGAGAAAATCGATAATTCTACACAGTATTTCCACTAAGATTCCTCTAAGATATAATTACAGAGGCCTTTATATATGGTGTGGCAGAATTAAATATCAGAGAAGTAAGAATAAAGAAAATGCAGTAAAAAATATCATATGCATAATACGATATGAGATCAAAATATTTTACAACGAATTATTGGGTTGGGTTGGCTTGTATTTGGTTGACTTGGGTTGGGTTGGGTTGGATTTGGTTGACTTGGCTTGGGTTGAGTTGAGTTAGGTTGGGGTTGGGATCAAGGATTTAATATCAGACGCAGCATTCGCAGATGATGTTGACATGTTAAAAAGCTTTAGAAAGAAAATTTAAATGAAATATTACAAGAGAAGGGAATAAAGAATAATAAACATAACACAAAGGCAATGACTATAGGAGAGGAACAAATAAACATTGATATCGACGGAATAAAAAGTAATCAGTTTACAATATCAAACACATTAACACAAGAAATCGAAATAAATGAAAGTTTAGAGAAAGCACTAACATTGTATAATTTAATGAATAATACTCAATTAAAAAGAAGTATTTATCAAGGCAAACAATTACTACTTGGTTATGGTCAGGGCAAAAATTAAAGAACAACGAGAAGAACAGAATGAAAAAATGAAAATGGAATCTAAAGCAATAATTTTATATAAACTGAAAAATAAAGCCATATCAGTGTGGTGGACTAACGAAATAAATGAAGAAACAACAATAGGAAAACTATTTCACAGACAGACATCATATAAGGAACTTGCACAAAAAGAATTCGGAGAAAAATTAAAATGGGCTGTCTAGAAAATAAAAAATATTCTAGTGTTAAATTAATAGCGAATAGATCTCGACATAAGATGTTTTCGATTTTTACAACTTTTCTTAATTTTAACAATTTTTCTCGATTTTTTTTTACAATCATAGCGATTTTTAACATTTTCTTGTTTCTATTTTTTATGAACGACAATGATGGTTTCGGTTTTTATCAATTTTACGATTTAATTTCCATTTTTTTACATTTTATAACAATTTTTTCCCCATTTTCGAAAAAAATTACAATGATTTACAATGATTTGTTTGATGTTTAGCGAAATTTTACGATTTATTTTCGATTTGTTACTACTGAACGTTTTTGTAACATTTTCCATTTTTGTACAATTATATTACAATTGTTTATTTCGATTTGTAACCATTTATTTTCCTCTTTTTATATATCTTCGATTTTTAAGGATCTTCAAGGATTTTTAACGATTGTTATGACCCTTTTCAATTTTTTTTTAAATTTTTTTAATTTTTTCTATTTTCTTTACAATTTGTTTTAAAAATTCTTTTAACAACTTTATTTTTAACCTTAAACGTGAGATCGTGACCGTCATTTTAAATAAGAACGGGCACTAGTTTAAAAATCTACAGTGGGCCGCACTTAACCGTCTTATACTTTGATCTTCACTTCCAATTATGATGAAGTTATAGAAACGAAAAACAAGACATAGAAATCGCGAAGAACGAATCGGTACAAGTTGTAAAGGACTAATTGGAGTTTTTTTAGAGAGTCTTGACATTCGGTAAATGCTGGGCCATAGTATGTTTCCAGCATTTAGGAAACACAGTTGCACAAACGTTGGTTAAATGTGTTAAATATGGTAAAATTATAGGGCAGCACAAATTATTGTTATATTATCATAACCAAATGCAGTAGACCGTTACAAAATAGAAAAGATTTGTCTGCATTTGAGTAATTCTTATAAAATAACTTTAACTCTTCCAGATCATTGTTATGTATAGGATTATTTATTTATTTAAGTCGTTAATTTTATTCGCATCATTCAAATAACGCGGAATACTAATGATCAAACTAAACAATTTTCACAGCCTACGTCGTGGTAGTAAGATTTGTTAAGGATTTGTATAAAGCCCAATCCTAACTTTCTTCTTATTACAAGAAAATGGAATGAATATTAGTAAACATAAAACAAATTCATGGAAAAATAGATCAATTGACAATGGGAGACGAACAAATAAACATGATATCGACGGAATAAAAACAGATTAATTGGCAATATCAAACACATAAACACAACAAATCGAAATAAATGTAAGATTAGAGAAAGCACTCGCATTGTATTATTTAATGAATAATACTAAATAAAAAAGAAATATTTATCAAGAGACACAATGATAAATGTTTTTAAAACAGTTTATCGTTGGTACTAACAAATGAAATTAGCAAAAAAATAAGCAAAATTTATGCTACCACCTAAGGTAGGCAACTGAAAGGATTAGACGTAAAGATATAAGAGACGAATTGTGGATGATAACAATATCGGCATTTATTGAACAAAGACAGCTAAGCTGGTGGGGAGGTCTACAAATGATGAATGAAAATAGAAATAGAAGCAAGAATTCAAACAAGAAGAAAAAGGGAAGATTATGACCAACATGCAACAAGACTACTGGAATTATTATTAAAGATAGAGAGAGATCAGAAATTTATATCGACATTACTTGATTGTTGAAGAAACACTGCCCGAGGTAATTTAAATTTTAGCAGACCAACGATATTGATAAATCAAATAGTGCTTTGCGTGTAGTTTCCATGCACAGTTTTGCCTATTGACCAACTGATATTGGCAAATAGGACGACGACGACGCAAGGTAAAGAGATCTGTAAAAGGCGAGGACGAACTGTATCAAGTATCAATGGATGAAATTATTGCCCTAAAGGGTTGAAAATTCCAGCCGTGGAAACAACTAGGGTAGGGAGATTTTTAGAGAGAAGAAATCGTCAAGAATTTTAAAGGGGCAATCAAATAGGACAAAGTTTATCTTGCATCATTCATTCATTTGAAGTTTCACACTCAAGGGATCGTTGAAAAAATAGACAATTGGAGAAGACTAAATACGAGGGAGGGGCAATTTTTAATGGACCGCTCTTAGGAGGATTTGCAAAGATATTTGATGACTAGCATTCAAAAAATTCATTCGTTTGATCCACCAATATTGTGCTGCATTTGACCATCTGTTCATTGAACTAAAAAATAGATTTGGAATATTTTTGTGATGATTGAGAACGAAACCATATCCAATCTAACCCAACCCAACCCAACTCAACCCAACCTAACCCAACTCAACGCACTTATTTCGCCAAAAGTTAGTAATTTTTAGTAAAGATCGTGTGGCAATAAGAGACAAGGGAACTATGAAGCTTAAATATTAATTATAGTTAAAAGAAAAGGATTAAAGTCCTTTTCTTTAATGAATCAAAAAATAATAGGAAAAATGAAACAACTTCAATTTTTTTTTCGCAAATTGCCCTCATCATGAATTAAATTTCAAGAAGGCAAGTACGTGTTACTATTTAATATCAAGGTCCAAATAAAAAAGTAATAAATAAAATGACAAACTGAAAATATTATGATATTTGTAAATAGCAGCTAGAATTCTGTGAAATTATGTTTTGCGATACACCTTAGCGGATATACCTTATTTTTTGGTCGTGTAACTGATAGTCGATCACATTTGTCTATTCGCAATAAATATTTTATTGTAAGTATTCCTAGTAATAATTAGAAATTGCGGTACACCTCCAACGACTAGTATTCTTTATTAATTTACACTACTGATAACCGATTACATTTCTGCAATTGCAATAAATATTTTATTTTAAATATTCCTAATAATAATTTGACATGAATGTACACCTTCAACACCTGGTGCTCTTTTTTGTATTATTTAGTCACACAACTAGTAATCGATCAATTATTTCTAATCGCAATAAATATAATATTGTCAATGTTCATAGTAATAATTAATTAAACAACATTTCAATTGAAGCTAATATTAAATATGGGAATACTTCATAATTACAAGCTTTGCCTAACAACTGGTTTTGACAATTAAAATAATCAAACATTATTTTAAACGAAATGAATATGAAATAAAATTAGTTTTTAGTACATATAAACGTTTCTTATTTGAACGTTCTAGTGGACGCCCCCGTCCTCGTGTTTCGTTGCAGCGTCTTCTCCCGTCGGTGGTTGCCGGCGGAGTGTTTTGAATTTTATTTATGTATTAGTTAATTTCTTCAATCTATGTCCTACAATCATATCTGTCGCGAGCAATACCGCATTTCGAGTGGGAGTTGTCTTATTTTTATCAACACGTTTTACTTATAAAAAAATATTTTGACACGCTATTCTCTGGGAATTTCTAATAGCAATAATAAAAATAAGAATTTTGGTAATGAACTTTTTTAAATAAAAATAAATTTTTATATTCGTTCATTGTAGCAATTATTTTTCTAATACAACAATATGTTACACAATAGTTCTTAGTAAAATGGCCTTCAAACCCCTTTTGCGAACTATGACATTTTACTGCCCCATGTTGAGCGTCATTTTTATGAAAAATTACAACAAAAAAAATACCATCCCAACCGTTGAGTGCTTTTATTACAATTTATCTTACTCACTTTTTGATTTATCGATCTTGTATGTTTGTTATATTTTTTAAATTTTGAGATATTTTTATAATTATTTTCAATTGTAAATTAATTTTTAGATAGTTTTGATAAGTTTACAGTTTTGAAAATGTTACAATTTTTAACAATTTTGTTGACTGTGAAGCAATGTTGCCAATTTTCGTATTATTTCCGTTTTGTCAATTCGGCGCATTTACGGTTTAGAAAAATTAAAAAATGTTAACAATTATTTCGAATTTTGTTCCATTTCGTCGACGCTTTTTGGAATTTCTTGAATTTTTGATAATTTTTCACATTTTATGAGCTTAGAAACTGTTCAAAACTGTTCGGAATAACTTAATTCACAAACATTTGATTTAAAAAGAATTTCAATTTGAACGACTGGGTCAGAAAAGTCATCCACGCGTTCTTTTTGTGAACATGCAAGAATAATCTAAGATCTGAGCTCTCATGTGGCAAGTGAACAACAGATTGACAAATTGTCGACGAACTGTTTGAAGTTAGTTAAAGTATTTTTTTGTTAAGTTTGTATACAAAGTTAAGTTTTAATAATTTGCATCACCGATTTCACTTTCAATCTGATCTAACAATTTATAGATCCGTTAATTTTTTTTATTTTTTGGGTCTTTTTGATTGAAGTGTCTCAATTGTAAATATTTTTATTTTATTTATCAATTTATATTTTAAATACGTTAATTCCAAACTTCAGAAACCGAGATTATTTCGTATTTTTTCAATTATGCTAGAATTTGCGTAGATTTTCACATCGCTATAAAAAAGAAACGCATATAAACATACGAAATTTACATGAAAACGCGGAGTGTATAATGTGGCCTTGAAATATGAGAATGAAATCGAAACTGATCTGAGGAGCACGCAATCAGTCTTCATAGAGAATAAACGACATAGTCTTTACGAACAGATGACGACATTCCTAGAGATAGTCAGTGCACATAGTAGATTTAAATGTGTTAAACCTTGGCGTTTGAACTGGCAAGATAAAATAGAAAATGTCAAGCTAGTTGTATGAACGTGCTCTTGAACTAGTCGCAGGATCCATCTTGTTTACTCGCACAGTGGGTAAATCACACGATTGATGAGTTTTTGGTTGGCGAGATCTACGTTTTCTTCTTCGTTAGTACAAACCTACTCAATGAACGTCGAATACGTCGATATCAACGTATGCATATATGGTCAGACTGTAGAAAGTGGTAACCCATTTAGGCAATTAAAAAACGCAAAGTAAAACTCAATTGCGCTCCGCGACCGTAAATACAGTTGAAAAGTAACAATATTCAACACCTTCGTAATACTCTTGCACACCTACTGACCGATTCGAAGACTTGTGCGTGTATCGTTCCCATAATCTACCAGCATGCCAGTGAGTCACCCGGCGGGTTAAAATTTACATACTATGATATAATACATTTTCGTAATTTGTAAATTGGGATATGCAAATATTTATGTTAAATTTCGAAACAAATTAAAAATGAATCGAGCGACTTTATCAAAATTCAATAGAAAAAGTAAACACATTTATTTATAAATATAGTTATACATAATTGTACTTGATATTAAAACCTGTTGAGGCAGCGTTCTAAATATAGAACGTGAATTCAACAAGGTCCCCATGTTTAGTTACTCACCACTATTGTTGTACCTTGACCTGTCCACTGTTTATGTTGCGCTCCATTTTTTTGTACGGATTTCTTGTCGCACAGACATATTTTATTAAAAGTAAACGGGTTGTTTCAACGGGGTTAAATTATTAGATTTTATGACCACGTTGTTACGGCGAGTATCATAATAAACGTTCTTTGATTTAGTTTTCGAATTTTGTGTTGGTATTGTAAATACTTCGCTCGAAATGTTCGATTTTATTTCGATTAAAGTTTTATTTTCAGAAACTAATTTCTAATGGACTGAATCAAGGTTACGCTAGGTTACTAGCTTGTAAAATTGTATAATTACTGGTTTTGTGCTTTAGATTTCGTCTCGGTTAATTTAATTTCAGTTTCTTTTATCATTATTTGATGGAGCGCTTCGCTGGTACACCGTTGATTTGCGTACTAATGATGTTTTTCATGATTTAGAATATAATAATACAGTATTAAGGTAAATGGTGTTTATATAAATAAATGCCGTTTTACATATCACGGTTATATTATGATCCAGGAAGCCTCACAATAATAATTTTACGTTTTCAGGAAACCAAATTCAGTCAAAAATCCCAAATAAAATGTGTTATGATACATTTGAATGTTTGCTATTATTATGCTATTGTTTTGCGAATTATAAAATTCCTTTTGTTGCTACGATTGATATTATTCACATGTCCAATTTTCTGCCTGCATATTTGATATGCTCTGTTATATCTGCAACACTGACTAAAGATGGGACGTTTATAATAAATTACCGAGTCCAATTAAACCTATTCTATTAACAATTTGCTAGCTGGCACTGTAAAACCTTGTCGGGAAGATTACCTAATCTCTAGAGTGCAAAGGGATTGCGGTGGCTGCCTTCTTTGATACAGAAGGAGCGTTCAACACAGCACTACCTTTATCCCTCTGTAAAGCTGTTGTAGCGAGAGGGGTGGCGCCTATTGTGGCTGACTGGATAGGAGCTATGCTCAAGGCCAGAACAATGATCACATCATTGTGTGGAGAAACGGTAAGATTTAGGGCGGTAAGAGGCTGCCCACAAGGAGGGGTTCTTTCCCCCTACTGTGGATTCTTCTGGTGGACGACCCACTTGCCATTGTCAGCAGTTTGGAAGTCGACATACAGGCCTTTGCTGATGATATTGTTATTCTTGTAAGAGGCAGTGATGAAGAAATCATCTCTGTAATACTGCAAGAAGCGCTAAATGTCATACAATGCTGGTGCGAAGGGGAACAACTAGCCATAAACCCTCGTAAAACAGTTATTATTCCATTCACCAACAGGAGGAAGTTTGAGAAGCTCAACCCACCCATACTGCAAGGTGAAATGATACCATTGACGGAGCAAGCAAACTATCTAGGGATGACACTAGATAGAAAGCTCAACTGGAACTCCCATATGGAAAAAATGACACACAAGGCTAGACAGGCACTTTGGATGTGCCGTAGAATTTGTGAAAAAACGTGGGGATTAGTCCCCAAGCAAATGTACTGGCTGTACGTGGTGGTTATTTGACCAATCATTACGTATGGCTGTATTGTCTGGTGGACGGCTTCCACACGAAGGACAGTCGTGCATAGACAGCATATCGGTAACTGGGGCGCTAAGCACCACGTCGTCAGCGACCATTGAAGTGCTACTGGATCTTCCTCCTTTGAATATTTTGCTGCAAAGTGAGGCCAGGAAGGCAACACATCGACTTCACAATGCGGAGATGCAAAAACCGCAGACCTTGGCCTTCATGCGGAACAGGCTGTCGACCGACATTGAAGCGGATGACATCCATGAGATACATGCTGATACAATGTCTGCAATATACAGCTTCGGACTACCTTACAAAGTAATTCCTACTAGAGACGAATTGGAGCGTAATCAAGTCGCCCTGTTACAGGCAGATTCGAGCTGGTTTACGGATAGCTCTAGGACAACAGAAGGAGCAGGGGCTGGAGTGTTCTGCCGCAAACCAATAACTAGATTAGAATTCAGCCTTGGCAAGCATGCATCGATTCAATAGGCAGAAGTCTATGCCTTTGAAATGTGCGCAAGAGAGGTATTAAGAAGCCCTCGGCAGCACAGGACAATGAAAAAATTTCTGACAGCAGAACATCACTGCAAGTCCTTGCTGCCTATCAATGTACGTTGATGTCGACCAGAGACTGCCTCGTAGTGCTCTCTCAATTAGGGAGAGTCAACAAGGTCAGCCTGGTCTGGATACTCGGACACGCTGGAATAGAGGGAAACGAAGCAGCCAATTCCCTGGCAAAGAGCGGGGCTAACCGAGAATTTATTGGTCCAGAAACGGCTCTTGGGATCACAAGAGCCCTGGCCAGAAGCTCGAATAAGAGCTGGATGGAACACAAGGTACTGGAATACTGGCAGGAGTGTCAGGGAATGAGACATTCCAAGATAGTACTGAAGGGCACATCTACTGCACGTACCAGGATACTGTTGGCTTGAGTAGGAAACCTGTGACAGCCCTGGCTACTGGGCATAGCCGACTAAGGCATCATATGCATAGGCTGGGAGTGGCTGAGGCCACTGAGTGCAGACTATGCTGTGAAACTGAAGAAACAGCAGAGCACGTTATGTGTACCTGCTCCGCCGGGGACAAAATCAGGTTCACAGTCTTTGGTAAGACAAAACTGGAGCTGGGCGAACTTGACAAAATCTCACCCTCTAAAATCCTCCTTTATTTAAAGAGAATGTGTGCCACAATAGATCCTTGCGGTCGCAGTGGAGGCGCGATAAACGCCCCACTCATTATAACTAACTAACTATTAACAATTTACGAAATTTACAATTTTTTACGAAAGCCAATGTTGCCAGATTGTGAAATGAAACGTCACTCAGTATATCTTTAAATGCTACAAATTATTTTTAATGTTTTAAAGAACGTCGCTTCAAAAATAAATTGTGTTTCAGAATATTTCTTGTGTAGAACCTTATTTTGTAATACATGCAGTGTTACAACATTAATTTCAAATTTGAACACAATGTACTTATTTTAATTAACTGAACCACTTTAGTTAATCGTCGATAAATATCTAAGAGATTCTCAGAAATTTTTTGTAATTCGATTTCTGTTGATTATAAGATTAATGTGAAAATGCAAACGACAGTTTCGCCATGTAATTCGTGGAATGCGAAGTTTATTTTGTAGATATTTTGTACTTTACTTTACGATATTAACCTCTTGAGCAAATAGCAATATGTTGTTTAAATAACCAGGGTTTTTAATCTTGTTGTAAATAATCAAATACGTTCTATTTACGTGGTATTGATTAATCTCTTGATTGGCTTGAGGATATTCTTTACTTTCTCAAGAGGGAGAAATAAGGGCGTTTAGCTCCTATTGTATAAAGATTAATGGACGTTCGTCCAGTTTTAGTTCCACTTTCCACCTGGCACATTGCCATATATTTCAGATATTATGGTATCTGGCTTCCATACATATATCAATCCATTTTCAGGTACCTTTAATCAAACATCATCTCTTCTTATCCGTAACCCCTTGTTATTGTATAAAAAATCATTGTTATAATTCTTCTACGTTCTTTAATATTTACAATTTATTTCGCAGTCGTATAAAGTTTCATCGATTAACAGAATAAAATCCTTCCTTGAAAATTTCCTCTACCATACAATAATCTTCAGCTCTAAGTATCATATTCGTAAACATTTTTCACAATGGTTCTACCTCACACGTCATAACCACGCATCTTTGAGTTGCTGTGATCGGTATTTCAATGTTGCCTCACCAGCCGGGTAGAATCGCATTAGTTCTATACATGCAAGCAACGTAATTTGTTAGACATAAAACCAATACTTTTCGTGGAAAAAGTTCATTGAAATGGGCATTGACATGTTATTATATGATCATATGCTAATTGCATCCAGGTTAATTGTCACTTAATATATGCTTATTAATGCACGTCGCACGTAATACGTTGTGCGTTTTATAGATTATTCTCGTACTGCTCTGCGACTTTTATTTTGCATTCGATATATCATTTCAAGACATATACAAGTATCACGTACCAGTTACAAATTATTGTAAATTTCAACCGAATAACTATGCACGTTTTTGGGAACACTTTCATGGGATTCAGTGTCATTTGACCGTACCTGTACGCTTATATAATTGGATTGATACTGACAAATATTATACATAGTTCAGAATATTTTATTATTTTAGACGGTGGTTATTGCGATCAGAATAACATATTATCCAATGCTCTATTTCTTGAATTGTTTCGCTTTCTGTTATCCTCGTTCATGTAGAACCTACTAGAATCTAAAAAAAAAACAAACTGTTGAACTTAGCATTTCTAGCTAAGGTGAAAATAATGAAGGAGATAAAGTTGGTAATCTAGTGAAGAAAATATCTTCAAATGCAACACCTTAGCTAGAAATACTAATACTAATTTTACCATTTTATTTATTTGCATTTTATTTGTAATTGAGTCAATTTTGAGTTTTTCATATTTTATAATATTTTACGAATTTCAGGCAATGCTGAAACAATTGTGCACAATTTTATATTATTTCAGTTTCAAGATTTTTTACGATTGTCAACTTTCGCAGTTTTGACGTTTCATAAAATGCCAAAATTTTTCACAACTTTGTCACTTTCGACAAATTTTACGTTTTACAATGTTTACATTGCGATTTATCGAAATATTTGACGATTTTTACAATATTTAATATTTTTGACATGTCTTGATATACTAGATTAGAAGACTAGAATTTTAACAATGTCGATTTTTTTACCAATGTTGACATATTAATATTTTATTGCATTTTTTATAAATTTTTGCATTTATGATTTTCTTTTATAATTTGGTCTTTTTTGAAAAAGAAACTTAAAATTGAAGCAAATACCGTCAATTTTAAGATTTTTGTTTGGTATTTTCAGAGCGCCTGTATTTTATTTTCTTTTAATTTGTGTAAATGTTCCATTCAATTTTTTTGATCTTCTTTTGTTACCTTTTTTTGACATTTTGCTCCGGTCTATTACAATTGAATTCAAAATGCTCGAGTCTGTTTGGTCGAAAACGAAAAAACATGTTCGTGTCTTAATTTAGAAGTGTTCTCCATTTTAGATATTATTTTATCTTTGCATTGTGGATTTTTTTTTTAAATCATTGTCAATATGAATATTTCAGATGATTATGAATTTTACAATTGACCCGCGCTTGCATTTGCAATAATTTCTACATTTTTCAAAATGTTTTCACCATATTTCAGACTTATATAATTTGACATTTTAAAATTTTGTTCGTAGTTCTAATTTTGTATTTTTTTTTCATTTCAAGTGAATTTAATTTAAGTTTTGACAGTTCAGATTGTAACGTTTGATATTTAAAACAATTTTTACGCTAATGTTAAAAAATGTTTCAACGAGCGATGTTTACATATTATGAAAACTACGGTCGCCTAAGTTAATATCAATTTGATCGATTTATGACTTATTGACCTTTTATTACTTGCATTCTATGAAAACAATGGATCAGTTTCAAGTACGTTCTGCGAAAATTCCTAAACTGCACAGTGCACACATATTTTTGTAACGTTTGTTTATAAAGCTCGGCCAAGAGATAAATGTAACGCAAAGAAACAATACTGTTATAGTGTATTCTTTTTGAATTAACTCTATTTGTTTAAACGATTCTTGTGTTATTTTGTGTTTACACAAATACGATTTCTGCGTTAATCCAAGGTACATTGTCATTTGTTGTTTTGCAAACTGTTTAATATTTGATTTTTGACTTTTGTAAGACGTTAAACAGCCATTTATTTGATTTATAAAGCTTAACCTCGGTTTGAATCACTCAGAAGCAGCCAAATTGCCAGTACATGCAGCGACCTCATATTCACTGAGTCGGCCCGATGCTTTAGAAGACCGTTTACCAGGTCTTGGGTGAAGAAATGGAGAAAACTGAAAGAACAAATAGCGACAGAGAAAGACATTTGGAACAGATTTTGGCAACAACATTGAAAAAAGGAGTAAGGGAAGCGAAAGGCTCTCTACTAAGTATTAAATTCCTTGTGATTATGCAAACCTAATAAATCATCAACCGTAATAAGTGCAACGGTGCAATATCAATACAAGAAAAATGCAATGAACAGAAGGAAATAATATTTTCAAGACCTGTTAGAAGATACAGAACCTTAAACAACAACAGAAGGCAATGATAAGAAATAACAATGATGGATCTTCAAGAGGCAATAGACAAATTAAAAATTGGTAAAGCACTGAACCAGGCTAAACTCAACCAACCAACTCAGCCCAAACCAACCTAACCCAACCCAATCTAACGTAATGCAACAACCCAGCCCATCTCAAAACGAAATAAATCGTTATTGGAAATGCTCAATGAAGTAAATTAAGAGGAAAAATACCCAAATATTTGGAACTAGGGTTATGTTATCCATTTGTAGAAATAAGAAGAAATTATCGTAGAATAACTTTAACAAAAATATGGAGAATATTTCATTCGAGAGCACGAGCAAATGATAAGAGTTGTCTAAAGCATTTATAAGAAAAAAATGTGTAATCAGCAAGAATTTGCAATAAAAAATCTTTATAACAAGAGGCGGATTGAGACAAGAAGAGAGAAGATAGAAATGTAGTTAAAAAATAAGGCAGATTGTAGAAAATGAAGGAGAAACAAGACAAAGATTGTGAAAATTGGTAGTGAACGTGAGAAGTATAAATGAAAAAGAAGGCTCATGGAATATAAAGGAAACGAAGGGGGTATTGGTCATAAGTAGACATAATGAAATATGTATTAGTTGTATTGGGAAACAAAAATACAAGAGGAACAGATAGAGCGAAGGCGATGACATGCTCGTGAAAATGTTTAAGAAAATGGGATACTCAGAGTTTAAAACACTATCTGGAAGTACCACGAAAAGGGGAAATTTTGTAAACATATCTTCAATTATTCAATTTATTAACGAAATAAAAAAATGAAATTGTATTAACAAAATTATAAACCTTTTTTTAACACTTTCAATAAAAAAAACTATTAAATCTAATATTAACGGTTTTGAATTTTAATTTTTCAATTGATTCGTAATTACTTTTAATCTGTGCTCTTTTGTTCTTCTTTATTTCTATTTAAGACGGATTTCATATAAACGGTATTTCCAGACGGACGGGGCATCAATTTTGTTATACACTTTGCTTCTTGGGATTGACCGATTTCGAATAACACTACATTATTCTTCTTTATTTCTTGTTGAAATGTAAGGACTTGTATTTACACTTCACTTTATATTTGACGTTCATGCACCGTTACTTGTCAGTTTTCTTTCAAACACTAGCAATGTTTTTATTAAATTCTTCCCAAGCGACGTGAGGTGTACGGCCGGCAAAATGACACTAAAAACTCGTCTTTTGGTGTTCCTTGAGTGAGTTTTTTTTCATTTACATATAGTGAATTTAGTACCTCTTAATAATGATAATGATGTTATTCTCCAAAAATATTTTTAGTGCACGTGAGTACTAATACTTAGCATCATTGTAATCAAATTGATCGATCTGTTTTACGTTGTCTTTCTTGGGTACCATAACTGAAATGTTTACTAAAATATTTCTAACGATATTTTTGCAATTATTATAGTAAATCAGAAAATAAACATGAATTTAAGTTACAGATAGCTATAGCTTATTTACCGCAGTTCATTACTTTTCTATTTACCGGTTAGTAATTATCTCAGGGCGCTTGTTTACTAATATCCCACATAGATTTTGTTCAATTTGTAAACGTATTTATTTTCAAGGACATATATTTGTCAATATGTCTTCAGCTTGCTTGTTATGTGCGATCGTTCCACGAATTCGGTCCATTTGTGTCATTAAGCTACTTAAGGATCACTATTTGTCGTCAATGATTTTTTCTTACCCTTCGACAAACAATTTTCTTAATGCAATGCTTTAAGTAAAATATGAAAGACTGCTTTAATAACTAGTAATAATTTATTGTGACCCCATTATGACTTATCTACATTAATACAAGCCCCAAAAAATGTTTCAACTGCACAAATATTTCATTTGCGTAATTAACAAGGTTTCTAACAAACAAATATGCCGAGGACGACGTTTCAACACAAACGAAGTAAAAGAAAAAACGTCTCGAGCGGAATCGTAATCATTCTTAAGCATTTTACGAACTAATTAAAGTGAACCGACACCGAAAATCTAAAACATCGATTAAGACCGTGAAACAGCTGGTACGGTTTACAATTACCATTAGTTTTCTTCACATTTAATGAAATATACCACATTTTTATTTTTATTTTTTATTCGCTTTGAATTTTCCATATTTAGAGTTATTTTTGTGGTTTTACCCACGATGTCTGCTGAAATCGTAATACATGCTAACGATAAAAAAGTTGGCCCAAACATTATCAGTTGGAATTCCAACTAATCTTTTAACGCAAATAATTTCCATGACTGAATCAAGGCACATATTTGCAAAACTTGTAACTGCGTGTTTGTAGTATGGCGGTTACTACCGATGCAATTTTTCACATATTACGATAATCGTAATAATAAATTACAAGTCTGGCGGTGGTT
Organism: Geotrupes spiniger; assembly: GCA_959613385.1. Classification (NCBI taxonomy): domain Eukaryota; kingdom Metazoa; phylum Arthropoda; class Insecta; order Coleoptera; family Geotrupidae; genus Geotrupes; species Geotrupes spiniger. The sequence goes on from OY390739.1 coordinate 10,394,546, forward strand.
TTCGTTTCAATTTAGGGTCACAAGTAGCAGTCGTAGAAATATTTTCTTAATCTTATATTGCTTTTTTCAACCACACATGTTCGAAGAACTTGCGTTAGAAACGTGGCAAATTGTGCGCATATGGCCAGGACCTTAATATTCTACCCACATAATGATTTCTACGAGATACGGTTTAACGGCCGAACGTCGCCTTTGTCCTGCCGACTTTTATGTTAGAAATAAACAGAACAGGATGCTGCGTCCTCAAAAGGGTTTGTTAAATATTTAAGAAAATGTTACGTTAAACAAAGATACGTTTGTTTATTTCTGTAGCAGCGATGCGTGTAGTTAAAACGAATTAAATGTCGTCGGTTTTAAGCCAAATACCATAAAACCTAATGGTCTTAATGGATTGTGGATTTTTTGTGTTTGTTTGAATCAAATAATTTTTTTAAACCTGCGAGATTCTATCTTGGGCGATAGAATTCGCATTCATTACAACAAATTTTTAATTGGTAATTGTAATTACGCAACACATGTACATTTCCTGTTACCTTTGTGAACATTATGTTGCACAACGTTACGGACATAAACTGCGTAGACACATAAATAAACTGAAATATTTCGTTATCGCACGGTTTGTAATAACAAATGTATATTATTAACCACTCCTCTATCTCGTTGTATAAATAATAATTATAAATAAATTTCATTCTATTTTCTGTTCTTTTCCTTCGACAGATTATTAAGTTAATTGAGCCTGTAATGAGCGGTTGTTTAAGATCACTTCGGTGTAATATGGAAAGTGCTGCATAAACAGTCGCGATAATGCGCCAGACGTGGATACTCACGAATGCACGTTACAATGTAAAAAGTTGATTTCTCCATATTGGTGCGCCGCGTTATCACGTTAAGAATGCCATGTTTATCGTACACGTTTAGCAGAAATGATTACCATTAACGATCGAAAAATTATAGCCAGAACGCACGCTGTTATATGGCAAGAGTCACAGAAATTATTCGACTCCGGAATGTCGGGTATTTTTTCCTTTTTGCCGGGAGGCCCACTATATAAGGAACTGACATATACAAACCATTAGGTTACATGTATATGTCTACTTTGGCGGTACAAGGAGTCGGTGTAGTATAAACGTTCTCAAATTAACAGATTGTCGGCCCTTGTATTGTTTCTGTCAGTTCGAGTACATTTTCGCCAGACATTCGGATTAATGGTTTGCACGTTATAGAGATAAATCAACGAATTAATCTAGAAATATGCAGTTTACATTCAGAACACTTTATTCGTATCAGTGGTGTAGTGGATATTAGTAATGGGACAATTACTCTCGTGTTACAAATTCAAATTGGTTTGTAATATATGTGCACCTAATTCAAAATTAATTAAATTAAATTAGTACGAATAAAATGTGTACGATTTTGAACATAATCTTTCAGAGATTTCACCGTCGTAAAGTAATTGAATAATTGCAAACCCAATGGGCCAGATGAGATCATTCGTACTTTTGGGGAATTCAAAAACATTTGAATGGTAGTTAAAGAAACCAGAGCTAACTAAATCAATACTTTATAATGTATACATGTACCACAAATCAAATATCATATCAAAGTCAAAGCTCGAGTCGGAAGAGATTGTAGTAGAAGCTAGTTAGCCATCCCACGTTCTAATATTATAATCGAGAATAGAAATTACTGCATTTTGTGTTTAAATTCCGTCACATTTCATAACATTCCTTATAAGATTCGATGTTTCGTGACCGTTAAATGGTCATATTCCATTTTTATCAGAGTGGAGCATTTTGTATTTCTCGCATTGTCAAAGCACTTAACCAACGTGAATAAACTTTAGTCGACTTTTTGCACCTGAAGAGATCGCATGCAAATTTTTGTATACGAGCGCAAAAGTTCAAGAGATGGACATTGTGACGATTTGGTTGATATAATAATCTAATATAATTTATAATGTTATAACAAATTCAAAACCACAATAAAAATTATCTCGGTTGATTCCATCGAGACATTATTTGTCTTTGTTTTCTGTCATTGGTTGGTTTTTTATATACATTTTTAAATTTTACGTATTTCAGCTGACGGGAAAAATAATATAGGGGATGAATTTGAGTTGAGTTGGAAGCGTGAGCTCTAGGTTGTGATTAAGATTTTTAGTGAAAATAAAGCCATTATCAGAAATGAGAATTTGAGATGCTATAATTGAACCATTTTGGATCTAGAAGTTTGAACATTTCATTAAAAACGTCTAGAATATTACTAGTACAGCGAACGTATATGTCAGCTCTGGGATTTTATTAAGAATAAGTAACATTAACATTTGTTAAAGTAAGGGGGGGGGTAACTAATGTGCCTTAAATGTGCGCTTTAAATAAAATTTCTAAAAGAAATTAAGGTTAATAAGGACTTTGTGTGTTACGAGTAGTATTAGCGCCATATAGACATTCATACCTCTACACTTTTGGTTACGTAATTGCAGTCGTCTTTACCGACCAACTAAGTTGGCACTGTTCAAACTTGCAACTATTCCGCAGCCGTCGAAAATAAAAACAGCTTTGTTAAAAATAAATTTCAGTGCATGTATTAAGGTATGGATTAAGGATGGCGGTTGTTTCGCTCTGTATTGAGCTCACCAGACCAGCATATATCCACTGAAGTTGCATCACGTCATGCAAACGTGAGTGACAAGCCGTTTGTATGTAAGTATTAGCCCCATCTAGACCCCAATACCTCATACTCTTCTGCTACGTAATTGCAGTGGTTTTTAGAAACAATCAACTGTCCAGATTTCCAACTACTTCACAGTCTAGATAACGCCAATACTCGCATACAAACTTCTCGCCTCATGTTCTTGCATGACTGCGGATGTGTGGGTGGTGGTCTGAAGAGCTCAATGTAGCATGAAACAACTGTCATCACCTTAGTACATCCGCCGAAATTCATTTTCAATTGCATTTTTGGTTAGAAAAGAGATTTGAACATGAAAGTGTCTGTGAAATATGAAAAGAACCTGCAACATAACAAAAAATTATTAGGATCCAGTTTAGTTTAGTTTAGTAAAATTAACTGTGTTTATTGTAAAAACGTTTGACAGTTAGCCCTATACTGATATGCTACCAAACTTAGAGTAATATTAAATAAATAAACTCTAAAAGAGTTTATGGATGAAATTATTTTATTTTTGGCTTTCTGTACTCCCCCTTGTTCCGAAAAATACGGAACTAGGATCCGAAGCACTAATTGTGTTAGTTAGAGCTATTTTGAATATGGGTAATTAGCCCCCCCCCCCTTCCAAATTTGGCGCCACAAATTCTTATGTTTTACTAATATTCACATTTTATTTTACTAATTTATAATTTATTTTACTAATAATTTGGAAGAAATGAGCAAATGGCGTACTTCACAACCATTATTAATTATATTCAATAATGCCTATACTTAATACTAATATTTAATGTGTAACTTCCTGCTTCATCATTTATTATAAAACATAGCTCTTAAAGAATAAAACACATACTTTATTGTAAAGTAAGAATAACATATAGATACGCGTAATTTAATAAACTGTCAAACAATTGTTAGTTTTGTGGACTCGTTCAACTTTAACTTCAAATTCTTAAATTATATCCAAATTTAAGCATTTAAACAGGTTTTAAAAAAGCATTGACAACAGAATAACTAAAATCCAATAGTAAAAAAATGTATTTTTAAACCGATGTCATTATAACATTTACTTGTTACTTACACATCTGCAATGAATAATAACAAGACACAGCGAAAATGTCGGTGTCTCACATAAACTGTCACCCACTGTACAAACAGCCGAAATCATCGCATCGAAGTGGTCGAATGCTAATTTTGTTTATTTTATGCAGATTTCTCTATACCCCAACCCGAATTAGCGCCAATAATTCTCATCATTTATAATTACAAGGAAATGGAAAAATCCTCATTTAGACCCAAGTGCGTGCTTATGAGTGACGATAACAAAAATTCGGGCAGGAGATTGAAACTAAAAGAAGTCAAGTTGGTTGGACATAATTCCTTGATCAAAGATTAATTCTTGAAAGAAAAATTGAATATAATCCTATAGGGGAAACTTTGGTGAACAATAATACCAAACAGAAACCAGGCGAATCAAAATTAGCATTTTAATGTCACCGAACATTTACCAACACTTGCAAAATTCAATTAACGAAAAGTATATGTCAAATCGTAGTAAAAAGCTGGAATTAAATAAAAATACAGGTTTTATTTGGATTAGATTAAATTGTTAAATACTTATATAATACTAAATACTAAATGAGAGTCACGAACGTATCTTAGAATAATCTGATTCAGAAATTTAGGTATAAGATATCATTCGTGTTCTAAACATTAATAAAACCATTGTGTTTTGTGTGATTCGTGATTTTTATTCATCGCATCCGGTACGAGTTCGGACGGTGAACGAAACCGAAGAAAGCAGAAAATCGCGCTTAGGTTTGCGAATATGAACTTAGATATTGAGACTTGGGTAATAAAGGATGGTGTAAAATGTAGGAACACAGTGTCGTTTGTGAAAATAACGCGTACAACGTGTTATGGCTTAAAGGTGGGAGGTTCGATTCCTCTTCGTGAAGAAACTTTTGCTTTACTTGTATTGTAATGTTATGACAAGGAGATAAAGGTTACTTAAAGGTGACTTAAATCATTGCTAACATCTATATAACATTTATGTCCAAAAAGTTTCGAGGAAGTCATAAATGTAACAAATAAAAAATAGATGAAAAGCAAAAATTACCAGGAAGAATCGAACCACGAGCCCTCGACTTCCATTAACGATGCTTCGCACGCGTTAGCATTACTTGTCGTCCCATACGTTTTAGCCAAATGTTGTGACGAAAATTTGGAGGATTGATTTATTTCCTTCAACATTGAATCGCTGATTGAACGCTTAGGGTGATGCATATGCTGTTTCCTATTTAAAATGAATGTTATGAAGTTGTGTTAGAATATTGTGAAGACCTGGAAATGTATATCGACACCATTATCTTATAGACGACGTGGCTGCAAATGTTCGATTCTGATTGACCAAAATTGAAATAATTCCGCTTAACGACACCGCTGACAAATTTTAATGCTAAATGTTAGTAATAAATGTTTGCATGAGCAACTTTTATTACAATATGTTTTATATTTTAATACAAAGTTGTTTCAAAATTAAGATAAAAATTGTTGACATATTTACTGCTTAACTGCTTAATCGAAAGTACACATAAGCTACCCACTGATAAACTCCTGATAGAAACAGTAAATTTACGACACAGCTAGTATTATTTCAGGATAGGATTACAAATAAGTTATAATTAATTTCGTCAACCCGTTAGTGTCAGCGCATTTTTTATAACTTGATTTTAACTTTATACATTGTCTCATTATGTACGTTGATTCTGGGGGGTTTTTGAAAGTTTTCAAATTGCTACGCAGAAAGGTTTCTGTATCTTAGACTTCTTAGACCGGATCAAATTGTTGTCACTTATACGTCAGTTTTAAAGGCTCGCTTCTACGAAAAGTAGTTTAATTCTTCTAGTCAACCACAGCTCCATTGTTCCTTAAAGCTTGGGTCATCTCTTATCAATTTTCTTAAACTATTTACAGAACATTCTATTTATATTATACATACTATATATCTAAATATTTATACAATAATATACCATACGACCAATGAGGAGTATTGCATACCCTATAAATTGTGTAGATTGGCGTCAATATAAAACAGTTAATTTTGATCCATCCAGTAATAATTAAATAAAATGGGATTAAAGTTGAAATAAATTAAATTTGTTTTTATTTTTTATATTTCTCCCAACGTACAATTACTTCTAGAATTCATAATTTATTCGATCAAATAATCAATACTCTCACTAATAAGGTACATGTCGATAAAGTTATTTCAAATAACCCAGAGCGGAAAATAAATCCACGTTGGATAGATACAGTTGTCATAAATAATCACCTGTGCATGTCTAAAGCGACCTTGTACTTTGTTTAATGTGTGCATAATCTGTCGCGACCTCTATTGTTGTTTATGACGTTTTGCATTTGATATCTCTATTGTCTTAGACACTGTATATTGCATTATCTGCCGGAGAGGTATTTACCGATAAAAATAGTGCAAGTAATTCCTTACGTTTTCTAATTATATCGCTCAGAACGTACGAGTTTGTTGTACTTGATGAACTTTCATCTAAAAGTATTTGATATTTGCTTTATTGGAGATCGTGGTGCTTTGTCGCAATATTTAGCAACAGCAATATCTCAAAGTACTTCAATTGTAAAATTATTTGAATTGTATTAATGAAGTAACGTGAACTTATTTCAAGTTATGTCAGGTCTTTTGAATTAATTTGACCTTTCAAAATGGCCTGGGTGTTTTGGAATTGCGGCAATTAAAATCACTTGAACATGTACCAAAGCAGCTTGGGCTAAATGGATTTTTTTCAAAATCACAAGTGTTTCGAAGAACATTCAAAACTTTCGAAGGCTTCTGGTTACAGTTGTGCTACTGTACTGTTTGATTGTATTGGGTTGGATTGGTTGATTCATTATAGATAGATAAGGTTCGATCAAGCTTGAAGCTCGTAGTTTAAAACAGAGTTAAAGTTAACTAAAAATTTGAAAAAAGAAACCAAAAGTAAAACTAAAAGATGACTAAAAAAACGAAAAACGAATTAAATCGTAATACGATACGAACTAAGGCGAATGTAAAAGGGTCGTTTATTATGTGATCTCTTCATAATGAAGGCGTACAATTTTTTACACTAATTTACATAATTGGGGTCGTAAAGTCAACAAATCATTTACGTCTCTCCCAATGGGTCTTCTGCTGAAGGAATATTAGCAATGACATCCTGTAACATGTCAAATCTTTTTCCATAAAATATTTGTTCTTTCCTTACTTTGTTCTCTCTGTTTTCTTTCACATTTGTCTCGCATGAATTACGATACTCAAATGGTGTGACCCCAACGTTTAAAATGTAAACAAAGAGTTTATGGGAAAACGTATTTATTACAAGTTATAAATCATTTTAAATACTTATAATAAATATTTTCTATTTATACAATACGTGGTACAAATACTGTACAGCAAAATAGTATCAACGTTTGTGAATGTTAATCGTTAGCAGTAATACTGGTCTTAAAATCATATAAAGAAGTTTTAAAGTCTTCAATAAATTTGTTTAATTAAAATAAACACAACTTACATATTTGCAAAACTCGGATTGTAATTCTGACAACGTAATGACCATGTAACGCCCATGACTTCGTCAATCTGTTTCCAACAAATATTTTTAAATATTTAAGTTGAAATGAATTGTTTTGATTTTACACATTTTTTTATTCTATTGAATTAATTAGAATCGCTTCATTGCTCAAAGTTTCCTGCTTTTGCTGGGACGAAATTAGCTAATATATCGTTGATGAAGAAAAGTAAGCTTCACTTTGACGGACTAAGACAAAAATGTTATTCTTCAGTTTAAAATATCCTCTGTGTGAATATTTTATGTTGCCTACTGGGTCCGCAGGTCATCCTGATCAAATGTGTCAGCTACCCTTGCATGATTTACAATTATAGTTACAGTTCTAATTGGCTTTATTATTGTTGCCACAACATATTTATTTTTAAACGCCCACATACTGTTTTTTATAAATGGGTTTATATCACTTCATGGTATTATTTAAATAACAGATTTGAATATTTCTTTCTTAATATGATTACTATATAACAGTTACAATGATTACATGTAATTATCTTTTTATATATGTATCAAAATCTGTATGTTTGCTCGCTTATAACTATTGAACCGCAGCACTGAACGACGTGAAAACGTGCACACTTATTAATTACGTCTCTGGGAAGGTTATGATAGACTTGGTTCGAATTGAAAATTCATTGTCATCTTGAAGTTAGTTAGATGACAAAGACAGAGCGAAGCTCGTGGGCAATCGCTAGTTATACATAAAGCATATGAAGGTAAAAATGAGATTCTATATGCGAAGGCTCTGATTATATACCTTAGCGATAAAATCGTAGTGAAAATAAAATAAACGTTTGGTGAAGAAACTAAAAATGTTACGTCGTTTGACCTTTCAAATTTTACATGATCTGAGGTTAAACCGGTCTGGTCCAGGTTGGCATATTTAATAATTTGAAATTCTTTACTGCGAAAGGTCCAAATATTTATAAAATAATATTATTATGTATTTTGGCAGATTTAGTTTAGCTACTTTGCGATTTTACACAATCAAACCAAAGCAACCGAAACCAACTCGGCCCAAGCCCATCCCTGCAAAGCGTAATCTCTGTCTTTGGAAAATTTCGTATCACGTGTTGTAAAAGTATTAAAAATGTGCAGTGTGCCTTTTAAACCGCAATTGTCTATTGCATCATCACCGAAGCAAATTCGAACAATTTTTGTTCGAATTTGGTGAAAGTATTTCTCGTGATTAAATAAATACTGGGGCATTTCTTGTTTTAATATTGTCAAGGATGTCTCCAGAAAAAAATTTGGTCTCAATTTTTTCTCAATTTATTTGAAATATCTGTCATATTTTGGAATAACAAATTAGACGAGTTTTCAAGCGGATTTTTTGATAGTTGGCTTTTTATAATAAAAAATTTGATTATCGCACTTGTAAAAATATCATTGTTTGAGCTGCAAATAAATAAAAATATGTCAAAATGATGGAACGTAGTGAAAATTGCCTAAATGATCATAAAATTTGTTCAAATTTGAAATTCCAAATGCAAGAAAGATTAAAACTTAAAACATTATGAAAAATGGTTAACAATGAAAACAGTAAAAAATGTAAGCTATTGGCAACAAGACCAATTGTTTAAAATATCGAAAAGTGTCCCTGTGTTATGCATAACTAGTACCCGACCTAGATTGCACAAATTATTACAACTGTATACAACTAATTATATTTACGCTTACTACTGAATGCCAGGCTAGTGTATAATTAGAGAGTAGAGACCAAGATTATCTTAGCACGCTGACTATACTAACCCGTAGGTCGGGATTGTTGCACTAATACGGTCGTAACTGTAAAAATTATCAAATAGAGACAGAATTTTGGAAAATGCAGAAATTGTCATACGTAAACATTGTGAAATTGGCAAAAACAACCAAATATTTGTATTTTGTGCAATTTTAACAATTTTGTTTTTCGTATTTCGAATTTGTAGTTTGTTCTATTTTTAAAACGTTAATTTGTGGGTTGTGCTCAATATGCGATTCGATTTTGTTTTAAATTATTGTACAGTACTGTAAAAGCGAAGTTATTTCTAGTTTATAAATATATTCAAATGATATTATTCCAACAGTCATCAAACATGCAAATGTATGTATATTAGATTGTTTGACGACTGTTGGTCGAACATCACATGCATGTATTCTGAGAAAATTCAATCGATAGCCCATAAAGTATACATTCACGAGTTCACGGCTGATTTAACATTATAAATTGATCGAAAACATTATAAATTGTCCGAAAAGCAGTTCGTTGGTGAAAATAATTGTCTACGGTCGATAAATAATTATTCGTTAAAATATATGACGTAGTTGATGTCGCAAGTCATTCATTATCGAATATAAATTATATATATATATATATATATATATATATATATATATATATAATAAAATATTTATGTATGCTCTGATTTCCTAGATGCATAAGTTTGTTTACGAACTAGGCCATTTAGCTGATTGATTCTCATATCGACAATTTTTAAAGCTGAAACTGGTTATGTAGTATTTTTCAAAGCTTCCCATTCGTTCATTTCCTGTCATAATAATCAGAAATTTTAGAGCTTATAAATAAACAAATGACAACATTAAGTAACTAATTCCATTGAGTTGAAATAAAATATTTCATCTAGTATTGGATAGGATCGAAATAATATAAGGGATATATATATGGGTTTTAATTTACAAATAAAAAATTGAAATGAAAAAAATTATAATTTCAGGTCAAATATTTAAAGTCAAACTGTGGTTTTGTTATATAATAATGTACTATATGTTTAAATTAGATCATCCATAGATTTTAAATGTGTATTTAGATTAATTAAAGCGATTAGTTTCATTAGTTTTATCTAATAGATTAGAAAATATGATGGTGTATTTATTAGCTGTTATACAAAATAAACTTTTTCATGTATCGAAAGCGTTACGACCATTACCACACAACGGTCAATCAGAGACGAGCATTTCGGATTCATTCGGTTGAACCTCGTTACCATACATAAGATATAATCGAACCGGTCAATTCGTGATCGATATACACTCAAACCAAACTATTCCTCATAATGAAGCTTGTAAGCTGTACTATCTACTGGCAGTAGCGTATGCGCCAACCTCATCGGTTAAACAGTGTACAACCCCACACCAGCAGAGCCTCACTTAACGCTATTTGCTGACAAATAGTCCAGCCTTTCAGGCAACACAGGGCACAAACAAACGCCTTGTAACCACCACTAACACAATCTATGTCGGTAAAGTAAAATGACAGTCCACCAATGTTGGTAATATAAAGCCAAACTCAACACCCTATACTAACAGTTAAGCCAATCTCATCTACGAACGTTGAGGAATACTATTTTAACATCTAGACCTTGCTAGTTTGTTAAATAGGAAATTTCTACCGTTTCTTCTCCTTGTAAAATGTATCATTTAATTAACGTATTTGGGAAAGGGTTGGAGCCTACCAGCGACGTACACGTCATATATGTTATAGGTTGACCCTGTCGCCGTATAATTTATTTTATTTTTCCTTTCAGCCTAAATTTAAACTGGATTCAGAGAGTCCCACCTAATTTTCCATTGGTCAGACCTCTTCCAGATTGCATTCTTCATTCATCTGAACGCATTGTGATGAAGAGAAAATGAGGCAGTATTTGACATTAATCCCCGATAATTGCAAGCACTGATTTAAATAAACGACATCGGGTGTCTTACAAAATGCGTGCATCGAAAGCGTTACCATATAATGTCGTCTGACTGCCATTGCCACACATCGGACAATCAGAGTCGAGCATTTTGTAGGTTTGTAGGTTTCTATGAGGGCGTTGCTGTTGAGGTTTTGTCCAATTTCATATTTCTGTTAAGACAATCTACTGATAAATTTTTTTATTACATCAAAACAAAATGTTCGTGGTGTATGTTAAAATGTCCATCATGCCCGTACCTCTAGCTATTTTTTTTACAAACTATTCTTCGGGCGACTGATGATGTGATGGTACATATTTTAAACAACAATCAGTCGACAAGTTATGCAGTGTAATTGTTTCGTAGAGTCGGTTGCAAAGTATCTCTTTTATGCAAATATTTTTGAATACTAGTGTTACAGAAATATTTGTTAATTCTGTAACCATTTTAAATCGTGTTATTCTTCGCTACGTCGAGCATATTATAAAATATACAAGAGTGAGCGTTATTTGAAAATTATGAACGTAATAATAGATGAGTTGTCTTTATGATCATTTTATATTTCTTTTTTTATGTTCAAGTTTAGTGTAATTTTTTTTAAAAATTTTCGCAGTTAATAAGTAATTTTTATTTAATTTTCATCGTGCTTTGGAGTAACTATGCCAATTAAAATTAAACTTTGTGGCGCCCATAAAACTACCCTTTATCACCGTAACATATCAACACGAACCACAACTTTCACTGACTGGATGGTACCCAGGAGCTTTTAAGGACATATTTTTATCGTCACAAATTCACCTTTCAAAAATTTTGCTGCCTTAGCATGAACATATTTTCATTGCATCACGTTTTGTTAATGATGAATAGCCAGCCATACTTGTTGAATAGTTTATTTGCGATTATGCAACCACAGCAATGAACGTCTAAAAATTTAGTAATTCGTGTAATTGAAAGCAATAGATAACGGCGTACTTTAAGTATATAATTAAGTAACGACTCAATAACGTAGGTATTTTCCCAGTACTTGCAATTAAAATAGTATCGGTTATTGTGTATATTGAATGATAATCATGGTATGTGGTCTTAATGCATCGAATGGAACGATAACTGTTACGTCTATCTTTGTAGATAGATGTACTCCTTTATGCATCGTTACACACATTTTTAGACAAAGAAACGTTTCTATAACTCAGATAGTATGATAGAATGAATGAATTATAATAAATTTATTGCTTGTATTTAAGCTGGTTACGCTTCTGTATAATTCATACATCACAATAAAATCTATTTGAATTATTAATGAGTTGTAGTGATTTTTGTTGGACGTGGTATTAAATTATGACGTGTTGTAATATAGAAGTTTTGTTCAATATAATTCACAATGGGCACAATTAGATTATATTAAGGGTGATGTTGAGTCATCTAGGAAAATGCACAAGTCAAACAATAACGTGCTGGTAGTTTCGCAGATTTCGTTAATGAATCCATCTCATGCATACATCTGCTATACGCAGTCATCTGTGCGGCCATACGGCACGTGGCGTGCAAAGTGGGTAGATTCATTCATTCATTCAATCAACTCGAGGATATTGGTTTATGAGTCAGTGGCGAGAATGAAGGGTTACGTTGTGTTGATTATCAATTTCCAAGCGCCAAGATTGACAGCAATATGAACTTATTTAGTGGCCAGTATTAGGGTTAAAGTGGTATTACGTTTTGCTTCTGAATGCACTTCACATTATATATATCTGGTAATGTAAATCGACATTTTCACGAGCATGCGACGTGTATGTTTTTATAATCAAATATATACTTTTAGCAATATTACATTTCATTGTGACATCATTTTTTTTGCGGAAATCCCCACTGATTGATAAGATTACAAGATAAATATCTTTTTAATTATTTTACAAGCCAGTATTGTTATAATAATTAAATAAAAGTAGATATTTATGTAGTAAAAAGCATTGTATACATTATCAACATTCGTAGAAAGTTGATATAATTTATATCGTAAGATTATTTTACGAATATTCAGTGCCCAGGGGCCCCTTAATATATTATTCAAAATGGTCTTTAGTTTCAATGTTTGAATTTGCGGAAATTATAAAAAACATTGCGAAGTAATCTATTGATGACATTGAAGTCGATTGAAGTGAAACGAATACATTATTATAAATTTGTGCAATTAAACCAAATCCAATTCAACCAAACCCAACCCAACCCGATCCAACTCAACCCAACCCAATCCCGCCCGCCTCGCCCAATCCAATCCTACACAACAAAATTGAACCTGATTTGGTACAAAATCTACCTCAAGGCAACGCAACGCAACTCAACCCAACCCAAGCCAACACACAAACCACGAATCTGGTTTAGTATCAACGTTCACCCAGGCTCCAAAGATATGCAGTCGATGTACTAAGAGATCTTTTCAATTTTTATACTCACAGTAAGGGTAGTTAGTACTTTGACAATCCAACTCAAACTAAAGTGACCAACGAAATATATTTCTGTGTAATCAACCAATAGCCTGTCTATTACAGCAATAATATTTACGTCAAAATACATAACCTACATACACAAAACTCTATTTGGTAATAATTGTTATGTGTTGCACAATTGTTATAATTCACGCCCTGGGCGTCACTTGAGGAACGTATATGTGGGACAGAAACTTCACAAGTTAACCAGCAACATATTTTGTAATTAGACATCGCCTAACTGTCTCATAATAAAGGTTAGGTTGGGTTGGGTTGGTGCGAATTGACATGATGAGTGTGACGTCAGAAATCCTGCAAGAAATAATAAAAATAAATCTGCACGAGTTTTTAATTATTTATTGAATGTGAACCCGTAACATAAAGCGAGGATGTTTGAAATAAACATGATGTCAATGAAAGTAATGAAGATACCCACTTAATTTTAATTGGTGATACTAATCATCAAGTGCAGCAGTTTCTCTAAATAAAATAATTTTATCCTAAATTAGATTTCTATGAAGGGGTTCATTTTACACAACTGCTCACTATGTCGAAATTGAACGAAAATGGTTAATCAACAGAAGTTCTTGTATTGTTTCTTCCTTGTACGGGGAATATTTTTTCAAATTGGAATAAAAATGAAATGGTGCGAATGTCGGATTTGGTGGATGCATAACATAATATGTGAGTTACTATGAGTTTTAAAAAAACATTCGTTTCAACCCAATCGTTGACAAATCCAAATCTGAAACGATCTAAGAGGCCAACGCAGTATGGTAACTTATACAAGACTATTTTTCCTGTATTATTCATTAAGAATATGACAACAGATGATCAAACCTACCTAGTAAAGCAAGTGGAAAAGTTTAGAAAATAACATGAGAAGTTAGTAAGTTTAGGAAATCTTGAAATTATATTTTTATTCCTGTCCTGTTCATTCTGCCAAGCCGTTCACAGCCGTTCACTATATCGACGTTTCAAAATTGAACGACAGAAATTAATCAATCGAAGCTTTTCCTAAATGTTGATGCAGTGGCTTGACTAATAAGATGCAGCTTGTTTGTGTACAATCGACATTAGATTGAATTAAAAGCGTGCGATGAAGTCCGTCGATGTAGTGTTAACGACTTTACGAATTCATCTTCAAAGTTTACGAAATCGTCGTGTGTCGAATGAAAATTTATTTGTAAACATATTATACATTATATATATAATTCTTTAAACATAAAGACTTTAGAAAGGAAGTAAAAGAAAGCTTAATTGATACATAAGTGGGTAAGCTAATTTTTGGCTACTATGATTTTTAAATCGCTTGAGAATTGTCTTGCGTGACCTTCAGTCTTATATTGCTAACAATGGGGCGTCCCTTCGCAAACTATTGGCACTATCTCTTGGTCCCTCACAATTGTATTGCTTTATGTACGTCACTGATTTACAATTTAATTGTATGCAGTCGTATTTATACCGAATTTTATCTAATAAAACCTTTTTCTTTCTTTGGTTTATTTAACTATCGACGATTTACAAATAAATGTATGCACCATAAATACGTTTGAGTGTATTTTGATCCCCGTAGGTCGTACAAAAGTTGCAACGCAATAAAAGATTTACTCCGATAATCCAACAGGAAATGAATCGGCGTCGTTACGGTTAGGTATAATTTACAACCCTTCGATGAAAGCTGCAGGACGCGCCTTTCTTCCTTTACGAACTCTGATTTCAGCCCACAATGTGGCACGTGATCCCTATTCCCTTTCACGCCCGAGAGCTGTAAAATCAAACGAAAGCGTATTTATTGTATCGAAAGCATTTGTGCGTTTTTATGAATATATTTTCTTCTTTGTTGTAGAATTGTTTGGCGCGGGCATTGTACGACAACATCGCAGAGGCACCAGATGAATTGGCGTTCAGAAAGTCGGATATTCTGGTGGTGTTGGAGCAGAATACTAATAACATAGAGGGATGGTGGCTGTGTTCGTTGCGTGGAAGACAGGTAATTAATTTTTAATAAGTTGTGTAAATGGGGCGTTACGTGTCATCAACTCTGACAATATATTATTTTTTATTTTTTACCCAATTTATCAAACAATGAAGGAATCGGCAATAATTATTACTTTATTATTTATTTCTATTTGAAATATTTTGCAATCCATCATCATATGCATAAATAAAACTAAACATATGTTTACAAAAGTTGAGAGAATATAATGTTGAAAATAATCATTACGTTCGAAAATAGCAAAGATAGTGTTTTATTAATAAACTTCGTCGATAGAGCGATGAAATTCCTAAAAGATAACAGTTCAAAGCTGGTCTGGCGCCTTGCGTGAAATATTCGCTTAACTTATCGGCAATTTGCATAAGGTCGAGGAATTTGTGATGTGTTCATTTGAAATCTGGTTTACGTGTCTTACGCTTTGCCTAGTTCAAACAAACATTGTGCCATTCGATATTAAGCATTTACACATACCTTCTAACCACCTTTCATACACTATTTGTAGGCTAATTAAGAAGATATTTCGTAAGTGTTGCTTCACTTCACTCGAGGTGTTTGAAGTAAATTGTTTGGGTTTCATTTTCCATAAATACTTTGTTTTGAGTTCTCAGTCTTGTACACGGTAGGTACAAATAATATTGAAGTATTATTATCGGTTTCAAACGTGAATTAACAATAAAGCCAAATGCCAATGTAAAAAATTTCAAATTAATTTGAAGCCATACAAATCATCACGACAAGATTGTTATTGTTAAAATTCGTTTTGAATGACCATAAATACGCTGAAAAACCATCAAAATATTGTTAAAAATTATTTAGAATTATACCAAATGTGATATTTACAATAAAGTCGTCAATCCATTCTTTCTGGAAGCAATACTCCCAAAGAAGCTAATAACTCCAAAATTATTAATTTACGATCCCAAAACCAGTTGATTCTAAGGCTCACAACTAAGTCTCAAACTGATATTTATTTTAAGCTTCTAACTATTCAACATATTGTGTCGTAAAATTATTGTACATGCCTTAACTATTCTCTGAAACTTGGGAACAGATTCAAGTTTTCTCTTGCAATTAAATCTAATATAATTAATCAGTCTAATGATTATGAATTAATTTATTATGTTAGTAAATTGGAGACTGTGGTTGGCAAATAAATGGAAACAAACTTATCCTTACCACACAGTATTTTATTCACACTAGATATACATTTCGACAACTAAGTTGTCATCTTCAGCAGTGTACTGAATACAGTTTGTTTCAATTAATTTATTATGAACAATTAGAATATGGATTCCATGCTAATATCATCAATGTTGGATAATTAAGGAACTTTTCTTTTATTGATCAGAAACCATATTTTTCTTTTCGCTATTATTGCTTAATTTACTAATGCGGGTGTGATTCATGACACGCCCGACTTCCTAGAACCTGATGACATCACATTTCTGTGTGCGTTATAAACAGCATTGGGTTCCACCTAATTCCGTCACCATAATTTTTGTAGATGCTAGGCAATTGCGAAGAAGTTTTTCTTCAGATATAAAATATCGTATAGATGTGGTACTAAATGTCTTTAAATTATAATCAAACTAAATTTTTTACACCAACCAAGCTTTCATGAAATATATGTAACTAATTAAGTGTTATCGATGTAATTTAGAATGTTTGATAAAATGCTTCCTAATATAACTGCAATCATTGAAACTTAAAGTGCGAAAATTAGTGAAGAAATGTTATTTTTAAGTTGTCACAAATTTATTTATAAAGTCTGGATTTTCCACCTTTTTGTGTATTATTCGCCGCCCTTGGTTATCAACTTGTTGTTGTTTTGCTGTTCATTTGGCTTTGATTGATATTTGTTTACGTTTTCTTTGTTGTTTAAACTATACACGGCCACATTTACTTGTTTTGTTGCAGTTCACTCGTTTGTAAATTATTTCGATAACATTGCTCTAGGTATTTCAAATAAGTCCACATCAAACACATGAAATTTCATGAAATTTGCAACCAGTTTAATTTCTAAAGCAAAATAATTTATTCGCCATACAATGAAGTTCTCATTGCCGTGGCATCTGGAAGTGTTTCATCGTCTTGTGGTTTTCAGTCGCGCAAATAATATATAAAACCTTTATTGGGATTTCACTTAAGTTTCGCACAATATTTACGTATATCTATTTCATACCCATATCTGCACCGTTTCTTCCCCATAATCCTCTTAACATAGTCTCTTATCACACCTATCCTTATTTTTATTCCATCTTCCTATTTTCCTTTCTCTCATCATCCAGTCTATTCATTTTCCGTGATATTTGTAGCCGACTCCCAGTCTAGCTCAAACTTCTTTTCAAACTTAGTCGTATTTCATTTAATTGTTTATCATGCCTATCTCCTCACATGCCTTTATTGTCCTTTCTTTGCTATATCTTTGCCCACTACATAGTTGAGAACATAGATTGTTCCCTGGTTTCCTCCTCTTCCAATTAGACTCCCATCTCTTCCCTATGGATTTCTACTCGCCCCGTTTCCACCTTCTTTCAAATTGTTACTACGATCGCCGCCCACTAACCTTCGGGCCGCTTCCTTTTTACCTCCTATATATCATTATCGTAAGGAGACCTTCTTTCCAAACTTCCTCCGACGCATATAGCCATCCATCAGCGTCTACTCCATCCTCCCCCGCCGCCTTCCCCCTCTGCAGCTCTTCCTAACTAAACTCACCTTTCCTTCTTCTCCGTCCCTTAACGTCTCCATTTTTCCTTCTTTCCGTCCTTTCCTCCTAGCAAATTGATTTTTGTGTCGATTGTTTTTTTCGTTCTTACTCTTACTTACCTTCTTTCTTTCTGTCCTGAATCTCCTTCTCACTTCGTAGGATCTTCTTCCATTAGACATCGCTCATTCCCCTTTTCCCACAGTTCTTTATATTTTCTATTTTCACATTGCCAATCTTACCTGTTTCTTTGTCTACATTTTTCATAAAACCATGATTTTTCCCTTCTCTCGTTTCCCTTTTCTTCCAAGGATGCGTTATAGTTCCTCACACTATTTTTTTTCGCCTTATGGTAGCTCATGAACGATACAGGAAAACTTGAAAAACCTTACCCAGATTACCAGTCAGACTCAATTAAAAATTATGGTCAATATGTATTCCTGAAATTCCTGAAATAAAATTCGTATGCCCCGAAGAAGATTAAAACCCCCAATTTTAGAATAGCTAGCCTGCGACCTAGAGCGCTAGATCAGGAAGCCTATACAATGCCTTCTCGAGTACATCGCAATTTTCTATTAAATCTTTTACCAAACAAATTTTCATTAAATGTGTAGCCTATTGCAATGGCAACACATCTACTGTACATCTACTACCAAAGTTCCAACTGTTGCTACTGCTCCAAGGTAGAGTGTGGCCCTGAATAAAGTTGATTCTACGGTTCGCTTTGCAATGTTCGATCGTAAATAACAAACTCTGACATTATGGAACGAGTCGTGTTATATGAATTTTACAAACGGCTTTGCATGCAGCAGGATGTACTTTGAATAAAAGTTGTAAAAATATTGATGAATAAAATGTCGTTGTATATTTACCTTTAAGTTTAAATGGCTAGAATTCGGCTGTGTACGTAATTACGAGTATCAAGCTTACAACTGTAAAATTAATATAAAAGTGGTTATTCAGACAAATATTGTAATAACTTATTCACATCTGAGATGGACTGTTGATTCCATGAAATTAAGGGTACATTTATTTATTATATTTAGAACCTTAAGAGGAATTTTGTTATTTGATGTATAGTTTTGTTAAATCGATATTGGAGGTGGGAATAATAGTTTGGGGTGGTGCTGGCAATAAATTCATAAGTAAACTACAGGTTACGCGAACACTTATTCTAAAAAATGTTTGAATAAATCTTATTCGTAACGAAGTGACGGATTTAAAGTAATGTACTATGTTATCTATACTGAGTGACAAAAGTAAATGAACACCCAGAATAAATTATTATTTTTCAACCAAATAAAGATGGATTAAAATATTACCTCTATTTCCTCAGTAGTTCCATCATTTCTTTTCCTTTTATGCCAAAGAAGAAGTTGTCGCTATATGTGGGGGTCAGATAATTTATATCACTTTGACGTATTCGATGTATTGTTCAAAATGCCTCGAATTCGTCAGCTTCCAAACTTTAGGCAATTAAGTGATTTTGAGCGAGGTCGAGTAGTGGGCGTTCGAGAAGCGGGTTCATCTCTTCGCCAAATTGCAGCCCGTTTAAATAGAACCGTGTCAGCTGTGGAAAACTGTTATCATGTTTGGTCTGAGTATGGACGAGTAGAACGAGCCAGACGTTCAAGGCGTCCCAGACAAATAACAGCACGTTAAGACCGTCGTTTAAGACTGCTGGCTGTGAGCGACCGTTTTTCGACGTTTTTGGAGAAGAAGGCAGAAGGGTAACCACTAGAACCATTTTTAGGCGCATAAGATCTTTTGGGCTCAACTCTTACCGGCCACAATTTGTGTCACCACTCACCGCTGCTCGCAAGAGACAAAGGTTAGAGTGGTGCCTGGAAAGGTTACAGTGGGATGAAGAATTGCATCAGGTGGTCTTTAATGACGAATCCCGATATTGCAACCAAAATGTTGGAGTTATGGTGTGGGGGGCAATTGGGTATGGTAGTAGATCACCTTAGTATTCGTTAGGGATATCATGCTCAACGATACGTTTCGGATATTATAGAGCCTCATCTTCTTCCGTATCTTCACATCTTACCAAATCCTGTTTTTCAACAAGATAATACCCGACCGCATAGTGCCAGGCTTACTATGGCTTGCTTCGAAGAAGCTGCAGTCACCCTTCTTCCTTGGCCTCCAAGATGTCCTGACCTACCCCTATCGAACATGTTTGGGATATTATCAGCAGACGACTGGGCCATTTACTTTGTCCTCCACTGACTCTGGAAGAGATGTTACCTTTTGTTTTGTTTCAAATGTTGCTCATTTACTTATTTTGACCACTTACATATAATATATTAAAATCAGTTCACTTGAATGGCTACTTCTTGGTGTTCTTTTACTTTTATCACTCACTATATATTGAAATATATTTACTTATGCCATAGTAATATTTGGTTAATATAAAAAAAAACTTTATATCTAATAAAAATGGACATAGATTTACTATTAATTTATAATTCATACATATATTCATACAATAAAAGTTGAAAAAGTTGAATAAATGGAAGGAAGTTAACTGATGCTTAACTCGTAAATTTATGAAAATTAATTTCGGCGAAGAAATATACTGAAATTATTAATTCGATATACTCGTATATATTTATTTAATTGAAATATTAGAACTAAACTGTATATCAATTGAATTAATATGTCATGCTAAATATGACAGATGTATATAGGTTTATAAAAAATAATATAGAAATTATTCTTGCATAAGACACATTTTAAATGAAAATATTGATAATACATACAAGTAGACCTGTGCAATATATCTATCTCAGTTATCATCAGACCACACCCATTTTGTGTAATTAATGTTGATGTTAAACAATAGAATCTGTTTGTACAAAAGCAGTCAGTATTATCTAGTTATCCAATATAAATCATGCTTAATCATGTTGCCACGACCAAACTCGAAGAACACCAATGAAAAAAATAGCTCAGTAAATGGCACAACGTAATGTCCAAAAATAATAAATTGATAGAACAAGAAATGATGGAGGATTTATACAAATATGTGAAAATAGCCGAAAGCCGAAAATATTATTATTACTGATTATGTACTTACTATTGTTATTGCCTAACATCAAGATTGATTACGTAGAAGGTATGATCTGCTGATGATATTAACCGCGAAAGAAATATATGCCCAGGTCTTCTTGAGTGTATCATGAAAAGTACGTTGCATTTTATGCAACTAAGTTGGTACTGTCGACTAATAACTAATATAGTTGGTCGATAAAGACCACTGCAATTACATCGCAGAAGAATGTGGGGGCATTGACGTCTAGATGACGCTAGCCACTCACGTACAAATTCCTTGTTACTGCTTGCATGATTCGATGCACCTTCAGAGGATGTTTGTGTGGTGGTCTGACGAGCTCAAGATAGAGCCAAACATCACCTTATTACATTCGTTGACATTTATTTTTAAGCGTAATTTAAATTCAGAGTTTTTATATATTATTTAATATGTTTATACTATTTTTTAATTGTTTTGTTTATTTCGCATTTCCATTGGAATATTGTACAAAAGTAAAAAAAATCAATAGAACATAATAAAGAGAACTAACAATATGTGTTATGTCTAAGTTTTGAGGGAAAGTTATATATGAAATAACAGTGACGCCACACGGAAGGACATTGGACAATGTTGGCATTGGAGTAACCCCGACGTCAATATTGAAATGTTTAGCACTTTTAAATGCCTGGAACAGGAAAATGTCAATTGAAATATTTGGAATATGACTAGAAATATACCGTATTCCCTCGTATCTTTTAAAGGACTGTGCAGATGCATTGGCATCTGTGCTGCATTTTTAACCTCTCTGTTAGTACTGCTAGTCTGGAGATCTGTCAGGATAACTGCAGTTTTCAAGAAGGGTGCAAGAAATAATATCTCAGACTATTGACCATTAGCTTATATGTATATGTAATTTTGCCAAAGTTATCGAAATGTGCCTTTATAACCAAGTCTATCCTTCTTTTACTGGCCTGCTATCTGATGCGCAAGCATGGTTTTAGGAAGGGTAGATTAACCTCCTACAACCTGTTTTGCGTCACTCAATTTGTAGCACAGGCTATTGACGAATGTTCCCAAGTGGATGTTATTTATACCGACTTATCGAAACCGTTTGACTCAATCGATCACAGTTTATTATTAATCATGCTTCCAGGTATTTGCTTTTCCTATCCACTTTTTAAATTCCTTGAATCTTACCTTTGCCCGAGAAAATATTTTGATGTCCTCAAGGATCATTGGTTGCGGCTGTTCCCCAGGGTTCGATTCTCGGACCCGTACTATTCATCATCTTTATCAACGACATTGTTGACAATCTACTGGCATCGCACTTACTCTATGCCCATTATACAAAAAAATACAGAATACAGAATAAAATGTATTGCTGACTGCGCTTTAGACTGAATTAACAAAATCTCTCATTGGTGCAATAAAAATAAGTTATACCCTGAATACTTCAAAGTGCGTGGTTATGTCCTACACGACGAAATCAAACGCTATCGTGTATCCCTTTGGCCTGGACAATACCACCACCTTTTGGGATCTTGGTGTTCTCTTTGATAGAAAACTCTCTTCTGCTGCACATATTGATAGCACTGCATTTGTAGCCACCAAAAACACTTGGCTACATTATTCGGAATAGTAGCAACGAAACTCTAATTAGACTCTACTGTGCTTTTGTTCGTTCTAAACTTGAATATGCTTCAATTAGCGAAGAAATTGTGCAAGTTTTAAATTTTCACATATCAAGGTTATCGTCTCGTCTGAGCGACTGCTTCTACTTGCCTACACCAAGAACAAATATTCTACAACGTTCCCCATTATTCACCATGTGTAATAACTACAACCGACGCTAAACAGACTTTGACACCTTCTCATGAAGTTGTAATATTATAAAAAGTATTAAATAAGTGAGTATATCAATCAGCTTGTATTTTTAAGGAATAAGACGTTGCTATGAATTTAAATATATATAATTTAAATATATTTTTATTTTAGGTTATGCATTATCATCTATAGTAATTAACTTAGTATTATTTTGTTATCACATTTATGTACATCTATTATGTTGTTTCGACCCTGCTCCGGTATTGAATTCTGTCTGTAAAAGAAACAAAATAATTAAAATGTCCGACCGAACTTAAATTATGGAACTGTGATTGCAGTAAATCTCATTGTCACTATTCTTTCAAAAAAACACCGTTGCCCGGTAACGATATTATTAAATTTCTTATCAAAGTGACGTGCACTACAGAACAGATAAAATGGCACTGACTTTCGGCTGTTATAAGATATGACACGGCCAAATACGATTGTTTTAGGATCTATAAACCTCTGCGAGTTCTATATTTCCTACATATTTTTTTCATTCATAATTTTTTTTTATTGGTATGTGAAATTAACTAGACCACTCGACCGAGAAGACTTACCTGACGATAGGGCAATTCAAGTACGTGGTTAATTACCCGAGAACCATAAATATATTTCTCTTGATGAATGTGGAATAAAATATTGTTGTTTTTAAATAAATCATATGCCATATGCTGAAATAAAATACTGACAATTAATATGAATAGATTTTTGAATGATAATCATGCAGTAAATTGACGGAGACTGTGGTTTTTAAATATGAAAATAACTTATAAATAAAAAAAATAATTTAAACCATTAAAACCTTTTAAACATATCTGTACACGCAATATTATCCCATTGGTAATCTAGTGAAGAGAATATCTTGAAAGGTAATATCTTAGCTAGAAGTACCAAGTTTAAAACTTTCCTTTTTTATGTTTCTACTGAAGATTATTAATTTCATTAATAACTGTTTATTAATAACAAATTATGGCTTAGCCTATTGTTGAGCGGGTTTGTGATTAATAAATAATTAATCATGCCTCTGAAAACCGATTGTTTTATGTAAGCAGAAGCAGAACATGAGAATTACATAATTATCATTTTTTTTTGGTGTAAAACTTTTTTTTTAATATGTTTTTACTTGTTTTCAAATCACCCCAATGTAAATATCTCATACATTTTTCATCAATTAAGATGTTTTATATTAGTTTCAAACTACTATTATTGTTGCAGGGAATTTGTCCTGGAAATCGGTTAAGGTTAATCCCCGGCGTCTACGAAGATACCGGTCAGAGTCGCGAACCGTCACCTCAGCTAACAGAGATGTCCGACATGAACACGCTGCAGAGACAGGGAAAAAGGAGAAGCTGGCACGTTCAACCGAATAAGGTATTAGGAATACGTCGGCGGTAGAATAGAAACTAATAAATTTTAAATTGCTCGCCGACAATTTCTGCTAATATTGAAGTAGGTCTTATTAAACTTGCAAATTGCATTGCCGCGTTGTGCAACCGCGAACTGCGACCTTTGAATTACGCCGTATTTGGTCTGAAGTTGACAATGACGCTTGAATTATCCATAAAGTCGTATCAATTTAATTAATTGCATATGCGATATCGCGATTTGCATCTGTACGTAATTCACATTGATTTATAGTTAGTTAATAATTGGTTGTTTGGCAATTTTGTATATTCATTAAACGAAGGTACTCATTAGCTGATTTGTTCAAACAAACGTTAGAAAGAAATGTGTGTGCAATAATTTGTTTTAAGTACCGTTCTATACCGTGAATAGTTAGTTAGTGACGATGAATATAAATCATTTGCATTAATAAACTCATTTCATCGATAGAAGAATTTCGAGATACGTTAATGAACAGTACTACGTAATTAGTTCTGAAGGATTTGCAGACCCACACAAATACTACAGAAAATAAAAGGACTATGTGTGATCGAGTAATATGCTCCAAATGTTATATGTACGAATAACCTATAATAATGCATCGTATTAAAACATTAACATATTCACTTATCAAAAAAAATTATCGCAAAATCGGAGCCCTTATATAAAATGTTAAATGTGATAAAAATACAAATAGGTAAAATGTAGTTAGAACGATGTTGTAGAAGTGTTAATTGAGAAATAGAAAATGAAGATTTCAAAAAAGAAAAAAGTGAAATTAAAATATTTAATGGATGTAGAGTCGTGCACTGGAATAAGAACAAATCAATGTGACATCAGTAAGCTGTATTTCGTTTGAAAATTTAAGTAATGTAACAAAAGATTTTTATTGAAAATATAATAATTCTTCAAGTTTCTTTGCAAATTTTTAACTGGAAGTTTCTTGTCTATTTTAATGTTTTATAAATTTTCATTTTTAACGAGCTATAAAACATTAATGCTTTTCTGTCAAGCTTCACCAGATGCTTTCCTATCTTGCGTGTATAATATAAGCTTGAAATCTAGAAAATTGTTGAGAATTTTTTTGGTATAACTAAACCATGTAAATTACCATGTCTGCATTAAATGAATATTAATCAAGTTGGATCTGCAAAAAGAACGTGGTTTAGGTCCTTGGGTTTCAATTTGTCAATAACAAATTACCTAACGATCTACGGTAAAATGTCAACACAAAAATCAGACAATGAAGTAATCAACATAGTAATATTTATGGATTATATCTGTCTGTTATGATTTATTTTGAACTTAATTGCTTGACTTTGTTGACTGTTGGCATTTGACGTAGATTGCGTTTAAACGTGACATGTCAGATCTATATCAGCTAGTAAAATATTATATATTTGTTGTTTAATGATAAAGTATGTGATTACTGTTAATTTTTCTATACAAACTTATTTAAGCGATAGGTTTTATGAGCAACATTTGCAATTCGTTGCGAATGAGCTCCCGATAAGAAAGAAACAATCGCCCAAAAATCCAACCAATGTTCTTTTTGCAAAACCAACGTGTTTAATTATTGTCCATTGAATTTTATTACAATCTTTTTCAATTTACACAAAAATAAAGTATGCGAATAAGAACGAAATAATATACCAACAACCCATCCAATGTTTTTTTTAGATCAAACGAGTTTAATTAATTTGATTAAAATTATTTGCTAATTTATATAAATAATAATCATGCGAATGTGGAGTTTCTGATTAATACGTGTACGCAAACTTTCATTTGAGTTAATGACTAACGTTTGGAATTCGTTGGAGTTCAAAGTAAGAACGAAACGATCATACAAATTCCAATTGTGCAGATACTGTTAAATTAAAGTTCATCGAATTGTGTTACTTATTTTCTAATTTAAGAAAATAGAACTATAATTATATGTTCTGCAGTGGTAGGAAGTTTCCCCACGGATTTCGTTTCAATTTTAATTTGATTCCCTGGCTTCCTGGAACTGTCTTTGCGATATATATGAGTTTAACAAACTATAAAACTATACAGTTTTTTGCCATGTGACATATATTTTGATTTTTAAAAGCGGTTTGATCTACCGTAAGCGGGAGGGGAAAATGAGCTTAGTCGGTAGAAGCTATAATTGCGTAGCAAATGACGTCTAGATGGCGTTAATAGTTAGACATAAACTCTTTGTCGCGCAAGTGGAACTGAACCTAACCGAATCCTTTTGTTTACATTTTTATAATATAAATTCAAACTTAAAAATATGGAAAACATGAAACAACATGAATTACCACAGGGTTACTGATTATTTACAAATATTTATAGTAATTTTACATTGCGAATTTCCTGAAACTGTAATTCCAAGACTATCTACCGATACAGATGTTGTTATAGAAAAACTGGAACCCATTAATGTCGCATGTTGACGTTATCGATGAATGTCAAATGTAAATATTAAAAGCTAAATTATTCACAGTATGAAATAAAATAAATAACGACATTCGGCCGTGAACTCTTTTAACAGTACTCGTTTCGATTTTCAGGATTCGGCTCCTTCGTCGCCTCGTACTATTAAATAAGAGTTCCCGGACTTGTAAAGTTAATTACCATAACAGTCAATGTATAAATTACATATAAATTTTGTCACTTTTTCGTTTTTAAAATGTTTTATATTATAATTTCCTTACAATTTTCTCCCACAATTTTTATAAACCAACCCAACATAACCCAATCTAACATGTTTCATAAGTTCCTTTGTCACGATCCAATTTATTCTATTGCAAAATAAGGAAGTGGGGTTATTTCGAAATATATTTCCACTTACATTAGCTGTTTAGCCAAGTTTTGGTGATTTTTTGATTTTTTTGACAAACTTTGCATTTTAGAAGTCGCTTACAATTTTTGTTACATTTCACCCATTTTGGGATTGCTAAAGGATCGAATTGTGCTTCAAAGAGGGTCGTTAGGTACAAATGTATTTTTTTGTATCCTAATTTTATTAATTTTTGAGTTATATTTTTCATTTGCAAAAGTTTTACACTGACATTTTGTTGTTGTTGTGACAATTTGTGATTATTTTGAAATATTCTTTACGTTTGATTTTTAATTAATTTTTAATAGTATCCAACTCAGCACGTTTTTATATTTTTGAACTTAATTTACTGCAAAAGAAATAACTTTCGTTCAAATATAAAAAATTGAATCATGTTCCGTCCATTTAATAAATTTCATTTCATTTCTAAAATTTTATCAATTTTAACATTTTTTATGTTCTGTACACCTTTGCAAATGTTTGCATCTCCATTCTTTGTATATGTCCCCGCCATTCTAGATATCTTTCCTCTTTGTAGGCCAGTATTGAATCAATCTCTAGTTCTTGTCTTATATCAATGTTCGCTACTCATTGTAACATTCTTGGCCGCTACTAAAACTTAATTTCCACTGGTTACAAAATGCTTACACATCCATGAGTTAATATAGATCTAAGCATCGTACGAAATATTGTCAACTTTGTTTCCTTGGATCTTTCATTTCTTCTTATAAACTAATTATGTTTTTTATTATCTTCTCAATTCTTTCACTCATGTCTATATCTTCATTACCAGATGTTTCTTTGTTGTCCCTAAGAATTTAAATTTTTGTTCCTGTTCCATTTTCCCCCTCCAGTAATATATTGGTTTCTTCCTCCTCTTTGCCTATCATCATCATTATTTTAGTCTTGCTCCTACTTATTTTCAATCCATATTTCCTCAGTGTTTCATTCCATACTTTTAAGTTGTCCTGTATATCGCTTTCGGACCAGGATATCAACACCAAATCGCCTGCAAAGGCGATGTTTACGCTCTCTAGGTTTAGATGGCCTATCGACAAGACCTATAATTTTGGTTTACCCCTTCATTATTTTATCCATACAAGTACAACAGTAACAAGTAACAGCGTTGGGCTCAAACTTCCTGCTTGCCTCAAAAGTCCTCCTTGGTTTCAAAAGTTGTCGATCTCACGTTCCTACTCACTACATAATTGGTGGCCATCTTGTAGATTATCTTAGTCGCATTTATAAATTTCTGCTCTACTTCTTTCTTTTTCAAACGCTCCCAAACTTTATCTCTGTCGACCATGTCAACGGCTTTTTCTAGAGCTACAAATACAAAGTACGCGTTTGAGTCCTTCTTCAGCGTTTGCTTTATTATTCCTTTTAGGATGAATACGACTATGGTCTTGCGTACTTCTCCCTTCCAAAATCCGCTCTGCGTTTCCTCAATGTGTCGTTCCGTGTATTCGTTCATTCCATTTTCTAACAGTTTTTAGTAAATTTTTAGTGCGTTACTTAATAGCGTAATTCCCCTATAGTTATTGCACGGTATTGTATCTCCCTTTTCATATACTGGTACCATCATACCTTCTTCCCAGTCCTTCGGTATTTGGTTTCTCTGAATATTTCCATTCCATTCTCTTTTTAGTATTTCTGCCATTATCCTCTCATGCCCCGCGTTTTTACCGTTCTTAGCTAATCGAATTGTTTCTTTTATCTTTTCGATTATTATTTTTCTTCTGGCCTTACTTCATTTTCTTTCCTGTTTTCTCTTTCTCAGTGTTATTATTTCCTCTTGTGTTAACATTTAAAAGTTCTTCAAAATATTGCTTCCATCTCTTCATTTTTAGTTTATCATCCGTTATCATTCTTGCTTCCGTTGTTTTTAGTGATCTCATTTGTGTTGCTTTTGCATGTTTTATATTTTTAACTACTTAAAAAACTATTTTCAATGAGTTATACTATTTTCCTCCTCTACAATCCTCATCCTTTAAAACTTTTCATTTAATTCCTCCATGTATTCCTTTTACATTTTATGTTGTCGATCTCCAATCAGTAAACTTGGAAATGGAAATTAAAGCAATGGCAGAAAAATTCAATAAATATGCGGTAGTAGGTGGAAAATCAATTAATATATTAAATAAGTTATTTACATACCAAGAAGAAATTTAATTGTAAAGAATGTTATGAATGCAATGCACAAATACAATGTAAATATTTTGTACAAAATGATGCTCTGGTTGATAAAAATCGCATTCTGTTGCCGACATATTACAGATTGCGTTATGTAATTGAAATAGACCAGGTTAATTGGTTGGCCAGAAATAAAACTCGAACGTCACAGTTGGCTGTTGGGGAAAATTTCAATAAAATCAACAATGCAAAATACGAAAATTGATTTTGATGTAATCTAACGCATTTATATGGTCTGCAAATTTATTGTCAACGAAGTCGATTGCAGTGCAACTAGTTTACGCGACTAATGAGAAATAGAATCAGTGGGCGATCAAGAATAATCCTAACACTTACGACGTTTGTTAAGCTTAATTGAAATACGTTATTGTGTGTATTATAGTCGTGCGCTAAATGTTGCAAATTTTAAATGAAAATGTTTAATTTTTGTTGATAATCTTCTGCATGTTACAATTTTTCTGCGTAATCAAAGTCGATGTTAAAAAAGAATTCTCTCTTTGAACACTTATCCAATAGAACTCTTAACCAATAAAAATACTCAGGTTGGATTAGGTTTGCTTGGGTTGGGTTGAGTTAAGTTGGGTTGGGTTGGGTTGGGTTGGGTTGGGTTGCGAGTCGCCATCTCCAAGTACAACCAAGTCGACGTAGTCAAATGAAAATATCACAATAAAAACAAACAAAACCTTGTCATGTCAAAGATGACAAACATGAAAAAATAATTAATTGATCGAAACGAAAATATAATTTTTACACAACATTTTTCTTAACGTCAAGGTTGATTACACATAACGTCCCTGAGGACTTAAAACGCGAATGAAACATGTGTACACGTTTCCTACTAAATATTTTTGGATGGAGACTTCCATTCATTATTTATGACGAAAATATTATTTATTAGTCTTATGTTTGTATATTTCTGACAAGCGCTACAAATAACATATAATTTGTGTGAAATTAAAAAAAACTATATTTTCAATGAAATTTAATCTTCGTATTTTTAGTTTTTTATTTTTAGTTTCGACCACGTGCAACGGAATTTATCGCGTTCTTTGGAATCCCGCGCTTCTCCATAATAAAATGCAAAAAAAATCAAATCGTGTTAATGGACGATATAAATATAATTTACTTAGATAAACGTCAACTTATACGTCGCAGGTCTGTGCCTATGCTCTGAATTTACTGTAACTCAAGTTTTTTAACTGGGCTGGAATGCCACTGAAAGAGCGCATGTAGTACTTATTTACTTTTAGGTATTTTAAGGGATTTTGAATTTGGCAGCGTAATTTGAAAAGTGTTATAGGAACTACGCTGATTTTTTGAACAGTAACTTTTTTTCAGTTACAAATGATAAGTATTCCAATGGGCGTCACCGTACATGAGTATCATTGGCCACAAAGTTTTTTTTTAAATAATGTTATGAAAATTGTCGAATAATCTCAAACTAGCAGAAATATATTATGTAATGTACCAGTCTAGACGGTCGCTTAAAGGTCACTTTAAAAATATCAAAATGATTTATATAATTTCCCATTTTGAAGCATAGGAGTTAGTGATAAGTTGGTTGATTACAATCATGTGTGACTGACCGATTGTGTTCAAATACAATGGCGCAGATTGTCATTAGAGAATGTAGACCATGAACACTGTAATGTAATTAAAACGCCAAGGTTGATGGCGTTGAACCTAACCTCGTATGGGGGTGACATCGGTACGGGAACTCAAATGCAATCAATTGCTATACAAAATAAATATTTGTTATATAAGGCAAGGTTAATAATTAAGATCCACATAACAAACCAAACATTGGTGAACATTACTTAGCTACTCTTAAGCTATCCAAGAAATTATATGCAAATACGAACTATATAAACATTAGTCCACATGACAAGTCGAGAACAGGTAATCTTTGTTGCTATCGACGTCGTTTGACTGTTTATCTCACAAAACAACTTTCCTGTAAAATTCACACTAATATCGGTGCAAAAATAATTGCAGTAACTGGCTATGTTTTGAATTCTATTGAACTGCAACCTGCTGTCGTGCGATGTCTTGTAACGGGGGTAACAGAGATTACGAAAACTACGCTTTCCAGCTAAAGTATATGACATTTTTGTTAAATAAAAAGAGCAACCTGTGCACAATATGTCAGGTACGCCAAGTCGAAGTTTCGTTTGTTTTCTTGAACGGGTAGTAGAAAAAAAAATTGTAAAGACAACTGTCAAATTGTGTTACGTGTAGAAATGTGTAATGTGTAATTAAATAAACATTGTTGTAGCAATGTTTATTAAATTTTTTCCGCGCGAAGCAGTTTCTTTGATATAGAGCTTCAGCCACAGCTGACTATTACTTCTACACCGAAGCAAATGTACAGCCGTGTAGTAAAGCTCCCCCAACTTAGCTAGTTCGAAGTTCATATCAGTCATTATTACGCATGGAAAGGTTTGTTGTGGGGTGACATTTCTGCAAATTTGTATTGCATTTTCATTACACCTTCCATATTCCGTTCATGTCCTCCGGGCACTAGCACTAACTCTAACTATATCTACTCTAACATTTTTCTATTCGAATTTAGATTTCATTAACGATGTGATAATTTCGAAACAATAATTGTCCCTAGGTGATTAACTCTGATAACCGTTAACATAATCAGCTTTGTAAATTTCGTAATGCCCTCAACACTCCCATTAACTATATATAGCTTACATTAATTTGTAGTGAAGATAATGCCCACTCGCGTTATCTAAAAAACAACTTCCAATACGTATCATGTGCTCTTTAATATTTCTTAATTATTCGCTCTAATTGAATTTTGTTCCTTCAGATAGGTTTGTTTGTTGTATTCGATGTTAACGCACTGTCTCGGTCGACTGTTAAATACCTCGATAAGTGAAATTGCCCATAAATAAGGCACTTATTTGAAATGGAATGCACGTAGCGGACGTTGCACATAAATCCATCACGTTTTATTTTTTATTTATAACATATCGGTGCCCTGAACTTCGACTAAGCATTTCGCCTACCAGCGACAATCGATACGGCTGGAACATAAAGCGTCGCCGTGGCAACCACGCGTCTGCATCCCTGGGCGGATATATCGTCCCTTTCATTCCTCAAATATTTAATATCCGCGTTCACGTGAAATTGCATGTGGGCCAAGTATGAAAATGTTCTTACGAATAGCAAGCGAATTGGAAATATGCAGATGCAGCGTATTTTTCTCGCGTTACTTATGACGAAAGACGAGACAGAAAATAAACGAAATAAAATGAGAAAGATGATTAGTATAAGAAAACGCAAACGCAAAGTTAAACGAAAGTACAAAATAATTGAGATAAAATTGCATAAAATAACAACAAAAAAAAACTACTCGAAAAACAGAAACGGAAAAGAAAAACAAAAATTAAAAGAACATAGTTTGGATTCTTAGACAACTATTTCGCTCTTATTACAATCTCCTCAGCACGAAATGCAAAACATTGCATCCAAAGTAGTCTGACGGATTGTGCATTAATTATATTATTTTTAAATTAATTGTTTAACATAAAATGGCTTTCACAGGATAAATCAGCAGTAATGTTTTTTTACGACGTAGAAATCTAGCCATTATTGATTACACGCTGAAATTGATAGATCACATAAATCAACTCGTGAAAAATATGTGCCACGATTCATAAGTAAAGTTGAATGGGGATGTTACAACAACAAAGAACGTCTACAAGGCCTGTATAAGATTATGGCTGTCATGTATATGGCATTCGCGAGCAAATATTTACAGCGCATAGACGTGCAGAATAAGGCGCTAGGAATATAAGTAGGCGCAATGCAGTTACGACGAAACTACTTAGCCGCAAAATATCTAATAATGGACGCCTCGTTAACGTTATTCATCATCTGGCTATAGTAGAACGTATTAACCCATACTGTATCTCAAAAAACCCTTTACATGCGATGATTACAGAGACACGTCAAATTATGATAATAAATTGCATAAGGAATCACGACAAGTGTTCGATTACTTTGAAAACATCAACCTAACAGAATTTATTAAGAACAAAACCTGCAATAAACTGTATTTTTTTATTATGGAAGATAATGCAGACTCATTGATTATACTGGCCAACAAAATTGCACTTTTTGACTGATGAATGACATGTCTCATGATGTTTACTAATTTGACGTCGCTGATTCTAAATACACCCTCTGTTTCGTAACAGTTCTTGTTTACAGGTTATAGCTGTCACTGAACATTCTATTTCTGACAGGGTTTATTTGCTGTTAATTTAAAAATTATTGAGTTATCTTACTATAATTTGATATGGTATCTGGAATGAACCAGTGAATCACCATGACCATTGCTATTTTTGTTTGGTGAAAGTATCTGGCATTAACCGAAAAAATCGAGCAAAATGGTAATATCCTTGCATACGATCGGCACATAGACGTGTCCTGAGCCCTAAGACTACACTTGAACCTCAAGCTGATGAGGAATCAATTGAATTGGAGAAGAAAATTTAGAGTAGTGATAGTGACTTTGAATGTGACCTGGAAACGCCAAAACTATTCAACCAAGATGATTTAAACGACCTATGACCGGTTTCACAAACGCTAATCAGTCGTTAACAGCTTGTTGTCAAAAGTTTGACGATTCGTTAACGAGTCTTGAATCAATCGTCAAATATTCGACGATTGATTACCTTGACGAACCGTTAAAAGAAAAATTACCATTGATTTGGATTTCACAAAAAATAACGAGTTAAAGGCTTGTTAACTAGTTCACCATTTGACAATCGTTTGTGAAACCGGGCATAAATCAGATATCTGGGACTGTCGAAGTCTGCTTCCAAAATTTTGGATCCTAGGCTAAAATAAAGAAACTTAGAAACAAAAGGAACTAAAATTTCTTATTATCTCACAAGATAAGATCTCCTCAAATATTTTCCTGAAGATGATTTCGTATTTTGTAAAGATGTACCTGGTTTAATGGCTGCAATGGGATTACGAAATTACGTTCCTAGTGAGTGGCGTTTATTCGTCAAAATGGAGTCTAAAATGTGTTCTCTTATACAATGGGAATAAATTAGGGTCGTTGCCGATTGCACATTCTACTAAAGTAAAAGAAGAATATGCATCTATTGCTCTGGTTTTGGGAAAAATTAAATATGTGGAAAACAACTGGCTCGTATGTGTTGATTTAAAAATGGTGATCTTTCGTTTAGGCCAACAAGGTGGTTACACAAAGTATCCCTGTTTTATATGCTTGTGGGAGGATAGTAGAGTTAAATATGAACACTGGATTAAAAGGAATTGGCCTATTCGGTAAGTGCTAGTTCCAGGACGACAAAACGTGGTAAACGCTCCTTTAGTATAAAGGGATCGTATAATGTTGCCTCCGTTGCATATACAATTAGGGCTTGTAAAACAATTTGATGAAGGTCTTAACAAAAATTGGAATTGTTTCCTTTTTCTATCAAGAAGTTCCCAAAACTGAGCGCAGGAAAGATAAAAGCGAACATTTATGACGGGCCACAGATAAGATCATTAATAAAAGACATAATTTTTACGGACATTATGACAGAGATTGAGAAAAGGGCATGGAATGAGTTTAT
Source organism: Geotrupes spiniger (assembly GCA_959613385.1). Taxonomy (NCBI): domain Eukaryota; kingdom Metazoa; phylum Arthropoda; class Insecta; order Coleoptera; family Geotrupidae; genus Geotrupes; species Geotrupes spiniger. Next base: position 10,429,629 of record OY390739.1, read on the forward strand.
CTGGCTTGTCTTGGCTAACATTTTTTGGGAAATAAGAAAAGTTCTGATTATTCTCAACACGTTGAACAACTAATGAGTCACTTTAATACGCTTGGATGTAACATGAGCATCAAATTAGACTTTCTTCACAACCACCTGGTGTATTTGCCCGCTAATCTTGGGGATCTAAGTGAAGAACAGGGCAAGCTATTCCACCAAGACCTTCGTACGATGGAGGAACGCTATCAAGACTGGAACGCATACTACTGTAGGAGTATTCAGAACCGCTCTCTGACTTCAACTTCTGCAAGGAAGAACTTTGTGTTTTATTGTAAAACAGCTCGTGCGCCATATTTTCTAAACTAGAGCTGATTAAAATCGTCATTAAAAATTAGGATAGTATCATGTAACATAACCCAATCATCAGAAATGCTGTTGTGCGGTGATTATATACACAGATGGATCTAAGCAGAAGTATCGGTTGGGTTGGGTTGGGTTGGGCTGGGTTGGATTGAAGACGCAATATTTAACTAGAAAAATAATTTTACAAAATGACATGCATTTTAAAGTCTGAAGCAGCGGCTACAGAGGAAGCACTGATACATGAGTTTTGTTAAATAGTTTGAAATAGCGTGTCAACCTGCAGAGGGAGTGTATCCAGGAAGGTTTAGACAACAAACTGCCATTTGCAGCGTTTCGCTCCGCTATTAGATTAGGCCACTGGAGGCGCAACCATGTCGTTCTACCTGTGCCTCAGTACGTCTTGGGGCACATGAGTAAATGAAACCTATAAGCCTATGGTAACTGGTTGCGTTAACAAAAAAATTTGTGAGCTGGTGGACAACCTTCGCAACCAGCCGGGCCACATCTTCTGGTATCGCCACCAGTCGGGGCATTATTTTACACGTAGAGTATAACATAACTTCATAGTAAAGTCGAATTGGCGAGATTTTCAAGCTGGAGATATCTGAACTGACAATGAGCCGAACTGAAGATACTCACTCGACGATCACTCTTCCGCCACCTACACGTGAGTGCATTGGTGCAATTTTCGTCCCAACATGAATCGAGATGCCATCGAGATGATAAATCTCGAAGAAGAAAACAATGAAACGCGTGTATTAAAAGGAAAAGGCATAGGATGATCTGTGCAAAAAAGCAGACGATCAATTGAAAGAATTATCGCAACTGATTGATAAGAGAATCAATACGGGGAATTTTATTTGCGAAATCGAAAAGCATCCGGCAATGTGTGGCAACAGAACTGAAGATTACAGCAATAAAACCGTAAAATTAAATGCGGGGAATTCAGTAGTGATGTCATTTATACTCGACTTTGAAGAGAAGAGTACAACCGAGAGAAGTGTTTACGTAATAATTTATTTATTTGATATTATGTGTATCGTAATTGCAAAAAATAGAAGAAGAACTGACTTTCATTAATAATCATAATAATACTTTCAATGTATTTAAGAGAATACGTATTTATCTAAAAATATTGCCAAGTCCCAGTGCTACCATAAGCACTTAATTTCATATGTGCCATTGAACTTCTCCCTCTTCAGCTTGCTTCGGCAAATTAATTTCGTAGCACAGTTGCCTCCTTCTTTGGAGATTGTCAGGACTTGAATCAAATAAACCCTGTATTGTTATGGTGTTCTCTTTGAAATCAATTCCTTACATCGTTATCCAGGATGACCACACGTTTTTTTTATCTTAAGACATTTGCATACGGTCTAAGTTTGGCATAGGCTGTTTGAGTCCTGTGCGAAATAAATCTTTAACGCGTTTTGTTCAAGTTTCTTATAAAATGCACTGTAGAATCTGCTGATTTTCCGTATGTACCTACAAGAAAATAAACTGGTACGATGCGTCACATATTCCTCATAGAATTCAGCTGCCATTATGAGCAAGAAAAACCGAAAAAAAAATTAACTTTATTTGTACAAAGTTCATCAAACAACGTATAATACAATCCTTTGTCTTCTCTTGAAGCTAATATTGGATGTATGTATATGAATTTTCCGACTTCTTCTTTTCCTCTTTTTTTAATAAAAGAGCAAGCAGCCATAATTAGCCTGAACACTATTTGCTTACCCGTGGTGGCACCAGTGGCTGATAATTATTTTGTGCTTCAATTTGGTGGCTCCACCAGTTGCAGCCACCAGTTGCGTGTCTAGCCTAATAACGTCCTTAGTTGGTGAGCTGTAGCTGCTAAAGTGAGCACGTGCACAAGCTGTTCGTCGAATTAGTGCCAAAGTGACAATGCAACTTGTCAAAACTATTACAGAGACATTTCAATCGCTTAGCCAAGCACACGGGAGGACTGTATGAGTCGCACGTAGCGCTACGAGTGAATCCCAAGCCTGGACGACCATTCACATCAAGATGATGATCATGTCGAGAGAGTTGGTGCTGATTCGTGAAAATCATGGTTTAAATGTTCCTAAAGTGCCTTGCAAACTGGGCATCAGCGTAGGGTCTTGGCATCGAATTTCGAGTGATAAACTTGAGGTGCGTCGTGTCAGTGCAAAATTCGTGTCACGTTTGTTGATTGACAAGCAGAAATCAGTCAGAATTAATTGACACTGTCAATGGCAATGAAAACTTCCTTAAGACCATAACAGACGTCGAAGTGGGTGGGCAAAGGGTCTCTTCGTCCAAAAATGCACGCATGAGTCGGTCAAAGATCAAGGTGATTGGTTGTGTCTTTTGACTGCAAAGGTTCATCCGGAATTTGTACAACGTGGTCAGATGGTAAACAATGAATTCTACTTGACGGATGATGCTTGTAGTAAGAGGCCTGCATTTTCTGAGAAGTAGACTTGGATATAGCATCATGACAATGCACTGAATCACGCCGCAGCTATCCGGCAAGACATCACACTCACGTTATGCCCCTGCTACTTTATTCTTCGGACCTAGCCAGAGCAGACTTTTTCCTGTTCCCCAAACTTAAAACGACGTTGAAAGGACGTCGTTTCCAAACCGTAAAGGAGATTCAGGAGGATTTTCCAAAATTTGAAGAAACGTTCCCACCGTGTGTTGCCGGTGGGAGGAACTACTTTGAGGGGGACTAGTGTTGTAGAATGAGTGATAAAGATGTTATGACAAAATGTCGGTTTCTTTCTGAACACACCTCGTATACGGAGACAATTTGTAAACATTTAAATTAAATGTGGATGTGAACATCCAACATCGCCTCTTAATTTAAATAAGAATCCCACTTCGTTTGAATTCCAGTTTTATTTCCCGGTTTGCAGTTTCAGTCTTTTGTGTTCACGTGGCTCTCTTGCAAAATAGTTGAAGAGTTTGAAAACGTATCCAGAAATTGATTTCCTATCGTTTTTATCAGTTGTCTAATTTGGATCAGTGAAACCAATTAACAAATTTGTTTTCTTGTTAAGTGTGAACAGCCTTTTCAAGCCTAGAGTTTGTTAATCAACAGTTAGTATCAACAGTTCAACAGTTAGTATATAATTTTTTTCATGTCGTCGCCCTCAGTGTGTAGTTTTCGTTCTAACTGCAATAATGTTTCGTTGAAAAATTTCAGCCAATTCGTCAAACATCTCCTTTGATTTTTCCAACTGGCTGTCATGAAAGCATTGATCGATAATGTTGCATTTCTTTTCGTCTAGCTGAATTTTAGCCCTATCATCTTCCTTTTCCCGCGCCAGTCAATATGTTTTTCCAAACTTTCTTCGATATATTTGCCCAACTGAGTGATTCGATGCGAAAATGCTAATTGTCAAAATCTGTTCCATCGAATGATGGAATGCCGGTTTTTAGATTAAACTACGATACCTTTCAGAAAAGGTATTTACAATTTGGTTGGCAAAATGCCCAAACGTGACATTGTCACCATTTATAGAAACCAACATATTTCTAAGGCAATAATTTACCGCGTCATTAAGGAAGGTTTGCGGTGTATGAATCTTCCCAAGACCGCCCTCGAGTTTTGCAAGGCTTCAGAACATCATTGAACCTGCAACAAATAGAAAAGGTGTTTCAACTAGAAGATTAAGCCGAAGATTTCACGTTTTTCATATGACAGCCAAGAGGGAAATTAGCAGAAATAATTTAAAATATGGAAAACGTCAAAAATGTCCAAAATACCCCTCTGCCAATTAGAGAGGATTCCAAGATGCTGAGGACAATTAAGATTAGAACATTTCAGAAACAATGCCACGATAATTTTAGACGACGAAAAATATTTTACACTATCTAACTTCGAAATAATATGAAACGGAGGCTTTTATACAGACAACATTGAGGACGAAGCGGCTTATCATATCACTTTGGTACACGTTGCGCATCATAATGAAAGAACGAACAATTTAACTAGATAAAAGAACTAGTTCATGACATAATTCACCGGAACTATGTCACCAACATGAACTAATTGCCCATGCCCAGTACTACCATGTAGTATCCCCGAAGCACTATGTCACTTTCGTTGTACAAACGTTGGCAAATGGGCTTGGATCTCGAAAGCAATTAATGATAAAAAACATTACAACATATTTATTCTAATAAATACAAATCAACTCAAATAGCAGAATATTACAATTGAAATAAAAATGCTAACAAAATGGTATTTGGGGACAAATAAGATATAGACAACTCTGTCTTACCAACGCTACTGGTCTTTAACATGTGCAGCACTGCACCTAACTGCATGAGACTGACGAGACTGCATCCGTGTCTCAGTTATCTTTTGACAAAGCCCCTTACTCAACCCTTAGCCGATTGGTGATAAAATGTAAGCAAAAAGTAAAAATATGTATTTCTACAAAACTAGATTTTAGGAGGCTCATTACATTATATATATTTAGTATACAACAATATGTATTACCTGATTTATTTCCAATAAATATATAGCAATTATAATTTATTTCTATTAAATAGATTTGTTTTATACTATCATCCAAGAAAAATGTTAAGCATTTGCAAATTACAATCTAAAATAATCGAAATGTACTCATTGAATGAATTAATTCACAAGCAACGTTCTCCGTGATCGATTCACGCTAATTATTCATAAACGGCTTTATCTCGTCCTAATGGATGAATGGATTTTCTTATCGCTTTTGAAATTCAACTACGTATATTTATGTTACACTATCGCTGGATATTAGCGTTTTGATTTGTTTGCGCCGTATCAATGAACTTACACAGATACCCCGGAGGCGCCAGACTACTCGGAAAAAAACGAGTGATCCAATGTCGTCTCACTCTATTTGGCTACTGGTGTACGTCAGCCGCATTGATTTTACAGTCACGTTAGCTACTTATATTGTTTAACCACCATATTCGGCGTACAATACGCATGTATTCAGTGTTCCGTCGCATTCCAGATGGGAACGTAGAAAAAAGGTTGGGAATGAAATTGGCCCAGTTGGTTGGCGTTTAACTTTTAATGTAATTTAGGCTGTTAGCTCCGATATGAATTTAATTATGAATGACAAATCTAAATGATAAAATTTCATTCAGCACTTGCTACTGTACAAAGGTTGCGTACATAATTTTTTCTAATTATAATAAACGTTTACTGTAATTTCACGATGAAGATATTTAATAAAATAAAAATGAGAATATACATTACAATTGGAAAACTACAAAACCATATAGAGAAAATTAAGGTGAATAAAACTCAGAAATTCCGGAGAAACAAACTTTAAATGTATTGCAAATACAATTAGCACTTCTTACTTGTTGAATCCAATGGGGGATAATCGACCCAAACAATCAAAATTTGCTACACTTATTTTTATTTTATTATATTTTTCTGTATAGATTTCCCGAGCGATGGTCAACTTTTTATACGTAGGTTAACATATACTCAGTGACATATAAACTGCACCACCTAGAAGGGGTGGGAATTTTTGGACCAAATTTGGCAGAAACGTTGGACTAGTCTAAGGTAACAATTCATTAAAATTTGATAAAGAAAACACTTCATTTTTTTGATTTTTCTTTAATAATGTGTTGGCCCGCCCCTATTTCTGATACACTCATTGACCCGCCTTGGCATTGATTCCAGCAGGTGATCAATGTCTTCTTGGGGTATGGCATCCCAAGCAGCCTGTACTTCATGCCGCAGAGCTTCTATTGTCAACGGTGGGTTCGGTAGATTCCTCAATCTTCTACCCATCATGTCCCACACGTGCTCAATGGGCGACAAATCGGGAGATCTTGGCGGCCAAGGCAAAAGATTAATATTGGCCTCTTCAAAGAAGTCAAGAGAAACCCTTGCTACGTGAGGTCGTGCATTATCTTGCTGGAAAAGTGGGTCTTCCAGCCCTCGAAGATATGGAAGAACATGTGGTTCTACCACTTCGTCAATGTAGCGTCGGGCGGTCATACTGCCCCGAATGAAGAGCAAGGGTGACCTACTGCCGTAAGCAATAGCACCCCATACCATCAACCCCACATGCCTCGCAATCGAGAAATCAGGATTGCGCCTTTCTCCACGTCTTCGTCTATCAGTCATCCGACCATCATGCATTCCTAAACAAAATCGCGATTCGTCACTAAAGATAACTCGATGCCACTCCAAGTTCCATTGAAGTCTTTCCGTGCACCAGGCCAAACTTTCCTGGCGATGTTGAGCAGTGAGGGGTAGCACAAGATGTGGGCGGTAAGACAGCAAGCCAAAGGTTCTTATTCGACGATAAACTGTTCGCAAGCCTATCGGACGACCTTGTTCACCTAACCATTGATCAGCTATTGATCTAGTTGTAGAGAATCGGTCTCTCAATGCCATTAGTCTTAAGCGGCGATCTTGACGTTCATTGGTTCTTCTTTGAGCCCCAGTGCCTCTTCTCCGACGTTCAACCCCATGTTCAGACCACGCTTGATAAACACGCATTATTGTTGAGTGGTGCCGTCCCAAACGGTTGCCGATTTTTCTAAAGGAAAAACCTGCTTCTCGTAAACCAACAATCCGCCCTCGGTCAAAGTCACTCAACTGCTGGTAAACTTGAGGTCTCCTTCCTCTAGACATCATTAAACACTTGAAACACTTTAAACTAAAGAACGGGATCCGAAAAAGTGGAACAAATTCAAAAAATGACTCGATAATTGCTTGTCTATCACCACCTCTAAAAAAATGACACAAACGTCAAAAATCCCATGACTACTTGATGATTGGGTTTCAAATCAACTATTTCCCTGGACTAATCCACTATTCCTGCCAAATTTGGTCCAAAAATTCCCATCCCTTCTAGGTGGTGCAGTTTATATGTCACTGAGTATATGTCTTGATGTTTCCATAATAGGGATTAATTTGTCTCTCTCTGTTCGAGTTATATGACATTTTATTAATGCGTCTTGTTCGTTACCGCGTTAGTAGCAAAGAATCACAAATATATTTTAAAAAATGTATGATACAATAATGTATTAATATAATGCTAATAATATTGAAATAATAGAGATGAAAATTACTTTGTTTCCATCGGTTTTTTTCTGTGTATTTTCTTATTATCAATCATATTTGATTTATTCATTGTATCTTTTCACTTATTTTCCACTTGGTTTAATGTATTTTCCTATTAGTTCAGTTCCACGCACTCTATTTTTGTATTACAATCTTTTCGAATTTTCTATATTTCCCATATTTTGAGGTACTTTCTAACGAATGCATGTTGTGGCCGCAACAAGTTATTTCACTTGATGCCCAAAATATTCTATATAGTCAAGCGATAGTTGTTAAATATTTTTTTGCTGACACTTCAATTATCAAATATCAATTAAAAAGTGTTTTGTTTAATTTATTTTTATTATAAGGGCAAAATAAAAAGAGCGAGGTTTAAGTTAAAAAAATAGGTATAAAAGATAGACAACAAGAAAGAAAAGTAAAATTGTACCAATAAATAAATTCAAAATTAGAAAAGAATAAACAGAACGAAATGTTGAAATATGAAATCACAAAAAATAGTACATGAAGGGAAAATAATGAAATGCTAAAACGAATTTTGAAAAATAAAGAAAATTAGAATAAACTAAAAATTCCATTTAATAAAAAATAACAAAATATGATGAGATTTATTGAATTTTACGAATATGTTTGAGTTAATATTTAATATTAATATATAATTAAAAGTATGCAGGAGTATAATAATAGAGTCGAACAAAATTAAAGGCAAACTTACATAGAAACTTAAGAGAAAATAAACACAAACGAATACAAACTGTAGCGGAAAAAGCAATAAAAATAGTGGACAGTAATACGCCAAGAAAAAAAGGCAAACAATACAATAATATTGAGAAATGTACAACAAATGCAAAAAGCAAAAAACTTGAAAAATGAATTGAAACATCTTTTAAAGAATTTATGAAGAAATAAGCCAAGAAGAACAAAGGCAAATCAAGATAAATAAAGCTCATATTATTGCAAACTATGAACATTACTAAAAATATGGAGACATACCCATAAGGTACGCAAACCTAATTGGCAGAGACAAAAGAAATACTAGCAAAAGACAAACTATGGTGAACAAATGAAATAAAAACCCAAGTCAAGGTAAAGAAAATCAAAGAAATGCAAAGTGCCTTAGAACTTGAGAACAGGAAAAAGGTAACAAACAAAAAATCAAAAGTAAAGACTTATAAGCCGGCAACCAGTTAATTACCAAAGTCAAACAGAAATGAACAAGAATGTATTTGGTGTTCATAGAATTGGAGAAAGTTTGCAATACCGTCCCTAGAGAAAAATTGTGATGTAGTTTACGTAATAGACGGGTAGTGAAAAAAAAATGATATAGGAAATGACAAGAACGACTACGCTATAGCAATAACATTAAATAAGATGAATTTCAAACAAAGGATTAATCCCATTTTCTATTTACGGTATTCATGGACAGTATTATATCCGAATGCAACAAAAGGATAAAGAAGTTTATTGTAAATTTGCAAAGGACTTTAACGTACGTAAGCTATCACGGAATTAATATATTTAATTTCCTTGCGAATTGATGAAACTATATCAGAAATATAAATATTGAAAGAAATATTTTCAAAGCAAACTAATACGTATTTGCGTTTATCCTTAAACGAATATCTAAATCTCAATATATTCTTAAAGCGAAATGTACAGTTTTCATTGAATAGGACAATGGGAGAAATAAATTTCGAACGTTGAAAATTGCGTTTTTCAATTATTTATGAAGTAATAAATATAAATAGAAACCATGCACATATAAACATGTAACTATAAGTGAGTGTAATATGTAAATGTGAAATAATGTCAACACAAACCAATATATACATTACGTAATCAAAATTGTCAATTTCATGAAATTTGAATATAATAAAATTTTTCATTGTAATTGACAAACGTAACCGGGTGTGTATGTTGAACCGATTAACAAATTACTATTATAAACAATAAAAGCCATTCAAATATTCTAGTAGGTGACTCAAATTATTTATTAATTGTTTATTACAAACGACGAGCCTAATACAGTATGTCCCAAAATTCGCGGAACACCTCGATGGTACGTTATTATATGAGGTCCAATGATTACGAGAAAAATATGAAAAAAAAATGCCATTGCTGTTAATTTCCAAGAAATAAATATTTAAAGTTAACACTTTTGATGTCGTTTAACTAAATTACTGGAAAACATATCATAAGATTGGTTTTAATATGGTGAATGGAATAACAATTTTGAACAATTACAACCAAGTTTGTGATTAATCACTATTTTAATTATACCATTTCCAGAAAATTATTTTACGGTAATTTTACCTGAAAAAACATATGGCAACGTTGACGTGAAGTTACACTTTTTTAACGTAAAACATATGACAATCAAGATTGTGTATTAATGTCATCGTCACATCCTGCTTGTGTCAACCCTAATTAATTTTAATTAAACGTGTTGCCAAATTTACTTTTAGAAAAAGGCCGGTATCTTCTAAAATAAGCAAAGTGAATTTTTTTAATATTTTTTCCCTGTAGCTGCTTTATCGTTACTTTAAACTGTAGTGTAGAGCTGTTCCACGAATTTTGGGACACGTTGTATATCAATAGGAGTTTGAATTTATTTATAAAATAACCTTTATTATACATATATTTTTGTTACAATTATTTAATATACATTGCAATTTGTAAAAGAGAAATCTATTTCATGTTACGTTTGATTCCAAACTTTTCCTCATTGTAATCTTCCTGTACCTGTTCTCATTTATCCAAAGTTTTCTACCTTTCACATTTCTTCTTGCCTGTGACAGCTATCGTATGTAACAAAAGTTTTGGGAAATTTTTTGAAATAGAATTATTCAAACTACACTTGCTTTATTTAATTTGGTAGTACAGAAAACGATTCAGTGAAACTTTAATTATAATCATAATCATATAGCAGCTAAAAGGCCATGGGTTTAATTGGTTCGCAATTTGGAGCGAATGCCTCTAATCAACAGACTTTTGACGGTAAGTAGGTTAAACTCTCGAACCTTATTCTTATTTTTATTCATTTTGGGCTTCCCACCCACCGTCGTAAACTCAACACCGCCCAAAACTCTTCTTTAGTACGTGCCCGTGGAACATGCGGGTGGTAATCTGGCATCGAATCTTGGGATATTGTGTTGCTTTAACCAATCTTGGGTTCTTCTCGCACAATGGTACGATGCCAGATCCGGCCAGAATATAATATTATAATTAACATGATGCGTTTGAGTAAAATTCACTAATTTGGGGATACATCTTCGAATATAAATGTCTGCATTTACACCCCTAACTCGACCAACATAAGGTCTTGAAAAATCACCTTTCGAAATGGCGCACCACACTAGTACCTTGTCCTCAAATTTCGCGTTTTTTTATACCTTACGTCATTAGGAACATCCTCAATGTGGTCTGCATAAAAGCCTTCATTTCCTTTCATTTCGGAGTTAGATAATGTAAAATATTTTTCGTTGTCCCTAATTATTGTGGCATTGTTTCTGAAATGTTATAATTTTAATTGTCTGTGTCTTCTTGGAATCCTCTCTAATTGAGCAGGCGTGTATTTTGGATATTTTTGTCGCTTTCTATATATTACATTATTTCTGCTAATTTCGCTCTTGGCTGTCATATGGGGAATGTGAAATCTTCGGCCTAATCTTCTCGTTGAAACTCAATTTCTATTTCTTGCAGATTCAATGAAGTTCTGAAGTCTTGCATGATTCAAAACTCGAGGGCGACCCGTCGGGGGAAGATTCATACCTTCCGCACATTCCTTAGTGACGCGGTAAATTGTTGTCTTAGAAATATTTTGATTTCTATAAATGGCGACAGTGTCACGTTTGGGCATTTGGACAACCAAATTGTAAATACCTTTCCGCTATTCTAACTTGTAGGACATTGTAAAACTTTCTAAACACAAATGTATTGCCAAACTGCAGGAGAAACTTGACAGATTTTCAATATCCAATGGCGAGTTAATTGCTTTATTTTTAAAATTAATACGAAAAATTTTCCCAAAACTTTTGTTACATGCGTTAGTCTAATTTAATTATAGCTAAGCTCCCATTTAACTCCCAGTTTTCTACATATATAGCATCTTTTTGAAAATCTAATAAGTATTTCATTTCTTGTAGTCACTATATGGAATATGGTCATATGGTTTGCTGCTCTTTCGAGTACTCCGGTAGACACGTTCCCAAATGTTTTTATACTTTCCAAACCACCGGTTCCAGCTTATTTTCTCTATCTCATTGACTAATAGAATTGTACTTTGCGTTCTATCGTTTCAACTATCTCTCTCTTCTTCTTTCTTCAGTCTTTCCACCTCTTATACACGTAATTAGCCTGCTCTTCGTTAATACTATCACTATCAGGTGTTGTTCTCATTTGCTGTTCTATCGTATCCCGTAACATACTTTCATCTTCCTAGTCACAAGATTTCATCCTGACCTTGACCTCCAATTCATCAATCCTTTGTTGTATTCTCTGTCTTTTTCCAAACGTCATACGGTATCGTACACTACAACTTTCCTCATACGTATCAAACATGATTTTCTGGCTTTAAATGAATCGGGTATCCATCTCCAACATTTTGTTGCTTTGTGGATAACGACAAACGGAGAAAACAACATACATATACTAAATTCTTTCCCCCTTCGATTTATGCGTATCCCCTTTCTCGTAACTCTTTCCCTAAGCAACGTCTTCAATTTTTCAGCTCTTTCATAAATTTAGTGTCTGTTAATGCGGCATAACACAAGGTCCGTGAAAAACATTGTAGTTTGGTATTTTTATTGAACTCGTTAATTCGTAAAACTATCATTTAAATAGTACTGATGACGAACTGAATTCCACAAAGACTTGTGTCAAAGCTAAGTATATGATTCGATGTGTCGTCATTGAATTAACTCTCACTAGACAACGCGAATACATAAAACCGTTTTAACTATGCATATTACATCAATTAATACAATAGCTCACCAACTCGGTTTCATAACATTTCCGTCCACAGCTGTAATGAAACTTACAACATATGTTATTTGAACAATTGCACGAGTTTAATTGAGTAATGCTAGCGTGAATCTCACTATAGCTTCCTTTGCCCTAGCCGGTCAGCAGTTAAAGTCCAACGAGTGACATTGAGAAGTTTCATATCTTAGAATGTGAAGGCGAGCTTAGAATAAGATAACACAGTTTCTGTACGAAATGAAAAAAACTGCAGCAATAATAACTGGTAAAAAGGCCGACTTACAAAACAGCATTAAAATATTAAAAGAAAATAATATGAACCCCAATAAAAACAAGAGGTTATGGCAGTATCGCAAAAAAAAGAAGAACTGAACATAAAAATTCGAGCTGCAGAACAATTAGCAATAGAAGACAACATACAACAAAAGAAGGAAATAAAGGAAAGGATCAATGAAGTCATTAAGATGTACTAGTCGGTTAACAACAGCTTTATGAACAGAAAAGAGGTATTGTCTTGGAGAGCAAAATGTAATATACAAGGCCACTGGAATGAAGTTTCTAAGAAAAATTAAAGAAGTAACAAGAAGGGATAGGATTAGGAACGAACAAGGATATAACTCAGCATATAATCAATCTCACTATCGGCTAACTAATACCGTGCCTTCAACTAAATTCCTCATTAAAGTAAGCTGTGTTTATTTTATAAAGTTGGCGATACGCAATTGAAGAGAAACGAGTTGTAAGTAACTGTCAGTTATATTACTGAAAAACACATTTTTAATTAAATAATTGAACTGCTATCAGTGCTACAAATTTTAGGAGTAAAACCAGTGACATCATAGCCCACCTTAATGAAGAATTTAATTGAAGGCACGGTATTATAAGCAAGGTCACATGTTTTGTAAAGATTTTAAAAAATGTTATGTTAACCGACACTGTTTGTACTGGCTATCTTATAATGTTAAACAAATACGTTACCGTATTCTGTAAACTGGGCTAGTAACATATACATACAACTGCAGCAAAGTGGATGCAGTTATCTATGACAATCAAGCGCAAACATGAATTTGGAAGAAGTGTTGGTAGACGCAATAGAAAGGCAAGTCCAAGAAAGAATAAAACAATAAGATTATATTTAATTTTAAAACAGTTTTGTATATATCTTACATTTACAGATTTAACCTAAAATTAGAAAGAAGGCAAACTGGAGATAAGAGTTAAGTTGATTTGAATTTGAAAAAATCACTTACTTAACTTGCCGGATGTGGCAGTCCAGATTAAATCAAATTTCTACACAAATGCTCTTGAATCAGTTATGCTAATATATGCCAAGAAGTAATTCGTAATGCTGCAGTACCACTCGAACTGTTCTATTTTTTTGCCATCGTAGCTATCAGCACTGCATCGGCAATGTATATCGGAAAGAAGGAATAAAGTGACAGAAGCTATCTCAGCACATTCAGTACATCGTTGGATTACATTTCCAGAAACTAAACTAGTTAATAAAAAAATTAGTTCATGGACAAGTTTAATTTTACATGCGTTTGTGGACTTATAGATTGTATGCAGGTTGCAATTGTTGCTGCACCTGCAGAGGACATTGTCGGGCCAGGACTTTTCTATTACAACAGAAAGGGATTTTATAGCATTAACATTATTATGAATATTAATGCTAAATTCACAGGTATTTTGATAGCACATATAATGTTTGCAACTGTATTAATAATTGTATCACAGGCTCACGACATGACTTATTTATTTGAAGTTTGTCTCCAGTGAGACTTTTTAAAAAGAAATTTTTTGAATAGCAAAAACCCCTGGAGCTGCAGTAGGTATACCAGAAGTGCGATACAATAGCACACACATTCTTACAAGAAACTGTGTGATGTTTTGATGTTTTTGGGTGTTGAAGCAACGGTGTCGATGCTTATTAATGCATTACAATCCAGTGACATCTGCAAAAAAAATTTACTGATGCTGTGGTTTACATATGAAGATGAAATGCATTATTTTATACCACAAGGTGAAGTTCTAGATGCTGATCGAGAGCAAAGAAATTAGCAAAATTTCGGTCAAGAATAAAAAAATCTCATAAGCATTTTTTTAAATAGAATGTGACTTATTTTCTTTTACTATATTGTATCCACGGTGCCCTTAAGTACATTGGCAAATTTCAATTTATTTTTTTGAGCATCATTGAAACATTGCAATCATTTGCACAGAAGTTTTAGGAAAAAATAAAGTTATCTATAACATAACTACACTACACTACACTATGAACGTTTTGAACTATTTTGCAGAGCGTGTTTCCATTGTCCTAACATTATTTAACATGTCACCAGTAATGGCATCGGGGAACATCCTGGTTGGAAAAGTTTCCGTTTCAACTACAACATTATTATTTCATGACATACTCACATTAAATCTTTCATTTAAAATTGTTACAGAGAATGGTCATCGTCGTACCTGACCCATATACCAATATGTATTTCATACCGACTTTCATTCTCAGGTGTACTGTTAATATTTTCGATTGGCGTATTTTCGTTACTGTTCAAATCTAAAACAATTTAAAAATAAAATCTTAGCAAAAACTTGTGTTCATGTTATTAAGTATTTATCTTACGCAATGATATGAATGAATGAATTTTGATATTATATCCAATAATTGTTCTTCTAAATTACTCAGTTTGTGAGTAGGGGCGTTTGCTTGATGAATTATACTTCTTCTAGTATTTGCTTCCCATTCATCGAAAACTTAAAATAATATTAATTGTTCGTTTATGTACCCAACACAGTATTTAATTGACTAACAAGCATTTCATAAATTAAAACTTTGAAAACATTCGAAATAACTACTTACTTTTTTCCATTGTGGTATAAAAATTAGCCGGTAGGGAGAATATTGGTATTCATCAAGGAACGTACAGTTAAGTTGCTGGGGACAGTAACGGATGAGCCACAAGAGATCGACAAAACAAATATGGGACGCAAGAGTAGGGGAATACCAAAAGACGATTCCAATAGAATGGTAGGAACAGTCTTGGAAAAAAAGAGCAAGACGTGGAGTGAGGACAGAAAAAATGGAAAAAATAGTTCATAGGAGATAAAGGCTAATAACCTTACTCCCATAGGGTAGAAGGGAGTATATATGAAAACAGAACCAATTACGAAACTAAGGATAATAACAATAATAATAAAAATAATTTATGTCTGTGCAAAATACATGTTGTGCGCTGTATTTATATATTTAGCGAAAGTTTAATATTCGCATGTTATTACACCTTACGCGTTGAAACAACCATAATAATAATTAAATATTGCAGTCCCTGCAGACACGTTATCAGGTTGCCTATTTTAATTAGAAAGTTACACCGTCAGACGCTGTAAACACTCGTTTAGAGTAACATCTAGAACGCCCAGCGTATTTTATTCCCACTTTGTCGTGTTGGGTTGCACATTGTGCATTTTATTTACTCTTACGCTCATTTACGCTCACTGAAACATTCATTTATTCTCCAAGTAACTTTCTTTTGACGTACAGTCTGAAGATAAACTCCTCCGGTTTCCGCGAACGTAACGCAACTCGATATTTGCAATTAAATTGTTTGATTAATTATTGAGCAACATGGTGGGCGTTAATTTTGTCGCGGTGCATTAATTGTAACGATGACGGTCCTCGTGAATCACGTAACCGCATTGTTTGTCAAGCAATTAATGTGTAACGTGCTCGTTCTGTGAAATTAAAATGAATATTTTTGAATAACGGTAGAATTTTTGTATCGTATTTATGCTAATTTAAAATTTACACAAATTAGTACAGTAAGTAATCAATATTATTTGTAAGTTGGATGTCTGTTTTTAGTATTTAGTAGTTAAATTAAAATATCGACACATCTAAGAAAGAATTATGTAAATATAAAAAATTTACAAATGCTTATACTTTAGCAATTTGTACATAAATTTTATAATTTGTAAAATTTAATATCCGATTCTTCACATACAATCATACTAAATAATTCATCAAATCAGTGTTTGGTGACAGTTCACTAATTTCAAACAAATTTGGACATCGTTGAACATCTATGATGACTGTTTGAATTTTTGAATTTTTGACTCTCTAAAAGACATCGATTTTTTTTGTACACTCGGTAAATTTCTTGCTGATTGGAATTTTTATGAGGCTATCACTTGAAATGTGTTGCTGGACCGTAACGAAACTTTTTATTTGTGTGGACAAATAAATATAGAGTTTTGATCAGATACAAACTCTTGTAGTCTGTAAATTAAAACCATGGTCGTCGCCTTTCCCAGCCAAAAATCAACGATTTAAGGTTGAGGTTACGTTTCTAAGAAATGTCGTAAATCACAATATTGTGTTTTTATATCTTTTTAAATATTCACTTACATTATTAAGGATCATTTCACACCAAGTGCTTTTTTGTGTCTATTCAAGCTAGTACTATGCAACTCTAAACGCTGTATTTTGAAAGCAATATATCAACCGGACATGATGGTTCTTATCACCTTATTGAAAAAATTGTTCTTATAAACGTTAAAGCTATTGGAACATACAAACATATTGGGTTTCGTTTTCTTCTCGATCTATATTTTATTGTAGTTGATTTCGATGATTTTTTAACTTTTACACAAGTCGCATTTTTTAGTTTTTTGTACATTTCAGTTTTTATGTTAATTTTGATGCTTGTGTCGCTATTTTTCGTAGTGTACTACATCACTGTCTGCTTATTTTATTATATTCTGGCTTCTTTTTGCTACGTTTTGCAACTTTTTTCCATCGCCTTCATGTTGACAAGCAAAATACACGAAACTAGCACAAAAATAACAACGAGAAAAGACTACAAATAAACAAGTTAAGATAGCACCACAAAAGTAATTAAAATTAAAAACAACCGAGACAAGACAAGAACGACGACCACTTCAAGCTACAAAACAAAACTGTATGAACTGTAAAATGTGTACAAAAAAATATCAATTTAGAAACAATGATAAAATTTGAGAAAAAAATCGATGCAAAAAATAAAATAAAAACAAATAGTTTTAATTTTATTTTATTCTTCATATTTTGTTTTTTTATGTTCCATCAGTCTGTGGTTTCTGTTGCATTTTGTAGTATATTAGCGTTGGTTTCCCTATTAAACAGTTTAAATTATATTTATATATAAGTTTTAAATTATATATTTTTTTAATTTTTCTGCTGGGTTTCTATAATTTCTGTTTTTCTTCCCTCCATTGGCTTTTGTATTGTAAAAGGAAATGGGAAAAGAAGAACCATCCGGTCACTCATCAACGAAAAAGAGAAATAAAAATAAACTTAACACATTAAATAAATAATGCAGCATGATTAAAACATTCATTAAGTACCAAAACAGGGATTAAAACCAATTGAAACTGCAAAACAAAATCGTACAAAAATTTGTTGGAGTAGAGGAAATCAACTATTAGGAAAAAATCATAAATACAATGTTTAAATATTTCTAAACCTTCAGAACATAATTAAAATATCGACAGGAAAAAAATGAAAAAGCAAAAAGATTACTAAATCCGTATAATGTGGAAGGACCATTGAAAGACTGGGTTCAGTTTTTATTCTTGTATTTTTATTTTTATCTTTTATGCTTTTTATAAAATATTGCTCTTTTCATCTTCTTTTGAAGTTCGATGATTTTATACAATTTGAAAGTTGAAATTTTACAAAATGAAATAATCCAGTTGAACTAAAATAAAATTCAAAACAAGTCAAAATGAAAACCAATTATAATAATTAATGGCATATAAAAATAAAAATAAACAAGAAACCAAACGAAAATTGAACTCAACTCAACCCAATCTTTTAGCACCTTTTAATTTTATCATATTTTTGTTTTTATTGTTATTTTCCTTTGATCCCTTGCTTTGGTCTTTTGTTTGTTTGTTTCAATCTCTCAGCTGGAAATGATCGTTTACTCTTACGAATCTGTATACGAAATGGTTGGTAAAATTGAGGTAAATGAATTTGATTTTTTTTTAAAACACTGCCACAATGTGTTAAAGAATTTGTCATGTATGAAAAATAATATCTAGGTACTGATCTGTTTTCTCAGCCATAATGTTCAACGCAATGTTAAAAAACAGAAAAAACATTTGTATGCTTTCATATTTCAAAATACAATTTATAGAACGATTTGGGGTAAAACTGTTATGGATCTTGCCTTGAGCATTGGTATAATTATTTTTACTATAAATTCAAATGTTCAAATGTTGGATTGTTTTTTCATGCAAAATTAATAGATACTCATAACTTAATATTCATTTTGCTGCGTTTCTGGCAAAATAATGTGAAAATGGAATATCAGTGAAATAAATTAAGTACCTAAAGAAATATCGACAAAGTAAAGATTGTTAAATTAGAAATTAAAATACAAACGAAAAATGATACACAAAAATGTTAAATAAATAAAAATACGAATTATAGACGTATACATTAATCAATAATAGCTATTTATGGTACAAGTGGATAAAATGCGTCCTTTTGAATAAACTGTTGTTTTAATAATGAGATTTAATATACAAAAAGAGTATTTTATTAACCGTTGTGTTGCCACCCAAAAAAACTCACAGCATCTGCCACCCGGGTACCCGGGTACCCCGTCCACGAAATTCTTGATAAAAGCCCATTGTAACTAGAATACTTATATGCATTCGATTGATATTTAATTATTCATATTCTAGGAAGATATTCCTACCTGAATATATCAATTAAATTATGTGATCAGCAGACAGCAAAGGTCACAAAATATTTGCATTGTAATCATTGATTTCTAATATAACTGTGTAAAATTTTGAAATTGAATTTTGTAATTTTTGATACAGTATTTGTATATTACAGTACAAAAAATGAAAATTTGATTTTTGTACAAAACATTTCAAAATATTCAAAAAATAAACAATTTGAAATAAACAAATATTGTTATTATTTATATATTAATCCATATTTACTTATTATGTTTTTACAACAAACTTTTCTTGTACGATATATGAAAATCATGCTTTTTCTATCGGGGTACCCGGGTGGCTCATACGTGTTGTTTTTTTCAAATGCAAAATTTTGTTAGTTAAAATTTTATTTTTAATATGTTGAATGCAAATTTTGATAGGTAATCGGTCAAAGCATGGGGATACGAGAAGGTTTTGCCCAATCTTTTTTGGAAAAATTTTGGAAATTATTCAACAAAACATAGGCCGATGGGTACCCGGGTGGCAACACAAGGGTTAATAGGAATTGGAAAAAAAATTTATATAAATAAAATAAAATAGTACATATTAACTTAATTATTTTGTAGAAGTGTTTTTAAGGGAAAGCAACGTTTATTTCAGTTAATCATTTGCTATGTGGAATTAAGGAAAGGCAATTTTTGGTTTGATATTATAGATACAACAATTTCACTTACGGGGTAAATCTAAGCAGGGCGCTTCTTAATGCGCCTGTCGAGTAAATCCCATGTTCGATGGCATTTAAGTCTAAACTTATGGCTGGCCACTCCGTCACTTGGATTTCATATTCCCGGAGGAAGTTTGTTGTTAAATTAGCGGTATGAACTCTACAATTATCCCGTTGTAGGATGAAGCCATGACCAAAATTGTCTGCAAATGACATAACATGCTCTTGAAGAATCGTCTCAACATAAATTTGTGCGTTGAAACGTTAGGGAACGACAACCAAGTATGTGCGACCGTCTATGTCTATACTAATGCCACTCCGCACAATAACCGATCTAGCTCCAAATCGGTCCACTTACGCGGCAGTGCATCGCTTTCCAGGACGACTGTACACTCGTACACGACCATCGCAACGAGTTAGGCAAAACCGCAACTTGCCGGTAAAACGGCACAGACCTCCAGTGTTGAAGTTGCCATTGCAAATGTTCACGGGCTAACTTTATGCCTGCGAGAAGTCATATTGACTTATTTGAGTCGTTCTCTAACTGTCTGATCGGAAATTGCCACGTCGGTAGCATTTCGGAGTAGATTTTGTAGCTCACGAGCAGTAGCAGTTCGTCGGCGAAGACGATATACCGGTCGTCCCGAGTAGTAGTTTTTCTTTTACGGCCTTATCCAATTCTCCTGAAATATGTACCCGTTTCTTGGTACCTATGCCAAGCTCTGCAGATAACAGATGGCGTCGAATGGAGCTGGTTTGCTACGTGTCGCATAGATCGACCTCGTTCAAGAAAAAGGAATAGCTCCCGCGACTTCAATTTCACTTAAACACTTCATTTTGGACTCTGGCGGTTTTACTGTGTCCGGTGACTAATTTGATGAGTTTCAGATGTTTGCTTTGGGGTGAAAAACTACTTTGTTTTGAGACTTTCTTTACATTTTGGCTTCTACGATGAAAACGAGCAAACGAATCACCGTAATTTAATAAAGGCCAAGAGAATAATATAACAAAAATCCCGCTTCCATCGTTTGCTGGAAAACTTATAGGCGCTCAAAAAGTGATCCCCTAATTTTATTGAGCAGTGTATATCGGATAGAAAATAGTAACAGGTTAATTTTATAAGTAAAAATTAATAATAAAGAAAGGAACCTATAAAGTTGCGTAATTTAAACAAAATGTTTGAGTCTGGTAATCGCAAACATCCATACATTCATTACGTTCACAGTTTAACACAGTTCACAATTATTTACGAGGATTTTACTTAAAACAGTGAGAAGCATTAGGAATACATTATTGTCAAACACCTGCGGATACAAATTTTTTTGTGAGCGTAAATTGTATTTTCTACCGAATAAGAAAGCAATTCACCGATCACTAATCATATTCAATTTTGCGGCGAAGATAGAACTTCCATACATGTTTTTAAATTAACATCGTCAAGAAGACATTGCCATGGGATTGATAATAAGAAATGCCCACGACACATCTCGAAAACGGTACCAAAATAAAATTTAGTGGATATTTTCTACATCATTCTATAATTTATGATTATTAGAACTTTTTCTACTTTAATATATATAATAAAAAATAAAAATATGCTCATATGGCTGCGCTAAACGGACTTCAAAACATACAAAAATTATAAATAGTTTATATCACATATAGTACTGATTCGCCTCTGAGATTTGACCCAACCAGGTCGACTGTTATTTCATTCTATTGATTATCATATTTTTATATATTTGTTAATTGCAGATTATTGTTTCAGGTCCTAACACCAAAAAAATACAACGACGTTTACTTATACGATATGCCACCTTCGAGATGTTCACCAGTGTCTATTTCGGGAATAAGCCCGAGCATAAGTCCCCGAGACCAATCCAACGACTGCTATGACGTCCCTCCAAGGGCAATACCCATAGGTTTGGAAGCAAATCGTAGCTGTCCTCGGTGTTCACCCGCGCCTTCTTGCGTATCGCCAGTCAGCAGGGAATCCATCGACAGCTACGATGTTCCAAGGCCCCTATTGCAGCAACAAAACCAGCTCACACCGTCTAGTTCAGCGAGCTCACTAACGGCCGACTCTTTTAGTTCTTCCAATAGAAGTAGTGTAGTAAACATGCCGGACTACGACGTACCGAAACCATACCAACGTGAAACGCAGCTATTTTTGCAACCCTCGCAGTTGTACGACATACCACAATCGCAGCAGCAACTCAAAGAGCTGCCGTTAGAGTTAAGTTCGGCCTTGGAAACGCTGGAGAAGCTGCAGACCGAAACGACCAGCTCAATTTCGAAGCTGTTGAGTTTCGTGATGCCACAATGGAGGACCATCGAGAAGTTAGATGCTAACATCATGGAAATAAGGTTAGCCGTGGAGCGATTGAGAACATCGCTCCACGATTTGGCTGAATTTTGCGACGGCGCACTAGGCAATGCTTCGAGGGCATCCGACAAAAATTTAGCAAGCAAGCTTCTACCACTAGTCGTTGCTTTGAAAAATTCGGACCGGCTAGTTCATGAAGCAACGGATAAATTACACCAGCTAGATTGGTCAGTCGAGTCTCTAAACAGATCAGACGAGGAGAAAAAATGCAAGCTCGACGAATTGGAGCAATTGATTGCTTGCTCGAGAGCGTTAACAGAAGACGTTCGACAAGCTGCCTCATTCATACAAGGCAACAGCACGTTGCTGTTTAAAAAGGACACGTCACCGCAAATCAATAACAACAGCGAGTGGCTAGAAGATTACGATTACGTCAACATTGACTCCAAAGAGACTGTAGCTAAAAAGCACGCCGATATTCACGATTCTCTCCCTCAGCAGTTTAGGAAGGGCTACGATAAGATTGTAAAGAATGTCAATGATATGGCTCTTGTTAACGAAAAGTCAGTACTCGATCACGACGAGAAACAAATATTGACGTTTTTTGCCAGTCAGGCGGCCAACCATCACCAAAACTTGACGCAAGCAATCGACGCGTTTTTCCACACGGTCGAACATAATCAACCACCGAAAGTTTTTCTGGCCCATGGAAAATTCGTTGTGTTAAGCGCCCATAAATTGGTTCACATTGGCGATGTAATTCACAGAAACATCTCACAGACCGACATTAAAACGCACGCTTTGAAAAGCGCAAATGCTTTATTTGATGCTCTGGCAACTAGCGTCAATAAAACAAAATTGGCAGCTCAGCAATTTCCCAGCGTCACGGCCGTGCAGGAAATGGTAGACTCGGTTATCGACATATCGCATTTGGCGCGTGATTTGAAGCTGTGCTTAATTCAAGCAGCACAACCATAAGCGTGCTTTGCGGTGGTCGACATGCTCTAATGGTGTGACAAGTGACACGAACCATTTTCATTCATATAAACAAAACTAAAAAAGGAGTATATTAAATATTACTTGCTATTCTATTATTTTTAAAATCTGTGATATTTTCTTATTTTATGTTAGTTTTTATAACAACAAAATTGTTCAAAAGTAGGACATAGAATATTTTAAACTATTTTCAACATTAAATATAAGATGAGTAGCAGCAGTAATTGTAGTAGTGGTACGATTTATCTTTTGGTGAAAGGAATATTCTCTGTAACAAAACCAGTTGTTTTGAGAATTACGAAACCTGGGCAATTTGTATATTTTACTTGGTTTTGATGCAGTGAATGTTCACCCTACTATATTCACCAATTAATTTTTATAAGCGACTTATAAGTAGAAAAATTTTACTTTTTCGTGTGTTGGATTGAACCAAAGATAATCGGAAAATAAACTTTATTTACCCCCACGTCGGAAATATTTAAAATTTTATAGTTGTATTTGAAAAGGTAACCAATGTAATGAAATACATTTACCGCAGTATTTTACGGAAGTCTTAACATGTTATAGGAACTTAGATGAGCTCGTGTTGCACTGCTGACGTATTAAAATATATAAAAGCGCATGGTTGTGATTGATTTTTAACTATGCATTTTTAAGCTCAATTTATTATGTCATAGTACGATGCAATACATAAATATTTATATGCATTAGTTCCTCATTTTATGATAGGTATAGAGTTTTTGATGTACATGTAAATTTTTTACACTTATATATGATACGGTGTAGTTTTCTTTATACATGGTAATAAAAAAGTGGGTGTTGTGAGCCTCGTTTTTGTACATATCGAATTTAAGTTATATATCGTGTATAATTACTTTGTATAGTTAAGAAATATTTTCGAGTAGTTATATTAATGAACTGATTATTTAATGTATTCTTGTTTTCTCCATAAGAAATTATGTTGTTTTATAAATATATATAAATATACCCTATATGGATCAATTTTAGATATTGATGTTTTATTTCCCTAACAAGTTACTACCAAACACTGCCAAATTAAAATGACAATTTTATTTTAACTCAGTCAACGTTTGACTTTTAACTGTAATTCCCCGTATTATTTGTGACAATGAAGGTGTATCTTCTTGGTAGTTTTGTTCTTTAGTAATTGTTGCTGACAGCTTATCCACATAAGAACTCGACTATCTTTGCAATAGAAAACATGCCTGGGAGCATATTGATGTAAGAGCAGAAGTCTGGGGAGTGAGACAGAGGTAATGTTGCAGAGGGACTTGACGAGGGCATTGAACCTGAAAACGGGGTATGAAAGGATAGTGGAAGCAGGGGAAGAAGCTCGGTAATATATGAATGGAGAGCTGCAGCATTTGGTAAATAAAGCACCGGGAGAGATGAAGATATGGATGTGGTGTTAACCCTCCGGTTGACAGGCTGGATTTGCGAGGGCCAGGCAAATCTTTTTTTGTTATATTTTTTTAAATAATTTTTTAATTTCTTTAGTTTTTTGGTACCTTCCTAACTTTAATAGAGACATGTTTTCTTTAATTTGTCTTTTATGATCTGTCGTTTGGTTGCCAGAAGGACTTTGGGCCTGTCAGACCCAAGTAAGTTTTTACATATAATTTATTTTTTCGTATTTTGTAAAGGGACTAATTTTGTGCCGTTTTTAGGCATAAAACATTATTAGGGCCTTCCCCTAGTTTCTACGTATTCAGGCAGAATCTTTTGCATACGGATAAGTCCCTATATTTCAATTGTTTATAGTTTCTGCCTGTTTTGCATGTTAGCAAACTTTTATCTTGAGTTTAGGGGATTTATTTCTTGCTTACTCTAAACTCTAAATAGTTTATCTTCTGTAGAGGAACCCTCGTTCTTTATGAACTTGGTTCCTATTATATAAAGCAAGATAAGCGATTATTTTTGTTTAGTCTCTATTGGAAGTGGAACTGAAAGTTAGTTGTGTTTTCCATTTGTGACGTTTTCTACTTGTGACTTTATTACTTTTGTTTGGTGAGATGGATGCTTATGAAAGGGAAATTATTAGACTAGAGGCACTTTACGATGAGGTACCAACCCCGGACGTTTCTGAAGCATCTGAGTCAAAATACAAAGGTGCACAAAACATAATTAGTGAACACGATACAGACACGGATCAAGAAGAATCAGATGAACATGACAACCAATCAGATACTTCTAGTATAACCTCCAGATCTCCGTATTTTTATGGAGGAGATGGAACTATGTGGAAAAAGCATGCCCTATACCAACGAGGCAGTAAAATATCGTTACCCATTTGCCTGGTGTTCGTGCAGGTGCAAGGAATGCAAACACGCCAATTCAGTGTTGGATACTCTTTTTTTGAAGAAATTTTGGACACAGTTATCGAAAATACCAATTTGTATATACAAAAAAAAATAGCACCAAGATTACTTACTAATAAAGTGGAAATGAAGGCGTTTATCGGTTTGTTGTATTTGGCCGGTACTCAGCATGGGGGGCGAAAAAAATTATACGAAGTTTGGTCCGAGGAGGGCTTAGGGCTCCAATTATTTCCTGCTAGCTTATCTCAGCGAAGATTTATGTTTCTGATGAACTGTATACGTTTTGACAATACCGATACAAGGGATGAGCGAAAGAAGTTGGATAAATTGCTGACGTTAGATATTTGAAAAATTCAATGATCAGAGTAAAAAACATTATAGTGGGTACACTTCTGCCTGTTAATTGTTGCATGCTTGCCAAGGCTGTAGTCTAATTTAGTCTTTGGTTTGCGGTAGAAAACCCCAGCACCTGCTCCTGCAGTTGTCTTAGGCCATCCGTGAACCAGCGCGAATGTGCCTGTAACAGGCACTGGATTACGCTACCATTCGTCTCTAGTAGGAATTACGACTTTATAGGGCAGTCCGAAGCTGTTTATTGCAGACATAGTGTCAGCCCTCATACCCAGGATGTCATGAGGGCTGACACAATGTCTACAATATACAGCTTCGGACTGCCCTATAAAGTCATAGTTCCTACTAGAGACGAATTCCTTTACCTCCGTTTTCACTTCCCTCACCTTATCTGGGATTTTTTTTTATTTTAGTGTTTACCACTATTGATTATTTTAAAAAATTCCACACGTTTACAGAAAGTTGAGAGAATGATTATGTAGATTAGAGTAGATTTCTTGAGGGAAAGCTGCAAATAATAATAATAATTTACCTAAGCACCATTTCTGAATTAAAGAATATTCACCAATAACATCAATCAACAATTTATTTTTCATGGTTTTAATATGTAAATGAATCGCCATAACATCATTCAAAAATATCATTAATAATTACAATTACAATCAATAATCATCCAAACACACACTTAAAAATTTCGGCTCTTAAATTGTTTTGTTAACCTAATTCTAATGTCCGTCACAAAATAAAGAGAAGCAAATGCAAAAAATATATCACTTTTCATTTTTATTCTTCTTGCGGATCTTTCGGTGGATTATTAAACCGTCTCGAAAATTCATACAAATCCCGTTTCATGGAATAAGCGTCTTCGCCGTCCGCGTAATACTTCGGTTCGATTTCCACAGTTTCGAATTTCAGAGAATTTTTGTACAGATTCAGAGCGGCCCTGTTACTTTTCCTAACGTGTAGTGACACGTATTTGGCGTCGAAGCACTCGACCATAGCCTCGGACGCCTGATCCATGAGTTTCTGCGCCAAACCGAGTCGACGATGCGATCGTTTGACGGCCAGCGAAGTTATGTGTCCGTGCTTGAAATCCTCGCCGTCTTCCTCCATCTTGGCCAATACGTATCCGACTATGTTACCCTTCTCGTCCTCCGCCACGTAGCTGAGTTGCGGCCAGCTCAAGCCGTGATAGAAATAATATTTCATTTGGTAGTTTTCGGGCAAGCAGAGCAGGTTGCAATGCTGCATGTTCATGAGGTCTTCGGGTTTCGCACATCGGATGTTCATGTTTGTTGGGAGGAGTTAATCACGTCGGGATTTTTTTACTCGACTGCGTCCGTTTCGTAAATCTGCCACCGATGAGCTTTCGCTCATTCCACAGAACAGTTCGCGGATAAATCTAAACCGCGACAGGAACAGCTTCCACACGATGTACCAACCTGGAAAGAAAAGAGTTACTTGAAAATAATTGCTGTAAGTCTTTAATTCTAACCTGCGCCTATTAATAATATTACGAGGGTAACTGACGATATTACGGAAAACACCGCTAAGAAAATATCTTTCATATTTCGATTGCACAAATTATAAATTACTTCTAAATTTAGGCAGTAAATTATCACAAAAGCAACGCCATTTTGAGCGTTATTGCACAGTGATGCAGTGATGTCAGCATATTGTATTATCCGATCGAAAACTTTGCACCTCGTTAACATAAAGAATTATCGCCAATAAATTTATCATGTACTTACATTATGATGCAATACGAGTTTGGAGTCAATTTTAAATGTCAAATGTGTTATAGTAGCACTTAGTTATTTAAATTTACGATGGTGGCACTGTTGACTTAATAGTAATGGCGGCAATAATTAATCAATTTTGAAATAAGGAATCATTTAAAAATTAAAGTAAAAAAGTACAGTATTTATTTTCCCCATCAACGTTTATTTATCAAGTTAACAAAACTCTTTCTTTAGTTACCCAATATACAATTGACATTATGTTCTACATCACTGCAGAGTGCAGATAAAGTGAATTCCATCAGATTTAAACCTTAAATGAAAGAGTAAAAATTCCTTTTATTTTATGGTGACGAAATATAAATTGAAAAATAGAATAAATAGGATAAAGTATCAATTTCTTCTTTCATTTGTTAATGTAGTATATCGATTCAAATATAGGTGGCACAGTCTACATGAGTGAATGACTGATGTCGATAGAGGGCGAAACAGTCTATCATCACCTTAATAATAATAATAATAATAATTTTTATTCATTCCCTTGTACTAATACACTATGGAACAACACACATAAGTATTACAACTAATAAAACAAATAAATCAATAATGGTACAATACAGCACGTTAAAACTTATTTTAAAAAGTACTATTAAAAAATCATTCAGCAAATAGCGCTCCAGGTAAAGTTTAAAACGTTTAAAACTGATGCACCACATTTTTTTGTATTTTTGTTGGTGAGGTAAGTGGAGCACTTAGGTTAAGTTCGTATTTTTTTAGGAAAGTCTTGTAATACTTTTTTCGCGAACTTTGCACATCCCCCCTACACCTGTACACCTGTACCTCCCCTACATACAGTCCCGTTAAAGTTTGTATTTTATTTGATTTAAAAACTTATCTGTATGAGTCTTTGTCAGTCATTTTGAAAACACTCCCGATGCACCTCCTCTGTAGGCTGTAGCACGAATATTCGATTCACATTCACACTATTCCTACAAAATATAATCCCATACTTGAGTCGTGAGTTCACGTAAGCATGGTATGCAGCCAGACTGATAAAGATATCATTCTAAGAGCATAGCTGAATGATTCCAGCTTAGGCGCTAGATATTCAATTTGCGACTTCCAATTTATTGATGCATCAATTTTTATCCCCAGAAAGTGATCGTCCTCAGATGAAGTTAGTGTCTGATTTTCGCGTTTGATGCTCACGGTGTCTACATGCGTTGTGGAAAACATGGGTTTTGTTTTGTTGACATTTACTTTCAAATTATTTCGTGTGAACCATTCTTTCATTGTTATTAGGGACTGTTCCACGAGTTGATTCAACAAATCCTTATTTACTGCCTTTATAACTACAGATGTGTCGCCTGCAAACAAAGCTGTGAAATTTTTTAGTATTTCAGGCAGATCGTTGACATATAGTAGGAACAAAATCGGACCCAAAATTTAACTTTGTAGTACTCCTCTATTTATCGAGCTCCAGGATGACAGAAATCTTACTCCGTTTTCCTTTGATGCTACTATGCATTGTTTACTGCCAGTTATATATGAATTAATGAATGAATTTACTGGTTCCAGTTAGCTCTACTTTTGTTTTTGGAATTTTGTATGTAATTAGAATTGTATTCTAGTTTATCCTTTTTTATTTCTTTCGTTAAGTATTTTCTGTAGTATACGTTTCTCGGTTTATAGATTTTTTAATCATGCCTTTATAAAGCTGTCTCTATAGGGCACATTTACTTTTTAATTGATTATTGAGCTAATTATTGTTTTTATTTGATTTCTGTTTAACAATGCTAACAGGACATTCGTTGTTCAATATGTAACATTCTTCAACTTTTCCATATTTCAGCAAATGATCTGTAGTAGACATCCTGGCAGAAAATGACTTTAGTTTGCGTGCTGCGTAGGTTCTCCTCCTTTGTATTTTTGTTTTATATTTAGGCATCTCCGAATTACATTCAATTAATATGAATTGGCCCATGTGATCGGAAAGACCCTTGGATATATTTTTACTCTTATAACGTCATACATTGACAAAAATATTATCAATTAAAGTAGACGAATTTCCATAAACACGCGTAGCTTCTGTGATTGAATGTTTCAGATTAAAGAAACTTAATAAATCAATAAAATGGTTGGTTTTGATATCTGAAGTGCTCAATAAGTGCTCAATAAGTTTATGTAGAAATCACTCATGATAAGTATCGTATAGGTAGTGTATTTTACCGTTATATATTCTAGTATATGCTCTAGCCAAACCAGAAACAATTTTTGATCTCCCATTGGGGTTCGGTATATATTGAGTATTACAGTTTGCAAAAGAGTTGATTTTATTCGACTACATTTGCAATGTTGTCTAGGTTTTCAAATAGGTGTGACTCTCTCATAAAAATATAGGAGCCACCATGTGACTTAGTGGATCTACAAAAGCAGGACACTAATCGGTACCCATCGATTTTTATGACCTGCTGATCTGGTTTGCCAATGTTCATTTAGAGCCAAGATGTGCACTTCCTCTATCAACCAAGATTTTTATTTCATCTTATTTCTCAGACTTTCGATATTTAAAATATTAAGTATGTCAATTTTTCCACCATGGTTTTCATTCTGTCTAGAGAGGCAAATTTCGATATGGGCGTATTATTGTATTTATTTTCCACCTAAGTGAATATAATTGAATTAAACAGGTAGAGGTGATTCTTCTCATAATTATGCAAAAAATATCATTAATATGCAAATGCCAGATTAATTGAACAAATTTTAAATTAATTTAAACGCAATGGATCTTCATAGCCTATCAACTAAGATATAAAACATCGAATTTGCCCGTATTTTGATAATAATTGAATAAAAACAGCGATGTGAATAACAAAGTATACAATTATCGGCGGAAAGTTTCATTACGTTTATTACATGCTATCCCTTGGGACAACCATGATAACGAGAATAATTTCTCAATTAATTCTGATAACGACATAAAGAGAATGTTGGATGTCTGGAGGATGATTTTTTACCCATGCAAACGATCACATTCTGTGTTCGAGGTGACATATTTAGGTGAACTTGTCAGGATATCTAGAGGAGAAGATGGACATAGGAGGTGAAAGAGGAGGAGAGTTTCACTAACCTGAGATAAAGAAAAATATTGACGAGAGCAAGCGGAAATGAGTAAGAGCGAGTCTTATTGAAATGTCGTCCAAACATCGACTGAAAATTAATCCCCACGAAGTCATGTTTTATATTATTTGGCAGAGATAAATTACACCACCCCATTGCCTTTCGTAAATATTACACATGGAGGTGTAATACTTGCACATAATTCTACAAAGAATTTGGGTTTGCATGTTTATTTGTAAAATGAGTCCTAAATCCCATGTCTTTGGGTGTAGAAGATTCAGTTCTTGTAACCTGGATCCTAGTAGTTGAACGAACTAAAATATTTAGATCTTTTTTGTTTCAGAAATATATAGTTGAACTTGTGACCCGGTACAGGTTTTTCTTTCAGCAGATTGTGACAATTCTCTACTTTCGTCACTATCTCTTTCAATTCTTTACTTGCTGAGTCTTCTGGGCTTTAGATGACTTGCGTGTGTGGCATTGCCCTGATTAAAGAATTCACATTCGATTAAATGTGCTCTTAGATATACTGTTCGCAAAGCCATGAAAATTTGTCAATAAGATCATGTAACATGGTCGTTATTATCAACTGTTATGAAATAATTTAATCGCAGTGTTTCCCAAACGTATCTAAAGAGCGATTCCTTTTTGTTGAGAAAAATTGTCCGCGACCCCTTAGTTCTTCCTACCCATTACTCAAAACAAATAGCGACAAAAATAGCCTGGATAAATAACAAGTAACTGATTGTTTTTTCTTTTACCTTGCTGTTTAAATAAGTTTAAAGTAATAATTTAAGCAATAAATTCAACAATTATTTTAATTGCGATCTGTCCCGCTAGTTGCTAGTGGATATTAGTACTTTTACCCTTTATCATTCACAATAAAAATAAATAATAAAAAATCGACCGCACATTGTATATCGCGATGGCTTTGTTTGTGTTTGTAATATATACTGTACTTACTGTATTTTTCGACGATATTCGCAGGAGTTCTACTCCCTACCAGATTGCACACTGGAACGTTCTCGAAGCGTCGGTTTGGCTATACATAAGCAACGAAGTGTAATGAGACCGGTTCCAAACAGTACGTTGTGTATTAACGAAATTACAAATTATGGTTAAGTTTTTAAAAGGAAGTGTAAAACCATCTACTTCTGAAAGTGGCAGCAATAACCAGAAAAACAGACTTTAGAGTCCAATAAACCACAATGTGTTATTTGTGGAGAAGTCTTGCCAAAAGAAAGCATGAAGCCATCAAAGCTACTTCGACATTTAAATAGAAAACACTCAAATAAAAAAGACGAATCCTTGGCATTTTTTGAAAGAAAGCTGAACCTTTTTCACAAGCAACAATATACTTTTTCATTGACAACCACTACTAATGAAAAAGCATTATTAGAAAGTTGCCAAAACCAGCAACCTGCACACAATTGCTGAAAAACTTATTTTGCCAGTAGCTGTTGAAACGCACTTCTCTATACAAACGAACGAATCCACAGATATATCTATCTGTGCCCAATTTATTACGTTTATAAGATATAATACAAATAATAGCATCAAAGAAGATATTTCATTTTGTTCCCCGTTGGAGACCAATACCACCGGAAAATGTTTATTCAACACGTTTGTGAAGTGCACAAGTAAATGTGATATTAACTGGGAGAAATGCATTGCTATATGCACAGATAACGCTAAAGCTATGACAGGCCATCGATCTGGTCTTATCGTCAGATTACAAGATGTAATGCCTAATGTCACATGTAGGCAGTGTTTTTTACAACGAGAAGCTCTTGCGTCAAAACTTTTACCACCTAAAATGGACTGTGTTATGAAAATTGTCATTAATGTTGTAAATTTCGTTAAAGGAAAAGCTTATTTTTCGAAAAATCTGCGAAGGCATGAGTGCTTTACTTAAAAATCTTCTTTATCACATCGAAGTAAGGTGGCTCCCAAAGCGCAATGTCTCAAAAAGAGTATTTCACTTAAGAGCAGAGCTTTTAATATATTTGCAAGATGTGAAGTCCCCATATGAAAGCCAATTTTCCCCATCTTCTTTGGTTTCTGAAGCTGGGCTTTTTTGCTGATATTTTCGAACAATTCAATATTTTGAACACTAGTATGCAAGGTGGCGACGTTGATATAATTAAGCCACGTATAATTAATGGATTTCTAAGAAAAAATGATTTATGGTCGATTTCAATTTGCAAAAAGCAGTCCGACTTATTCCAGTGCATTCAGGAAATTTTGGAAGATGTATCCAATTATAGTGTTTTGTTGCTTTGCTCCATTTAAAACCAAGGCTCTGTGTTTTTTTTTCAGTAGAAATTCAAAATAGTTACGACAGTTAGACATGGATACCGAATTCGTTTTTAGATGTTTCCTTTCAACATGTCGAAATACCAATAAACATGAAAGAAAAACTTATTGAAATATCAAGTGATGGTACCTTGAAAGTCGAATTTATTTTCCAGAACTAGGACGATTTTTCCCTCAGTTGGCGAATGAAGCTATTAAATGGTTGGTTCCATTTGTGACATCATATCCATGTGTCCATGAGTGAAGTTTCTCATCTATGCCATCAAAACAAAAGTGAGAAATCGCCTCGTACTTGAAATCGATATAATTGTGTGTCTCAAATACAAACCCTGCGCATGGGTCCCATTAGCATAAAAATATTTTACTTTATTTTTCTCTTTTATTTTTACGGACTATATTTTTTTTGTTACATTTGATAAGTAATTGTTATATTTTTATTTACGTTGGTAAAAGAAAAATACATGATTTAATAGGGATTTTTGTCTTATTTTTGAAATTCCCTGCAACCCTCCTAGTACCTCACCACGACCCACACTGCCATCAAGCTTAGTTTATAATAAATATTGCGCGAAAATAATTACGAGTGGGTTATATCGTGGTCTGTTTTAATTGGAAGATTCGAAACGAAAAATTGAATATATGAAGGTCTAAAATCCAAATGAT
The DNA here is from genome assembly GCA_959613385.1 of Geotrupes spiniger. NCBI lineage: Eukaryota > Metazoa > Arthropoda > Insecta > Coleoptera > Geotrupidae > Geotrupes > Geotrupes spiniger. The sequence goes on from OY390739.1 coordinate 10,463,317, forward strand.
GCCAGAAAAAGTTCGTGCAAGATATCTTAAGCTTAAGTATAAATTTTGTTTATTTTAGTCATCTTTAAAAGTGTTACTCTGTGAAACTTTTTTGACGTCAATAATTTGGATTTATTTTAGGAACTGTTTTAATTTTACATACGCTTTTAGTTTTCGAGCATGTAATTACGAAAATAAATTAATTTTCAAATAACGCGTGACAAGTTCATCGAATAAATTTATTTCAAAATATAATTCGTACAACTTTGCAATACAAAAAAACTGTATTATGTTTTACCTTTTTACGCTTTTTATCTCGACTGCCGAGAATCGCCTTTTTTGCATCAACATGTGACACTCGCCGGTCACAATTTCGATAATTGATAATGCGATATCACCGCACTGCATTCTTCCGAGTGCGTTTATGAACCATGCGCGTTTCGGGACGGTTATCGTGATTACTTAGCAAATAGAGTCCAGCGATTTGCAAGAAAGACAATAACGTGATATTTGACTGGAGATTATTGTGATTTTAAAGGACTAAAACCCAAAATGTGTCGTGATTTTTATCGAAAGTGTGTGTTTCTTGGACGATATTCATCGGCGCCCAAAGAATGCTGGATGAAGGACACGCAATTAAGACGTCGGAGCCATTCTGGTGAGTGCAATTAATTGCGTAATATGTCCGATAATACATTAGTTGTTGTAGTTTAAAAGTGTTAGGCACTTATTTAATCAAGTAACTAACTATAATTTACTACAAATATGACTTTCTTATACTTAATATATAAGAAAGTATATGATGAATCATGAATGAGTCAGATCAGTACGAGCCACTGTAGATTTTTGTATTAATAGAGCATTATTGTAGAACAGTAATTTTGCATAAATCATAACATAGACGACAATAAACTTGTCTTTGAAAATTTCATTTGCGAACTACAGGTAATGCAACAAATATTTGGGCGTTTACCTGACGAATATTAATACCTTTACGTTAGAAATGAAAAAATGACCGAAAAATTCTTATTAACATACAATCGGGCGTTTTCACATAACTCAAAATATCTCAACTTGACAAAATAATTTTGTGCGGTGCATGAATATATGGGGGCACAGCACCCGGCCTAAAACGTCTTATCAATCAATTGGTTGGGTGCAGGTGGCAAAATAAAAAAGGAGCGTTGGATGAAGGACTACGAGACGGACGAGAAGTCAATATATATGTGGAAAATAATATGTTATAAATTATAAAACATATCATTGGTTTCCAAATTAACAATAGTCACAGTTGTTTAAGTTGAAAGAAAACTAAACCACACAAATTTAAATTAATATCGACGAGACAGATATGCATTGGAATACGGTAATGTCCAATTAATCATTAAAATACTATGAATATTTATTAAATAAATTCAATCAGTAAACGATCGTTTTCAGACTATTATGGGCTCTTCAGCATGTTGGGTCACAATAATCAGAAAATAAAATAATAAATATAATCTTTATTAATCCAAAGACCTGGTATAAGTAGGTGCATACAGCATGGAACAAGTTAGAAACATATCAATTGTTTTATTTAATTTGGTAGTACAGAAAACCATTTAGTGTAGCTTTAACTATAATTATATAGTATGTCACATAGCAGCTAAAGAGCCATGGGTTTTAATGGTTCGCAATTTGGTGCAAATGCCTGCATCAAATCAGTCTTTGGACGGTAAGTGGGTTAAACTTTCGAATTTTTTGGTAGATTCTTCGTCGTAGTTCTTCTTCATTTTGAGCTTCCCACCCACCGTCGCAAACTTTTCTAGCTAGTAAAGCCCAAAACTGTTCTATAGGATGTCTGTGGAACATTCTGGGGGTAATCATATTTAGGTACACATGGAATATTTTATTGCTTTAATCACTCTTGGGGTCTTCTTGCATAATGGCACGATGGCAGATCCGGCCCGAACATAATGTTATTAACGTGGTGAGTTTGAATAAGATTCACTAATTAGGGGAGGTATCTTCGAATATAAATGTCTGCATTTACAGTTTCTTCCCTAACTCGCACAACATAAGGGCTTGAAAAACCAGCTTCCGAAATGGCGCACCACACGTACTTTGTCCTCAAATTTCACTTTTTTCTTATACCTTACCTCATTAGGAACGTCTTCAATATTGTCTGTATAAAAGCCTTCGTCTTCTGTTATTTCGGAGATAGATAATGTGAAATATTTTTCGTCGTCTAAAATTATCGTGGCATTGTTTCTGAAATATTCTAATCTTAATTGTCTGCAGCATCTTGGAATCCTCTCTAATTAATCTAGCCGTGTATTTTTGTAATTTTTGTCGCTTTCCATATTTTAAATTATTTCTGCTAATTTCCCCCACGGTTGTCATATGGGAAATGTGAAATCTTCAAAACTCGAGGGCGACCCGTCTTGGGAAGATTCATACACGGCAAACTTGTTGTCTTAGAAATATTATGGTTTCTATAAATGGCGACAATGTCACGTTTGGGAATTTGGCCAACCAAATTGTAAATACCTTTCCGCAATTTTAACTTGTAGGACATATTGTAAAACGTTCTAAACACAAATGCATTGCCAAAGTGCAGGAGAAACAGGTTCTCAATATCCAATGGCAAGTTGATTGCTTTATTTTTAAAAGGAAAATAATACGAAAAATGTTCCCTAAATTTTTGTTACATAACTTATAACTGAAAACACAATGCAAAACACCAATGGAGTATAATAATAATAAGCAGTTTAATCAGAATAATCAATAAATTAACAATACAACTCGAATTCAAATATTCATTCGCACAATAGCAACAGTTTTCTAGTAGCTATAATTTTAATTGTTCTTTAAATTTTCGCGTATTACCTATGGCTTTCAACGTTTGTGAAAATTTAAGAATGATTTCTGTCCACAGTACATAATTTATGAGAGGGGAATAACAGCTTATTAGCAATCCTAGTGTCAACATTACAATTTCGTAAATGAATATACATCGAACAAGTGCGCGAGAGTCTTTAAAAATATCGCCCGAGCCATATTCCGTTCAGTCCTCTTCTGTATTCTAAATGCCCTGTGACTGAGAATAGTATGTCCCCAAAATATTATGCTATTGTTGTTTTCCAGTTCAACCGATTAATTTGAAGGCCTAAAAATGTTGTTGATTGACCTTGTTTTATGCATTTAATTTAAGCTTTCATGTAATTTTTTTTTGAATTAAAAGAGTTAAAGACACTTTTCTTTTCGTTCATAATCAATTTATTTGTCATTACATTTATTATTATTTTTTATTTATTTATTACTTTGTAAATACACCGCGCAGGGAACCCTGTGGTACACCACATGCAATTTGAGACTTTCTGATTTAAGTCCATCGATACTTACAAATTGTCTGATCCTGGACAAGTAAGATTTTAACCAGATATAAGCATTACACCTTAGTCCATAGGAATAAAGTTTATTGCAAGACAAGTCATAATTGACTAGATCAAATGCTTTGCTAAGGTCCATATATATTGCCACACATTTTTTGTTACTATCTAAGTCCTTATAGTGGGTGTTTTTTTAAATTTGGCGTCAATGCAGGCCGTGAATGTTAAACTGCGAACGAACCATCATTATTAATTTGACATCTTAACCTATGTCTAACCGGTCTAACCTCACTTTTAATTGTTACTTAAGTGACGTTTGAGTGTATGTACAAAATTGTGGTTCGTTCACAGTTAAACATTCATGGCCAAATTTAAAAAACATCCGTTATAACTTTTCAAGGAAATTTAAAATTGCAGTCATGGTCGATTTGTTCTTCCTGAAACCATGTGGGGCATTAGTAAGGACTAAGGGCCAAAAGGAAGGTCAGCATCTTATTAGCGAAAACTTTTTGATTTACCTTAGACACTGTTGACAGTTATTAAAGGTATTAAAATTACCTTTATAGGTTCGTATAACACTAGCAGTATTAAAAATCGATGGATATATTCCATCTACCATTGAGGGATTTATCAAGTTAACTAAAGGCTAAACAATAAACTCAATTAAGTTAAAAAATTAGCACGCATTTCGTCATTTCCTACCGAATTAGAGCGTTTTTCATGTTTATGATTATGTTGAATATGTCATTAGCAGAAATTGGCTCGAGAAACATTGACTTTTATTATGTGCAACTCCAATCCTACTTCCAATTATGATTTGTGATATATTGTTAGTAAGATCCTGAGGTAGGTTGATATAGAATTGATTGAATATAGATAGATATAATATAATATAATATAATAATAAATAATATAGATAGAATTTATAATTTCATTCAAGGATCCATTATTATTTACAGAAATAATAATAATATTAATAAATGACTTTATTAACAAGTATAGAAACTCAAAAAATAAAAAATAACAATTCTATGGTTAATTAGGTGCGATGTTATATTTTCAGAATTTCTGACATTCTGGTATTCTCGCGAACCCAATCATACTAAGAATAGTAGTAATTTTATTATAAGGACACATGAAAACAATAAAATTGTGATAATAATCCGTGATACGACCCATTCATAGTTTGGGCGATATCCTCACTGACTGCTCATTAACTGACTGCGATACTTGTCTCTAAATGCCGAAGTTGACAATTTCTTGAAACCCGAAGATTATAAACTCTTAGTATGTTGTATGAGAATGACCTCCGAAACATTGCGCTTTTGTGTGTTGACATCGTTAGAATATCATTCCTTCTGATGTTAACAGTACGCACATCTGTACGATATGTAATCCTATTAAACAAATCGATAGGCTTTCATTTCTAATAATTTTATGACACATACATGTCCTTCAGTTTTCCATATTAACCATCCCGCCCTAGGAAGTGTATGAGTAAAAAAATCGCAAGCTTGAATTCTGCACCCTTTAAATTCTTCTGATATCAACACTGTCAAGAAATGACCCATACATGACCCATTAATTGAAGTGCCAAACCACAAGTGCATCATAAAGTAGCAACCTATGGTACCTGCTTAACTTGTCTCGATTTGCAACAACATTTTTAGATTACCGGAGGCATACATTGCTAGTGATGATAGGGATGTTTTAAATCCAATTCACACCAAATACCACAATAAGATTTCTCAGTTCATCGCTATTGGAAATTGTGACATCATTCACTTTGATATAGCAATCAAATTATTGTGGAATTGATTTTAGTTAAAAATTTTAAATTCACGGTATGTTCGAAATCTTGGATATCTGGTTGCCTTAATTGGTGTAGAACAATGCACCAAACTGTGCTCTGAAATGTGATGCATGTTAATTGTGTACAGTTGATTTATTGGCAAAGTGTCCTGTATTATAATAAAGCCAATTACAGTGACACTGACCATTCCAATGCCAATAATTTGTTTCAAATAAAATAAGTTTAATAAATTATTAAATGGCAATGTTGAATACGAATTAAAATTTAAAAGATTTATGTTAGAATCACCTCTACAAATAATTTCATCACATGATGTAAATACAGTTGATACAGCGCATCCTAAAGGGTCATACCTAGGTTGTATGTGGTCAAGTGTAGCCACGTTTTCAATAATTGAAAACCGAAATATATTTATATACAGAACGATGCCACTCCCACGATTACATCGATTCCTGTATACGCATAAGTATATGAAGAAACGTAGCAACTTCCCGTCATGAGATCTATAAATATTTCATTCTTTTAGCCATTATATTCCATTTCCACACCACATATTAGAACGGAATCATGTCACTTATTGCAAGTACATAATACCCAATTTAAGTTCAGCGAGCCATGCAAGCTATATACACATCAACCATTTTTAAAATTACTTCTATGTGATCAATTTTAATTTTAATGTATTGTACTTTATGATGAAAAATAGTAAATTCAGCACAAGTATCTTCTGTTAATGAATGGCTATCTATTCCTAGGATACACTTTAACATATGGTTCTTCCAGTTTTATTTTCTTTCTAAATGTTGGCCACGATTGATCGAAAACAGAATGATCATTATCAAGTCTAAGATCAAAATGTTTATTAACAACAACGTTGACGTCGCATTTTATAGTCACATGGCCAAACTCACCACACTTAAAACAATGAAATACCCTCACATACTCAAAAGTTCTGCAAAGCGACCATTGAATACATATCTTCTCTTGGGAAATGACTTTCTCAAATGTAACCCGATCATATTCCACTATAGTCATGAAGGTCTTCTTCATTCAAGTATTACCTCAATATGCATATTAATATGTTTCACGTTTATAATAGATTCTTTCAACTCTTCTTTGTCCAAATTCTCTTCATTGTTGATTTTCATGCTTAGATTTCGTTGTTTTGAAATATTATTTGGTATCACATTTTAACGATGCTTCTTTTATTAAAAGAAGCATCCACCTCATTTTTATCGTTCCATTTAATTAGCATACCTCCACTATTACTATGTTCCATTTGTGTAATTTTAACTTAACAACAGGTTTAAGTCTATCCCTTATTTCTCTTCTAGTAATTTCACTTTCCTATTATTACTATTTGACTTGAGACATCTGCCCAACCTTTTTCCACATTTACATTATTTTTTAGTTCACTTGCAACTTTATCCTGAATGCACACAATTCAATGCTCACATCCCTCATATAATTAAAGAGCAAAGCAAAATTATCACAAAACCACTTTATATTAGCAATGGTTTGAAAAAATTGCAAATATTTAGGCAACTTAACAACAAATTTTTCCATCACTGTACCCTATTTTACTGTATATTGTTACGACTACTACTTTATCGTTATGGTGCCGCTATAGATAGATAGATAGACAGATAGATAGATAGATGTTTATTTATCATTGAATGTAAATACATGTGTAAGATTTCGTCATGTGTGCATGTCGAAAATGAACAATGCTAATTACTGAAATAATTCATAGTTACGAATCTAAGTAGTCTTTAATCGTGTAATATTCATTCTCAATAAAAAAATGAGTCTACAAAAATCCGCTCGAATTAAGTTGCCGAACCTGGACCTGTATTGTTGAAAGTTGGTATTTATGCTTGTTTTTTGTTGGAAACAGTATACAAGTTTAAACAAGTATAATGAGTAAGCGGTCATTATCTTGTTCTTCCTGAAGACGTTAACGCAACTTGTTCCAGGTTTAACCCCTTCCATTATTCGTAACATCTTTTTCTGCACTGTAAACACGCCAGCAGTAAACACGAACTGCCCCAGAAAAGAAGTCCGTAAGCGATAAGTGACTGAGCAAGTCCGAAATAGATTTGTTTTAACACCACGTTAGTCACTGTTGGACGTAGTTTTCTCAATAGAAACGTCACAGCACCAAGTTTATCTATGAGTATAGTTAAATGTTCTCCCCATGTTAATTTTTTGTCTAAAGTCAGTCCCAGAAACGTTGCACTACTTTTTTGCTTCACAGATATGTGGTCAACTTTTATTAAAGTTGACTTGTCTATTTTAGTGTTGATCGTGTAAAATTGTACACTTTGAGTTTTGTTTAGGTTTAATAAGATGCCGTTATTAGTGCACCATGTTTGTAGTTCAACAATTGCCTCTTCAGCAGTTCAGCTGACCGCGTATAGTAGGTTTCGCAATGGTCATGCTGGTATCGTCCGCATATAAAACTTTTAGAGTATCCGGGCAAATCGTTGAGAGATCATCTATCGTTATAACGAATAGGAACGGCCCAAGTATGGTGCCCTGTGGCACACCTCTATTCATCAGCCGAATTTCCGATAATATATCGTTCACCAATACCTGCTGTGATCTTCCTGATAGATAAGAATTGATCCATTTATTTGCATTCCCTCTAATGCAAGTTTTTCCAACAGAAGTGGATGTTGAACTGTATCGAACGCCCAGGTCATGTTAAATAGTAAAGCAATGACTTTATCCTTGTTTTCAATGGCAGTACAATTTGATTTGATCATTTGGTCTATGGCGGTGATAGTTGATCTGGATTTCCTATATTCGTATTGTACTGGACTTAATTGTTCATATTTTTCTAGAAACGAATATAATCTAGTCTGGAAACATGATTCGAAGATTTTCGAGGTATGGTTTATCGGGATAGACTCCACTGTCAAACGATCTAGTGATCATCGCGCTAATGATATTCTTTGCCGATAACAGCACTTTGTCAGGTATGTTGTCAATGCCAGAGGAGTTCTTTTTACAGCATTTACTGATTGCTTCTTCGACCTCAATTGTATTTATTGGTTTAAGAAACATGCTGTTTAATAATCGTACTGAGTCAATATGGAGCTTTTGTGGTGGTGGCCAACATTCTGCAATGTCTGCATAATTGTTAAAAATATCGGGAACGTCATGGGTCGGAACTGCAATATCTTCACTTACAATTTTTATTTCCTTTAAACTTCTCTCAACTTTCTCTTCATTTATGATGTCCCAACATGTTTTATTAACATTGGTCGACTGCTGGATTCGAGCATCGTTATAGCTACTTTTCGTGTTCTTGATGAGTTTTCTATAAAAAGTGCGTAAAGAGATGTATCTTTCGTTGTACATATCGCTTTTTATCCTTTTGTTAATAGCCGCCATTTCACACAGTAAATTGGAAATTGATCTAACCTGAGGAGTGATCCATTTTTGCATATTGTTGCGTTTCGGTTTTGTTGTCTCCTAGAGTATAAGATGCTCGTGTACGCACCATGTCAACGTACGCGAGTCAGGACCTTAACACCACCAACAAATCGCATAATTTTTAACGAGATTCACGTATACTATCGAATACTTAACATGAGCGAACTTAATGCCCAAAAGTTCAAACTGAACAATACGGTAAACAAGATTCCGTTTAATCCTTCCTGTAAGACGAATTGAATGATTTATTAGCTTTCGTCCTTCGCTTTGAAATCCTTTTATCTTCAGTATTTATTCCAAAGAGCAACAGTTATAGATACCGTGCATCAGTGTAAAATGTAACCCGGCGACTTTTAAGGAACTTTAGTTGAAAAAGGGCTTTCCATTCCATTCATGGTCCATTATGAGAAATTGTTGACTCATCAACCCATACGTATAACTCTCTGTGCAATTTTATTGTGCTGCCATCTGAATATATGCATAATAGAGAACCTTCCAGATTAATTTGTAACAATGCTTAATTGGGCTTAAGACTTAAGAGCAGGCTTTAAGGGACTATTCGGTCTCTAATTTAACACTTGTGATGTATGCGTGTTGTCTCGAACAAGCCAATAGAAATATCTGGATACGAACGTAACATTCACTATATTGTGATTACGATCACTCAAATATAAAATGTTGTTTTTTAATATAAGAAAAGATTATGGCATAAATTATTTATAAACAGAAATAATAAACATTAAACATTCAATTTTCTTGCAACCTCTGCACAATACTTGGAATTAATGTGAAATCTGACCAGGCGATCTGAAAACAGTAACTACTCAAACCAACAAGAGACCATAAAAGGAATGGATGAAAATGACGAAACAAGGCTTACACAAACGATATTATTACGCTACGCGAAGAAATAAGCAAGTTTATGGAGAAAGAATTAGGACATGAAAGTTGAAAATTAATGAGACATGGAAAATTTTGCAAAACATTCCACAATAGAGCTGAATTTCATGAAACCTACGTTTACAATTTTTCCATCCATCTTGTCGTGCAATTAAAATGATGTCTAACAAAAGTAAATTAACGGAGGAGGAAAGATGAAATATACGTTGAGACGAAATGGGAACACGACGGTAGCAACAGAGCTGAAGAAGAAAAGATGTATGGCAAAATTGTGAAAATAGGTTTCATGAAATTGTATAATGAAGTATGGTGGTGTGGGAAGGATAGGCGGCAACCTGAGCAATGAATCAAAAAATCAAATGCAACTATTGAAGAGAAAATGGGACACGTGGTTTGAAAATCAAAAGAATAAAACAAACATTAGAGGACAAATGTAAATGAAAATGGTAATGCGACATGAAGTGATGGATAATGATAAAAATATAGTAATCAAGGAAAGACGTGGCAAAGGCTCAAAACTAAAATTGGGAAATAGCAAAAATTAAGCACTCCATCAATATTAATATTGAGGCGATGGGAATTAAGAACATGGAAAATACGTTCAAATCGCAAGGAAAATGTGTCATGAAGAAGCTGATTTGGGCGGGCTTGAAACAATATTGTAAGAGTAGGTAATGTACATGGTATAAACATCGTTCACATTTTTTTGGCATAATAGGTGGCCGTGATATATTTTTTTAATGTTGGACGCACTGTTCCAATTCTTGAACGTGAACGTGAACGGTGTAGTTGAGAATGATAAGATGGCCGTCGCAAGTGTAACCAGTATAGTCATCAACGAATAGCAATCAAGTACAAGAACAGAAAAGAAAGAGCCCAGTTGAATTGAATGGTGAGAAAATATATGGACGTTTATTATAACATATATGTAGATGATGAAGCTTGAAACAATGATGTATCAATAATAAATGTAAGATAATATTTTATAGAATTCAACAAAGGCAATCGAAAGTGTAAAACGTTAAACATACATCGCAGGAGCCTTCAGTGGCACAGTAGGGAAATGTGACGAAGAACAGTGTCATACAAACTGGCTAGGAATATAAAAAAACAATAGTGGTGTAAGATTACGGTATGTTTCATGGTTCCAATGTAAAACAACACAAAAATGTACGAGAACTTGCACAACAGAGAGGACTGATCACGTATTACATAAAAGACAATACATTACAAAACAGAGAGTGGGAGAACTTTGACCACGAAACACTTATTTCAAAGAGTAAAGAGGAGAACCGATTGTTGAAAAACACGCAAATGAATGGTGGTGTAAGAACACAAGAGTACACAACGACAATGACATAAACTACTAGAAAGGGAACTTGCTGACAAGTTCAAAAAATGTATGTCTTATAAATTTGAAAATAAACTAAGAACTAATGGTTATAGTAATGGTAAACGCGCTCGTGCGCGCACACACACACAGAGATATACATAGAATACTATCAAACGCAAACAACTTGAAGATCATAGGAGACAAAGCAGCAGATAAAAAGAAAGACATTTTTCTGGTGAAAATACAGTATGAAGTGGAAGGGACAAAAAACTACTTCACAATGTGAAAATCGCAAAGAGATATTATTGACAAAGAAAACAGAAATATTGAATAAATGGAATGAATTCTAAAGAATTACTGCAACCAAATGATAAAGATATCGAGAAAGGAGGGGCGGAAGAAAGATTAATAAGAGAGGATAGTAATGGGAAAATAACGCTGGGCGAAAGGTAAAGAAAGGATTTGATAAAATCGGATTATTACAAAACTAGAACTATTACAAACGCTAGAAGGAGGCATTATGATGACTTCACGACTTCACGACTTCATGAGAGGAACGTTATTTTTCTACAAGAAGAAAACTGTTGAAGAGGACAAGATACTTAGATAATCGTATATTAGAAACTTGAATAATTAAAAAAAAACTTTTATTGGATTAATCATATTCTAAAATTTCTCTCTAACATTTCCCTTCGGCTCTATCTCTTTCTTCTTCCCTCTACTCTTACATCACCCTTCTATTTTCCGTTATATTTTGATTTTCTTCATCCTGCTTTTTCGTTTACCTCTTTTTTCTACATTCCTCCTTCGTTCTTTTTATTTTCCTTAAGAATTCTAGCCCCTTTTCGTTCTGTCTCAAACTTCGTCTCCATTTTTCCTTTCTTCTTTCTTCTGCGTTCATGCTTATCTCTTCACAATCTCCCAACCGTTTCCACAGAACGTGCACCTCTTATATTTCTTATGCAATATTTGTTGACCTTACGTGTTTTGGCTTCGTCCCCGTCTGCTTTAATTCTTTTGTATTTTACGTTGTACCTCGCATTTCCGATTTGACTTTCCCTTCCCTGCGTTTCTACCTGTTGCCATCTCTCACTTCTTCCTCTCCATCTGTTTCCCCTCACTTCTCCTCCTGATACCCCTGCCTTTCATCATATTTTATTTCCATTTAAATATTCCACTTCTCTTCTTTCCCCCACCTATTCTCCAGGTTGATGCTGTCATTGGTGTATCCTTTCTAGACTTTTCTGATCTCTCATCTTATCTCGTCATACGTTCCATATCACCATTGTTCTTCCTCAATCTTCAACTGTACTTCCATCCTCGTCCCTCATTTTCTAAACACCATCAGCTTTGTTTTATTAGTGTTGGGATCAAGCCCCTTTCTGTCCAGTAATCCTTCTAGCCATTTTGCTATTTCTTGAAACCCCTCCTCTGTCTACGCTAGAATGACTTCGTCGTCTGCGAATGCCAGCCTTTTACACTTTTACACCTTGATCCAGACCCTTCCTCAGCGTTTCCTCCAATTTGGTAATGTATATGTTGAAGAGCTGTGGGCTTAGTGGACAACTCTGTCTCACCGCTCTCATTGACCTAAAACTCTCGGACGTCTCGATTCTCACCCACCTCCTACCATGTTTCTTTGTATATTTGCCCCACTCTTCTCCTTAATTCAATTATAAACACACATTTTCCCACCCCTATAAGTACTGCTTGTAGAAAAATATTGAAATTCGTGTTGCTGTAAGAAAGCCGTATTTAGCCATTGAGCAGAAACAGTGAAAATTTTTCTTCGCCTTAAATTATATTAGCAATGACTTGAATGATTGGAGCCGGATTATTTTTAGTGACGAAAAACACCTGTCAACTTGCAGTGGTAGAATATAAAATGCAAACACATACCTCGGGAAACCAGTTTCATTGAAGAATATATTTGTCCAAAAAGGCTGTAGGTTTGGAATCAACGTTTGGTCTTGCCTCCCAAGGCTTTGGAATGTGCTGACGGATTGACGGCAGGTTTAATGCGATCCCCTAAAAAAACTTTTGGGCTATAATTGTCCGGTCCATACAGCTACAATTATTAATGACTGGAACTAATTATTGAAGTTCTTCTGTGGCCATCAATCAGTTCAGATTTAAATTCAATCGATAATGTTTTGGAGATTTTGGTTAAAAATCTCGAAAAGAAAAACAAAATGCAGAAGAACTGTGGCAATATATTGAAGAAGCATGGGACCAACTTACAAATAAAGGCATTTAGGGCGACCTTTAATTAGTTCCATGCTGTCAAGACTAGAAGAAGTATATGTGAAATACCAGTTTTCCCAGATTTATTTGAACACTACTGTACTAGGCGATAGTAAAGGCGATAGCAAACAATGCAGTAATAACAAAAGAATTTGATTACTGGGTGCACATACGAAAGTATCTGAGAAATTTTGGAGAAAATGCTAAGTTTGGGAGCAGAAAGTTTACGCAGTAGTATTCTGCTTGTATTTCACAAAGGAATAAGTATACATATTTACCGTGAAAATATAATAGAAAAGCAAAGATCAGTTCATGTGGTTCCGTCACTTGGTACGGATGTAACTTTCTAGAATAATGAGAAGTATGAGTATGAGAAATGGGGATGTATAGAAAGAGGAGTATAGGGTGACCAAGGAAATGGAGTAACGGTATAAAAAGAATCATTGCAAAGAGAATAGCGAAGGAAGTGGCCAATGATACACGACACGATAAACCTAAATGTAATAACGTCATTTATCAGGGTCGTAGTGACGTTCGGGTGGTAGTCGTGGAAATTAGCAGAAAAACAGAAAAACTACAAGCAATCGAAGTATCTTAGAAGAGTTGCACGGAAGGACATGACAAGGAATAAAAAAATTCGAAAAGATATACATATGACTAGATGCTTCCATCAGCCGAATTTATTGTAGATAGAATTGGACTGTGTCTCAAAAAGGAGTTCGAAAGAATGGCACATGCCCATCCAGTAAAAAAGGGGAGGCTAAAATACAGAACAAGAGGAAAATCGAGAAAGACATGGGTAATAGGAGAAATATTTCTATTGAAAGCATGTACCGCATGGTTGGAAGGTAAAAGAGATGCAAGAAAAAATGAAATGGACAAAATTAGTTGACCAATACAAACCACAAACTATTATGTGGCAGACGTGGAAAGGCAAAAGTATCCATTTAAGTTTTCGGAAATAGAAACAATTTTTGAATTAATAATAAAATGAAAGTTTAATTGTTAATTTCAGAACATTAAATCAAATACACAACATTAGTTCTAATATTGTCCAATAATTAACTATTTTATTCAAGTACAACGTAAATTAATGGACTTTGTAGTTGCACTACACTTTATTTTCCAGTAAACATAAAACATAAAATATATAATAACTTTTAAATACACGACATTTGTTAATTTAACAAAGAAACATATTCGATTCAAATATTTCTTCAAATAGATTTACGAGTGAATACAAATTTAAATTTTAAGCGCATCGCGCTTACTGATTATATATTTGGTCAGTTCTTTCAGAGGATATCCGGTCACCTACTCCCTCTTCGGTTGTGTAGTGGTCATGTGACCAGTCGCGGTCGATGCTTTCTTCTTTCTTCATTCTGGTTCGAGCTTTCACGCGGTGCTGGTACAACCGAGTGAGTTGGTGTTTTTAAAGTGTTTATTGAAAATATGTGATATGTAATTTGTGCCTTTTTGGATACGTGTGTGCACCAGTACCACCAGTCGTCGCATTCAAGGTATTTAAATCAGATTATACTTGGGCAACGAAACGACGTTGATTGTACGCAAAAAGTACAAAAATGATGATTTAAAATTAAATTGCGGGAATCCAACGTAGTTTGTCAATTTATAACAATGGCGTTTTTTGTTGTGTATTTAAATATTTTTCAAAATATGTTCAATGTAATGTCGCGGTTAAAATGAAATGTGCACAGCCGCGGCACATTTATCGGAGAATCAAATAAGCTAAATCATGTCAGAACTACTTTTACTCTGCCGTTTTTGTGACAAGGTTTTTGACTGCTCTGAAACAGAAAGTTGCAACGCTAAAAGCTATAACGTAAATTTGCTGCCGTTGGAAAATACAATTCCGCTTAATTGGAAACTATTAGTTTCAAAGAAAATTGCCATTTTTTACCAAAAGTTGCCAAGTTTATTATTCTGACTTGTCTGTGTTACATCCTGGTCTATAATTGTTTGTGATATTATTCAACTGGGTGTAAGAGCAAAAGGAGACAAGGTTATAAAAACTCAACTCGGATTGAAAGTAAAGCGGCATTTGTCCTTCTGCAGACTGCCGACTTACGGGTTTTTCGAATGCCAAAATTTCCGACGTCACAGTTAACCAAGGACTTTAAGACAATGTTGGGTACGTTACTTTACGTAGAACTTGCAAATGTGTTTCGGTGCTAATGTGCCTATTTTTGTTTTTTCGCGCGAACGTGTAGTAACTGGTTTCAAACCAGTATTCGTTGTTACGTACTAATGATTCTCACTAATAATGGAATTATTTTATGCCTGTTGCATCATCGCGGCTGCACACGACTATAACCGTCTTTAATTTTATATTAAATTTATATCGTTATTTTTATCCAGCTAACAAAATCGTTTATGTAAATAACCCAATCAAAATTCTTAGTCTGAAAGAGATTTGTTTTTGCAATAGCCATCAAGGTGACAAAATCAAATAAAAGAAAAAATATACATTATAACAAGATATAAATATATGAAGTCAAATATGAAAGAAAACGACCGAATTGTATTTTTTGTCTTTATAAAGATTTATAGTAAAAATCAAAAAAGGTTTGTTTGAAAGCTTAGGTGTGTTGTGCTAACTTTGCATATGCTGAGGAGGTCTGAATAAGGAAGAAATGACGGCTATGTAGATACGATCTGCCTAATTTTTAATACATTTTATGCATAATGAACATGATTAAGGGTATAGTAATTCATATATATTATAATTTCGAGTCATAATTCACATGATTTACAATTTTGCTTTAAAATAAATTAAAACAGAACGAATTATTAGTTTATTTGACTTTGATAGTTTATTTTATGTTTTCTTGAATTAGTTGTTGGTTTGTTACTTCTTTTGCTTTCACTTGTGGTACCTTAATAATTCGCTTTATTACACTTTTGTATTTCATTTATTTTGTATTCATTCACTTGATTTCATTTGTTTTGTTTCATTCACTGTTTTGTCATCTCCCACAATTTTTGCTTAAATTAAAAGTTATGATTACAATTTTATTCATTTTATTGGCTTTATTATCGGTTTCCTTTGATTTTTATTTACAGTGTAATTTGGTATCTCTACATTAATTCGTTTTTTTAATTTGGTGATAATTCGTCGAGACAAGTTCAGACGTTATTCGTTTCGCTTCATTTGTTTCACATTAAATAGAAAACAGAAAATAAAAATGTAAGCAAATTAATTAATTTTTATTCGTTGTGTTTTTATTAACTTAATTTGATTTCATGTTTTATTTCTGGCGTTATTCATATTTATGGTATACTTTAATTTGAATTTGTTTATTTGCGATTGTTACGTTAACGTTTGATGCTTCGTTCGCAATGAATCTGTTAATTAGCGATGTCTGTGGTGTTCACTTTAATAACGATTTTGGAAATCGATGAAATATTGTTTATGTTTGTTACTTGAATAATGCATTTGGCAATGAATCTCCTAGTGAAATTTATTCATGGTTTGTTACTGTTCTAATGTGTTTTGCAATGAATTTCTCGCTGAAGCAATATTTGTGTTTTTTGCTTTAACTATATCTTTGTCAATGAGTCTTTCGATGAAACATTCCAAAAATTCGGTGAATTTAAACTGGGTTGGATTGCGTCACGATACGTAGTGCATTGGATTTACCCCAATAAATTCTGTGAACTTGTTTGGGCTGGGTTGGGTAGAATTTCATACACCCATCGCTTATTTATTTACATCGTGTGTTAGTTATACAAAAAACATTATTAACGTAATTGCCTTAAATTAGATTTGTTATTCTTGATTGTGTTTTTACATAAATTATTTAATAAAATCGAAAGCAGCCATAACATAACACGTAAAGTCGTTGTCTGTATTTCGATTGTAGTATTTTGTACACCGGAAATCCCACGGGATTCTATCCATTGTTTTTAGAAGCCCGTCAAATGAGAAAATTAGCTCTGGTTTAATGATGGGTACCGTTGGTTTTAGTTTCGATTTCGGCGTTAGAGGAAATGACGTGGATACTTTTGTGACCTCACCGTTGCTTCTTATATTTCATTGTATGTACCGTCATATACGTAATTCATTGATTTATTTACTTATCGGTGATTGGTTGTATCAATTGTGTTTCGGTTGCCTTTATTTTGCTATGTAATTAGCAAATATAAATTATTTGTTCAAAAGTGAAAAGTTCATTTCAATTAAAATCGTTCGAAAGGTGCGAAGTTACCAATCAAGTCTTCTTCGAAATTACATAAGTTTCTAAACATACACATGAGGTAAACGAAAGTTTAATTATTACTCTACAAACTCTATCAATTCCTATTCATGCAGATATAAATTAACAAATATAATCTATTGGGATTTCACAAAAAATATTAGTATGTAAATTTTTTATTTTTTTACAAGTTTATATGCGCGCAAAAAGTCAGTCTGATTCTGCATATTAAGTAGTGTTACGTATTTTGAGATTGCTTGTATGTTCAATGATACGTTATACTTATGACTGAAGCTGAAACTGAAAGAATTCTTATTACTAGATATTTTATCAAGGAATAGTTAACTTCTTGCACTTTTGAATATTATTTATTTTGTATAACTTTTCAATGCAACGCAATAATAAAGATCGTCTGGAATTTAACTCCTAGGCTCTGCGTCTTGCAATGGTTCATTGATCACGACTGCGGCTGGGTGAATGTAACGCAATAGAGTTATCATGTTTACTTATGTGTGTACAATGTTGCGAACACAATAGAATAGTGCAATTTTTTGTGTAATTTTAATTGTTTTTGTTTTTGTTTATATTTATATTATGAATATTGAATGTTTTTCCCAAGTCCTTCGCTTTAAAAATAATCCAATATAACTCAACGTAAAATAGCTTTAAATTTGTTGTACCTTCAAACAGTTGCGATAGCTGTGAACCTTAAGATTAATTTTTCGATGCACATAAACCAAAATGACTATTCCTGGCACTATTTGATTGATTATTCCGTGTTTTATGTAAATGTTTGAGAAAGGATATTTGATAACTATAGGTATTAGGGAAAAGTTAGGCAAAATGGACCCTCTTAACAAAAAAAGCCTTTAATAATGTAAAGTAACAAAATATCACAAATTTGTTTTACAAATATGCTGTACAATATAGCAGGCCAGTATTCTGAAAACTAAAAAGAGAATGAAAGGGATCAATTTTACTCAAAACGTAGGTGAAATGGTCCCTTCACTGCAGTCAAGTGGACTACACTGAAGTATTTTATGTACCCGAATCCCAAATATATTTTTTTCAGCATCAACGCCGGAGCACTGTGTGTGCTGATTTTTTCAACGAAGGCGACATACGCAGTGCTCTGGCGTCATTGCTGAAAAAAGTTATATTTGCGATTCGTGTACATAACAACTCTGATCAAAAAATATGTCGAACATCATTGTTGTTTGCGCCACGTGGACAATGTACTACGTGTAATCTACTCGTGGCGAGTTGTAAATTCGAGGAGTATTTCGATTACGTCTCTCGCTCACGTATGTTACGCCAAATAATCTGCGTCGCTACCGTCTGGGAGTTATTCAATCGTTCGAAGGCTTGTTCAGATAAACTCTTTTAACTATGTACACTATTTATTATTAATATTTACAATATACAATTTTGCTCAATTGCAATTGGCACTGATGAAGATACACTGGATGTGTTACTTTGTGTAACTGTTACGAGTGTTGTCTTGATAAGAACTGTTCGACTGGTGTCGTGATAATATTGTTATTTTGACTGTTGTCGTGGTAATAATAATTTGATAATGTGATAATTTGACTGTTGCCTTGGTAGTGTGATACTTTGGTAATTGGACTGTTGTCTTGGTAGTTTGATACTGTCTGTTTAAGGGTGAAAACGTTTCTTAAATACTATGGTCTTTTGTGAAATTGGTTGGAATGAAATGTCTCTACTTTGTTGTAAGATGAAGAACTCGTCGTGATTGGCAACGAATGAATTTAAACCGATGAAAGAAAGGGAAGTTTGGAACATTTGGTTCACAGGATTAATCTAAAATGCCGAGAGCCATATAAAAATTGAAATATTCGTAAATTGCTATTTTACAACCAGCAATCGTAAAATGACGGCGTATAATTGGGAAATTGGGGCCGCAAAGGTTTTAAGAATACATATCGTCTTGTATGTGACCCTACAAGAGTTTTTAGATTTTAAATTTGGCAAAATAAGTAATAAAATGTAAATGATCGAAACGACCGTTAGCTGGCCGCATCGGCGGCACCATATGTACCTGGACAGGGTCGTGCGGATTAACATAAAACTATTTTACAAATATTTATACGGTTTGCGCGGATCTAAATTATCTTAATTAAATCCGCATATGAACGTGTGGGACCGAACATTTGTTGTCTTCATCTTTTTTCATTTTAGATTTAACGTCAGGAAAAATATTCTTAGTTATAGCATTTTTAGACTTTTTGGAAGTCGTCGGTTTCTTAATATCAGATTTTGTTTTAACTATATTATAATTGGGCGTCGAAGTCAATACCGTTGATCCTTGATATCCTTGAGCTTTTACTTTTAAGAGGGGCTGTTGATGTAGTGGGGAAATCTGCAAAGACCTCACGATTTTTACAGGTCGTGGTTTAATCATGGACAACATTGTGGTCTACATCATTCCCAAAAATACTGACGGCGTCTGAGGGACTCCCACTAGGTTGCCACTTATCTGCTTAATCAGAAGATGTGTCGGCCCTTGTTCTTAAATTTTTGCTGAAGGACCTTGGTTTTTGTAATTGAAATGTTGGTGTTCTTTCATTTTGTCAATAAGTATTTTCTTTGCAACGTTCATTACTGTTCGAGGATGAAGTGGGTCGATCAACTGAAGCTGTTATGGCACGATCGGTGATGTATATCAGGAAATATATTTGGAGTAAATGGCAAAATGCCAGTTATCTCAAAACTGCTCAACCCATTATACGTGTATCAGCCCTTCTATGTGCTTTTCTAAATAGTACAATAACATTATATAAATTCACTACTTTGCCAGGATTATCTTCATGCGACAAATGAATTTCTTGATTGCAATAACTCATAAAAGGCGAAAACACTGCCACATCTAATTCATGCGTATAGTGGTGGAAACGATTACAGTATGCTGTTTATTTTGCATGTAGCCCCATTCATTATACAAGAAGAGCGTTCCATAAGGGACGCCCTGATAAAGCAAGTTATTTTTACGCTTAAGCGGAAATATGGTTGCTGGTGGAATACACTGTCCTCCAGTATTAACGCATAAAAAAATGCTGACACTTTGTCCACTTTCGGCACTGGTTAAAGCCCTAACTACTTGCGACCTTTTTGTGCAACAGCCTTTTGTAACTTGCTTGGACTTGTTTGAATTCCGGATTCGTCTAAATGTAAAAAAAATGATACTGCTTCCTTGTTGAACGCGCAAACTCAAGCAGTTGAAGTGGCATCAGCTTTCAGCTAATTCATAGGACATCTCTCAAATGTTTTTTTTTTAGTGAGGACGATCTTCTATTTCTAAAGTACAATTCTTAAGAGACGTTTCTATTTCGTTGGGTAGAGTTGAAACATATTCTAGATCTTTCGAGCGTCCTTTTGTCTAGAAAATTATAAACCAAAAGTTGGTAAAACATGGATAGGACGTTCTGCCTATCTTATGCTGCCCTTTCGCTCTGCGTTTTAAAGTAGTTGACGGTAAATTAAATGTTGTTGCAGCTCTATTTTGAAATTTCTTCTGAGGCCTGGGTGTCATTTTCCTCCCATATTTACCTATTTGATTTCCTGATATAATTTCGAACCATGATTGTCTACAACATGAGATTTTTCTAGTATCACTTAAAATAGATAAAAATAAAAATTCACGCCAGTAATTGTAATAGAGGTAAAATTGTACACGGCTTAATTTTACCTTTCAATGAAGGAGCCATTTAACCTCCAACTACACGTAACGACGGAAGTAACTGACAATCCCTATCCCTCTGCACACGAAATTAACAATAGTAACTCTCATAATATAGGTTTGACACCAATTGTTAGTGAATCTTCAAGTAAACTTCAGTAGATTGCTCTACTGACTTCTAATTATTATATATAAAATTAAAGTCAAATGACCAAAATATATGTTGTGTTTACATCTAGTGAGATTGTTGATTGATTCTGGAGTTACTTGTTGAAACTTCATTTTATAATAAGACTCAAACACCAAATGTTGTAAGTTTATTTTTTTTTATTTATGACACTATATATGTTTCGCCAACACTGTGGCTTCATCAGGTGACGAAATACAAGATATTCAAACAGAAAATATTACTTATATGCTAATATCGGGTTTAAGGGAGGGGTGCAGTTAAAGTTTTAGATTTAATAGGGGGGATTGTTTATGTCTACTTGATCATTCAAAATGATACCTAATCTGTTAAATTTGTTAATTTCTAAGCTTTCTAGTGAATCGAACGGAAACTAATTTTTAAAACTGCAAGTTCTTATTTTTAAATTTATATTGAAGATTAATAATATCCTCTTTCAGGATCAAAATTCTTACGATTGTTGATCATTTGTAAATCTAAATTTCAATAAACTTTATTTTCTCATATCTGTTGGCGCCTAACGTGGTTTAAAATCCAGTATCCAGTATCCAGTACCATAACTTTTATCCTCACATATTCACTTTAAATTTTGTCATTGTGAGGTCTAGGGATCAATAGAATCTTCTTACTTTGCCCTTTAAATGCTCTAAGTCCTTCCAGAATTTGGTTTTCGTTGAATCGTTTTATCTTTCGGCGCATTTGCTTTGGTTCTCTTCTTTATATGTTCATTCATCTTTTCGGATTCTTCTTTGCAGTATGAATTTATAATTTTCATTATTTTTCCGATTTGTTCGCTCACAGTCTGCAACGAACGAGTCGTTGCGCTTAATAATAAAACTCTCTTGGTCACCCAAGTTTTACTGCAAATCATTGAGTTTGCAAAATTGCGAAGCAAAGTTTAAATCTAAAGCTCGATTAATTCAATCGCTTCTAAGAGGTGGTGATTTGTGGCATTGTCAAAATTATTCAAGTTGTGCTATTTTAATTTTTAAAAGTATTGCCTACTCGTAGACCTTACAGAGATAAGTGTTACCACTAAAAGTCAGTGAAGACGGCGTGAGTTTTATCTGACTAACTAAAATGGGTGCCATACAATCTACATAGATTCTCGCCAGTAAAATTCAATCAAAACTTTGAATTAATAAAAGAAAATTAGATTGTGCTACTATGATGGTGGAAAAGTTTCAATTAATTTCATGTATTGTATATGCATTATCCGAATAGCATTATAATTAGCGCAGTTTCGTCACGGCTTATAATTGGTTAGAAACGAAACAACATAAAATTATTTAAATCGTAAATATGGCAATAAGGAACGTGGCCCACAAAGATGGAAAAGATGGAAGACAATACACGTACACATACACGTCCGCAACTCGATATTTTCAAATTCATAAAGACGGCATTTGTGAGGATTATAAAAATTGACGATTATAATAGAAAGAGGCGTATTTAATTGGAAGGTTTTATGTTTAAATGTAACGTATTAATTAATATTAAACTAAATAAATAAGTCGTCCAGTTAGGGAACGTAGGCTATGTAATTACTCCAAGAAAGCATGTTCAAGTATTCGCACTGGTATAATTTTTTAAAAATAAGTTTCGTAGAACAATGTGGAACAAACAACATTACGCCAACCCGAGCATTCCGATGATAACAATTTACGCAAGTAAATATTTTACTTCAAAAATCGTATACTACCCAAGGTGACAGTGGTGTAAAGTCAGCGTTATGCATAACAAAAACAAATATTAAAATAGATTAAATTGTTTAAATCATTATTTATGATTTTTTTGAAAAATTGGAATTTAAATAAGAATTCAAACATGAATATACTATTGACCAAATTCTGGAAGTAGGGAACTGAGTTCACCACCACCATAAATGCTCAAATATCAAGGCAATATGTCCTAAGGTACAGCTAGATCGAAAAAAAATAGTCAAAGTAGGTAATGGGAAAAAGCCGCATGTCTTTTCGTAGTTGAAAAGTTGAAAACTTGAAGTTACAATTTTTGGAATAAAGAAAGTGACAAAATTAAACAGTATTTTATTTAAAGAAGGTGCTGAAAGTGTTGTCCATTATTTTCCAGACATAACTGCACGCTTCGCTTCATTTTTTTCAGTAAGACGGATACGCATTTTAGGTGTGATTTCTTCCAACTGTCTGTTATGACCAATTCCAATTCTTGAACATTTTGAGGTCGGTTCCTGTAGACATTATTTTTTAAATAAGAAAACAAGAAAATATCGGGGATTGTCAAATCTGGAGACCTAGGTGGCCATAAATCTCTATGCTAATGCTAATTAATCTCAAAAAAAAAATGATTTAAAAAATTCAAAGTTTCACGAGGTAGAATCTGATGGTAGACTTGAACTTTATACGGATACATTTGTAAATCCTTTTTTTAAATTACCTGTGTAGTACCAAATGATAAATTTAATTATTGACCCAGTCTTCGAATGGATGTAGATGGAGTTGCTTCCATGATTTCCTTCGCATTATTCACCACGTCAGCTGTTCGTTTTCTTGGTCTTCCACTACCTGTTTTTCTTTGAACATTTTCCCTAAATAATTTCACAGTTCTTTATAACTTGATAAACACGTCATACGAATGATGGGCTGCTTCGGCGGGAAAATACTCCTGAAACTCTTCATAACAGGCAACATACGAATTTTGCCATCCACTGTTTTCCAACTTGACTCCGTTTCTATAATATGATTCTAAAAGAAAAGCTTTGATTTGCATTGACAGCATTTTCTCGTGTCAATATACATCAGATTGACTCTCGCAAATAATTTTAGACTTTTTTTGCTGATGGTCAACTTTGACTGATTATTTTATTCGATCACACTGTATTACTTGCCGCACGAAGTATTACACTGTTATAAATCAACCCGACCCAACCCGAATTCGTCGCCAATCAGAACACAAACATTATTAAAAAAAAAAACAAATATAACCACAATTATATAACTAAATAACAATCTACTAGAAACCTAAAGAAATTAGTTGGAAGTCAACGTTGCCCAGGGATAATATAGTTAACATGAACTACGTTTCATTGCAACCACAATGTTTCAAATTACCAAGAACCAGTTTTGTGTTTTTATCTATGTTCTTCGAAACTTTTTGATTAATTTCAAAAAATATTATTATGCACCATTATATTGATGACGTTAATCGAACAATTTTAAGAAATGAGGTGAAGATCGAGGTAGTGTTTCTAAAATGACATGTCCTGGAATATAACCCTAAATAAGAGGACAAGGGGAAATAAGAGAGATGGTGTGCAAATAGATTTCTGAGATCAAAAGAGGGCGAGGAGTCCTATAAGTCCTATAGCAATCATAGATAATTTAATGAAAATAGCAAAAAGAAAATTAGGATCAACTATGTTGAATGCAGAAGTCTAACCACCATAAAAGCAGTCATTGTTACACTACTATAAACACAACAGATGGAGACATTTGGCTTGGAAAGGAAATAAATGGGTAAAAAAAAACAAAGAAATTATGAACGAGGAAAAATTTATGACAGAACAGCAAGAGGGAAGGACGGGAAGAAATAAATAGAAGGAGACGAAGAAGAAGAGCAGTTTTCAACAATTGGAAATGCAACTGCAGATTATTTGAATTGAACTTGCAAATTTCGTATATTGAAAGTTAGTATAAAGTTTCAATTAAAGATATGGGCGAATATTTACCTCCTTTACTTACCAACTTTAGATTAGGATGATTGCAGGGTTCTATTACTAGAGCAGTGTTGACAACAGTACTAATACTGAGCTATTTTATATATTTGATTTATATATTTGTATCCTCTTCTCCTCCAGTCCCAATATGATATCATTCTTTATTGATGTAGTTGCCACCAGAAGATATATGGTAAAAAATCAGATACATTTTGTATTTCTCATTGTTAGCTTTTAATAACGCCGGAGTTACATTCAAGACTATAAGGGATGTTACAGGGCGCTATTTAATACCGAAATAAAAAAAATTAATGTAACAAAATTTAATTTAAAATAAAAACGATAAACATATTTTCAAAGAGATATCATACAAATATTTGTGGAATATTTTTTGGAACTTTTACAAAATACATTCCTCGTGACTTCCTCTACTTTATAATTACGTGTTATGTTGTTGTTCACACTTCACTCGCGTTAATGGGTTTTTATCGTTTTAAATTTTTTGATTCAATGAATTGACAGTTAATTTTTCAAATATTTGAATATATGTTACGATTAAATTTCTTACAACAAGTTTTCTCGTCAGAGGCCCTTGGTTAATTTATTATTCCCACACCGCCATCTCAATCATTGTTGGTATTATGTTTTTTACCTTGTTCTGAAAAGAACTCATTAGGTAATGTTGCAATTTCAGTAATAATTAGACGTTGTGTTGTATAATTGGCGTCAGAATGTTGACCAAATACGTAGTCAAAGTTCTTTTAATAGAAATATGACTGAACAACAATTTTTATATTGAAAATGCTGAATATGGGCTGAAAGTTTCGAAAATATCGGTTCATGGGGTGGATAATTGCGACCAAAATTAAGCCAACGAAATCGTGGAATACATTTTCAGTTCTAGATGGATCTCATCAATGTTGTCAAGAATCACTTGGGTTTATCGAAAACTACTTACTGTTGTGATGTTGAAGGCCCACCATTCCCGCCCTCCGAGAGCGCAGACTAGCTCTCTATGATATACCTTTATCAACGACAGCAAATAATTGGGATTAACACATACATAGTATCCAGCTATCACGAGAAAATATCAAGGAAATAAGTCAGGAGCGCCTCAACATATTTGATCATCTCCTACAACTACCAAAACTTCTCCCAATTGGGGATACTGAGATAGTATCCTTGCAAAATGTCGCAAATGCCATACGGTACAAAATGGTAGTCCAGACAGATGCACTGTAAACAATGAACAAAGACCAATAAGGAAGTCCCAAATTCAAGGAACTTAAAATATTATTATTATTACGTTGACCAAAAGCATCGATCCCATTGCATTTATATGCGGTCATATCCGAAAATAAGGCAAAATGTTCGATTATATTAACATCTGCTCCAAATGGGACGTAACACAACGGGTCCTCTGAGTCTTCATTCTCGACTTTGACAAATTGACAAATTTGACGTCACAACAAATACAATAATTAGGGCTCGCGAATGACGATCCGTGCATAATGATGAAGTACAAAACAATCGCTAAATATCGAGCGACACATGCGAAATTTTGTCGAATAGTCAGAGATTATTTGTTCATTGCATTGTCGTGTTAGAATTTCTACTTCGTGGAAATAATAAAAAGGACATAAATCACGAGTTATTTAGTGATGATCGTGTTTGTGTAATTTCTGAGATTGTATACTAAATAAAAACGATAAAAATAACCTTCTTTGTACATGGTTATTAATAAATATGAACGCTAGGAGTTAAAAATTTCAAACTTTAATCTTTTGCAACATCGATTTAATAAATAAAAAGTGTTCGGCAAATTAATTTATTTCTTCCACGTTTTTTCAGGCTAAACTTTTGGTTTTATTCCAATTACGTATTTATTATAATTGGCTGTGAGAAAACGTATAATTCACGCTTATAGAGAAACAATATTATCCATGTAAAATAATTTATGAAAAAACTTACGTAATGGATGGAACGTGTTATAATAATAATGATCCTAACGGAACGACATTATAATTAATAGCGTATAATATATGCATTAAAAACTAATTTCGCCGGCGTCGATATGCGAAATAAACAACCGAGGGGAATTATTTACAATTGACATTACCGCTAAATTGAGGCGATTCATGCGGGGAACGATTTACAAACTCCACGTTTAGATTGCGCCTTGACATTTAACGACTATTAGAGAACTTTAGAAATAAGCAAAATCGTGCTTCGGCGATGACTCGATAGGTATGCACTTTGTAAACGCAGGCAGAAAATGATAAAATTATTCAGTTCTCACATGCAGACGGGTCAGACGTCCGTGAGGATGAAAAACACTGATCACCGCATGTCATGTGTCTTGCAGTTGAAACGTAAAGCAGGCATTGAGGTTGCCCAAATTAAAAACGATTTTTCTTCAAATTACTGGTGGTGTGTGCATTTCTGGCATAGAAAGTATGACGCTTTCCACAAATTATTGATGGTTGTGTCCGTATGGTTGATCACGTACTTTTTGTCTTGTAATTATGATGTGCTTTTAATTGCAACGACCT
Source organism: Geotrupes spiniger (assembly GCA_959613385.1). Taxonomy (NCBI): domain Eukaryota; kingdom Metazoa; phylum Arthropoda; class Insecta; order Coleoptera; family Geotrupidae; genus Geotrupes; species Geotrupes spiniger. The sequence continues at coordinate 10,490,748 of OY390739.1, forward strand.
CATATACATCGAAAATTTCATACAACATTTCATCATGTAATCTGCGTGTTTAATGTTTACATATTTTCTACTTTTTATACATTCGGTTACTTTAAAACCGTTAGTTCTTATTGCATAATTTTTTAGAAGAAATATCCAAATAAAAGGATGATTGGTAATCGTTGAACGGTTTGACTCCACTGAATTGGAAAATATATAGCATTAATGCACATAAAATAATGTAATACTTTAATGTGAGCAGGCGACGTGTATCTGAAAGATAAACGCAGGTATTCTACTTTTTATATCATTCAACGACTCGTGCCGACCTCGAAATTCTTGTTGCAAGTGGTTCCTTCGTTACGTTAAATAAATTCCAGTTTATAATACTTGCGAGACTTTTCAAAACTTCCAAATGTTTCGTGTTCAGTTAAACCATGTCAGTTACATTGTAGTAGCCTGAATCAAAGATTCAATCATTAATTATTTCTTTATTTATTTAAGTAAAAATAATTGAGACTTTCTGTGTAGTTGAATCGTGTTCATGAAAAATTTTGTAAGTATCGCTAATCTTAGTATCAGTCTATTGCTCGTGACAGTTGAAATACTGTCGCAGATTTTTATCGTAAGTACGTTCGTAAAAAATTCTAACTTAGGTGCACGTATGAAAAGTATTTACACGCTACGTTATATAATTGATGACTTGATCGTGAAACCCAGATTCAAAATTTTTTAATTATTACTTAAATAATTGCTACGATAACAATTCTAATCCGTGAATAAGAATTAAATAACTAAAATCAACTAATTAGAGCTCCCAATTGAATAACTATACAGAAGTGACTTTTATGAAGTGGCAAAAGTTGAGCAGTCTACTATGGTGCAAAACTAATAGTCGGCTGTATTTGAAAGCTTATATATAAGAAATGGATTGGCGAAAAAAATTGAAATCAACCATTAAGCATTTCTACGTAACGTACTTTAAGGACATCGTTCCACAAAAAATGAAACGTTGACTGGATGAAATCTGATTGTGTCCATGCTGGTGTTTTTTTAAATGTTTCATATACTTTAGCTGGAAAGTGTAGTTTTCGTCTCTGGTATCTCCGTTACAAGATATCGCACGAAAGCACAGTTCAATGGAATTCGCAATATATTGAAATTTAATAGTATTCAATTTTGGATTTTTAAGAGTAGAAGATTAAAAATTAAATAGTGGGTACAATTATAAGTCAATATGTATGTCGAGATAAACACAATTTGAGAATTCCATTGTACTACAGGCCGCTTTCGTGTGATATCTTGTAATGGAGGTAACAGAGACTACGAAAACTACGCTATCCAGCTAAAGTATATGAAATATTTAAAGAATAAAAAATATGTCACATTACGTCCCGTCGAAGTTTCGTCAAGTTTTTGTTAAACATTGTAGAAGAAAAAGTTGTAAAGACGACTGTCGATTAGATTTGCAAAAATCGCACACATTTTTGAACCACCCTAATTTATTACAATTACAATGTTTCTTTCAATTTATCCGCCAAAAATTAGAACATACAATTGTATGTTCTAATTTTTGGCAATAACGTCAAATCGCAACATCCCAATTCAACCCAACCCAAGCGTTAGTATGCACCTGTATACAATTTTTTAATTTCACAAAACATATGTCCTGCCAGTGCAAATTATGCAACATGTTACATACATAAAAACAATCGCAGTTTACTCTAGAATATCTTTTTTCACGTCATTTTCCTGTAAACCTTTTATATTACAATGACATTGATGCCATCGTTTCATTTACTCATAAACAGAGTAAGTGGGGCTATGAATGCTCCTCATCATACGTCGCGTTATATAAGTGCAACATTGACAAAAATGTACAAACATCGCCAGTAGATTAAAATGCAAAAAGCACAAAATTCACTAAATTAGAAAAAAAATAAAACATAAAACTTTAAATAATGTCAAACAGTAGGGCTATGTATTTCTTTGGTTCTTTGATCTATACGACGACTGCACTCTAGAAATAAAAAAATTCAACATAGCCCAATTCAACCAACCCCAACCCAATTCAACCCAACCTAACAAAACCCAGCAATCTTAGTATGAATCTGATGGTCCATTTTTTTTTAATTTCCGAAAACGAATATCCTGTTAATGCAAATTACAATAGAATATAGTTTAAGTACAATTGCAGTAGAAAAATACACATTGGGTTGGCGTCAGTTGAGTTGGGTTCGCAACTCCAAATTCACTGTGACTATACTACATATGTACTGCATTTACACTGTAACTGTATTCGATGGATACGAGAGATACACTGACAGTATAGTTACAATGCAGCCATAATGTAATTGAAGTACAATTGCAGTAGAAAAATACACATTGGGTTGGCTTGAGTTGGGTTGGGTCGGGGACTCCAAATTCACTGTAACTGTAATACACATGTACTGCATCTACACCGTAACTGTATTCGGTGGATACGCGAGGTACAATTACAATATAGTTACAGTACAGTCACAATGTAGTCAAAGTACAATAGCAATAGAAAAATGCAAATTGGGTTGGTCTGAGTTCGATTGGGAACTCCTAGTCGTTTCGTCAATTACTATTACTTTTGCACCGATAGCAGTATACATTGTTTTGTCTCTTTCAGTGTAGTACGGAAGCTAATAATCATTCTTCAGCTATAAGTTATTTTAAAATAAAATTAATACGTTGGACAATTATTTTAATAGTTTACTGCATCTACACTATAGCTGTATTCAATGGATACGTGAGGTACAATTACAGTATGGTTACAGTACAGCAACAATGTAGTCAAAGTACAATTGCAATAGAAAAATACAAATTGGGTTGGCTTGAGTTCGGTTGGGTTGGGGACTCCTCATCGTTGCGTCAATTACTATTACTTTTGCGCCGATAGTAGTACATATGGTTTTGGTACGTTGCCTCTTTCAGTGTAGTATGGAAGTTAAGATTCATTTTCAGCTAAAAGTTGTTTTAAAATAAAATTAAAGGTTGGACAATTATTATAAGTTTTGTTATTGTTTACCGGCTGTCTGAGAATACCGGCTTGGACTACCTGCTCATTAGATAGCTGATAATGTTAATTCATTATAAATAAATATTGTTTTAATTCTTAAACGATCGAAAATATGACCTGGGACACTAATCGTAAAGGCATGGAATTTTTAATGCTATGTTTTTTTTGCCCAAGACGTAGAAAATTATATCTTACATATAGAACCAAGTAACGGTATGCAAATAGTAAATAATAACGCCAAATAGGAGGCCATTGTATTTATTTATTTGTAAATCTTGAATAGATTTAGGTGATACATAATCACAGATTAAAACAAAATTCGTTTTTGAGTATTTGGAAGGAAGTGGCTGACCAAGCGAGACAGGACAGAAGCCATAGTGCTACGTATAATGAGATACAAAAAGAAATGGATGGAGAAGTAATGGAGGAAACAGAAAAATTTAAATGGACGAGAATTCAATGACATTGTGGTGACACTAAAAGTTTAGAACTCAGTGTAATTCTTTAAAACAAAATTTCATAAATATTATTTAGTTGGTTGATATGTAAGAAAAAAAAAAGTAATACATATGGATAATTAGTTGAGTTCAACGTTAATTTATTAAAATTCTTTTAGAAAGTTTGTTCAAATATGACATATGACGTTATAGTGGTTATGCAATTATTACTATCCAGCAAAAAATCCTCCAAAGAATACAAGTCGTTTGTTTCTAGGTATGTCCCCTGCTATCGTGACATCCTCACTTTTTTGTAGGCAATCTGCATTTTCGACCCAAAATTGTTTCCACATTCTTTTCGTACCAAGTCTTCCCTTTGCCACCGTAGTCTGTCGGAAAAAGAACCAATTCTGCGCATTTGTAGAAAATTTCTGTTTTTTATGAAGCTAGCAAATAAAAATTTAAAATTACTCTTCCTATTTACTATTCACACGACCTATTCTAACGGTATGCAGTTTGTTTTTGTGTCTTTTGGTACGTTTTAAATGCTTGTGTTTGTCAGTGGCCTGGTCCGTTGTTATGTATTCCATATTTTTGGTTCGTTTCAGTTCGTCTTCTTCTTCTTATTTCCTGAGATCTTGCAATCTGTTAATTCTGAGCTCGCCTCCGTTGTTCTGTGGCATGTCTTGAGATGTTGATTGCCTGCTATCCTTCCATCTCTTGGTGGTCTTCCCGCTGATCGAATTCCCACCGATTTTTCCTCTAACACCACATGGGGTAGTCGGTCTTCATACATCCTCTTTACGTGACAATGTTGCCTCTTTCGTTGTCTTCTCCATCGTACCATGTCTTGTACTCCACATTGTTCCCCAATTTCCGAGTTTCTCACTCCGTCCATTCTGGTTTCCCCCCCCCCATTGTTGTTAGGGTCTTCCTCTCAGCCACACGCAGCATACTCTTTGTTCGATTTTTTTCTTCCCGCACCTCTGTGTCGTACGTCATAATACGTCTTATACATGTCTTATAGATGTTTACTTTGCTTTCCGTATGTCGTGCCCATTTGACAGATCTACCCTGAGATTTTCAAATTGGATACTTGAACTACTGTCTCGTTTTTGATGGCAAGTTTACACCGGACGGGTTCTTTGGCGATTGTTATACATTTGGTCTTATTAATCCTCTACCTCAAATTAAGATAGGTCACTTTTATTATTTTATCCACGACGATAATAAAGAAAGATTCCGATTCCGCCGAGGATTGGAATATTCTTTGATATCTGGTATCGCGACTTCACTCTTGTTATGTTGTGACTGTTCAGACTTTGGGTCTTGACGGTGTCGCTCAGGCATACTCGATCAATCGCCTTTGTCAAATCGGCGAAGCCTCGTATCTGATGGTGTATTGAACTCTATTGCCTTTTCTTTTTCACAATGAAAATTGTGTCTGTCCAACGACCTCTGACCTGTTCTTTTTCTAAACCCCTGTTTTTCTTGTCGACTTTTTATGCAACTTATCCTTTAGCATCTCTGTAAACTGTTTCATTGTCGTGCATAATAGTGTGATTCTTTTGTAATTGTCTGGGTATGCCTTTTTGAACATTGGGATCGCAATGCTCTGAGGTTAGTCGTGTGGTAGCGATGCTTTGAGTAGAATTTTATTGAATAGTAAGTTTAGTAAGTTCATTAGGTGTGTTGTCTGATCCCGGGGCTTTTCCGTTTTTTAATTTTCTTCCACGCAGTTAAATTCCACCAGGTATGTATTTTCTCCCACCGTGGTTCTTCTAATTGGTATTTTCATATTTAGACGTATTTATATAAATTCTACCACCCCTCCTTTTAGGTCTTTAGATCTCTTTGCCGATCACGATTCTTCTTTTTTCTTACTTGCCTTTATTTGTTTACTTTCCTCTTCCGATTTACTATTCGCCTGATTTAATTACGAGACCTGACAGCATTTTTTTAATATTGAAAAAATGTAAGAGGTCGAAATGAACTGGAACTGTGGTGACGACTACTGATCGCATGATACGTGATTTTTTTCTACGACTTGCAAGGAGTAAGAAAAAATTGTTCTCAACTCTTGAACTGATTATAAATGAAAATAATAAATAACTGTCGTCTGTAAAATGTAAGTGAATGAAAAAAGGAGCAAAATATATATAGAAAATTTAAAAAATATTCGTGATCAGAAATTTTCGTACAAACGGTAAGGTTTCATTCGAAGTAACGAACGTTTATATGTATTTAGGAGTGTTGATGAACAAATTGCAACGACAGAATTAATAATTGAGCTTTGCGATCTAAATTTCTATAATTCTATAAAACCTTAATCACAGCGACGTCAACGAAACCTTATGGACGCAAGAATATTGAAAATTGATTCAAAGAGTCTAGAATAAGAATAAGTGGTGAGGATAAGACTTGGATACCATTGAACGGATGAATGGGTGACGGGCGTTTTAACGTCAGAGTGTATTATGCAATTTGAGAATGGAGAGAAAAGGTGACAAAAAGGTTTGCAAACGACTCACACTGTTTGGTCACAAATGGCATAATGCAGTATCATATTTTATGCATTATTTGCATAAAATGTTAATTAATTGCATTAAATTTCCCTCATTTATTTCACTTTCATTAATTCTAATTAATGTTTATTTTCGTTAGTACGCTTTCATTTAAACACATTCCGAAATAATTGTCTTCCATTTAATTAGTAGCATTTTTATTTATTTTCATTAAGTACTGGCCAACAACCTTTACATTTTTCTCTGCTGAATGATATTTGATACAATTTTAGTGCTGATTTCAAATATCACACTCATACCAGTGTTACCGGGGCTGTAATATTCATATTTTGGTGGGGAGAAATTGTTATAGGCAAGATCTTAACTCAGGTTTAATACCAAAACAGCGATCAATAAATAATCAATAAATAAAAGGGAGAACAACGGAGCACAGCACAAAGCTTGTTTAGGTTATGCCTGTGCCTAAAAAATGTCGATGGCTAACCAGAATGCGACGGTGGTACATGGATGACTCACGCGGGTGACAATGTTGTTTATCCCTTGGGAACAAAGGAAATCGCGTATGATGAACGGTGTCGCGATTTTGAATTAGTTAATGGTTATGGTTTAAACACAACGTATACGAATTATGGTCACTAAGTCACTTTTTAATATGTTTAGTTATCTTTTGCTAAGTCGCTGGCTCGGAATAAATTACGACTACGTGGCTCATCGAGCGAGACCCCGATCGAGACTGACAATTCTTGGGGTGCACATCGACTAATAACGACCCGACGAAGGGAAATGACTGGGTCGCGGCCGTACAAAAGGGGTTGGCGACGGTAACAGAATCACTTCTAAGTTATGAATTATCGTATTCTGTGTTAATCTAGGTGATGGGTGGAGAACAGGGTGAAGGATTTCACGAAGATTTAAAAATCATGGAAGACCTATACTTAGGACGGTGGGTAATACATGTGATACATGGTCAGTCAGACTATGAAGCACTCAAAGAAGTCTTGTAATCTGAATTTCTCCCAATGGAAAAGAAAGTGATTTAGTAATTGACGGTAGTGCTGCTATATTTGCTATATTTTTTGGTTTCGTGACATAAAAATATCATATCATCGATGTTAATGAATTTGCTTTAAATGCTTTAAATTTCATAATCTCATTTACATAAGTAAAAAAACGACGTCAAAAATATTAAAAATCAAACGCAAATTAAGTCATTTAATATATACAAATAAATATAATACACAAAAGAATATATAGGAAATATATTAAATAATTGTGAAGTTCGAATTAGTCTTGAAATTTCGAGTAAAAGTTCAGATGGTACTGCAAGTCACCTTTCTCGGTTTCTAGTAGCGAACTAAGTCGAAGCGTAACCGCCGAATTCGTTACCGTAAAATCAAATCACTCGCACCTTGCTGTTTCGGTTCAGGTTTTGTTTAATGTTGTATAATGCTTCATAATTAGCGAGAGCACTCTATGGAACTGTCAACAATCTTTTATCACCGTCCGTGGTTTTTCACTTTCGAATAGTTTGGGCAACGAGCTTGGGAATTTTGAAAATTTCTATTCAAAAAACTCATAATTAGTAATGGCTGAAGAGTGAGGATTGTCTGATAGAAAGGTGTCCCAAATATATGACGAAATATGGTGTAAGGTGAGAGTGGGGAATGCTATGTGGAGGGGTTTAGAACGATGAAAGTGCTGTAATAGGGATGGCCGTTAAGGATTTTAAACATCTGCATACCAGAGCTGGACGAAGTTAAAAAAAGGGGCAGGATGGTAATATTGGTATAGGAGAAGTGGCAAAAAATTGAAAGAAACCTAAACAGAAGGGGGCTCCAACTAATTACCACCAAATAGAAAAATACTGTTGGCAAGACGAGGGGGAGTAAACGTAAGATGGAAAGGGGAGGAGATTGGACAGGTGAAGGAGTGTATGTATGTATTGTATGAGGTGAGAGAAAGTAACAGTTGGAAAGAGCAAATATACGCGCATGCGGGAAAGCAAAAAAGGCAGAGGAGGGATTGAGGAAGATTATCTGGTGCAAGATGGAGTGCATGTTTGAAAAAGGATGCTAGTAAGGAAGACATGTGTGATCAGTATATTGATGTAAGCAACGGAAGTGTGGGGAGTGAGAGAGCTATAGATATTGGAAGGGATACTACGGGGGTAGTTTGCATAGCATGGATAAATTGTTTGTGAATGGATATAATACAAAATGTGATTTAGATGGCCATGGTATAGGACCCCGTTACCAAACTATTTATTTATTGTCATCATGCTGATACCAGATATCTTACCAGGTGGAGTGGACCATCTTCCAGAAAATCAAGAAATGTGGTGTTCAGCTACCTCTCTGCAAATGAACTTCCATTAAGTACATTTGTCAGTCATGATTTTAATAAGCCACGCCAAACATTTACACAAAATCTGGAAATTACTCGTTCTTGTCACATGTGGGTTATCCAGGCAACAAAGATGGTCATTATGGAAATTAGAAATCATGAAAAAAATTGATGCACCTGACCATAGAATTTCTTAAATAATTTTATCTTGGGCGGATTGTTGCAAAATTAAGTGACAAAAATATATCATTGGTGAGCATCTCCGTGGTGCAATGCTCGCACAGTTTATTAAGGATAAGGGTTTTTCACGATTTACTGCTCGCCAAACCTTATAAATTTCGTACTATGCCTCTGGTACTAATTTGGTTTCATTACATAATCCACAGACAAAAGTTTTTGAACAACCAGTAACGGATTGTTACTTTGTTTGGCAGATGTCAAGCGGTGTTGGTCCAAATCCCAGCACCTTTTCGGTATCCAAACTTACTCTCCGCTATGCCACCGATTCTCATTCTGAAGAATAATTTGCGGATTATTTTGCAACACAAGAAAATATTGTATTGCTGCGATGTGAACGATTTATTTCGTGCATTGGGACATGATCATAATGTAGCAGTCTTGTGTCTGTTTATTGACTCATCAAAATGTAGGCGAAAGACAGTGCTCCTCCATATAGACAATGTTTATCCTTTGTTCCTTTAGCAACTAATGCTGCATATACAAGGAAAACATACATATACTGAAATATTGTCTACATTAAATTCAAATTGAAAATTATTGCGATACGAACAGGTATGTAACAAAAAGGCAGACAGGTGAAGAAGATGGGGGAAGAAGTGGAAATGGAGATGAAAACAAGTAGATGCGCAGGAATGAAGAAGTAAAAGTCGAGGTATACCATAAAATTAAGAAATTATGTGTATATGGACGAAAGCCCATGTTTGAGGGGTAGGAGAATGGGAGAAGAACAGAAAATGATTGTGAGGTTCAGGTGCGGAGGTGGATAGGAAGAGAACAAATATTGGATGGACAACGAGTACAGGAAATGTAAGTTCTACGGAAGTGGGATGCGTCGATAGATACATGATGGAAGAATGTGAGGATACATGTATGACAGAGGATATAAGGAAAAGGGGTATAGACTGGAAAAAATGAGACTGGGAGTGGGTTGCAAATATTGCAAAAATATAGAGACTGACGAAAGAGAGCAAGGAAAAAACATGAAAGAAAAAGCAAAAAATAAAGATAGACGTATCCAGGCGGACACCTGAAGTAGAAGACTAGGCGTGAAAACAGTGCAACCATAGGTGGATGAGATATATGATATACAGTTAATTATTTGTATTAGGAGATTGTGCTTCTTGGTTCTCGAGTTGTGATCCGCGTTGTGGAAATCTTCCCCGACGTTTCGAGTTTCGAGTCCCATCTGCCATCTTCAGGAAGCTCTTGTAGGTCTGACTTAGAAGAACTGTTTGTTTAGAACAGATTTCAGCGGGGAGAACTTACGCACCAACACGCCGGTGGGTGTAGGGGGGATATATGTAGGGAAGATATACAGAGGATGACATGACAGCATTATACTGACGATAATACGACAAATTATTATACTGTATAATAAGCGAGTTGGGAATACTTAAAAAGGCCTTCGACGGGGATGTATGTTATACAACTAATTCTGTTTTAATCAATTTCGTGTGGATAGAATTCATTGGTGTAGCATAAAATTGGAGTTTTTTTGATAGTCTGATAGATCTTTTTACAGAGTTTAATTATATGTAGCTGTGTGTTCAGAGTTTTACACCGATTTCTCTTATTATAATAGGTATGATTAAAGGAAATTTTAGGAATGTCGTTACTCCGTTACATTTTACATGTTTACTTCATAACCAGCCAGTTACACAGTTAACAAAGCAATCAGCATTCATAATGATTTTAATCTATAGTTTTTATATGCACATTCTACGAGCATTAATTTATTAGCACTGTAGGTAGTTCCAAATTAAATAATCCTATTATGGTTTTAGGTGTAGGTAGATGGAAATAACAGTGAACTGTCGGTGTGATCTGACCTTTATATGTGAAAATATTGTACGCCAGACTTGGCGCCACCGTCACTAGGAATTAAATAAACTTAATTTGATTAGTCACTGAATTAATATTACTAATATACAATAATATTAATTATTCTTATTCGCACATTTTTCTATTGGTTTATAAATTATCATTGGTAAGCAGACAAAACAAAGAAAAACATGAAAATAAGTAAAAAGTAATCCACCAGCGAAGAAATTGTGGCAATTGAACCAATTTTATATATTTTTAATGACAGATAGAAGTTAGGACCGACTCTACCGCGAGTAAGTGCCCCCGTGCGTAATTAATTCACTTTAGGCGTCCGTTTCAGGTTCGGGTAAATTAAGTTGCTTTTGCGTATTTTTATCCTTTAGCATTGAATATTAATAGCAATAGCGTCGCACTTGAAAGCAGTCCTCGAAATAGATTTTTGTTTTGTCGTGCTTTTTTAATCGACTTCGATACTTCAGATAGAATCAAGATTTTCAGACCATTCTTTAATAATAACGAAATACAATGATTAACATATTTAATGTATGTTAGAACAAATAATATATATGACCATGTAATAGTATATTATTATACGAGTTTAGTAAAGCAAGGAGTGCCCCAATAGAACGAGCAAATTTCGCAAGACACTTTCAATTATTTACTTTCACTTCAACCCTTCGCCGATATGGACTGTGGGGAAAATCTTTTTTCACCGGAGTCATGTTTAAAGCCTACGATCCTAAAGAGCTATCAAAAATATTTTTTACCTGTATGTACTTGCAAAATTATGAGGCACGATGTATCCAATGCAGCTGCATTGGAAACATAAAAGGATTGATTATAAAGTAACAAGAGATCCATTCCATGAGAGGTAGTAACTTGTGACCAGCTGAAAATTGTAAATATATTTTTTTTTTACTTTTTTGGTTTAGGTCAATATTTCACCAACCTCTTCGTTTTTGACACGTATTTATTTCCCCCTTTACAAATTTTGATCTACTATAATGTATATCATTTTTTCTTTCTTCTTTCTAGGTTCATTATTTAATTATCTATCCCCCATTAATTATTTTTAGTTGATATTTTGTATATATTTTTCCTGTTTTTCATTCTATATTTGTTACGGACACTTTTGCTATGACCAGTTCTAGTTATGTGATTCAAGTTATGTGTCTGGAATGGTCTGGATATACTTTCGCATTTCTTCCTTTTGCTTCTTGAGTGTAGATTTTGTTTTCAGAATTCCCATATTGTTTGCGATACGTGGACAAGGAATTATCTTTAATCGATTAGTGGCAAGTTGTAAATTCGACAAGTATTTCGATTACGTCTCTCTCACGTATGTTACGCCAAATGATCTGCGTCGCCACCGTCCTATCTCACGGCTATTTGTATATATCATTCTTGTCGACAGTTACCTTTGTCACTACAACATTATCCAGCATTATTTTCCTCTACTAGCCATATGCTTGTAGCTACATCACCTAGCTTTTTTTATAGGCTAATTTTATCTTCTGATCTATTTATTTTGTTTGCCTGACTATTTCTTCTTTTATCGACGGTTCTTCTTTAAAAATCTGCTTTACACCTAGATTACCTTCTCTGTATTCTTCCTTCGTCTGTTATGTCCAATTCCATTTCAACTTCGTCAAATACAGTTTTACGACCACATATGTGCTAACGCAACGATTTACGATCTTAACCTCAAATCATATTAATTGTTCGCTTTTCTACGGAAATGTCGTAATTTTTCAATGTCCTAATGGTTGCTAATGTCATAAGGTCATTATAAGAGCTTGAATTTACTCGTTTGTCTTCATCGTTCATTAATTTGGGACTGCGTTCTTCCCCAAACTAAGTCGGTAGAATATTCTCTTATACAACAAATCTCATAAATTAGAAATCTTATCTATAATAGATAAAATTCTTGTCTAAATCACAAAAATCAGCCAATTAAGCGAATGACCCACGCAAATATTATCAAACAATTATATTCCTCATTACCGCAGATTTGTTGACAAGATACGCGCGTTTTGTGTTATTTATTAGAAAGTTGACATTTTATACCGATTAAAATATCAGCGATCAAGTTCTCCTTTCATTCGACAGATAAATTAATAGGTCAGTTACATTTGAGCCCGATTGCCATTCTAGATTGTTGAAACGCAGCCGTCGACGCAGGCTTGAAAATTAACTGCTAGAAACATGCCGAGGAACGTGTATTTTCGTGTCAGTTTTCGTATGTAGTAAATTGGTTCGAAAATGTCGCAACGCACGTTGGAAATAAATCCGCATTTATGTAATAAAAGTGGAACGATCGTTCGCGGAATGCTTAAAAGTCAACTTAAAAGTTCGAGCACGTAGCTTTAGTCTTTGACATTTGCGTAATTAACTTCGGTGCGATTCGGAATATTTTAATAAGGTTGAGAGAAAAGTTGGCATTGTTACATTTGATGGAATAAAATCGTACAAGAAATAGGTGATTAATTGAATTTTTGATTTTGAGTTTTAGAATCAAAATGTTAATGACTTAAACATAATTTTAATAATTGTTTATGTCCATAAAACAATGGAAGTAGTAGTCCTATAACTTTTATAAAACGTGATAGATTTGACCTCGTTGGTTTTCTGACTATATAATTATTGCATCATATTTTTGCCTTATTTGCCTAATTAACGAATCAAATTAAAATAAAATCAAAGCAATGATATAATAAATCAAAATACAATAAATGCATATAAACATCAACGTCAATCAAACGAAAAAGAAGCATAAATCTTACACGAAAAAGAAAAGCAAAAACTAAACGAATTAGAATTGAATCAAAAGTTAATTTGAAACAATGTTGTAGAAAATAGCAATATGAGCAGAAATACAATGAAAATCAAAGTAAAATATAAAATTAGAAAAACCTGTAAAATGAAACACTTGGGGTGTTCAGGTAGACATGTTTTTTCGGCAACATTTTGATATGTTTTTTGTTTGCCCATTACTCGAAAATATACCAAAATGCTGCCGTGCTCTTGGTATCAATCACTTTGATACCAAGAGATTTTAATTATTTTGGATTATCACATTTTCATACAATAAATTAGCGAAACGACGGCTTTTATACTAACATTGAAGCATCATCAGACGATGTTAGATATGCCAGCAAATCGAAATTTGAGCCAAAGGTGTTGGTGCGGGTAGCCATGTCATCAAAGAGTATCTCAGTGCCTTTGATTCGTCCAAACAAATCCAAAACGATCGAATCTGAAATTTACATCAGTCAATGGTCGCTGAAATTGAGAGATTTAGCAAAATCTTGTTTTGGATCCTCGCGACAAAATCCTGTTTTGGCCGGATCTTGTAAGCAGCCATTATGCGAAAAAACAATGGATTGGTTGACCGAGCAAAAAATACCGTTTGTACCGAAAAAGGATAATCCTCCAATCCTACCACAGGCAAGTCCAATCGAAAATGTTTGGGCTATTCTTAAGCGTATGCTGTGTGTGTAATGGCTGGGAGGCTCAAAACGAGTAACAGTTGATTAATAGAATCAGACGAAAGTTGAAAGAAATCGACAAACACCATCCAAAACCTAATTGTGGATGTTCGTTGCATATTGCGGAAAATTGAAGACAACACTCTAAATGTGTGTTTTCGACAGGTTATGAATAGCATAAAGTTCTTAAAAAAGAAACGTTTGAATATTGTATTTGTTTTCTAAATGGTATTCGTTTGTATTTAGTCTCAAAACTTATGGACCACATGTTATAGCACCGCACAACAGCATTTCTGATGATTAGGTTATATTACATGATACTAGCCTAATTTTTAATGACGATTTCAAATCAGTGATCAAAATTTATGTATCAGTTCTAGTTTAGAAAATATGGCACATGCGCCGTTTTACAATAAAACATATGTTTAAAACAATGTTTAAAGTTAATCCTATTGTATTAAGTTCTTAAGTTGAAAAAAACTTAGTCAAAAAGTTAGAGAACCGTTCTGAATGCTCCTACAATAGTGTGCGTTTCAGTAGCCTTGATAACGTTCCTCCATCGTACGAATGTCCTAGTGGATGAAGAACAAGGCAAGCGGCCTTGTTCTTCATTTAGATCCCCAAGATTAGCGGGAAAATAGTGTAGATGGTTGTGAAGAAATTGTAATTTGCTGCGCACGTTACATCCCAGCGTATGAAAGTGACTCATTAGTTGCTCAACGTGTTGAGAATAGCAAGAATATTTTTTATTTCCCAAAAAAATTGAATAAGCCAAACAAACTTCCATGCCTTTTTCTCAATCACTGTCAAAGTGTCCGCAAAGTCTTTACCGAGCGTCAGTTGTGGGAGCTTTTGTGATAGAAAAAGGAAACAATTCCCATTTTTGACAAATTGTTTTATAAGTATATGGTATATGACGTTTTGTTGTCCTGGAACTAGAACTTTCCGAATTGGCCAATCGTTTTTAACCCAGTGTTGATCTTTAGCTCTAATATCCCACAAGCAACGCAAACAGGGATACTTTGCGTTGCTTGTGGGATACCACCATGTTAGGCTAAAAGACAGTTGAGCATTGATGACCATTGATGGACTGCCTTCCGTGTACGAAGAGCGTGACGACGACAATGTTCAAACAACCTCCTCCTCCTCTGGGGCTTCAATCTTCGGAAGCGCCTGACATGTCCCATCCCAATATGGCGTCTGGTCATGGATAACCTCTAAACGAGCGAGAAGAGCCTCGTCGCTAATGTCCTGTTCATTAGAAACAAATATTATAGTATACTTATAATTAAATAGCTGGCGCAATAGTGGTGTTTTAAAGCAGGTATGTACAAGTTTTCCAGCAATGGAAGTACGAAAAATATGAAATTCGAGAATTTGATCGGGTTCACATTTAACAGGGTAGGCATACTTCTTACCTTCCAAAAGCTCTTTAATCATACCTTGTCACATATACTTGTGTTCATATTCCTCAAATACAATCACCAGGTGAAAACCCGGCCTAAATGACATAAAAAAATTGCCTACCCCGGGACAGAACACATTGGGCATATCCTCCCTCCCGGTCAAACGCTTAACCAGAGATGTCTCACCACAATTCGTTGGACCATACAAATACAATTGCTTTGTTTTATGAACCTAGGGTTGAATTGATACATTACGCCATGACGTCCTTCCTCCACCACAGATTGTGTCAATGTAGTCCCGCAATTCGTTAACGAACACTCTCCAATTCAAGAAAAGCTCGAGCGTGGATGTGGTAATCAAGTTGTTCGGACTTAACTGACCGCTCATTTTCAATGAAGTACGTCACCAGGTTGTCAAAATATTCAAGAAAAACTTGCCCGTCGTCCTCCTCAGAATCCTACAGGCCCACAGTGACCAAAAATTGCCGGCCGGATTTAATCCGCTTAGTACGGTTGGTCTCAAGAGACTATGGGGCGCAAGATCACCGTTAAGAACCTACGCAAGTGTAGCGATTGCACCTGCGCGCGGACTTCTTATCCCGTACGCTCAAGTTAGGTGTTATAGACCGGCGCTTGTAAGTCCAACTTACATTCAAATTCGCTATTGGGGCTTGAATAGGCTGATGCGGAGTAATCGGAATATCTGCATAGTCTACTTCTTGAGCGAGTGTTTGTTGCTCGATTTGAGAAATATTATCCAACCATCTTAGATCTGGTTGTTCTTGAAACTCGCTACCAAATCATCGAACCTTGCAGTCATGTTTATATGGCAATATTGTAACGTAAACTGAAGCTTTTGTCTTGCATTCGCCGACAGGACTTTCCGTTACTGAGTTAATCACATTTCATTTCGTCAATTCCTGTTTTCGAGTTTCAACAAGAATTTAAGCAGCGTCTACATTTAAGCTACGTTAATTTTTTATGACCTGGTTTTCACCAGGTGATTGTATTTGAGGAATATGAACACAACATATATGAGCCAGTTGTTATCCAGATATTCCACAATTTTGTCCAAAAGCAGAGCAATAGATGTATATTCTTCTTTTACTTTAGTAGAATGTGCCATAGGCGACGCTCCTAATTTATTACCATTGTGTAAGAGAACACATTGTAGACTCCGTTTTAAGGAGCCATTAAACCAGGTACATCTTCAGAAAATACCAAATCATCTTCTTCAGCAAAATATTTGAGGCGATTCTGTTCTCTTGTGCGATAATAAGAAATGTTATCTCTGATTAGGTCGTTTAAATCATCTTGGTTGAATGGTTTTGGCATTTCCAGGTCACATTCAAAATTGCAACTGTAAATTTTCTTCTCAAAGTCAATTGGCTCCTCCTGTGAAGCATCAGCTTGAGGTTCAAGTCTTAGGACTCAGGGCACGTCTATGTGCCGATCGTATGCAAGGATATTCCCATTTGGTTCGATTTTTTTATGTTCACCAAACAAAAATAGCTATCGTCATGGTGGTCCACTGGATCATCCCAGATCATAGCGGTTTCGTATCGGCAATTATTTCTTTTCTGAATTGTCCATAAACGTAGAAATTCAACGCAGGGGTATGCAACCGATTGAGGAATCCAAGGCTTATCTTTCATTTCCAGCGGGTGCCTACAGTAATTTTTGTAAGCCTCATTTACGAACGCTGTCGCATTTAATCGGTATTCTGTAAACATATACTCTCCACAAATGAAACAAAAATAGCTTGGATCATTCCAACAAACTCTTCTTGACGATGCCATATCAAATCTCGATAATTTTAAAATTTGCAGCCCATAAATTGCTGTCAGAAAGAGAATTTTTAGTGACAACTATAACTCGTAAACAAGACCTATTAGGAAACTAACGAATGTATATTTAGAATAAGCGATTATAAATTAGTAAACATCATGAGACGTAAGTCATTCATCAGTCAAAAAGTGCAATTTTGTTGGCCAGTGTAATATAAAATATATTAACAGAAACATTTGGAGGAAAAGTCAACTCAAGTTCATTTGCACTTGATTAATATTATACGACATTTTAATATTCCTTTCTAAAAGTAATATCAGATTCTAACTAAAGTACAGCAACGACGAGATTTGATGGCGCGTCTCAGGCTTTAAACGAATAAACCAGAAATTGTGCAGGTAATCGCAAGTTTGAGCCAAAACGACTAGAATCTTAGCAATAGCACGTTCTTTTTTCATATATATATTTTCAGTTAGTTTTAGTTTGTTTAGACGTCTTATCCTATCGACCTTGTCGTGTAGAAACTTATTTAATCGATTTCTAAATACCTTCGACTTACCTTTCAATCTATATTGGTTTGTAGTCATCAGAACCAGCTTTTCTTTAAATATCTTCAGTATGATGCTTCTCTCCTTGGCTTGACTCTGCCATCCCAATACATGAACATGAACTGTACGATGAGTGGACGCCCTTGTCCTAGGCCTCCAACGACGTATCTTCTAATTTGAATCTGATTATTCCGTGATACATTTAATTCATTCTTCTCATCTGCAACTAACCATTTTCTCTTCAAAAACTATACTTAATACAAAAGCATTATAAAAAGGTGTCCCTTAATTTTCTGCCTACCTGATCGCCAAATCGTGCAATGGGTATACATATGTTGTCCACATTCCTCATCCTGGACCCCTTATGATATTTCTTCTACAATTTATAATAAGTTCTAATCCATTTTATTCCATGAAGCCCCCTGCTATAAAATAAAATAAAACACGAAATTAAAACGATTGAAGGAGCAAGAATAAAACTAAATAAACACTCAATACCCCGGGAAATAAATTCAGTGGTATAGAAAAATAGTTAAGTATTCAAAGTATAAAAGAAAATCATGAAAAACCTCAAGAAATATTAATAGATATTAATTAAATAAGGAACACGCAATATAAAACAAAATAAAGCAAAGTGAAAAACAAATTAGACGACTAAATTTACTCAAAAATAAACAATACACACAATAGAAGAGAGGGGAACGTAAAACAAAACCAAAATAAGTACAGCAAAAGGCAATTAATAATTGAGAAATATATGCTTCTGTAATGAAATTTATTTAGACAACTTTTGTATTAATGTGTGCAAATATACACGTTTACGAGTAACACGCAATTAAGTCGTAAAAGTCAAGGCAAATGTGTATGCTGTCGTAAGTCTTTTGTTGCTTAAATACTTTAAATATGAATAAATAATGCCGATCATGAGGAATGTGTAATAAGCTCACACATGCGATAAACGCATGTGTGAGCCAAATGGAGACGCGAGTGTTCGAAAGAAACAAATGTCATGAAAGAGTCCTTATGTAGTTTTGGAATTAAACAAAAGCCGGAATCATCACAGCGAACTTTTTGGTAATGTTATAAGAAACGGAGCACCGCTCGATAATCATAAAAACTCTAGAGCACCCACGGTGAATCACTCTCTCTATCTAACTCCAGTAACCGATACTGAAGGTTTTAATATAATTATGAGGTTAGAAAATAAAAATTCTGCTGGAATCGATGACATGCCTTGCTTCCTTTTGAAGATAGTTGCTGATATCCTTGCATCAGTCATTTGTTTCTTGATTAATCGGTCTTTCCAGTCTGGTTATTTTCCGTCCGAACTAAAAGTAGCTCGAGTCAAACCTATGCTAAAAAATGGGAATCTATGGAGGCATCAAATTATCAAATATTCTACCGGCGGTGTTAAAAATCTTTGAAAAGTGCATGCACAATAGACTATTGAACTATTTTATTAAATATAACTTATTGCCTGCTACCCAATTCTGTTTTGTGCCAGGAAGGTCAACAAATATGGCAATATTCGAATTTTTAAAGGTTATCTACGATAGCCTCGACAATTCTAAAGAAGCGATAGGTTTATTCTTCGACAATAGCAAGGCATTTGATATCATAAGACATAATAAGTTGTTACAAAAATTATTCAATTATGGTATCCGTGGACCAGCCCATAAATGAATTGAATTATATCTGACAGGTAGATAACAAGTAGTGTGTGTTGAATCTTGTAAATCTCTATACTTTGCGGCGTTCCCCAGGGGTCTATTTTAGGGCCGCTTCTATATGTAATTTACGTAGCCGACATGCCTTTGCATATTACTGAAGGGCGTGTTTCTCAATTTGCTGATGCTACAAACTTTTTGCAATTTAGAGCTTCCTGTGGCATCTCTAGCAGTTTATTAATTCGCCACCAAGGCGTATTTATATAATATTTATATAAATATTCCAATAAAATTTGAACTTTGTAATTTAATTTAAATTAAATTTAATTTTCACAAAAAATAACTCAACAAAAGCAACAAAAGTATGTACTTGAAGGAGTGCAACTAGAATAATACGCGATTCATCTTAATAAAAAATTATCAAGTCATTGTCCTGTTCAATTGCTCTGCGTCCTGGTAGGTATAACTGTAAAGTTCAATCTAATCATAAACCCGTGACATCGATTCGTTAAATGGAACTTACGTGTTAATGCGTAAGCCATATTAGCATATTCGCCAGTGACATCACAATTTCAAACAAAACGTAATGTTGAAAAATGGGCAGTTTATTTAACTTTCTAGAACAGCTTACTTATGTTCATAACAAACAAAATAAATTCAGATTATCGCAGTAGTTAAGTGGGACAGTTTCGTACGCCTTCCTAGCACGTGTTGTAATGCATATGCACAAATATGTAGATATTACTTAACTAGGACGTAAAGTACGTTTACTGAATGCAAATTAATTTGCGTCTGTCGAATTGTTTTCGTCGGATTTCGATTTTTTTAGTGTTTATCACGCATGATCTTTAATTGTATATAATACTCTATTGTAGTATTGAGCACTTTTGAATGACGACAAATTTTTTTTTAAGTAGTACAAAAATGTTGCCTTGGCCTGTTGTTGAATTCCAATAATTTCAAAGCACCTCATTAGTTGCTAAACCACTCGCCGTCGATGTAAAATAACGAACGGTCGGATCACAGTTGACGTAAAACGTCGTTGTTAGTAACAGCCAATTAACATGCACATATTTAATTTATCAGGAAGGACACATTTTCTCGGAGATAGTTATTCCAGTTTAGGTAACGTCTAAGTTATTTTTGTCACGTGTAATATGCCATACGCTCAACATTGGCTGGGCGGTGATAAATATAATATGCGATAAAATATATGAATAATGTAACTTCTTGGTAAGTATGCGGAATAATTTAATTATCGAGTCGGCAACAATTGGTTTTTTAATAACACACCACCGGTTTAATGAACTTTAAATGTATAATTACATTTAATGGCTGCAAAATATGGACTAATTAATCAATCCCTTGGATTTAATCTAAAACCACAAACGTAGTAATTATTTATATTAAACCGCACCGCTTATTTTTTGAGGCCTAAATTTATCGAACGTTGTATACAAAAATCAAGTTTTTTTTACAAACATCAACATTATTTCCTCTTAGAAAAAGTAAATACAACAATCACAAAGTATGGTTGTCATCCTTTGGAAAAATTCCTACTAACAGATGTGCTAATGGATAATTCAAGTTTCACATCCGTTTCGATTGTATTTTGTTGCCTCCTATTTCGTAGTTATTTTATATTTATGTTTGTTCTGAAGTTGTAGGTGTTGATGTTGTTTTTTAAATTTTTCCCTGCTTTGTTTATCACTTTTTACAGAATTTTGTTTATTTATAGTTTTTTACTTCGTTCGCTTGCTTTTCAGTAAAATCATGTTTTACTGCCGTTTGCCTATTCTTAGTTATTATTGCTTTGAATTTTCACCTTTACTTTATATATTTGTCATTTTTTTATTATTACCAATTATTTAATTACTTTTATCTTCCTTTCTCCTTTCCTAATATATTCTTTGTGTTGATATCTAACCCTCTGCAAACTTAGATGTTATGAGGCAGAATTCCTTTGTGTACAATTTTAACTCTGATATATGTGTTGGATAGGCGTTTATTTCGATTACTTAATTAATATTAATAATCAAAAGGCTGCAGCAGAATGATTGTCAACTCCCAGTTTATCGCCAAATTGATGACATCTTGTCAAATGAAGTATTAGACAATCATTCCTGGCGTTTGTTCATTAAAATGTTATAAATATTAACTAAACGGTTTAGAAGCTTAGACGATCGTTTCGCTCTTACTGTGAGCTTATCGACAAGAACTACAAAACGCTTCAAGTATAATGTATTATTTTTTGTGAATTCTCATAGGTAGTCAACAAACAACCCAACCAAACATAGCACAAGAAGTTTTACTAGCAGAAATCATTTAAGGAAGATCTATTATCAAGTACCAAATTTAAAATTTAATGCAAGTATATTATTGAATAATTAATTAATCAGCATTAAAATGCTACAAGCATTAATTAAAGAGGTTGAAACTGCAGACAATGCACTGGTTAAATTCTTGCACGATCGTTTCTTTCTTATTATCATCTCCACAGCTAGAAATATTAACATTAGAATTATATTTTCTTGCGAAATTAGTGATATATTCACCATTCACACACCTCGTCAAAAAGGAGCTATGAAAGACGTACTATCAAACGCTACATGTCCAAGTATCAACTCATTGAAATCAAGCAATTAAGTTAAAATTTATTATAAAATTGTAAAATGAAATTATCTCAATCACAATAGAAGCAAATAATTAAAATAAAAACATTAAACGATTTGAATCTGCACGAGCTTCTCGTTCTTATTATCGGCAAGAAGTGTCGCTAGCCAAATAATGATAAAATTTTTATTTGCAAAATTAGCCTAGCGTGTCAATCAATAGCCAATCAACAACCAAGGCAAGAGGTTTTAACACGCGCACCCACATTAAAGAGAAATCTACTCTCAAGTGACCAGCAACAACACAAGAAAATCAAGCAATTGCATTAAAATTTAATATAAATATTGATCTCATATATAAAAATTACTACGTTGATGTTAATCACGCATTAAAATGTTAAAGTTGTATCAGCACAAGAATACCGTTTGGAATTTTTAACTATAGTTTCGTATTTATTATGAGCTCGCCAGCAAGAAATACAAAAAAGCAAACATCTGAAACCAAAAGTGGGAAATTGGTAATGTTGAATCACTTGGTGTTACTTTGTTTGGGTTGATTTGATTAATGGTAAGCAATACGCGTTGTGCATTGCTTGCCATTAATAAACCCAACCAGGTGACCCAATCTAACCATTAAATTACTGGCGCATGGCTATTGAATATAATGAATTAAAAATATATAAAAATTACTACGTTGATGTTAATCACGCATTAAAATGTTAAAGTTGTATCAGCACAAGAATACCGTTTGGAATTTTTAACTATAGTTTCGTATTTATTATGAGCTCGCCAGCAAGAAATACAAAAAAGCAAACATCTGAAACCAAAAGTGGGAAATTGGTAATGTTGAATCACTTGGTGTTACTTTGTTTGGGTTGATTTGATTAATGGTAAGCAATACGCGTTGTGCATTGCTTGCCATTAATAAACCCAACCAGGTGACCCAATCTAACTATTAAATTACTGGCGCATGGCTATTGAATATAATGAATTAAAATCACGGGTATCATGATATGTGTAACATATAGAGATGTAGATGGGTATAAGTAAAAAATACTGTAGTAATATTTATTATGCATTCAAATGTTATGAAAAATTGAAAATTGAACAGGTTGGATTTGCAAAAAGAGCACTGGTTTTGGTCTTATTCTTAGCTCCTCAGCAATAAACACGTAACGAGTCAAAGTTCAATAAAACAAATCGCCCAACACAAAAACATTTTAACAGCAGAAACCATTCAGGGATATCGCGGCATTTAAGAAAGGTCCTGAAATACGCATATTTTTATGCAGAGTGGTATTCTCCTTACTAGTATGAAATTAAAACGAGCTATTTTATATTGAACAAGCCCTATTCTAAGTACAGTTTTTCATAAATTAAGTGAACATCTTTCAGACGTCCTTCACATTGTTCATTAAAATCTCCGAGCTTGAAAAAATGTTCATTTGAGGTTTAACGTCCACTCAACAAACACATAATAAAATCAAGGAATATCATGTAATATAAAAACTTAAAAATATATTTATTAATTTTCGGACAATTGTTTTGCTTTTTTCATCTCATCTACATGATAAATATTATATTTCTGTCTTGTTTTATTGGACCCCTCCACCCACCTACATAGAATAAATGTTGACCACCGCTGTACCCTAACCCAACCCAACCCTAACCCATATTGCGCGGGGGGGGGGGGTCGATCCCACGTCGTCGCCTTCAGTAATTTTCCTTGATTTGTCATGTTATTAGTTGAGAACATATTTACTATTTACCAAATATTTTCGCATGCACTTGATGTACTTGTCGCTCGCCCGTGGAGAGGGAAAACACGCGACCAAGAATTGACATGGCACTCGATAGGAAACTTTGGATATTAGCATAGTGTGCACAAATACATTTTCAGAATCAATGTCTCCCTCTCAGGGGGCTCGCCGATAACCACGCCGGTTGTTGATCCACCAACAACAATAGAATGCCACCATCCCATTTTGTGCAGCTAAAGTACCACAATCGTGACTGCCCATCAACAGCATACACAACACAAGCACATGTATCAATACAATAGGTACCACATAATAAATACATCAAAATCTACAAATAGTCAACACTACATTACTAAATTTGCGTTTGTCATAATATTGCTCGCCAAGATTTATCTCACACCCAGTTAGTACAACTAACAACATCACACAAGTTAGCTACGCACTGGACTCTCTCTACACTACTATTTCCTACACGTGCATAAACCCTATTAAGGTCGCGTGCCATTAGCAACTGCTCAAATACTTATGGGACTCTCGTTTATCTTTGATTCTCGTCGTTTTCCAAGGCCGCAACGCGTTCCCGTGCCCTATATTCTTTACTATTCCCTAAGTTTCTGGGTTGGAATTTTGGGTCGGATTTTGTTTGGGGCTCTCTTGTTATGTAATCCATGTCCTGTTTAATGCCGAGTTCTTATGCTGTATGGCTTCTAATACTTTTAATACCCAAATCTGTTCGTAATTGTTGGTTTCTCACGTGCCAGGGGGTGCTTGTGATTTTGCTCATGAATTTGTTTTGAACTACCTCATTTTTTGTTACTGACTATTACTTACTGTCCAGATGTCTACACTGACGATCTTAATCTTCTTGCATATTAGCTCTGCATTCCTCTTCCATATCAGTTTGGTGCCCATTTAGCCATATAGAACAGAAACAATTCCGGTCCGAGTATGGATCCCATGGGGACTCCAGTTTCCATTATTCTGGTACATCCTCTATTTTCCCGCGGAATTTATTATGCCCACATTTATACCAAATTTCACCATATTCCGTAGAAGATCGCCATTCCACACCCCATCGAACATACTTATTATGTCAAGGAAAAGGGCCGATGTGACTTTTTCCGCAAGAATCCTTGCACTTTGGCTTCAGTTAATCTGAGAACTTGTAGTTTCGTCGAGTGGTTCTCTCTGATTCTATACTGCTCATCGTAGATAGTTTTGTCTTCTGTCACTTTGTCTCTCAATCTCTTTGGGATAATCCACTCTGCTAACTTCCACAGGCCTGATGGGTTTGTAGTTTTGGGATGCCATCATTTTCTGTAGGTTACGAATTATCTCCCAGGTTTCGTTCTCGGTTACCGGTAATACGGGCGTTCCACCCCTTTTAAATTAGCTTCAATCATTTCTTCCTTCTCATCCTCAAAAGTTTCATTGGCACTTTTTTGCACTTCAAGCTGTATATTTATGTTTAGACGCACCTCTCCACTGCACCCATAGACGATAAGTCACACAATGTAGTTTTATAAAAATGTCCGAGCTATATAAATGTTCTTTGCTTTCATTTACCTAATATTTTGAACAAAATCGAAATGATATTGGAGACAATAGAATTTAAAGTAAAATAACGACTATGTAAAAGTGAACACCAGCATATACCAAAACACAATCAAGTGTCAACTGATAAAATTATAGGATTCAATGAAAAATTAAGTCTATAGTTTGATGCTCAATGCTCAAGCCAAACTATGTAACTCTTTTATAATTGAAATATATTTTATTTATAATTTGAAAAGAGCAAGAATTTTAACATGACGTCACATAAAGCTGTAATTTTTACTTGTATCAAGCAAATAAGGAAAGAACAAAAGAAAATAAGAAAAGCTGTTAGAAGCGAAAGTGGATAACTTTTAATAACAAGAACTGACATTGAATATCAAGCTAAGAATCGCTGAAAATATTCAACAATACATGCGCGATAGTAGCAGAATGTATGGCTGATTTTGGAACAGAAAGAAATTGAAGGAGCTATACATAGAGTCTGATCGAATCAAGGAAGAAATGGAAATACATCAGAATGACTAAGGAAGAAAGAGCGAAAGGAAACAGCGCTCAAATATGGGAGAAGAAAATAACAATAAATGGAAAAGAATGGAAGTATTATGAAGACTTAAAGAGATTAATGGACAAATCTAATTCGAAAAATGATACCGAAAGAACTACCGAAGACAAAAACACAATGGAAAATATCAAGGGAAACAAAACGATAGAGCAAATCAGACAGAAATGAAATCAACATAACTGGAAAATATATGAATCGGTCTGCATCAGAAAATAGGGAGGAAAAATAATGATGACGAAAGAGCAGAGAGAAAAATTCAAATAAAAGAAGAGATAATTAATCACTGCCAATGTTTGGAAGATAGGAAAGTATATATGAATAATTAAAAAAGCGGGGTTAAATAAATAATGATATTTAGCGGAGTAAAAGATGATAAGCGATTACCAGCGAGTGCATAAGTCATTACAAGTACAAATACATAATTGGGATGCAAAGTTAGAATTGATATCATAAGTGGAGATGGAGGAGAAAGATATGAGTAAAACCAAGACATGGATGACACACAAGGTCATTTTCACAACAAATATTTTTTACATAACACGAGTTCACAGTGTACGTCGTTCATCTCAAATGGTTTGATTCCATGCTTACATAGTATACATACTACCAAGCATACAAGAAAGTTATAGGATGAGTCCAATATACTTATTATGGGATTGAGTGGGGTTGTGTTGAATTGAATTGGGTTTGATTGGTAACTCCATTAAAGTTAGTTCCGTAAAGAATTTTTTCTGAAAAACAAGACCAATAGAAAACAAAGAAGTCCAATATACTTGTTATGGGATTGAGTTTAGTTGAGTTGGATTGAATTGGGTTTGATTTGTAACTCCATTAAAGTTAGCTCCGTAAAGATTTTTTATAGAAAACAAAGAAGGAACCTGGGGAATAAAAATATACTATGAGCTAAATCAACTCATTAACCCAGCCGATTTTAGTTGTTTCTTTATCTTGCTCAAATTCTTCTTTTTCATCTTCTGAGGTCTGCTTTACATCAAATGGAGTTGATATATTTTTTTTGTTAATCCAAACTCTAATACTCGTATACCATTATGTGTTAAGGTGTAAAATGTACTTAAACTCCAGTACCGAATTCATAAATACAAAGTTACTATTAACTGTAAACTAGTCTAGCCCATTATTTCAGTTCCTACTCATCATCTTCCCTTCGTTCCTTGACAATTGGTTGCCCGCTGAGCCCACAACTCTCCAATATTTATATTGCGGAATTAGAAGAAACTCCAAGGAAAGGGCAATTCGAGGTAGTAAAATTAGGAACAAGAAAGATACGGTTGTTGGCATTTGCGGATGACATATTGGCTGAGACTGAGAAGTGATTAAACGAAATGGAAAAAAGGCTACAAGGTTTCGCTGACAGAAAAAGGTTGAAGGACACATGATACATGCGTGCAGAAAGCCGAATAGACGGAAGGTAGGGTTGAGGAGGAATCTGTATGGAGCAGAAGTGTGGGGCTGATATGAAAAGACATTGAACCTGTAAAGGTTTTGAGTAGAGGCAAAGAAAAGGGCAGTGAGGTGTGAGATGACAGTTGGGGGGGGGGGGGGGGGGGCACTCTTCTTAGCTCGGTTTCATTAATGAAGTGAGAAGGATAATTATTTTGAAGAAGGATGGCATGATAGAGTTCTTTTGAAGATGGTGAAGATGGTGAAGAATGTTTGAATCCCATTAGCGAAGTCCGAGAGAGTTTGATTTAAATGTTTCATATTTTGATATTTGCCAATTATTATGTAAATCAATGAATTAATGGCACCTGCTTTTTTTATGAATCGGTGACGCATTTAGCGTAGGATCTTGAAAAAATAACGGACCATAAATTGGAGTCACCGTTGCTCCTTGATTGATCTAAACAATTGAGAATATGCAGCAAGAATATCAGATGAGGGTTAGTAAAGGAGAAGGGGTATGCTACTGAAAAGGTGTTCCGAATGAAAGAAAGATAATGGAACAGAGATAAGGACAAGGATAAGGATGTACAACAGGTCAGCGAAGCAAAGTTACTAAAAGGGCGTTGATGGTGAACTCAGGTAAAATATTATTGCAAGACGGTTTTGATACGCAAGAGAGACAAAATTCGAATTTCACGTTAAAATCCAAAGGCAATGGTATCCGTTGCCCGTTGTGAGAGTGAAGGATTTTAGATTTTATAGAAGAGCAAGAAAGTAATAGAATTGACAGATCTAGAAAGATGTTTTTTGGAACACGCCTATGAAGGAGAGAAGCCACGGACAGCTATCTTTGGTGAAAGCTTAAAAGAAGAAAAATGGAGTGGGAGACGGAGAAAAAGTAGAGACACGTGTACAAATCCATAACTATGTTGAATAAGGCTGAGCTGAAGACTCCTTCTTGTCTAAAACCCTTTTTAGCAATAAACCCCTCCGATTGTAGATTTCCTGTTCTCATATAATTCCTCGTTTTCTCATAAATACTCTCTATGCATCGCTGTAATTTTCAATTCACTCTTCTCATTTCTAAAGCCGTTCCACACTATATCGAATACTTTGTCTAAATGACTGGCGCGTCATTGGGATATTTCTGTGTCAATTGTTTTATAGAAAATATATGGGGTCTTGTGGGGTACAAGCCTGCCTTTCCTAACCTCATCACCGCTTTGGTACTTCTTCTAGTTTTATATCATGTTGTTCTTGGTCTACTTCATTATTTTCTATATTTCTTTCATGTCGCTCCATCGTTAATATTTCCGCAAAGTATTCTCTTCGCTAAGTCTTCTTCGTCTGCCAGTACTCTTCCATCATTGGTGTATAGATGGTTTGATGATTTTATGAAATAGCTTTCACGATGTTTTAGCTTGCTTCACCATTTCTTTGAGTTTGTTTCTTTAATATTTATACTTCTCGTATTTCTACGGCTCTATTTCCTAGGCAGTCTTTCCAGTTCTGTTTTTAAATTTTTACTTCTTTCTTTAATTCACCATTCCACCAATTTGTTTGGTTCTTAAATTCTATAAGTCTATTGGTTCCACATACTTTCGTTGCTATTGTTATAACACAACACAGGAATACAGAAATTTTTATTCATCGAAGATATCACTTAATTTATCGCCCATGCGAGGAAAATTATCAAAACAACGTGTTTTAAGCTGTTATTTCTAAAGTTTGCAGTATATCCAAGTATTTTCAACTTCCTTCCATAAATTCGCCTAAATAACCAAAAGATAATATTTGCCGTTCAATTCAAGAATGTAAATGGCAATGTCATAAATAAATGTCATAAAATTGTTTTAAAACATAGATAGAATAGGTTGCGTTACCCATTTGGTCTTCAAAAACATACAAAAATTGTTTTAGCAGATGATAATTACACTGAGTATGTAAGGGCAAAAACTGAACGTACAGTGTGGTACGTAGAAATAATTGCTGGTTGTAAGAATTTTTATTTAATTTTTGCTGCCAAGCTTCTAACACAGCCGACTATTACTTTTGCACATTCGGTAAAAGGAAATTACTCAACTTATTTACTATTCCGTCTTTTAACTTGTCAGATGAAAAGAGCGGTATATTGGTTAGGTTATATGGGAGACTTATCATGAAATGAAGGTGTTATCAAAATTTGAAAGCGACGCGACGGCCTCGTTTAGTGAACGTAACTGTTGTGTGTTAAGCTGACAGAACCTATTGCACCTATTGTAATGAAAATGCAAAAATACAAGAACATAAAATTGAAATAGTCAATGCAAACGATATTAAATTTATTTGTTTTTTTTAATTTGAAGGCATACATTCGACTAGGGCAAGCCTTGATGATTTTGTACTATTCATTAAATTAAAAAGACTTTAAATTTAATTTATAATAAATTCGCAATTGCCGGCGAAACAAGTTGAAGAAGAACTGCCGTTAAACCGGTGGACTTCTTACTATGTAATATAAAATATACAAATATACCCGAAAGCTGTGAGGCAGCTAATAAAGGAAATTTTCAATAATGTTCATGTTCATGAGTGTACTACTTGCAACTTGCAAATTTAAACTTGAGGGAGATCTAATCAAATTATAAGTACATTTTAAAACTCTATGATTGTTTAAATGTATTTTAATTAATGTAATTGTACATAATTTTGCAACAGAAATTAGTGATTTGAAAAGACTTCAATAATAGAGTAGGCAAGAAACTTTGATTTATGGCAAATATGTTTACTGGCTAAGTGGTAACACACCTAGTGAAAATATACAGTAAATGTGTATTCAATTAAACAAACATACATAAGTAATAAAATCCGTATGTATTAACCAATAATTATCGATTATTTTCTTTTTCTAGATTGTGTGCCGATGAGGATATTACTACCAGGAACTGTAAGTACCTACGTATCCACCAACATATAATCAATGTGAATCTATAAAAATTATTTACTATTGATTGTTTATATCTATGTAGTACTCACGATTTCTATATCTGTTCACTTTCATACTGCAAACAATACCCCGTCTGGTGAGTTTTAATCATCACGTGGAAAAGGTTACACATAAATATAAATAATATTCCGCGTGAAAAATGTAGGTTGCTAGAAAACTATGCGAATCTCCAGTGAAAGCAATTCGAATGTGGGAGACGTAAATATTTACATATATTCGCTTTAATTGAGCATGCATTTCATCTCGGCGAGTTTTTCACATTAATTAAACGCAACTTGAAAATACTTTTGAGATGAAGCGCGGTATTTATAATTATTGGATATTCGATCCAATTAGCGATACGAAATTGTTTTTATTACGCGGAGGAATTAATTAAGGAGTACTACTGATCATTTTACGTGTAATGTGATTCGTCGGCCTAGAAATTCAGGAGAGTAAGAAACATTGATGCGATTGGGATAATTTTCTATGCACAATCGTTAGATTTTTAAATATTAGCATGGATTTAATGAATTTTGATTAAAATATGTTTGTCAATTATTTGTTATTATTATTATATTTTATTGGTTTTAAAAATATGCGAACGCCGAAATCAAAGCAAAATTACTAATTACGATTTTCATTAAGGAATTATTTTTTAATTAATTTCTTGCATTTAATTATTTCAACTTTTATTATATTTATATTATTTTTTTTTATTATTAAATTATTTATATTTATTTATTATTTATATTATATTAAATATTAATTATTAATAAGTTTAAGTGAAATGAATTCAGATTTAATTACTTGCTATAAATGTATTAAATACTATTTTAGAAATACACTTCTTCTTCTTCTTATTTATTGAAACTAAGTTATTCTAAAAACGCTTCTTGAACAACAAACCTTAACGTTATTTTCTACATGGACCCCAGCATTCTGTGCATAAACTAAGGAAATCTTTGCGAAAAGTATTATATTTTATATAATTTATTTTATTAATATTTAATTTAAAAAAAAAACTGGAGAAAAATGTCAGCTAAACCGTCGTAAAAATACACACGAAATTTAATATTAATTCGATACCAATTTAAAGCAATACTAAAATAATAAAAAATAATATTAAAATAACAAAGTAATTGAAAGGTTTAGGTAATATGAACCTGAAAATTAAAATTAGAGCTCATTAGTATAAAGTATTAAAAATATACTCTTGCAAAAAATCATAATTCAATTTTAAACCAATCCAAACAAATATAATTACTTTCTAATCGTGAAACGATGATATGAAATTATCAAAGTACAACCAACCCTCTATATGAGAGATGACCATTAATTATTTGTTGTATATAGGAAAATTGATTGGAATTTTCTCGAACACAAATTTGGCTGACAATTATTAATATTTCACACTTACTGTCTTTGTTAAATTTAGATTAGTATTATTAATGCATTCTGGGCGCAAAAGAAGTGCGTTCCATTAGCAAGTAATTTTACGACTGATTTCACCTAAAATTTGAAAAAAAAACACGCATGGAAATCCGAAATTCATGATACCTATTACTACAGATATATCTACCGATGGATAAAATTTACACCGGCACTTGTAATTACTATGAGCACAATATGTATCATAATATTCCCAGTTCATTTCCTAACTGTTCATTTTGACTAAATTTTTCATAATTTCTAATTAAATTGCTTAAAACTCTAACTTAGATAGAAATAATTAAATTTAATACTAAAACCAAACCAAGCCCAACCCAACCAAGTTAAATCCAACCCAACCAATCCCAATTCAATTCGAAATATATTTTGGCATAAGTCGTATTTTTGGAATAACTTATTTGCATTTTATTTGGGGAATTTTTATTAATTTTCAACATTTTGATTTTATTTCAGGCAACAAATTTATGAAATGTTATAATCTTTTGTCAACGTATTTGTCCGTGGTTGTTTTGACGGATGGATTCTCCGAGTCCCTCAGTTTTAAACGGTTCTATACGTTGCGAACATCTCGACTTAAAGTTACATTCTTAAAACGGAGTACACGATTACGGGAGAACAACTGAACGTACCGCGATGATTTTTTTTTAATTCGCAGGAAACACTTACCAAGGTACCGATCGTTCATTTTTGGAAAATTTCGTTTTGCTGATTTTTGATAGCTTCGAATGGGACAGAAAACATTAAAAATATGATTTTTTGGCGAAAAATCGTAATTTTAAAAAAGTGAATGATCAGGACCTTGCTGCCATAACAACAATCAAAAGCATTGTTGATTTTTTTATTTCCGATAACTAGGGTGGACCCAATCGTGTACACCGTTTGACCCTTCATTTTCGACAGAGGAGCTGTCAAAGCCATCTTAAAGGTCTTGGGAGTCAACATTGACATTTACAAAAAATCATGTGCGATGTTCAATTGATGCATAATAACATGAAGCAAGTTTCATATCGAAATCTGTTGTAGGTTTTTTAAGATAACATCTTGAAAATTGGCTCTAAAATTGGCCTACAAGGTGTAAGCCCCCCTTAAGTTCAAAATTCGCCACTGAGGAGCATATTTTTTATTGTCTATAGTCTTAAAATTTCCAGGTGAATCGTTCTTAATTTCTCCACCTTTAAATTGTTATTGGCAGTAACTGTACCTACATACAAGTAACCAATTTAAAAATGACTTAAACAGCTATGCATAATTATTCCTGCATTATTATGCACCAGTAACCAACAAGTTAAAACGAATACAATAAGCAATAAAACAACAACAAAATGCAAATAACAAACACACCCGAAAATAATAAAAACAACAATAAAATAAAGCAAAATCATAACGAGAAATGAAAAATTAAAAATTGTGAGCAAAACTAATGAATGATTTTTTTTTAATTGCAGTGTTGTACAATAAAACAATAAAAAAGAATAACAAATGAAAGAAATAATAAGAAAGGTATCAATGAATTTGGAAAAAACGGAATCATTGAAAGAAGAAATAATGTACATTTATGCTTATTATATATTGGATGTTACAACTTTTTCGTAAATATTTGTAGTCTCAAAGTTTAGTAGCTGAACTTTGAAGGCAATTGATTTATGTTTATCTAAACATTGTATAAATCGTGATGTGGAAACTAAACATAATAACTAAATGAAAATGACACCAAACACTAAACACAATTAACATATCGAGAATTACACCAAATAAATTAACCTAAAGTAAATCTAAGAGTAGAAAAACGAAGTAAAAAGTTTTAAAACTAAAATATAAATAAATAAATTCTTATTGTTGAATTGGGTTGGGTTGGGTTGGATTGGGTCGCATAAACAAAAATACAACAACTCTTTTTCTTGTAATCTTTACATTCACAATCAATGCAGTATTTTTGCTTCGTTCTTCGACTAGATTCAGTGAAATAAATCGTTCGAATCACCTCATTCACGGTGCTCCTTTCCTTTCTCACATACGTTCTTATCGGTTTATTCCCACCACAAATACGAGTTATTTTGAGACATTTTGGCGGATTGATTTCATCAGAGTTATATTTGTGCCGGTGAGTACGAAGTTGTTTTAATGTTTAAGTCTATTATGCATTAATTAGCAGTTTTAGAGATTGTAAATAATTACGATTAATCGTAATCGCCGATTATAGATACCATCATTAGGAGAATTAGAGGTTGAATAAGCTGTATATAATGGGATAGCAATTATATATTAGGATGTTAAAAAATCATAATTACCGAGGTATGAAAAGACCAATCAGTAATTTGAATACATTTTTTACAAGTAATGGAGCGAACAAAACAAGCCATCGTATAATTAAAGTTGTTGAATATATCTATGTTAATCATTATTTCAAGATTTGTTAACAGTGCGAAGGAAATAAACTTATTGCTAATAAAATATTTGAAATAAAGATTTCAGTCAAGACGGACAAAGTTTTAAGAGTAGGCTTCATTTAAAGTCGAAAAATAAATAGTTGAAAATACACTGATCGCAAAAAAATCCTTCACTTGACATTTTGGTGACAATTTGAGATTAAGTAAGACAATGAATGATAACAATTTCAAGAAAATCTATTTTTAAGAACAATGTTAAAAAAAATTATAGTGAGTGGTGTCTCCTTCAAAACGAATACATTCATTTAAGCGCCGGGGCATACTTAAAATTAAATGATCAATTTCTGCTTGCGGTATTTTATCCCAAGTTCTTTGAATTTGGAAAATCTTCACCGACTGAACATGTATTCAGTCGGCGATAAATCTGGGGACCTTGCAGGCCATGGCAGTAAATTGACATTATTGTCATTAAAAACTATCTGTGTTACTCTTGGAATGTGTGTCCTAACGTTGTCTTGCTGGAAAACACATTTTGGAGGTATGGCAACAAAACTGGCTTCAAAACTTCGTTGATGTAGCGATCCACATTCAGACTTCCTTGAATGAAGACTAGAGTTGTCTGGGTTCCAAATTGTATTGCACCCCAAACTATAACACCCGGTGTTAAACCACAAATGCGTCTAAGTGAAAATTGTATATTTACCCTTTGTCCTCTAGGTCTTCTGACACGCAATCGTCCATCAGATTGCCATAGGCAAAATCGAGATTCATCACTGAAGATGATTTGATGCTATTCATCGACCTAATGCTTCCTCAGCCTACACCGCTGGAGCCTCGATGCTCTGGGGTTAAAGGAAGCCGAACAATTGGTCGATATGACGCTAAGCCATACGAACGAATCCTGCGATAAATTGTTCGCATAGACACCTGTCTTTCCAAAACAGTCCTTCAAGTAGCCCCCACCGACCGAGTTGTCATAAACGGGTTAATTGAGGCCAGTCGCCGACGACGCCCTTCTTGTTCGTGGCCGACCACTACCTCTCTTACGTATTTCTGAGCCTTCGCTGGACTTAGCTCGCCATGCTCGAACGATTGTAGAGTTACTTCTTCTAATCCGGCCTCATGCATTCCCACAATTCGACCACTTCCAAACGGAGTTAATTGATTGTAATGTTGATTACGATGAACGCCGAATGACAACGACACAAGTAAGGGAAATCAACGTCTAAACTGTCACTTATCGTTAAATTTGTCTTACACACGAGAACAAAAAGTGTACCTTAAAATATTTAACACGAGACAAAAAAACAAACAAAAAGTTCGTTCGCTGGTCATGATGACATTTTAATCATTTATTCCTTCACTTGAGGTATATACCACCAAAAATTCTAGTTCGTACTGTTACCGCAGTCACTTTTATGTACGGTCGCGTGTCGGTCAACCCCCTTCACGGATGGGTTATTATAAGTCAAGACGCACCCCTCAAAAATAGTTACCCTCGTCCCAGTCGCGGGACATTCTCGATAGACTTTCGATCGAGTCCCGTTCGGGGTCTAGATCGCTCGAAAAGCGACACACAACTCTTACGCAGTTGCAGCTTATTCCGAGTTCGTGTCTTAGTTTAAGTAAGCATATTCGCGAGTGACTAAGTGACTTTTGTTTAAACTATCGCCACGCGTTTCCTCTAATTTACAACCGCGGCAAAGTTAATGTGCGCCATCTCCTTTGTTCCCAAGGAATAAACAACCTTGTCACCCATGCACCACCGTGGAACCCTCCACGTTCGTTAAACTCTACAGATGCGATAACATAAACAAGCATTACTTTACATTTCATATTTTAGTTAAGATATTTTTTTATTGCGTAATTAATTAATTACATATAGTATAGATGTTAATACAAACTTTACGGGAAATTAACTTCTTAGCGTTCTCCTATTCACAATACGAATAATAAACAGTGAATCGTGTTTGTGTTTTTATTTATGAACAATAACAAATTTCCCCAAAATAAATATGAACATTTCAAATCCTTTTCACCTCCGGGTAACAGTAAGATCGTCCCTTCTGTGTGGTCTGTTTTTTTTTTGGCGATCAGTGTATATTGTTTAAAGGTAGTTATTTTAGTTCACTAAATTAAAAAAATATTTCAATATATATTAGTTATATTAGTTATGAGAATATGAGAACTGGACGGTAGCGATGTCATATCCTAACACCAGATCATATAAAATGTAAAGTACATGATTAGAGCTCGAAAATACTTAGTGTACAAGTACAAGTGCGACCTCCTTGGAGTGAAAAGGGTGTGGACAAACTTAGAGACTAGTGACAAGGTCATAATTTCATAATTGTTTGGTTATTGAGTTACACATGAGGCAGTGTGGTGAGAGTCAGTGGGTTTCTCTGTACCAATTGTATTCTAAAGCACAGTTCGCGTTTTTGTCTGTATACAACGTACATACTTATATACTCATTTCCTTTCATGCAGATCATGACTGTCTCTACCAAAAAAAATGTCGTAGGTGCCTAAACAACCCTGCCATTCACACTATTCTCTGTCAAAGGCAAACATCCGCGTTTTGCTACTGAAGCTTTGGGCCCCTCACAATGTGTGCAAGCAGTGTGTCGATAGTTTACGGATGTGAACGAAGCGAACATGTGATAAATTACCGGCTATAGGGTATATAGGTATACGAGTATCTACGGTTTGATGAGAGTCCAGAGATCATTCAAGTGCCTGTAACTTTTGTATAGCAAAAATGTCAGGATGTAACAAGAAAAATTAGAGTATCTTAGTTTACCATCAGCTGAAATTAAAAAAATCAAATTTATAAATGGCTCCTAATACAAGGAATATAATTAATTTGACTTACTGATGACATCTCAAAAAGGCAGAAACACACATTACTCTTTTCATTTAAATCTCGCGCTATTTAATGTAAGAAGAACATCAATGTTGTACGAGTTTTCACTTATTCGAATGAATATGTATGATAACAACATAAAATAGTGAAAAAGAATTAAATTTCAGATCAAAACACCTCAACGTATCGTACTGTCGTGGATTCAAAACAAATCCGTTAGAATTACTAATTTCCTCAACGTAGACTGCTTGATAAATGTGGTACAAAAAAATCTGAGTTGGGTGAAGATTTTTTATTTATATTTTTTCACTGCAATGAAATTATTTTATTTAAAATCAAGTTCAAACCTGTAGGCCCTGTTAAATGGGACGACTGTTTAATGCTCTCCCTGATACAACACAATATTTGCATTTCCTTGATTGCAAATGTTTTAAATGGAGTTCAAACATTTTGCATAGTGTTGTTTTAGATCACTTTTGATGATTCAGAAATATTTGTCGCTTTTGCTAACCCTGTCGTTTTGACGGTTTCCTTTTTCATTTCTTGGCTATTTTATAATTTAGACAAATAAAATTTTGATATCATTTTGACATTATTGTCATTTTTTATTTTTTTGTAATCATGACATGGCTTTTTACATTTTTGGACAATTTTGAGATTCTTTACATTTGACATTACATAGACAATTGTTTCAAATTTACATTTTATGTATTTTTAAAGTTTGAACACGCATGTTCATGTACTATATCGATGTTATTCATCCAACCAACTATGTATTGACGATGTAAATTGTCAATTTGTGTAAGTAGAATTAATGATCGTTAAAGTTGTACTAATGCAGTTTTGAAATTATTGTAGTTGACACTTGAGAACGAATTTATACGTAATTCGAAACGTAGTGAGATACAAAAAATAAAACAATAAAAACATAGTTAAACAAACAGTATTGTATGTTTTAATTAAAAAAAAATAATTGTTGGACCGAAAATTCTCAAACGAAAGAAAACGCAATGGTGGCAAATTTTGTTTACAAAGTTGCACACCAAACACATTTTTATGCCTAAATCTCACTTGCCACTAACCCATGACTTACCACAAGACACTTTAACAACAGTTGAAATTCCATTGCCAGTTTTCATTGAATAGGAATCTAGAGAAGAACTAAGAGATAGAAACGAAAAAGATTTAGAAATTAACAATGAGTAGAGGTTTTGGGAATTCCAACCTGTAACACAACTGAAAGGCGGCTATTCATCGCCATCTTAAAGACATGAAGAGAGTTATTGATCTGTTCGAGTATCACAAGCACAATAGGAGCATCTGGGTTAACTTTAAAATGGTTTCCTTCCTTCTTGGGCAGCAACATGGATACATAAAGTATTCTTGTTTCTGTGGGACAGCAAACCACATGAAGCATTGGGTAGAAATAACGTGATTTCTGACCTCAAACCTGGTAATTCGAACATTCTGCATGAGCCACTTGTTGGCAGAAAGAACATTATATTTCCACATCTGTCTCACGAAGTAATTCGTCAAAGCTTTGCGAATAGAAGAGAAGTTTTTCAAGTATCCTTTATCTACATTTCCTACCCTTTCGTTTAAAAAAATAAAAGCCGGGGTATTTAACGATCCACAGATTGGATGGCTCATTAAAAATGAACATATCTTCGAGATAATGTGACAATGGGTTATGTCAAGGACTTTTTTTTGGAAATAAATGAGTACAGATTTACAACAAATTGTCCAGAAAGTCCTGTACAGCTTTAAAATTCAAACATTGCATTGCATATGCATTTTATGCATAGCTATCTAGCTGACTTCCCGAAAATCTTGGTGCAGTCGTCAGAGATGAGCAAGGCAAACGATTCCACCAAGATTGTCATGTCATGGAGGCTGACTATAGCTGGAGCATCAAAGGAAATTGTCCACAGATTCAGTACTTTACGAAAAGCTATAGTTGTAAATAAAGCTCAGTATATATGTTTTGATTAGAATTTCACTACTTGCAGACAGTTGAGGACTCCGGACGTTTCAGTTTGATTTACATTATCACTTTAATATAAGTTTTATATAACGCATGTAACAAAAGTTTTGGGTATTTTTTTTCTATATACCCCAGGATTTACTGCAAAAACTAGGAAAAACCTTGTAAAGAACCTAGTTAACGTGTACGACCCACATAGTCCTATTTGATGGCGTTGGGAGGGATACATTGTCATGTATTAACTTGGAATTTATACATTGCCTTTTTAGAGCTGTCCTACGTTTGAATTGATTATTGGGCACATTTTTATTTGTATTTTTTAAGAGGTCTGACCCATTTAATGTTGAATTCATCTTAAATCAATTTTAGAGATTTGCTTTGTATTATTACAATTTTTTATAAACTTACAATGAATTGAACATTGGTTATTCTAATAGATTTTTGTTAATAGTTTTCTTAACTAGACTTTTCACAATGGGAGTTTTGTGGTAGTATTAATTTCTAATATTGATTTTTATTATTATTGAATTAATATTGTCATAAAATTCCAAGTGTCCAATATTTGATTCATTACATATCAATTTTTTGATAATTACTGTTGCATTCGCGGGTTAATTTATTTTGTTGCGATTTTAAATTGTATTGTAGTGAATTAAATGTTCGACCAACATTTAATTCACTACAACCCTTACTTAGGTTCTTTACAAGGTTTTTCCTAGATTTTACAGTAAATTAGGGGGGATATAGAAAGACGTCCTTGTTACCACGATAGGTTTTATTTAATATCATTTATCATATTAATGTTTATTGCTTGCCAAGGGCTTCATTATTGTAAAAAAGGTGTCGCAATAAACTTTAATATGATATGAGTGTGCGTGTGTGTCGTTAAAATTTTTATAAATCCTCTAAAGTATCAAATGATTCGAAATATGACTACTTTAATAGTAATAAATTTTGTTTTACTTACTTGAGAATGTTACCGATAAAACTATATGGTTATGTTTAGAAAGTATGGAGAAATGTGTATTTGTAGACAACAAATTACCGTTGGAAATAATATTCGAATATCGAATAACTGAAACCCAAGTATAAAAGATTTACGTTTTTGTTTATTTCTAACACAAGACAAATAGAACTATTATTTTGTAGGTCAATACTTGAGTATTTTTATTCACATTAGACATCCTTCATTCTCATTTGTCAAAATCATGGCATGTTCGGTCCACAAAGTTCGACTGGATGTTATTGTCAAAAATATCACAATTGACACATATAATCCTGGTATGCATGCTATTTTCCCTTGATATAACTTTTATTGATGTTACTTTTTTACATTTACATTATATAATCTAAAATCTAAACTATTCATCTAAATGATTCTACACGTATCTAATCGAGTTATATGCCCTACGTTTTCATCATTTTAAACACATTGTTAAATTAGTGCGGCCATGTTGAACACAAAAACAAGGTCACTCTTAAATACCAAATAAATGCAAATATACGTATTCGCTCTACAACGCCACAAAAATGACTACGTTACTACTGTCATGTACCAAAATAGAACAATGGTTTTTCATAATTTATACAGTAAATGCCGGGGAATATAGAAAGACGGGCTTGATAGCAGCGCCATATGATTTTTGAAATGTCTTTTATCATAATATTTTTTATTGCTTGATCAAAGTGTTTCACCAACTGATACTTCACGACACAAGAGCTATGTTTAACTATATATGTTATGTATATATTAGTGATGGGAATAATCGAGATGCGATACACGAATTAGTCGATTATTAAAATCTCTCGAGATAATCGACTATGCACTCTGAAAATTAGTAGTACTAAATTAGTAGTCGTACGTCGATCACGAACGTGTGGCAGCGGACCGAGAAGGCCGATATCTCGATATATTTTAACCCCACCACTAAATATTAATAGTAGTCCCAGGTTCGAGATATTTTATTTTAACATTGGACTCGTTCGGTTGTGGCAACTAATTAGTCGTATCGCTAAGCGAAGCTACTCTTTCAATTATTTTTTGTAGTCTCGACCGATCGTCATTGTCGGATTGAAGAATACAATAATTTAAATAAATACAATCGTGTTGATGATATTGCGTTAGTAAATAAAACGCTTCAAAATTTACAATAATATTTATAAACTGCCACAATAATATATAAAAAAATATGAGCAAATAACAACAAAAGTATAATTCTCAATAAAAACAAAGGTACCTATATAATAAATTAATAACTGTAGATTAAACAATAATAATAAAAATTAATAAAAACAAATTTATAGGAATGTGGTATTAAGGAATATAATTTGATCTAAATTTTTAGACGATAGTTTGTTTCGATGTAAATTTGTAGGTTGCACGGCTTTAGAAAACACACTGTTAGTGGTATTAGAACGTTTATGTTGTACGTTGCATTAATTAGTATTAGTACGACTACTACTAATTTTAACTACTAATATTAGTCGATTATTAAATTATATCGATTACTAATAATCGATTATTGAAATATCTCGATTATGCCCATCACTAGTATATATATACCTATCTATCTAAAACGAAGCATCGCGCAATAGAATTTGATGTAATTTGTCAGCGAAACAACACAAAAACGAAACGGTACAAAATGATTCATTTTTGAAATGAATGTTCAAATATTTAAATAACCGTCCAGTTTGTTTGTTCACCGACAATCGTATAATGCAATTAACCTAACTGTACATAGTCTCACATTATTTACACAATATAGCCGAGTTATTAATAGATAGCAGTAAATAAAACACGACTAGTTTCCCATTAATACACATTTATTCCGCATCCCGAACCCGGGAGTACCACAAAGTGTTACGAGCCGGCGTTCAATATGGCTCGCTAGATGTCCGATGGCCCCAGAGGTTAATAAACTCGTGAGCCGCCGACCACGCGGGCGATGCTTTGTCTTCGTACCCCATTTGTTTACAAACACGCCATCATCAACACCGCGAGATGTCATCTCGGGTAATCGTGTCGGAGATCTGCGGTCGGTTATTTCAGCGGAAGTGACCGTGTACAGTTACAGGTCGCAAAAAATCGCTCAATTTGGTCTGCGTGCGGCTCTGAAGGCTTGCATGGTACGGTGATTTTGCGCACCAGTGGTATATTAGGAAACCGCTTGATTATATCTCTACACGGTGATCGGATGCAGCATGTCGTACGTAATTTTGTGGGTCAGCTAACGGAGCATTACTAAAAAATACTTTACTTTTAAACTGAAAAATCCGCACTTGCTGTTTATCTTATTACGTACAATTAAACAACCTATGAAAGTTACGCTATTTTAATTAAAATTTGAGCTGCGCTGAACTTCTATTATGGCAAAGTAATAAAGTGTATTATTTCATGTGCACAATGCTCTAACTGTATTGTTATTGATCAATTATGAATATAAATACGATTTCAAGCTTAAAAATGCGCGATAGAATAACGGGCTGTCATTATTAAATTCTTTGTACAAAGAACCAATCGTTTTAATGAGACTAAATTGGCAAAGAGAAGAAAGTTTGATGTTAAATTGTACCATCATTGCTTATACGTATAGGGCACGATTACACAATCTTTTTGAGTTCCAAATCGACATATAATCTGATAACTCGCAATGTTTAATATTTGCAGAATTAATGCAAAATTAAAGTTAATATTGTTTAAATAATCGAGGGTATTGTAATTATGACGAAGTGTTTCAATTTACTTGAAATATAGACGCTTGCCGGTACAATAGAACGGGATGGAGGTATGTGCAATGTTCATGTAAATTAAATTGGATTAGCTGTAAGTGGGATCTTAAATGCATTGTTCACGTATTATTGCAAAAGGGATTATAATTGGAATAAAATATGTGTACGTCACACTTTTACCAATTTCTGGATTAATCAATCGTCCCTAAATTCAAAGCAAAGTTTTCGGATAGTGTCGTTGCAAATTTTAATTAATTTATTATCAAAATGTTTATCGAATTCTATGTTGGTTTCCATCTTCCCTATAAAATTTGTTTCTTCGACTAATTGTTATGAAAACGTGAGTTTAATTGGATTATCGCATTACGAAAGTAAAATGATTTTTAATGTTTACTACTGCTTCAGGGGTTTCTATTTTACCAAATTTGGATATTCAATTGTAACTATTCCGTTTTTTTGTTTGGATGGTAATTTGGCTAATAATTGCGTTTTCTGTAGTACAACAATTTAAATTCACATTAGCATTCAAATGTGTTAATAAATTTAATTCAATTAAAGCATAAAATTTATTAGAGAAATCGAAATCGTAAAAGGTGTGTCGTCTAGTGTTATTTTGAAATGTGAGTAGTAAGAGAATATTAAGTATTTAATTGAAATAGTTTTTCGTATAAATTCGTAAAATAGTAATACGTGAAAGTCGGTTTCATAAAACTTCAAGTGCTGGGCGTATCAATGAGAAAGTTGGCATTGATCTCCGATGTAAAAATGTAAGGGAGTTCTGGTGAATAATTGTTTAGATATATTATGTCGTATTGCAGGAAAGTGTCTCCGTGCGAAAATCCGGTAGTTGATCTATTGGATCTGAATAATCAGCAGATTCTAGATTGTCGCTATACTCGCAATTATACTCGTGGGTTTCGTTACGTTGCGGAATTTGTCCGTAGAGATTGTCTTGGATTTCTTGGTAATTGTGATCTGATTCTGCCCGATACGTGTCTTGTTGATCATAAAAAATTTCCGGTGATTTTATTATATCTTGGTTAAGCAATTCTTCATGAGAAAATATCAGTTTTGAGTTATGAATGTGTTGCATGTGGCTAGTGTTCATTTGCTGTGGTTTATAATTAATTTTTAACAGTTGATTTTGGATGAAATATATCGCTCATATATTAAATTAGGTTCTATATTTATTTTGGAAGTTGGGTCTCATTGGTTGTGAATTGAATTGATTTTAATTGGTGAACTGCGAGTAGAATCGATTTTGTGACCGAAATGTGTATGTGGGAATTGTGGATTTGAATTTTTAAATATTGGACTATTTAATTCTCTGCATTGGGTTGTTGAATGTTTGCTGAAAATATAGGTTTCTATTCTATATGGAATTGTTCGGTTGTAACAGTAATGAACTTCTAAATGGATTATTTTGTGGGACTTGTATTTTCTCGGTTTGATTGAAATTATTTATAGGTTTCTGTGGTGAATTATTAAAATTCGGAATTTGTCTAGATTAAAAAGAATGATATTTTTATCCTTACGACACGTATTAATTGCTGTCTGCGATGTCTGAGTATTTTGGAAAACTTTTATGAAGTTTTCGCACGAATTTATAAATCAACACAGCTTTGAGATAAAAGTGGGGTTTCTAGGGGATTGACGGGAGGC
Organism: Geotrupes spiniger; assembly: GCA_959613385.1. Taxonomy (NCBI): domain Eukaryota; kingdom Metazoa; phylum Arthropoda; class Insecta; order Coleoptera; family Geotrupidae; genus Geotrupes; species Geotrupes spiniger. Next base: position 10,534,982 of record OY390739.1, read on the forward strand.
ACATTCCTCTCCCGCCGACAAAAGCGGGCCTGATGTTGGCCCAAGCCCCTGCGCGTCGCAAAGTTCTTGCCGCAGGGTGGTAGAATTTCACAATGGAGTAAAGTTTTATGAACAACTCCTACCCCTTTATCGCAGCCGAAGCTGCTAGTAGCAGTGGATATTGTTGCACGTATTTGGTGGCAAGAGAGGAGGGTACTCGTCCACTCCTCTCCTTTCCATACCTTGGGATATTGTCTGCTTGATACCTTAATAATATTTAGTTTTAAAAATTGATCTCTGTGGTCCACATCTTTTTAAATAGGGTAGGGAGGGAAGAAGGAAAGAGAAAAAATACTGAAGAGCACTTTCAAAATAAAAATGTGTTTCATTCTTCTTGGTTCTTAATCTAGGTATTGGTTTTGGCGATGTTCTCCTACACAAGTGCGTTGCCTATGAGAAGTATGGTGATTTACTTTCTTCTTCTTAAGACTTATGCGTTGGGTTTCTTTGTAGCTTTGCTGCGCTGTGAAGTTTCGGTTGGGAACTAACGATGCGACCCTGGACTGATTATCCTTGTTCGGATTTGCACTTAACGTTTTAAAACGAAAACTCTTCGATAGAACTAAGAGTTCTAACGAATATTCTCAACTTTCTTGCGCAAATCCTACCGGCTGCGCCAATTAACGAAAGAGAGTGTTTAAAAAGTTTATTATGAGCTTAACGCCAATATATTACTACTGAGTCTTAATATTTAGGTTTTCTTATCTATATTATTAATCCGCTGGTCGCGTTTTCCGTCTGTCGTCGCTCTCAGCATGTTGACGATCGTAATTCGCGTAACATAAGAACACAGTTTAAGAGGAGGCCAGGTCAGTTCCATATTATCTTCAATACAATCGCACATCAAAGCAAAAACCGTTAGTATGGCAGACAGAGATATGCAACCCATGTTAAACGGCATCCCTACCCTACTCATGCCACCCTGCTAACTTTTGAGGAAAACGTCATATTTTGAAAGCAGTATCTCAGCCGGAAGTTAAGCTTTATTCCTTATCACCTTTTTCCGTATCTGGAAAACGGAACGAGTTATCGAAAAAAATATTCTTATAATAGTTGTAGAAAATTCAGTGCGAACCACTGCATATTAAAAAAAAATCTTTAGCTAGAATATTTCCAACAGAAATCCATACATTGTGAAACCCAAGCTGCCGATTTATCAAGTTGGACTTTTTTTCCGTTAAATCCTCCTATATAATAACTTGGTTTTTTTATTTACGACTTACGAATTTGACAATAAATGGCTTGTGTAGGTGTTCTTTTCGACGTAATCGGCCAATAACATGAATATCCAGACTAAGCTTTTCCTGATATAACTTCACCACGACATTAATTGTATTTTCGCCCACGGTTTCAAGAATTTCACAAATTTACCACGAATTTTGACGAATCCTTGTGTTCAATAGCCCCTATAGTCTTTTGTCGAGTTTTTGTTCAGATTAATCCTTTGTTCATACATCTTGAGTTTTATTGCAATCGAGAAACAACATTTTTGTGTAACACATTTGTTAGTTTATTTAAGAAAGTATCGGAGCACAGTAATCTCCCAACTATTAAAGCTTCTTCTTTTTTCGTTTCTGATTTCAAAGTACTCCATGTTGTTACTTTGGTTGTTTCTGTGGACTTTGACATTGTAATGAAAAAAGATAACCATACGATCCACTTTATATATTTAAATAAATTGGGCACAAGTATTGAATTCGACTCAACAGATCATAGATTCAAAATTTTAAATTATGGAAGTTTGTAGCTGTGGCACTCGAGTAGCTGGGGTGTAGAGTTTCACGAAATTCATTAGCTAAAAAAGTCATATTTGCCATCTTCGGGGCTTCTTCGGTCGAACTGGTTGTGGGTGTCCTAAAAAAATGTATTACATTATTTACAGAAAATGAAAGAATTAGTGCAAAAAAATTAGTTAACAGAAAACCCCCAAAAGATCGGTCTCGTGCAGAAAAAGACCTGTCGTTTAAGTATTTCATAAAGTCAAGATTCAATCAGTAAGATATATTTTCTGACGATATTTCAAATTAGTGATGGAAGATTAAATCCGGTGCCTCTCGAAAGATGATGTTTCTCAAACGTGGCAAAACTAGTTCTGAAAACCTTGATGATTCTGATATTGTCATATTCAAAGTTTTCCTGCATATTAAAGCCATTATACACGAAAGAGTAATTCTAACGGAAATATTTAAATGCAGGGCTAACCATTCGTAAGATGTACGACCTTTGTAAAGAAAACTGTGAGATTGAAGTGACTGCACCCGAGAAATTAAAGATTATGTTAAAATATTCACCACCAAGTTTAGTCTCCAGTTTAAGGCATTTAAATTTGAAAATACACGGAGCTGATGATGAAAACATCAAGAAGGAGTTTGAGGTCCAATGAGAACTTCAACAACGAAAAACAATCCAGCAAGCGAAAACCTTCAGAATACATACAATCTTTTGATCTGCAGAAAGCTCTACCCTACCCAAAATTAACTACTTCATAAAGCTTTACCCTACCCAAAATAAACTACTTCATTATGTATTTCGTTTCATGCACAGGATAAAATCGAAATATCAAGACAACACGTTCTATTTTGAAGCTGAAGAAGATCCTGATGCTAGTTTTGACACCTTGCACCACAAAGCTTGGTTTTTATTTTCCCAACGGTGAAGTAGATTTATGTAAAAAAGCAAGGACGATATTCTCACGTGTACAACATTCAACAAGACTCACTTTATCCAGCAAGATGACGAGTCACTAACGCAAAGAAGAAAGATATGGTTGGTCTCCTACCATACATTCCGCCAATTACTACAAAAATCTTCCCTCAGATCTCGTTCAAGCACACGTTATGCTGGAGAGCGTTCATCAACTCCAAAAAAAAAAAAATTGTTTCATTTTGGAAGTTACATGTACTATACCTTTGATTTGAAAAGTAAAAAACACCGAACAAAAGAAGGTAGTTAATTCAAAACTTAATTACAAGGAGATAATTCACTTTTACAACGATCGGCGACTTTTGAGTTATATCAAATACTTTTTAATCAAACAAAGCTATGATAAATGTGCTAATTGTATGCTATAAGTATTTGTGACTGTTGTGATAAACAATTTCTTTAATTCTTTATTTGTATTGTTAATAAACCTTCTTAATTTCAATATAAATTATTTTGCCAAAATCATTGCAAAAAGTGTTGTTTATTATGTTATTTATGTGAAAACGCCCAATCTAAACGAGTGCGCCAGTCAAAACGAGGTTTTATTTCTGACATTGTCTAAGATAGATAACTCCGATTTTCCAGTCATAAAAATATTACGAGATTGAGAATACTAATCTAGAATTAAATGTAAATGGTTGTGCTTGGGTGAAATGATCACATTTCATCGGAAGGCTAGCTGTGTAAGTTTACCAGCACATGCACTTTGCACTAATGGTAACTTTTGCTACTCAATAAACTCAATAAAAATAAAAATAGATGTATTAGAAGCAGTGGTTTGGGTATTAAAATAGATCACAAATATTACTACTCCCTGTAGATTCAAAACATGAAACCCATTGAGATTATGCCTGGCATACAACTAAGTAAACATGCGAAATTATTTGCCACATTTACTACAGAATGACGAAAATGTCATATACTAATTTATATAAATCTAATCTAATCTACGTCAGCAAATCTTTTTCCCTCCCGATCAAATCTCTCATCGGAAACCTATTTGACCAGAATTCTTTACAATTGGTTGCTCCTCCTTGGCCGAAACATAATTCAATAGGGGGACATGTTTTATAAGTCGTCCTTTTCGATATTGTGGTTTGTGTATTTTATTTTACCAGTTCTAGTAATAACATTTTATTATTGTCATTATTTGATCGTTGTGAAAGCGATCAGGTATGCCATGTGTAGATATACAAAGTGTATTTTCGTGCCCCAGATTTATTTGCTATATAAGGATGATTGGGTAACAATAAAATAGATAATAGCACTTATACACATACCCTCCATGATACTTAAAGACGTAAAATTTACAAAAAACAAATTATTCTGAAATCATTAGATCATTTTTATTGGTGCTAACTTGGCGTCTTATTGTATGAATACAATTTTATAATTAATAATACTTTACAAATAACAATTATTTTAAAATATCATGTGAAACATGTCTTGCACAATTTATTATTATAATATATTTGAGATACGATCATCATTGGTTTTAATTGGAGACGAATAGACGGATAGACGGTAATATAGGACGTTGAAGGAGGATTTGTGCAGATTATACTTAGACCATGATACATTATTGTTTTATATGGGTTTCGAAAATGTTTCACATACGACGAAAGCTCCCTACCGGGATATCGAACCTCACCTTGGGCGGATACGTAATTTACATATACAAACAATATGTTTTAGTAAAGTAATAAAATATGCACATAAAATATATGAAATCTCAATAAATTGTAAATTAATTGTATACATATACTTTGTTTAACTAAGCACATGGGAAATAATGTCGTAATACGTACATGGATTCAGGATGAAAACAAGTTGCAATCAAATATACGTAACTTTTCCACGTGTTACTAGTCGTTTGTGGAATTTTGTCATATATTATAACGCACCAATTACAAAAAATGCGTCATTAAGTGATCGATTTTTGATTATTATTATATTATTGATTGTGGAACGATTATCTACATCGCCATCGCCACTTCGCTTCAACTGTAACAAGTTCAATACATTCTATACTGCCTACAAAATGTCAACACATGCAATCAAAATTTCAGCCAACTTAACTTTAACGACGCTAATGATTTATTCATCTGTTGATTTCGATATCGTAGAAATACGTAAGTAATGAAAATTGGTGTGGCGAACATAAACCGACATTTACTGTACGTAAGTGCCAATGTATAACCAATATATCAGTACAATTAGTTGCATAGTTTTGCGATCTAAAGACGTAAATAACGTTCGTTATAAAACGCAGATAGAACGCAAGTTTATGTTGGCGCTTAAACGAGATACAAGCTATGCAAAAAGTAACGCCGCCGTTAATTTTACCTTTCCGTGTAATTTTCTAAAAGTTATTACTAAATATTTCCAGCCATTTTCATGCGCGCCGCTGAAACGAGGTTCTCATCGTGCTTTAGCGAGAATGTTGATATAAAGTAAATTGCTTCGCCGGATGACTCGACATATTGTTCGGAAACATGAACCTAAATTAGTCTTTATTGCGCATATTCGAAAACTTTTAAATCGCTCTGCTCTTTTGTACCCATTCGTACTAATAACAGACTATTACGAGCAGCATTATTATGAGAACACGAACGTATTTTCTTAATGAAGTTGATTACCTATATTTATCTAAGTTTATTGTAAGAATTTTAATTGTTACACTTATGTAAAATACTTTTCTTAACTGTTTGAATTTGAATGTCATCACAATAAGATGAATTATGTAATTATGACTTAAAAAACCTTGTTATAAATGCTTTGCTGTGACAAATTATTTGTATATGACTATAGTGATAGAAATAAATCGTTGTGCTTACTTACCTGACCTTATTGCAGATGCGATAAAGATCTTATTGGCGTGGATAATTCATTGACGGAATTATATGATTGTTAAAACCGTGGAAAAATTAGATTTATTTGGAACAAATTACGGTATATTTATTTATAAGTATCATCTGGATATCGAATAATTGAAAGTCGACATAAAGTTATGTTAATGTTTATATTTATTTCCAATACAAGCAACAATGAAGGCAATAAACAAAATTATGTAACATAGGGAATAAAAAGGAAGAAGACAAACTAGATAAAAGACTAGAGACGGTGATTCGTTTAAGCGGAGAAATGAAAGCACTGAAATCATAAAAGAAATAAGAAGGTTCCAATCATACATTGACGATTGACGAGGAATTAAAATAAAGAAAGGGAGATGGAAACATTCAACTTAAGAGTGAAAAGGTTAGAGATACGAATAAGACCTAAAAATAGAGTGATAACTGGGATATAACTAGATACGAAATATGCTAACCGAAGTAGTGAGAAATTTTATGGAAAAGGAAATCAAGGTAAAACCTGACGTTAAAACCGCAGACAAATTAGAAGCAATAAGAGATAGCCAGAGCGGAGAAATAGAAATATTATTAATTATATCTTTCACATTATGTCAAAGGAATGACATTGGAATCCTAAAGAAGGAAGGTCCAAAGGGACCCCTAAAGTAAGATGAATGGGGCAGATTCAGGAGATACATGAGCCATGGGATAAAGAACTGGAGATGCATCATTATCCACAGACACGAATTAAGAGAAATTGAGCAGGGGTTCTTTTATATGCGTAGAAAAGAAGAAAATAAATACGTGGACTGATTCAACAAGAAAAAAGTTTCAGGGAACGCTACTATTTTTACCGACATGCACAGCTTTGCATGTAATATATATGTGTAGATTATCTTAACACCGAGAAGTGCCGCAGGGTAGTGCATGTATTGATATCCTGATTTAAGGAAATAAGTGAGAAGGGCAACGAAAGATATTCAAGTGAAGCATGCAAAATATCAACGTGGAATATTATGAGCTTAAAAGGAAAGTAAATGGAGACAATTAATAAATTTGAGAGGGCGAAACTGTAGATACTGGTGGTAGCAAAGGAAGGGGGTAATGGACCTTTAGAACTGGAAAATGGATATTTACTAATATTTAATGGAGTAGGAGAAAAAGAGAAAACTAGTGCTGGAATCGGATGTATATAGAGACGCAAGAAATACTTTGAAGAAATGGGAAGCAGTGTCAGAAAGAATCTTAGCTATTGCGATGGAAAAAAGGAACCCAAAACGAACAATAATAACAGTATATGGTCTGGACGAGAACGAGAAGAAACAGAAAAAGATGCATTTTGGGAAAATTTTGAAAATAAATAAATGGTAGAGTAGGGAAAATAGATTGTATACACTCAGTAACTATTTGGCGAAATATTAGAGAGGAGTGAAAATAAATTATCAAACGAAAGAGACTGCTGGAATTCAGTCTAGTACATGACCTAATTAAGGCACACACGTTTTATAAACACCACACGAGAGAGGAGACGAGCATAGAAGAGGAGTCAATTAAAGGTTATATAATAGTAGAAAAGAGAAACAGGACTGTCGTAACATAAGCAAGTGAAAAATTGCTACGAGATAAACAGTGATCACAGAGTGGCAGAAATCAAAGTAAGGAATGAAGACAAAAAGAAAGACGAGATGGAACATAAAAAATAGAAGTTATGAGATGGTACAAATTAAACGATAATATGACAGGTAAGAGTTACGAAGAAAGAGTAAAAGAACAAATACAAAATCTGAATTCTAAAGCTGAAGAGCTAGGAGTTGAAACGATATGAGAAGTATTCAGGAAAATTATTATCCAATCAGCGCGGGGGTTGTGGGACAAATAGACAAATAGACAAAGTGAGCATAAAAAGGCAAACAAAATAAAAAAAATGGAAATTAAAAAGAAGAAGACGAATTGTCAAAAATACCTAAATAAGAAGATGGTAGTAAACTATGACGAATATAAAGAGCAAAGAAGTAAAGTAAAGAACATGGTAATGCAGAAAACATGGCGAGAGTTCCGTAAAAAACGAAGAAATAGTTAAAGTATCCAGAAACTGTTCCAGAGAGTCTTTGAAAAACCTAAGAGGAAATAGAAAGTATACAATATAGTAATACAAGGAGAGAAAGGAGAGATGAGAGATGATGACCTAAAGAGAAATAATGGAGAGATGGAAAAATTACTTTCCAAAATTAATGGAAGGGCGAGATGTTCAACAACAAGAGTGGGAAGAGGAAGCGGTCGGTTAAAAACAAAAATTAGGAGAAAAAATTAAACTATGGAAGAATTAAAGATGGAAGAGCAACTGGAACTGATCACATTACGGCGGAAATGTTAAATTACTACTAAAAATTTGCAATAAAGTGTGGACTGCGGTAGAAATTCCAAAACAATAGGAAATTTGATTGATAGTGTCAATATATAAAAAAGAAGATCGGAAGGACTACATAATTACATGAGGATAACATTAATGAGCACGGTCATGAAGATAATGAAACAAGTACTAGAAAAACGACTAAGAAAACTAGTAGAACCGACATTAACAGAATTACAGGGTGGTTTCAGGAAAGGTAGACGCAGGCAAGACAATATATTCGCGTTAAAAGCAATAATAAGTAGAACACTGACAGCGTGAAAAATAGCATACCAAGAACGAAAATATGGGAAAGTCTAGAGACAAGGAATGCAAATAAAATATTAACAAGGGTAATAAAATGCCTATGCAAGGAAACCAGAAATTGTGTTATTAGTAAAAACTTTAAGCGCGAAATATTCGTCAGCAAAAAATGGGTAAGGCAGGGGGGAGGGGGGGGGAAATTTAAGTCCTCTTAAGTCCTTCAATGATGAAGTAATCAAGAGCATGAAACGAAAGCGAAACCGCTGTAATAGCACACAGAAAACTTGAGAAGATTGGAACAACCTGTGTACATTTGTGGATGATATAGCTATTATATTATAAGGATTGAAACAGATCTGGGTGAAAACTTGCGGGAATGGAATTATGCGCTAAAGTACAAAGGGAAAATGCAAAAAATGGTAGGATTAGAAGAAAAATGTAGACAGGAGGTAGAGCTGAATAACAGACTAGAGAAAGCAAGCAAGGTATATTGTGGAATTAAAAGGCATTTTTATCTTATAAATCAATAAATCAAATCAATCTCAAATCAAACTCAAATCAATCTGCCGCCATCAAATTGCAGTGCAAGCAGATGCTGTTGCACGGTTCTCTTAAAACTATTTTTAGTTAGGCTCTTCATGGAATCAAGTATTGTTCCTGATATTTAAATTGTGAACATCCGTTCTAAACGATATCTTCTCGTACATATAGGCAGGGGATTTGAATTGCACGATAGAGTAATAAAGGCATGCATTCTGCAGTGTTACACGATTACGTATATTCAGCCAATTACAAATACGAAGTATGCGATATGCGATCGTATTTCCTAATACCATAGACATAGCGGAGGCATTCTATACTCTTTGAATCCTGTTCTGATTACATACACCAATACAAGGGCCATACACGTTGGCTACGTACACGAAGTGAGACAACACTAAGGAATTACATAGTAAAAGTTTAATATATTTCGCTAGATAGGATCTGTGTTGGCACAGCATTCTGAGTTCATGAAAGCACGCTGTATATATTTAACTATTTGTGTCGCATACCTGGAACTATTGTCAATATATAAGCCAAGATTTTTTGCCTCGCCAACAATAGAAATTTCTTTGTCACCGCAAGAACGCCATTTTTAAGATTTTTGCACAATTTTTGGTTTCCAAATAATATAATATAAGATTTAAAAGGATTCAAATACAAAGAGACACGACAGAAAGACAGAAAAAACCATATCCAAGTCATTTTGAATATCTTGTAGAGCAATGTGATAATTACGCGGCGAAAATGAATAATAAATTAAACTCTTAAACAAGTCACAAGTATATAGCGAAAACAGTAAGGGACTTAAAATTGAACCCTGGGGGACTCCAGTGACCAGAGAAACTTTTAGTGAAAAGGAATTTTCAATCCTTACTGCCCGAGTCCTACTCGTCAAAATCTATGTAAAAGGCTCACGTCATTAAGACCAATGTAGCGTATGCTTCACTAAAATCGAGTAGCGTCAAAACTGATGCAAACCCCTTGTCAGTGGCAGATATGACACTGTCCGTAATATCCAACAATGCAGTTGCACAAATATGCCCGGCGCGAAACGTCGACTGATGGGCAGGTGAAATGTTGTAATTGTTAACATGCTGTCTTAACTGCATATTAATGATGTTTCCAAATATCTTTGATAAAATAGAAAGCAGGCTAATAGGCATGAGATCAGAATACTGTTTTGGGTTTGCTACTTTCGGTAAAGGAATAACATATGCGTGCTTCCATGAGTCCCGGAAATGTATTTTCCAATGTGCAGCTGTTTAGTATAAGAAACAAGTACTTTAATATATAGGGACACCAAAGCTTCATCATGTTTATAGTCAGACCGTCTGAACCACTAGTCTTTGATGAGATTGTAAAAATAATCTTAGAAATTGTATCCTCGTCAGTCAATTCGAATTTAAATATAGAGTCAATGTTATTTTTAGTTTGCGACCTGTAATGACTTATAAGTTTGCTATTGGATAACGTTGCATTTGGGATACTATTCATAGAATATTTGTTGATTTCATCTGCATTTTGTAAATGGGCAAATCCACGTAATTTTTATTTGAAATATTTAGCCCTGTGAATTCTTTCCATAACGTTTTTGAATCGGACGTCTTTAGTATGTGTAAAATTTGTGTCATTTGTAATGCTATTCCTTACATAATTTATCATTTATTTGTAAGAGTTCCAGTGTACTATATACTTAGTCCTTCTAAATTTCGATTTTGCCTTATCTCGTAGTTGCATGAGCAGTTTTATATTTTCCGTAATCCATGGAGCTTTAGGTTTAGTTATAGTAACCGCTTTAAACTGAGCGTGGGTATTAAATAATTCTATTGGTCTCAGACTGAAAATATGGATTTTCGCGTTTATATCTGCGACATGAAAAATATCATCCAATTTTGATAATGAGAATTGTTCCCGTAACAACTGAAGATCGAAATTGCTGAAGTCGCGGTACCTGAGAGTTTGAGGCTTAACGATCGGACCCGTAATAATTATTTCACAATGAACAAGTTCATGATGTGATGTTTCTACATTATGTATTCTTTACTAAACACATGTCCGTAACTATTACTAGATCTAACAGCGAAGTTCTCGGTAATTCTTGTGGGTTGCTTAATAATTTGGCGAAATTCCACGGCTTCAAGAGCGTTCATTAAATAAACAGTAGAAGGGTTATTTGGTTTTAGTAAATTTAGTCGCCCATGCAAATTTGAAAATCAAAGTTCGAGCTCCTCCACGAAACGCCGATATTGAATATTCGGCGGTAAACCACGCCAAAGGCAAACATTTTTGCTTGTACCCTAAGACTCAACCATAATTGTTCAATGTTAGTATTTGATTGTATCAATTTAAAATTCCAGGAATCCCTAATATAAAACCCAATACCACTCCCCCTATCCTTCCGTACGAACATGTATCCCGGTATATAAAGTGTAGGTGTAGATATTTCAAGTGTTAACCAAGTTTCAGAGATTGCAACAACATCATACTTAAATTCTAATATACGGGTCATCAATTCATTAAAATGACAAAGCATTGACCGAACATTAATGTGCTTTATTTTCATGTTACCTTATGCGAATAAATATAATCGATAACAAAATAATAATTTGTGTCAGCAGGTACATAGGTTAACCTATAAAATCAAACAACACAAAAAACACAAAAAAGTGCATATTAATTTCTACGCTATACAGAAATACAGTTATAGACGCTTTTAATAGAGGTGAGATCAAGCGGTAACAGGTTAATTTTAATTTATTTTTAAGAATAATTTGTTATTTTGTAAATTTTTTCCCTTACTTTAGCGAAACTGTTTCCTTCACTAGAGCAGACAGTTCCATATTGTTTCTGTACTTCCCTCATCAATGAATCCCTTTTCTGTTAGATTTTTTTCTTACAGCAATTTTCGTACCCTTAAATTTACGTTTGTTATTGTAGACTTTATGTTTCGTGTTGCGGCTGCACACTTGATGATGACAATTAGACAAGCAGGAATGCAATATTTGAAAAGGGTGAAGGACTGGAATAGGCAGGATTCGAAGCGAATAAAGTAGACAAGTGATTAGTTTAGGTTAGTAGTTGACATAGAATCAATCGAGATGTATAAAGAAAAACGACAACTGGGATGGTAGTGACATATGCAGAGGATGAGTGACACAATGACCAAAATACCAACCAACCAGATTTTAGTGTTGTGTTGTGTAATATAATTGGAAGAATTTTAAAGAAGGGAATAACATGGTCAGAGGCAAAGAAACTTGCACAGAATAGATATTCTTACACCCTATACTTTCGAGTAGAAGGATTTTGATTATACAAAGATACTTTCTTATCTTGTGTCGTGATCAGTTAGTGAATAAAATTGTTTCAGAAATATTAAAATTTCTTGCTAAACCCTTTTTGCATTTAAGTGTTTCGAGAAACCTTATCATATAGACATCAATACGCCAAATGACATTGAATAAGTTCTAGCGCGTTTAGTAGTTAAAATATTTTTGCAACTATAAATTATTTCACGTCTGATTGCAATGTGCAGTACATAAATTTAAAGGTTTAGTAGTAAAAGTAGAAATTAAATTAAAAGTTCGAATAAAGAGGAAAAATAAAGTTGAAATGATGTGTATCTTAGGCCGAGCATCTATGTCATTACAGATACTTCTAAGTGATTTACAGTCGAGATTTTTTTACAATAATTAAAGTAATAATTCAAGGAGATTTTTTTACAATATTTCATTTGTGTCGTTCATAACTTGTGTAAAGTTCATGTGCAAATCCTGTTTACTCGTAATTATAATTAACAAACTAGCATTTTTTGCAACTAAACTCGCCGCTGCGAAATTTCAAGACCAACTGCATTTTCAAGATTTCTAATTCATAAAACAATATATTGCAGTTAAACGTCCATATAACGCTAAATGATGAACCTCTTTTGGTATTAGAAATCTTTCCGAGTACCTACGACAATATTTCTTTTAATTGAAAATGGCAACGGAACGAGTTTCCGTCTTCACTTCAACGGAGTTTATGCTAGATTATTTTACGTATGATAAAATTTACTTGCGTTTAAATAAAAAAAAATCAAAACTACCTTAAATCATTTATCAAAAATGTAGAATGTAAATGGTTAAATAAATATGATTAGCTTTTTAATGCATTAAAGTGGTGTTTATAAGTTGCATTATGTGAGTACTGAAATGTAACCCCTATTAAGTCAAACTACCTTCTTATTTCTACATGCACGTAGTTACATTGTATTAACATAATGGAAATGTGTATCCGTACGTGTCATTAGATAGTAGGACAAGTTACATGCACCACTAAATATAATCTTTCATATGTGGAACGAATCAGTATTTATGAAATACTCTCCAATTTATTGTGAGAGTACCAATACAATTAAAAGATCTAATACAACGGTATCACAATGTCTATGGTGATGTCTACCACTTTCGATTATGAATATAACGTGTTATGAATTTTTGTAATACCAAAACGTAGAAGAAAATTTTAAATTGTTATTAAATTAATTACTTCAATATGTAGAATAGAAACTAGTAAATAAAATCTTTATTTTCTTGTCCAGTCATGTACTGTTTATACGACAATGCTATAAAAAATACCGACGATAAACATCGTGCAGAAGATATCATATTGAGAAAATTACAACAAAATAAAAGCCACGAAGAACCTTACCAGAACTAATTTATCACAGATCAGTATTAAGAAAAAAACTAACATGCAATTATCATCGTCTTAAGTGAACAACCAATTGGGGATACATAGCAACAAAAAGGCGAATAACATTTACATAAGAACATTTAGCAGTTACAAAAACAAGTTTTTTTTTATCAACAACGTCGAATAGCCAGATTATTTCAACAATAGCGAAAAAAACGACTAGTAATACACTGGAAAATTGACACAATCCTAACTTCAACACGATATGAAATGGAACTGACACGTATCACAAAAGACGAATAATAAAAGGTTTTTCAAAATCAAATTATTATTTATCAAAAGTGAATATATAAATATGTATCAATCAACTATCCGTTACGTTATTATGAATTATATGATTAATACTCTAAATTGACGCAAAATTCAATATACAGTAGCAATTATTTCGACACCCATTAATTACGATAACTCGTAAATATGCCGAGTTTAATTATACACGACGGACGTAATTCGTCCTGTCATTACCTTCATTCGATTCGTTCACCTTATACGAAGATGATATTTCAAAAGAATTAAATTGTTGTAAGTTCCTGTTTTGATGGTAACACGATGTGGCAATCTGTATGAAAATTATAAAATACGGAAGAAAAAATGTATAAAATAATTGTTTTCTTCAAGGGGTGAGCGGGCGCATGCAAAATAATTAAGATCCATATGAACTTTTTACTAAATTTGTAGAAGTCGTTGTCACGAAGAAAAGTAAATCCAATGTAAACAAAGGATAGAATTGTTAATTAGTTAGTTATAAAATTTAATTACGACTTTTTGGCCATTTGCATATATCGACCGATAGTTTCCACCAACAACCTTCGAAAAAGGAACCTAATCAATAACAAATCGTAATTCAAATTAAAGTATCTGCGAAATTGATTAATATAAATTTGTTAATTTTCATAAAGTAAAAAAAAACTCTAACAGCAGGCAATCGTGGTTCAGTTACATAATATAAATTAACAATAAAATCATACGAGAGACGTCAGATTTTAATTACAACACAGCTGTCATTCAAATAAAATCCGCTTAACTGTCATAAATGATATCATTATGTAAAATGTTGTTGCCATCTTACTTTCATATATTGTATGGATAAGAAAGTATTGCAATTATGAAGGTCTTAACGAAAATATACGTTTTGATCTTAAACACATTAAGACTATTTTTGGAATGGCTATGTGACTGTGCACGACGTATCTTCGTATTTTGTATGATCTTCGAGGTCTTTTAGCCATCATAAAAAAGCCTTGCAACCGTAAAAGGTCATGGAGAGGATGTTAATACCTAATACTATGACAGGAATAAAATATTTCGATATTATGGACAAATGAAATTCATCGATTAGTTACTAAGGCGCGTCATTGTGTGAGGGACTTCTTCAACGAAAAATATTAGAAATCGCTATTTGAATGGAGAAGCAAGCATCAGAAGTTAAAATGCGTATAGTTATCTTTTCAATGAATTTACATAACTCCAAAAAATGGTACAAAATTGAAAACGAGGATTGTAAACACTAACTGGCAGATTTGAATTTGATAAAAACATATGTAGAAAATAAAGTAAAGGCTATTATAGAAATGTAGTTAAGAGCTTCGTGTACATATGTGAAGTATTATGATCAAAGAAATAACAAGAAAAATGAATTCTTAAAAATATAAATAATACTCTGTTAACTAAAATAAATTAAAGAATATGAAGAAATAAATAACATTTATTTTAAAAATATAAAGCGGACAAGAAAAAATAAATACTGATTAATTGATATTTACATATTAAATAAATACCACGGATTTTTTATTATACCGGAAACGTTATAACAAAAAAATAATTTTTTTTGCGAAGATTTATTTCTTTTAAGGATTTTGCTTCCGATTTTTGTACAACAAAAGTAACCTAGACATAAAGAAAACAAATTGGGGGACATATACAAAATTACCCCAAAACTGGTAAACAAGTTGTTAAACATGTAGTAACACTTTTGTACAATTTTATACAAAAGAATGCAATAAAAAATGATTATTAGTAATTAATTTTGCAACAATAAGTTATTTTAAAAATGAATAGTTTTTATTATTTTATTCCCATCTCGATGTACCGAATTATTTGCTGCGAGATATTATTATTGGTGATGGTAATAACATACCAGCTTGCAATCAACCCAAAGGGGTTGATTGCAAGCTGGGTCTTTGTAAAGACAAAGACCCCGCCGTAATGGCAAAATGAACACAAATATAGGTATATTCTTACACCATCAGAAAGCTGTATCAAACTAATTATTGTCATATTTATGTTCGCGACGACATAATGAAAAACAATGATTTTTCCAGGCCATTTTTTAATAAACTACCCCTGTAAGAGCTCAACGACACAATATACGAAAGTATGTAATTAATTTGAACCTTTGGGAGGCTGTACCTATAATCTGTAACCAGCAACATGTTTCTTTCCTCGACCTTTGTGGCGAAACTACCCCCTGCAATTACCATATGAGCGTACTGGCTTTTTTGTCGGTGTTGTATACAATTATTTATTGTGATACTTATGTTCAGAACGACATGAGAAATGTAAATCAAGTAATAAATAATTTTGTACAATCTCATTGTACACACGTTGCCGCGGAATTCTCATAGGGGTAGTCAATGAAAAAATAGCATGTAAATCATGCTTCTTCGTTATGTCGTCGTGAACGAAAGTGTCACAATAATTTTTGTACAACACCGTGGAACTATTAATATGTACCTGTGGGGGTAGTTTCATCGCAAAGGTCGTGAAAATATTAAGTTGCTCCTTTCATCACAACTATTGTAAATAGGAGAATAACTAATCTCTACAACCCCAAGAAGGTAAAAATTTATTGCGTACTAGTGTTTGCGGTGCTGCGGAGTTCTTACTGGGTCAGTTTATCAAAAAAATAATATGGAAACAATCTTGTTTCCTTAGTTATATCGTCCTAAAAGTTAGTAGCACAATAAATAATTTTGTACAACCCCTGGAAACTGTTAATAAATTATAAGATCCAGCCGCACACTTATGCACCATATGTAGTTTTTTCACAAGGGTCGTGGAAAAAAAAACAATTTGCACTCTTTCATCACTAACTAAGTAATGTAAATTTGGTAATGAGTAGTTTTGTACGGAAACTAGTAAAAAATAAAATAATTTGCACACAATATCATCTGGTAATTATGGGGGTACTTTTTGCGCAAAAGTCTGGAAAGAAAACAAGTAGCTTACTTTCATCACAGCTAATGTAAATCTGGTAATAAATAATTTGTTACAACCACCAGGTACTTTTGTATATTTTGTCGTGCAGCTCTTACAGGGTTCAATTTTTTCTTAAAATAGATCTGGAAAAATCAAGGTTTTCAATATGTCGTCGCGGCAATAAGTAGTTTTATACGGCTTGCATTTGTATTCATGTGACCATTGAGAAGTTGCTTTCTTTTAATGTCATTACCATCACCAGTAATAGATATCTTATAAGAGATAATTCTGTAGTGCATCCAGAAGTGAATAAAAAATAAAAACTATTATTTTGCAATTGCAATAATTTATTGTAGCAAAATTAATTGTTTGTATTTTAATGTTGAAAATTTTGTATATGTCACAGTAACGCCAGACCCCAGACCCTTTGTTGTTTTTCTGTAGCTCGGTTAGTTTGTTGTACCAAAATCGGCACTGTGTGCAATATTGTGCAAAAGTGCATGCTCATGTTTTAATGGTGTTGGGCGAGAAGCAGATAAATAAACATTCTTGAGTTTATTTTTCTTAAGAAATGGACACCGCCCTCTACTAACTTGTCTGTGCTTGCGCTTTTAACCGGAATGAAATTAAGTTTTGTCGTTGTAATCATAACAGGTGGCGGCGAGAAGATATACATTTAAGTATAATAAATCGCACATCCAGGGCAAGGGAGTCAGATGCAGAGAGCTGCCTAGTTAATGTCGTGATCCTGTCAACTTATGCGATGTTCTCTCAAACTTGCGAATTCTCCACAATTGAATGCATCGTCTATAATTTGATTCTATGCACGGTTGAATTACAGGTCTATATACCATTAGATAAGACCAGGGATTCACATATATTTTTTTGTACAAACGGGTAGGTAACATTTATGAGGGTAAAGTATGCACGCAAATTGGATATTTTTGTTCTAAACCGCAATTGTTAGTCAAAAGCTATTCCTAATATCTTTACCTTCTTTACTACTGGTATAATAAATAAAACTAAATTTGGTGCGATCAAGTATTTATTGACCCTTACATCCGGAAACTATGATTGACTTTGATGGATTTATACCAGCATGGAAAATTGTTTAAATTAAATAAGTCCTGATTAATCGCATTGATTGCGTCATCCATATCAGCCAATAAAAAAAAATGATAAAGTTATGTGTCGTCAGCATACATATGAAATTCACAAATTTGCAATGGGTAATCAAATTAGAAATATATATATATACTGATACAAGAGTATCAACTGCTGCGTTCTGTTAGCTAAATAGTTCTTGAAAAAAATTATTCGACTTTCATGTAGCCATGTATAGTGTAACATTGATAGTAGTAGAGCGTGGTCGATAGTATGAAAAATCTTACTAAAGTACAATACATTATTACAAAATATTTAATCTTCCAGTATCTGTCACTGCAATGTTTAAACGCTTAAACGTTTATCGTTTTGCCAAACGCAGCCATTTTCCAAACGAAACTAATTAGGACCTTAGTGCGAATTCGCATCAACGTAACGGATAGTTAATTTATAAATATTTGCGAATATCTGCAATATTGCGAAATATGTAAAAGACGTTTATTTACATACTCATCATCAACAATAATTTAATAACTCATTGTTTTGCAATTTGGTAATTAAGACCGTAGTGCGAACTAAGCTTCCGATCTTGCGGCACCCCCTCCACAGGTTGTTTGCAGTCGGTGTCTCCTTGTTGTGTCTATTATTTTCTTGCCAATAACTTTTCTTCAATGGCTTTCGGCGAGCTTGCTTTTTAATGTGTGACTACATTTATTGTTGAGATATATCGTCCATATAATTTATTATCCGATTTAACTGCGCATTTTGTGAATTGGGTTTATGAACGTTTATAATAAATTAAAAACACTTTTGCTAGCATAATGACAAGCATAAGCTGAAGTTGTTTTAAAATCGAAAGTTTCACATAGAAGTCGATTCTATTCCGGACAGTTATTGCAATTTGATGCTTATGTGACATCGAATGTAAATCTAAATCTCTAATTCTTAGGAAAATCTATAAAGTAATACCGATTTAAAAGCGGTCAAAAGACACATCTGTAATATGTGACTACATAACACTTAATAATACTTAATAAATTTATTTCAAAAATCCAGGAATATACATTAAAAACGATGAGATATTAACCAAGCGAGAAAGGAAAATTATAGATTGAAACAAGTGTTGTTCATGTTTCGTGTTAAAGGATGAAACTTCCAGTACCGCTAACATTTGATCAGTTTCGAGTGGGTAATCGAACTTTGCATGTTGTTCACACACGTTCGACAAATCTCAACCAAACGAATTATCTCACTTATCAGTGAACAAGACATAAAGTAAACGAAGGAGAATGCGAAATCGAAAGAAAATAGAATAGATGCTTGTTGGATGAGTTTTACTTCACGTCAAGTTCTTAGTCGTATTATAATGCTCCTACTACATGGCTAAATATAAACAGAACTAAAAAACGTAGTAACTTCTATATATATGTCAACCATTGTATGTATTTTCAATCGTTATAAACTGTTGGGTTTGAATTTAAAACTAATCCGTGTATTTATTTATATCAATAATGATAACAAATCATTTATTGGTACATACGATTGAGTTAATATTACTTAATGGTGTGTGAAAAATTAAGCATAATAAGAATAAAACAAAATATATACAAATATCTTCCACATGAAACTTACTAACAACTAATTAAACTAACTTACATAGATTTTGTATGTTGTTATTTACAAATTAATAAATCTTCATAAACTAAACAGAATTAATTAAACTAAAGCATTAGTAACCCGGAGAAAAAAAGTTCTGAATTGTTAGTATACGACGAGTATCAACAGCGTCAAGACATGCCATAGACAGTATCACAAAAGCCAAAATGTGACAACACTAAAACGTTACGCAAAGTGTTTTTAGATTTAACATTCGAGAGATGTTTAATTGGGTACAGAACTTTCAAATTAGAAAAAGCTACACAATTATCCAAATGAGAAAATCCTTTATTTTATAGATGTTTTTGATTACGGATCTTACCGGATATTGTACCCCCGTCGTCTATGTTCGGTTGCATAAGAAATTGTGTCCGCGTCGGTGTAGCGAACGGCGTATTGTGTCTCTGTAACCAATATATGTATTTTCAAAAGCATGCACCAGAGAGTAATTTATATGTTTTATCATAAAAAAAATGCGAACGAACGATATTAACTGATTGTAAATTTCGCGCCAGTGTGTCGCATGGTGTATTTATTTGTATATTTTAATATGTATCACCTACATTCTGCGGTTACTCTCAATTATACACACAATAGAATTTTTGTATCGAATGCGGGAAATCGATATTTTTCGTGATGTATACAATACTCTTTCTGTAACTGAATTACGATGTTAAACCAGCCATTAAATTATTGTCATCCAATAATTACTGCTACATAAAAATGTTTTTTAAACCATTAAAAAACGTTTATAAAAACGATGTAGCGGTTGTTGACGTAACAAAGCAGATTGTGTGCCCGTTAAAAATTTCGCGATCTGATAGTTATGAGAAAATGTCACCTATTTTGTTACATTGTTAAATTAATTAAGTATTCCTTATACAATTGTGTAACCTAAAATTTGCCAAACAATGTTAAAATGAGTTGGTTATCTTAATTAAATTTCTCAACTAAGAGCGAATTTATATGTTAAATATTAGAAACTAAAATCTGTTTTTGCTACCTTCGCGCTTATTCCAACTCTGACTTGCCGACAGTTTGGGAGGTACCTCAGTTTGGGGAATATGTAGCCAACTTTTGAATAATCCTTCGAAAAATCTCCCTATCTTCTTCGGCAATTTGGGTGACTCGAAAATTTTATAAAGTAGTGTGTGATTTTCAATACATGTGGGGAGGGAATTATTGTGTTCCATATTATTTTTGTCTTTGTTTTGTTTTATCCCAATAGCAGTATGTTAGTCAGATATTCTATATCAACAATTATTGTAGTACATGGCAGATGCCTGTATTATACAATTATTTTTGATAAATTTTCTTTTTTAAGACAGGAACACGGCGAGCTCTAGCATTTTTTAAACCACTCGTATTCATTGAATATTGTTACCTTACAGCTGCAAGTAATTGTTATCATAAATTGTTAAAATAGTAAATAAATAGTAAAAAATAAAATTCAAAATTACCCTCACCACATTACCACTTTATTGATTAAATGTAGTCATTAAATCGTAATCCATGAAGTGTTATGAGGTAATATTAATATTTTATTTTTTTATTTTACTTTATTTTATAAATTGTTGTTATGAATTTTGTAAAGAAATGAATGTATTGAATATATGTTGTCTGTAATTTGTAATAATTTCCTTATAAGTAGCGATTTGTTCGAGTCGTTTAAATAATGCTAGAGTTCGCAATGCTCCTGTCTACCAGATACATTAAAAAAAGAAACAATTTATAAAAATAACCCACAAATTACCATTATAATAGGTACAGACGAGAACAAAGCCACAATGTTAAATTTTTAAAGATTTATAAGATCTTAAATAGGACCACACAAAAATACTACAAACTAGAAATAACAATGTAATCAAAAAGTAGGAAGAAAATAATTCCGTTTCAGCAGAAATATGCAAAAATATCCAAATTAATAACGCACAACCTCCACAAATTTACTTCGGCCAAAAAATACATCAAACTGATATCCCACTAAGATTATTAAAATATCTTGCAAATTGTATAAACAATGTAATTATCACAATAACAATATTACATCAGTAAGTAAAGAGTATGAAAACCACACACAGTAACATCAGTATACCATAAAATGATGTATTTTCTATGTACGCTAATTTACTTAAGTTCATGGGTTATTAAAAATAATTGGAACGGAATCAAGCTACACACAAATTTACCATTATATGAATTTCTTACAGCTATTGATATTACATTGGAATCGACTTATTTTCAATTTAATAATAATTTTTATGCGCAAATTGACGATCTAGCAATGCCCATTTTTGCTACCGTATCTGTGGTATAAACGTAGTCAATTGTTTTATTACACCAGTCAGAAGTGTTTAATGTAGATATGGGAACGGCTCAGGGTTTGGTCTTTGGCCCATTGATTTTTTTATTGTTCATTAATGATTATGTTAGATCAGATTCTTTGCAAAATTTTTCTGATTACACTTCGATTATTTCTACTGGTGAGGATTCTGACCAGCTCCGAATGTCCCAAAAACAAATTAATGAAGAATTACAAACTGGTGTTATGGTAATAAGGTGATCTTGAATGTTCAAAAAACTAAGTGCCTGAATTTTAGTAGAAACAATCTCCTGCATACTGTAAAAGTTTTGGGTACTTATTTGGACAGCTATTTGTCGTGGAAAGAACATAGGCTAAACTGTGCTTACCTTGCAATAGTAAAGTTGCAGAGTTCTCTTGATAATAAAATTTATATCTTGGATGAATTTGAAATGTTAAGTCGCTCCGATTACCTTTTTAGTAATCATGAAAAATTGCGAACTCGCGATTTTACGGATATACACATTTTGAGGTCCCCCGAATCGATTCTGACTATTTACGGAATGACGTCTGTGTATGCGACCTAGCATCCAAACTATGAAAGCAAGAGCTAGGGAACTTTAAACTTGGAGGACGTCCTATTTTGATATCTCAACCGGAAGTGATGGTTTACTTTTATCATCGTTTTCCTTATCTCAAAAACGGTACGAGTTATCGAAAAATTATTCTTATAAAAGTTGTAGATATTGAAATTTTAATTTTTCATTTGAAAAGGTTTTTCGAAAAATGCAGTATAACCAAGTATAAGAAAGTTCCATGCAGATTTTGTTATGTTATAATCACACACCGCGAACGACATACTCTTCGTATCGTGGATTAAAATACAACATGGCGCAGTCGGAAGTTGGTTAATAAATGGTGTAAAGGAGAAAGAACATATGATCGTACAAATGTAAAGAAAAAGAAGAAAAATTGAAAATGGAAAAACGCTATCGAATAAGGGCGGTAGTATGTGACCTGGGAATGAATTGGAAACGTTTTAAAGACGAATTTGAATTGTAACAAGGTCGGATAAAAAAAAAATCCGAAAAATTTACAAACTGCAACGTTATTACATTGCGTAGGAAAACAAGCAAGATACGTGCCAGCGACGTTAGAACTCAAGACCGAAGACAAGATGAAACCAGATAATACTATAACGGCACTTGGTAATTATTTTATCGGGAAAAGTAATAAGAGTGTCGAACGACACAAGTTTAATTCAATTACCAGGCGAATCATTCGACCATTAGGCAAAATTGTGACTTCGGGGACATGAAGGATGACCGACTAGTTTATTGGATCATATGTGGCATCTCAGACAAAGAAATCACGGATACGCTGCTAAGGGAAGAAAATCTGTAAAAAGTTAAATCATTCGTGTGTGTAAAACATATAGAAACGCAAATTGCAATTTAATAAATAATAATTAAATTTGAATTAGATATATAAATAATTTATTAAGGAAACGTTGATAAATGCATAATTATTGCGGTACAAAATTGAAAGTACTAGAAAGTAAATTAAAAATATTGGTAGATGAATAAAAATGTAACTATTATTTGTAATCATTGAAACTAGAATGAGCTTTCAATACCTATTTTAGGAATAAAAGCATTTTTCATTAAATTTACTGCAGAAAAATGAAAAAGAACTAAACGAAATAAATACTGGTAATAGAGCTGAAGCACAGGCAGGATATCATACTCAAATTATAAAAAATGGCGCTGATTAATTTCACTAATTTCCAGGTGGAAGTAAATAGGGTGGAAACGGATCATAAACCATTAAAAAAAATGTTGGAAAATTTTGGAAATTTTGAAGTAGCATATAAACCTGGAAAACAATTACATTTAATAGATGCACTGCCAAGAAGTAGTTACAATGACACATACATTGATTTAAAAGAAAAACAAATAGACCTACAACTAAATTTTGTAAATCACATAAGTCCACAGAAATTGGAAGTAATAAAATCAAAAACAAAAATAGATGCAGAATTGATCTAATTGTGCAAAATTACAAAAATTGAATGGCTAGAAAGAAGACAATGGTCAGTAAATTAATAAGGCAACGTTGTAAGAGTGGTTGTATATAATTAAAGTGTATTAAAATACAACAGGAACAATGTAACATAAATATTTAAAATATTTTTTTAGTAATGAAACGTTATTTGTTTTTAAATATAAATGGTCGTGTTCAGCAAAGATCAATACTTGAGTTGCTTAGAGAATTGAAACACTTCACTTTGTTACATATAATTGAAAATTGTACAGCACAGTCGAATAAATGTGTTATTTCTGATACATTTTTTTAAGTAAAATGCAAAACTTGTCCTAGCATTTGATAAAGCTACCAGCGTTTATTATTGTGTGACTTTTACCAACTGATTGAAAGTAACTAGTGCCAAACTAATTGTTTGAAGTGGCTTTGTTTGCGTAACAAAGCCTCAGTCTAGAATATATGACGCGTAATTTACATCCCTGGACAATCGGCCAAAAATGTTTCCGGACTGTCGGTGGACGCATGCGTAACTCTCAATACATAAATTAAATATTCGATGCTCACAATTTTACCTGATGTAATGATTAAACAAAGCCATATAAGAAATGGACAAATCGCACTATTCCTCTCTTGAATATAAAATTTGTGTCTAGTACTTATGACGATTGAAATTGCTTACTTATGGTGATACATTAAGTTGAAGAACTTTATGAAAATTAATGGCAACACAGTTTAAGAAGCGTTTATCGTTCGGGGACAATATACACATAATATATAAAGAAAAAAATTAAAACTGTTATGTGAGGTTTTTAAAAACCACTAAGGAATTTAGTGTAATCTAATTATAATTGTTGTATCTTGGTTCACACAATGCTCGTTATTACCATATGTGTTTTATTAATTTCATAACTTTTCGTTATAACTTTTTCGTGTAGTGCTTTCACTGATAAACAATACATTCAACTTTTTTAACTCACGAAATAATGCGACTAATAATCTAAATTTAATAATGTTTTACTGATTAAAATTTTGTTACTATACTTGGTGTATAACCTATCGAAATGGAAGGATGCTGTCAATTTACGATTGAAATAAATCTGACTGTACTTGAGGTTTGAAATGCAAAATAAATAGCACCCGCAAACATAAAGGAAATGTTAGTATAAGAATGGTCAGAATTTTTTAAATTAATTAGTAGTAGACAATAAACAATAATTATTATTATTAATGACTGTGGCAAGAAAATTAGGTAGAAAATTTATAAAGAATTACAGTTAGTCATGGAGGGAAAATCAATACAAAGGGACAGTTTCAAAATATATACATGTTTGAAAGTCGTATATTATTAGTCTGGTAAAATTGTTTTAAAGAAAGAAATTAAATTTAAGTGTAAAGTTAGTCCATCTTTTATGTTAATTTTACATTTTTCTGTCATTTTTGATATTTTGTCAATTAAATTTAAGAAAAATATATCAGTGTTAGCAACCCTATCTTAGCCGTGAAATAAAATAAAAACATCACGCGAAATGGAAACATAAAATTCGCGACTCAAAACAAATTTATTCGGAACAGTATTTATTTTTCTTTTTCACATCTGTCGTAATAATTAGATACAATTTCTTTCTTTTATTTACTATAAAACTTTCGACACCTCCTCCACAACAAAGTTGACAACCAACATATGTCGCTTGCTTTCAAAACGAAATCAATTCCCAATCAATTCCCAATCAATTCCCAGTCAACTCCATATATAATTATTTTGCATTATACATTTTCACGTTACCGTTTCGATATAATCCGCATTTTGAGAAAATTGCATACGGGATTCGCAATTAACTAGCTCAAAAATCCACACGTGATGATATTTGATCGATGTAAGAGGTAATATCCGCAATAGCAGTCGATTTGCATCTCGATTTAACGATGCCTGAATAATTTGGTACCGTCCATCAGAAGACCGCATATTTGTAAGTTATCTCAGTCGAATTTAATAACTTTCACGCACCGCGAGCTTTGATCTTCGTTATCGATCTAA
Organism: Geotrupes spiniger; assembly: GCA_959613385.1. Classification (NCBI taxonomy): domain Eukaryota; kingdom Metazoa; phylum Arthropoda; class Insecta; order Coleoptera; family Geotrupidae; genus Geotrupes; species Geotrupes spiniger. Next base: position 10,560,847 of record OY390739.1, read on the forward strand.
TTAGCTTCGCCGTAAATACGTCCAATATATTAATGAACTATTAAAGTAACGCGTTATGCGCGGTTATCCAATCTCATCGTAAGTTATGTACACCATTTGACCCGCGTCGTCCAGGTCGAGTGGCGCGTCTGAGTGACGTAAGATCGCATGAAGTTCCTTGAAATGAGCCAACCGGAGCCGGGCAGAATTGCACCTCAAACCGGTCACTTATGTTGCATTCCTAGTTCCTTATGGGCGACGCGCTTATAAACTGTGCGATTTATTTGCCGATCGCTTAAATTCAAGCGACATTTTTCTCAACGCATGCCGCTGCTATTTATATCGTACGACCCGGAACACGACAAACAAGCACGGACAACGTAATAAAAGTCACCTTTACCAATTGGAACTAAATGAAAAAGGCACAATGCACCGGTGAAATGATAATTGCGTGTATTTACACAAATTGCGTTTTATTACTATTCTCATTGAACTATAACAAAAAAAGTTTTCTCCGTGTTGGAAATGCAAAACAAACGATCGGCAAACAATAGGCAACGCTTTCAAAAGATAAAAGTAAATAGTATAATTTATCTTCCCGAAGTGGGTCAGGCGCCTTGGCTTCGTTGCAGGCGGATCCATGGTTAAGTAACCTCTTGTAGTCAAGTCGGTGTGTCTGTGTGTCTTTAAAATGGCAAAATTAATTAATAATCACGATTTGTCCTATCTATTAATCGTTTGTACTCGCAATCTATTACATAATACACGTGGCTCGCTTCCAACCTGTTATCCTTAAAACTGTAAATATAATCAATATTCTACTAGGCAAAAAAAAATAATAATGCAATTCTGTATGTTTATGTTAATTGATGAACATAATTTACTACATATTTACCTAACCATGGACCAACTAATCCTAAATTGTCGAAGATAACGATAGAATATATGATTCAGCAATTTATCAATGCAAATATTCCACCTCTTGATTTACTCAAGCATTGTCTGCCATTTCTGTCAATATTTATCCACTACTCTCACACACTTATAACCTCACATTCTGAAGTCCAATGCTTCCAAACATCCGTTTGTTTCCTACAAAATACATATACATTTTGTTTTATTTTGTTATTAGGCAGGTAAATATAACAAAAAAACTTTAGAAAAACTACAACTGTCCACGGTCAACTGTGAATTTCGAATTTAAGAGCAATACCTACGTCATATACAATGTTTAAAATTTCATTGTTTCTAACAAACTTGACTCCGGTTTGTCTTGATCGCCTCTCGATTGAAATGTAACTCCATGTCAAACTGGAGTCGCTTTGCCCTGGCGTGCACTTACTTACTTATCCAGAGCCCTTTGTGAGAAAGTCAGTTAGAAGTTATTATGCTTCGCCATTTTTTTCGATCCCGTGCCAATATCTTCGCTTTTTCCTATGTAAATCCCTTCCCCTGCCAATATTCTGCTTATTCCCGCCTTTCAGGTGATCATCCATCTACCTCTCCCCCTTCTTCCATCAATTTTTATTTCCCACTCTGTTTTCATTTGTCGATCATCTTTCATCCTTCTAATAATCAATCTCTTACACTCTTTACTTCCAGCCACCTTCTGATTACTTCCCATCGTATGTTCCCCTCAATTTTTCTTCTTGTTGCTTATGTATTTTTATGTTTCTCTTACTGATTTCATTTTTATTAGCATGTGTTCCTTCATTTCCAGATATTTTATTTGGTCTGTATGGTTCCTATATTATCGCGGCCAATTTTTATTGCTGTTTGTTGTGGGTTCCTGTCCACACTCATTACCTGTTTTACTAATATTTATTTTAAGACTGTTCTTTTTCAATGTTTCTGGCCATGCTTTTATCTAACTTTCCTGAGTGTTGGTTATCACAATCAGGTCCTCAGCGTATAAAGGTTCACTCATATAGATATAGATATAATCTTCGGTGTCCTAGTAGCATGCATTTATATTTCTTCTTTGCTTCATGGGCAATGTCATCAATGAGCGTCATGAATAGCAGGGGGGGGGGGGGTATTTCGTCTTGTCTAACTCTCTTCTCTATTTTAAACGTGTCTACCATATTTCATCAGATTCTTACTACATTGCAAATTTAGCGAACATGCACTTTTTCGTTTCAATGAGTTTCTCATTTACTTCTCTTTTTCTTAACATCCTCCATTTATCTTCTCTTTGTGCAATGTCAAAGGCTTTCTCGAAATCTATTGCTATGTATTTATCTTTCTGTTTGTGTTCATTATTTTTCGGACGCTTGTCGAAATACGAAGATCTAGTCCTTGGTTTACCTGTTTCCTCTAAATTCTGATTGTATATCCAAAAAAAATGGCTCTATTTGTCTCCTTAATCTATTTTTTATTCTTGACAACATTTTATAAGGTATACATAATTGAAATATACCCCTGTGCATACTGCATATCATTTTATCTCCTTTTTACAAATATGTGTCACTCTTCCAGTCCTGAGGGATCTCCTGGATGTTTCACACTAATTGCATCTTTTTGTGTATAAGTTTTATTCTTTCCTTTCCCAAATATTTTATCATTTTCGGGCTTATGTCTATACGGTAGTTTCCTAATTTTAATTTTTGACTTCCTATTGTACTTCGCCGATTTTAGTTTCTTCTCTTGTGATGTCTTCTTCTACATGTTTTTGATTATATTTCTCTTGTTATTAGTTTTCTTCTACCTATACTTCTTGTCCGTTGGTTAGTTTTACATTTTCTATGCCCAGTAGGTCCATACGCTTTCTCTATTTGACAAGTGTTTCTGTTCCATTTGAGATAATGTTTCCTTCCTTGTCCTTTGCGATGGTCAGTGAATTTTGCCTTTCTTTCTGTGAACTTCTTAATGTGTGGTAAATCACCTTAGAGTTTCCTCATGTTTTTTTTTTTACTATTTTCTCACCAAAATCTTGCCATGACTCTTTTGCGTCTTTTATCATTTTTGCACTTTTTCTTTTTGTATTTATACATTTCGTACATTTTTTATCTTTTTTAACTGGTGGTCACTTCCTATATCACTTCCTCTTTTTACTTTGACATCCATTAACCTTTATTTATTAAATCTTTCTAGTGTTATTATCTATTATTGACTTCCCTCCCAGAGTAGCCACTTCACTATGTATTACCTACTACTAAGTCATTCAATATACAGAAGTCAATGGTCCTTTGTCCATTCTTTTTTTTGTTATTTTATCCAGTTTGCTAATTGTTTCTTCTAGTTTTTCTGGGTCATTGCCTTCTCTACCCCACTTTAGGTTTCCGATAATTATCAGCGAGCCTGTTTTACCTATTATTTCATTCTGCACTCCTACATTTTTCAAGTTACTGTTTAGCTGCTCTTTCAATTGTTCCGAAAATAATTTGTATTGTAAAGATAATGTCCATGTTTTATATTCTAACCACAGTATTCTTTCTGATACTGCTTCCCAGGTCATTATTTTGTTGGCATTCTCTTTTCTGACTAACCAAGTCATTAACGTTGGCATTAACGTTTCTATTGGCTCCATTTTATATCAATTTATGTTCCCCCATTACTTCGATACACCAACTTTATTTTTTCTTCGTTTCTGTAATTGCTAGTACTTCCAGTCTTGTATTTTCAAATTTTGCAACTAACTGTATTTTTGAGACTCCTAACATTATAAATGTTTGTATACCAATAATCCCGTTGGGTTTATATTTTTTCCGTTTCATTATCCTTATTATTAACTTCTCCTGTTTCTTTTTGTAATTCTTTTTGTTGTTATTTATCATTAGTTTATGTCGGTCATCAGTTTAGCACCAGTCATCTGGTGTTTGTTTCTCCTTCTCCCATTTCCACATTGCACCATTTATGATCAGTTTCTGATATCCCGCCTTTGTTCTGTTTCCTTTTCCATTTCCTTTCTTCTGATGTATTGCTGAATTTTTTCTTTTTCAGTCAGGTTGTCATTTACAAATACTCTTTCTTCATTGAAGTCTTTTAACTTACTTACTTTTGTGTTCAACTCCATATGTCCCATTTCCACTAAACACGTTTTGTTCCCTATCTTCTTTATCTTTGCTGTAGGACCCTTACCATAAAGTTCTACATCGCTTCTTTTAGCATTCTGTTATCGTTCGTGTTTGTATTCATCTGTGCCGTAAATCTGACGTGTACATTAGTTGGCTTACTCGTTGGAATCGCATCTTCAAAATTGTACTTTCATCCCACCTTCTTAATGCGTGTTTGCTGTGTGTATTTTTGCATGATCTCTTCTAACCTCTTTGCCTATATAACACTGACAGCTAATAGTCATCTACAAGCTCTTCTTCGAGTAGCTCAGTAATAGATAGATTTCCTCCCAGTTTTTTGATAGAACTAGACTATCGTCTACGTAAAGCAGTAAAAGTACAACTTATATCCTTGACTGCTTCTTAGAATACACACGGAACTGTGTCTGTCTGCATGAAACCATATAGTCTTCTTCAAACGGCATACCAGTCCCTCGTTCCATATGTCAAGGCTCTTCGGAGGTGTCATGCAAATTTTTCCTTCTGCTCACTATTCAAGATTATTGTATTCACATCAAACTGGAGAATATCCAGGTGTTATTTTACTGCAATGCACAGCACGATTCTTACCGAATCATATTGAGGATTTTTACCTTATAAACACACTTACACGTGGTGATGTTATCTCCCAAGTTTCATTCTTCTCCAGGGCATCGGCTTCTTCTCTCATTGCTCGCTTCGATTTGTCTACGTCCTTGGAGTTAATAACTTCTTTACATATCTTGTCTTCCTCGATAATTGTGCAGTTTCCTATGGATCCGTACCTACCCGGCTTGTAGATGAAGGGTCGCAGATTGTAACGTTCTTCTTTATCGGGAGACTTAACTGAGAAGTCGTTGTATCTTCTTCACTTGATCTCACTCTCCACGTCGAACAATTTGTTTTTCTTCTTCCAATAGTCTTCCTCCCTTCGCAGCAGATATTGTTTTTTATTGGTTGGTGCAGCCGATAGTTTTTCAATGTTGACCTTTTTGCTCTCGCATGTGGGATCTCTCTTTCGAGCTCCTTTGATTCATGAACGTACGCGTCTGTGACGGAGATTTGTAGGTGATTCAGATTTAGTTTAACATTTATTTGGAGTCCACTTGCTAGAAGCATATCGCCCTCTCATTCCTGAATTGTTCGATTCTCCCGTTCCTCTCCGGTGTGTATGGAAATGTTCTTGCATGAGTCACACCTTTCTTTTGCAGCACTTATCTTATCTTCTCGTTCACGAATTCCAAACAGTTCGAAAAGATATTACTAGGCGTCCAGCAATCATTTCTGTTGCCCCGAGCTGGTCACGAATTTTGATGCTGGTGTCAGAAAATATATACACCGGAAGCTCGTGGCTTCGCCTTTGCATACGAGAATATATTTGTATCCATTCGCCTGACAGACACTCACGATCCTCCGTTGATGGATGGGAAACTCGATACATTGTTACCTTTCTTCATCTTCATCACGAACCCCCGCGACGTTACTCTCCTAGGTTCGGTCCAAAGCCACTATTCTTTATTTAACGACATAAATGCATATTTCTATGCTTTAACTTCGCAAATATCCAAATATACTTCGCAAATCGCTTTAATTTAATTCATTTTGCTCGATGAAAGTCATCGGTATAAATGCAAAAAAACTAGCACAGTATAAATATCCTGACGTATCAACAGTTTCGAAGCCAGTTAAGCCATTGCCAATTTGTCCAGGTATAAGTGCAACAATGCCCTAACAACTTCGTCTTCATCACAGGCGAGCAATGAAGGCGATTTCGTTGTGGAAGAAAATCATTTAATTTCGAAAAGTGAACTGAATGATTTTATTCGTGATTTGAATTTATCTAAACAAAAAAGCAGAGTTGCTTGCATCATGGTTGCAGGAATGGAAACATCTTGACCCTAAAACAGAAGTCACTAAGAATATTTGGCGGACCTGATATTCTCAAACTAATGGCTGATGTAAAGTTTACAAAATGTTTAACGCCTGATGAAGTAGCAGCATGGGCATCGTTTAAAAGTGTTGTTCACTACTTTCTCGGTAACCACAAATCATCGGGTTACAAGCAAGTAATCGTCAATTTTTTGCAAAATTACCACAAGATTGGAGCTCGAATGTCCCACAATATACATTTTCCGCATGCACATCTTGATTTTTTCATACAAAACTTGGGCGACACGAGCGACGAGCAAGTTGAGCGGCTAGATCAAGATATAGCGAAAATCAAAAGGCGATACCAAGGATTTTGGGACGAAGGCATGATGAGCGACTACTGCTGGACCCTGATGCGTGTAACAGATCCCAATAGTAAAATATTGAATTTATTGAATATTTCGAAAACTGTGCTACAATAACAGAATTTTTTGAATAGTGTCATTAGGATCTGATATTTCTCAATGAAAAAGGTGTGAATTTCGATACAAATCCTAATTAGTGTTAATGCATTCACACTTCCATAAGTTGGTTTCACTCAGACATTTACAACCTTTAATTTGGCATTGATAGCTTCTCATGAGGGTCAACTTTGGTGCTTATTTTTGGTTTTAAACTCAGATATAACGCACTGTTTTAGTTGCATTATTATTAAATGCTATTTCAATCGGAATGTTCTAACCGTTTAAATTCTGCTCCAATTTTGTGCAATACTAAGCACTAAAACATTGTCCTATTTCTGTCTTTCATAAGTGAATTGCGAACTTGTTTCATTCAAATTCTGCCGCAAAATATTATATTATACCAGATTGGGCAGACAAATAAATTAAATGCTCAATTTAAAATTATTAATAATTACATCATTTACCGTCTGATTAATATAACTGAAGCTATTATAAAATAAATATTTTAAAGAACCGGTTATGTTGTAATAAGGCACGTTTTCGAATGAGGTCTTATAAAATTTAAATGTCAGAACGATTTACATATTTCTCGTTTTTAGTGCCGCGTACACAAAGGTGACTTACGACTCACGTTTCAATCGAACTTGTTGCTTTGAAAAAAAAAAAACAACTAAATTGTTAAATGCACAATTTAAAATGCCTTGGATAAAAATTAGGACTGTTTAGCATTTGTGTGATTGCAATAAGCAATTAATATTTACGACCACGGACGTTATTGTTCTGCTAAAAGCCAAGAAACGTAGTAACACGACCATCGTTCCTTAAAACACCTACAACGAATACCTGCCTTGCCTACCTGCTTGCTTTTTCAAGAGGTGAACGTAATTACATAACGGACTATATTTGAGAATACCGCTTTTGTTGTTTGTACATTTCGTATACTTCGGCTAACTCTTTTGTTACAAAATTTGCATATTTAATGGCAGGAAGTGATGATTTAAGTTGTTACAAAACATCTTCTAATTGACTAATTTGCACTCTTGAAAACTGTAAATGGGGAACATGACCGTAACGATCCACACAATAGAAAGTAAAAGAAGTGAAATTTTGTTTGAGTTTGAATTGTGTGTTCTGCAGAATTATTTAGTTATGTGCAGCTGTCTCACCGTTGCAACTATGATTGGGAATCGTGAACATAATTATGCGTATGTGTTAAATTTTTATGAAAAGTAGATGTGGAAAAATATTATTCATGAAAATTACACCCAACTTATTATAAGTGAAATACAAGTACGCACCGCAAACATAATTAAAATTTTAAATTAAGTTTAAAGTTAATTCGATCCAAAATGTTGTTAATTAATAAAAGTAAATAAACTCATATCTTCCCTATTATTTTTCTGCCGGTTTCGGTTTCGTCCGTTGTTTCATAGGTCAGTAGATGTCGTTCCCTATTGTTGCAAGTTTCTACAGATATAATTACTATCTTCTTTATTTCTTCTTTTTTGAACCAGTTCTCAACCTTGTTATTTACTTAGCTTTCGTATGTTACTCAACTTTTATTTGTTAGCCGATAACTCTATTCTAAAAACCATACATTCAGTCATCTTCAGTGACCTGTTACGTAAATGAGTGAAAAGTATTATTTAAAACTCCCTGGAGCCATTAAAAGCTAACCATTCGTAGTTGTACCAGCTAGAAATGTGCAATAAAATGCAATACAAATGATTTACGATTCACTAACTTTGTATTTGACCTTTATAACTCAATTGCAATATAAATAATTTAATTTTATTTAATAATTTATATTTATGCATGCTTTAGAAACATATAATCTTATATCGTATTGATTGACTGATTCAATGTAATTAATCTAATTTTATAATTTGGGCCTGTATACAATTTTTACATTTTTAATGTTATGTTTCCTGATTGGAGCTGTGGAGCGTTTAATATGAAAATCAATTAAAGATATAATTGGATGACCCCACCAACATTTGGTTATATTAAAATTTTGGCGAGCTCAGTTCACGATCATGGCAAAGATACAATTTACAAAACTGATCTATCACAGTTGGGTAGCAAAGCCAGTTTATGCATCTGCAGGATGTGCAGTAGAAGTCGAGCTGTTTTCAATAACTAATTGAATATATTTAATCTATGGAATCTTTAGTACGATAATATAGACAACTCAATGACATACAAACCACCATAACATTGCATTAAATCAATTGGGAAGCTCTTTGTCAAGAAACACAAAACGGATAGACTAAACAATCTAGGATCTCTTGTGCAAGAATGTAATATTTTTTTTGTATTATACCTTTCTGTCATGATTTGTGAGATTCCATTTCACATTTTATGTAAATATTGGATTTTTTATCGTTCCATTTCTATTGTTAGTTTACAAAATGTTAACAACGTTGGTAAAATTATGTGATGTAGTTGCTTTAATTCGCAAATATTGTCGCTTGAGAGAAGGAAAGTCAAGGTTTGTCAAGGAGGAAATATTGATATAATTCCATTGGTGGTCTGAGGCCAATGGAACCAACAGGTTGGGTGCCACTTATTTTGATTTCGTTTAAGGGGGGGGATAACTGTGCTTAGAAAAATCAGTTTAAATGGGAAACTTACTTATGTTTCGGATAACAACAATACATGTATGCTGCTTATCAACATGTCAGGGAGTTTTATAGCGTATTGACAAATATTGTATTCACGGATTAAAGCGATTTCAATCAAACACGTTTTACAAATATATACAAAAATATATGAGAGAGGAGATGAGGAGACGAGGAAGATGGTACAAATTACCGCTAGGAGATACGAAGAAAGAGCAAAACAACAAATACAAAACCTGAAATCAAAAACTGAAGAGCTAGGAATTGAAACAATGTGGGAAGTATTCAGGAAAATTATTATCGAATCAGCGCGGGAAGTATGTGTGGAATAAATAGACAAAGTGTACATGAAAGGCAAACAGCATGATGGAAAGCAGACATTAAGCAGCAAGTGAATAATACTTAAATAATAAGACAATATCATGCTATGAGGAATATAAACATCAAAGAAGTAAAGCAAAGAATATAGTAACCAAATCAAAGCAGAAAACATGGAAAGGGTTCGGTGAAAAGGTTGAGAGAAATAGCAGAAGCAAACCAGAAACTGTTCTAAAGAGTCTTGAAAAACCTAAATAGACAAAAAGGTGTTAATGGAGGGAACATAAATAATGGAGAGACGGAAAAATTACTTGGAACGAGAACGAGAAGTTGAACAATGAGATTTGGAAGGTGGAAGCGGTCGATCAAGGACAAACATTTGAAGGAGAAATGGTAGAGGGAAATGTAACTATGGAAGAATAAGAGATGGTATTAAAAAATGAAAGAAGGATAAGCACCTGGAACTGACGGCGAAAATGATTCACAAAATGGAAGATGGGGGAAGGGACTTGCTACTTTGTATTTGCAATAAAATATGGACTGAGGATAAATGCCTACATAATGGGAAATGGGACTGATGTGCGAATATATAAAAAATGGGATCGCAAGGACTGTAATAATTACAGGGTAATAATGACCACAGCCATGAAGATAATGGAACGCGTACGAGAAAACCGAATAAGAAAACAGGTTGAAGCGATATTAACAGAACTACAGAAAAGGTGTAAGCACACACGACCATATATTCGCGTTAAAACGAATATGTGGAACACTGGTAACGTCAAAAAACAGCATATTTAGCCTTTATAGACTTCCAAAAAACGTTTGACAGAGTACTAAAAACGAAAATATGGAAATGTCTAGATAAAGGAACGTCCGCAATATTCGTAACCAAATAGGAAGGAAGACATGGGGAAGTTTAAGTGTGTTTCTGTTTATAACCCTCTTGGATGAAGTAATCAAGAGTACGAAAAAGAAACCGAATCCGAATACAGGATACAAGAAATTGGAGATCACAATGTGTGCATTTACGGATGATATAGCCATTATAGCAAGGAATGAATCAGATCTGGGTGAAAATTTGAAGGAAGTAAAGAAGCGATAATACTTAACGCAGGAACGCTGCTGGGTGAAAATTGTAGACAGGAGTTAGAGCTGAATAACAGACTAGGGAAAGCATACAAGGTGTATTATGCAATGAATAAGGCATTTATTTATGTTTGAAGTAAAACATAGACCTATTTTAACTTACAGGTGTAAAACTTGGGTGATAATATCAAAGAAAAAAAAACAAAATTACCGCAACAGAAATGAAATATTTTAGAAGAGTGAGGGGAGTAACCAGGATTCGAAGCGAACCAATTAAACAAGAGCTTGACACAGAATCAATAGATGTGTATATAAGATAACAACAACTGGCATGCTGGGGACACATACAGACGATCAGTGACAATATACCGACCAAACAGATCTGGGAAGCAAAACCTGCAGGAAAATGGAAGACCAAATGTGACTTGGGATAATATAAAGGAAGAACGTTAAAGAACAGAGGCAAATAAACCTTTTTATTGAGTTGTTAAACTCTTACACCCTGCACCTTTGGGTAGAAAGGTATTGATTAATTTAAATACCTCTTAAAAGTATGAAATATATAAAAGTATGCCCTAACATTGTATTCTAAATAATTCAGAACCAATTTGCTTTCCTATGCTGAAGTATATATGCATAAATTGCATGAAGAGTAACTTAAATATGTATACATTGAATAAATAATCCAAGATTGAAAATGATTTTATACGAACTTTATATTAATATCAAAGTCTACACAAAGTCTAAAAATATTTACCATATCATTAAGGAATTCCAAGAGGAAATATAATAATATCATCAGTTACATTTATTCTTCGTTACATTTTTGCTTTTGACGTTTTAATTTATTCTTCGAGAGTACTATTACACTATGCTCTCCAATCATAAGAGCTGGTCCTGATGGACAGAACCACATATAATCCTTGACTACGTCGATCATGGATTTCCAAATAATCTGGTTGAGGAAAAAATATAATTCCTATATGCTTTTATGCGAAATAAAAATTCGTTGTCATTTTTTCCAGTTTATTATTGTGGTCTCATGGAGTAGATCTGTGCCGTCTACGAGTACAGTTACAGTTATTCAACTATGTTCATCTCTGTGGAATCTTCAATTCGTAAGATACGTTTTTGTCCTGCGTTGACGTACGGTTGGTTATTGAGGCAAAATTAATTCATCATCATTCAAATATCAGGCCCTTGATTTTTGCAGTTATCTGTCAGAAAGTAGAATATTTACTTTTATATTGCAATCACTCCCCTAGTCGATGGCGCATTATGTAAAAATATATTCGAATGTCAGGGAACTAAAATTGTTGCCTTACGAACTTTCATGATGTGTAATATACGTTTTTGTCCTGCGTTGACGTACGGTTGGTTATTGAGGCAAAATTAATTCATCATCATTCAAATATCAGGCCCTTGATTTTTGCAGTTATCTGTCAGAAAGTAGAATATTTACTTTTATATTGCAATCACTCCCCTAGTCGATGGCGCATTATGTAAAAATATATTCGAATGTCAGGGGACTAAAATTGTTGCCTTACGAACTTTCATGATTATGCGCATTAAAATCCATTTTCCGCTCTGATAGTAGAGAACAAACTACCTCCAGAACGACTTTCAATTATTTAATAACTGTCTAGCATAGGCTCAAAGGAAATACGCATGACCATCGCGTGTCTGGCATGTTTGATATTTGCCCACCAGTCGAATTTAAAATTGGATTTTCGATACGATTTCTAATAATAATTTAAGAATGCAATTTCTGCGATTGTGTAATTAGTGGGTTAGTACGCCGAAACTTTCTGTTATTCAACATATACTTAAAAGTGTAGTAATTGTTAAAATTGAAATATTAGTTAAATATGTAAGTATATAATATGCAGTTGTAATTTACGTAAAATATGTTTCTCTGGGTAATGAACCACGTATTTGATAAATTGACAAATTGAGAAATACGCCATGCATTACCCTAGAACCTGTGAAAATATATAAAATATAAATAAATGTTATTTGTATTCTAATGTTGGGATATAGGAATTTTGTTGATAGTTTTTATAATCATCAGAGAAACGTATTTTTAATTTACAAATTATAAAAATTAGATTGGTTGTTGTTTGTTATGAGTTACTAATCTTTAATTCTACTTTATGAAAATTTTGTTAATTTTGCACTGTTGCTTTTAAAACTATAACAAATTTGCTCTATATATTGTAAATGCATTTGTGAACGATGCGTTTTGTTCAAATTTCGTTCTAAATAAATTATGTTATTTTTAAGCTCGCTTCTTACTACTACTTGTAATATGTGTTAACTAAGTCATGGACTACATTAGTTTAAACACGTACCTTATAACCGTATTGGTAATGTCAAATGACATATTGGTAATTTAGTAGGAGTATTGTAATATGTTTACAATACAGGAAAAGAAGTTATTTTATAAAACTTAAAAAAATTATAAAAATTGTAAGTAACATAATGAAACAAAATCTTACACTATGAACCTAATTCTGCTTTCTGTACAAGTAATTATTTATGTTCACGGTGCACTAAGAACAGCACGAAAGAGCAGCATTAGCGATTTCTTCGGTTTCCTTGCTCTTGGCAATTTCAGTGCACACTTCTAACAGTCTTCTATAACAATTGCTGTACTATTACAATTATTTTCTGACGTAGAGAAAGAGGTTTTCCAACCATTTTCTGGCATCACTGATCTTATGTTGTTATTCTTCTACATATGATTCGGCGATAATAGAACTCTTCCACGCACCCAATCTTTTCAGATCTGTAACATTATCAACTTTATTGGCCAAAACTGTTGCTGAACTACGTCTAAGAGGGTCCCAAGAACATAGCAATTAATTTGGGAACCGAAGAAATCTTATGTATACACTCTCTGAGTATTACATTTTTCACGGTTATAGAAAACAAAAAAGTTGTTATGTGCATTGTGCTGTGGTCTCAAATTCTTATATTTCATCACAATATCAACATGATTAACATGACCTTCAGAGACGACAGTAAACATTCGGGATTTGTAAGTTTTCGTTTGATTAGTTGTCACTATACGAACATTTCCCTCACTCCTAACATCATTCAGATGCAACTTGTAGATTTCATCGCATTGAGTACCCCCAAATAACCCGAAAACAGCGTTAAACGTCAGGCATGTATTTTAGATATTGACTTATTTCTACCTTGCACATTAAAAATTGATCATCCATCATCATCTGCGCCCTTAAGGAAATTTTTCAGGTTATCACTGGTTTTTTTGCTACGTGTCGAACATGATGGTGCTTCTAAGCATTGAATAATAGAGACATAAAGATGAAGAGCTGTGCTTTGTTGACTGGAAACCAAAAAAAAAAAGATACATAATTAAACATGACGTGCAATATTAATCAGCCCACCAGTTGTTGAAAATACGCCAATAAGTGCTCGAATAGCTTCTTCAGCACTTACTAGTGCGTTCTCAGTCAAATCATCGCCACTCATTTTTAGAAATTAAATGTCTGTTGACAAATAAATAGCTTTGTGACTAAATATCAACCAACTTGTACAACGACTTTGTGTTTTACGAACAAAATTTCCATGAATTTTTTATTCTGTTACGACACATAACAGCCTTAAATGTCTTAAAATTTCAACCTACCATTGCGGCTGTAATAAACGTTATAACATTCCTAGGTATGTTAATAGCTATTGCATTATGTTGATTGTTTCAGTCTATTTAAATATAAAGAATTTTCTATAGAAAATAAATCGGAAATATTTTTTACTCAACCCAACAGTTTTTTGTACGATGGCTCAGTTGTTTGTCCGTGAAATGAACGTATAATGTTTCATTTTTCATTTATGTATTTATTGACACATTTATATATACATATTGTAATGGTATTTAATGTGCAATTAAACTGAATTGTTAAATAAAGCACATAAAAATAAACACAAAGCTCAAAATCGATCACAAATGTGTCTAGATACAAAAGTTTCACTGTTGTGAAAAGAAAACACAAATAAAATAATTCAACGCTTTATTTATTAGATCTGAATGCAAGTATTACTAACAAAACTCGGTTTAAAATTACCAAACTACACCATAAAAAAATCGCGACTCGATATAAATAATGCAATTATTTACTCAGGGAATTTATACAGAACGGTACAGAAATAAATCGTTCTAAAATATGTAACAGTGGATTCAAGGCAATACAATTGAACAAATTATACACGACAATTGGTAGTATACTGTTAACAACAAATAAATTGAAAAGCACTGATTTATATTTCTGGAGTTTCGATTATTATTGTTACAGGCGTAGCGACGTTGAGGAAATTTTATATAAATTTTACCACAAGTCACAAATGCCGAATAGCTATTGGTTGTTTAAACGGAGCGAAGTTGCTATGCCGTTCTACAAGCGGTGATAGGACGCAAATTGTTGTAATTATACGACAAACATCCTTATTTGTTCAATTATTTACATCGAGTTAATATTCGGAGCAACATTACGATGCCGAATCTCTCTACGCGATTCGATCTAAAAGTTCTACTCTTGTCGCGGCGTCGTATTTCGTTGCTGTTAAATCTGTTATTTTATTTAACGCTTTTGTTGTTAATTTATGACCTTTACAATAAACACGTGCACATATAGATTTTCATATTATATAAATTGTTTGTGCCTGCTAGAATTTACAACAATGTACTTACTAATATTATGGAAGCATAGATACATCGTTGTTTTCCTCGCTTAAGAGTATTGCTAGTCATAAAATTAAATATTTGTTCGAACCATCCAAATGTTTTGCAAATTATACTATTATAGTTCATAGATATCCATGACTTTATTCATCATTTAAATTTGCATGGAGGCCTAATTCTTGCATCATATTGTATAACTTCGCGCCAATGTAAGAAATGTGGTGCTTATCTACGAACTCGTTTATTTTTGGAATAATTAATTTATTGTTTACTTGCGATCTTCAGTTGTGAACGTGTTCAATTTTGGAATATGAAATTAGAATTTTGTTTATATATAATACCTTCTAAAGTAAACAGCTCTATTATAGAATAGCACTTCGTTTCAGTATGAAGTAATCGCATCGCATATGTTCTCGGTTTCTCTGATTTTTAAAATCTCTTTTGTATCCCAATTACCGATAGTATTGTTGCATGCTGCTGCCCAGATTAAAATATAATTAAGTAGTGATTGAATTATTACTATATATACCTTTTTTAGTGTTTATTGAAACATTCTCTCTTAAATGTTTAAATTTATATAATAACTTTCTAATTTTAACTGCAATATATTTTGAGTGTTTATCCCATCTAAGTTGTTGATCCAAAATAATTCCCAGGTATTTACTTGATTTTACCGATGTTATTTGATGCTTGCATTTACAATGATTTATTCCTCGTAGACAATTTGTTGAGTGTAACGTAAAATTGTATTTTGTATAAAAGGCTCAGAAACATTTATATAATGTGATTTTGTTAAATTAAGGGTCATTAGGTTTTTATCTAACCATGCTTTTATCAATGTTAAACCTTTCTCAGCAATCTTCTGTACACTAGGTGTAGTGTGACGTGTCTGCTTCAAACACTAATGCGGTGTCGTCAGTATATGATATTATCTCTCCATTGATCTCGACATTATTAATATCAATAATATAAATTATCAATAGTAATGGACCGAGCACGGGACCCTGCTCTCCATACCTTATGATCTTTTCATCACTTTTCCGTTTATACGAACAGATTGCTTTCGATTCATAAGGTAACTTGAGAACAGGTATAAGCTAGTCCCCTTATACAGTCTTATTGCAATTTTTTAAATAACAGGGTTTGTGAAACCGTATCAAAAGCTTTAGCTAGGTCTAGTAGTGCAGCGACAGTTTTTGCTTTATTAGAAGCAATATCAGTATAGTCAATTTCATTATTGCTTGTTCTGTACATTTATTTTCTTGAAAACCAAATTGATTGTCTGACAATCTAGTTTTCAAACAATTTTCAAAAAGTTTCGTAAAATTATTTATTAACGATACTGGCCCCTCCAATCCTACTAAAAAATCATTAAAAGCGTTGATGGAGATAAATTCTTTTTCAGTTTTCCACTTAGTAATTTTAAATGAAATAACGTTGTATTCCTATAATTTTTAGACTAAATTTTAAGAAGGTAACAATTGCAAATAATTTTGAATGTTATTGCTCAATTAGCAACAACTATTACAAGGACTGACAATAATATATCCTGTAACGCTAATTCATCAATGGATGTGATGCGTTTGTGAAATAAATCCGTAAACTGAAAGAGAAATGGAGGACCAAAACTTTCATATGAAAAATTAATCCAAATAATAATAATAATAATAATACGTTATAATACATGAAGAAAGGCAAACAAGCAAAATATATAAATTAATGAACGCAAGATATTATTGAGTATAAAGAAATAAAGTAGCGATCACAGAAATATCGAAACGATAATACGGAAACTGTATTTATAACTTTATTCGTCGCTACCTTGTGATCTAATGAAAAATTTTAAATACATTCCTCCGTGAACATATATTTCCATGATATTTCGCAGAGAAGTTGTAGCGCTCGAGTGGTTTCGTTTTAAATTTATTAGCGTATTAACATTTTAAATTACTTCGTTTTCCACAAATACGATTTATACAATAATGCGTTGAAATTTCTATTTCGTAATTTAATTTATATAACACTTTTTCATTTACGTTCAAGCATCTGTCGATCACTTGATCACCGATTAACTCATTGACTAAGTCCAATGTGAGATTTTTGACGCATTATCCGATATTACAAGTAATGGAGTGGTGTCGTGTAGTTTATAATATTTCACGAATTAAATATTTGCATTGGTAGCTTACGACAACTCAGTCATTGTCTTGTTGCGCCTATAAGGACCAAAAATAAATCAAATTTTGTTTAGTTCATAAACTGCATCGGTTATATTGTAATGCATGAGTTATTTACAATATAAGGAACTGTAAAACGTTGAATTATCAAAAAGAACACAACCAATTTTTTAACTTATATTGTGTATTTTTGGAATTTTATTGTTGGGAACAATATTTTCAGACGTATGTCGTCGATAAGCGATGGTTGTCGTATCGATCTCTTGATGGACCTGGCCTATACCTTACACGAAATTCAGAATATAGTCCACCGTTTGGTTCTCGCACGCAACTTACGATCTTTACCTTTATTTCTGGATACTCAATTTGATTTAACTCACTTATTCAATTATAAATCGCACGAATTATTAATATTGTTGTTCTTGTTATAATTCGTTTAATTTATTTACTGCAAGTTCATTTTATGTTTGCTGTTCTATGGTATAATGAAATAGCTGTGGAAAGCGCGTAGTAAAATTAATTGCAATGGACCACATGTGAACTCCCCTGCTTGGCGACACAACTCTATATACTTATATAGGGAATAGTTTAATTAATTTTAGCTGTTATTATCTGATGCATGTACCAGTTGAACTGCACCCCGTCTTCACTGAGCTAAGATGTACAAAACTATTTAAGCACATGACGTTGTCACGTTATACATGACTACTAATTACATTTTGTTTGCATCGTTGTCTCATACAACGCAGTCTAATGTTTTTAACAGATAAGTAGAAGTACAAGTCACATTTACGTTGGATTTAATGCATTGTTTTTTTAAACGAACGGAATGTCACTGAGTGTTTAATTTACATTCCCGTACATAAATGCACTCTAAATGTGAAAATATGTGTAACTGAATAACGAGTTATTGTAAATAATGTTTATACGTCGTTTATTAACTAGCACCGTTACAGCTAATGCATTTTATTTGTAGTCTCGACGTCGAACGGCACGAATAAAAATTATGGTAATTGAACTAATAGAAAATCAAACAATTTCTATTATTTGGGTTACAAAATCAGGATATACGTGTCGCTGGTGGCTCCGCCGTCTCAATATTTGCCAGACCGTATGTCACAGTTATCCGTTACGCTAACCATGACAAGAATGTCGTGATACTTTTCAGCTAAATGTATTATTTGTTTAACCATAACATCAAATATAATAACTACTTTGGGAGTATTTTTGTTTTGATATGTGTATTATTATGGTCTCAATTCACATTCGTCCAAGTGTAACATGGTATTTGGGTATCCTGGGACTGATTAGTAGTAACAAATTGGCAAATTGAAAAATGTTAAATTAACATATTTTCTTATTTGAGCAGTTTCACTACGACAAATAAAAAGTAGAACCTTTATTTGCATGTTTTATTATACATATACATTCTTAACATTTTATACAATTATAAAATATAATGTCCCAATTTCGATGATCGCCATTGACATCAACGATACAAGTTGTCCAAATTTAGGCCAAAGATATAAATTAATTTATTTCATGGATGAAATATTCTTAAATCGTATATAATGGTAATAGACATTAACTCGCAATGTATCGTATCATTCAGGCAAAAAGAAAACTAGATACTTTCTCTTAGTGCAAATATTTGAACTCGCACTAATCCCAGGATTACGTACGCAAAGTACTTGCATAATCATCTTGCTACTAGCTGAAGACAGGGTGGGTTTTATTCGTTCTTGAACAATGGGTAAATGGGTGCCACCATGTATATTTCTATGCTCTTGATTAATAAAAAAACATCTTATGAAGTAATACGTTGTGATTTATCACTTAACTGAAATTCAATGGTGAATAATAAATTTCATTTCCTGAAATTATATTGCATTTCGGCACGTCACAGATCATTTGGTTGCCGAGCTTAATTGGTATGTTTTCCGAATTTCAATAAGAATTGCATTAAACGAAACGGGCCGAGTTCACCCACGCAGTATATCACCAGAAAAGGTGGTTTTTCGAAGAAGTCGCAAAATCGTTTCAGGCTACATTAAAGGTAACTTAAAAGCACAGACGTGAAAGTACATTGTTAGGTGCAATTGAATTAGATATTAATTGCAAAAATCTGAACTTTTTTTAATAGAATTTTCCACTTTATATTACACTTTTTACACCACACGAAATTGTCCTTATTAATATTATACTAACCGTTTGAAACCATCGTTGGAAAACTTTATTTTATGATTTTAAATTTATCATGGAATATAAAAAAATGGTCCCATACGATTGTAGGCTGATTTTGTTACTAAACATATGTAGCTTAATGCGACAAAATTTTGCAATAATGTGCTACTTTTTAAGAACAATATGTTATAATCTATATAATAGATCAGAGGCAATGTATTTTAAGGACGGCCAGGTGGACCAAGGTCACGTGAGAAACTACTCAAAACTCTCAACAATTAGAGGTCAAGGAAAGGAGTCTTAAAGAATTAATAAGGGAAAATAAAATATAGAAATATAAATATACAAATAAATTTTGTAGATATAGGAGACATGAGATTTTTCAAAAGTGGTGGAAAAGACAGAAGGCTAGGAACTGGCTTCATGGTACAAAAAATTTATAAAAATAAGGTGATGTAATGTGATCAAATATCATAGATGGTATGTATTATATGTTTGCGAAGAGAGAAGAACATACACGACAATAGGGAATGGAGATTACTACGCAAAGATTGGGAAAGAAGAAATGTATCGATCAATGATAGTAGTATGCGTACTCATATTATTGAACAGGAACCGAAAGAAATATATAATGGGATATGGGCCATATCAGGACGTGCAATCAACTTGATTATGTACAGGTAGAAAGAAATAAGGTGAGAAGTAAAAAAAATTGAAAAAGTATCTGATGTGGAAATATTCAGGAGGTAGGGATTAGGGGTAGGTGCAAAACAACTGGGAAAATGCTGCCTACCACACAAGTAGAAATTTGGAAAGGCACGAAACAAGTAATTAAAGAAACTGCTGACACGACGATCCCGAGGAAAAAGAAAGAGATACACGGGAATGATTGATTCGATAAGGAGTGTGTAGGAACAGCAGAGGAGAAAAAGAAAATAAGACAAGAATTACTGAATAACAACATGGTAAGAGACAGAAAAAAATATAAGTACATATGAAAAATCGAACATGATGTATAGGAAGAAAAAAGTCATAAAGAGATACAATGAGAAAAAGTCATAACCATCGAGGAAAAATAAAAATAAGGATGCAGTCTTACTGAGTGAATCAACGAAAATACTAGAATGGAAGGAGCACTTTGGTGAATTCCTAAGGGTATAGGGAGATATAGGAAGACACCAAAGAAAAATAAATACCTAAAAATAAGTCCAGGAGAAAACGAAGTATCAACAGAAATTATTTAAGCAGGAGGAGTTCGCCAAACTGAAAGAATATATGAAATTACAAAACTAATATGTGAGAAAGAACAAATGTCCGGAGAGTGGACAACCGCGCTGATATGCCTTTTGCATGAAAAAGGTGACAAGTCTTTATGTGAAGTCTGAAGGTATTATATTACTGGACACACCTTATAAAGTACTGGTAAAACTGGTAAAATCAGTCAGGTTTGAGGAGAAGGAGATCGGTAAATGACCACATGTTTACTCTCAAAGAACAACATGATAGAAATGAGCTCTGCAGGTGCTATGCGATTCATAGCTTTTAAACAAGATATGATACAATTACGAAAGGTAACAGGAAGTACGGAATGCTGAAAAGATTGATGAAAGAACAGGGCAAGAAGAATGAAGATAAAAATTTATAAAAACCGTTATAAGGCGAACCGTTACATATACTTAATAGACATGGTAACTAAATAAAGGAGATGTTGGGAAAGAAAAACTTAAGAGCTATGCACTGTGGAATAAACACAGAAGATGGCCGGCAAAGAAGAACAAATAAGGAACCAGACATACAGGCTGCGGCAAAAGTTCTAGAGCCAATATTTTTTTCCGATAAAAACAGAACGAATGCTACAAATTTCGTGCAAAGTTTACTCAAATAGGCACAACAACAACAGAAAGCTCAAGTTTCCTCCTTTGGCTTTCACATAGGCCTTCAGGCGCCTGGGGAACGCATCTACCATAGTAGAGAGGTAGTCGTCGTTGATATCATTCCACGCCTTTTGAAGGAGAGTAGCGCAAGGACTGACCACACAGAGAAATTCAAAGGGTTCCGATCTGGTGAGTATAATGGCCATTCCTTCAAGGTGGTCATGACGGGGAACTTGGCATGGCACCATTGCTGAACGATACTGACCTTGTGGGTGGCGCAGAGTGTTGCTGCAATATCCAAGGTCGCCCCTGTAAGTGGGACTGGCTCCAAGGAAGCGCTTTCGTCACTAGTATATCGTTCTGACTGTTGATTTTGACTCCATGATCGTCTTCATCGTCGACGTCGCCCCGGTCCAAACCATCACACAAGCTGGATGATCTTTCCTGCAGACGTGTAGGCCCTATCATTCCCTTCCTGAACCGATGGGACAAGAATTCTGTTATTCTGGCGGTTGTACACCTGCTCCACAGTGAAGAGTTTCTCGCCGATGAACTGGACGTCCTTGTGCTCCCCCGACGAGAAGCGCTTCAGAAGGTCATGGCACCTCGGAAGACGAGTGGTTTTTAGCCATTTTTCTGAGATTCCTCTAGGGATTCTGACGGATCCTGTACCGGACGCGCTTGATTATGATCAGAATGATGGCGGTCTTCGGTCTTTCGCTTCTGGAACGGTACCGGATCGAGCCTTCGGCCCTATGACGACGGAGCGAGTACTGGATCGTCGTATGCGAAATTCCGGTGAGTTACGCGATCGCCTTCTGAGTCTTCCTTGCATGGCTCAGCCCCACAATCATGGCACGGTCCACCTCCGACACCACATCCCTGAAATAAACAAACTGTTCGTTCTGGATGGATGGAATGTTTTGGAGGGTTTGTTAGCAACAATATGACAAACATTCGAGCAAAATTACGCACATGTACCACGAAATGACAAACTTAGGCTCCAGAACTTTTGCCGCATATTATACATACAAAGAAGCAAAGGTATGTGTCACAAAATCCGAACGATAAAGGTGGATAGGACATACATAAAGAATGGCCAGAAATAGATTCTCAAAACTGGTCCTTAACAGAGTTCCAATTGTACAAATGATCAATACGAGACCATGATAGATATGGCTGGAAAGCATGATCTAAAAAATTAGAAAACAATGCTAAATATTTTACAAACAGCTTAAAAATTTATTTTCCATTATTAAATTTGAACGCAGTTTTATTTTTATATTTTTTATTTTTAGCAGGTTTGATTTGGTTGAGATTTGATTGGATCGGATTTGGTTAGGATTGGGCTTATAGGTACCAATATCGTTAATTCATGAATTGACCTCGATTTACTTTAAGAGTCATTTGCCGTTAGCAATCTAAGGATTTATCGAATCACGATAAAGTTATGTTTTGTGCCCAATATCCGCATTTTAATATCCAGATACTACCATTAAAACGTTACTTTGCTTTAAATATTATAATAAATAATAATTTCAATTCTGTCTGTATCTATTTCAGTTAAGTTTTCATCCGGAGCTATCATAACTTCCGTAGATGAACTTGTTTTTGTGAACTTGGTTTTCAGCAGGTGATGAACAAGGTGTTTTTTTTAAGTTTCTCATATATTAAAGTTTAGTTTTATACATTTCTTTATTTTTTGGATTTCGATTTTTTTTAGATCGACGTAATATCTGGTTCCCCGAAAATATTCTTTTAAGTAGTTTAAGTAGTGACAGTCACTGGTCGACCAGCACCCTTCCCATGTTCACATGTTTGTCTTGTCTACTTAAATTCTAAATTATTTCAACAGGTAATAAGTGACAAAACTATAATGGAACCAACGTAACAACAAATTATTACTACTTTAATGTGTCAAATGGATTCAACGTCTACTATGTCAGGGATGTTAAATAATGATCTCCGCTCATCTACAACGCATCTGAGAAATTTATATTCAAGTTTTACTAATAATTTATATGCAAAATACCCAGGGTTTCTCCTTTCCCATTTGCATATCATTAATTTTCTTCAATAAATTGTAAATTATTACAAAACTACCTATGTATATTATGTGTCATCAGAAACCGCCAAGGTGGCCAGTGTTTTACAAGTTTATTTTAAAAACCCACAGATAAACATAACCAAAGACGAAAGGAAAATTGTAAATTAAAAGAAGTGTTCTTAATGTTTCGTGTTAGAAGTAGAATCTTCCATTACTCTCAAGTTATGATGAGTATCGAGGGGGGCAATTGAATGTCAACGTGCGTTCGCATGTTGTTCCCACATGTCCAACAAATCTCAATCAGGTGGATAATCTTACTTAACAGAAATATGAATAAGACATACAGTAGGAGAAAAGAGGGCGAAATGGATAGATGCTTGTTAGAAGACTTGTATGTATATATATACTAGTATTATTATAAGGATGTAATAAAAGTAAATCTAGTGCAAAAGTGTTGGATTTTCTAGAATTAGGCAACAACATTTCAACATGAAAGCAACATTTCAGTTCTACAATTAATGTGTACTGAAAGCAGAAACTTTTAAATTAAATTTAGACAGTGGAAAAAATATTGCAAGGAACATTCCTGGATATTAAGTACGCAGATGCGTTGGATCATAGAAGTGTAGTAATTCTGTGTCAATCACGAGACACGCAACAATTGTAACACAAATTAAATTAGTTGTTTTACCACTAATCCATTTTTTACAGCCACTTAATGAATATTTAAATTTGGCTGGGCGCAACGTGCATTTTTGGCAACGCAATTTAAATCGTGCACAATTCAAATGCACTCTATTTTCGCATTGAAATTACGCAGATAAAGTGCACTTTATTACGCCTTAAATTGATGTAAATATGACGTACTCTGGGACAATTAGAGAAATTTATTGCTACCTAGTATGTCGTAAATTATAATCAACAAGCGCGATTTGCATTGCAGCATAGTCCGCGAATAAACTATATTCATATTTCGCAACTTTTAGCACGCAACGATAATTTCCATAAAAAAATATTATAGGCTGCCCAATTGCGGAAATAAAACCACGCATATGTAACGTAACCGATACCTTTAGTTTAAAAGTAACTGTCTCGTGCATTATACACCGAAACCAGGAAGTTCGCAGCACTTCATATTACATTATTATTACTATTTTTTAAGTCGTATAACGTTCGTCTGAATTTTAATTCGAGTCGTATTTTCAATGCGAAGACGACAGGTGTGAAATTGTGTAAAGACGTTATTTTTGAACCGTGGCACCTGCCAATAAGAAAACTCGTCGTTTTTAAGTAAGTACGTTAGGCTGGCAGAAAGTAACTGCATTATTCGATAGAAAGCGTTTTAAATTGCGCTCGTCAAATTGGATTAAAATGGAAATAAAACCGCAGCAATTTTAAATACCGATAAAACATTCGAAATGGAATTATTTTAATTAATCGATTCGATTTGTACTATTTTGATAAATCGGATTGATGCAGTTCCCTGTTACGTCACTTGCGGTCACAAATCAAACTAGAGAATTATTAAAATTTACATGTTTTACTAATTACTCTCTCTCTCGTAACAAAGTCTGCTAATTTTCTGGCTCATTTCCGTGTACGTTCACTAATGCAAATACAGTAGCTGTAAATATTGAAATAATAATCAGCAATTCATAGTTCGACACCTTTTTGAATGTATGCTTTGCTATTATTACTGGCGTGTCGATTCATATTAGATATGTAATATGCAATTGCAATAACAAAATGTTATCTCCATTGTCATAGTGCCCTAAATTTCTAAAATTTCATAAATGAAGAATAAAATATTACATTGACGTAATATCTAAGGTTTGCAATAATTCTATGCTATGTAAAAATGTTTTTAGGTGCCAATCAATTTCAAATCAATTGCGTCAAGTTAATCAAGAAATGAAAATAAATAATAGTGAAAATAATTTAAATTCATCCCTACCCAAAGTTACGTGCGAATCACGTGTGTTTGTTCCCAAACTGATCTCTGGTGTTTAAAGATTATACCACCCATTTCAACAACAAAATGTGCTACTGATAGTTTATCCATTGGGTGAAACATGTCCAAGAACAAGAACAAAACCATCCGAATAACATGGTTGTGCCTTCCACATAAAAGTATATAATATATGGGGCACGCCAAACATATATATTTTTTATTGAAACTTGTAAATATTGCTTTTCATTTAACGTTTATTTGAATAATAACTTTTCCTATTATAATTGTGCCTATAAGTGATAAGTGTAGTTAAGTTAAGTGGTAATTGTTATGATCGGTGCTGGTTGATGAATAACAGACTACTTAGGTTATGTGCCTTTCCTCGTATCCTCCCAACCGATGGATGATCTCCAGATTTATATGACGCAATCAATCATTAGGTGTTGAAATATTTAATTATTTGTGGCATACACCCTTCTGGCGTTATACATTTTATTTTCTATATTTTCTAGAAAACTGGCAACAGAAAAATAAGGTTTCCTAAAAATAAATTTAGACATTATTTATTTAATGAACGTTAAATTTGTAAAAAAACAGAAACTAACAGAATGTGCATAGTTTTTTAATTAAATCGCGTTAACATCGGAATCAAGTAATTTATACGGATGTCATCAAATGCCATTTACATAGTAATAAAAGCATCTTCTGTTACATGATCTCAATTTAAAGAGTATTAATTATCAAATTACTACTCATATACGTATATGTACTGCCAGCATTTAATTTCGTGCGAATATTTACAAACTAAAGTTGGCAATACTTGCATTTGATTGTAATAATACGTTTTTATTAATTTTGTAAATAAAATATCCACATTGTATAAATTTCGATGCATTGCATGGTATTTTTTTAATTGTTGTCACATATTTACATTAAAATTATAAAATTCGTTTCATTTTGTATATTAAAAGGAGCTAGATCCTAACATTGACACACTGGTGAGATACATACATGTTGGACGTTAGAAACTAATAGCAATAAAGAAAACTAAGTACTGACTTTAGTAGCAAGAAAGGAAGGATAATGATTAAAAAGAGTGTGTTGTGCAACTAAATCTCCGAAGGAATGCGAGGCGTAGATTGGTCTAATTGCTTAAGGTTGAAGGATGTAGATAAATATTTCAATCAAAATCAAAACATACTGTTCAACATTTTCAATGGGATATGCCCAGTGAAAAATATAAAACAACAACACGAAACAAAGGCATATTGGATTTGACCTGCATTGAAAAACCAGTGCTTAGAAAAAAAAAACAAAAAAAAAAGAAATGATTAATAATAGAATAACCAAAGAGGTTTATGAAACATACTGTACGCCTCTAAAAAATGTGAAATAAACAATTCAAAGAACAAAATTGAGGCAATTTACTAAGGGGCAGAAAGAAATTGATCTAGGGGAGCAAAAATGAACGTTAAAGCACGCTTAAAAGTCTTAACAACGTGTTTGATTATGTCAATAATTACCTACTACATATGTGAACTCATTAATCAAGAGGACAAAGCAAATACGAGTATTAAATACATAAGAACTTGCAAAAATCCATGCTTCTTGCAACTAACAGACCAGGGAAATTGAGTGAGTTATAAAAGGACTACAGGACACTACACCAGTAGGTTTCCAGTATCTGTGTTATTGAACAAAAATTCTATCTATCTATAGGACGTGCCTGCGGAACATTCGATGATTATCCTCTTTAGGTACACATGGGATATTTTGTTTCCGTAACCCATCTTGGGTTCTTCTCGCATAATGGCATGGTGCCAGATCCGATCAGAACATAATATTATCATTAACAAGATTTTATTCGTTTGAAAAAATTCACTAATTTGGGGAGGCATGTTCGAATATAAATATCTGCATTTGCAGCTTCGCCCCATAACTAGCCCAACATAAGGTCTTGAAGAACCAGCTTCCGAAATGGCGCACCAGTAGTACCTTGTCCTCAAATTTCGCTTATTTCTTATACCTTGCGTCATTAGGAATACCCTCAATGTTGTCTGTACTTCGGAGTGGATAAAATAAAACATTTTTCGTCGTCTAAAATTATCGTCGCATTGTTCTTGTTATGTTCTAATCTTAATTATCTGCTGCATCTTGGAATCTTCTTTAATTGAGCAGCCCTGTATTTTGGACATTTTTACCGCTTTCTATATTTTCAATTATTTCTGCTAATTTGCCTCTTGGCTGTCATATGGGAAATGTGAAATCTTCGGCCTAATCTTTTCTATTTCTTGCATATTCAATGAAGTTCTTAAACCTTGCATGATTCAAAACTCGAGGTTGGGAAGATTAATACACGTCAATCCTTCCTCACATTCCTTAATTGGCGTTAAGTGGTTGTGTTAAAAATATTTTAGTTTCTATACATGGCGACAATGTCACGTTTGGGCATTTGGCCAACTAAATTGTAAATACCTTTCTGCAATTCTAATTTGTAGGACATTTTGTAAAACTTTGTAAAGACAAATGTATTGTCAAACTGCAGGAGAAACTTGTCAGATTCTCAATATGTAATGGTAAGTTGATTGTTATTTTCAATAGGAAAAAATAATATGAATAATATTTTCCAAAAACTTTTCTTACATACGTTATATGTATAAGAATTATTAAGAACCATTATGCTATATCATAAACGCATAATTGGAAAAAGATGTTTTCTGAGAGCACGGAAAAATTTTAATTGAACCAATATTCAAAAAAGAGGCAAAACAAAAATAAACTACAGGTCGATGGCACCAATCTACCAATCGGAATAATCAATTTCCTTGATATAAAGCATTTACTAAGTGAAAATTAAGTGAGACTCTGTTTATGAAACTTGCAGTTATCTGCACGGCAGAGAACACAGTGACAAGGCCCAATAGGACTCAAAAGTATTTTCATCTTGGGGAACTATAAACTTGGAGGAACCACATGGATCCGTATTGATGTGTGTATTATTGCTTATGTACACAAATGACTTACAATATATTCAACAGAATGACATCGCATTCTTTGTGGATGACACATCGGTATAGTATTGAGAGCTCATACGATGGAGTTGTTGAAAGAACATGCAATTAATGTACAAATGGTTTACAGAAAACAGCTTAAAATTAAATGTTGTAAAATAAGCCTTGTTAAATTCTCGACACCAAAAACTGAAATCCTAAATTTATATTAGGAGGAAAACAGTCTTAAGTCGTACACAGACAAGTTATTTCTAGGATTAAAAGCGGACGATCAGTTAATCGATTAAATTGGAGGTCACATTTACATTATTTAGCAGTTAAACTAGGTCCATTTAATTATGTGTTACGAACGCTTGCGACATCGATCAATCAATAGAGTAGCTTCAGTGCATATTATGTACATTCTCGCTACATCTACTATGGTATTATACCCCACCAACTCAACTGTCGTCTTTCTATAAATTCTCTAAACGGTTCAATCTCCAATTCTTCTCTTATTTGGCTGCTTCGTATTCTATCCCTTAATGTGACACCTTTAACTCGTCTAAGATACTTCATCTCTGTTGCCTCTAATCTTGCTTTCATTCTTGTCGACAAGACCCACGACTCGCATCCGTACGTCAATATTGGTCATTTTTGTTTTCTGTGTCACTTCTTTTTTATTTATGAACGTCTTATTTATTGCATAGTATAATTTGTTACTTTTCTCTATTCTTTCCGTTATATCTATCTCTTGGTTTCCTACATGGTCAATTGTCACTCCTAAGTAATTGTATTTTTGTACTTGCTCTATTAATTTTCCATTTATTTGTATATTTAGCCTCTGTGATTCTTTTGTTACTGCCATTATCTTAGTTTTGTCGATGTTCATGCTCATCCCATGTTCAGTCAGTGTTTTGTTCCAATATTCAAGATTCCTCTCTAGAGCTTGCTCACTTCCCGCCATTATAACAATATCGTCCGCAAAAGCAAATTCTGTTATATATATATATCGGTTGCAAATTTCGATATCCTGTATGTAACCTTTTAATGTTCGTGTGACATTTCTTAATAATTTCGTCCATAAATACTATGAATAATACCGGGCTCATAACTCCTCCCTGCCTCAAACCTTCTTTTGTGATGAACTCTTCAGATGTGCTATTATTACTAATAACATAGTTCCTAGTCTTTTTGTACAGATTTTCTATTACTCTTCCCATTTTTGGTCTGACTCCTCTTCTGCTTATAATTTCCCATAATGTTTTTCGCGGTACTTTATCAAATGCCTTTTCCAGGTTAATGAACGCTAGGAAGGCTTTTTTCTTGAATTCTGTTATTTTTGTAACTATTTGTTTGATAGCGAATATGTTATCTTGTACACTTCTTCCTTTGCGAAAACCACTTTGCGCTTCCATCAGTGTCGGTTCTATTACACTTTTCAACCTCCTTTCTAATATTTGTTCATACAGTTTCAGAGGGGTACTCAATAATGTTATCCCTCTATAGTTAGTATACGTCTTACTGTCCCCCTTTTTATAGATCAGCACGATCTGCCCAACTTCCCAGTCTTTTGGAATCCTTTCCTCCTTCCATATTTTGTTGTACATTTTTATTAGTAACTTATTTCCTTTGGTTCCTATCTTCTTAATCATTTCGACTGTAATCTTATCATGTCCTGGTGATCTTCTATTTTTCATTTTCCTTAATGCCATTTTCATTTCTTCCTCTGTTATGTCCATTTCTCCTTCATTTGCATGTTCTTCGTCTACATCTGCAACTTCTTCTTCTGCAACTATGTTTTCATCCTCTTGCGTCCTTTCTCCTAGTAATTCTTGGAAATATTCCTTCCACCTATTCATTACATCTTTCTTTTTAATTAGTATTTCTCCCTCTTTATGTTTTATTGTTGTGGTTCTTACTGTTTTACCCTGTCTTAGAGTTTTCATAACTTTATAGAATAGTTTTTGGTTTTCTCTACTTTTGCGTTCAAGCTTTTCTCCAAATTCTTGCCACGACTTATTTTTTGCTTCGTGTACCATATTTTTAACTCTTATTCGCTGGTCTTTATATTTATTGTACCCATTTTCTGTTTTGTTCGTTAGATACTCTTCCCATTTTTTCTTTTTTAGTTTTATTTGCGCCTTTAATTCATCACTCCACCACGCTGTTCTTTTATTCTGTTTATTTATTTTGCTCACTCCACATGCTTGTCTAGCTGCTTTTATAATAATTGTATTTATTTTTTGCCACATTTGTTCTGACATTTGACATGAATAGGTATTCCAGAAATGACTGATGGGTTCTTCAGGAAAGTTTTTTTTTGTGAAGCAAGACATTTCGTTTATGTTTGCCTTTAGCAGTTAGTGTCAATTTTCTGTAGTCTACAACATTTTTGCACAATTTTCTCTTGATAAGATAAATTGAGAAGGCAGCTAAAGAACGCAGAACCCACTCAAGCTTTAGGGAACAAAGGTAACAAGTTGTTATACCTAAAGGTTTAAAGTGGCCCAACGTGTGATAAGTCTCTATGCAGAAGATGTAGATGTAGGACCGTGGAAGACAAGGTTGACCAAGATGTACGTCAAATAGGTAAAACCGTCTTTTATACCGCAAGTTACCGAACCTAGGTTACAATACCTACTTCGTATCACTATAGAGCGGAATATCTTTAATTGAATTATATAAAATCGTCCTTACGAAGCAGATTTAAGCAATATGCAGTATATTAAGAGTATACTATTATATTAGTGTTAAAAAATAATAAAGTTAAAATCGAGGAAATTGAAAAACAGAATATAATTCCATAATATACACGGTTAAGTCGAGATTTGTTTTTTACGTTTGATTTTTATTTTATGAAGAATTTTTGTCTTTCACCAAATCTCGAAAATATTAAAAAAAAATCTATACAATCTCGACTTTAACATACATGCTCGCGATGCTATTTCCATAAATATAAATTTCAGAGCACTGCCAGTATTCAGTTAATGATAAAAAATAGTCCGAATCCAACATTCATCAAAATTAAATCAGCTCTAATTTCAACGTTCCTGCATGGAATGATATTTGTTACAATCTAATTAAATAATACGCAATACGTAAATATGTAAATAAGTTACTCACAGAGAATTGAACTAATCCTGCCCGTTATATTTTATTAAGTAGTACGACTTTATTATGTTTCAATAAAATAAATTATATATTGTAATTAAATAAACTTTTGATGCATTGCAGGGCACCACTTTTTACAAGTCTAAAAAACACATGTGCATAACAATAACGTGTCAGCTGCAAATACATCATTTTCAAGCGATATCTCGTTCATAAATAATGTCATAAGATAATAAATGTGTATTCTAAACAATCTGCTTCAAGTATCGATAATGCAAAATGCAAGTATTTCATTCGCCGTTACCACGATTGCAATTGGTTTTTAAAATAGGATATATATTCTCAATTCAACCCTAATACATTTTAGTTTGCATTAAAATTTTGTTGTTGTTTTCATTCCCTCAAATGTGTATATGTGCGAGTATATGTACTACAGGGCGTGAGGGCCTTGGGCTTTTTGAACAATTTTAATCCATTCTTTTCTGTTTCTCGTTTCTCCCTCCAATTTTAGATCAAAAATTAGAAAGGAATAACGATAAATACAAAAGAATGGAATATAATTGCCCCAGTCATTTATTGGGTTGTCTTCTTTTTCTCCTTTTTCCAACTGGGGCCATGTTAAGGACCATTTTTAGTAATCTATTTCTGGCAGTTCTTTCTACATGCCCTATCCACCTTATGTCGTTGGGCTTTTGTGGCGCATGTTATCTTTGCTTGTTTGTACATAATGTCTAGTTCCTTATTTGTTCTTCTTCGCCAGCTGACTTCTGTGTTTATTCACAATTTCTCAATGGCATCCTCATCTGCTTCCTTTAGTGACCATGCCTCATATGCATATGTGGCCTTATCACGCTTTTATAAATTCTTATCGTCGTTCTTCTTGACGTACTCTTTGATTTCATTAGTCTTCTCAGCATTATGTACTTATTGTTGTTAGCAATTCTGACTTTAATTCTCTCGTGTTCTTTTTCGTTCTTCATGAGTATAAGAACTGTTTTAAGTTTCCAAATTCATATTCCCTTCCATCGTTCGTAGATATTGGCAACTTCGCATTGCATTGCTAATTTGTATTCGTTGGATTTCTTTGAGAGTAGAAATGTGGTCATTTACCGATCTGCTTCTCCTGAAACCTGCTTGATATTGTTCCAGCCTTCTGTGATATTGCCAGTCCTTTGTAAGTTGTTTGCGGTATTACAGTACCTCTATAGTTTTCACATAAAGGATTGTCACTTTTTTACGCAAAACGCGTTTGTCCATTCTTCCGGCATTTGTTCTTTCTCCCATACTAGTTATACAAGCTCATTTATTCTTTCAGTAAAGTCTCCTTGCTTTAATCATTTCTTCTAATACTTAGTTTTCGCCTGGTCTTTTGTTATTTTTTAGGTGTTTGATTTTTGGTAGATTCGTTGGTAGTTATATATCTCCCTCACCCCCTGCGGCATTGTAAACTCTTTCTTCTTGGTCTTCCTTATTTCTCGTATTTAGGAGTCCATCATAGTGTTTTTTCCATATTTCTATTATTTGCGTAAGGTTCGTTCCTGGTTTTTAAAATAGCTATTTCTGCTATAGTAATCTTCTTCTGTTTTTTTATTTCTTGGTATAATGCTCGGATATTTTTTCTCGTTGAACAATCTCTTTTTCTTCCTATACATTCTCTTCGATTGTTTTCTTATGTTCTTATATTTTCCCTATGATTCCCTATCCTCTGATTCCTATTGTGTTGCTATTAAATAATTCTTGTCTTATTTTCATTTTCTCCTTTGCTATGTCTTCACACTCCGCATTGAACCAATCTCCTCTTATATTCAGTTTTAACATCCTTATTCTGCAAATCTTTCCGCATCATATAGTTTTTCTGTTTTCTATATTTTTTTTTGCAGCTTATTATTTTTACAGCTTAGCCTTATTAAAAATTGATTGGGGCTTGTGTCTCACGTTAGTAATTAAGTTCATATGTTTTCTTTCTACCAGAACATGATAAACTTGATTGCACACTCATCATCATTTTTTTTTCGAAATTAATTTCCACGTGCCCGCCCATTAGTGTTTACTGTGTACTCATATTTTTTGTTGATCGGTACATTTCTTCTTTCCCATTCTTTGCGTTGTAATCTCCAATCACTATTTTCATGTCACGGTTCGGTAATTTTTCATATCCTTCTTCTAGTTGTTATTTCCTTCTGAGAGGCGTGTACAATAATTACACTGATGTTCTTCTCTCTTTGTAAACTACGAGAAACTACGAAGCGACCCCAAATAAAACCAGTCTACAAACCCCTACATACAATAGCAACTATGCTAAGAAATCCCAAGGACAAAATAGCTTTAACGATAGGTGCCGTGTGGAGATTGTGACCCTTTAGGGGAAAATACACCACGTAGAGTAACACGGAGCCAAGCGAAACGAAGTAAACAACTATCGCAATAAATTGCAACACTACGAGAAGGAGCCAGTTGAAGTTAGACAACTGACATCAAAGCAACTGCACCACGAATATGACGGATGAGATTTCGTCGACTCGTCGCATGGTTAATTCTTTTAAGGACTATAAACCAGCCACGCTGAAGACCCGAGAAAACATTCCAACATAAAAATCATTCAGGGTGCATCATGACAAGTAATTTGATTAAATAAATATTAGCTCCAAAAGAAACATTATATAAAATTTAAGTTTGATAAAATATCTATAATTTAACTCATTTTAATGTTAATCTACAGTTCATGTTATTGTAACAGAAAAAGTATCTGTCACAGTTAATGCTATATCACTTAAAAATGTATGTTGTATTGGACATGGAAATAAATGCTTGCCAACAACTGACTATCCGATGAACAAAATGAATAATTCATAAAAATATTTTTAAATGTAAACTAAAATGTTATTTGCGTTCATATGAAAGGGGCATTTCTTTGAAGCGAGTTGTATTTAATTTGATGTGAATTGTGTCGAGGAAGCGGTAATTTTGAAATTTATCAAGGTAGCTACATAGTACTGAGTTATGTCAAATAAGCAAGCAGCCCGAGTAAATTTTGTAGCGTTATTAATTGAATTTCTTTTATTATTGTTCGAATATGGATGAAATTAATGGAAACGTGGAATATCCTATGGTTTGAATATGTCCATGAAGATTTCCCTAAATTTAGAAAAATCATTAAACGAATCTTTTAAATAATATTTTTAAATCCAATGGCCATTCGGATAGCAAATAATGCAATATCTATGATTTAGTCAAATTGAAATTAATTAATCATGACCGCGGTGGTATAATCGAGTGTGAAGTTAAGTTTAATTCAGCCAAGCCACAAAAAATTAAATAACAGCAAAATTGTAAATAATTCAATAACTATCTGGTATAATGCGGTAAATTCGTAATAGTTTCCTGATGAAAACGTAACTGGCCGCAATTATGTTACGTCATTCGATGCTCGATGATGCGTTGTAACGGTTTGGAAGCTTGAAATGGTATAGCAAACGTGGGTACATTCCGAATCCATTTTTATGCGCATTAAGATTTGAAGTGGCTGCAAAATAGCCGCCCACGATTCAATGTATTAGTTCAAAGACCGATTTCTTTTCGACTTTCACAAAGTTGCCGAAATTAGATATAACGATTTTATTTCATCCTCGTGACAAATTCTGATAATTTGCGTTGCAAACGCATCTGCGACTGCGATTCGTCTTCGAGTGAGTCGCAGTTAGTGCTGAGCTAAGGCGAGTCAAGTTGATGGTGATATGTGGGTGCAATGGTTTATTAGTCATTTGATAGATTTTAGACATAACATGAATTTCACTTTGACGGTGTCGGCAATATTGTTCATTAGATCTCCGGAAGACAGCCTTCTTTTAAAGTTAATACAAATAGATCGTATCCGTTACCGGTTGATTGAGGAGGAACGGCGGAGGCTGGAAACCGGCTACCCCTATGCCACAGAAAGACTGCATTAGTGGTAAATACGTCGATCGTAGACACCTGGTTAATTGTGGTCGGAAATATCAAACGCCTATATATGATAAATGAGAAAATATTTTAATTACTCCATTAAAGCGCAACAATTGTTTGTAACCAACTTGTGTGTAATTACCAAATACCTTATTCCGTTTACAAACGAAGACTGTTCACAATTCCACTCCTTCGATATGAGTAAGAAGGTGCTCCCAGACTTGGACTAATTATGACCAATACAATTAATTATAGCACACCTGATGATTCTGGAATTAGTAAACCGCGAGTTCTTGTCTTAGTTGGTAAGCCTGAGTAATATGTGCACGACTAATAACCACAAATTAACTTTCAATGTCGTAGAAGAAAATCAATTCGATGTGTATTACTCCCATATAAAACCAATTGAAATTCTGGCCAAACGTTTACAAGAATTGATGCTACAACGATTTTATAGATATTTAGCGGAGTAGGTCAAGCTGCATTAATATGCAATACTTGCGATGCACCGTCTTTTACTAGTGATTCATTATTTGGTTCATTTCTCTTATTTGCTGTGCTGTAACGTGTCGTAACATGTTATCGATGAAATTCGTTGCATATTTTAGATTTAAGACGGTAAATCATTGTAATTAATGAGAGACAAATATAAGAAATAATTATTAACATGCATTCGTAGGTTCAACGCGATTATCGTAATGTAGATGTATAGATTTGAAACTGCAGACTAACTAAGTAGTTGAAACGTACGGTGCTCGTTCATGGTACATTTATCACAGCTACTGAATTCTAATGTACGGTAGATAGCAGCCTGTCTGTCAATGAATAATGAGTATTGTCCCGAGACCTATATTTTATTCCTGTAATTGTCGATATGACATTGGCATACGAATGGATTGCTGGGTGCTAACCTTGATATTAACGCGAGTATTTATTATTACTACCGTAATATTTATAACAGTAGTTTTTTGTTTGCATTCTAACATATTTTTCTTGGATACGGCACATGAAAATTATGTGTGTTGTGTGGGTATTGAATACTGCTGCAACCTATAAATGCCCACGTGTCTCCGTACTAGTTACATTTATCGGTACAATTTCAACCTTCGGGACATACCTCCCGTAACTGCAAACGCATGACACATATATGGTATCTAAAAGTGGTGTCGTCGATAAAATAATAACAGCTCTATATATGCGGACAGCTGTCTATAAAATTCATTTCATTGCCGAGTGGTCTGTTGAATCACCATCGTGAGGGAATTTTACTAGCCCAACCCGTTAATTAGTCTAATTACCTGCAGGAATGCTAAACAATTGTAAACAAAGTATTTATATTCTAAAAATCGTTATGGGTAATTTTAGACGACTGTGGAAGACTGATGCATATGTCAGATATATAACTTCAGATATAGTTACAGTTTAGTTTTTGTAAATGAAGTCATTTAAGTATAAAAAATGCAGCGAAGTTAAATATGAACGTGAACTTCTGAAATCTGAAATATTTATATTATATAATACGTACGAGGAAATTGTGTTAGTGTATGATATGCTGCTTTGTTGAAAATAGGTGATGACAGCTGTTTCATTCTTGATGACTCATCAAATCACCAGTGATACATCCGCTGAGGTGCATGTAGTCATCCAAACATGAGCTGCGAATGAATTGTGAGTGCACTAACGGCATCTAGACGTCAATACCATCACATTCAAGGTGCTACGTGATCACAGAGGTTTACTGACTATGTCTATTGATGCATCTTCTCTAACGTTTAGTGCAACTATTCTTGCATTACGTGATCCAACGATATAGATCTCACGATAGAGCTGTCGCGTGAGTTGTGTGTGCAACATAGGAAAGTGACGAAGTTCTTCATGAACCATATAATGTGACAAGAAGTTATTAGAGAGTGCCGTAATGCTCATTAATACGTCCAACATTGGTGGGTCATTGAGATACATCTAACCAATGCGAGGATAACGAAACACACCCAACCCAACACAACCACTTGGGTATGATTTGGTCACATACATCATATGGTTAAAGAACTTAGAACTTAGAACTTAGCACTCACTTGAAACTAGTATCAAGATACACGTCGAAATGCATACAGAAGCAGGTTGGAGTAGTCTTTCCATAAACCTAATACTTAACGAGTCATGCCATCTAAATAAACAATGCAAAAGATTTTGGTCTCTGCTTCGCAAAATGCCTTATAAAATTAATCTTCGTTGAGGTCTTTATAATCTATTTGGGCGAATGTCGAAACGAGACATTGTCGATAGTTATCGAGAGGAAAACATTGACAAATCGGCAATTTATCTCATAATCAAAGAATGTCAAGAAGGGATACCATGTGTAAACTTGCTTAAAGGTGATTTTTGTAAAAAAAAGATTTTCAACCAATTAAGAGAAGGGAGACTAATTCAAGCAGCTAAATACAAAACTGGGACATCACAGCGAGAACTAGCCAGGAGATTTAATGTTGGAAATACTACTACGTTAAGGGCCCTGTCAAGTAACAATATTGTTACAATACAATATTGTAATACCGAAATACAGAGAAGCTCAGTTAGAGAAAATTCCGAGATGTTGGCGCGCGTTGAGGCAAGCATTTCTTCAACACGTTGATCGTGATGGACGATGAAAAATATTTCACCTTGTCCAACTCTGAGATAAAGAGAGCTGGTATCTACTTGGACGATTACGTGGATGTCCCTGACGATGTTAGATTTAAAAGCAGAAAAACGTTTGAGCTCAAATTTTGGTATGATGTGTAATTTCTGATGCTGGCTTCATCTCGCAGACCTACATTGGTGTTGTTCGGGGCGAAGCCTTAAATCCAGAGTTCTGCGATTGAAACGAGCATGCTCAGACATCTCATTAAACTGCCTCAGTTTTTGAACACACATCATGTATATGATGAAAGATAGTTTCTGCCAGATCTCACTTTGCGTCATTATGCGAAAATCACAAGGGACTGATTTGAGGCCAACAACATCAACTTTGTACCAACAGTACTGCCCTTTCCTTCTTACCTACCTCAGTTTTGTCTAACTGAAAAGTTCTGGGCAATATTGAGACGGAGTATAATAATGGATGGGAAGCACAAAATGAACAACAATTGTGAACAGTTCAGACAAAATAGAGAAACTAACATTATAGTCATCCAAAGGATGATGTAACACGTCTGGAGAAAACCGTCCCTTGTCGATTATTTGAATTTTAAGAGATTGTTTAAAAAATTTATGAAAATGTAAAAAAAAATTTATAAGATTTAACAGCATCTGAAGTTTTCCCCAAAACTTTCTGACCATACGTTAGTGCCTAGAATCCGCTTCAATACTAAACATAACCGGTCGACCTGGAGTCTGAAGTGAATCACTACTGAATTTTTCTGGTAACACCACCGCTGCAGAATAAACTGTATAGCTCGACAAGGCTGCCAAGAAAGACTCAAACGATCTTCCTTGAACTTGAATATTTTTTGAAGAAGTTTTTGCTCCTACCCAATACAAATGTAGGAATCATATCTGTTGTAAGAAGAAAGAGGTTGTGCTAACAACAAAAGACAAGTCTGGAACTATGGGTTCAAGCAGCTTTCATTTATACAAGACTTGGCACTGCGTTAGCTTAATATTGGTCCCAAACCTGTACAATGGAGCGTATTAACTCCGCTGCAATAGAAATGCCCAGCCAAGCCATTGAAACTCTGGATTGTTATACGACACAAGCATGCACAATTCATTATGGCATTTGGCACATAATACGATCATATGAACCTAAATACCAGTAAAACTTTCACGTGAGAAGTAATTTTGATAGACAACACAGGTTGGTAATAAGAAATTGTAATTTTTTTTATTGGTTCATAAAATGTACACTATAGGGTTACGTATGGAATGTAACTCTTTTGTTGAAAATGTCCATGATCGTTTTTCATGAATGTGGCTGAATTTTGCTGAAACAACGCTTAATTTCCTCCTTTAAGACGTGGGCGGTCGTGGGTTTCTTGGCATAGATCTTAGTCTTCAAGGAACGCAAAAGAAAAAATCCGGCGGTGTTTGCGCGACGTGAACGAAAAGACTTTTGTATACTCGACTCGTGGCGAGTTGTAAGGTCGATGAGAATTTTGAATACGTCTCTCGCTCATGTATTTACACCACTGATGTGCGCCGCTATTGTCTGGGCTTTATTATAATGTTTGAAGGCTTGCTGCAGAACAAACTCCTTTAACATTATTTATTAACAATTTACCTAATTCATTTACAATTCCAATTCACACTTGATGTATACTGTTGCGATGTGTTAGCTTGTTAGCTACTTGTACTGCTCTACGTGAATAAAACTGTTGTGTTACTACTCGAGTGATTCTGATGTTATCTTGAGTACTCTTCGACCCTTGTGTTTGACTAAATTCCAATGATTTGATGAATTGACCAATTCTGATCACCAAAACTGAAAATTACATGACTGGGAAATTACTCATACATTAATTGAGTTGTTTCTTGAGCTCTATGGCATGTAGCACCGTCGCGTTGGAACCATATGTCGCCAACATATCTTCCAATTTGGATTATTGTGTCACGACAGTGAATACTATTAATTGTAATTGCCTGACCAGCCGTATATTCGAAAAAGAATGGCCCGATGCCTCCGCACCAAACAATGACACATTGTGGATGCAATTGTTTATCAATTACCACTAGTGGATCTTCGGCGACAATTTTGTCGATTAGCCAAGCCAACACGATGTTCAAAATAACATCAATGATCAAAAATCGCTGAAGATAGTTGTGTTCGAAAAATCAGCATCCACTTGTTGTTGTTCCATAATGCATTAAGCGAACTGCATTCGCTGCGCGTGGTCAGTAGGCTTCAGTTCTTGAGTCAATTGAACTTTGTAAGCATGAAGATCAAATCTTTCATGAAAATACGAATAAAAAAATCTATAGCTTCTTGAAATGTACAATTCTTGAACTACTACTAACTACTACTACTAACCAACAAATTGCTAAAGAAATAGAGTTCAATTTTTAAAGGACTTTTTTAATGAAATAAATGTAATTGATTTAAAAATAATTATTGATGACATTAATAAATAAAACTTAAAGAAGACGTACTATGTGACCACCACCTGCATGGAAGCACAATCTAAATCTTTTTGTCATGAAATCAATAACATTTTTCAACATCGAATTATTGATGTCTCCAAATTTGTTAATTGTCCTTTGCCGAAGATCATCCTTGTCAACCACAGGTGTATTATACATTGATTTTTCAATGTATGGCCACATAAAGAACGGTCATATCGCAAGATCTGGGAGGCTACTCTTGTGGTATGTTCAGACTAATAATATGGTAGTTAAATAATTCCATTAAAAAAGTATATTTGCCCTGGTAGTGTGATTGCCTCGTCTTTCTGGAAATAGCCTTGTGCTAATTCGTCATTTAATAGTGTCTCAAGAAAATAAATTAAAATTTCTAGACGATACCCTCAGCCCAAATTGAAAAGTTAGGTTTTTGAAAGTTACATAAATAGTGAAATATTTACCTTCAAAAAATATAAGTCCAATTAGTCGTCTTCTACTTATTGCTGCCCAAATTCAATTTTTTTTATAAATGTAATGGAAATATACTAATGAGGTTTCTCGCCACTCCACATTCTCACATTTTGTGAGTTAACATATCCAGGTAAAACCAGGCCTCATAGCTGAAGAATGTCTTTTCCAGTAGCTCATCGTTGTTATGGAAGTTCTCTACAAACCACTGACAGAATCGTTGTCTTCGAGAACGATCATTAGGAAGTAATCCAAGGAACAGTTGTAGACGATATGGACGTAAATGAAAATCTTGTTTCAGAATACGCTGACAAGTGGTATGACAGATTCAGTTGTTGTTATACTACATGGAATGAAAAGTCCCGAGCCTCACAAGGAAAAAAAATTACTACTTCAAAACCTTTTATGTTCTTCACTGTACTCTCCATCTAAAGTAATACACTCCAACATTTCGATGCCTTAAAAAAATGATTTGTCGAGGCCTTCAAAATGCGCACCCGTTTCGGCCCTGACTTCAGAATCCGACGAAAATTTCTTTCCTTGAAGAAACATTTCATGTTTGGGAATAAATAGTAGTCGCTGGGAGCCAGATCTGGTGAATACGGGGGATGGCTAATTAATTGGTAGCGCAATTCGCTCAATTTGACCATCGCTTTCATCGATGAATGTGCTGGTGCCTTGTCGTGGTGGTACAGCACTTTCTTCTTTGCCATGTGCGGCCGTTTTTTCTTTATTTCCTCGTTCAAACAGTCCACGTTAGCAACGTAGTAGTAATCTGTGATTGTTATTCCCTTTTCCAAATATTTAATCATGATTATTCCTTTGGGTCCCAAAAAAAAAACACTTGCGATAACCTTCCTGGCCGACTATTGGGTCTTTGGACGGCTGCTACCTGCTTCCAACCAGTGTGCCGATTAGGCTCAGGAGTATAACAGTACATTGTTACAAAACGACGCAGAAAGTGTTGTGTGTTATTGTGAAACAAGGCGAAACCACGCTCTGAATCCCCAACACGTTTCTGCTTCTGGTACTGAGTGAGTAAACGCGGCACCCATCGCGTAATCGGCTTTTTCACCCCCAAATGTTGATGCAAAATTTTGTTAACGCGTTCAGTCGATATCCCCACGGCCTCTGCTATTTCACGCAATTTCGCTTTCCGATCATTCAAAACAATTAAATGGATTTTTTTAATGTTTTCCGGTGTGGTGGCCTCAGAGACCCGCCCACTGCGCTCGGCGTCTTCGTTGCTAGTACGACCACGTTTGAAGTCCGCAAACTAGCGTGTTACGGTTGCAATCGAAGGCGCGAACCACTTTTATCAAAACCCATAACTCGTCTTTTTCCATCGTTTGCGAGAAACCAAAACTTGTCTGACACCTTCAGCTGTCCTTCAAAAACTAATGCACGAATTGTCGTGAAATTCAAGGTGGTTTCATCTAAAGACTGGTTTTCAACAATAACATGCAAGATTCAATCCTAGTAGCGATATCTCTGTGTGAGGCTCGGGACTTTTCATTCCATGAGTAAATGGCGTATTGAAGTGTTTCCTTAATTACTTGTCGTATCGTTCCAATGTTTTCTTCGTTTCTCACTTTTGGTCTCCTACAATACTCGTTACGTCCTACATTTAATTACAGTGAACGATCACTTCTGGAAAGGATTCTTGGAAATCTACAGATGCATTACGCGTCGAATAAACCCACTGCCCATCTATCTTACACAGTTTCTAAAATACGTTTTCAACATGCAGCGTTTTTGGTGGTCGGTGAAAGCCACGTGGTTTGTACGAATTGCTTAGGTAGATTCTAGACTTTAACCAACAGTATCGTTCACAAAAACCTTCGCAAATCAGAAGACTGCAAAGCAACTGGCCAGTGCTTTTTCTCAAAATACTTCGTGATTATCCCTCGGCCTGGTCATTTTAACTTTATATTGCGTCGTGCTATTATTTTTTATTTGTTTGCAAAATAGAGTGAGATCAATCCTGTGGTCTGTAGCAGACACATCTGGAAGTTTATGCATAATTATTATATTATGTGCCTGCTTATGAAAAACTTGCATGGTCTTCAGTCTAAAATGCAACCGTCATATAGTACTTTTTTTCAGTCGTATACGCGGTTTCTCAAAATATATGAATTTGGCTCAAGAATATATGACATTTACTTTTGACAATATCGAAAATTGTTATTGAGAAAAGTTGATCAGACTGCGTTCAAATATGCAATTACATCCAATTACATGGAAAAAAAATTTTCTTTTCATTTACAAGGATAAAATAATTGGACCTTTTTTCGACAATGACTTCTCAACGATATCTAATTTCCTTACAAAATCAGTTGCATGATTTTCTTCGTGATCTTCCAAGACATGAACGGTAACAGGTATGGTACCCGCAGGGCGGCGCAACAAGTCATAGTACGATGGAACTAAGGCAATACCTTGAAAATATCTTTAATTGAAGGTTAATTCATAGATATTGCGATATTTTTTGGCCAGCTAGGTCGCCAGATTTAACCCCATCAGATTTTTTCTTATGGGGTTACTTAAAAGAAAAGGTATATGAGCACAGGCCATTCTCAAACATAGAACATTTGGAAACAATGTGCTTGTGGCGCAATTCATATTATTAGCACTGTATTTAGTTGATAATTATTGTAAAATGAATTATTTTGTTATAAAATAATGCAACATAGAAGGTTAAGAGGCGTAAAGGTTAATTTTTAACGAATAAAGAGATAAGATATGAAAGTTTGCGATATTTTCAAAAATAAATTTACTTTACTGTTGGGCAAAATTAATATTTTCTGACGAACCTCGTACACGACTGAAAAAAATGATATCTGATGATTGTATTAGGTTTAAGACCATGCAGAAGAATAACTTTTTTTCGTAAAGTTATTAATACAAAAGTTTTCCCTATGGTGCGAAGTTAAGCAGACACTCTGTATTTTATGGATATTTTAACGAGTAATATTCTCTTCCACCGCGACTGCTTACTTCTTCTATTTCATCATATCAACCTTAATCTTCTTCTTTAGGTATTTTTTCATTACATCATTTTCCTTTCTATGGGATACTTCTCTTCCTTCACCACCCTCAGCTTCCTCAGTGTCGGCAATCAATTCCTCAATCATTTAAATA
Source organism: Geotrupes spiniger (assembly GCA_959613385.1). Taxonomy (NCBI): domain Eukaryota; kingdom Metazoa; phylum Arthropoda; class Insecta; order Coleoptera; family Geotrupidae; genus Geotrupes; species Geotrupes spiniger. Next base: position 10,604,908 of record OY390739.1, read on the forward strand.
TCGAATACAGAAAAGGATAATATTAATATCAAATAATTTCAAATGTAACTATAAAAAATGTCAAAATTGCATTGTCCTCATTTTCAAATCACAGTGCAACAATATAATCATCACATATAAGGACAAATAAACATTGACATTTTATTAAATAAAAAATTGTAATTATAATACAAAGCTAACCTAACATGATTACGAGCTTAACATGATAATACGACTACGAGTAGACTAACATTAATTTCACAATCCTGTCTAATTTCATGCTGTTTTTAACTATTTCAATATGGATGGAAAAAATGTGACATTTTATTTAAATCACGTTGGATACACTATCGAAATTATCAAGTAATTTCATAAGCTAACGCGATTTTTTAATTTAATTCAATTTCTTACTATTGTTCGTTGGAATTTTTCACCAAACTCAATTTCGGCCGACAAAGGGAAAGTCCAACAAAAACTGGCGTCGCTTGGAAATTCACTAACGCGTTGCAGGTTATAGGAAGTTGACTGATATTATATAATGGTGCATATTTCTAATTTATAATTTGTCATTACGCAACCTGTCTACATATAATTATGGTACGGTCTGAATGTTTTGGATACGGATAATTATTAATTAGTAGATATTAAATCGATTACTTAGTATTTGTTTCAAATTATCTGCATTTAGATTACTAATTGGATATGTTTTTTTTTGCAGGAGACAATTTTGCAAGACATTCCGTCATTTGGTCTACTGGTAAGTACGAACTTATCTTTCTACACTACACTGTTATTATTAAATTATTACCAATTATTTAAATAAAGTGATTATCTAAAGGAATTAGCCAACAATTTTTGATTAAATTATTAAAGTCGGTTATTAAACTTGAGTGGGTTTATAAACAAAATGTAATAGAATATGTTTTACATTACTATCGTCAGAAAGGAGACAATAGTTATTGCAATCCGACCCGTTCAACTAAATATAAAATTTGCATTTGCTTTGACTAATACAACATGCTGAGGCTTATGGGCGTGATTACAGAAGATTCAAGATATTCTAGTGTCGCAAACCAAACCAGCCGAATTCAACCTCGATATATATAGTGACTTGTTAAATCTTTGTTTTTATATGTCGTAAATCTTTCTTTCTAATACTGGTTTGTTTTTCCAATCTATATGCATCCAATTTCTCAAAATACAGTAGACACTTTTATGCATTAGAGAGAAGTCATGAAAAGACATCCCAGTAAAATAAGATAGGATAGATTAATATATTAAGAACAAATCAGATCAAATAAAATACACCGATAGAAGCGAGACTTGCGACGGGACGACCGGGGTCACACTTCTTGCGTGGTGTTTTCTTAGTTAAACGAACAAATACAATCGGACAAACATAAAAGATAGGGACGGTTTCAGGAAAATATAAACATAATAACACATTAATAACTGAATAAAAATGGAGAGTGAGGAATCAACTGACGAATATAACAAAAGAAGAAGATCAAATGGAGATGAGGAAGGAGCACCATTTGGGAAAAACAGAAAAACAATAAGATCACCAGCACAAAAAAGTGGAAAGGCAGAAGACAAAATAGATATGATGCTGAACCTAATGCAGGATATGAAAATCGAAATGCAAGATATGAAAAAAGAACTGAAAGAAATGAGAACAGAACAGAGAGAATTTAGAGAGGAAGTCAGCAAACTAAAACAGGAGAATGAAATGTTGAAAAATAAATATGAGGAAATAAAAAAAAGAAAATGAAGAGATGAAAATAGAAATAGTAGATGTTAAAAACAACATAGAATGGATGGACAAGGAAAGAAGGGAAAAAAATATAGTGATAACGGGCCTAACATTGGAAGTAGAAGAACCAGACAAATTGAAAGAAATAATAGATAAATACATGGAAACACATTTAGAGGTACGAGTACGAGTGAAATTGGCAAGGAAAATAGGAACAAACATACAAAATAGAACTGGAAAATATGAAAGACAAAGAGGAGATAATGAAAAATAAACATATGCTAAGAAAAATTAGGAACGAGCGAGTATATATAAACCACGACCTAACTAAAAATGAGAGAGAAATGCAAAAACTAATAAGACAAAAAGGACAGGAGGAAAGAAATAAAGGAAAAACAATTAAAATTGGGTTTAACAAAATAACTATAGACGAGATAGAATGGAAATGGAATAAGGCTGAAAGAAAACTGATGAAAACAAAAAACTAAAGGATAATATGTTGGGTGGAAATAAAAATAACGACCAGGTTGCGAAAAATGATAAGAGAAGGGAGAGATAGGTCGGGAAACAAAGAAGGGAGAAAAACCTCAAAAAGAGAAGAGAAAAAGCCAATATCTGAGCAAACAAAAGGAAATATAACACATAAATGGAGATTAGGAACATGGAATATAAGAAGTATAAATGGAAAGGAACAAGAACTAATAGAGGAATTTGAGAATACAGGATTGACAATACTAGGAATAAGTGAGACAAAGAAAAAAGGGAAAGGAAGAACTACCATAGGAAATGGCCACACACTGATTTACAGCGGAGTAGAGCAGAATATGAGATCGGAAGCAGGAGTAGGCTGTATTATACACAAAAACATGACAAAAAATATACAAAAGTGGGAAACTCCATCGGAAAGAATATTAAGCATACAGATAGAAGAGGAAGAGGGAAAGCAATTAACAATCATAGTAGTATATGGACCTAATGATAATGAAAGAAAAAGTGAAAAAGACCAATTCTGGGAAGAACTAACACTAATAACAGAGGAAGCTAAGGGTAAATTATACATAGTAGGAGACCTAAATGGCAGAGTAGGGAAGAGGGATAATAGATACAGAACAATGCTAGGGATGCATGGAGAAGAAGTAAGAAATAACAATGGTATAAGAATTCTAGATTTCTGCCAGCTACACAATCTTGTAATTGCAAATACGTTCTACCAACACAAAGACATACACAAGTATACAAGGACACAAGAAAGTAGAGGAGAAAGATCAATAATAGATTACATACTAGTGGAAAAGAAGAACAGGAAAAATATACGAGATGCCAGAGCGAGAAGAGGACCGGAGATATACAGCGACCACTACATGGTAGTAGCAGACATAACCGGAAAGGTAAACAATAACAATAACAAAGGAAAAAAAATAGAATTTAACACGATAAAAGCTTACGAACTGAAAAATAGAGAAACAGCTATACAATACGAAAAAAGAATACAGGAAAAGATGGAAGAATACACTGAAATAATCAGAAAAGCTAATGTACAACAAAGTTGGAATCTCTTCAAAAATATAATGATAGACAGCACGATCGAAATATGCGGAATATGTAAAATAAATAATAAACGGAAACAAACAGCATGGTGGACAAACGAAATAAGAGAAGAAGTAAAAAAAAAGAAAATTAAATACAAAAATTACCTGTCACATAAAACAAGAGAAAACTTATGACAAGTACAAATCACAAAGGAGAAAGGTAAAAGAGTTGGTAACATTCGAAAAGAAAAACAAATGGAAAGAATTTGGTGAAAAACTAGAAAACGACAGCCGCGGAAACCAGAAGTTATTCTACAGAACACTCAAGTCATTTAGACAAAGAAAAACACTAGAGGAAACAACCATAAATAGCTCTACAGGAAAGTTACTAAAGGAGGAGGCTGAAATAATGGAAAGATGGAAGGAGTACTTCATGGAGATGCTAGAAGGGAAAAGCGAAGAAACAGAGGAAAATCCGAACAGAACAAAGGAAAACAAGGACGTGAAAGAACAAGAAAAATTTACTAAGAAAGAACTGAAAGACGTTATTAATCGATTAAAGAATGGGAAGGCAGCAGGGAGTGATAAGGTCACAACAGAAATGATAAAAAACCTAGGACAAACAGGTACAGACATACTACTAGAAATTATAAATAAGGCATGGACATACGAAACTATTCCATATGAATGGGCAATAGCGCAAATTATTCCCATATATAAAAAAGGTAACCCTAAGGAATGCAATAACTACAGAGGTATAACTGTAATTAACACTGTGGTAAAAATATACGAACAACTGATACAACAAGAGGATAATACAAAAAAATAGAACCGACCTTGGAAGAAGCACAGAGTGGATTCAGAACAGGGACCCCAGGACCATATATTCACAATAAAACAAATATTTAAAAAAACAGCGCAACAGGGCAAAGAAGTATGTCTAGCTTTCATCGACCTTGAAAAAGCGTTCGATAGAGTAAAGAGATCAAGACTATGGGAAATATTAAAACAAAGAGGAGTGAATAACAAAATGATAAGAGTAATACAAGGACTATACAAGAACAATACGAATTATATAATAAGAAGGAATATGAAATCAGAAGGATTTACAACAAAAACCGGATTGAGACAAGGAGGAGGACTAAGCCCAATACTATTTACAATTTTTATGGACGAGATAATAAAGAAATGCACACGGAGGAGTAAAAAAATGAATATCGGATACACTAACCTACAAAGGATAACAATATCGGAAGGAGTGTTTGCAGATGATGTGGTACTAATAGCAGAAAGTGAGAAAGCATTACAACAAAATATAAACATATGGAATGAAGAACTGAAAGAAAAAGAAATGAAAATAAACTTAAGTAAAACAAAAGTAATGACTACTGCAGATATACAGCTAGACATAAGGATAGAAGGAGTGAGAATAGAACAAACCAGACAATTCGGATATCTAGGATCCATTATAGAAGATACAAGGAAACAAGAAACTGAAATAAATACAAGAATAGAAAGAACAATAAGATTATACTATGCAATGAACAACAAATTTACCAACAAGAAAGAAATATTAAGGCAAACAAAAATGAACGTATTCCGGACGATATACAGACCAATCCTGACGTACGGCTGTGAATCATGGATAATAACAAAGAAGATTGAGAGCAAATTACAGGCTACGGAAATTAAATATTTGAGGAGAGTTATGGGAGTAACGAGAAGAAACAAAATTAAAAATACACGGATTAGAGAAGAGCTGGGAATTGAGTCGTTGACGGAGTTCATAGAACAAAGACAACTAAGTTGGTGGGGACACCTGCAAAGAATGAGCAAGGATAGACCGGTGAAACAAATATGGGAAGCTAGAATAACAACAAGAAGGAAAGGAGGAAGACCGCAGCAGACATGGGATAAAGGGATTGAGAGCGTGATAACCAAGAGAGGAAGGACACTGGACGAAGCAAGAAGAATAGCTAGGGAGCGTAAGGAGTGGAAGAGATTTACACAAGGGAAATAAAGTCTACCCCTACACCCTAAGGGTAAAAGGGGATATATGATTATATATATATATATATATATATATATATATATATATATATATATATATATATATATAGTTTAAGTAATTGAAATGCCGATCCTTACTTTTTCGATTTACTATTTTAGGGAATGTGTTCTTCACATACAATATATTTCAAGACTACCAGTGGAATTTTTCGTATAATATTACTTGCAACATCCGTTACAAAATGTAGAAATAAATTCTCACCAGTTGTTTGTTCTTGTAAGTCACGGTCACGAATTCGTCCATCTAATTGTGCATAATTTAATTAGACATTTCATTTAGCGATTCGACCATCGAATTAAATTGTTCTTAAATTATTTCGAATGTCAAGCGTTCGAAATTTAAATTACTTTCAAAGTTATGTAGGTCTAGGCCGACCATAAAATACATCTCGGCGGCAAGTATTTGTGCATTTTTGACGTTCTCTTCTTCAGCATTAGAAAAGCGAAAATTGCAAGTACGCGCTGGTAAAAGCGCAAGTAATTCGCCCAAACCAACGAAATGTGAATATTTATATTTTATATATTTTCAATCCGAATATTAAGAACTCATTGTTCAACATGTCAAGTGTTAGTCAAACTCATTTAAGATATCAATAAGACTTGCAAATATAGAACTAGGCAGAACAGCGCGAAAATGTAACTGTTTTTAAATAATTTATGGTTAGTATCCTTGTTTATGGAGTCGCAAAAACACGTTATGTGGCGACGGAAATTATAAAATCTTGACGGATTTCAGAATATCCACGACTTGTTTTAACCGTTAAAATCATTGCATACATTGTCATTAGAATAATGGCGCCTTTTACATATTTGTACGTGACTACCGTTATTTATTTACCAACACAAATGGCGTAATCTAGTTAATTAATTACGTTAGATAGAATACATTAAATAGTTTTTATTTTGATGTTTAACAAATATTGTAGGTTTCGATGTAATGGTAAATTGACATGTTGGTTGTGAATTGTGATTAACGGAATTGTATTAGTCGGGTCGTTCAAATTGGACATGGGATTTCCTTAAAAATTATAATTGTAAAAGTATAATTCATCGGTGCAATTACCGGCCGTTCAAACCCATTAACATACTCTAAACATTATACATGTGTATTAATGTATTTCTAAGAATTGTGAACATGACTGAACACGTCAGTAATCGTTTACAATTAAATAATGTGCTATAATGTGCTAATTTTTGCATCGAAAATAGTTGCTTTAATTAATATGCAGTTATATGATATGGCTGAAAATTAACATTGTTTAAATTAACATCAAACAATCCATCTTATTAATTCGCAGAATTAACTATTGATCTTGATCAATCTGATATGATTTTTGTAATTGATATAATATAATATTCTCTACCTACTTCTAGTGTAAAATATTTCATCATGTGGTTGGTGAAGTTAAATTAGCAATTGCAATGATGCGCCAATTGTAATGGTTGCCTTAAAAAGTTTAATGAAAATTTGTTTCGATTGCAATGTTACAAAATTTATAAGGTAGCTTAGGGCTGCTTTACACAATTTCGTATATAAGATAATGAATTAAATGGCACTATGTCACTGCATTTAAACTAAAGCGCACGATAAACTCGCATTGTACTACAACCAGGTTTTAAATATTAGGTGGTCATCTCCCCGATTCATAAGTATTGGCGGGGGATACATGAAACATTTATAGTAATGCTTTTTCAAAATAGGTTCCTAACTTATCATGGCTGCAAACGAGTGGATAAAATAGAGTTCTATTTTGGTATGGTCCTGAAAACGGTGTAGATGGGTATCCATTTAGTAAGATAGATCGTCGATAAGAAAAACACCTAAAGTCGATAAAGTTGTATGCGAAAAATATAATTTGTTTCAAAATGCTGTTAGTTCGGAAGCGCCATGTGTCTACATAACTCAAGATAATCGTAAATATATATTCGTACCATGTAACACACCCTGAAGCCCAACGTAAGCCTGCCATATATGGTGAGCAGTCACCTAGTGACATTTTCATAACTTTCAACATATAATCCAACATTCATTCATTTGTTCCACATTACAGCTCCGACAGCTCGTCATCACATATCCATCTCATTTGCATATTTGTATATATTTTATATTACACAGAATCTTTGGAGTCTTTCTTGTGCGTTTTATTTGTATTTCTTCTACATTACTAAAGAAAAAATAGTTCCTCTTATAACTATGGATTCGAATCAATTTTGTTTAGAAACAATAATAATAATCCAGTTTATTTATTTAAAAATCGAAATACAAAAACTTAAACTGTGCTCAACAAAATAACCAAAAACAAATTAAGCGAATTGAAAAGTTCAAAATCATAATAATTATACAATGAAGTTAAATTCTTAACAAAAATCAAATTATCAATAAAAATGGTTTATCGGTAAAATATTTTTAGGTTCTAATGCCGCTAAGCTTAGAAGCTTATCAGCGGCAGATTTTGATTATTCTGTCAACTTTTCAGTCACTGTCTTCAACTAACCACATCTTTAAGTTTCTTTTCACTTCGTTTAATGTTTTTGGTGTTCTTAAATTTTACGGCAGTTTATTAAACACATTCGGTATTGTCATGCTTAAGGTTCTACCCTTAATTCATTTTCTCTACCACTCGAGTCATAAATATGGTCCATTTTTATTTTGGTATATATGATGAAATAATTATTTACCATTAGTCTGAAGTTAAATAGACCTTGCACATCCAGTGATCCAGTGGTTTTGTATTTACTTACACCGTTCAGATTATCTGAACTTAAGTATTTAAGGATTCGATCTTGGGTCTTGTCCAGCTTATTTACATGTGAGTCGGATGCGTTTCCCCATGATGTTATGGCGTTGATTCAACAAGTGCATGGTAAATTGTCTTCAGCACTTCTTGTGTGAGCCAGTCCTACAAGTAATAAAATTGACCTGCAAAGTGTCTTAATCTCTTGGGCACGGTGTTAATCTTCGTTCGTTCCGCAGGAACCTGTTGTAGATATCTACGTCCAAGTATACTAACTGATTCACTTCGTGCAACGATCCACACAGCTCCATACTTGTTTATTCCCGTCATTGCTGTTTTTGTGTAAACAATCCGTAGACTAATATATAATCTGCTGTCCTTTCGGCGCGGAGAGGAAATATGGAGCACGTTAGATTTATCCATATTTATTATTAATTCTTTGTCATGCGACCAAAGTTAAAACGTACGAAAGTCCTCCTGCACCATTTCAATTGCCCTGCCTAGATTTGTATGAATTGCATAGATTAAGGTGTCATCCGCATAAAACTTATATTTGCAGTGTTTGGTGCAATTCCCTGTCGTTGACGTAAATTAAGTATAGTAGCGGGCGAAGTATGCTTCCCTGTGGGACACCTCTTTCCACATCCACGTATGATCCTAATACTTTTGTTATTTTGACGGTGTACTTTCTTTTCTGAAGGTAACCTTCAAACCATCTAAATAGCACACCTCTTCGGGAAATCAACAAATACGCACACTACATGCATATTGTTGCCTAGATTTACGTTTATAATGGCTGAGAAATTCTCCAACAGAGACACCGTACTCTTTCTCTTTTGGAAGCCATACTGGTGCGGATCTATAATGTTGTATTTCGTGTGATAATCGTTCAGTTTCCCTGTCAGGTATTTTTCCAATATTTTTCCAACAAAGGCAATACCGAGATGGGTCTGTAATCGGTATAGCAGGTATGCGATCCTCTCTTATATACTGGCGTGACCACCGCTTTGTTCAGTCCGTCAGGGACTTGGTCGACTTGATTGATTGATAAGTTTATTAAGCTCTTTATTGCGTATGGGAAAATATTTATAACAACGTTTGCGCTTGAGACTGAGTTTGTTATAATTCTTGTATTAGCCCCCAAATATAATCCCCTATTATACTTTCAACAATGCCCCTGAGAACCATATTGAAAGACCATCAGATCCTGGCGGGAAGATAAATGTTGATCCTCCGAATAGAAGTATGTAACATGTACATTCTGCAAGCTGTGTTATCAGTTAGCTGTTTATATTCCTTAGCTCTGTTATTTCTATGAAAACCGTGACCTTCAAGAGTATCCTAGACTTGTCTAGCGTGAGGTACTCAACAACTGTGGGATTTCGTTACTGGCCATTATTTTTTTTTTCATTTGTGACGACGAATATAACTTAGGGAAAAATCTTCATTATTTATATAACTTTGTAAAATTGCAAGATTATATACAAATGTTGCAAAAAATAAATGAGCATTTTCGAGATGAAGGATCAAAAAAAACTTGTGTGCAGTAGATTATGATAATTTTACGATAAGTTTTCTGGTAACACATCATAATTGAAATGGTACGGATAGCAGCGTATATCATATGCAAACTTGTTTGTATTACTGTTGATTGAAACTATCCCCTTTTATCTTATTATTGATTTTGTCTTAACTCTGATTTGGTGAGTTTAAGGTTGAATGCGTTTTTTTCTTTCGTTTTTTTTGGTATTATTTTTGAGCCTTTGATCATTGCAGAGATTTGACTGTTCTTTTCTTTACTATTAGGCTTCCTTATGATTCTTTTTCATTTTTATGATTATTTATATTGTTTATTGTAATCATTGTATATTGCATTTAATCCTTCAATGGGTTACATCTAGTCAGGATTTACGAAAATCGGATTCTTAAAATATATCGTTTCAAAAATTTCAAGTAGATCCGTTCAAAATTCAGCGAGTTATGATCGTTTTTACCGATACGGGCTGCAAGCCGCGCGACCCTCGTATACGATAAAGGGTACGCGCTGTGGTTTGAAGAACGCGAATCTGAGTGCTCAGCAAAACACACAGGATCTCCGGAAAAAATGGAGGTTGACGGTATCGTCGAAATGTTTAAACATTCAGAAGAAAAATACGGCGAACAGTGCGTTTTTCAAAACCGGTGACCACGATATCTTAAAAACCAGTGGACCGATTTACTTGAAATTTTTCATACTTTTTCGTTATATCAGAAACTAGTCCTTAATCGAAGGTTTTTTTTCTTTAATGCATACTTCTTTTATATCAAGGAAAATGAAGTGATTTTTTCACCGAAATTTACACTTTCACTTTCAATCGCCGACCATTTTTTCAAAAATTGATATTTTATCAAATCCTTCGATTAAGGATTAACACGATACAAAAACTTAATTCATTTGGTTTTTTGATTTGAGATGATCGGTGTAGAAGTGATTTTTTTACAATAAAAAAATTATGGAAAATATACACTTTACTGTGAATAAAAAAATTGTTCGAAACCTGCAATCATTTTCCCAAAAAAAATTCACAAAAACACGCCTTTTATTCGGCCGCCAACTATATGTAACCCCTTAAGTCTAATGCATCTTGCTGCCGTACAAACAATGCTCGGTTGTTAGTCTTGAGCTGCTGCTGAAACAGAATATGGCAAAATCTTGTAAGGTTCTATATTTAAATATTGTGATAAATACAGTCGTACGGGCTGAGGAAGACGTGTTTTGGGGTCTAAATTCGATGTAAATTAAACGTTTTGAGCAAGATTTCGAAGCCATAGCATAGCCATCGTTTTTGATAAAATTCGAAAAAATTATAGGGTTTTAAAGTTCTGGTAGAGAAAACAGGAATTTGGAGATAAATATAGTGCAAACATATACAGGCATGGAGTAATAAACTAAACAACTTACATCTTACCGTATATAAAATATATGACTTCAAGTGGGAACAGTAATATGTTAGAATCAATGTAGAGCATCTTAAACTCGAACATCGCTCGACAAGAAAATGTAAAGCAAATTTCCGTGAAAGATTAGCCAGATCTATGAGTATGTATGAAAAAATGTCAACTAAAATTACTGCAAACAATTCGAATAATTCTTCGCAGGAATCATCCATCCACTTGCTCCATTTTGTGTGTCTTGCACTTATATCTTACATACAGGGATACAAGATCCCATCTTAATAATGTAGTTTGCTTGGACACACACAACGAAAACTTCAAACTGTTGTAATATCCAGGATAAGCTTGGGATGCCCAAACAAAATGATTTTGAGCAATATAGATCATTTTCAAAATAAAATAATTATACATTAGATATCTGAAAAAAAAATTATTATGGAATTTATCGTCTACGTATTAAAATTAGAACAGGTTACGGTTTACCACGAATATAAACAATATATAGAAAATAAAATTTAAAAAATAGCACATTTTAGTTTAGTGGCGAATTCGTACAATGTGAGATACGTGATATAACTGCAACTATTGCATAACTCATAATATATCTTTTATCTTCTTGCCTTCGCTGATTTCTATTGCAAGTGAACATATTCCGTTAGGAATAAAACATCAGAAACGGTCAAAATGTAGCTGAAGCTATGATTCAATTTCGATCAACTAATAATCACACAAATATCCTTGTAAAACACATCTATTAACAAATAATAACGCATAGACTCATTTTCGATCTTCTCTTCCAAAGATTGTCATCTATCAAAGTCTTTGGCACTTAAAAGGGAAAAGTTGTTAATTTTTCCCCAATGATATAATTATTTTATATTAGTAGAAAGCAATGGTAGTTTTACAAAAACATTATATAATATGTAACAGTAGTTTTGGGATTTTTTCGTACTATTTTTTGCCCATTAAAAATAAAGCAAAATCATTAGATATTAAGAATTTGTCAAGTTTCTCCTGCAGTTTGACAAATTTGTTTTTACAAAGTTTTACAAAATGTTAGAATTGCGAAAGGGTATTTACAATTTGGTTCGCCAAATGTACATTGTCGCCATTTATGTTAGGCGAGTTACTGGCTAAGCTGTAAATGCAGCCATTTATATTCGAAGATGCCTCCCCAAGTGAATTTTATTCAAACGCATCATGTTAATGATAATAGCATGTCCGGGCCGAATCTGACAGCGAGCCATTATGCGAGAAGATTGGTTAAGGCAACAATATATCCATTGTGTACCTGAAGGGGATAACCCCCCCGAATGTTCCACAGGCACGTCCTATAGCAGAGTTTTGGGCTCGATAGAAAAAGATTACGACGGAAGCCCAAATGAAGAAGAATACGACGAAGAATCTACCAAAAGATTCGAGAGTTACTTACCCACTCACCGTTCAAAGGCTGATGAGAGGCGTTCGCACCTAATTGCGAACCATTGAAACTCATGGGCCTTTACCTGCTATTGATATATTCTAATTATAGTTAAAGTTTCACTGAATCGTTTTCTGTACTACCAAATTAAATCAAATAATTATAGTTTGAAGATCGTAGAAATTTAAAATGTTTAAAGAAATCTCATTAAAATTTACTTTACAAATACTCTCTACTTCCTTTTTTCTTGAAATCTTGCTATCAGGAGATGATTAGCTGTCACTGAAATATCTCAAATTGTTTATCAAAAGTTTACAATGCTTAGTGTTCATGAAAACCTGCACTAGCAATCAGTGAACCCCTTTTGGGGGTTCGAATTATGGCTAATGATCGCAGAAATTGATAAACGGTTATATCACAACCAGAGAGAAATTGATCCAACGAAGCGCTAGAAAACCATAACTGGGGTAATAGCGGACCTCGTAGTAACTGTCATCACAGCATCTTCGATTCTTGGCTCTGAGGGAATTTTGTTGACCTCTTGGAGAGGAAGTTCATTGGGCCGGAATCCTAGTTAGACCCTAAACTCGACATGCGTAACATGTATCGAAAGATTTGTTCTCTTTTTGGTTGTCCACATATCGGCCAATTCTGTAATGCCACTTAACTGTAGTATATCGAGATATTGGCATGGTACTGGCTCATGGAATAATGACTAGCAGAATGTCAGCAAATTGTCTTTAGGGACGAGTTGCGATTTCATTTATGGTGATCTGGCAATTGGATATGTTGGAAGGAAGAGGTTATATCTACTTTTTATTCCTGGAAATCTCAACGACCATCGACTCATTAATCGTATCTTCGAACTTGCAGCATATCGTAACAAGATAACCCCGACGGCATACTCCCACTATAACTCCAATGTTCTTTAAGAGTAAAATGTTGATGTCTTACCATGGTCACCAAAGTCTCCAGATCTATCACCGATGGAGCATGTGTTGGAGCATTCTTCAAAAAACCTGGAGCAACTTCTTGAGGAACGACAGATAGCATAGGAGGACATTTTACAACAGCCCGAATTTTCAGCATGCAACGGCGATTAAGTGAATGTATCAGATAAGAGGAAATACCACTCATAATAAACATTTTCTCTTTCTTTTAAATATTTTCAAGAGATTTTGTTTTCCAAATTTTAAACGTTTATTTCTTTCAATTAGTCTAATATTATACAAAACTTGAACATTTCTGGCCAGTGTATCTACGAACAAATCTACAATTTACAATTTGCATACCCAAATAATTTGGTATAAATAAACACACACAAGCAGTTAATAATTAACTATAATAATAATAATAATACTAATACTAACTCTACGGAAGGGCGAATAGATGTATCAAAATAGATTTGTTTTGCAGTTTTTTCAAGCCTTCTATATTCTTAATCGTAGGTAAACCATTTATCACCATTCCCTCAATAAATTCGGCTCATGTTGCCATTGCGGTGCATAAATCGTCACTCGGCAACATTCGATCCAAAATGTAGAACCAAACGTACTATTAAAAATAACCCAATTAACTTACCATTGGACATCGACAATCTGTCAAGTTTCTCCAAAAATTTGACAATATATTTGTGTTTTGAAAGTTTTACAAAGTATCCTACAAGTTAGCATTGCGGAAAGGTATTTACAATTTGGTTGAGCAAGTGCCAAAATATGACATTGTCGCCATTAACAGAAAATATTTGCCGTGAATCAATCTTCCCAAGTTTCTCCAGTTCCTCCAGTTTTGAAACATGCGAGGCTTCAGAACTTTATTGAATCTACAAGAAATAGACAAAGAGTTTCAACGAGAAGATTAGGAAGATTTCACATTTCCCATATGACATTTCATCAGTTAATTTTAGTCGACGAAAAATATTTTATATTATCGAACTCCGAAATAAAAGGAAACGAAGGCTTTTATACAGACAACATTGAGGATCTTCTTAATGACGAAAGGTATAAGAAAAAGGCGAACTTTGAAGACAAGGTACTAGTGTGGTGCGCCATTTCGACAGCTGGTTTTTCAAGGCCTTATTTTGGACGAGTTAGATGCCTCCCCAAATTAGTGAATTTTATACAAACACATCATATTAATGATAATATTATGTTCTGGCTGTTGCATACGTTATCGTTAATAGTAATTGATTTTGAAGTAGTCTGGTGGATTAAATTGTGTTACTTGTTTAACGTCAGTAAGTGCTTGAAGAATTTGTTTAATTTCTTTTAAATTTTTGATGAAGGTTTTGTTGAACTTTCTCTTGTTGATGATTTGTAAATTAACGTCGATGAGAATGGGAATTTGAAGATTTCCTATCTAAATTATTCTCACTAACGATTTTATCTCTGATTTCTGACTTGAGTGTTTTAGACTTATCTTGATTAAAATTTTATAGTAATTTCCATTCAGATTTCTACAAAAAAATGTGTTTAACTATGATTGCGACGTTAACTTTTTGTATTAGGATTGTGGCAATAATACATTCACTACAATTTCAACTTTTAGTCCAATTTAATCTAGGAATAGGATATAATTTTTTATTAGATTTTCTGTTTTTTTTTATTTTTACTTATCAAATGTGTTATAAAAACTAGACTAAATATATCTCAATTCTAACTAATTACAATGGTCGTGGCATTTCGATGAACGAAAAATATTCTATATGTTTTCTACAAAAAATTCTTCAGTAGTTCTCTTGCTACTTAAAATCCATAGTATGCCTCGAAACTACAATTATTTCTCCAGATTACGACTAAAAGCTTTTGCTCTAAAATGTAAACGATGGCAGTAGTTGTAGTTGAATGCGCGAAATAACTAATTATTTTACTTTACATTTAATGACCTGTCCTTATTTTATATCATTTACATATCGACATGTTGTTACCTCTTACGTATGTGCAAGACGAGTCTCTAAAACCACGTACATACCAAGTACAATATAAGTAGTGCAAATAAATACAATAAAATTTCACTGTAACGTTTCATAAACCCCATCTAAATTGCCCATAATCAACAGTATGTTAAGCAATAATCGTTAAACATAACAAGTGAATATTAGCACCAAACTATGTTAATAGCTATGCTTGTAAGAATGATCCAAAAAGCAATCACAAAAGATGCCTGTATAAATATCACCAACGATTGCTAAAGTATCCAAAATATTTTATTCATTAGCGCATTTAAACAAGTTAAGTCACGACTGCAACAGAGATCGGGGGCGGACAATTTCATACCACTGCTACAGACATCCTTGTGATATCTAGAATGGTTATGAAAGGCACTCACTCGACAGCCTCGCCGAAAAATTACTAACTAATTACTAATCAACACATCGGTATTTTTACCAAGGTGGTGATTTATAACGATAATTTTTCTAACCAGCAATTTAATTGTCAGCAGATCATTATTTGGTGGTTCTGCTCAGCTATTGTCACAAGTATATGATTTATTTGTACAAAAATGAATCTAACTCAGGTCGAATCAACGTAGCAATAAAAATGGTGATTTTAGTACTTAAACTTTCAAAAAAAGCCAACGACATGGTCTATTAAGCTAATTTGAATCGTGATGAATGACGGCATTCTGATCCATGTCAACCCACGTGGTAGTAGGTTGTAAATATAGTCCGTGTTTCTTGCCTTAAAATTAGAGTTTATATTCATGTATAAGTCTTGACCGGTTTAATTGGATAATAATATTATTTTGAGCGTCCGAACGTACCAAATGTCGTTTTATTTAATGAGGTTATATTAGTATTTTATTGTGAAGTCGTAAAATCGTGAATCGAAGTGCTAATCAAATTAGAATTCATTGCACAAAGCAGCTTACTATGCTCGTGATGTGTACACTAAAAATATGTGATTGTCTTGTTCTCTTATGAGAAACATATATTTAAGAGGTCAACGAATGCATTTTTATATAATTTTGCTTATGTGTACCGACATTGTTGTAACTAAATGTGTTATTCGTCGTTTTGGGCGGCTTTTAGTTGGGGGTAGCCTGTAATATCATGCACAATGTAATACCATGAATACAAGTAGACATTATATGGTAATTTTCTTAGGTGCCATCTGCGTGGCAATAATTATTTGCAATTAATAATTTATCTGTGTTATGAATACATTAAAATTGACTTTCTGTATTATGCTTTGCCGAGTCGTTAATGTATGACCGAGTTTTGCATATGGCGTTGGTAACGATTGTCGCTGGTTCTTAAAATTACGATGTTTATTTGTTCCCAATCGAAAGTTTAACAAAACCACTAGATTATAAACGACAATTAATACGGGAATATAAAAGAAATAATTAATCTTAGTTCAACTAACGCACTATTAAATATCCGCTGCCAGTTTAGGTTACATGCGGTCAGCTTTGTTACTTGAGATGAAATATATTTTTAATGCAATTCATCGAGTTGTTTAATCGATAATAGGGCACAAGCACATATTTAAAATTATTGGTTTTATTATTCATAACACATAATATAAAAGTTTAAGATATGTATTCAAATGAATAAAGTGAAATTTTATAGAAAATTTTTTGTGCATTAAATAAACCAAGTTATACTCATAGAAACCGTTGTTATTTTAATGCATGTATGTTAAAAAAGTTTTTTTCGCGTGACGACAGATTCCGCATAATGGCCCATCAAAGTCGGACATTTTTAATTTTCGGCCTTCTATGAGATTTTTACCATGATTCATGTGTTTGTGACCTATTGTCTGTCATCTTATATCTTGCTATGGAACTTGCGTAAATAATTTTGTCCGCGACATAAAGGAGATGTTGAAAATATAATTTATAATCTTGAAATTAATTATAAGTAGTTGACGTTTAGTGATATACAATGGGTAAATAATTAAATTCTTAAAATCATAGCCAAATGAATGAAATATATACTGATATATCAAAGATTAAAATCACCCACTGTGATTCGAATGAAATATGTAATAATTAGATTGTTATTTGTTTATAAAGAAATGCATTAACCTCCTTGATTATTCTTGATCACCATTCTAATTGCTTTTGTAAATAACGATTTCATTTTCCTTACGCATGTTTTTAATTAAATTAAAACACAACTTTTCCCGTCCCACTAATAAGTGAAAAGACAACAATTAACGACGACCGAACATATCGGCAAGTTAATTCTTAATTATAAAAATTGGCACCCATTCGTTTAAAATTTTAAATTCTTAATTATCAAAAAGACAAAAATATATCCAATTATGCGTTAGCATTATTCAAACGGTAGAATTAATAATTCATTTAATTAATAATAATTATAATCTTTATTGTAATGTCTACGTTATAGTTACACGATTTAAATGTGGCTTAAACAAAACTGATGACTATAATACTTTATTTATAAAGGAGTACCATGAGAATTTTCGAACTCGAAAAAGGTACACGTTTTGACGAAATTCAAGTAAAATAATTAAGGATAGTCAGAATGTTTTATAGATAATAAATAAACTTCGAGCATTCATAGCGACACCATATTATACTCCATTGAGCATAGTTGTAATATAGCATATACAGTTTCCGTATAACAGCCAATCAGAGCAGAGTATTATGAATTTGCCGCCCATAAATGTTATTGATACCAGTTGTCCAAATTTCGATTTATTCGTTTTTTTTTCCTTAAAGCAAACATTTGCGTGGCTGACAAAAAATGCCCAATTAAACGTACATACGTAAGCGAAAATAAACCCATATTGTTCCGGGTTTCCCGGGGGCAGATGTAGGTGCAAATAATTCATAACGAAGAATCGCAGAACAAATGAAATCGTGTAATTAATATTCACAAGACATTTTCACATTTGCATAAAGCCGTTCAAAGTTCCTTAAATAAACTTCACACAATATAAGATGTTTATAATACAAAGTAGTTTCAAAGTGTTTAATAAAACGTTGACACATTAACGCTTTAAACGTCCGAGTCTAAGTTATTATCGACTAATTTACCAACATATGATTCGCAGTGTTCAAAATACTGCATTATTCAACTCAATGCAACTCCCAGCCAAGGCGATTTGTTAGGTGGAGTTCTACCCCAACGTATTTGCTACGTTAAATTAGTTTGAATGTTGACTACATTTGTTTAGTATATTTGAATGATAATCAATATCGCAAGGCCATACCCAGAGGCAGTCTTGTTGGGTTCAGGTGGAAATTGCGTACTGCACTTATGCCTCAATAGGACACTTGTGCTGTTTCCATTTCAGGGTACCATACCATTGGCCATTTAGCCTATCTCATGGAGGTAGGCTACTACCGTCGAAGGTGGCAGTGCCCTGATGACTGCTCGGCACATCAGTTTGTCACCTAGGATAGATCCTTATAGTCGAATGAGGTCTGTGCGGATATGTCCACCTGGTTCATTTTTTGCCTATAATCTATATTTATTATCATATACCATTTTAACGTTTAGAAAAATAATTTGAATTTGATTGTCTTGTAATTAAAAAAAACCTTGAAATTTGACTTCTAGCAAAGTAGGTTAGTAAGTTAGGGTAGTAAGTTATTGTTTCGTACAAATTGTTTTCTGGTTTCCATCCTATATTTTGTTATAGTTCGTGTGTACACGAATATCTTTCACATACGATTATTGATGTTGTACGAAAAATAAATTTCAGCGAATATATTAAGATGATGACAGCTGTTTCGCTATATCTTGAGCTCGTCAGACCACAACACATACATCCACCGAATGTACATTAAGTCATCCAAACATGGGTGACAAGAAGTTTGTGTTGGAGTATTAGAGCCAGCTAGACTTCAATACACCCACATTGTCACCACTATGTAATTGCAATGGGCTTTATCGACCAATTAAATTGGTAGTGCCCAGATTTTCAACCGTCGACCTAAAACACCGCTTTGTTCAAAATATTCACGCGATTGGCTGTCCTGTTTGGTCGCAGTCCCTTTGTGTTTCGAGAACTAGTCGAGCGAGTTCGCGCTCGTATTTATTTTAGATTGGATGTACGTGGCAAGGTTTTGTTGAAAACAAGAAGAAGTGTTTCCTTTGGCATTCAAAGGTGTTATTCATTATTACCTAATTTAAATTTTCCCTACAATAATCTGGATTAAGTTTCCACATTTGTTGTTGTTTTTTATGATGTGGGAAAAGAAATATTGTTTTACTGAAGGCAAGGCGCAGTTTACTTTGCTTTACTACACTAGCTGTTGCAAATTAAATTTAGAAAGACATTATAAGCAAAATCATAATAATTTTGAAAAATTTTGGAAGTGCCACCAGAGAAGATTTTTTATAAGAAGAAGAAATGGGGACTATTGAACCAACATAATATTTCCGTTAAAAGGCACGACGAGCTTGGATCTATGATCAAGACATCTGAACTGTTAAAAAGGCTTTGGCAATGTTTGCACAAAATTGTAATTACCAAAATGTAAAATCTTTCACTTTCACGAAACATTGTTACAAGACGGGTGGAAGAGATGTCAGTGGATATGAGCCACCAAACCCAAGATATCATAAAAACACTCATCGTTGCAGTTAGATCAAAGTTGCGATTTAACGAATAGTTGGGTATTTTTGTTCGTTAGATTGATTAACATTGGAATGTATTTTAAGATTTACTAGAAATATATCAGCTGGAAACTACGATCAAGGGAAGGCGTTTTTATGAAAATTAAGGAATGCATTGAAGAAAAGGTTTTACCATGGGACTACATGAAATCTATTTGTACTGATGATGCACTTACAATGACCTCTAAAACAGGGGGAAAATATTTTTGTATGATTGCACCATCCACCGGAAGCGTTGTGTGCAAAGGACATGAAGTTGCATGATATTATGGACCAGGTAGTACGCTGCATAAATTAAATACGCGTTTCACGGGTTTTATATGAAGAAAATATGGCACACTATGGAGAACTATAACTATATTGCGATGTGTGTTGGCTTTCAAGGGACAATATTATCCATCGTAAGAGGGCAAGCGTTATCTTTGGAAACTGATTTACTGAAAAATATATCCTTCATGATGTATCTTCCGAGTGTTGCCGTGGTTCTTGGAATAAACTTGGCGTTCAGATGATCATGTTGTCAACTTCTTCAGAAGGTTTCTAAAGACCGCTGTTGATGTCTTCTGTTCCTCGTTATATACCCAGTATCTGCTTCGCTTCGTTAATGCGTATCTTCTGTTGATCCGTATCCGATGCTCCTCCTGGATTCATCCTTGATGGTCCTGGCTGTTTGTTTGGTGGCCCTTGCTTCTCGGTACCCTTTAGTGCTAACTTACTTAGTCTATATCCATCTTCTCGGTTGAAGTTATTCGGGTTTTTGGTTATTTCCAAGGATTCTCTCACTATCCGTGGGTAGATGATTTCTGGAGAGTATCTTCACTTCGTCATAGTCGATTATGTTACTGCTTTCCGTGTGGTAGTGTTCAGCTACCGCGGATCTTCCAGTATTTTCCTGCTTGATATTTCTTCGATGCACCTTGACTCTTCACTGTATACTGGCATTGAATTCGTATATTCCTTTAACTGGTATTCTGGGTACCGAGTCCTTGTTGGATGGAAGCAGTTCTTTTATTTTCTTAACTGTGCTGAACCTGACGTTGATATTCTTCTTTTCCAAGGTTTTCCTCAGCCTGTAGATGCACTTATTTCATATCCATGTAAAATCTCCATAAAATGTTCTGAATTCTTTACAAAACTGCTTGTCAATGCCCCGTACTGCTGTAGCCAGTTCGTAAGTTGGAGTAACACAGGTACTTACAATTGGTTGTAGGGAGTACCAGTTTTGTATACCTTTGGTAGTCCATATAATCTTGGTGAGTTTCTGATGGCAGTAAACGTCGATGTTCTTCTTTCGGTATGGTTGATTGCTTTCCTAGTCTGACGTTCGATCTTAGCTGTTGGGTCTCCTGTAGTGTTCGGGATCCAATAATGTGTTGATCTTTTCATTGTATTCCATCCTTGTCATCACTACTGTTGCGTTTCCCTTATCGGCACGTAGAACGATGATATCCTTATTGTTACGAAGTTCTTTCAAAATGTCCTCTTCTGTCCTTTAGATATTCCGAGTTGGTGGTTTGGTTTTGCAGGGAATTTTGCACGTCTCGTGTTTCATTTGTTCTGTTTCGGCTGCTGGTAGAGTCCTATTGCACGTTCCACTTGGGTGATTATTTCGTACTTTGGTATTCTTCTTGGTGCAATAGCGAAATTTAGTCCTTTCGATAGTAACCTAGTTCGCTCTTCAGATAACGGTTGCTTGGTGAGGTTCAAGACACCCTTCTTAGGGTCCAATCCTGGTATTGCTTCGGTCCTCTTTTCATGTAGCTCCTCAAACTTCTTGGTCTGTTTTCTGGTAGCGTTGTTTAGGTGATATGTATAAAGTTCGTTGGATACTACGTTTATTTCGTAGTATGTGTTGTTCTTAGCAATTGTGGTCCTGAGATGGTTGTATCTTGACGAAACCATCATCATAATCAGTTATCCTGCCAACATTCGGTTGGAACTCACTGAAGTAGAAGTAGTTTCGGATCAACATATGTTTGAAAAATTTTTTTAAAATCTTAATTATATAAAAAATAAATACCACATATGTCTAACTCAGCAACACATTTCTGATTTGTTGTTACTGTCAATATATGTTATGATACCTAACATAGGAAAATTATTAACACTGAAACAATTTCAAAAGTACTTAGATATTCACATTTACATTTTTTTAAAGCATTTCAAGCTTCTAACCATAAATAATGACAATGACTATTGCGTCAATTTGCAGATACATTTTTAACTCAAAAACTACACTAGTTATGCATACATTATTTATATTGGTTCCTGTCAAATAATTTTACAATACCGAACATCGAAGTAAAGAAATTGTGCCCAAAATGTATATTTAGTAAAAAAATATCAATTCTCTTGCCAGTTTCACTAAACGATCGTCGTTGGATTATAAATTCACGCGATAGAATATTGTATGCACGATGTATACAAAATATTAATTATGTGGAATTAAGTTCGAACAATGTACAGCAATTTGTTACCTCGGTTGCAATTTGCTAACTTTACGTACAGTATCATGCTTATAACTGTAATACGAGCAGCACCGAGATTGTATTACACACAAACAAGACGAACTGAGCGAGCAGATGGTGTTACAAAATATTCCAGTGAAAAGAAGCGATGCGTACTACACACCTGCAATTTAGCCAACGGTTCGTTGATTTTTCACACAATACGTATCCGTTCGGTTTCGTGTTTGAGAAGGCAGCGCGGATCATTTTGGTCTTGTTTCGAACGCCTGTTTCGATGTAAACGACCGTGATAATTCCCGCCTTTCATTATTTGACTTTGCATCGGCGTGTATTATTTAGTACCCATTTAAATCGCAAATCATTCGATTTTCACGGTATGGGTGTATCTCAACGTTCCAGGTAATCGGAACGGAATGTTCTAAATAAGCGATACGATTGTCACGCCTGTTTTGTCATCTGAAGAATAATCGAGGCTATTGTATCGGTGGCGAATAAATGCAAGGGCATTAGATTTCTTTGAACGAAATCTAATTCAAGGTAAAGCACTGTAAATCATTATGAGATTGGAAATTAGTTATTTATCGATTGATACATTAATTAGTACAGGGTGGGTCCTTATATAATAAACTCTTATTAAATTATTTATAAACTTAGTATTGTTAATTAGTCCCAAAATCACAACCCTGTTTAGGTACCGCGACGCAGATGCCGCTATAGGTTCGGTCAGACAATTATGGCCCTTCGTACTTGTGCGTATTTTTCCAAAGGATCTCCTCTATGGTCACGTACAAAACATTATCTATTGTATCACAATTTCTGCCCGGCAATTATCCACTTTCCCAGTAAAAATCATTTTACGATCGCCAAATTCATCACAACGCTACGGTTGTAAATAAGCTACTAAACATCGTAATATAAATTATTATATGGCATGCGCACCCGGGAATTTAGAGTTCCTATTCTTCTTAGAATCGGTCAACCAAATATCAGGCAAAACATCCCTTTCCGTGGTCAATATGAAATTCCTTTTCTGGCCAATCGCGAGACGAATTCTTCGTCTAGTACCGCCTACCACCAAAGTTGGGGCATTTCGCTGCGACCACTGATATCTAGCGAACTTCATTATTTAAAGGAGGTTTCGCCCTTAAGATTAAGTATACCATCAGAATCACTCGAGTAGTAGAAACACAACACAACAATCAAAGCAATATTAATCGATAATCATTCAAGTATTAATCAAGTATCAGTAGAGTAGCACACTTTATTACAATACGTACAACAGTACAAATAGCTAACAACACATCTTAACAGTACACACCAAGTGCAAATTGTAATTGTAAAATAGGTGTTAGTAAAGTGTTAGTAAATAGTGAACAAAGATAGAAGGAGTTTTTATGTAACCAAGCCTTCGAACGATATAATAAAGCCCAGACAATAGCGGCGCACATCAGTGGCGTAACATACCTGAGCGAGAGACGTATTCGAAATTCTCGTGGACCTTACAAATCGCCCCGAGTGGAGTACACACAAGTCCCTTCATTCACTTCGCGCAAACAAATGCCATTAAGGAGTTATTTAGGATGTCAAATTCAAATACGATAATTAAATGAAAATCAGTTACAATCTAAAATATATTAAAAAACGAGGCTTTATGCAACGAACAAATAACGCTAATTAACTATTATTATTTAAAATTGATGATGACGATGATATTTGTCGTACTCACTGTACACTGTAAGTCCACGCCCACCGATGCAAATTTCTGGTAAACAAGTAATTGTAAATCAAACTGCAAGAAACATAATGAGTGACGAAAAGATAACTACGACAATTAGACTAACTCTTTAAACAATTACAAAATAAATCAACCCAACCCTAGTGTGAATTTAGCACTAGCTGGAAATGAAACGTTTATCGCCCACAAGAATTAGAGACCAATTTCTCTTGTTGACAATTAAACGTTTCTCCCCAAATCTTTCCAGTGATTATCTCTAATTTCCTGATGTTTCGTGCTCGATTCCTTCTCATCCACAAATGTCAATTCAGTCGCCTAGTTCATTCTATCTCTATATTTGTCTTTATTGGCCAGCTATATTCCTCATTTTTGTGGCGATTCCGTACCATCTACAATCCTATCGATTAATCTGTTTGAGTGTATATGTTTCTGATATCAATTGTGAAAACCGTTTTAGTATCTAAACGGTTCTAAGTACAACATTCGCTCGACACAAAATTGAAAGAATGTTTGCCCCTTCGGTGGGTTTAATTGTAAACACCCCGTCTCGTACTAAAATATATACTAACATTTATGGCTTCTTAACTGTTTTAGTTTAAATTTAAAACCTCCGTGATATCTTTATTAGTTAGGGATGGGTTGGGTTGGTTGCTTAATTTCTTGTACATGCGCAATATTTTATATGAAATTCATATTTTGTTACTTTGAGTACTACACACGACGACATAATTCATCAATTACTCGATTTCACAAACTTCCTCTTCTATAAACAGTTCAGGAAATAAAGTCTCATAAGCAGATTAAATGAACACTGTTATATAGCCGTTAGATTTTATTAAATTAAAAGTTTCTAGAATGGAGTGCCAAGTTTCTTTGCTCTTCTGCATTATTTTAATTATGTAAAACAATATCATCTACGAATCGTGTAAATGTTCGCCGTGCGTGACCAATACATTTGTAATTGAAAACGGCAACGAACACGATACAATCGCTATTGCGACTGTAATTAATTTATAGACTGACAAATATAGAATTAGTGTTTTTTAGACTTACATGCAAATCGACAACATAGGGATATACTTTTTGTAATTGCGTAGATAAGTAAATCGATGTTTAAATGGTGTTATTTGTTTCCGAAATGTTAAACCTTTTGCGCAAGACACACCCGTTAAGAAACTGTTGTTTTGTGTCGCCTGTCTATACGGGGTAGGTCAGAAATATTTAACTCTTTTAAGGGAATGATGCTTTATTCGAAAAATAACAATATATTCTTCATTGTCAGCGTCTTTTGAAATTGATGCAATGATTTCTATAGGCCGTGTTATCAAGAAAATTAGATAGAGGAAGCAATACGCATGGATAATAAAACCTACAAAGTATCAAAGTAAAACAATGCAAACACCGTAAACACATTGATTAAACTCCTCGATCGAATATGATGTTCAATATGGGACGACTTTAAGGAGTAGCTTTTCTGTTTCCTTCTTGAATAACTTAGGTCCAAGGTTTTGCAAAATATTAGGAAGAGCATTAAACAAGTGATACCCAATAATATTCACATCTGTAGCCCTCAAACGGTTGTAAGGCAATACTATTGCCCTAGGGCTTCTCATATTGTAGCTATTACTGATTTTATCACGAGCGAAAAAACTTTCAGATTGAACTAGTTTGACTCAAATATAAGTTGCAGGCACTGTCTGGGGTCTAGTGAACAGTTGTCTACAACTAGTACTCCATCTCACTCCTTCTATCGCTCTTATTGCCTTCTTCTTCAATGTCAGAATCCTATAAGTAATATACTAAATTTCATAACCGAATAAAATAGAGTAAAGTTGCAGTTGCAGTTGAGAAGTTTCCAACACCCACTTGTCGGACAGCACAAACGGCTCACCTCATTTTTTCATGTCAATTTTGGTTCCAAATAAACGCCAAGCTATTTAACAGGCTCTTGATTTTGCAGTTTGCGAGATGTCACAGAGATAATCATCTGTGATTTAGTTGGATGTAGTAAGAGTTCACTTGCAGCGAACCGTAATCGGTGCTCTAGGTTTGACAAACACTGTTATCATCATCATGGTATCATCGGCGAACAGCACGCTGCGACATGATAGATTAGCTAGTAGATCATTAATGTACAACTGGAAGCAGACTGGCCCCAAGATACTTCTCTGCCCTCTCCGAGCTAATAGTGACTTCCGCTTGATCTACCGTCGAGTAAAATGGCAACGATCGACGCAGATACAGTACTACACATCGGATAACATAGTGCTCAACATTTCTCGTGAGATATACTGTCAAAGGCCTTGCATATGTCACAGAAGTAACCAGAGCATATATCTCCGTTTTCAAAAGCCTCAAACCTGACGTCAAGGAGACAATGCACAGCGTCCAAAGTGGAGCCCTTCTTGGACTCACATTGCTGCGGCGGTGGCGGTAGCAGATTGTTGGATAAAATACATTTGTCAGGAGCAGCCATTAAGCCACTTAAGACAACACAGGCAGGATCAATATAGGCCTGTAATTGGATTATATGGGTCACCTTTCTTGTGTAGTGGTATGACCTTAGCCAACTTCATAGTTTCATCAAAAATGCCATCTATATTTGTTTAATATATGTACTAATGGCCTTCATATCCTCAAAGATACGTGCTTATAGCAAGTTTCGTGTTGATGTGGTATATGTCCTCACTAGCCGTAGATTTCAATCGATTGATAGAAAGTTCTAACTCGAGGTAGTTAGTGGGAGCCAGAAACATAGACGTTGAGGATGAATGAATTGCTTTAAGGAAACTGTTGGGAGTGAGGACACTCCATAGGTAAATCGGTTACTATTTGGGATGCCAAATTTGATAGAAAAGATTCAAAAACTTGCGGTTGTATGCAGTTTCCTTCCGGTTCATGGTTGATTATTTTCCACGTTGTTTTCGATTTGTTTGAGGATAATCTCAGAACGCTTCAATCATTTATTTGGTTGCGAATTTGTTTCCATGTATCATAAATGCAATGCAAGGTTTATTTCATTTGTTTTAATGTAGGACTTGACTGTACATAGTTTGGATGTGGAGTAAATGATTTTATTGAACTGGTGGCATATTTGCTTTGTATTAGGGTATTTAGAAAAGATTCCAAACTTTGCATTAGCATAATCTAAATCATACATTTCGTCCAATCCTTTTAGCCCAAGAGGTTGGAAACTTGAGCTAATGTTACTTAATTCTACACTGGGGTTTTAGGTTGTAATTTAACATGTTGGACTTCAGGGGTATCTAACAAGTGAAATTCAACCTGGTGATCACTCATTGCAGCCCATGCGACGTAAGCAGAATAAGTACCAGGGGGTAGTTTGCCATGATGTTATCCACACATGTTGCCGATTCACGAGCAATCATAATTGGAGAGGATATCGTAGGATGAAGATCGAAAGAAGTCAAAGGGTTCCGCCAACTCCTTGTTGCCAGCTATCTTACATATGCCAGCAATCGATTCCTCGTTCACTTGTTGAGTACATTTTGATTTGAGCTTGTTCCTAGCAAAGACACAGACACCATCATGAGGTCTGTCCTGTCGACAGTAAATGCTGGTTTTCATATATCCCTGCACGTTATAGGTTTTCATATTTTCTGGTTTAAGTTAGTGTTCCCTAAAAGCATTAAGCAAGAGCATTAGCTTTATTTGTTATGCATTACTTTTAATACGCCATATTCTAAGCTTTTACAGGTTGCTGAGTAATCGCTATGACGTTTGAAGTCTGTAGGTTTGCTTCGCCGTTCATTTGATCCAGGTAGTGTAAAAAACGAAAATGTTGAAGACGTGTATATACCAAGGTATTCTGAATTCATCTCCTTGCATAGAAAAGTCTTTATATTGTTGAGTTGGGGGTGTGTTATAGTGATATAAAGATGTCCATATTTAGGAATATAATTCAATTCACCCTTTATGTTTGTGCCAACTATGGTTGCTGATTTCAGAGTTCTTTTCTTAATACTTATCTATTTGTTGACTTCGTTTTTTTCGTGCACAGTGTCCACTCTTATATGTAGTAAAGAAGGATATTCCTTCTTGTGCGAGAGATCCGTCGAAGCACCTTTGACGGCTATAGCCCTTTCCGCCATACTAAACATTTGCATTTTATTCCGTAATGTTTGCTGTGATATAGAGTTATCATTTCCATTATCTGAATTTGGTATTATGTGGCTGGGCTTAGTTCAGCTCACTTTTATTACTTGAGTATGTCTTTTGAAGCTAGCTGAGCTGTGACATTTCCCCTGATAGACTAGCACCACTAAAGAGGTAGTGTGTGAGAAAGGTCGCTGGTCGTGAACTTTAAAATGAAATGAACTTTAAATGAACAGTAACATCGATTGATAAATATCAACCATTCGGATAATCTATCAGATGTGCGAACAAGAGAAGGCGAATCGAAAAGAAGAAAATGGGATAGATGTTTGTTAGAAGAGTTTTACTTTACGTCAAGTTTCGATAGCAGTATTCTTAGATTCCTATTACAGGGCAAACAATAAACACAACAAAAATCGTAACAATATATATACAAGTTATATTGCATTGTTTGACTTATACCATCAAAATGAATACGAGGGTAAGGGCGAAAGTTCTCGGCCTAGCAGAGATATAAGTAAATATCGGTGATTTTTGTGTTATGTTGGTACACGTATCTGAATAACGAACGTCAAGTGTCAACTTAGTTTTGTGTGTTGCGCTGAAATGGATAAACTGAAATATCCTGCTGCTATAAAATTCTTTGTTTTGGACGGTTTATCGCCAACGGAAATTGGTAAAGGTTTATAAGTATTCTTTTTCATTTTCAACAGTGAAGAAATGGGCGGAGTAACGACCACGTTTAGTCGTACATCTCTTGAAGACTATCCACGTGAAGGACGACCATAAACTGTAACCCCAGAAAACATTGAGAATGTGCACAATATGGTATTGGGCGATAGTTGATTATAGGTCTGCCAGATACCTAAGAAAGGGTAAGGTACATTTTAAATAAAAAACTTCGAGAACCTTTTGCAAGGTAGTGTTGCACTTGTCAAATGCTGACTAAAAACAACCGCACAAACGAATTTCCAAATAACGATGTTTGGATTGTTTTAAAAAGAATCCAACCGATTTTGTGTGCCGATTTGTTTCTATGGATGTGACATGAATCCGTCATTACGCGCTAAAAAATTAAATAATAATCAAAGCAACCACTGGCTTGGCTCGGCACCAAAAAGGGCTAAGTCAACTTCATCTACGGCTAAAGGCCAGTGTTCTCGGGGATGCAAAAGGGATTCCTTTCATTGATTACCTACAAAAAGGTAAATACCATAAATGGCCAAAACTATACAAGTCTGAACCAACTGGATGAAAAAAAAAATCGTGAGAAGAGACCTGGTTTTACAAAAAAGAAATCATCTTTCATCAGGACAATGCACTTGCCCACAAAGGCGCTTTGGCAATGTGAAAACAGAGATTTGAAACAAGAATTTTTTGATCATCCCCTATTCAGCAGATTGATCTCCCTCTGACTTCTACCTGTTCCAAGGTTGTAGCCGGAATACGTTTTGAGTCAAAGAGGTGATAGCAACAGTAGATGGGTATTTTGCAGACCTTCCAGAATCGCACTTAGGGGATGGAGTTCATTCATTGGAGAAACGTTGGACAAAGTGCATTGTACAAAAGGGAACTTTGTAGAAAATTAAATGAATTTTGAGTCTGAAAACATTGTATATTACTACCAAGCCGAGAATTTTTCATTTTACCCTCGTAAATGTAAAAAAAAGAACATAATGCAAACGACTTTTATATTTCGTTTCAAGATATATAATCGTATATTGAATAACATTCATTGCTTATGAAGAAATGTGAGCATATTGTTTTAATTTGTTGGAAAATTTGTTTCGCTTCTAATTGGCATTGGCAATTTGTTAAAACACTTTGACCTCATATTTCGCCAGCCTGCGAAAATGTACTCTAACCAGGTTTTGCTCACTAGTATCATGAGTCACTGGTCTTCATTTTTTCACTTTCTTCTTGAAATTGTATAGCACAAGTCTGTATGAATATGATATATACCTGTTACTATATTTGATGAACAGACATACACAACTAACTCGTGGATTAAACGTAGAATTTTCTTGTGTACTTTGAATATAATGCGTACTATTGTACGATAGCGTGGACTGAACGATTCTGTAATAAATTTGTTTGATGATACAGTGTTAGATACAGCTCAACCAAAAATTTTAGTCTAATACTATCGAACTTAGTTTATCAGTAAATCGCATCACGTGATCCACCCAGGTTGGTTTTTGTCAACTAGTAGCCCTAAGTATCTCGTAGTGCGTATATGCCTGTTGTCGATGCTTCCAGGCGTGGGTCAGGCAGATCATCTACAATTGTCGCAAATTGTTGATCTAACTATGGTTCCTTGAGATATTCGCCCATCTCACTATAATTGTTTTATTTAATTTGGTGGTACAGAAAACGATTCAGTGAAGCTTCAACTATAATTATAATGTATCGCATAGGAGCTAAAAGGCCAAGGGTTTCAATGGTTCAGCTTTTGGACGGTAAGTGGGTTAAACTCTCGAATATTTTGGTAGATTCTTCCTCGTAGTTCATCTTCATTTTGTGCTTCCCACCCACCGTCATAAACTTTTCTTCCGAGTAAAGCCCAAACTCTTCTATAAGACCGGTGGAACTTTCGGGGGGTTCTCCTCTTTGCCTCTTTTTGTTTAGGAGATAATGTAAAATATTTTTCGTCCTCTAAAATTATCGTGGCATTCTTTCAGAAATATTCTAACCTGAATTGTCTGCAGCATGTTAGGATCACCTCTAATTGAGCAGCCGTGTATTTTGGATATATTTGGGAAATGTGAAATATTCGAACTAATCTTCTCATTGAAACTCCTTTTCTATTTCTTGTAGATTGAATGAGGTTCTGAACTTGAGGGCGACCCGTCCTGGTAAGATTCATATACCGCAGGCCTTCTTCACATACCGTATTAAGCGGTAAATTGTTGTATTAGCAATATTTTGGTTTCTATAAATAGCGACAATGTCACGTTTGGGCATATGGCCAACCAAATTGTAAATACCTTTCCGTAATTATAATTGGTGCGACATTTTGTAAACACAAATGTTTTGTCAAACTGAAGCTTTATTTTTAATAAGAAAAAATATACGAAAAATGTTCCCAAGACTTTTGTTACATACGTTAATGGGTTGCAAATCATGTATCATTTTGTGAGTCCCATTGGTTCTATCAAATGGAACTTTGTATTCGCACGATGCAATAATTCGGAAGCACCCGAGTAATTAAGCGGTGTTCGTAAAGTAAACTTTTATAACATATCGTGTATTATGTAGTCACCGTTACAGTTAACTATTTATTAGTTATTAGTTATGGTTTATGTGATAACGAATTTTTCACTGTTCACGTTACCGATAAAAACTTATTCAATGATCTCATGATAACAACCAAGCTAAAAGTTCGCTGATTTAATATTTTGGTACAGTTTTATTATTTATTATTTATTATTCAATACAGTCGCGATAGTAGAGCATTCATGGTTGCCTATGTTTTGTATATCTTTGATATTTTCTCTTCCATGAAAAATGCAACTGCTTTCTCGAGTAAATACTGTGCTCGTATTTAAGTATGGTTTTATTTAACACAAATCGATCCAGGCTTGCCACCATCGTCGGGAGTTCTGTCCCCAATCCACATGTTACATCACTCACATAACTCGCATAATATGCAAACATATTTCAAATCAAATATTAGTTTTGCTATATTGGTATATCATACGTTAAATGCGTGCAGTTGCATAAAAATAAATGAACTGGATATTTGCGTAGAAATTTCGATACACTTAATTGCTCATGCGGCAAGTTCAAAACTAGACATGTAAATTTACTGTTATTAATGCGTAGCACTTTTGTAACTTATATGTTTATTACATATGCGGATTATTTATATAAAAGCGCAACTTCTGTGGAGAAGCATGCAAGTCAACACGTATGTCATATTTCAAAGTTGTGTTCGTTTGTCACGTTGAAATATGTAACTTGCAAATAACGGACGGTGTTGTAATTTTTGTTGAGTATTTTTATTAGAAGTACTGGTATTACTAGTTTAAACATAAATTTATTTTTTTTAATCCAATCCACTGTTCGAGACATTTGAAGCTGTTAATTGTTCGACTAATATCGTGAAATGCATGTCATGGGCGTCCCCATAATTCATAATTGATATTTTTATCGATATCATAATTTTATTCCTTTTTGTTTATACTTAAGGGGGGATCCTGCTTTAGGAGGACTTAAAATATCATTTTTGGGGGAATTTTTTTAGGACAGAAAAAAATGAGCAAGTCTAGTGAACTTTTTAGAGCATTTTATTACATATTTGAGCATTAAAAAAAAATATGTCGAGAGAAAAATATTTAAACGGAACCGATTTTTATGCACATTTGTGCAACACCTTTCAATTGCAATTTACAATCGGTGGGAAAGATGTAGCTCGTAATTTTTGTCTGAAACAAAAAAAAAAACCAAAGAAAATGGTAATTCTCATATATTTTCTTCTATGTGAACTAAAAAAAAACCCAAAATTTTGAAATTCAAGATTTTTCTCAGGTTTGAAAATAAATGTGCTCTTTGCAGGGAGAGAAAATCATTTCAACTTGCTAAAAAAGTTGTTTAAAATTTTTCTTTCATTAATCTTTTTAGTTCAAATAGAAGAGAATGCTACTGAAGCCAACAAAAGTTTTGTTTCGTTTTGATTGCTTGTCTAGTTTTCTCGCAATCACGCCCACCAGTTTAGAAAAATCGTAAAAACCAAAACTCGAGAAAACGCGCTCTAAAGTTTACGATCAGGAAAAATGTTAATTTTCGATTACTTACGGAATATCTCGTTATAATCCTACTATAGCTCTTACGAACTCAAAATATTATTGTTTCGAACGACCGATTGAACTTTTTTCAGTACATAGTTCGGTGTTATGTTACTGCGGGGAGGGAGCGCGTTTCGTTTGTCCGAGCGTTCATGCGTTCGTATATTTTTTGCTCGACACCTCACGGTGTTTAGTGCTGTATCTTTCAAAATATTGCGAATTAGCCGCTATAACTTTTTATACATATTCTTAGATATATTAGGCATAGATTTGAGCAATAAAAAAACAAATCGATTTTTTGAGCCTTCTAAAGCAGGATCCCCCCTTAATTCTTCGACTAATATCGTGCAATACGTGTCATGGGCGTCTACATAATTCATAATTGATATTTTTTTCGATATCATAATTTTATTCCTTTTTGTTTATACTTAAACCAGCGCACCAGCATCCACTCAGATCCTTTGTTACGTGCAACCTTGTTTAAAAAAAAAACTTATTATTGCATAATATATCCGTTTACACAGTTGATCATTTGCGCCATAGATTGACACAAGTTTTTACTTTGTAACTAGAAAGTACCTACAATGATATATGTTGAAATTGTTATCTCGGTATTTTAATATACCCAAGAATAGACAGCGTTGATGAAACTGTTCATTATCTTGTCTATCTGATTGTAATATTCGTTTGTTTCACTACCGGAAGCAAAGTAATTTCCTTTATTAATTCTTTACGTGTTTTACCACACAGGCGCTTTATGGACTGAATTAAACCGCCAGCCTTCATATCTTACATATCAATGACGATAAAGTATCTTGTAGTATGCGTATAATTAAATAGCTGGCGCAATAGTGGTGTTTTAAAGCAGATATATACAAGTTTTCCAGCAATGGAAGTACGAAAAATATGCATGCAAAATTTTCAATTATTACATCACTTTAAATACCTTATTATATGTAAATAAATATGTAAATAAAAATTTAAATATCAATTCAATATCTGTGGTTTAATTTTAAAAAACTTGATTAACACGATTAGTTTGCCAAATCAACCTGCTTTTTATAGTTCGTCGAGTATAACATTATTATGGCGATTTTTAGTCGTCTGCTTAGTAATATTATTCATTATATTCTTTAGTTATACTTGCTATGATTCAGCTTTACATTTAAATTATTTATATTTATTACTTAAGAAGACCTAATTGCTCTACTAGTTTAAGATCCACTTGTGACCGTATCCTTGTGCAGATGCGATACAAAAGTAGTCTAGCTGGTGCCATTAGTGGAGTATTCTGTAATATTCTTGGTAACCGATTCCGTTACTTTATCGAAATACGTCTAATTGCCACTTATTGTATGTGGCACGTAACTACTTAAAAGGTAGCACGTTTTTCCACCACGAAGGTTTAAATTAAAACATGTGTAGGCGAATTGTGTAAAACTATATATAGGGGCACATAATCGAGTATTCTTTTCTCGACTTACCTTCCCGTCCGTGTCGCCCTGTTATTTTTATAAATATAAGTGAAGGATGGGGTTGGTCGAGTCAAGTGAACGGATGTCTACGTTTCACAGAATTTTAATATGTCCGAGGCATCAATTACGTATTTTGCAACAACCTAATAATCCAACTACCAACATGTGTACGCTAAATGTTTGGCAACTACAATATGTGAAATAATAATCTTGTCATCTTTCATGGATGGTTCTTCTAATCTTCTAATTCAAACTTGCATAAAATGAGTCAAAACACGTTCATTAGTATCATCGTTGGAAAAAGTGAAAGGATATAAATCATGGATTTATTTTAATAGTTTCAATTCAAAGGATTAAAAAAAAACACTTAATCAATCCAGTATAATATATTCGGTTCCATCAGATTAATCGAAACAAACACAATCGAAGATTTTGTGTACATTTTCGTACATCTAGGACAAATTGTAACTTTAAATGCCAGACGTGCGTCGGTGTGCCACACCTTAAGAGCTCATTACCATGTTTACTTGTCCCACTGACATTACATAACTGTACGTAATTCCAGACTGCATTGACGTACTTGCGCTAACTGGCCATTAGCGTATATTTACCTTTTTATTGTTATTTATTGTTTATAATTAGCCACCGTGCATGAATAATGGTCGCTTGAAGATTTATTGTTGTGGCTGCAATCTGGCTGCGATCGAAATGAAAATTCCCGACGAGATAAAATGCGGGTTGTTTCGTTTTATAGTTTTTCGAATCGGTTTCATTTAACGGTAATAGGTTTTACTAAAACTGGTTTTAAAAGTACGCTATGTGTGTGTATATATAGGTGGTCGGTGACTTGTTTACGTTGGGGATTAGATAATATTTCTTTGATGCACTTAAAAATGAATAGAAAGAAGTCTAAAAAAATAATTAATAAAATTGAACGTGAATTCCACTTTGAAGGAATTTGCTAAGAGTTGTGAATTTTGATTTCAGAACACACAGAAGTTTTTATGAAAGTAATTACTTGTTGGAGCCTAAAGATTGTAGCATTATTATTTTTAAAATCGCGCAATTTAAACTTCGAATATTGTGTTAATTATTTTCAATACAATTTTTTTCTAACGAACGAGCAATTAATTGATGTGTGTAGAAACAAACTGTATTCTAAGATCAAACTGTTTCTCTGATGAAATCCATATCTTAAAATAAATTATTCAATTGGCGAAAATTTCAAACTTATATTATTATCTTATTATTACCGAATGCAACTGACAAAGACCCACTTCGGTGATATTTCGATAGCTTTCTGATCTGATTAGATCTTCTCGAGTCTAAAAAATAAATAGTTTCTATGCACATCACTGTAACCATTTATTGTTGCACTATTGCAATCGTTGGTCGTTAATCGGTGACGACGGAAACGGCCAATGGTGTACAGCACACAAAGGGATTAGGTTCAATCATTCAACGTACTTGAGGTGGATCTTTTATACATGGAAATTAAGATTCATCACTGATACTAATGCGAAATTCAACACCACAGCATCGGCTTGCTTAACAAGAAATGTATTCTGTTTATTTTGGTTCGAGTTTCCCAATTTCTTTATCTCCTCTTACATCCGCTTCTTTCGTAGATTTTTCTAAAAAAATTCTCTCCATAGGTTCATTATTTCATTATGTGGTTACTTTTCCTTTTCGCAGTTCGTCGTTTAGGTATTTGAAAGTTGTTTGATATTTATTGTTAATTTAGGTTGTCACCAAATTTAGGTTTTAATAATCTTTTTTTTTTATTTTCCGTTGGCGTTTGTACTCTTCATAGTCCTCTTCCTATTCTTGTTTGCATATTTTTTTATTTACTTCTAATTTGGTTATTGTTCAGTACCTCTCCTCTTATCCTCTCATTCCACCAGTATGTTCGCTATCTTTTAAGTGTATTTTTCATTTCTCCGCATTTTCTTTATTACCTCCAATATTGTCTACATGGAAGACCCCATATCACCTCTATTCGTATTTCGATATGATTACAGCTTTGCGGACTTGGAAGTTTTATATTATTGAAGAAACATATACCCCATAGTCCCATTTTCCCCTTACAAATAGGGAGACGGATGACGAGCATTGTGAATAATTTCACCAAGAAATGATGAGTATCCTTCAAAGGAAAGGAATTGGCAATGTTGGCACAATATTGTGTGATGCCTGGTGAGCCAGAACAATTTTATAGTTTCCGCTCAGAAAGATGCATTTAATTTTTTTGGTGTGTGGCACGTTCAAAATAGTCGTTTAATTTCGAAGATGAATGGAAACAATATTGCAACTAGTTTTAACTGAAAATTGTAAAAATAGTTAATAATATTTGAAATTGTTTTTTTTTTGCTTGAAATGATTACATTTACACAACAACTCAACAAACCGAATACTGTATGAATTAACACTTAACAGTTTGTTAGTACTAATTTGATGAGCTGGTCCTAAAATGATTTATTTAGATTGATTAATAAGTAGTAAACGTTATATTTATTTGTGCATATCACAAATTGACACATATTGAGGCTGGCTTGGGTTGGATTGGATTACGGTGGGTTGGGTTGATTTTGCTTAAGAGAGTTGGGTTGGGTGTAGCCAGGTAGTCATACATCATTCGTCTTCTTTTCCTTGTTCCATAGTAATTGTCACATGAATGTTTCATCAGTAAGTATTTGAGTAATTCAAATGCCTCTAAACATTCCACCAAACCCGAAAAAAGCTGAGTATATATTCGTGACTATCTAGAAAATACTAGAAACCATATCATCACCTGACGGGATTTGTTCCTGTTGTAGGGTGATTATTAATCTTTCGTTTTTACTCTGTATTTCATTCGTTAAACAGTAATCTGTTACCTATATTCATTTTCTTCGTCTCTCTTCTCTTGTGATTTGCGGATTTCTTTATGCTAGTATGCTTAAATCTTATAATAAACATACGTCTAATTAAAAACGAATTTCAACGAATGTATTAAGGTGATGTTAGCTGTTTCACCCTCTACGGTCTCATCAGATCACTTCACATACATTCGCTGAAGTTGCACCGTCATGCAAACATATTTTTTGATGCTTTCTGTGCTATTAAACAAACCATTACTTTGGTTCTATTAAACTCTGCTGACTCCAGGGCACCCCCTCTGAAAATAACTGTGAAGACGAATATCGGAAGGTATTTATCGCCAGTCACTATTAAGCTTCTCTCATTAATGGTCGCATATATTTCATATGGGTATCCTTGGATTTAATCATTTCTATCGAATAGAACAATGCTGTTGCTTTATATCATAATGTCTTTTTAGGACCATTACTGTTTCTTATTGATACCACTCTTTATTAAACACGGCCACATTGTGATGTATGCAGACAACAAATAAAACTTGTTATTAAAATATCTATATATGCCATTTTATAATTAAAACCATCAGATTCGCAAAAAAGATTCATGCGTTTAAAATAATTGAAAATTTACCAAAAATTGCTTCCCAGCCCGTGGAGTAAATTTTATATCCAAACAAAATTGATTAATTTTTGTTCAGGTAGATTGATAGCAAATAAACTTTTACTTTCAAGTAGATGACTACTGAAATTTAGACAAATCAATTCTCAAGAAATTTAAAATAACAGTAACATTGCCAAACATGTGTTCACCCACTTATGTAGCAAACTTTCTTTAAAAATCCATTCTAAGAAGACCATGGTTTGGGGAATTTCATAACACGATAGTTTGGGAAAAGTTGAAGATGAATTCATAACTTCGTAAACACCGTTTCCATTGGTTTCATCACGTGCTTTTAATTCAACAAAATGTTTATAATACAAGGATGGTCAACGTTAGAAAAAACTTTAGTTGATCAATTTGTCTTCTTTCAATTTGAAAACGAAAAGGTCAGCCAAATACAAATATAATTTTGATAAAAAAATATTTAGAAAAGCTGTTGCATTTGTTGAGTGCTCTTACCAGCTTCACGCATTTCGTTTGTACTGTGTGTACAAATATCAAATAAATGCGAAATAATAAGAATAATTTGTTGAAAATGGCGAAGTTAAGCGCGAGCTGGATAGGTGACGTGCTCACACTCAAAAATAACCGGCAGCAATCAAAGGAATTTAATTTAATGCTATGCCGGTTAATTTTCTCTTCATATTTATACAGAAACACCAACGGCCCGGTTTATACGAGTACATAAGTACAATACACATACAGCGTGGCCGGAATATAAACGTATTTCAAATTCATGCAATAAGCAATAAACCTGCTCATTTCTAAGCAGGAACATAATACCACATTAGCATTCTCACCGGCGTCATTAAGCTGTCGTGTATTCCTTCGTATTATCTCAAATTTATTGCCTTGCCTCCAATATATAGACAAATAATCGACAGCTTACTAACTTTGATAGGGGTCGGCTATGTAGCTTACGTATGGCTGGAAATTGCTACTGTAAGGAACATGAACGCTGTGGTGAACTGTATGCCGAGTATGGTTTAATAAATCAACAAATCTGGAAATTAAAGTTTGTATAAATATACAAAAGATCACTTTATAATGTAATATACATGCTGTTCTTGCAATTCTTTTGTAAGAATGATGCGAATCAAGTAATTATAGTAAACGAAGAAAAAAATAATAAACTTGCTCGCGAGTTATTTACTCTCGTAACTGATAACTTGAATAACCTCAACGCAAAAACAACTAGAGTGGGTAACACTTAACACTTTCCATGGAGCGTAACCGCTGAGAATTGTACTTGACCACAGAATCAGTTGAACCAATTCTTAAAAATTCAGGAAATTAAAGAACCATGCGTTCTATTCAAGAGTATTTTGGCAATTTAATTATAAAAATCTGCAGTGGTCCTCACTGAACTTTCTTATACGTAGTTATAAAAATGTAAATTGTTTAAAATTTCAATATCTGTTTAATATATTTTTCGATAACCGTTTTCGAGATAAAGAAAAGGGTGATAAGAGTAAACCATCACTTCCAGCTTAGATATTGCTTTCAAAATAGGACGTTCTCCTCATTACTATATACAAATGTTATGTTTAAAATTTCGTATCTCTAGCTTTAATCGTTTGGGCGGTAGAGCGCACATAGGCACACACACAGAGAGAGAGACATACATAAAATTCAAAAAATAACCAGAATCGATTCAAGGGACCTCAAAACGTGTATATCCGTTAAAATATCAAGTTCGATAATTTTCATGATTACTATACTTTCTTATACTTATATTACTTGTAACTGTAACTGAGGTCTGGTTAACTGATGGCTTATATGCAAATGAACTATTTTCAGACGAATGTGTAGTTTTTCGCGAGGACCGTAAAACTGGTCGAGTGTTGGTTGTCATAAGGAAATTATATTTCTATGAATGAATTCGGTATAGTATGATACTTGTGCTGTTATGGTGTGATATATATTCCACCTCAATTTTCTGCCCTTGAATTATCGAACTTGTTTGACAACTTGGAGACTTTAGTTGAGGGTCAAAATATTTTTTCGTAATTTCAATATTTCTGAACTTCAACGGTTCAACTTCAACTACAATGAAAGCATTTTATCTTATAAATCAAAATTGTTCTTGAACTTCTTAAATATTTCAAAGTGAATAATAAACAATATTTCAAAGTAAAGCAATATAATCATGTTCTGAATCCGCGTTTTAGATCTCGTAATTGCGTGTGATTAAGTGTGCTAGGTTAAATGTTTAGTTGAACAAAGTGTTGGTTGTAGGCATAAGTCTGAAGACGCACATAATTCTGGTCTTTTTATTGATCTTAGCATGTGTACTATTTCGCAGATGAAATTTTAGTTATCAAATGAATATGACTTATAATTTTAAATGTGCAATTTTTTCTGAAATTTACTAATTAATGTGTGACACTAACTGGAGCTTTCTGGACGAGTTTATTAACGTTGACGAAATATGTGCTGCATTTTATATGAAAATTCATTCCCATCTTAATAAAACTAGACCAATAAAAAGGAGAAATATTAGTACTTCTTGGTTCAACAGAAGTAATTCGAAATTTAAAGAGAAAGAATATTATATGAAAATGTATAAAAAACAAAAGTCTGACTATTTATTATAGGGGAAGATTAAAAAAAATTGAGACGTAAGATTTAATCTGGCATTTCAGTTGCGCTTGATGAGTTTATTAATACTGCGGAGGACAAAATATTATCTCATCCACAACAGTGGAGGGGTTATATTAACGGGTAAAAACAGTAGTCGCATGCCCAGTTCTATGACATATGATAACAATATTCTCACTGCTTCCAAAGCAACGTTAATGCATTTGCTGAATATTTTTCTTCGGTATATTCAACTCGCCCCGAGCGTCTGAAACTAAGCGTTATAATCAAGAAATAAATGCAAATGATTTATACTTGTCATCCATAAGTGAAATTAATATTAAGTCGTCGTGTAGCCATCTTAAGAATAAGATTACGATGGGGCCAGATAAGGTACCCACATTCTTCGGTGGAGATTGTATTTTATTTATTTATTGTCTGTTTTATTGAAGTCATTGCTAAGATTGTACATCAGATATTACAAGAACACCCATTCCCTAGTTGATTGAAGGTGGCCCGAATCTGTCTCATTTTAAAAAGGATGACAAAAGCCACGTTCAAAATTATGGTCCGTTTCCAATTTCGCTATTTTTTTCAATTATCTTATACAGCTCCACAAATACACACGTAAAAGCAATGATAACCGCGTCACAACATAGATTTATGTAAGATAGATGACAGCTACCAATTTCTGTTGCTTTAGGCAATATGTTTCAAAAGATCTTTATTCGCAATGCCAAGTTGATGTGATTTATGCAGATCGAATAAAAGCTTTCGATCTTGTACAACATAATCTAGTTATAGACAAATTTCGTATCTCTGATGAATACACTTACAAGTTTATTGTTAGAAAACTACCTATATAATAGAAGAAATTATGTGGGGATAAACGATGTTAAATCCTCGTTGTTTGCAGCTGTATTGGTGTACCGCAAGATTCCAACATATGCCCATTATTATTCCTCATATGCATAAACGATGTAACTGAATTTTTGCAGTGCTTTAAAGTAATCTATGCGGATGGCATCAATATGTATAATGTTATTGGGAATATTATGAACTGTAGAAAATTGCAAGGCGATGTGAACTCTTTGGTAAACTAGTATGAAAAAATGAGCTCGTCATAAATGTAAAAAAAAATGTTAACACATGACCTGCACCAGAAAACTTTTAAGACTAAATTGCGATTATATAATTGATAATCTAGCCTTATATCATTTACACACAATGAGATCTCTGGGAATCTTCAACAATATAAATTCTGACGATGAACTTGACATTTTTTAAATATTTCTACTTTAAAAACAAATTTGTTTTAATAATTTAATACAAGTGCAATGTTTTCCCGATCTAATTTTCAGGTGTTTTTCTTATTGTGTAACTAATGTTCCCAACAATAATTTAATTTAGTTTAAGTGAATAATAAATTATGTATATTTTTCTGTATATAATAATGTTACCCTGCAAATGGTTTCTGCTTAATTAATAAATTCCGAGAACAATTAGGTAGAGGTACATAACGTTAACGAATAACAAATAAACGTCAGGATCGCAGTCTTTTAGTTCCAAGAGACCATTTCGAAGAACGCGGAAGGGTTGTAACAATGATGATAGTTTACTGTCGAGTGAAGTCGATGCAGATAGTCGGGCCGAGAAAGGAAGACGACATAGAGAACGACGCGATGCTCAGTTTTCTGTGGAAAGGCACGTGTATTATAGATTAACCTTCGTTACATCCAAGGCACCTTGGAACATCACCTTACGCCAAATTTAAGGACGCTTCGCAATCCTGTTTTTCAACATTGATAATACCCGTCCAGATGTCGCTAGACTAACTCTGACACATTTTAAAAACGCCACTATTGAACATGCGTGGGATATCAAAGGCATCACAGTTACCTCATCAGCCATTGACTTTGGAAGCAATTCGACGAGATGTTTAAGTAAGCTCGAATGAGATAACACAAAGTGACTGATTATCTCTTGAGAATCTTGCCTAGACAGTGTATCGAGTGTGTGACAATATGTTACACGACACATATATACAAGTATTTTTTAATTCAATAATTTTGATACTATTTTAATATACAATATTAAAAGTATGCATTGTTATGTAATTCTGGGTGTTCGTTTTTCTTTCCATGGTACTTGCTTTAAGAAACGTTATTATTATCATCACATCTGTTGGATACATATTTTCGGTTTTTTCTTATTTTTACTTGCGTCGTTTGTTTTAGTTCTGTTATTGTTCTAACCTGTTATATTTTTTAAAGAAATTTCATTAAGAAATGAAATATAATATACTCGAAGATACATGCAAACTGTGTATGTTTCGTTGATGCTGTTTAAATGACTTAATTATTGTTTCTGCGTACTCCTTAACTAGATTTAAAAGTCCTCCCATTCTGCGTAGCGGTTTCTCTCGTCGATATTGAGGTTAGTCGTGGGTAAATGCATGCGTTTCACTGTGCAAACTACAGTAAAGTTGATAACAATATATAATGAATTAAATACTCATTTTATTCGTGTTTTATTGGTGTAAGAAACGTGTTTATAATTTATGAAACGCATTAAAATTTATAAATAATCATCCAGAGTGCTACATTAAAATAAGACTCGGCTATTGATCAACATTAACAAACACCTTTTAGTGCACATATAAATAAAAACATTGGTGTATTAACGTATAACATAGTAAATTGTAGATGATTTCTAGAATTGACGGAGTTTTAAAACGTGAAAAAATTAAGAACCCTTTACACCCCCTAACCTAATATTTGTTTTATTTTATACTTTCGTAATATTATAACGCATCCTTCAGCTAGTTGCAACACATATTAAGGATATGCCTACCTTCATAATCATGCGTTATATCTTTTTATAGCTCGTCGTTTCTACCGACGAACAACTCTCGTCGTGTAGAAATGATTGTCTCAACTTACCGTTGGTGGTTTTTAGCGTGGTGTTTTTATAGTCAAACATCGACTCGTCGTGAAATTAAAAATAAATGAATTCTCCTCGCCTACCGCCTCACAAATTGATGTAACGCCTATTACTTTTTCAATTATGTCGATTTACCATCGGTTTAACTATACTAGAAACGTCACAAATGATTAATGTCTGCACTCTAAATAAATAATTTTGTCGTTTGGCTGCATATAATAGAAACATGCACATATCGTTTCAATTTATGTCATGGTTTTAATTGTTCATACTATATATAATTTGATTTTTTAAACCACCTTACTCGATTGTATATGTAATTTTCTTTTCCGTTATTTCTAATTATTTTATTTCATAATTTAAACATTTAAAAGCACGTTTGGGGTTTGTGATATTCTCAGTAGTAATAAAATAAGTGGTTTGGAAACTGGGACTATAAATCGACTTGTATTTGTCGAGTTGCTACGAAATGCATCGCGTTGCATTTCCTGGGATCATAGCAACGAGCTAAAATTCATAACAAATATAATCTGGCATTGTCCAAACCCCGATTTTTATTTAGTTGGAGAATTGAACAAACAACTCTTAATGAAAAAACAATTGATGTGTACATAAATACTTCAAAGGCTATAGCAACATTATTAATACTGCTGCTAAATATGTTGTCAAAATGC
Source organism: Geotrupes spiniger (assembly GCA_959613385.1). NCBI lineage: Eukaryota > Metazoa > Arthropoda > Insecta > Coleoptera > Geotrupidae > Geotrupes > Geotrupes spiniger. Next base: position 10,649,222 of record OY390739.1, read on the forward strand.
ACATGCTTTATGTACGATTTCAACATGTAAAGATTAGCCTTAATCTCAAATTCCGAAGAGCAAGATGATACCCAAGTTTGGCTGTGTCGCACGAGTTTGATACAACCCGCTTGGAAAACTAGTAAAAATGTAATTCATTTTAGAAGATGTAGTAATGCCACTGTGATTAGTAAAGACCATTTGGTTCCCACGAACAATTGTTGAGTACAAAACTCAAAATTACATAATCACATAAAAATTGTTTCTGTAGCCTGTTCTTGAGTTGGAAGTTACCTTCATATTATACCTTTAGTATTCACTAATTTCCTAATGTTGATGCTAAACTGACACAATACATTTGAAAACAGCAAATTTTAATTTGATTCCACAGCATTTAAAGTTAAGTTCATCGGAAAAAACACTATTGCGTGTCGAAGTTCCTGGACCAAGGATGCATATTCTGATTCTCAATAATCGATGTTCCTCCATGTATGTGCGTCTCCCCATTTCCCCACAATAATAAGACATATGTGAGTAGTATCCTGGGAGCGGCATCCTAGCAGTATTCTTTGAACTTACACCGGTGTTCAGAGTTGCATAAAAAAATTAAAAAATTAAATAGATTGTACTGATTGATTAAACGCTTCCATTTTGTCTAATTTGTTGCTTAAACACTGAGTATTTACATGGGTAATTTTAAAAACTTGATTTACCGGACAACGATTGGCAGTTGTGTCTCTTAACAAATCCCACATATCCGGATTCTTAACATCTACCAATTTATTCTGAGGCTTAAATAAAAGTAAAGTATATTTCTGGAAATTTTGCGTTTAGTTTCTCACAACGTAGACTTCAGATTATCGATTGCATTTTCACAGCAGTGTGGGGATGGAATGCATATCTTGTAGCTTGCTTTGTAGCAGGTTTGAACTTTAATAGTTCATATAACTACATTATAAGTTTTCATAGAGAGTCCATTATTTTTATTAAATGCTTTTTGTCCAATATTGGTGTATCGTCATCTGTGGTAGTAATAATACCATCAAAGGAATGTTTCGACGTTGGGTAACCGATTACTAGGGCTTGATGTTAATACCTCGCCCAACAGTTGAGGCATAGCGGCCTTGAACTTGATCGGCCGACTTAACTTCTGTGGAATCCCTACCTTCCAAAATATCAATTGCGTAAGTACAGAAGATGAAACTTATTTCATTTCTTCTGTCAATTTATGTAGTAGTATATTTTTATTACTTAATCGGGTGCTCTCCTTCCATAAATCTTCGTAGACTTTGTCATTGTTAGAGTTTACCAACTCGGCCGAGGATTCATTACATATTCAACACAAAACGCACACTTAAAACACGCAACCAAACTCAGATCCACACATTTTACACTATCGTGAAAGAATTTGCCGCTTTTTTTGTTAAAATTATAGCACTTGCTGATATTTCGAACAGCATCGATTAACATGACTTTGTTGGTCCCCATCTTGCCTCTCCATGCTAGTTCCTTGGTAGTTGTAAAATAGAACTTCTTTTGTAAATTTTCTGGTGTTTCGTCTGTCCAATATTTGTGCAGTTGAAGGTGTTCCTTCCGAGTAAGTACATGAGAACTCTTCTTTCTTTTGTCCATTGTGGCATCTAGCTTGGTGATTCCGAAGCCGAAAAGGGATCTATATTTTATATTATATTCTAGGAAAAACTTTTCCTGCAGCAGTTTTGTAGTTATTCTAGTGAAATTTTACTACAGCCTCTTTATAATCGGTGCCATATTTTCTTGATGCCATTCCCCAGTTGATTTATTAATCTTTTCCGCAAACTGAAAGAATTAATTTAATTTTTTTTAACGTGGCATTTTTTATTGGTTACTATAAAGAGCTGCAGAAAAAAAGTAATGGCCTATTTGTCTTGAACCTCATCAAGACTATCACGAAAGAGTTGCTAATATAATATTATTAATATTTCTTTGCTGTTCATAGTATTTATATAATGATTCCCCCTTCGCTCTATCGAACGGCAGTTTTAACTGAATAAATACAACTAACTAACTAATTATATACATATGGCGTCCTCATAAGACAGAATGTGATAATTGAATAAAGTATGCGCCATATTAAGAAATCAATTTCGTAGGTGTCTATCGTTGAATCAAGAATTGTCAGGTAATTTCTGTAGAGGGCGCTCTCAATTTCTTACGAAAAACATACGCAAAGGAGCATATCTGAAATAAGCGCATCATAAAACTACACAGATTAATACAAAAATCGTTATGGGCAATTAACACAAATATATATATTTTAAGTTTATAATTATTTTAAAACAACATACAATCGTTCCATGATGATAGTAGCAGACTTATCAATCAATATTATTATTAGTTAAAACAAAAATTAAATCTAGGCGAAATATTCTAATAATACAGAGGTAGTAAATTTGTTACAGTTCGTTTTCTTAAATGCTAAATAATATGTATTCAATCCTTAGCGACAACTATTACTTCAAATTATTAATTTTTCGTTTTCCTGTTTCACGAATATATTCGCAGGTACGAAGGATTGTACCAACTAATCCACATCTGTTGTATTTTAGACTTATATGAAAAAATGACCATTGCAATTATGTTCTTGGTTGGCCAATCAATTAGCCTGATTGAAGATACTTGCTTTATATAATTAACTTAGTGATAGCAAAAATTAAAATTATATTTTAACTCGTTGTTCAGCAGCAGTGCTTTTGTATAATACAAATGCGTACCATATGCCATATCTAACTGAGCAGTCCAAACCTGCTGACCAGAAAATATTAGTTGCGAAACAGAACACGATTTCCGAAAGTATACAAAAATAAAATACCACATTCTTGGCGATATTAATCTGGCACCGATAGTAGATAGTCATGCTTCGTTCAATTAGTTTTTTGGTCTTAGGTGGCCGTGAATAGCAGAACGTGTGTCTTAGCTAAGTTTGTGTTGCTGAGACAGTCTTATGACAAAAATTTAAACAGAATGATTTGGTTGAACTTTTTTTGTGTGTAGATCAAAACTTAGCTGACTAACCTGATACAGGCGTTCTGCAATCAGGTACTCACTTAAATACTTACTGAAGACGAATTAAAATAAGCAACATTTATTCGGATTTCTTGGTCATATCTTCCATTGCAACGTCGTTCATTGGATTGAAGTACTTCCTTATTGGCGACCTATACAGTGGATTCTCATCTTGATTCCATTTGCTGCTATCGCGTAACGTTTTCTGAAATTTCTGCATTTCCAATTTATCCTTATGCGATACTTTTACCTTCCATATTATCAACACCAAAAATCCCAGTGCTATAATCATGACGATTATGCCGAATCCAACAATACCCGCCGCCAAAGGCTTAGAACATGGTTTATCTACATAATACAAATGCACGTTTACGTCATCGTGTTCGCTTCTTTTGTACTTGTACGTGAACTCCACTTTGCATTTCAAGTCGTCTTTCTCGTTGATGACTATGCAAAGAGTTTGTTTATCTAAAAAATAAATACATTAATAAATGATTTACGTAAGTGCGTTCGATTACCATCGAAATTGTCGACCTGGTGTGTATAATGTTTTTTTCCGTCGTTTGTGCAAAAGTTGGTTTGTTTTCCGTTGACCGTGTCCAGTATACAGTCCATGTATTGATCACATTCTTTGGTACAGTTCGCGCAGTACTCGCAAAACGCACCCGTGTATCCTGCTAAGCATTTACACTCGCCACATACACAGTCCCCTACGCCATTACATGGCTCTTTGTAACCAGGTGCGAAACATGTTGCATTTGACAAACGACATGAGCAGTCGTCACCTTTGAAGTCTTTTTCGCAATGGCATTTGCCTTTTATGCACGCACCTTGACTGTCCCCACTGCATATTTTATTGGTTAGTTTATTTCTGAAATAATAAAAAAAATCTGTGAGCATTATTATAAACACAATTGTAGTTTAAAAACTAGCAGTACAAGATATCATGTACAGTTCACATTATAAATATAAATCACTTTCATACTATTGCAAAATGAAAATGTATAATGAAAACAAAATAGAGTATGTTGGAAGGCCATGCAGAATAGGGGTAGTGAAAGAGAACATAGACGACAGGAAACGGTAAAGGGAATGCAAAATATGGCAAACGAGTAGACATAAATGGAGGTCATATGAAAAAATACAATTCTACGAAAGAAGAATAGATATATTTACTCATATTTAACAGAACTGTCAAAATACATAAGACACACTCGGATGACGCAATTAAAATAAGCAATTTGATGTCGCTTTCAATTTAATACGATATAATTATGTACGTTTTGCATTCTTTCATAGATTAACTCACCTTTTACATTGTGCATATTGACAGTATTCGCCCATATAGTCGTCATCACATATGCATTTGCATGTATTGCGGTCACATTCTCCGCTAGAAACAGAAAATGCCAACACATTATTATTGTAACGTACACGCGAATATCAATAATTCTGATCATGCTTGACATAAAGCGACGTCAGTGTCAAGTGCAAGAGTAATATGAAACGTTAAGGTAATTTTTAATCGAATTATACTCTGAATATATATTGTAGGTTTAATCGGGTCTTGACATTGTTCTCAAGAAAATTGCTTACAACGTTTTTTGACGTTAATTACTCTGACTGCCTTGTAAGTTGCAATTTACTTTAAACTTTATTAATAGTTAATTCCCCATATATATTTTACGATGTTTAATAAAGGATTTATGTAAAACAAAATTTGGCGAATATGGTATTATGTATGCTCAAGGAAGCAAAAAGAAAAGCAACCGAAAGAATTTTTTTCCAGAGGAATCAAAGGTTTGGAGCATCGTTGGGGCAAATGCATCGACGTTCAGGGAGATTATGTAGAAAAATAAACGTTTGATATTTCTTCAATTTGTTTCCTCCTATGTTAGGGACCGTAAATACTGATCTCGTTTATCTAACAACCGCTCTCTCGTTCTCTATCCCATTTCATCCTTTTAATTCCAATGCAGTTTTAAACTTATATTCGCATTTGTGAGACCACGATCATGACTTCTAGTGTTCGCTAGACATACTGATATCGCCATCCATTGGACGCTAAATCTTTATTTATTTCATTTCGTATTTGAGTAGGAACTTAGGATAAACTGGCTTTAACAACAACTTTACATGAGAGATACCTACGTAAGATCCTCTGAAACTGCCCTCTTGGCGAGCTCGCTGTCTTAATGTTCAAGTTGATTACCTTACTTCCTGATCTCTAAAACCTGCACGTGTTCTAAATATTCTGGAGGCATTGTTTCATAGTACTCCAGTGTGACTTTTATATAACCTCCCACTCCACCCCAAACGACTTCTGCATCATATGTGTTGACATGTGCTCATCTAGAGGACACGATTTCATAAAAAGGTTAATATAATTAACCAAACATATATGTTCCTGGTTCGCCTCTACGCCGATGGTACTAGTAATGGATTACCACTGGAAATCCACACATGGACTTGCATGGGTAATGACTTCAGATTCCTTCATTAATAACGATAAAAACCGACTGCTGTCTACTATTTATTAGTTTTAATACTGTTATGTTTAAAAAATTGCAACTAAAATTCGGAGATCTTGTCTTACTTCTACATTCAAAGTAATAATCTGTGGTAATTGATGGCCAACATCTATATTTTACAACGTTTTGAAAACATTGGTTTGGATCCCAGTGGTTCTTACCTTTGCCCAAATTTTGCTTGTCAATAATTGTTAGAATTGGTTGAGTGATTATTTGTCACCAAATAGTTGGTGTAATATTATTTTATTATAGTAATATTATTATGTGTATTCCAATTTTATATTGCATTACTTATGACACGTTTTAACAACCCTTTGTTCGTTCGTTACGTAAAGGTGATGTTATGTGGGTGATTTTCAACTGCGTTTAAAGAAGTGAAATTTACCGGATGTCAGTAAACTATGTGCCCGATTGAAACGTCTTGCACTCATAGTGGTTCGGTTGATCATGTACAGGATACTCACTGATGACATGACAAAATGTGATTGAAACTCGTAACGTATCTAACGTAACGGCAAACCTTCTTCACACCCCTTAATGATTCGGTAAATTGTTGTCTTAGAAATATTTTGGTTTCTATAAATGGTGACAATGTCACGTTTGTGCATTTGGCCAGCCAAATGTTTTGGCAAATTGCAGGAGAAACCAAATAGATTCTCAATATCGATTGGTAAGTTGATTGCTTTATTTTTAATAGGAAAAACAAATACAAAAATTTCCCAAAATTTTTGTTACACATGTATACGTTAAATTCAAAATTTCAACGTAATTTATATTAACGTTGTCCTGGATACGGCTCGTGTCGTGTAGTAACTCATGGAGAATAGTTGTTTTATGTTGCGTTGGGTTTTGTTAGGTTGGGTTGGGATGAATATTAAAAGAAACTGATGATGTTGTTCTAGTTCTGCCGATCTCAGTGGTGTTGCAGTAACTTAGATTAGTTAAAAATTTAATTATTATTAATGATATGTCGTTAGGAAAGTGTGATAATGATCGCAGTGTTGGCGGATTTGTTGGACGATGAATTTCTTAGGAACAGTTTAGGGGAGGTATAATGAAAACGATGGTTTGCTCATACTAAACAATTTGGAAGAAGGTGAAAATTATTGTGGCATATAAATAAAGGTGCGTAAAAAATTTTTTTAAGAAGAAATGGGTTGCAATTAAGTATGTTTGCTGTATCATCAACTACCCTAACCTTTCTTGAAAAATTAGTAGCAGTACAAAGGATCCTCCCTTAGCTATTGGACATTCTTACCTATGGTTTCCGCTCTAATACGAATTGCATTGAACGCAACTTTTGATACTTCTAGATACTTGATAGCTTGTACGAATATAGTTGATGTTTGATATTTGATGTTTTCTCCTCACCATATTAAGCATATCTGTTTGATTCAGCTACTTCGTGGTTTAAAATGTCTGGATTTGGTGATTGATGTATTAATCTGCAAAGCCATGGGTCCAAAAACAGAGCTTTTACATATATGCGCCTGGTGATCCTGTGCCCGTAATTTTTTTGCGATGTAACGGAAGGTTTACTATACTAGCTTGTCATCGAAAGTTTGATGGATCGAAGGCTCAAGTTAGACGCATGGCACCGCCCTGCACATGTCCTTCAAAATATTCTGTAATGTAGTTTAAAATGGTAAAATATGATCACACGTCTTACATTTCGTTCTAAATCAAAATTGACTTTTGTACAGCAAATGATGTTGCTAGAATGGCGTGCATTTACAAAATGGACAAATAATTTTTGCGATTATGTATATTTTCACTTGGATGTGCATGACAACACCCAGAAGTGTCTGATTTGGGCTGTTGAGAATCCTCGATTAGTTCATTTGAAAAATGCACGTCACTCGAGAATGAAGCCGGCAGACAATTATTGTCAATGGCGACCGTTATCTCAACATCATTAGAGAGTTGTTGTGGCCTGCATTGGTCGACATCTGGTTCCACTGGGACGTGGCAACATGTATGCGACGCAAGAAGCAATCCTGTTATTGAGATATTTTCGGACCATGTTATCTCACACAATGGCACCTGGGTTTGGCCACCATGATCGTGTGGTCTCATGTCATGGTTGGGGCGTCGCCAACATTTCAAACAGCAACAGCTTAAAAATGATATTGGACGCGTGATTGGTGAAATTGATGTGCCAATGTGCGATATGTTATTAAAAAGTTTACCAAAAGAACAGGTGTGCCAGTAAATAGAAGGTGGCCATTTATTGGATATTATGTTTCATACTTAATACTTTTTCGAAAAGTATGTCTTTTTTAAAATAATTAACATTTAACATTTCGCTTGTGTTAGTCAACCATTGTAGTACATCAGGCGTGTACTAAAGGTGTTAGCAAATGAAACTCAGATTGCATAGTTGACGTCATTAAATGGCATCCTAATTTTTTTAATAATGTTTCAATATCTTGTGTGGTTAATGACTTACGGCTTAAAACAGAAACATAACCCCACTTATCAAAAAAGTAATGAACTATACTTCGGTGTAAAGTTGGGGATCAGGATAAGGTCTGTGGCTACGTATTTAATACGTATTTCTACGCACAGTGGCTGGTTGAATGGAAAATCTTGCCACGTGTCCTTTGTAGCTTTGATATGTTGAACAAATTTTGGTTTCCTTCACCTTTCTTCTTGCTGTTTCGTCTTCACTTGGTCCATACGTTGAAACCATTGCCACTTCCTTTCCATTTCTAGTGTTACTGAGATGATTCTTTCTAAACGTGCTCTGAATTCCTTTATGCACTTCGTCATTTTTTTATTATCACGGCCACCCATCCACAGTTCTTTGTTCCTGTTGTACTCCATCGCAATCCATACTCGCAACCTTTCCTGTCCTTTACATTTTTCTTTGTTCTTTTATTGCTAGGATATCCTTTATCCTTTCAAATTCTTCATTTAATTTCTCCTCCTTTCAATTTGCTCCGCTTACATCCCATGTTGCCAATTTCCTTTATTTCTTCTCCTTTAATTTGGGTTGGGTTGGGTTGGCTTGTCTTGGGTTGGGTTGGGTTGGGTTTATTCATTTCTAGTCTTATATTCCATATTCATTGTCTGTTCTTCTTTTACTTCTGTCATCTAAGTTCTGTTCCTGGTTTTTTAAAATTATCTCTCTTTCTGCTTTCTCCACTTTCTCTAGTTTTCCTTATTTCTGTTCCGCAGCATTCAATTCCCTCTATCGTATTCTTATTGTATCCTATTATTACGTTATTTCCTTTCGGTTTTTCCTGTATTGCCCTCTTTCTCATACTATTTCGCTGTTCTCTTTCCTTCTATACACTGTGAATACTTTATTTGTTCCCAAGTCCTTCAACTTATTCTTCGTCGCCTTCTTCTTATCTTCATCGTTGTCCAGTTCAATCAGGAATATATTTTCTCTCGTCTCTGTTAATTCACCGTGGTTAATTAATAAGCCGTTCATTACCATATTGGTCTTTCTTTTCCTTCTTTCCATCCATATCATTTTGCTTCTAATGCTTTTAGTTCTCTCTTTATAGATAACGAAAACTAGTCTTACAGATCCTTCATGAAAACCCTCCTATTTCCATTGGCCATGCTGTCAACATGAAGGAGTCTTATGAAAGCATGTTGCTAATATTGGATAAAACAGTACCAGAGATTCAGCTGCAAATTTGTGTGGATGTAAAAGTTCCAGTCCTAGTACTGGGTTCGCAGTAGATGTACACGAAGTTTGGCTGCTTTATCTGTGGGTGACTCACGCACAAGAAGCAATGACCACGTAGAAATAACCTTCCTCTTGATTTTGATTTTGAGTTTAAGAGCCTCTAGTTGCCACATAAAATTGGAACTGATTAAAAACTACATAAATGTGGTTTTCTTTATTTCAAAAGCAAATCGCGTCACATCTTGTTGGGCAAAAGAAAATGATTTACTATCAGGAAATAGTTTCTCCACTTTCTCAGTTTTTTTGAATTAATTGCCCCCGGTCTTTAACTTCGTTTCCACCTGACAGTAGCTTCGGATGGCGATCTTTAATATTTACTACTACCTTTCTGATTTATTACAATTCATAATCGATCTAATCTATTCTAGCTTATGCTGCTCCATATATTTGTTGAGAATGACTTGCTATATGGACACCAAATGAAATGATTTACCACCGCATATACATATCACTGTTTTACAGCAGTAGGAGAACTTGTTAATCATTTTTATGGAATATACCTATTCTTTGATATTTTCAACCATGCATAGAATATATATTGAGCGAACGAAAGTTTATTTTTCGAACTTTGCAAATCTCACGCAGAGTACCTACCCAACAGTTACTTAGTAACAATATGCAAGAGCTTCGTTGGAAAATAAAAATATATACGTTTGATAAGTACACGAATCATCAAGGTCACATGAGTTTAGTTGGATGAAAACCTGGGCACAATTTTCCACTCAAATCCAAGAAACATTTTTACTAATAATACACCCCCATTACGAAGGGTTACGCTAGATATCAGAGTAATTCACAATCAACTTTGGTAGCTTAAAATAATTCATTTGTAATTTTCATTTCGAAATCTCTATTGAGACATTAATGAAACGACCCTTGACTATAATTTTACTTACTTCATGTAACAAGTTGAAGATGTGTACGTTTCATTGGTAAATCTGCACAAATTTACACCATCGCATCGAATATCACATACATTTCCAGTCCTTAAACAAATAAATAAACTGATTTCCATTAATTACAGTTCGCTAACGTACCATCCTGGATTACACAAGCATTTTCCACATTTGTACGATCCATTGACGCAGTATGTTCCATTAACGCCTTTATCCTCGTTGCAGTTGCATTTTCTACCCACATATTCCACGTCGATTATCACGTCTTCGGCGATATTCAGTTCCTCGATGACGAATCGATCGGTCTGAAAACATTTACAATGAATTTTAACGGACGTCGCGCCTTTGCGCGATTACATTTCGAGCGGGCAGCTTTTGCAATTCGACGGTAACCTCAAACGTGTACAGATCGTCGATTTCGATATTGTCGCACGAACTTGTAAAATTCCAATTGTCGATGAATTCCGGTTTGTTGCAGCTCGACTTGAACGTAAATTTCACCTCGTCGCTGCTATTGACTCGAAACATTACGTTTCGTACGACACGCGTGTAACTTTCGTTGATCAGTTTCAATACGTTTTCCGATTTCATATCTAGTTTGCCTACGTACGATATGTGCGGTATCACCTTGTTCATCTCGTAATAGTATGGATAAACGACGTCTTTCGCCGCGAATAACACGTTCACCTAAAATAAATAAGTTCATGCATGAAATTTGCGAAATAGTAACAAGACACTTATTTATTTAAATGCATTATTCTTAGAGATCATACAAAGTTTCAAAATCGACTTAATGCATTTGCAAATTAACTAAAACAATTATATTTCAAAATTTTCCCTAAAACTTATGTTACATACTTTATACGTGGAAACTATCATTCCCTAGTGGAAGAGATTCTCAAAATGGTCCTCATAGAACCGTAGCGATTACTACCGTTTGCTCTATTAATCGACGGCGTCTCTATGTCTCAGAAAAGGTGGAATGAAACATTCATATGGCCCAAATACAACCTAGCCCAATTCAACGTAATCATAACGAATTGTTTGAAGAACAGCAATGCAAATTAAGAGAGATTTATAACGAAGAGTCTTCAGCACAATATATTGGATAGAGTACCTAGACGTCAAGCAACAAACTACCTAAGAAACATCATAGGTGCGATGCCACTATGGAGCTTTTACCACTCGCAGGATATGTTAGTATCCATTAACTACAATGCAGGACAATCATCGCAGTTACAGAGACGTGCAGATTGTTAGCTCCCAAAAACTTGAATGATTTCCTAATTAAAAGTGTTGATCGTCCGGTACTTTAGTTGTAGTGGAATTAATCGTAAATAGCTGCTATGTTAAGCGCTGTGCTGCGGTCTCAGATCAGGTATTGTGTCTTATATAATCGACAGTTTAAACTATCCTACAATGCAAATATGCAAGACTGATGGCATTCCATTGTATTTCAACAAGCGTGTTCCAATGTTTTACATTACCTTAATTACATTAAAATGTCGCATGTTTTCCATTGTATATTTATTCCAATCAATTTATGTAGATTACGAGTTTGCGGGACTCAATTAACATAAATGAAAGATTACTTACTTATTTTATTAAATGATAGTAGCAGATCTTTTATTGTTTTTCTAATCGTAAATTTTTTTGTCAGTACTTAGAAACCATGTTACTATCAGCCTTAACAGGAAACCTATTTTTATACACAAACGTACTATTTTAATATCATAAGATAAATGATTATTATCAAATTATATTTAAATGTAAATTAATGTAATTTATAATAAATAGAAATATTCACGTACCTTATTTTCCACAAGTTTCCTATAAATCTCTGCAAGAGATGGATAGTCATATACCAAAGAATTGTCGTTGTAGGTGCCTGCGTCGTCCAGAAAACATTTAAATTCGCTGTTTCTCTTCGTGACTCCAGCCAAAATGCCATCTCCAGCGAAATGCATTGTACCGTCGGTGGCAATGACGATAAGTTTTCTGGAATATTTGCGCCAGCCAAGGTAATTTTTACACGCTAGTATTTGCATTATTGCATCCGTACCACCTTCCATGTCGTCTATATTTCCCGTCGTTTTACTGGAATTTACCTGCAAATAATTACCTTAAAAAAATCGTAGCAGTAGAGTTACTGCTATGGTATTATCTGTAGGTAATGTAACTTGATGTTTTAAATGCCGGTGTTGACGAGAAAATAAATAAGAGTAGGCTTATGAACCAAATTGTTGATGATCATGGGGAAAATAGACGTCACAAATTCATATCGATGTTTGAGGTTGCATTGGCATTGTTAATTTTTATATCAGAAAATCTTGATAATTTTTTGTATAAATATGAACTACAGAATATCCATTCGATATACGAGCGCAAAACGTAACACACTGAATATTCCAATTACCAATTTGGCTAAAATAATTGATTCTCGTAGAATATGGATAATACGCTGATGAGCACAGTGAAGTTGTCGTGGATTTTTTTTTTAATTTCAAAATATCAGTTAGCAATACACTACAGTGGATATTAAAATCTGTGTCATACTATCAGGAAACGAAGTTGAAATTATTTGAAGTTTTAAATAGCTTTTATTTGTAATTAGTGATAAAATGTAAAAAAAAATCAATTACACGAAATATCCGTTTAGCAATATTAAAGTTTATTTCAACATCCTTTATGCAAATAATGGTTCCAGAAAACCAAGACCGTTTTTATATACACTCCAGCATTTACTGCGTAAAGTAGGAAAATCTATTGTAATTAAACTAGTGAGAGTATTATTCGAGTGGTCAAATTCGTTTGCCTCAGTTTTCTTTTAATTTTAGTGTTGACTTTTTTAATTTTGTTACGGTGTATATCCCAATGTTGTGAATTAGAATGAGTGGCATTTTTGTTAATTGCATTCTTTGCATCTAATATTTATGTGAGTAGTTTAAATTTTTGAAGTTGTAAAAATTGTTTCCACTTTTTTGTTGTTTGTCTTACGAGTAGATTCACCGAGCATTTGTGTTGCCAATACTATCAACGCATCAACACATTCAACGGTTTTAAGAGACAATTAAAACTGTTCTTACAAACAAACGTGTTCTACCACCTGAACGAATATTTCGAATAAATGATACCATTCTCTCTATAGATCAGCTTGTGTTTAACCAAAGATGTGCACTAGCAAATACATACATTTAAATTGTGCCATTTATTAATTTATTTAAATTAATCAGTTTCCCCATGCCTTGCTAAGGCTTCGTTGCAGTATAGTCATCTAAATTTTATTTCATATTGTTAGTTATGCAGTAATATTAATAGTTAATAGATTAATGCTGCATACTTTTTGGGAAATAAAAATCTATCTATCTATCTATAAAAATCTATCTATAGGTAGACACAGTTGTGCTTATGGATACCAGCCGACAATCATCGAGGTTTTCATTGCGCAAGGTGACACTATGTTCTATTATTTTTTATCTTTAGTGTGCACTCACATTTCATACGTAAATTTTATTACTAATGATAAACAAAATACGATTATTTTTAACACACGAAATTAGTCATAAAATAATTGCTGTAAAATATTCAAGATCTTAATTTCCTCCGACGAAATTGTTCTAATTACTATAGCGAGTAGGTCAATTTTATTTTCGACTGTTTTATTTATGGCTGTTATCTAGGTATACTATATTGTATGCATTTTCATGTTTGTTTTGATTAGGTTATTTTTTCTGATTTGATTTATTTTGCTCGGGTCCTTTTTTTCGTTTTTTTTTTTTCGTTTTTTTGTCAGTTTCATACTTTCATTAATGTTTTGGGTAATGTTTGTCCTCACCAATTACTTTTGAATTTAATTTTCGTTTGATTAGAAATTATTAACTAGTGTTAGTGTTTAACTAACTAACACACAGTAGCTGTCACATTCAAATTAAAAACTCATTAGAATTGAGTTAAAATTAGACTGGAAGAAAGATATATATATTTAATTTCATGAAGAATTATGAAATTTACCGAAATATAAAAAGCTTTTGGCGTAAAGAAAATAACGAAGCACAGGGTACGTGGAGAGAGTAGATATATACAGAAATAAGAGAAATTTTCTGTTAGAAATATATTATTGACATCAGTCTCGGTTGAGTATAAGTAATCAGAATGTCTGTTAGAATGTAATTTTGTATTTAAAAGTGGTAATTGGTAGTACGAGTCAATATTTGATTAGTCTGGGGAATGTAGAACAGCGTGGTATGAGAAAAATGAGTGGTCTAAAAATGACTGTAAACGTTTCGGGCCAGAATTTACTGAAATAGCAATGTTTTTTGGTTATGTGACCTACAGATTGTCAAAACAGAAAAAAAGTGTATACTATTTATGAGTTTATTAAGGCCCTTGGCGACAAGTTATATAAACCATTGCAGAGAGAAAATAGCTGCTAAATGTTTACATATTTTAACAAAAATAAAGAAATAAAGTATGGTACTAATTTGTAAAAAAAAAAAACGAAATCTGTAAATGTCGGTAAAAAGTTTAACAAAACCATCATTACTATCGGATCATCCTTGGCGAGACTATTCAAGGAACGTTGAAAGACGATGATTTAGTGTTATTTTGACTAGTATACGCTTCACGTCGCATGGGAAGAGATTTAATAAAAACGTTGCTAGTCAACTGTTGAAAAAAAAAATGACTAGTAAGGATGTATGAACGTCAATTATAAAGTGAAGTGTAAGTACAAGCGCTTATTTTTTAGCAAGATATAAAGAAGAATAGTGCAGTGTTATTCGAAATGAACACTAGGAATCCTCACAAATAGAGATAAAGAAGAATTTAACAAAAATTGGTTTAAACATTTCACCAGACGAACATACGATTTTACATTAAAAATTTAAATTAAAAGAACCCTGAGATTAAAGTTAAGTAAGAATCAAGTCATCAAAAAATAAGTAAATAAAAATTCCAAAGACGTTAATATTAGATTTAATAAAATTTTCGCATAAAATGTAATAATGAAGTTTTGTTATCTGTTAATAAAATTTAATTTATTTACTTCGTTAATAAAGTAATTTTACCAAACATTTACATTTAGATTGGGTTGGTTTGGGTTTAATGTTTTTCGAATTTTTGAAAATAAATTTGCAAATTATTAGTTGAAATGTTTACACATTCGCGTTTCAATTGCAAATTAGCGTTGTCTGTCTCAATATGAAAAGGAATCGGTGAAAATGTCCTGTACAGTCCCACCAAGCTTACAAAAGCCCCGAAAAATATGTGAAGTAATTTCGTACACAAACGATGCGGACCAATCACCTGCGATATTTCCTTAATGTACATTCACAAACAAAACAGTGGTTTGTTTTCGTTTTGATATTTACGTGTTAAAATTTTTCCAAGTATTATTCTTATTGTTTAAAGTTTAATTGTGGTCATCTGCGTTATTAAAAATCGTAAGCTACTCATCGTCGAATATTTATGCAGCTGATACAGATTGTTGTTAGGTTATGTTAGTAAATTGTCGCGTGAATAGCCGAAATACCTTTGGACCTGAATGTACTTTCTGAACATGCAGCTCCCCCATACACGTCCTCTCAGAGCTCTTGTAAGCTTGGTACTACAGTATATTAAAACATAATATTTCCGATTTTTTTATATTCGATGTTCGTAACTTGAATTAACACTAAATAGTTCACAGTTACATTCCGAATTCGTTAAAAACTTGATATATTAAATAAAATAACATAGCCTTCAACATGGCGCATTATTTCGTTCTGTCATCGTTTCAGTAATTTAACATAAATACTTGTGGTGAATATGTACACCTATGAAGTTGGACTTGAATAAAGTGTAATATTAAAAACCTATAACTTTAAATAGAAAAACATGTCTCGATATACCTGGATATCCAGCTGTTTTCCAAGATATTTTTTTACTATTTAGATATTATTTTGTTATGGGTTACTATATTGTTCTATAATCGTGTCACACATTAATAATTTATGGAATGATTTCAAGCTTCACTTAAAACACTCCAGTACTAGCGCGGGTTCATGAAATATTAATCTAACCAACCCAATCTAGTACTTAGTACTTATCTTCTGATATTTATAGAGATTCTAAACGTGGGAGGTAGTTACGTAGTAATAATCGCCTCCACTAGTTTAGAGAGTGTTGTGAGTAGTCTTCTAGTTATGTAAAATTGCTGATTTTAATGCTCGATGCCTTGCCGAGACATGGATACCCTACACGACCCCTTATGTAATATTTTCGGCCGAAGTATATGAGTAGCGACGATTCTGATCAATGGGCAAAGTGGTATGAAGAGTTAGAAAATGAAGAAACAGGAGATTATGCGGACAATTAGAAACAAGAATAGGAACATAACAATGAGAAGGTGGTTTAAAGTATTCCTTCGACTGAAGACTACTAAACGACATCTATGAATCATAGGAACGAAGCTGAAATTGCGTCGTAGTTAGTCAATAGAAGAGAAAGCAGTATTTTTGCATTTCAAAATAGGTGCAGTGTCATCTAATAGGTTCTAAATTAAAAGAATGCAACGTAAAAATAGATATTATCATGGATTATAATCGTACTAAGATTGGTGTAGATATCGTAGATGTCTACTTGACATGATGTATCTAGAAATAGCCCACGATGGCCAATCATTGCCTTCCTTGATCTTCTAAATTTAAGTCGTATCGATATGATGAATCATTTTGTTGTGACAATTATAATTCTGTGGTACGAGGGGAGATCAATATTTACGGTCTCTATCATAGAAGGAAACAAATTGCAGAAATATCAAACGATTATTTTTCTACATAATATCCCTGGACGTCGATGGACTTGGTCCAACGATGTTTCAAATCTTTGATTCCTCTGGAAAAAAATTCTTACGGTTGCTCTTCCAACCAGTCGTTTACATCACTTCATTATCGTCGCAATATCTGGTACCCCGAAGATATTCTTTTAATTTGGGAAATAAAAAGAAATCTCTTGGGGCTATGGCTGGTCAATAGGCGGAATGTTCAAACAATTCAAATCCTGCGTTCAGAATAGCACTCATGGCAACATGACATTTGTGGACAGGAGCGTTGTGTTGATGCAACAGAATTCCATTGCTCAATTTTCTCCGTCTTTCTTCCTTGATATAATTGCGCAATCTTGAAATTAAGTTGGCGTAGTAAGAGTCTGTTATTATATGTCCACGTTCCAAAAAATCAGTGATCAAAATTCCGTCTGCGTCTCAAAAATTTGTGGCCATAATTTTACCAGTGGATGGTAAAACACGAAATTTGCGGGGTTGCGAAGAACCTCGGCGATGCCACACAACTTTTTTAACCTCAATATATTTGTTAAAATATTTTCTGTAGTACCATAAGAAAAATTCATAATTTCAGCTATCCGGCGAATGGTCAGTCGTCTATCTGTCATTACCATATCGTATATACGATTAACATTTTCTTCAATCACTAGTTGTCCAGCACCCTTCGCATGTTCACATGCTTGTCTTCTCAGTTTAAATTCTCGAGACATAATTTTCACTACTAGGTAAGAAACAGCACCTTCACCTAAAACACCTACCGTGTTTTCATGAATTTCCTTTGGCGACAACCCTTTCCAACAATTATTTTGTAATTGTACGAACCTCTGATTTTTTTTAGAATTTCTCTAAACTCGTCTACTTAAATTCTAAATTATTTGAACAGGTAACAAGTGACAAAGCTACAATTGAACCAACGTAACAACAAATGAATACTTTAATGTGTCAAATTGATTCAACGTCACACATCGCATACTATGTCAGGGACGCTAAATAATGGCCTCCCCTCGTATGTCCATACTTTTTAAAACCACCAGCAAGTGACAAAAAAATTGAATTGTCACAAGGTGTTACATACAAAAACAATTCCTATACAAATTCAAAAATCGATGTCGCATACTTCTAAATATCAAAGTGTCCGTCGACGTACCTGTTACACTGGCGAAATTAGAACGGGAGCAATGTCACCACTGTGCACGTGAAGCACACAAAAAGAAACCGTACGTATGATTCACGTGTCAAGGATGAATATGCAAGAATCACCAGAAAAAATGAGAATAAATGGGAATTAGTGAACTGTCCTAATAGTTTGCTCCAAATTATTTTTTATTCTTATTGTTTTTTATATATGTAAATACGTTTTTGATTAAATAATAAAAATACAATTTTGCCTTCTTTCATAATACATCTTTAAGACATATTCATATAAATAATTTAATAAGTATTCGGGTATTTATTTCAACTAAAAAAGATGATATTGCATAGGATTCTAAACAATGCACATAAATGCACACAAAAAAACTGTGCATATTGAACTGAAAATGAGATATGTCAAATCATGAACCCTTAATTATCATATTATATATATCTTTCTTACCATTTTTATAAAGTCGTCGATCGTTGCGGTAAAATTCAAGGCATGCACGAAACTGTAGCCCTTTTCGCAAGTCTCCCCCATCACAGAGCACGGATTTTCCAAATATGAACTTCCCATAAATGAAAAAGGCATCGCCACCTTATCGGAATAGTAGCCGAACGCAATGTTATAGTGCTTCGTTAGGTACTCCAAGTGCTGCGGTATAGTTGACGCCAAATTGATCATAGTGGCAACGTCATGCTTCATGCTAAACGTTAAATCCATTAAGTAATATAAATCGAAGGGGTAATTTTTCGTCGCCTTATATTGTAACTTGAAAGTAATCGGTTGCTCTGTGAAGAAAATGCGACATTAAAACGTTACATTATTAGAATCTGGTTTCGGTACACAGGCGTGGCGAAACGCTACCCAGCTGGAATTGTGGGAATTAATAGCAAAATAGCAAACTTGGACGCAAACAGGGTTCTGTGCACATTCTGGTGTACTTTTGTTTTTTAACAAAGGTATACCAGAATGTGTATTGAATTGTATTTTTACAAAATCACACACACACACACATCATATATATGCAAATATGTAAATGTGACTTCGGCGTTTCAACGAAGTCACATCCACTCTCGGTCGCAGTGAAAAGAAAAAGCCGTGGAAATATGACCTGCTTTGCTTTTTTGCTGATATTCTCCAACATACAAATACAACAATCCATTCCGACTCTTTCAGTGTTGACACCATATTTATTTTGGTCTCAACTCACTGCAGTATCTTCTAATAAAGATCTCATAATCATCGGTCACTTTTACTTTAATTTATATCGGAAATGGAAGAAGCTACGATAAAATTATTATTATGGTAATTTAAGGGCGCTGGTATCCGCTTTGAAATATCTAGCAATATACGACGTGCCCTATTTGAAAAACTGAAGTGGCAACTACTTCCCTTTTAACTGGAAGTGAATGTGAAATGTATCAATAATTATTGCTGTAATTATCATGTAGGATGCATTTATCGCTCTATGAAAAGATGCACAAGCAAAACTATTTACACAATATTTACAATTCTAATTTTTCTATATAATAACATTAATGTAAACTTACTTAGTCGCAGCTGTAAAGACAATTTTTGTGGCATAATCTGAACAATAGCTCTATCCATGTTTGTACCCGGGTCATTAAATGTTTCGTTTAGAGTACCGTTTGCCTTAATGTTAGAGTTACCGCCAAAAAAGATAAAATCTGTGTCACATCCCGCCTCTTCTAACAATATTTTGTTGTTGCAACGCGATTTTGAAAAATCCTGAAACGCAATATATGGGGTAATTGTACCAACTAGTGTATTTGCGTAGGCTATGGCGGCTGTGGGGATCGCCAGAACACCGGAAATACCTGTAGAAATGGTGTTCTTGTTATTGTTACTTATTGTTACTTAGGGGTGGTCTGACGATTGGGTAAGTTTCAAACATCCGCCAACACCTATATAAATACATTAATGGTATTTTTTAATAAGAATTAATAATTTAGTTTAATTTAATTTAATAGGACAGAGACCATGTTCAAATTCAAGTGGCGCTACAGGTTTTCAGGCATACATAGAGATATTATTAACAATATTCTGCATAATACCATTCACATTTTATACAAATCATGGCACATAAGGAACTTGCGAAGAAGAAGGGAAGCCTATATGCCATGTTCATCAACTTGAGGACGGAAAAAAATTGGTAGAGGAGATGGTGATGATTGGAGTATCAGCGGACCTGGTGGACAGAACATCAGAAATATACGAAGAAATGTGGAATAAGGGTGGGAAACATATGGCAAAAGCCTTCATAACAAGGAAAGAACAGGCAGGGATGTCCGTTAAGCCCCTTGCTATTCAATTTGTATATGGCTGAACGAGAGAACGTAATAGGAAAAGGCCAGGATGGAGTAGTTCTGGGAAATTCAAATTCATTGCTTTTGCGGGCAACATAGCTGTGGATGAGAGGTGGGGTTCTTCAAATAGAGAAAGCTACTCGGACAACAACAAAATAATAGATGACGAAGCATTAATGAGGAGTTTATGGAGTAAGAGAGTACTTTTGAGGAAATGACGATGATAGCAGTGGACGCAGAGAGAATGTTGATGAGATATGAATTGAGAGGGGCAGAATTTGGTAAATAAAGCACAATAAAACACATTAGTGACGGATGCGCAGTAATGTAGATGAATGGGGAACGACGCAGAAAGTGAGATGGTTTAGGAAACCAATAGGTGCGCAGAAAATCTGAGAAATTAGATGGGAAAAATGTAATATGAGCTTTAGGGACATATGTGTATGTGGGAGAACTCCAGTATACCTGACTGGTGGAAGAACAGGAGAGGAATAGTGACGGATAGCGAGATTTAGGTGCGGCAACGAGGATACATATTGGATGGATGAGAGTTAGAGGAGATGCAGGTGTATGGAAGCACCAGGTTGAAGAGTGTGTGGCTATGGCGTTAAGTGAGGAAGAGAGAAATAAGGAGAATAAATGCAGGGAATGTCTGGGTGAGAGAGAGACTGAGGAAGCTGGAGATAATGCAGAACGAAAATAGGACAAAGGAAACATGGAGCGTGAGAGAAGTAGAGGGACGGAAGGGCAGGAGAATCTTATAGAGATTGGATGCATTTAGGATATGTAATGAGGGAGAATAACAGCAGCGAGGGGCACATAATGCATACGTGTAAGAAGGCCAAGGGAGCGGAGGAAGGTTTGAGGAGGAAGTGTGTGGTTGGACGGAATGAAAATACACATATAAAAAAGAACAGTAAATTTTGAGAGGTCAGCAGCAGAATATGTAGTATAGAATATGTAGGGAGCGAAAGGATGGGATTCGATGCAGGGAGGAGAGCGGTGAGATATCAAAGGACAAAGACAGGAGGGGCAGAACAAAGCCTAGATACGAGGGCAATGGCGGAAATAATGAAACTAGGAGACAAGAGAAGGGAAATATCTAAGTGGGAAGAAGGAATGATAAAGATGTTTGAAAATACAGCAGTATCAGTGGATGAAGCAGAGAAGAGAAGAAGAGAGGGGAAGCAAGTTGCAAGAGAGATAATAGAGAGATGGATACAGATTTAAGCACAAGTAAGGGAAGGCAAAATTGCGAAAGCAAGGTATAATCCAAAATACAAAGGAATAAAAGCAGAGGAGGGGAAACCGAGGTACTTGAGGGAGAGTAGGACGATAGAAGAAGAGAAAATCTTAGCAAGATATACATGCGGGAACGAAGAGAAGGCAAACAAGTATTGGATGGACGAGAAATACAGGACATGTGAATTCTGTGGAGACGGCTGGGATAAATGGGAATATTGTATAGGAGGGTGCAAAGAGGTGAGCTTGGAAAAAGAAGAGAAGACGAAAGGAAAAGATTGGAGAAGAAGCATAGGGGAGAATGAAGGGGGGGGGGGTGATTGAATTATGGTATTATTATGGAAAGTGAAACATGCCAATAAATGTTTTTTTTTCTTTTCCCTATTTGTGTATTTATGTAAATGTTAATATAAAGGATATGGCCATGCATTCAATATATAAATGTTAGTTACTCATACAGTATTTTTACAAGCAAATGTTCTACAATATTTATTTTCAAATATATACGACCGATCGTGCCCAGAAATGAATTTGTGATATTAAATGCAATATGTTTCAATGTATGCGGAATGAAACACTAATTTAATCATAAATGCATGAACTGTTTACAAAACAAAGTAGTTTCAAAGTGTTCATTAAATATGACAATTGTATTAACAGTTTTCGAACTTTTGTAGAAATATGATTCCATACCCTGTCTACATGTTGTCTACATGTTGTTTTCTTCAATTTATATTGCTCTAGAAAAACGTGAGAATCGCAAAACTTTATAAAATCTTAACATATCGTATAATGAATGATTTACTTAAAAATATTAATTTGCCATTAAATTTTTTGATATATAATTTTCTATTTTCAAACATTAAATTGTTTTAATTTTATACTTGAAGGATAAATAGATTCTTATGAAACGGACAAGTAACGTGGCAAGTAATTATTTATGACTATACGCATAGTTGCTTTCGCTGTATCTGAACTGCATAGTGCACGTGAGCGAATGAATTCGTTTGTTTTAGTTCTTCATCGCTATGATTCGCTAACGTAGCGGTTCATTATAGAACAATTACGATCACGTTCAAATATTAGCACGCGTGTGAACGTTTGGACGAATCGTCTCCGAATAATATTTTACAAAAGTAAATGGCTCACCTCCATGAAACACCAGTCGCAGCAAGGGTGACTTTGAATGCAAACTTCGCAACTTTCAGTGTACTCGGCACATATTTCATTTGCTTTTGAACAGTCCAAGGACACTGAAACGTCCAACAGGATGCAGAAAATAATTAGGACGTACATAGTTCTTTCCTGTGCACGTTTGTAATGTCTCATATATAGGTTTTACACTAGATAACTGTACGTTATCTTGTTTATTTACGGATAACACATGTTATCATTTTATCGAAGCAAAATTAAAATAATAAGCAATATGATTTTGAATTGTAAATCTTTACGTTATACGAAGAAATTCACATTTTATATATTTTTTTCTTACATTATTAAATTAAATCATTAAATTAATTGTGATTATATTTTATTAATGTCAATCATTCAAAATAAATAAAGTCATATTCATTCTTTTTAGAAAGCGTTCAAGATTTTAACATTTTTTACTTGAATGAAAGTTTAAATAAGAATATTGAATATAATAATAATAATAAATCTAGTGAAGGTAATATCTTCAAAGGTAACACCTTAACTAGAAATATTTAACATTTATGTTTTA
Source organism: Geotrupes spiniger (assembly GCA_959613385.1). Classification (NCBI taxonomy): domain Eukaryota; kingdom Metazoa; phylum Arthropoda; class Insecta; order Coleoptera; family Geotrupidae; genus Geotrupes; species Geotrupes spiniger. Next base: position 10,672,626 of record OY390739.1, read on the forward strand.
TGTTTTTATGTTTTATAGTGACAGTCACTGGTCGTCCAGCACGCTTAGCATGTTCGCGTGTTCACATGTTTATCTTCCCAGTTTAAATTCTTGAGACATATTTTTCACCACTTGGTAAGAAACAGCGCCCTCACCTAATACACCTACCATGTCTTAATGAATTTCTTTTGCCGACAACCCTTTCTGTTGCAAATATTTTATAAATGCCCGAAAATCTGATATTTCCATTTTTAGAATTTCTCTAAACTTGTCTACATAAATTCTAAATTATGCAGGTAACAAGTGACAAAACTACAATTGAACCAACGTAACAACAAATGATTAATACTTTAATGTGTCGAATTGATTCAACGTCACTCAACGCCTACTATATCAGGGACTCTAAATAATGATCTCCCTCGTAGTTATTCGGGATTACGCATTTTATATTGTGAACATCGCTTAACTAATTGAGTGTTCGCAAATAATTTGTTTCGTGCGTGCGTAACATTTCCAATAGTGTCCAAAAGCTACCTTTCTAAGATATTTGCTCTCACTTTAAGAACCTTAAGGGATCCCTGCTTTAGAAGGCTCAAAAAATCGATTTGTTTTTTATTGCTCAAATCTATGCCTAATATATCTAAGAATATGTATAAAAAGTTATAGCGGCTAATTCGCAATATTTTGAAAGATACAGCACTAAACACAGTGAGGTGTCGAACAAAAAATATACGAACGCATGAACGCTCGGACAAACGAAACGCGCGCCCCTCCCCGCAGTAACATAACACCGAACTATGTACTGAAAAAAGTTCAATCGGTCGTTCGAAACAATAATATTTTGAGTTCGTAAGAGCTATAGTAGGATTATAACGAGATATTCCGTAAGTAATCGAAAATTAACATTTTTCCTGATCGTAAACTTTAGAGCGCGTTTTCTCGAGTTTTCGTTTTTACGATTTTTCTAAACTGGTGGGCGTGATTGCGAGAAAACTAGACAAGCAAGCAAAACGAAACAAAACTTTTGTTGGCTTCAGTAGCATTCTATTCTATTTGAACTAAAAAGATTAATGAAAAAAAAAATTCTAAACAACTTTTTTAGCAAGTTGAAATGATTTTCTCTTCCTGCAAAGAGCACATTTATTTTCAAACCTGAGAAAAATCTTGAATTTCAAAATTTTGGGTTTTTTTTAGTTCACCTAGAAGAAAATATATGAGAATTACCATTTTCTGTGGTTTTTTTTGTTTCAGACAAAAATTACGGGCTACATCTTTGTCAACGATTGTAAATTGCAATTGAAAGGTGTTGCACAAATGTGCATAAAAATCGGTTCCGTTTAAATATTTTTCTCTAGACATATTTTTTTTAATGCTCAAATATGCAATAAAATGCTCTAAAAAGTTCACTAGACTTGCTCATTTGTTTTTGCCCTAAAAAAATTCCCCCAAAAACGCTATTTTAAAGCCTCCTAAAGCAGGATCCCCCCTTAAAGCATGTGCGTATATAATTCAGGTTGCGTGCGTTAGCTCATATCAATTATTTTTTTAAGCGTCAATTAAAATAGGATCCAAAGAAGATTATGTGCTAATTACATAACTGTTCAGAAAACAAGAACATACACGTCGATTTATGTACAGGAAACATAAACAGTAAAGTGCTGGCTATGCAGACTAATTCCATTTCCAGAAATTATACCGGCCGTAAACTTTAGCTTTAAATGACTAAATGAAGATGCAAAAAATAATTATGTCATTTACGATAATTGTTCCCTCATGTTACGACCGTACGGACATAAACAATGTTTTATGACTTTATTATTCTTGAATAGCCTGTTGTAATTAAGCGATTTTACATACGGAATTTTCCTCTGGTGTTTATGCAGGAATGTGGTTGCAAAATTTTTGATTCGCCTATTCGTATGTATCACCACAATCTTTCATACTTCGATATCAAAGCTGATAAGTGATTATTAAGCCAAAGATAATTTGATATTGTTTTTGCATATAGGCAAATTCAAAACACATAAATACTGTTTATAGTAAAATTCGTACACAACACAATGCAAAACAGAAACACAATATTTAGATGTATTGCATTGAAAAGTAAAAGAACCCGTATTTAATCTGGCTAAATTAATAATGATGCGTCCAAATATATACTCATTGACATATAAACTGCACCACCTAGAAGGGGTGGTAATTTTTGGACCAAATTTGGCAGGAATAATGGAATAGTCCAGGGAAATAGTTGATTAAAATTTGAAACCCAATCATCAAGTAGTCATGGGATTTTTGACGTTTGTGTCATTTATTAGAGGTGGTGATAGACAAGCAATTATCGAGTCATTTTTTGAATTTGTTCCACTTTTTCGGATCCCGTTCTTTAGTTTAAAGTCTTTCAAGTGTTTAATGCTGTCTAGAGGAAGGAGACCTCAAGTTTACCAGCAGTTGAGTGACTTTGACCGAGGGCGGATTGTTGGTTTACGAGAAGCAGGTTTTTCGTTTAGAGAAATCGGCAACCGTTTGGGACGGCACCACTCAACAATAATGCGTGTTTATCAAGCGTGGTCTGAACATGGGGTTGAACGTCGGAGAAGAGGCACTGGGGCTCAAAGACGAACCAATGAACGTCAAGATCGCCGCTTAAGACTAATGGCCTTGACAGACCTATTCTCTACAACTAGATCAATAGCTGATCAATGGTTAAGTGAACAAGGTCGTCCGATAGGTTTGCGAACAGTTTATCGTCGAATAAAAACCTTTGGCTTGCTGTCTTACCGCCCACATCTTGTGCTACCCCTCACTCCTCAACATCGCCAGGAACGTTTGGCCTGGTGCACGGAAAGACTTCAATGGAACTTGGAGTGGCATCGAGTTGTCTTTAGTGACGAATCGCGATTTTGTTTAGGAATGCATGATGGTCGGATGACTGTTAGACGAAGACGTGGAGAAAGGCGCAATTCTGACTTTTCGATTGCGAGGCATGTTCACCGAACTGTGGGGTTGATGGTGTGGGGTGCTATTGCTTACGGCAGTAGGTCACCCTTGCTCTTCATTCGGGGCAGTATGACCGCCCGACGCTACATTGACGAAGTGGTAGAACCACATGTTCTTCCATATCTTCGAGGGCTGGCAGACCCACTTTTCCAGCAAGATAATGCACGACCTCACGTAGCAAGGGTTTCTCTTGACTTCTTTGAAGATGCCAATGTTATCCTTTTGCCTTGGCCGTCAAGATCTCCCGATTTGTCGCCCATTGAGCACGTGTGGGACATGATGGATAGAAGATTGAGGAATCTACCGAACCCACCTTTGACAATAGAAGCTCTACGGCATGAAGTACAGGCTGCTTGGGATGCCATACCCCAAGAAGACATTGATGACCTGCTGGAATCAATGCCAAGGCGGGTCAATGAGTGTATCAGAAATAGGGGCGGGCCAGCACATTATTAAAGAAAAATCAAAAAGATTCTTTATCAAATTTTAATCAACTGTTACTAGTCTAGTCTAGTAGACTGGTCCAATGTTTCTGCCAAATTTGGTCCAAAAATTCCCACCCCTTCTAGGTGGTGCAGTTTATATGTCACTGAGTATATTTGTGAGATATCGTCCTAAGTACCTTAAGGGATTTCTTACTGATTAAAACTAATTTATTGAAAATTAAGCAACGAATAATTTACATACAAAAATAAATTTATTTTAAACAATATATCGCATGATGTTATTGATATCCTCGAATATAAGTTTTTCGTGAACAAAGTCAAAATGGAAATGTATTTCATTTTTAAATCATTATGTTCAATATTTATCGTTAACTGTGCAGTTTGTAAGAAATCTTCTAAAACAAGTTGTGTTGTTGTCTAACATGGAAGCCTGAAAAATCCATGCTATATCGGGGCTATCGTGGAGCACGTCCACGATAGAAAATTACTTAAACAGCTTAAAAGCTTCACAGCACCTACTAATTCTACCATTTTATCACTAGTTGAATCTGGAAATATTATAGGAGACATATCTGACCGCGATAAACGTAAATCAAATATTATTTATGACTGTATGGAGAATCTGGAATGCAAATTAAGCAAGGATCAAAAATATATTTTCGTGTATAGGAATAAATGAAACCGACGAAGGCTCTGTAAAACTGGGTAAATTCGACATTAGGAGTTCAAATCGTCGATACCCAATTAAAATACAGCTGTCATCTGTATTGGCTATGCTATAATGCTAAGCTTAAATATTCTAATAAGTTAAAGACATTTAATCTGGAAAGATGTAACACTTTCTCTTGGCCGTACAATCATACAGCGTTATATAGGAATGTTGAGGAGCTTGATGAGCGGCTAGTCGAGGGTTGTACGAACCTGATGATATATAAATGGCATTCCTACCATTGTTAATTCAGCACTAGTTGAGACAGTGGACATTTATTACCAGAATACTTGAGGGCCGCGATCAAAGTCAATTCTTGTAAACTCTACTATGACAGATTTGTAATTTTTGAAAGTAGGTTTTGTGATTAATTTAACAGCTTTGATGTTTTCCTCTAACTATGTTATGAGATCAGACAGAAAGTTTGCTGCTGTTAATCGGTCAACAGATGAGGGTACAATGCTCTGTCTTACGGATGGAATAAGGTACAGCATTGTAGATGTGTGTAACATATGTGAACATGTCCCAATAATTGATCTTGTACTGTGCGAGTGTCGGTTCATTATCATTATTTTCGAATTCTTTATTGATACACTGGAAGTTCACATTTTAAACGAACCTGACGTATTTATTTAGTGAGCACCAAAGGATATTATTTACGCATTTTTTGTGATTGTTCGAAATTAGGGCAGTATAATGATGTTTCTAATGCTAAGAATCGTTTCCTGGAGTTGGTACTATTTAATATAGTGCGTCGGATAACTGTTCATGGTGAAGATAAACGGTTAGTTTCCTAGCAATCGAGTAGCAGTTTCCTCAATCTTCCAAACTGAATCAGTTTCCTATTGTTTGCAGTCCTATCTACCATTTTCTGTATCAAGACTTGACGACGATGGATTGGACATTTTTCTGATGTAAACGTTGGAATTTTATAAGGGGCTATATAGTATTTTTGATCGCGCTGACCCTAAATGTTCTCTTGTGGCTTTAGGCAAGCAACAAACCTTTCGTCATATGATCAAATTCAAAGTCTTGGTATATTATAATTGACTAAAATTTTGTTTCCTGCTGCGTATACGATTGGTGGGAATCATCTTACCACGCCACGCTTTATGAATAATTTTGGAGTGGCAAATTCTCTCTGCTGACCTTTAATGAGCACATTGATAGAGCCTCTTGTTCTGCATCGAAGAGTTTGGTCTATGGAATGTGCGAGTATGCAGAACGAAATATACATGATAAACATTTGCTTCAGAAAGATCAAGTAGAATATCTGCCCAGTTGGAGATACTTAGTGCTGGATTTCTTCATAACTTAATTATCAATAAAATTCGGGTTCGAAGAGACATTGGTATATGTTGGGTTGATTTATGTATTGCATTTACTATTGTTTTATGAGGGTTGATTAATATAATTAAAAATAAGACCGTTAAACAAAACTGAAATTTGATTGAGAAAATCAAACTATTAAAAAATAAAAATTAGTGGTGATATATAAACGAAATTGTTAACTAGTGAGAATCCATAATTAGAAGTATCCTAGTAGAATATAGTAAAGCGATTCCAAAGTAATTAAAAAATATATATATATATATATATTTAATTTTACGTAGAACAGCCGGATTCTAAATTGAACAAATTAAATAATTGACATTTTAAATAAAACGAAACGAAATCTGTACAATTTTATACAAAACTAGGAAAACTTAAGAAAGTAAGATCGGTCGATACTGTTTCACACAAACCTATTTATCTAGTACAGCCAACGCTCTATTAACTTTATTCAATGTAATGCAAAGATTTTGCAGACGTGATAACGTTATGAGAGCGATTTTAGCCATGTAAATTACACAAATTATATGCGATGCATTACCATGGTGTTTTATTACTAACGTTTGAACGAGATTAAATAACTGTTTACATAATACATTACAAATAAGATAGAATGTGAATTGAACACTAAGGTTACTAAATGGTTTGCTTATCTTTATAATGTTAACGAAAAAATTATGACACAGAAAATGTACGACACTGCATTTTCTATCACAGTTTACTGGGGCATTCATTTTAAATAAGTTCTGGTTTAATAAATAATTTTTGATATTGCTCTAGAACTCAACCAAACTCAACCCAAATTCTTCTCTAATTTGCCATACAAGTATCAACATTTCCACGCTGTAAACTTTCGTGTCCAACGTGGAATTTTCAAGGAAGTCGATCAACGTGACATATAGTTGACCACGAAATATCTTTGAGTGAAACGGCTTTAATTACATAAGCTTCAAGTTATATCAGTTTTTATTTGTAGTTTTTGTGCCTAACAAGTGAGGCCGGCGTTTAATTTTATGTTAATCATATGAAAGAACACCTGGCAATTACAACGCTTGGACGTCTCAAATACAGGTACAAATCCATGTAAACACAAAACTTGAACGTAAGTTATATCAACTATTTAACTCGTTTCTGTTGCAAAGATTCGTAGGTTAATATCATGCTGACAAAATATAGTATTAAATTTTATTTCGAAACACTTTGCTCGGCAAGGCAGGCCCAAGAAGCCACTAACAATTATTAAATGCAGTATTGATACAATGCTATTTATAAGAGTAGATCAGTGTAGAATGACTACTTGTACAATATTTTCAAATTTACTAATTTATCAGTAACCTTTTGAAGAAGATAAATTCGAAGAACTAAGTTTTGTGAAACACTATTTAAGTTACTAAATGAAAATTCAGAAATTTTAAATAAAATGGTTTCCACGGACGAAACAACTTTTTGCATAAGTGGTAAATTCTTAAAATTATCGTTTTGCAGCCATTCTATCCTTTGATCATTTATGCGTCATACTAATCTTTTTTTAGTTCCTATAGCTACTGGTCATCGACAAACCAACGCGTACAAAACTTACCCAGACCCACTATCCCGCAAATGTTGAAGCCTGGGCATAACATATTTAGATGATCCAATTGGCTCCTTTATTGACAGAAATCTCAATTAAACAAATCTTTTTCTAGAAATTGAAGGCCTATTGATAATATGATTTTTCAAATGTACGGAGTTCGTTACACATTATTTTTACGAAACATTTTCAGGTGGCAGGGCGATTTGGAGCAATACATTGGCCACCACAGTCAAATGATTTATTACAGAATGGTTTTTTTCTTTGGGGTTACCAGAAATCGAAAATTTGTTTAAATTTAGAAGAATTAAGACAAGGAATACTTACAGCCTGTAACGATGTGAAGGTTATTACGTATTAGATAATATATTTATGACAATCCCGACTACACATTTGGTTGTCCACCTGTCAGTGCGCAATGTTTAAGTTGAAGTGTTTTTTTTTAAGTTGACTATAGGAATTTCTTATGGATATGTTTCACATCTGATAACTTCAACTTACCCATCACGAAGCTTAATATACATCACTACTACCACACTATGGGCTATTGCCGGTAGTAGGAATTTGGAATTACCGGATAATGGATGGAATTTTCACAAACAACAAAGCCAATATCTGTTGTATTTCTGAAGGGCTTCAATTCAATTCAATTGACAGATACACATAAAAAAATAATAACCAAAACCTAAACATGAGTTGTTCTGTACCGACTACTACAAATTGATAGTGCAGTAGGCGATCTAATATACAAACAACATTTCCTCCCTTGTATAAATTAGGGAAATAATTAGAGGGGCGCGTGTTGTTGGCGTGTTGACTATCGTGTAGATGTTATTTTCAACGGTGGCGAAGCCGTCTTTTCTAGAGTTGATGTTGGTGTTGGTGGTATTGTTTCCGAAGCTGTAGTTGGCGTTGTTTCCGTTGTTTACCCAGATAATCAATTTCGTAATGCAGTCTCCTAGTGGTGCCCGGAACCCATTTGCTCATTCTAGGGTTGCCATACAGAAAGTATACCAATTAGGTAGAGTGGAATGTGCGAAAAGTTGAATTCGTTTGTTCTTGTAGTTTTTCGGTGATCTTCGTATGGTTTGATCCTGTCTCAACCCAGAAAAAAAATTGTGGGGGTTGACCTGTCGTACTATGAGGAGCTTCACGGTATTAAGAAATTCATTCAGATTCCGCTGTAGAGATCCAGTGGTTGTTTTCATAGCATAAAGGGCACCATTGACTGTTTGTAAGCATTTCTCAGCTTGACCATTTGTCGAAGGATGGTACGGAGCTATGCGTTTGTGGTACTTGACCTAATTGCTGCGTATGAATTCTTTAAATTCTTCGAATGTAAATTGGGGACCATTGTCTGAAATAATAGTGATAGGTAGCAAATATACCGACTGTAGCGGTGGTGGTCGTGGAAACTGTTGGCTTAACTTCTAGCCAGATACTATATGCGTCTACTACAATTAGGGCTGTTTGAAACTTCGGTGGCGCATATGCATGCGTGGCTCATTCAGTGCATGATTTAGCTAAGTTTTCTATATCGGCATCAATAACAGGCCAGTATACGAAGGAAGGAGTCACAACTTTCAATTCACAATTCCGATGTGCGCAGTATGTAGATCACTAAGAATTGCTTTTTGTAAAATTGGAAGTAAAAGAACACGATGTTCAAACATTAAACAATTTCTGTCGATTTCAAACTATGACGGAATGAATCTTGACCTGATTCCAGTAATTTGACAATTTTGCATAAATGGGGATCTTTCCTTGTTTCTCGTGCGATGGTTTCGACTCGAACTGATAGTTGTTGTAATTGACCTATCACAAATCGATCAAAATCATATAGTTCCGTAGATCATCCATAAATGATGTTTATCGTAAACGGGAACGGAGCTCGAGAGTAATCAGCATTCGCGTTGGCCTTTGTAGTTTTGAATATAACGCCATGGTCAAAATGTGCGAGATAATCAGTGCAATTTGCCATGCAACTGATATAGAGTACTGGTATTGACATCTCTGGATGCAGGAGTTGCGTCAACGGTTTACGGTTTGTAATTATTGTAAAATGGCGGAAATACAAGTAACGAAAAAAATTATGAACAGCCCAGACAATGGCACTGTTCTGTTGTTATTATAGTAGGGCTTGCGTACGCAATTGGGTGCTCTTGGTCGTTGGCTAAACCATGGGATAAAGTAGCTCCTACTCATATTTTGCTTGCGTCAGTTGCCAACAATAATGGTAGTGACATATCGTATGGCATGAGAACTTGTGACGAAGTGATCCTGTTTCTGATATGGCTGTATGACTCTTCTCCAATAGAAGTCCATGCCAATGGCTCTGCAAGAAGCATGTCTTGGAGTGGTCGAGCTCTGGTGGACAAATCGGGAATATATTGGCTATTTTCTTACCCAAAAAGAGCTGTAATTCATCAGCAGACATTGGTTTTGGCGCTTTTTGGATGGCTTTCGCATGCGTGTTCGATTTATGCAATCCAGCAATAGTTTATGCAGTTCAGCAATCGTTCCAATAAGTGCGTGTGTCGATGTGTTCAAAGTTAACGTATGACTAAAGTCCGTGTACGCGTCTGTGATATCTAGATAGCAATAAATTCACGCCTGCCATGTTAAATAAATCTTCTGGTTTTGGGATTGGATGCTCGTCGATTATAATTCGCGGATATAATGTCGGCTTGTAATTGCCCATGATTCGAAGTTTTCCGTTTTTCTTAGCTACTACGTGCGTCGTGGAAGTCGACCCCGCATAATCAATTTTCTTATAAAAGGCTATTTTTTGTCTCAGTTTCACGTGCATATGCTTCACGAGCTCGAGCAAATGGAGGGATTGCTTCAGGTTTCAGATACATTTTCACCGGTGGCCCCTTTAACTTTCCAAGTGTCACTAAATATATCTTCGAATTGCTTCAAAAGATGTTCAAGTTGGTTCCTATCTTCTGCTGCTAGGCCTCTTCCGGAAGATACTTGTCGAACTGCTTCGTTTTTAGAAAATATTGCGAAATCTATTTCTTGAACGAATTCTGCAATCCATTCGCTTCCAAAAAGTGTATCAAAGTTGTTATCAACAACAAGGAATAAGCCGTTTGGATGTGGTTCCTAGAGTGACAGTTGACCTACGCGTTTCACACCATGATCAGTGTAACTTGCAAATCTGCGGTTTGACTTCTGCAACAAAAAGTTTGGTTTAATTGTTTTTAACATTGGTTTACCAGTTAATGAAATTAGTGCACCGGAGTCGAGTTCCATTTTGACTAAAAACACAAATATTTGTGTTATGCAGTACATTGCAGATTAGTTTCAGGTCGTAAATTGTTAAAACATTTGGAACCCATACAGTCGTCCCTGCATGTTGCGCCATTGTAAGTCTACGAAAATCCAATCTCATTAATTCCTGATCACGGGTATTATAGTTATGGATGTCTTTATTTCTGGTCACATTTTTGTTAAAATTGTTGACCAGTTTATAAAAGTAGAATGAATATACTCCCATTGCACTATATTTATTAAATAAACTGGCACAGCTGGTTCATGATTGTATACCAGCAATAATTCGTATGATTTTCATCTGCATGACAAACACTTTGCCAGTGAACCTGGAACTTCCCCACAATATGAGTACATATGAAATAATAGATTGTGCAAGTCCGAAATATATTTGTTTCAACTGTAATTGATACTGTTTCGGGGTTTTAATTAAGAATACACCTGAACTAAGTTTGCCAGTTAAGTCAGCATTGTGTCATTCCCATAAGTTTTTTTATCAATGATAACACCAAGGAATCTAGCTGTTTATTTTAATTCAGATAGATCTCTTATCAAATCGACTAATGTGCTTTCTCATTGATAGCGTGAAATTGGACGACTTGGGTTTTTCCAATATTCATATTTCAACATTCCATTGTTGATGCACCGAACCTTCAACTGAGTTATTGCTTTTTCAGCAGCAGTAACAACTTCTGTAATTGATGGTTGTATAATACGCATATTGGTAAGGTTTGTGTATATGGTATATCATATATCATTATGGTGAATAGTAGTGGCCCCAAAGTCGTACCATGTGGCACGTCCATGTTCATTTCTCGAATCTTCGATAACATGATAACCCACACCGGTTGTGATCTTCCGATAAGATAGGCCAATTCATTCATTCGCCTTTGTTCCTTTTTCGGTAACTTCTTCAGCTACAGCAGAAAATTTGAGCCAATCATATTAAATAAAAGTGCCATGATATTACCTTTTCCCTCAAGTGCATCACAAATGACTTTGATTATTTGCAACTGCAGCAGTTGTTAATCTTCCCGCCTATATCCATACTGGGGTTCACTTAATTGTTCAGATTCGTGGATTCGTTATTGATAAATGAAGTTACAAAAGCTGTATATCATCATTAGCGAAGACACAGCAATCATCATCTATCTGCATCAATGAGATTTTTTTTGCTTCTGCTGTATACTTCTGGTTAATGTATTTTCGATTCATGCAATGGAGTGAGGTCAACTATTTGATACGTATGATCAGGCATAGGCTTTTGAGCAAGTTTATTATATATAATATTATATATTTGACTTTCAGTAATTGTAGTGAAGAAAATATCTATACATGATAGTGTGGTAGCTTCAACTCTGGTAAGAATATCAATTTGTTCATGTTATATTCTTTCATATGAATTGTTCCCTTTGAGCTACTCCATCACTTATTCATATTTATATTGAGATCTCCACACACAATCATATCGTAAATGCTATTTTCAATAACACTACATCAAAATGGTCATACGTCATTATGGTCAATATGGTTTGTTATTTGGGAACCTGTATACACAACTACTGAAAAGTTGCTTGCCCTCTAAATTAATAGTTAATAATGTTAAGTTCTGATTGTTTACCACTTAATCCTTGAATATTTATATGCTATTCTACATATTTTTTTTAATGTTGCAATCATCCATCTCATTTACTTGCTCTGTCTCCGCAATATTCGTCATTTTTATATTTTCCAGCGCAATCTGGAAAGGTAACATCTGATTTGCAATATTTAGCTACGTGTCAGTATCTTTGGCAATTGTAACATCTAATTAAATCCTCGTCCTCATAGATTCTACAACTGGACCAGCCAACAAATAACCTATTCATTCTTATTAGTAAGTTGTACAAATTATTCTTACATCCGAGTATTAGATTAAATCTATTTTTGTACACAGTTGTTTTGTAAAGAATTTTCAGTTCGTCCTAATTTCGAAATTATTATCTATGATGTTAACTATAGATCATATGTACCGTCTTCATATATTCCTACTATGTTTATCCTACGTTTGACAAACTGAATATTTATTTACAAATCACGTAAGAAAAATCCCGAAATGCTTCAATGTGTTTATGAACATTCGTAAAGATTCAATACCGAAATTGTTTGTAAGAGTAAGAAAGAGATAACAGTGCGCACATTTAGGGCCCTGATGCGATAAAGTTCATAAACATGTAGAAACGCACAGCTCTTCATGGTAGAAGTTTATAATCAACCTTTCATTCAACTTAGCAAAAAAATCATCAAGGGCTATTTCATTTCCGATTGTTATCCATCCAGGATATTAAAGAAGGAATTTATACTTTAACTCCCCACGCGCAAGCAACTTTTATATTTCAAGATTTCGCAGGAATGAAGTTAATCGTGGCTCGATAAACTTGGCCTATTGTAAAACAACAATCGCCTATTTTTTCGGTTTTGTTTATATCCTGCGATCGGTATCTTTTGTAAAGAAGATCTCGAGGCACGTGAAAGTGTGTGTTATGGTATTTAAAATGCCATAACAATAGGTGCGGTAAATGCCCTAGCCTAGAATACATGAATAATTTATACTAGTTGTTATGGTAATTAGCCATTAGTCATTCCTCTTTCTCAAATCACATTAACGAAGTGAACGTGGTCGTACATTTCTTTTCAAAATTCGTCGAAACGAAGAAAAATCCTCAAGTCGAGCTGTTCGGAGTAGTTCGTAAATAAAATGAAATTTACGAAGGTTAAAAGGTTTGCATTATGAGACATTTCTTTTAAATACATTTCGTTTAAATTAGCTCCAAAAAGAGATAAGGAGGCAAATACTTGTATATACAAATACATCGACCGACCTCAATTATACGTCAAAGCTTACAGTGGATCGTTATATGAATATTCCAACCAAATAGTTTTAAGACGAGACCACAATTCAACGATTTCTCTCATGGGTACCAAGTAATTTTGATATTAATTTGTCAACAACCAAACCTCGACTCATTATTTTGCCCCCTAAACGCGTGGGTAATTGATATTTGCATGCAGCGACTAGGACAGCCAAAGCTTTTGTTGTTTGTTTCACTTATTTTGTGGTGTGGTCATACGTCATCTAAACGTGACGCAGGTATCGTAACGCAATTCTAATTGAGTCCCCAAGCTTTAGTGACCTATTGAGTGGCGCAGAGCGGTTATTACAAAAGCATGCATTAAAATACATAGTTATTTTATGTGCAGTTTTAATGGTTTATCAATCATGCCGAAGATACATCTTAATACTTAATTTAATAAACGTCGCTTCAAGTACACACACGAATCACGAGACTGCTGTTTTAAATATCGATGATTCATATATTAGTCACCTGTTAGTTTTGCTTGTCCGAAACTAATAAGCCTTGTGATTTATTAACCGATTTGTGGTATATTACTTACACATGTCAGCCGCGCACGTTATATAATTCACTTAACCACTTGGGTTACGCATATTTGGTTTTCTGAATTTTGAAGTTATATATACTAACAACTTTGACTAACAATATATATGAATCAATTTAATTAATGTGCAAGGAAATAATTAATGTTTACTAAAACTGCATTATTTTCTAATTAAGTCGACTAATTATTTGCCTTACTCAATTAATTGACTAAATCGGTGCCGTCATAATTTGTAACATCACAGTTATCGTATCGAAAGACCGCGTGTGACGCGAAAGACAGTGTGTGGTGACTGCTGCTCGTCCTGCTGTTTCGTTTGATGGTATTGACAAGTAGATGCGGTCAGTGTATTTAACACAAAGTCCCCGTAACTCATGTTTGTATGATTGTATGTACGTCAGCGGATGTATCGTTGGCGATGTGATGAGTCCTGAAGGACGAAACAGCTGTCATCACTCATACATCCTCTGAAATTTATTTTTCAGGTTATTGTTCGTTATAAAACTAACATACTATGTTACAATTTCTGTAACTTAACTATATATCAAAATAGCCTAAATTATATTCCTTTTGATAACTTGCAACCCATTCAAATCGTTTTAAAAAATCTTTCATTACATGGTTTACTACCAGTATCGTTTCGACGTGAATTTTCTTTTTTACTAAGCTACGTTTTGGCCTATATTTTCACGCATTGACACTTAATAATATGATTTCAGTTCGATATTTGTAACATATTTTTTAAATCAATCATACCCTCCCAGAACATGTTTCTTTCACATAGTGTCCAATAAATTTAATTTGTCATTATGTTCTAATACGCAAGTGAATTGTAATTGATGATCAAAATATCATCAAAAATTTAATATGGTTTTGGTGTATTGTTGTGTATGGCAGTAAAACAGCAAAAATGTCATGAACATAAATATACAGGAAGGGACACTTAAACACCAAATGGATAGATTGAGTGGTGCAGTATTCCATCAAAATAATAATAAGACTATTGACAAAATCTTAAACCGTACACAAGAATCATTAATTATCAAAAATCAAATTCAAAATTTTATTATTTCCCATATAAATGGCTTGACTGAAAATACTTTTAAATTTGTTTCAAAATACAGATCCAATGCGTTCTTTTAATTTTTAATGAAATTAAATTATGTAATTTTTTAAATCATAGATGAGATAAATTTGCATGAAGTAAATTCCGTCGGATCGGATCGAATAATTTAACAGGTAACAATTAACTCATTTTGTTGTAAATGCAACACACAATGAAATTTAACGATTATAACATGAACGTACGACGTTGTGATCTTTTAATGGGAGGAGAATTTTGTAGGATTTTAAATTGTCGTCAATTTTTTTGTTTATTCGATCAAAATGAATTATAATTAATAGTATGGATTTTAAACATTAAACATAGATTTTATGGAAGTTTCTAATGAAATAGCGCATAGGTCTCTGATAAATTTGCATTCGTCGATCACTGTGGTACAGCCAAAACCTATTCGTCCAAAAACAAAACTCAACACCAATCTTCATATCTTCATTTACACTATTTTGAGCAAAAGTAAATCTACTTCTGCGAACGTCCCTGGTCAATAAACCTGTGACAAGAATTTTAAAGGTTAATTGGTATTATGCCCACCTTGATCTAATGGTACCCTCACGTAACCTGATATTGTACCTCTTCTCAGTGACTCGAGTGCCGGACCAGTGAACATTGGCTATTTCGCCAACTTTGCATTAACTAAAAACGATCTTCTAGGCCGTTTGGTTTTCGCCTTTGCCCTTGACTAAACCGTCTTGCATACGTTCCAGTTTCTCGATACATCTGAATACCTTTAGATAGTGTTGATTGATTAATACCAAGTCGGTTGGCAACGTTTAGGTTCTAAATGTTTTCACGATAATTGTCATTTACTGGAAATTGAAATTGTTTTACAAATTAAATTCATCATCATCATCGCGGCAGCGCCAGTATATGCGACTATAAGAAATTAAATTTTGTTGTTTGGATATAATAAGCGATTTGGGAAAATCAAGCCCTTTTGGAAGTATGTTAGGAATATATCGTTCATGAATAAGGAACTGGGATATAAGACAAAATTTGGATAAATATTTTCTATCAAAAATCTGATGGTGTTGGTGTATATTAAGTAACCTAAATTATTGTAACTCTTGTGCAGATACTGAGATTTCAAGCACGTTAATACAAAAATACACTCGCGTTTATGCGCTTCTTACACACCCTTTTAGCTTTAACATCTCGATCCCGCCTCCTATCTGACTTAATCTTTTTTTGCAGTTTTCGCCTTTATTTCGCTCTTCCACAGTCAAAATTATCTTTGTTGCACAAAATACAAATCTCTTGTACTTTTCATAAATCCAATATTTATAGTATTTCTCCTCATTGCTTCATCTATATCTCGCAATCATTTTCTCTTCCACTCTCTTGCTCTATTTATACCTTGAGATAGTCCGGTTTGCTTCCAGATATGAATCCAATTTGATATATTTTGCTTCCATCGTTTTATCATCCGTTTCCTTATCTATTCTGTTCAACCTTTTTCGTAGTTCTCCTACGCCTTTTTGTCACCCCTACCGCTTGCTTAGTTAGAGAACGTTATCGTGTTCGCTTCCCATCTTGATAATTTTCTTGTCTCAGCCTCCTTTTTTTCAACTCCGCACCACCATGATTACCAGACTGTGCTATGCACACCCATTTGGTTTCAATTCGTATTTAACCATCTTTCCTGTCTCGATCGCTTCCTTGCAGGCCTACGTATGCGTTGTTGGCCTTTCTAAGTTGAGCATCCTCTCCAAATTATCCTTTTCCACTGCAATACTTTTGTTTGAAATATCAATATGAGCATCATACATATCGTTGATACCACCACCCTTCCTTCAAACTTACATTCTGTTTTACTCCATAGACTCCTCATCAATCCTTGTTATGCCTTTTTGAATTCCCACATAAATTCATTAAAATCATTACTACCCGTCCTCATGCACATTTAGTACATCCATTTATTTACATCTTCAATCTTTTGATTTCCATTTACCTCCCCTTTCTTAAACACTTGTAACTATTGTTTTAATCATTTAATCCTCTCGTAGTTGCAAAGCAAAGGGATAGTGCATTACCCAACCTCCCTAACACCAAGACTTTTTGCACTACACCTCCGTTCTTTTGACCCCTGCTCGTTTCATCGTCTCCATTATTTGTTTCCAATTCGCTCTATCGAACGCTACACTTACATCGATAAATATGGTGTACACGTTCCATTTTTTCGTTCGTGTGCACTGAGTCACATAATTGTGCACATACAGCTTCTCTCTTATCCTCCCGCTTTTGTCTGAATTCAGCATGTTCTTGTGGTAGCACCACTAGTGCCGCCCAACTTATTATAACTTATACGTTATATTCATAAACATAATTCTACTATAGGTTCCTACCAACCCCGACTCCTTTCTTTCATATTGGCAAATCTTTGTGATTATTTTTCTCCACCCTTACTTTAACTTTGATTTAAAAAAATACGTTGGCTAAATTAAATTAACCAAAAATTGAAATAGCAAAAAATAAAGATGAGATCTAATATGTTTTGCTTATAGTCTGTAAGAGTTCGATGAACAAATGTTGGTAATGAATTTTCTCTACTTTTATTTTAATTTTGATTTAAAAAAATTTGGTCTAAATTGTTTAGAAATGTATTGTATTAAGCAAAATTAGATTTTTTAGCCAAAAACTGAAGTAGCAAAAAAAGGTGATATGTAATATTTCTTTCTTACTACAATTTCGATTAAATATTTTGGCTAAATTGTTTAGAAATCTATTAACAAAATCACGTTGTTTAACCTAAAACTGAAATAGCAAAAAATAAAGATGAAATCGAATTGATACACAAATTCAGTTTTAAATAACAATTGCAAAAAAATTTAAAATAAAATTGCAGATGTGGAAGTTAAAGCTAATACATGCCCATTATAATAATTGCACAAAATGACAAAGGTTGCTGTTTTTATTTTTTGCACATTTTTGCAGTTGGGATTATAATAATTTTATTAAATTATATCGATATTAGTTGGACTTATGTTGATCGACAAGTTTTAAATTAAGTGTTTTTAAAATGCTGTTTTTTTTAGTTAGAACAAAATTGAGAAATTAACTGACCAATAATTTCATTCATTTAGGTGCTACGACAAATTGATTTCACTAAAGCGATTCTAAATTTAATCCAATCCAACGTAATACACGTGCCTTAGGGAGAAATTTCCATCATGAAATTAATTGCAACTATTAAAAATTACCTTGGAAAATGGACCATTTCAGGTCGATATAGAAGTATTTTTTGAAAATACTTTTTTTTTAATAGCAAAAACGTTTAAGCTAACGCACTCAATTTTTTTAATGTTCTAAAACAATTAGGAACTTATGTTCTCTGAATTTAACTACTTTGATTTTAATTGCTGGAGTCATTAATTCATTCGTCAAATATCAAATTATCACGAAGCCATTAAAATTGAGATTTTTTAACATTTTTCAGGAATTAGTAATTGCATAAAGCAAAGAAACCGTCCATTATTATAATGGGAAATGCTAGTTACCACATCAGTTTAATTAAAAAATTACAAGTAAAGAAAAATTAAATTTTATTAATTACGGCCCCGTTACATAAATTATATTTACCGACAGAAAGCAAATTGCAAAGTTGACTAGACTGTCTGAAATGAACAAAGAATCACAAACGAGATTATTTTAAGGCAGGAAATGTTATATTTATATAAGCCAGAGTAAGCATTTACATTCTTTCACGGGAACTCAGCACAAACGCCAAAATCAACGATTGTTACGTGAAGGATTTTAATGGAATGGTCGCCCACTCTAAACGAATTATGAAAGATTATAGATTGGGGCAGCAGCCAATCAACATCTGGGTGCGCGAACGAAAAGTCTAAAAGGGTCTTGGGTTCGTCAAGAGCGAGAAACGGGTCAACATCGCGCGGTCAAAACAAAAATTCAATAGGGACGACTTTGCTGAAGGTTCCTTGCGAACTAAAAGTTAAAATCGGAGAAATGAGCTCTAAACGGGGAAGACAATATACACCTTCGAATAATTGAAATCGGCGTTGAAGCCAATTAATTTAGCTGACTAAAAATATTTTTTTACTTTAATTTCGCGAATAGTGTATTAAAATAAGTTCTTCAGGGAAAATCGAATAGAGACGCTTTAAACCCTCTTACCGACAATTTGAGATTAGAGAGAGAATAACTTACGTAAGAGAAAACATTTATAATTATAATAATATTGGAGTTATGTTGGTCCCGTATGTTTACCATTTATTTGATAAAATCAATTAAACGCAAAATTATGTTTTTAAAATGAAGCAAGGGGCGTTTTCTTTTCCTTCTTCCCTCTGTATATAATATATAATAATATAATAAAAGTGTAATTTTTAACAATGATGATTTTAAGTTTAAGAAAATCATAATCGCTTTGTAACCTATATAATATGTCTTATATAATTGAATTAATGTAACTGGTTTAATTCTAATTTGTAATAAACCTCGTCTGATTATTTTTATTCGATCTAAAGTACAGTTATGTTCAAAAAGGTGTTGTACAGAATTTCTACTGTGTTAACTTGTCCTTAACTTCATTAAGTTCAAAAAAGTGTTGTACAAGTGTTGTTGCACATCAATATCTAATAATGCTCATCATTCACACCAAGGCAAATATGTCTACAAAATTACAAAATAGAAACATATATTTAGAAATTAAGTCAAATAATAAACAATTTACGAACCTGACAAAACCTTTAACTAATAATATCGAATATAACAACACAACTTAAAAAAAATCTTTTAGTTAATATTTGGTCATAGCTCCATTTCTTTCCAAAATTTCATGCAATCATGCGGTAGTGACGCATATAGATTTGTTGTTAAATAAACATCATCGCTAGTTTCGTCCCAGACTTGATTAACCTCATTTAACAACTCGTCTCTATTTTGTGGTCGAAAATTTCGTTGAGTAATTTTTTTGACCATTAAGCCCCACACATTTTCTATAATATTTACGTCAGGACTTCTGGAAGGCCAACTTCAATATTATTATTAGCGAACCATTCATTAACTACTCCTGCGGTATTAATAGGACAGTTGTCATGTTGAAATATGAAGTTATTTTCCGGAAAGTATTGTCTTACTGATGGCAACATAACATTTTCTAAAATATCTCGGTATGTTCTGGCATTCAGTCTCTCTTCAATATTCCAACACATCCCAAGTCCATGGATACTTAGCCATGCCCAAAAATTAATAGAAAATCTTCCTGCTCTATCGCAATTGGTAACATATTGCTCGTCAAATCTTGTACGGCGCGGTCTATATACTTTTACATGGCCATTAAATGTTGACTGAAAGGTTTTTTCGTCGGTAAAAATAACTTCAATCCAATTTTCACGGAACAAATTGTTTAAGGCGAATATTATCCTTGCTTGCTTATTTTGTTCCGTTAATTGTATTTTTTTAGCTGCCACGTGATTCTTCAAATGGGATTTTTTAATCCGTCGACATGCGGTAACTTTTGAGCCTGGGAAGTTAGTTTATCGTATCGCATGTCTCATAATATGAAATGGATTTTGTTCCAAATGTTGTAAAAGAGCGTTATCTTCCTCTTCAGTAGCCACTTCCCTGATAGATAACCCATCATTTAAATATTCAATAATACGTGCTCGTTCAATTATATCCACGGCCGGCATTTCGAAATTACTTGCTGTGACAAGTGACAGACTGACATATCTTGTATCCATGATGATTTGATATTTTTTAAATCCTATGCACACAAGCCTAAAGTAGCCGTACAACACATTTTTGAACATGACTGTACATTCCAATTTCACATTCTAATTTGATGATGTAAACGTTCTCTTTCAAGCTGGTGGCAGCATAATCAAATATAATCTTTTTGCTCGAAATTAACCGTTGATTGTTTTGAGTGATTATCCTCGAGAACGGGGAAAACCCAAAGAATAAGGCGAATTGACTAACAAAATCGTAATCGGCCGTACTACCCCATTGAAAAAAGATTCTTACGTCTCTGTAAGAAAGACCTTTCTAGACCTTCTCATCGATTTCGAACACAGGCTGTTCTGATTTGCGATGAATCTAGGAACGGGTCGTCGTTCACAGTATACTGCCAGTTGCGGTGCATTCCCTTTTATTAGCATTTCTATGCATTCTTTGCAGGTCTTGCAAGGTAATGTGTTTTCATCTGAGTCGCTCAATCCTTGCATGAAGGGCAATACCTCCTAGAAAATTCATAAAATAACTCTTCCTTTGCCATGTGTCATTAGATGGAGTACTCTACTCCATCTAATTGCACATTTTCTTGTGCTTCAGGAAATCTTCCTGTCTTATTCTACCGTTCTTCGCGCCATTCAATGTTTACCTCGTCCCCATTTTTTCCGTCTTGTACTCGCCATCAAACGAGCTCCCTTCCTCATTTAATTCCTTTTTATTCGTTACAACGGCATTATCCATTTCTGCAATTAGATCCTCTACCTTCATTATGTTTCCCGATTCCATCTCTTCTAACGCGTTGTGTTATCTCTTCTTCATGTCTTCATCCCATGCCATCCCATCCTTTCTTTCATTTGTCATGTACTGAATACTTTTTTTCTGGTAATAAACCGCCGTTATTCGGCAATGTGACATTTGACAATCTGACATTTGACAATGTGACATTTCAGGTTGGTTGGCGATTTAAAAAAAAAAATTAGTCTTGAAATTTTTACAACTTTAGTTTGCACGGATACTTTTATATGAGACATTGGAGATACAATATTAGGAACCAATTTTATTTGCGCGCCAACAGTAATTGCATACATTCAGTTTCTCTTTATTTAGAGAAAATTTAAGATCTAACATAATGATAACAAGATGATAACATTTTACGCCCCAAATCCATTCTTCGCACGAAACTTAACATAGACACCAGTCTTTAAAAGCATGTATGTAGGTAGCCGGTTTACTCAGCGAAACGTAAATTTGCACAACAAAGCTAAATACTAGTACCATGTCAAAAATGTTAAAAATTAAGATCGTTTAAAGATAAAGTTGGTCAATAGGCGAGCGCTATTCATGTGACAGCCACGAGAGTCCCCTATCTCTGCGGGCGTGCGTTGGTGCTCTTGTCAAGACCATTAGACTCGTTGTGTGCAGGCAAAATAATACACAACTTTAAACAAAATTTACCTAAATTTTATGTTGACAGTTACAATCGTATTCTTTGGCGATGTGCGACCTATTTTTTCTTGTTCCTAAATTGAAAACACGTTGATCATCTCCACCGTTAGCCGTGACCTTTTGTTCGTAAATTTTATTTATATATTTGACCTTTTCGTGATTCACAGTACGGTTTAGTTAGCGGTTGCAGTTACGTAATATGATCGTTAATTTACGAACAATACCAATAAGTTGTTATTTCGCATTGATTTACGACGGTGTAAGCCATGCGGTCGCCTTTAGTGCTGGAAAATACACGTTGCGCAATGGAAATTATTGTGAGGGACTTTTTTCAATAAAAATATCCATCGGTACGTTTAAGACTCGACAAAATTCAACAAAGTTGCAACGAAAATTTCTAATGTACATCTTGCGATCGTTACATGATGTGGGTAAGTGTGCCAATGATAGAGAGATTTTAACGATGGAAGATTGATTGGGCTGTGCGCACCTGCACCGTAAAGAAGATTGGCGAAAGTGAATCGATTGTCCTTGGGCACTTGCCCTACGGTTTACTTTCAGTTACGTCCATTCGTGTGTGTTGAATTATCATGTGCCCTAGAAAAAGCGAAATTTACTTTCCCATCTTCTTTCTGTTATTGATCATCGATTTATCGGTTTGTGCATATAAGGCCCGGTACGAAAATAATTTAATTGATGACATTCGCATGTTTAAGTAAGTAAAATTCTATAATAAAAATTAAGACACTATACACTTATTGGTTAATTCCATAAGTCAAGGACGACAACTCCATATACACCACACGTCATATATAAAAGCAATTATATAGGATGCAATGGCAATTAAGTGCGAATTAATCACATGGAAGCTAATTTGATCACAAAAATAATTAGACGACTGCATTCATAAACAGGGATAATGTAATCAGAGGCGGACATCATATGCCCTCTAACGGTAAACTAAACTTTCACTAAGTCTGCACGATTAATTGTAGAAACCTAAGACAGATAAAATAATTCAGTCGACCGCATGAAAATATCAGATAAATTCAGTGATCTCGAAGAAACTAATGCAAAACTCTGCTGGTTCGACCTGTTCCTTTCTATGAATCATTGAATTTACTGTTAAAACGTTAAAACGTATCGAAGAACTTCGTATTTGCTGGAACACACTGTTACTAAATTACAATTAGTAATTGCAAACAAGTTTAATTTACATCTACATTAAAAAACTCATTTTTTTATAACGAGATGTGTCAAGGTGAGAAGAAAGTTCACATGCATAATTACGATTTACACGTGTGACATTTTAAGTAGTTTCTTTAATTAATTTTGTAATGTCTACGAGTAATTTAAGTAATTTAATAACTTTATTTCATTTATGCTGCGCGTGTGATTTGTTATTAGTTGTGTCTGCCAACGGTTGTTTCTTTAGGTAGGCTACGTAAATTAAACCTCTTCAGGTCAACTAAAAAAATATTTATTAGAAGATTATTATTTGGTCACTAAATTTTCCCGGTAATATAAAATTGATTTTAATACCACGTGCTGCTCTTGTAATTCGTATCATTTGTCGAAAGCGGAAGCAAAGTTTCCAATGGAATAATTTCGATTGTAATGATTGAGTCGTTTTAATTTCGGAATTTTGATCACGAATTGAAAGCTAGTCTCGAGACACGACAACTTGAATGAATTATTAAACGCTTTACCTTTGGAGAGGAATTGTTTTAAATATATTCGGGATGGGATCATTTTAAAATTTGGAGAATAAAGATTACTGAACCTGAGTCATTATGTATAAAACCGAAATCTTATTGCCGAGATGATTCTACTTTTGGAAATATTGCACTATTAACTATTAACTTTTCCTTTTTGTTACAGTAATGTGGATTCATCTGTATTTCCATGGCTACAGTGGTTAGCCATGCGATGCGACGATATCCAATAACATCACCGGATTCCGAGTACTCTACTTATGGTTTTAGGGTAAGTAAATATAATAAATAGTAGTTGGAACATAGGTCTTTCTAGTAAAATCGATTGGCTTTTATTATCACTGTCACTGGCTTTATTAAAAAGTTGCAGTGGAAAAATCCAAAGAGTAATTTACCAAATTGTTCTGAAATCAAATAGTGTAATACACAAAGCACATTATGTGGACACAACATATACCTGGTGATGTTCTCGAGGCTCAATTTTCAATCAATTGAACTTCACGAAACGGAGCAGTCGATCTGCAGTCGCGATAAATTTGTTACGACAAGATAACTTTAAAATATTGCCATAAATGAATCGACGGGACGTGGTCCATCTTATCGAGCACCAACGGATATTTTTACTTTTTAAATATTTCATGTACATTTTTTGAAATCTTGAGTTTTTGTATAATCTGTTATCTCAGTAATTAGATATCGCACTGTTACCCAGGGGGTGAAAATCAAAAGTTTATATTTATATTCGGTGTAATTGTAAATACACAAATTGAAAACACAGCACTTTTTATTAGGTAGGTCGTTTAGAGAGAGCGTGAGGAATTGTATACATAAGTTTATATTAATCTGAACACTACAAGTAATTGACTAATGAAAAATGATCATAATTAAGGCTTAACGATAACGCATAGACAAAGAAATGGGTAAACAGCGAAGCACAAGGGTGTAAAGGTTTGTTTATGTTATCGCCCGAGTCTAAAGAATTTCGGTGCGACGCACAGTGAAGCCGAATTAACAAAAACGTGGCCAAAACCCCAAGAAGACATTTAATTCAGACAAAACTCATCATTCGGGGGTTTTTGAGGTAGCTGATTACGAATATGAAGTTAAAAATTGTATAAACAAAATGGCGGATTCAATATAGCAACGAGACTAGTGAAAACCCGTCATAATTTATTAATAATAGCGTATATAGAGGATTTGGAGATCAATAATTACAACAATTAACACACTGAAAACATGCTTTGTTTATTAAACAGACTATTTGTCGAAAACCTATCGAAGAATTTGTATTCTTCTTGTAGTCTTCAAACTCTTGGATTGAATAAAACTAATAACAGTCATAGTCATAGTCATATAATCAACAATCGAAGTAATTGTTATGATGATAATAATAATAATGAGTAGCTATCGAAACAAATCGGTCTTAAAATTCAAAACGTAATTTGATTGACTTTATGCCCTATAATCGTAAGAACATCGTATTCAATTTGAAATATACTCAGTGACATATAAACTGCACCACCTAGAAGGGGTGGGAATTTTTGGACCAAATTTGGCAGGAATAGTGGACTAGACCAGGGAAATAGTTGATTAAAATTTGAAATCCAATCATCAAGTAGTCATGGGATTTTTGACGTTTGTGTCATTTTTTAGAGGTGGTGATAGACAAGCAATTATCGAGTCATTTTTTGAATTTGTTCCACTTTTTCGGATCCCGTTCTTTAGTTTAAAGTGTTTCAAGTGTTTAATGATGCCTAGAGGAAGGATACCTCAAGTTTACCAGCAGTTGAGTGACTTTGACCGAGGGCGGATTGTTGGTTTACGAGAAGCAGGTTTTTCGTTTAGAGAAATCGGCAACCGTTTGGGACGGCACCACTCAACAATAATGCGTGTTTATCAAGCGTGGTCTGAACATGGGGTTGAACGTCGGAGAAGAGGCACTGGGGCTCAAAGACGAACCAATGAACGTCAAGATCGCCGCTTAAGACTAATGGCCTTGACAGACCGATTCTCTACAACTAGATCAATAGCTGATCAATGGTTAGGTGAACAAGGTCGTCCGATAGGCTTGCGAACAGTTTATCGTCCGATAAGAACCTTTGGCTTGCTGTCTTACCGCCCACATCTTGTGCTACCCCTCACTGCTCAACATCGCCAGAAACGTTTTGCCTGTGCATTGAAAGACTTCAATGGAACTTGGAGTGGCATCGAGTTGTCTTTAGTGACGAATCGCGATTTTGTTCAGGAATGCATGATGGTCGGATGACTGTTAGACGAAGACGTGGAGAAAGGCGCAATCCTGATTTTTCGATTGCGAGGCATGTTCACCGAACTGTGGGGTTGATGGTGTGGGGTGCTATTGCTTACGGCAGTAGGTCACCCTTGCTCTTCATTCGGGGCAGTATGACCGCCCGACGCTACATTGACGATGTGGTAGAACCACATGTTCTTCCATATCTTCGAGGGCTGGAAGACCCACTTTTCCAGCAAGATAATGCACGACCTCACGTAGCCAGGATTTCTCTTGACTTCTTTGAAGCGGCCAATGTTAATCTTTTGCCTTGGCCGCCAAGATCTCCCGATTTGTCACCCATTGAGCACGTGTGGGACATGATGGGTAGAAGATTTAGGAATCTACCGAACCCACCGTTGACAATAGAAGCTCTACGTCATGAAGTACAGGCTGCTTCGGATGCCATACCCCAAGAAGACATTGATTACCTGCTAGAATCAATGCCAAGGCGGGTCAATGAGTGTATCAGAAATAGGGGCGGACCAACACATTATTAAAGAAAAATCAAAAAGATGACGTGTTTTCTTTATCAAATTTTAATCAATTGTTACCTTAGACTAGTCCAATGTTTCTGCCAAATTTGGTCCAAAAATTCCCACCCCTTCTAGGTGGTGCAGTTTATATGTCACTGAGTATATGAATAAGGTAAATAAAATGTTAATCTGCTGAACACAAAATTATTTTATTGGTTTCATACCTATACATCCGAATCAGTATCGCTCTCGGAGTCGTCAGAGTCAGAATCCACATCAGAATGTTCCACGGTCAGTGGTGATGTGATTGGAATTTCAGGGGGATGTAGTAGCTCTATCTGCTTCCTTCGACAAACTTTTCATCTTTTTTTTTGGCAGTTTTCTAACACTCGAAATGTACGCATCGGAAGTTACCAGAAGCCGCTTGAAAACGTCTTCCATTGTTTTTACTCGCGAACACTTTCTGGAAAAGTCTTCGCGATATCTTTTAATGTCTTTGTTCCTCGCTTCTTGTGCTTCTTCCGATAATTTGCCGATTGGTAGCAACGCTTGAGCTATTTTTTGTGGATCGTGAATCAATAGGTTATGCATCGAGGTGGGCATATAATACCATGGACACAGCTCGACGAATTTTCTCGCAGTAGCCAGCGTATAGTTGTGGAACTTACCAGTATTGATTGTGCCATGTCCACTCGAAATTATTTGTAAGATGACATGAAACCGTTCTATCAAATGTATGTCCAATGATGTTATTAGAGCTGATGTTTTCGATTTTTCAAAAAAGCGTCGAGTTGTATTTCCATCGTTCGTACTTCCATCGCCAGGTTTCGGACGATCGACAATAAGTGCCAATTTCGAGCTGAATCCCTTTTAAATGATCATCTTGCGCGTTTCCACCATCTCTTTTCTTCGGCACTGCGTGCTTGCCATTTTTTAATCACAAGTTTGTATGACAAATGCAAGTAGCATTCGAAAAACCTTATCCACGCGTGTAATGTTGATAGTTCAAACTTTAGATTTTCTTCGTTGACCTCTTTTTATAAAACTTCATCGATGTTATTTTACTTGTACTTCCACATAAATAGCATCGTTGCGTAGACTTTGTGGATGTGACTGCGTTGCATACTTTCCCATCGATGATTGTGAATGCCATATTGTACGAAACCCAGATTTCTTTTCCATGCATTATATTTTTAAGTGGAACAAGTGACTACCTGATTTTCGATCAGCCATGTTTTCCGTGATGGTGATAGTAGTGTTAGGTGGATAACAATGTTTTTTTTTTGCTTCTCCCAATTTCTTATATGAAGGATACAGCTTACAGTTATTCTCCTTACTTGTCGTTCTTAATCCCTGATACTGACTCTTTGTGAATTTATATTCAACGTATATTGAAAGTGCGGATTCAGCGGACAACGTTTTCTCGTTTTTCGCGGTCGATTCAAGAGCCTGTCGATACTTGGAAGCTGTCCATGGACTTGTTGCTGTCTCATGAACAACCTTTGAAGCAGCTAATTGACCTGCAGAGCGCATACTCATTTGAGTAGCATAAGCTAACTCTTGTTGTGTTTTACGAAGTAATTGGGTTCTTCTGCGCTTCGACCTCTCGCTCAACGACTCAAAATCTCCAGAAGGACGCCCACTGCATTTACTGGTGGATGGCAGATCACTGTGAGTTTCATTATTGCCACTAACAATAGGTGCCGGAAATGAAACTGGTGCATTGAACCATTCATTGTTTTGTTTCAAAAAGGGGGCCTCTGTCCTGTTAGCCTTTTGCTACTTTGTTCTTATTTTCACAAACAATAAGGACAGGGAGGCTTTCATGTACTGCGCTACCTGCTACGGTCGATCAATTTTCTCGGACAATTGATCCTCCAGGTAAGGGATTATGTCAGGTAGGCCATCATTTAATCGGTGTTTGATGATATAGAATATTTCTTGCCGGGTGAATTTCATGTATTTTTCACCAGAACCTGTGTGAAAAACATTACATTAACATTAGCAACAAATTAATTACAGAAAAATAGTCAAATATCTTAAGTGTGTTGCATAAGAAACATAGTTCTGAAGCCTGCCGCACCGCGCGCTTCGGCGACGCAATCTTGTGATACGATATTTCGGACGCACGAGCCCGAGGAAAAATTCATTATACAAGAGAATAGGCAGATTTAGGCAGATGACTTTTAAAAAAAATATTAGTAAAAAAACGTATTAATTCTCTAAAAATAAATGCTTTAAGTACTAAAAAATCATTCCTAATCGAAAAAAAAATCGATTTTTTTTTTATTTTAACATTTAAAAGGTTTTTTTACTCATTTTAACGTTTTCCTTACAATGATTTTCCCGGCTTTCTGGACATTTAATATTTATTTTCAAACTTTGCCCTTTATATTACTTCTTATGTTTTATCGATTTTACGATTTACAATCATTTTTTAGATTTTTACGATTTTCACGATTTTTTACATTAAAAAATTAACAAAAGAAAACTAGACATAAAATATTTGACATTGATATTTGTATTTTACATTGACATATGACATTTCGAACGTAACCATGTGGCATCTGTCTCCCCAAATTAATAATATGAGTGGGAAAGAAATGGAAATCAGAAATCAGAAATGTTATGATTTATGAGCATTGTGATATTTTTGACATTTTTTATTATTGAGAGAATGTTCTACAAAGTTAGTCACTTAGATACGATATTTTTTTGATAGTACCCTTTCGCGATCATTTAGTATTTTTTACGATTGTAACAATTTTTAAGACTTATAATGAAAATAAATTTCAGTGAATATAACAGGTGATGGCGACTGTTTCACCCTCTACGGACTCAGATATACTTAAAATTCAGATATATGTCGGCTGATAATTTGTTACAGTAAACTGATTGGTTGCTCAACACTGTTTTTTCTGATTTTAACATTTACATTTTTCAAAATAAATTGACGTTTCAATACGTCACAGTTTTCGAAACCGTGCCTGTCGTGTATGCAACCAGTTCATTTTGTGCAACGAGTGCGAAGCGAGTTCCTGCAAAATTATTGCAAAAGAAACATTGAAATAAAGCGAAAAAATATTCAGTTAGTATAAATTAAATAAATGGATAAATTCTTGTTGTAATTTTTTTTAATATGGAACTATAGATCATTCATTTACATTAGTACACAATGCGGAGAAACGAATTTTCGTCAAGACGATTTCATATCTAGATTGTAGGGGAGGTCGGTAATCAGTTGCGGGCATGCGAAATTTTCGCGTCATAAATCCCAACCTCATTCTAGCTCGTCTCGTGGTTTGGTTTGTTTCGTAGCGTCGTTTCTTGTGTTAAAGTTAACATTAAATCCTCCGTTTTCGTTTTTTCTTTTCAGAACAAATAAATATTAACACAGTCTTTACGATTGATCTACATAATATTGTAAATACAATAATTTTCATATTGCATACGCCACTGCTCATCAGCTGATATCAATTTACCGGTCATATTTCGATGAGTCATCATGTACTAATGTAAATGAATGATCTATAATTGAGAATTTGTTTGAAGGCACGATACGTTACGTTACAAAATGTTTGTGTGTGAGTACTGACGTCACCCACACTCGTGGTGCTATGCAATTATACAGTATGTGTGTTGATCAGATGAGCTCCTACAGGACAAACCGGGATTCATTTCCTGCCACACATTCACTGAAATGTATTATAACAGCCATATAACGGCAACATACGAATACAGCTTAATATACATGTGCAAGTCATAAATCAAACATTCTATTGTGTTCATTCGGACGCAAATCGTTTAAAATAATGATGAAGTTGCTAGCATTAAAATTAAGTAAATTTCTGTTTGTGAACCTCGGCGATCCTTCAACGAAATTAGGATTGATTCCTTTTAATAATGAGGACATTTTTTAAAATCCTTTCTAAACCGACCATAACAGTATATTTTCATGCTTAGCCATGTCACATGGTCTGCGATGTTGACGTCATCGAGGATTAGTTTATGTTCAATTGTTCGCGTTATTAAAGTGGAAATTAATCAATTTGAACTTTTTCACTTTTTATCCTTAACTTTGAAATTCCATTACAGTTTTATCCTGTTCCAGCTTGGCAATGCCATTTTGCAACGACAACACGTACTTGTGGTTATTCCCCAATTCGATCTTCAATTCTTCCACCCTATCCTATAATCAACAACCATTGATTGCAATTAACTCTTCACCCAAAGGATTTACTACCTCGGCTTTCATGAGCTTTCCCTTGACCTGATGATTATTCTCCCCCGCCAATAAAACGCACTTCGCCTTCTCCTGCGACGTTTGCTCCAACTCTACGAACTAAAACAACCACTCAACGTTTCATTACACCTCACCCCGACCATTTACCTTCTTCTCAAGCGATTCGTATTGGAGTTGAATCCTCTCACAATCGTTTTGCAAGCGTATGATTTCGTCTTCCAACGCGACCTTCTCGTTCGACAAAGCGAATATTTTCTTTTCGCACTCGAGCTCGGAATCCTTCGCCGCGTCGAGAAAAAAATTTGGCGCACGAATTAATGGACAATTAACTTCGGTACCTTTTCCGCTTCTAATTGCACGAGATGTTGGGATAGCTGGCTCGATTTGATTAAGAGATGTACGGATTTTACTAGCTTCGCCGCCAGGTCTTTGTGCGAATCTTCTAATTTTGCGTTGGCGGTTATTTCTTTTACTTTGTCTTCGTTTAGTTTGAGTATGGTGGCTTCGTATGTCGCTAGTTGTTCTTTGTGCGTTTTCGATTCGACTGGAAGCGATTTCTATTTAACGAGGTTCGATAAGTAGAAATTTTGTTAAATAGTCCAAAAAATCAAATCATTTTAGTGGGAAAAATTCATAGTTGTAGAGTATTAACTGTCTGGAATGGCTAAATCGGCAATCGTTTCGTAAATACGTTAGTAACTGGGATAGTTACATCTGACAGCTACGGTAAGTGTGACCGTCCTCACTACTGCGACCGCAGCCGGGTATTTTTATAGTTCGTTGCTAGAACTACAAAGCATATTTCAATAGTGATTTTCCACTAAATTGTAGATTTTTCGAACGAAACTTTCGAATAAAAACTGTTTATCTCTTTAACTTATATAAGAAATACTTCTTCTTCCCAGCCACATACAAACTGTAAGGTTTAAGTTTCATAATTAATTAATTAATTTAATTGTCCTCACGTTGGGAATAAGTTTTTTCTTTTTTCTATCTATTTTTATTTATTATGTAGATCTTGCCCGCACGTTGTAGTTCTTCCAAATCAACGGTTTTGTTGCTTACTTGTCGATTTTGGCATCTGCAAGTCATCACAACTCCATATCGATAGTTAAGCGATCAGCTCACAGTGTCGTTCTATTTGCATACTTATAGCAGTTCTGTCACGAAATTCTAGTTCTTTTTTATAACACAAAACAGTAGAACTTTTAATATAATCGTCACAGTACAATATTTTTAAGTATATGATGAAGCTAACAAATAATTGTTATACGTGTGTTTCTAACTTATCTTGAGTTTCTAACTTATTAAATTATTTCTTTCGAATATGGAGATTTCTATTGGATTTTTCAGTCGTTGCGTCATTTCTGATTGTGATAGCTTACTGCTGCATTTCTCCCACCGGATATAGGATCCTCTCTTGTCTGCCCCCCAGCAATTTTGGCGGGCTCATATATTATCTTAATATGAGTAATTTATAGATTACCTTCAAACACACAGTATATGCCAATAGCAATGATGAGCTTTCGCTTCTCATTTAAACTTAATTTTGATTAATATCTGAGGAATATAATTTCTAAGGTGGGAAGTATTGCAATAACAAACATATACTGTGACTTTACCACCAAACTGAAGAACGTGATTATTATGTAGCAGACTGAAATTATATGGGGTTCAAAGTGAGAATACAATATTAGGGTTGGACAGCGACTCATATAGCTTATATCTACGCTTCGGTGTCTCCATAACACTGGATTAGCCACATTGAAAAGTTGACGTTGTTTAATTTTAAACCATTTTTTAGTAAATATCTTGAATATTCATAATTATGTAGAAATTACATTTCTTTGTGCGACCGTTGCAAATTTACTACAATACTTAAGAACTTGTAAACAACTAATTGCATTTGTCATATTAATTTCAGTAGTTGGGCAAAATTGATTTCAGAACAAAACGAATAAACACCCACCATATTGATGAAGTATGAGTTGCGTTAGCAACGTTCTTAAACTTTTGAACAATTCTTTTAGCTTTCTCGTGACTCCATCATTAAGACATCGTAAAATAATCCTACGATTTTAAACAATTTGGTGAAAATGACAGTTTATAGCTTACAAATCGTAGTCACAAGATTAAACCCACCATATTATTACATATTATTTTATGTTGTCTAATTTGTACTTTTTTGATTTTAGGGTGCAGCTTCTCACCGTTCTTGGTCACCAATAGAAACTACAGAGAGCTCCCTCGCTCATTCCATGCGTTACGCCGAGCCTTGGCTGTACGGCAGCGTTAGGGCATCGAGGGGTTTAGTTCTAGCACCTGCTCTAGTCCTATGTTCGTGCACAGACTACATAAATGGCACGAAACGGTCGAACAAGAAAAGCCCGACGGTTTGCAAGAAGTGCAAGGGAACTAGGATACCATTGTCGAATGTGGAGCAATTCGGAACATTACGATGCTTTCCGACCGCACCGTCAGCATCGGTCGCCGGAAGCATACGCGGCGGCACCGTTCGGGTGTCGTCAAAGTCTCGCCCCTCGATTTTAACATCCGGCGACCCCTACGATCTCATGAGACGCTCTCGACTGTCAGTTTCTGAGAGCACTAGCCAATTTCGAGCGCGATCCGTGTCTCCTAACAAGATCCGCTCGAACGAGTCCCGAAGTTCCAGTGCCACTCGTGCAAAATCGCACACGCCACCCTCTAAATATTCGACAGTGAGTCGCAAGTCGATTCTCGAATGCAGCGTCAACCCCTATGACCTCTTGAACTCGGAGTCTGAACCAAAAGACTCGAGCATAACCTTAGTCAGCGGCCAGCGGATTCGCACTCGGCCGCAGAATGCGGAGAGCGAATACGAAGACGTGCAGATTCGGCGGCCGCAGAGTTCATCGGTCAAAAACGAAAATAATCGAAACCTAGTTAAGAGCGCGCCGCCTACGTTAAAGTCAAACGAAAAGGAATCTGAGTGCAACCGGTTCAAGTCTATATTGAAGAAGCCCACGACAACTTTCAGTGACACGGATTTGAGCGGCGGCCTCGAGCGCAGCCCCTCGCCCGTCGTCAAAAGTGGGTCGCACTTTTACCTACCGATGCCCGCCAATGCTCCCAGGAAAAAGGTGCAATTTTTAGTTGAAAACGAACTCGTTTCGTGTAGCGTAAATGGCCAAAGTTGCGAGGATAAATCGAACGACAACGAATATGAGACCGTGTCGGTGGCGGAGACGCCCAAAAAGTCCAAATCGAGCGACTATGAGGAAAACTCCACGAGGAATGGTAAGAATTTTAATTCGATACTTTCACTTGCGGAATATTATGATTAAAGTTAAATTAAGTAAAAACTATTTCATGTTTACCATGCAAAGAACACCAATTAAATGACGCAAATTTGTAAAAACAAACAATTTAAATTCTTCCACAGCTGTTCGTTCTTCCTCTAATAGTACTTACTACAGACTATTCAATTTCCGACACAAATTACCATAATTGAAGTAACCTGGAAATTAATGAGCAAGCTTTAAATAAGAACATATTAACTGATTATTTTACCTTCATTATGAGACATTCCTTGTCTGAATCCTCTAGTAAAAACTTCTACTACGTATCTTGAAAATATTGTGAAGTTTGAGGATCCACCAATGTTCGTATTACATGTTATCAGTGGTTGACTTGAGTGTTGAATAACCACTCGAGGCCTTTAAAGTTGTTACCCAAAATGCACCAAAAACGAGTCTTTTGTTAATGTTCTTTACCGCACACCAATCACTAAAATCTTCCTTATTTATTTATCGTGGACAAAATTAAAAACAAAACAAAATTAACCTCTTTACTTATTTATACTATAACAACGTCATAGATGCATCGACATAATAATTTCATGTAACATTTCATCCCTAATACGTCATACAATTTATTGCATAGGCAGTTTACCCCCTAATTGATAACATTTCTTATGCTCTCCACCCTTCCAAGTTCAACTCATTTTTGTACTGATTTTCTTCATATCGTCTAAAGTACTGCTTCCACAATCTTGACATATATCCAAATCTTACATTTTATTCGCTCTCACACCTAAAATAATTATTTCTTATACCCACAATATATTATACTCATGTTTTATATGTTTAATGTGTCCTGCTTTATCCCCTCTTACGCAACGTCTCTTATTTTGTATTCGACCAATATGCCTACATTTCCTTTCTTCTATTACACTCTCTTTTATTGACCTTTTCATCACCTGCACCTGTTTGTCATATAGTTCGATGTCGTGCTTCATTCGCAGAACATCTCGGGCTAATCTCTCCTTTCCGCTAGTTGTTTTGGGTAACTTGATATCGAACTTAACGTGACATTGTCTAACACTGTTATATTATTTACTGTCAATAGGCTTGATCCATATTAAATTTGCTTAAATAATTGGCGATATTTATTACACCACTAGCTAATGAATTAACTGACAAAAAGATGGTTGCCAATCAAGGTGAAAATGTCTTTGAACTTAATTTGAATTGCATAGAATGGCTGAGTCGTACCAAATATGAAAATTTTGTAAGAACAATTCCCAAATGTCTTGTAGATTGGAGTCTAACATTTATTTGAATTGGTGCAATTTATTGCACGAATAATCGAGAATCCAAGTTCATTTTTGGGGTTAATTACAACCCATAGAAGTAACTTCAATGTGTGCTGCGTCTCATTGAAGATAACGCATACAAGATACTGACCATTTCTTAACAGTTTCTCTAAATATTCTTTTTTCAAGAATGACAAAATTTTGACCAGCCGTTCACTATAGGGACGTTTTCAAATTGAACGAAGCAAATTCATCAACGGTTTTTTCTATACGTTGGCGCAGACCGATAAAATTCACTTCGTAAACAACACCTGATTGCTTGTTCATTGTGATGACGCGTAATTTTTCGAATTAAAAGCATCTAATTCGGTAGCGTGGGGGAATCTTTGAGCTTCCAAAAGAAATATATTTATATAAGTTATTAGAGACAAATGTCCAAAAGCCCAACGGGTTTACCTTAATGTGGATTTTTTTAGAATAGTTGCGAAAGAAAGTTAAATTTGTTAAGAAGTCGCCAGTCAAACTTATTTTTGGTAATTTTTAGATTTTCACTGTCACCTGACCATTATATGGTGTGATGTATTGTTGATGGTGTCCACTTTGAACATGTGTATTTTTGGAGATGTTAATAACAATGTCTTAAAATTTTACTATCGGGTCAATGATTAAAAAGTTATTATTGTCGTATTCTTTGCGGGGCACTTACATTGAGAATACGAATTTTTATTTGCCACATGCACGGGTAAGTTTTATTGTACTGTGTACAGTACTATTACAAATTAAATATAAGCACCTATTTCGTTTACAGCCTGAATAAATACAATCTATCTATCTATAAATATAAAAATCAATTGCTGTTCGTTTGTCTCGCTAAAACTCGAGAATGGCTGGACCGATTTGGCTAATTTTGATCTTGAAATATTTGTGGAAGTTCAAACGCTGAGGAACATAAATAATACCATTTGTCAATATTATAAAGCGTTAAAATACAGCAGTGAATCTACTGGATTATGTTATGCTGGTGGTAAAGTAAAATTGCCACAATTGGTCCTACCACCAGATCCATTAGTTTCTGGGATGGAAAATAAGTCTAAATATTTCTTGGCCAACATCCAAAAATATAACAATTGCAAATTAAAACACAATTACTTTGTTAAATATCACGTATATTTCGACACTCCGTGACCGCGGTTTCAACCAACTTGGTCATTGACGAACGGTAAAATAACACATAAAGTTTAAACTATTTATACAATATCTATATACAACATTTGAAGAGTGGTGAGTATATCAGGTCAGTCTGGTCGTTAAGGAGCGTAATTTCCAAATTACGGTCGGCTTTAAAGATTTCTAACGATTCTAAGAGGGTAAGTTTTTTCCCTTTGTCGGCAAAGTGTAATACTTGTAAATATTTATCAGCAGTATGATTGTGTTCTAGCAGATGGTTTGCAAAAGTAGAATCTGATTTCTTGAGATTAAATGAACGCGTGTGTTCTCTTTCACGAATGCTAAAATTTCGTCCAGTTTGACCAATATACACACCATTACAATCGTGACACATTAATTTATATACACCGGATCTAGTCATCGGATTGATTTTGTCCTTTGCATTATACAAAATATTACATATTTTACTATTAGACTTGAAGGCTATCTGAACATTGTGCTTTTTTATTATTTTCGCTACATCTTCTGTAAGTTTCCCAAAGTAGGTAACCGATGCAAAGATTTTTGGATCTGGTTTGTTGGGAGGATATATTTTTAATGATACGGTTAATTGTTTGTTGTGGGGGATGTTTTCGATTGTGTTAGCAGTATATCCGTTGTGGTTGGCAATTTGTTTAATTAATTGTTTTAATTTCCCGATCGAAGTTTTCTGTGGATAAAGGTATTGACAGGGCTCTATGTATCACTGAATGAAAAAAAAAATATGGTTATTTGAAACAAGCTAGTGCAGCAGAACAAGCCAAACTATACTTCAAATTTCATCTAAAGTACAGACTTGCCATAGAAAATGTCTGGTTCAACCAACAATGTTTGAAGAAACAAGTGACGCCTAAATATGTGCAAATTCGAGTAAAATGGCAGCCAGAAAAACAGTGACTACAGCCGACCGAATATGGATTAAACAAGAATTGAAGTTCTGGTTCCACCGCAGAGACGTTCTACGTACGTACATCAAGGTACTCCATTCCGAATTATCCTATCACCTACATAATATCGAATTCGATTGGTTGGATGACTCCGTTAGAAGTAAAGTCAGTAAGATAATACATAGGAAATATTCAACACAAACTAAAAAACTAGAAAATTTAACATCTAAATTAAATACACCACCAAACACTTACAATGCTACCCAATTTTATCCTAGAGTCAAAAACCTCAGTAATATCACCTTATCTGATAAAGAAATGCATCTTTTAAATAAAGGTCCCAAATACGCCCCACAAGTTAAAATTAATAATATAAAAGAAACCCTTACGGTTAAAAATTCTATAGAACTAACAACCAAATTAAAAACCACAAGCACCCCTCAAAAATCCATATTAATTTCGGTCGACGTTAGCAATATGTTCTCAAATATACCACCCCAAGAGTGCCTGGCACTTATAGAATCTATCCTTATTCAGAAAAAACTCAATATAATCATTAAACAAGAAATCCTAGAACTTATGACTGTAGTAATAAACCAAAATTATTGTAGTTTTGATTCAAAAATATACAAACAAACGGTAGGACTCGCGATGGGCTCACCAATGTAAGCAAGATTATTTTAAATTCAAATCATTTATAAATTTCATAAATTCAATACACCCAAAAATTAAATTTACGATAGAAACAGAAAAAGACAAGTCAATAAATTTCCTAGATCTTACAATCACCGAAAAACACAACAACCTCATTTTTGACATATACCGGAAACCTACATTCACAGATACCTGCATACCCAACGATTCGCTACAACCGAATAACCATAAATTAGCAGCCTTTCATTCAATGATACATAGAGCCCTGTCAATACCCTTATCCAAAGAAAACTTCGATCGGGAAATTAAAACAATGAAACAAATTGCCAACCACAACGGATATACTGCTAACACAATCGAAAACATCCTCCACAACAAACAATTAACCGTAGCATTAAAATCCATATATCCTCCCAACAAACCAGATCCAAAAATCTTTGCAACGGTTACCTACTTTGGGAAACTTACAGAAGATGTAGCGAAAATAATAAAAAAAGCACAATGTTCAGATAGCCTTCAAGTCTAATAGTAAAATATGAAATATTTTGTATAATGCAAAGGACAAAATCAATCCGATGACTAGATCCGGTGTATATAAATTAATGTGTCACGATTGTAATGGTGTGTATATTGGTCAAACTGGACGAAATTTTAGCATTCGTGAAAGAGAACACACGCGTTCATTTAATCTCAAGAAATCAGATTCTACTTTTGCAAACCATCTGCTAGAACACAATCATACTGCTGATAAAAATTTACAAGTATTACACTTTGCCGACAAAGGGAAAAAACTTACCCTCTTAGAATCGTTAGAAATCTTTAAAGCCAACCGTAATTTGGAAATTACGCTCCTTAACGACCAGACTGACCTGATATACTCACCACTCTTCAAATGTTGTATATAGATATTGTATAAATAGTTTAAACTTTATGTGTTATTTTACGGTTCGTCAATGACCAAGTTGGTTGAAACCGCGGTCACGGAGTGTCGAAATATACGTGATATTTAACAAAGTAATTGTGTTTTAATTTGCGTTTAATTATGGAATATCACAAAGTAACGGCTTACAACATGAATTATTTATAACAATTGCTTTCATAAATATTTAGTTAGTTAGTTAGTTAGTTAGTGATGGAGGCTGTGAACAATGGATCTGGTGGAATTTACTTCTTTGATGCTTCCGGGGGGACTGGAAAACGTTCATAATTTCATTGCTGTTGGCAAAGATCCGATCGCAAAATCAAGTATCCCTAGCGTTGGCTTCATCTGGAAGAGCTGCAACATTGTTAGAAGGTGGACGAACTGCACATTCTGCCTTGAAATTACTACTAAACATCCAAATCAACGAACCACCAGTTTGCAACATCGCCAAAAACAGCGCAATGGCGAAAATTCTACAGTTATGCAAATTGATCGTTTGGGATAAATGTACGAAGGCCCATAAGAGGTCACTAGAGGCACTGGACAGAACGTTAAAAGATCTTCGTGACAATCAAAACATTTTTGGTGGAGCCATGATTCTGTTATCGGGTGATTTTCGTCAGACTCTCAATTATTCCCCGATCAACTATTGCTGGCGAACTAAACGCATGTATAAAATCATCTAATTTGTGGCGGCATATAAAGATACTCCTATTAACAACTAACATGCGAGTGTTTTTGCAACAAGATCAAACTGCGATTATGTTTTCGAAGCAGTTATTATATATTGGAACTAGTAAGGTCGCAGTTGACCGGATTAATTACACTATCCACGGATTTTTGTCACTTCGTCGACTCAAAACTTGTTACGGACATAGAACAACAGTTCAGAAACCATAATTGGCTGAGTGAACGAGTAATATTTGCGGCCAAAAACAAAGATGTCGATGATCTCAATGCGACCGTTCAGAATTTTCTTCCAGGGGAGTTGTTTTCTTACAAATCAGTTGACACCTACAATATATGTAGGTGATACAAAGTTCAGCGGGTCATCTAATACAAAATAAATGTAACATATGCACAGAGAAAACACATACGAAATCGGGCATAGGTTACAAATTCGTAAAGGTATGAATTCTCGTGTGGATTACTTATCATCGCATAACTTTATTTTGAAAAAAAAATTAAATGCAGCATTAAACGTTTCAGGAAGGACCATGATCATCTGCAATACATAGTTTTCTTCAAACTCATATAATTAGTTGCTGGAACCTTGCTGGGTCTAAATGTATAATAAACATTCTCAGAAAAAAAAACGTTTATAGTGTAGTCCACCTTGTCCATTTATGCCATAACAACAGAAAAAATAATTAAAGATTAACATATTTTTTATGTCAATAATGATCCTACTAGTTATGAAATAAGAATTTTGTCTGTACCAACTATAGAAGCCTTCTCTAGCACATTGCTGCGCTAAAGGAGAACCACAGTCAAACGCCCAGTCAACCTATAAAACTTCACTATAATTAAGTTCAAAAATTTGTTATAAAAAATATGTCATGGCAACAAATATAAATTTTACTAACCTTACACCTTAAAGATGTTATTAGTCAAACATATCGATAAAGACATTTGTAGTACATTTTTCTTACCCGCCCATATAAGCAAATAAAAATTCTTATAACATCTACTCTGCACATAATTCTTATTTATTTACAATGATGATAGTAACTGAACTTTAACTTTGAAGAAAGTGTTTAGTTACACCTTTAAAAATTATAAGAAGTGTTCGATGTTAACAATACATCATACAAAACAATAATCGCGATTTAAAAATTACAGCAAGGTTACCAAAAAATAGTTTACCATATTATGTAGCAAATTAAACTTTCACTCGTATCCTTTGTAAAGATTCACATTCGCGTGTTTTTTGTTTGCGGGGAACACTGCACATGTTCATACGGTTTGGCAGGTGCGGGCTTCATCAGACGCTTTTAATTCGTCAGGCTCTGAGTTAACGTTTAGAAAAAAAATGGTTTTATTTATTTGTATTTGTAACCTCGGTTCACTTTGAAAACGTCAACATAATCAAAGTGAAGAAAAGAAAAATATTATTTTGCGATTTCTCAAAATGAATGTTTAATAAAACTGTTGTTGAGTAATACTAAATGTATAAACATCTGAGGAGAACGAAATAATTTAATTTTTCAACATCCCCTAACAAGTTAATGCATTT
Source organism: Geotrupes spiniger (assembly GCA_959613385.1). Lineage (NCBI taxonomy): Eukaryota > Metazoa > Arthropoda > Insecta > Coleoptera > Geotrupidae > Geotrupes > Geotrupes spiniger. The sequence goes on from OY390739.1 coordinate 10,713,838, forward strand.
TAAGTATGGGTGCTGAAGTGGTTGAACGCCTTTGCAAAAAAATCTGCAATTTGTTCCATTTACGCCTGTCATTACTTCTTCATCGTTCATGGAATGGGTTCCCCGAAGATGTTCTCTTAATTGGCAACCATGAAACACAGCTTTTGTGAGCCGGAGCGTTGTCCTGATGAAATAGCACACCTCGTCTCAATGTTCCTCTTTTCTTTTCCTTGGTTGCTTCTCGATCTTTTAATATTAAATTTGTGTAATATTGGCCTGTTGTCCACGTGGTAAATAATTCACAAAAACAATTCCCAAATCGTAAAAAACCGTTGCCAAGATTTAGCCTGCCGAAGAACCAACTCGACATTTTCGAGGAGGTGGGAAACCCTTATGCCGAGATTCCATATTTTGGCGTTTCTGGGTCAAAGTGATGAATCCAAGTTTCATCCACTGTAACGAATCGTTGTGAAAATTCATCGGGGTCTCTGTTAATGATTGCAAAATTGGTCTCTGCGGTAGCGTGTCGGAGGTGTTTCCGCTATGAATCTGACGGTAATTCTTCTATCATCCAGTGCCATATCATGGATCAAATTAATATTTTCTTTGGTAACCACAGTTTTTGGTGGTCCTGCACCTGACTCTCTCCTCAGTTTGATATCTCGTGACCAATTTTTAATTACCTAGTTTGAAGGCGCAGAATCATCCAATGCTTCAGTTATGTCCTTGTGATTTTTTACGGTTTCTTACAGATGTATTTTATAACAGCTCTTGTTTCAATTTTATCCACTTTGATAAAATTACAAAAACCACAAGAGAACTGAACTAATATTTCGAATAAATGAAAAGATAGAGGGACGCAATTTTACGTACACCCACGTCAATAAATGACACTTTGGATACAGTTTTTAATTTGTCGGTCAATGCCTACATGTTATGGACAGTGAATGACCGCTCTCGTATGTGTGTGTTGGTTCATAGATTCTCGCGGGTAAAATCTGTTTTTCCAGGTTCTCGAGTAAAAATACGTTTCATTGCCCGAGAACCAGAAAAATTCTAATCAATTAGGCCTCTACTTATTAAAAGAAATTCATTGGTTTTATTCAATATTTTGCAATATATTTATTACTTCTCCAGGAATCACAATTATGACACACCTGAGAATTATATGCATATAACAACTGTAACAAATACTTACATCTAGAGGACTAAAACAAGGTCGAAAAGTAATTATGAGTTGTGATTATTAAAGGAAGTTAATATAAATTTTTACACACGAAATAAAATAAAAATTAAAAATTAATAGTCTGGCTAATATAATGTTGGTCACCACAATATTTACGTGATATATTATAAATAACTTTAGACTTTTGGAGAAGAGGAATTTATCTTTACGTTTTGAAAGTAATCTATACAGGGTGTTAAAAAAATTGAGGGCTGATAGTATGGCCCAAATTATACCGAAAAGTCTTAATAAACATGGGTTCGCAAATGGACGGTTTCGGAGATACGATTTTTTTTATTTCCACAATACGCATCTTTTAGACGAGATTCCTTTGAACCAAAGGCAACAAATGTGGTGCTCCGGCGCATTTTTCGATTGCTGTTAGAGAGTATTTACACGGAACTTTTGGACGAAGCTGCGTAGGAAGGGGTGGACCTCTATCGTGACCTGCAAGATCGCTCGATTTAAGCCCCCTTGATTTCTTCCTTTAGGGATATTTGAAAATGTTAGTGTACGCTACGCCTGTAAATGATCTCCCGGAGCACCGAGTATATCAAGGATGCCACCGAATCCGAGCCACTGTATGTCTTTTCGAAAGAGTTCGAAAGTCCATGCCACCTAGATGTGGTGTAAGTGGTGTAAACCCTAATGTTTCGTAACTTCGAAACCGTCCATTTGCGGTTCATTAAGATTTTTCGGCACTTGTGACACTTTTTGTTAACACCCTGTATAATTAGATCATATTGAATTGCCCTATTTTCATATCATCAGTTTTACAAAGAGCGATAATTCTATTTGTTAAATCTTTAATATGACGTAATTCCGTAGAAATGATTATATTTTCTTTAGAGAGAGAAGGAACTTTTGAAAATTATAAATTCATTTTCTGGCTAATGATCAGGGTAACGGACATTATTAAAAATTGAAGAGAGAATTTTTAATTTTTTATTAAGAAATAAAGAATCACTAATTGCAACCACTCTATTCCTCATTAATATTAACTTTCTTACGAATGGAATAAAAATTGATGAATTTTCCCGAAGAAGTAGGTTTTTGATACCAATAAATCATAATTTTATTATCATTGTTCCTTATAATTTTGTGTCTAAAAAAGGAACAGAGCGATCATTTTCTTCTTGAACTGTAAATTGAATGAAACTATGTTCAGAATTGAAAATAGAAAATATTTTATTTATTTTATTAAAGGGTACCGTACAAATAATATCAACATATTTAGAAATGAAGGGAAATTCGAAAGATAATTTTGGCAAAACATTATCTAGTACAAAGTCGAAACAAATTAGTGAAATTATTGGGCTCATTGGTGATCCCATTGGAGTTCCAAAAATTTGTTTACACAATTTATCTTAAATGTGGCAATTGATAATGCTACTGTTTTGGCCGTAGAGAAAAATTATAATAGTAGAATGTTTTAGGAAATGTTTCATATCAATAAAAGCATAAATTCTATAAATTCTCGTTCGGACATTCAGAAACCTAATCCGATTAACACTTTAAATTTGTGGTTGTTTTTACTCTACTTGTTTTATTTTTATTGAATTTTGAACATTTTTTTCTTCCTGTATTATGTTTTAATTTAATGTATATGAATTTTATTTATTTAGCGAGTTTCTTACAGAATACGAACAGTTATTATTCTTATCCACGACTATTGCGTTATATAAGGTGTAGTAAAAAGAAATCCATTATTTTTGCATGAAATTTAAACCTTTATTTATCATAGTTACAATAATCCTTTTTATTTCAAATATGCGCCGTTTTGTTCGACAACTTGTTACCATTTTGAAGGTAATTTCATTATGCCTCTCAGTCGATTTTTACAAGTCTCTCTTGCAGAGAATTTTTCACCAGCAAAATTGTTCGGCATGAACAGGAACAGATTGCAATCACTTGGCGCCAGGTCCGAACTATAAGGTGGATGCATAAGAACCTCCAAACAAAGCCCCGGAGCTTGTGGCGAGTCACTATCGATATATGTGGCCTGGCGTTGTCATGATGGAACACAATTCCTCTCCTATTGGCCGAGCCTGGGCGATTGCTTCCTTCAGACGGTCCAATTGTTGACAGTACAGGTCCGAATTAAGAGTTGTGCCGTAAGGGAACAGCCCATAGTAAATAATTCTCTGCCAATCCCACCAAAACCTTCCTAGTCGTCAATATTGGCTTGGTCACCATTCCGCCGGCTCACCGCGATTCGACCGCGACCGTTTTTGCTTGACGTTGTAGTAATTGATCCACTTTTCATCACCAGTTACCAACCACTTCAGAAATCGGTCGATTTTATTGCGATTCAGTAGCGATTCGCAGATGGAAATGCGGGCCATGATGTTTTTCTGATTTAACTCGTGTGGTACCCAAACATCGAGCTTTTTTTGTATCCAGTGTTATTAAGATGGTTCCAAACGGCTTTTTGGACAATGTCCATGATTTTATGTATATTTTCGACAATTGGCCTTGCAGTGCGTTGTGCATCTTTGATATCGAAATTACCGGAACGGAATCGACGAAACAAAAATTGCGCCTGATTGGCTGTTACAGTATCAGGACCATAAACACTATTCACATTTTCAGGCGCCTGGCTTGCGTTTTCGCCTTTATCGAAGAAAAACTGTAAAATATAGCGTATTTTCTCTTTGCTAGTGGCCATCTTTGACGCGCGCTCAAACAAACCTGAGTTAACTAATCATAACTGTCAAAATACCTTTATTAGTACGAAATCGCATCTTTCTAAAGTAATGTTATCTAATTGACCGATATTAAATATCATGTCAAACAATTAAATGTCAAATTGGACTAGGTAAATGAAAAAATGATTCTGAAATTTGTACACCACCTGAAATAAGACAAATCGCCGAAATAGCAATCTTCTGCCAGATAAATCGCAAAAAAGTATAATATGGCCTACCAAAATTTTTTGGTTGGAGTACAAGTAAGAACTTAAAATCATTGTCAGAAAATGTGCGTCTGGCATGATTTAAAGAATTGTTAATGAAATACAAATCTTCATCATTGTGGACTGTATACTCTATGCTTAGAAGTACACTCAGTATAAATAAGAGAGTAGATATTGAAACTTTTACGAAATTACGAGAATTCCTCAAACGGGAATTATACGGCTAAAAAGGCAAAAACGTTTACTCCAAAAGAATAGTCGTGGATAAAGTATAGTATTCAACTCGAGGTAATGGTAATAACTCACTTGGATGATTACAGCGCTCGCCTGCAGTTCGCGCTGGAATTATCCCGTGAGTTATTGCCTATATTACGTCTCATTGAATAATATACTATTACGTTGTACTCTGTGTTTCTAAGGTTTCATTTTTCATACTTAGACATCGTTTACGTCGAATTTAAAAATTGTCATTCAGCATCAAAATTTATATCAGAGACTAGCATAATTTGTTTTCGAAATTGTTTTAATCCTCTAGTATTTTTTACAATTGTTATATGTATATAATTATCAGGTGTGTCATAATTGTTTTTAGTTAATAGTAAGTTTCTTTTAATAAGCCTTTTGATACATATTCCCAAGAATTTTAAATTATTCAATTGTACGATCGTCACATTCTTCTATAACTTCTATAACAAGTTTACAAATAAAAGAAACTATGGTGTAACTAACTAAATTGGATATCTTTATAAATAGTTTTAGAGAAAACTACACTGCTAATAATTTACTTAATAAAATTTTATATAATTTGGTTCATGTATAATTGAATAACACTATTATTAATCCGGATTACGCTTTTTAAGTCGCTCCCTTATGTTCAGAACTTATCAATTCATTTTCTGTTAGTAACATAACGGTGGCGAAGTTTAGTGTAAAAACAGTTAGAAGACTTCTATCTAATGGTTAATACCGTACTAATATATTAGTCAAAACTAATGTTATTTATAAATCAAATTCAAAGGATTATCGTAAAGTTTATGTTGATCAAATATACCAACAATGAAAAATTCGTATTACTCAATATAAAAGCGATGTTCGCAGTTTTAAAGTTACCAAAAAAGAAATTACCAAAATTGATTTTTTCGGAATGTGCTCCATAGAAAGAATGCACATACTGTTAAGTCTAGGCAAGACAGATATGGCCTAAGTGTCACATACGCTAATCTATTGTATATTACTTTGTATTTTTTATTATGGTTGTTTCGTATCTTTTATTATCAATATTTTAGATTATACTTTTTAATAAAATAACCTTCTATATATCTAAGAAAATTTTATAATAAAATTACCAATAAAATTGAATAGTAACTCAAAATATTGTCTTCAGTTGTACTTCTTGACAATTCATTCCTATTAACCTTTCGTTATTACCATCGGTTTCACCGGATTTACATTTATCAATTTTAATTGATAAATGTAATTTAATTGATTTGACTCCATATTAGTTTAATTTCCTGAGTCATGTTTTTTGAGAATGTATTTAGTGCATAATGTATAATTCTTTTCATATGGGCGTGTTTCGTTTAATTAAATTAAATTGTTTCCGTATACTTCATTTTTTGTTTTAATTTATTTGTTAAAAACTAAAACCGAACTCAACCACAAAAAATATTTCACCAAGTTGCAACAATTACAACAGAACACGGATCGTACTGCGTACATGTCGCCAATCCCTCCGCATATGAACTATCCTATAGTTATATTTTTCCATTTAATAACATTCAGTACCTTGACATTTAATTACAACATTTTTATGTTAGCATTGAAACGACTCACACATTTTAATTGATTAATTCGTAACGAGATCTTCACACCGCGATATTAATTCACTTTTATCCGCTCGGAATTTAACTAAGTGATTAATTAATTATAAGAAAAAGTGAATTAATAAGAAATTCCTTGCGCAAACGATAAAAAATAATTGTATTTTTGACTCATTAATTCTCACTTTCATTATGTTAATGGGGTTGGTAAATGAATCATAGTGATTGTGGAACACTTTGAATTTCTTTCGTTGTTACATGTGAGAACAGCGTTTATTTAATTTACATTAAATTTTACTTGTTTGTATGATGCGTTTGAGAATCTTTGAACAGCTTGTCATAACTTGTAGATAATTACGATAGATTGTTATGAAGAATGGCCTAATTTTTAGTGAGAGTCATAAAATCAAATCTAATTACATTTTTTTAAATAAGATTTTTGTATATACGTAGTTTACCTTGAAACTATGCAGGTCATTGCTAATGGCATCTCATTCAAAGTTTTATACACATTTTCTCATACAATATCGTTTTTGGCTACAAATAGATATATCAAATTACTCCTCGTTTAATCTAGGTAATTTCTGTCGTTTTAGTTATTCGCGAAATGTTCGTATTTTATGGCTCGGTTCGTACCAGCGACCAAATCGATTATTCGAGTAAATTATTTACACTTTTGGTGCAACACATAAATATGTTCCATTGACATTAATCTAAACAATACTTTCTTTTTTTTCAGCCCTGACTAGAGCCAATTCGTGCAAGTTACGACGAAGCATAAGTGAACGTGTCTCACAAGAAGCTTCTAAGGTGGTCTTCAACGACACAATGGCGCTTCGCTCGCGACCTGTTCGAAGTGATTTTAGAGAAATATTCACTTCGAAAGATTTACGAACGCTTGATGGTATAGCAACAGCAGCTGCTCTTCAGGCGTTCGACAAGCACAGACCACGCGGTCCACCGCCGCAGCCACCACGCGATAAAACAGCAGTAGCGAAATCAAAAGATTCGGACACCAAATACTACGACTGTAAACGATACGGCGCGCAGAAACCAGTTTCTGCGAACAACGCCACCGAAACACCGAAGAAGAAAGAAGCCGGCAACATGGAATGCGTTAAAAAACGGGAAGCGGAAAGCAAATCTTCAATTGTTTTAATTGAAAACGTGCCGATAGTCGAAGAAGTATCTCCGGAATTGTTAAATAATGAGGTTAAACATGAGGAAGATTTACCGGACGATATGAAGCCTGACGCAATGGAAATAAAAGGGGATGATATCGTACAACATAATATTTCAAATAATTCAACTGACATATATAATAGTTCAGAGGGACCTAACATCCCCACCTCAGAAAACGAAACAAGTGTAAAAAATGCAGACATTCAAAAACTTTCAGTTTCATTAACTGTGAATGGCACTGCAAACCCACAACCTAACACCAATCAAAATGCACCAATCGAAAACACCGATGCCAAGTTGATGATAAACGTAAAAAGCTTATCAGAACCTAAAATACGAATTACATCTTTAAACACCGCAAAAGATGTTCCAATTGAAGTGCCACCATCGGCGCCTCCAAGGAAACGAAGCAACAACAAGCCTGTTATGATTAATGGGCCAAATATCCAACTGGAAATGGAAAGTCCGACTTCGATTAGCAACAAGACAATAGTAAAAATCAACTCAACGATGAATGCAACAGTTCACAAATTAAAAATTAAAAATGAGTGCCCTGATCCGACCTTTAATGCGATGTCAATGCCTGATAGAAATCAAGGGAAAACATCGATTATGATAAACGGCGATGATTGCTATTGCACAGTCAACGTAAGCGACGACGTACCATTGTATCAATCATCAGTTGTCGTTAAAGATTCTGGAATGAAAATTGAAACAAACGAACGAAAGAGTAGTTCGGTTTACATAACAGGAAATTTCGTTAATCATGTACTACCAGTTGAGGCTTTAAACACGAAAATACCAGCTCAGCCTGAAGTGGCAAAATTAGACAATTTCGAGCCTGACTCGATTATGATTAATACCAAAATCAACGATGAACCTACCAACAATACGCATAATGTAGATGACATCGTAAAGGAAATCAACCAATCAGAACTATGTTCAACAGAAATGTTACAGCAAATACTAAACGATCCCGTGGAAGCGGTCAGAAGAAATTTAGTTCCGCACGTCTGCGGAAAAACCGACGTCTTGAAAAGACCGCGCGGTAGGAAAAAGATACCCACTGAAGACATCGTCGCCAATTTCCTAAACGATTCGATGCTCAGTTCGGTGACCGACTTTCAAGTCAATCCGGTGTCTCAGCTGATCGAGGAGTCGTTTTTGAAGCTCAGAAACCACGACATGCACGCGGACGACGACAAGGACACTTGTTCCGAGCACAGTTCGTCCACGCAATATGAAATCATGGACCCCGGTTCGGACTGCTACACGGATAACAGCAATCGGAGCTCAGTTACGGAAGAAGAAATGAGTGCTCGTTCGAAATTCTACGAATTGTTGGCGGAATCCGCGGTAGAGGTTTCGGAGAGCGAAGACCACCACTACGAAAGCATTCGGCCGAATGTCGATCCTATTTATGAAGAGATCGAAATACCCCCGCCTTTGCCAGCGAATCCACCACCGGCGAGTTTGCTGGACGACTTGCAGTTGGATAAAGAATATACTACAAGGTTTGTTATGAATACAATTTTTAATATCGTTAAGACGCGGTTGCTTGAAATGCGAGATGAACATGAACTTTATTTTAAACCTAGTTTGCTAGACAAAGGATTTTGCGATTGAATTACATATCTTATAAACAAAGTTCTCTAGGGCTAAGGTTAACCTGTTTGTACGAGTGGGATTAAATATTAACGAACGATTTTGTATCACTTTTGCCATCAACGCTCAATAAATTCAATCCCCTCGCCCCTCATCTACTGTAATCTACGAACTTCTACATTTCCATGATTGCTTCACCCAAAATTCTTTTCTATCCGGTATTCCAATCTCCAGTCACCAAATCTTCAGCAATGTAATACTTATATCCACCTCATACTTCATCGCCACATATATATTTCCATCGTCAGCCTTCCACTTCGTCCTATAACACTCTGTATGTAAGAGCTGATGTTTTCCACGTCTAATTCAGTTCATCATCTTGCAGTGTCTCATTTGGGGCACAAGTTAAGAAACTTGAAACTTTCGTCAAATTATACTCAATTTCTCTAAACTCATCGAATCACCAATCACAGTTGCTACTTATACCCATTCTACCTCGATTAATGTCTCCTCTCTAGTAAACTTTCACCGCTTATTGTCATATTGGGTTGTTTTACGCCCATCCAGTTCGAGTTTCATGTTGAGCATGAATACAATCTTTATTCGACCTCGTTTACAAAGGGAATGCATATGTTTACCACACAACTCAGCCATTCTTCCATTGTGACTGAGCAAGTCAATTCACTTGGTACATTTTTCTCCATGGTTCTCCATCCCTAACCTACTTCTCCACTTTTCTACTAGTCCGACAACATTCTGTTAAAACCAGATCACGAAAGCAGAGCTATCTTCTTATTGCCAATTTTCATCTCCGTATATAGTCCCTTGTTCCATTGTCAAACGTAAAATCGGCATTACGCTCCTCTCTCACATCTAAAAATGCGCGTGAAAAGTATCTATATCTTTTCTTGCAGGTAATAGTAATCGCATTTCGATTCTACTCAGCCCAATTTTATCCTCGTCCATTTGCTTTGTCAGTTTAATCATCAGCCATTGTGACTATCACCCAGGTGATCAATAAAGTACGTGGTGTACTCATATTTATTCTTTCCTTGTATCTCATATATATGGCCTTGGGCTTATTGAACAATTTTATCTAATTATTTTCTATTTCTCGTTTCCAATTGGGGCTCTATTATGGATTATTTTTGACCATTATTTCTATATGCCCTATTGACCTTAGTCGTTAGGCTTTTATATCTGGCGTTATCCAGATATTCACACATTCTTATCTTCATTATTCCTGATTCTTTTCGCCATTCCGTACGTCTTGCTACCGTTCATAATCTGACTTTTATTCCTGCTCCTCATGTCCTTTTTCGTTTATCATACAATTGCTCTATTACCTTGCCAAACTCATGTGCCCTTCCATCGTTCGTATGTATTTGCAAATTTTCATCTGCCGACTGTTCGGTTTCGCCCATTACCATGTATTTTGTTGGTATATGTCTAGTCCGAAAACTTTTGCATCTTTCTCCATTTTGTTGTGATTTCGATATCGTCTTTGCTAGGAGTGCAAGGTTGTCCGCATATGCTAAATACGTATTGATGCTCGTTTTTGTATATCCCTCCTATTTTTAATTTACTGCTTCTAATTATGCTTTCCAAACCTACGTTGAAGAGTATAGTAGAGATAAGCTCATCTTGCTTCAAGGCATTTCCCACCACAAATTATGTTGATTTTTCCAGAGCACTTTTCCTGAAACCTGCCTCATATCCCCCCAGGACACTTTCCATGTATTCAGTAATTCTGCGTTATTTTCTTTTTTCCTCTACTCTTCACTCTCCTCATCGAGCCAATTTTTCGTGTTTGTCCCTTTATTTTTCTTCGAGATCGTCGTTTTAGTGACTTCTTTTGTTCGTTTCCACATCTCCTCAACTTGTTGAGCTGAAGCACTTTTTGTTTTGCAATCTTTGTTGTCTATGTTTTTACATCTTCATTCTGCCATCTGTTCACATCATACACTTTTTCTATTTTATTATTTCTTTTGGTCCACTTTTTGCAGGTTATCCTTAAGAAGTGCTCTGATTAACTTTTTGCTCCTATCATTCGTCACACGTTAGTAATTAAGTTCATGCGTATCCTTTTTCTTTTTCTTCTGATAAGGCGTGGACGCAAACATATAACACATGACCTCTGTGATATTTATTTGAAAGTCATCACCTTATCTTATAATTTTTTAGTACAATGAAGCTCGTCGCATTCTATCTTTTGCACTACATTTAAAATATGTTACATCTTCTATATCTATAACATGTAGGCCTAATTGTTTTGTTTCTTGTAAGGTGCAAAAGTGCCGCTTATATTCTAGATGCACCTAAAAATATGACCTTTGACCTTTCTTTCCTCAATTGTTGAGGAGTGTTGGCTATTTTTTCCGTGCGATTTGTGTTCCTGGCCGACCTTAAAATATATTCCCTCTGATCTACATGGTTTTTTTTTGGTTGGTCAGTCTCTTCTTTACGGACCTGTTTCTTTAGTTACATATTCCAGATCGACACATAATTGACCACGATTCGTTTTTTGTAAGCAATCTTAACCGTTTTCCATTTGCCTTTCTCTCCTTTAGCTTGACTAAATGGCCTTGTTATGATTGTATCCTGCGTTCTTCAGCAATTCCACCATATTAATCACATTGTGCAAGCTTTTATTGTGCGTACTTCCTTAATCTCCTATTTCTATCGTAATTTGTTTTCGAAGAATATTTAGGCTTCATTTTCCCTGTCCTCTTTGAAGGTCGTTCCCTTTACAACTCCGTTACATTTCCTTGCTCCTTGATCTATATTTGCAGAGAGTTGTACCATTTCCACCTTCCATAGCTCTTTCTTTTATCATAATTCGGCCCTCAATTCTCATTCTCTTCCGTATTCCTCCTCATATTCGTTTTTATCCCTCAAGTGCATCCACAATTAGCTTCATTTCCTCTCTTTGTCCTTCCTTGGTAGTCCTTATTTCACCTTTTAGATCTCTTATTGTCTTCAATATTTCCATGTTTTCCTGTTCCGATAACTCTTTTAATTCACTCTTTACACTGGGTTTATTCCCTGGGGGTGCTCTCATACCTTTTCTTATAATGCGATTTCCCTTAAGATCATCAGCCACCGAAGTTAGCAGAGGACAACAATTTTACTTATATATACCCACTGGATTTTCTGGCACCGTTATGAAGTTAATTTCAATTTGATTTAAACATTTCGCGACTTCCGCGCATTCTCGTACATTTTGTGTTGTGCCCCTTTGGTATTTGCTTGATGCTGACTTTTTACACCATAGTTATCGCGTACCTATGCCTGTATTTTACGTCTGTATGCAAATACTTACGGCACTGAAAGCCAATGGCGGGAACTACTAACGTTCAGCTCAGGAAAAACCGGATGTCGAAAAATTCGTTTATACATATTTTGTACCAGTTCGTGTTTTTTCAGCGAATTCCTTGAATTTTGTAACTCTATGAAAGTGCCCACACATCCCAAGTTTTAAGGACATGGTGTACCCAATTTATATTCGTTTAACTAATCAGCTAAACGTTCAATTCAATCCAACCCAACCCCAAGGTTCCCATAAGTTTAACTTTTCAAATAAAAGGTAAACTCCCCGAACCAACATTATTCCTGCCGTTTTTACAAATGCAACTTCATTTCTTATACGCACTCCGGGTTACTTCTTAGATTTGACGAACCGTCCTTTTCCTTCTCAATCTTTCTGGTGTTAGGTTGGAAAGAGACAATACTCCCCCCCACCAACCCGCTTGGCTGGCCGATGTTATGTTATATTTCATAACTTTTTCGGAGCGGGAGTTTAATCTGCAGGTTTTATACAAATATAATATTTCCCGTACTAGTAATAATTACGTTTGTAACTGCGTTCTTTTCAAACAGATTTATCACCACTTCGCACAAGTCGAATTATGGAGTATTCAATTATATATTTCTTTAACTTTTATTTATCGCGTCGGCCAGATATAATTTAAAAAAATATTCGATTGACTTAAAGTCACTGTCGTCATCGTTTCAAACAAAATTGTCACTTTGTAGGTCGAGTACCACAAAACTTTCATGCGATCTCAAAATTAATAAAAAATAATATCTTGGACGTCCATTCCATTCGATTCCATTAAAAAAGATTTATACGTTTCGGTAACTGTTTCGGTAATCTGTTTCTGTCTTCAGGTAAACTAAAACGTAAAGTTGCAGCAGTAAATTTTATTTTTGCATCCTTCTACCACAGCAGTTTGATCTTCAGTGCCTGTTCAGTTACTTGTCGTCTCTCCTTCCGTGTTGGTTTTATGTTATTTTATTCTTACTTGGAGTGGCCTCTTCATTTCTTCGATATATTTCCATTCACGTCCGTAGTTGAGAGGTACGTTTTTGTTTATATTTTTCTCCAATCCTGATACCTGATCTTTTCGGATGTTGCTGGTATGTTTGCGATACCTCATTCATTTTGTTTATTTTCGTTTTGTACGGATGGTTTCCCTAATGGTGCCATACCCGTTTTGTTGTAGTCTTCATCTTCGTTATTGTTTTAAGCGCCCCCTGTTATGGAACTTGGGTTCTGCGATGCGTTTTTTACCGATGGAGGAATATCCTTGTTTTGTCTGTTTTATATGCTTGGAGTCGTTGCATTCGTAGTGCAAGTAGCTTCCTTTGTTTGTGTTTTTGCGGTATACAGTGGTGATCAATCGGTGTTCATTTTCCTTTACCTGTACATCCAAAAACGATAGGCACGTGAATTTAATTGATTGATTCCTTATATTGAGAAAATGATGGAAATTGCTCAAGAATTAAAAAGGTTGCAACGACTCCAAGCTATGAAGGTGTCATCTACGTATAGCAACCACGCTTTTGGTTTGTGTAGTTCTTCTTCGAGTGACCGTTCTTCGAAATGTTTCAAAATTGGCAACTCTCAGCGATAAGAGCAAACCCATTGGTAATTCTTTCGTCTGTTGATAATAAGTATCATCCACTTGGAAACACGAAATACGAAGTTCTAGCAGGTTCTCTTCCGCAAGTCGTTTCTTTATTACTTCTAATGCTTTGTTGGCGGGAACGTTGGCGAGGAGACTTTCACCGTCGAAACTCACCAATTTATTTTCTGGATTTACCATGTCTTGTATCATTTCGATGAAATGTTGTACGTTTGTTACACAACTCATCGTTATCCTACCACTGGCTACATTACTGGAACAATGAACTTTACTAGGTTAAGTCGAACTTCTAAAACTAATATTTGGATTTTACGAAGCTCCTTCCTTGTGAATTTTCGGCAGCCTATAGAGATGTGAAGGCTTACTGTGTATGGCAAGTTATTTCAGGTATCTTCACTTTCATATTTCTTCAGTAATTCCTTCACTTTCTTCTCAATATTGGTAGTCGGATTCTTTTTTGTGTTTGTGTAGCAGTCTGTCTTCAAAACGATTTCAATTTTTTCTTTGTATTGCATTGTCTACGCTTAGCACCGCATTTCCTTCATCCGCCCGTATGATTTTTCCAGCTCATTCATCGTTAGGTTGGGTTGAATTTTCTTGCTTCTCAAGATTCACAATGGCAGTCTCCCACTCTGCTGTTACCTATTGCTGTTGCCACAATTTTTAAGCAATTCTTTATACATACTTAGGATATTGTTCGATTATGAGAATCGATCTACCTCTGCAAGCCTTCTTCGCCTAAGCTATTTTCTGCATGCATATTTATTTCTATTCGCATCTTCAAAACACTTCTCCAACCATCTATGGTACAAATATATACATTATTCTTGTTTTGTTTTTTATTGTTTGTTATTTTTAAAGCTTGTTTTCGACAGTTTCAGTATTTCATTAATCAATTAACTTGTTCTTCTAGGAAGACCAGTTTAAGAAAATAAATTAATTTTAAGCTTTTCCTATTGAGAGTTGATGATATTCAGACAAGACATCAGGTGGTGGGTCTTCATTCGCCTGGAACTTTGAATTAGCTGAGATTTTTCATTTTCGGTATTTTTTTGTCCGACCAATCTTCCTCTTTGAAAGATGTGTGTTTATTTGCCCTTCTTGTTTAAAACGATATCACTTATTTATAGGAATCAATGAATATAATGAATGGGTGAGTGTTTTTAGTACGAGATTTTAGGATATTCGCAGCGTATATGCGCAGGTGTTCCGAAAAGTTGGGTAAAAGATTGCCATAATTTATGCAGTTTCATCTGCATTGTTGTTAATCACACGATTTTGTAGGTTACTTAAGACTAGAGTGGTATACCCAATACTTTTACGCCCTATTTTCAATCATTAATCTCAGTATTTTCGAAAGAAATTGATTTAATGAATACGCCATCAACATTGAAACGTTTCGTCGACGATTCATCCAAGAGGTACAAATGCGGTATCATGGATACGTAGCTTTCCATCTTTATTTATCGGTTTGTTTGTAGACTACAAATGACGTAATTGTACTCCAGAGCTAAACTAACTCAAGAGCCATATTAAATATAAGTTAAAATGTTACAAATGTTAGCTAAACTACATTTTTATTTACAGATCGATATTTGAAGGAGCGTCAAAATACGACATCCTAAGTTACCTCGTCGACGCTAAAGAACGTGGTATTGTTCCTGAAGATAGTTATACATATAACTTTAACAACTCCGGTATAGTGGTCGAAGAAGACGGCAAAGAAAACGCCGAAACGTTCAACAGAGTATCGCAATTGAGCACAGTCAGTGATTCCAGCGAAGACAGTTCCTTAGTTATATCAGGTGCGCTAATCGAAGATAAAGTTCAAAGATCCATCGACATAGAACGAAATGACTCTGGCGTGGGATCAGAAACCAGCAAAAGTTCGCTGAAAAAATACAGGAGTAAGAACGAATTAACAGTTACTTGCGAAGACTGTGAAGGACCAGTGGATCTGCTGGTTGAAAATGAACCGCTGATATGTCGAAAGTGTGCGAAGAGGCGCTCCGAAAGGAAGGAAATTATAACGGAAATTGTGGAAACTGAGGAAAAATACAGTCGCGATTTGCAGATTATATTAGAAGAATTTTACCAACCGATGTTAGTAGCTGGCCTGTTGACATCTGAGCAACTCTCTGCCATTTTTTTAAACGTCGAAGAATTGTTGGAGAACAGTCAAGCTTTGGCGGAGCGTCTTAGAGACGCCGTTGAAATAGCAGTCGAGCAAGGCGACGAAGACCTATTAACTGTGAACATTGGGAAGCTGTTCCTAGAAGCTGCGCCAATGTTGCACGCTTTTGAAACATACTGCGTGCGACAAGGAGCCGCAAGTTTACTGTTGGCCAGTTTAGAGAAAGAAAAAGAATTACTGCGAATATTCTTGAGAGTCTCCCAAATGGAGAACACAGTCCTGCGGCGAATGAACCTAAACTCGTTTCTCATGGTTCCGGTGCAACGCGTCACCAAATATCCACTGCTTCTGGCTCGGTTGTACAAGGTAACACCCGTGCATCACGAAACCAGGGAACAGTTGAAAGAATCCCAGCATAAAATTGAGCTCCACTTAAATCACATGAACTCGGAAACGAAGGATGTCCCCAGCAAGTTATGGCGCCGAATTAGTAACAACCCCGGCAGGCGATCGAGCTCCGAAATGGATTTGGTCAACATTAAGCTTAGGAAAATTGCCGTCGATGTATTGGAGTGGAATCATGAGGAAGCAAAATTTGCTCTCGAGGGCAAGTTACTGTTCACCCAACCGACCGATAATAACTGGAGAAAAGGAAGGACCATCAAACTTGCTCCTGTGAATGCTCTTCTGGTCACCAATGGAAAGGTATGACAAGTTCTTTCGCCCTCTCTGTTCGTCGAAGTTTTAGTCTTTTTAATTAATTAAATTGGACCTACAGGTTTCAAACGTTAATCGACCAGATTCATCAGCCGACAGCTTAATATTTTCCCGACATTCCGGAGTTCGAGAAGCAGCTCTGTTACTAGTTAGGGACAAGAATGGCAGGTATTCGCTTCTACGTGAACCCCTTTACCTCGACCGATGCGTCATCGCTGCTGACCCTGCTTGGCAAAGTTACTTTGAGGTACAAGAGCTCTTAGGAAAGGATACGTTCATATTTAAGGTTAGTATTCAATAAATATAATCGAATGATTCCATTGTACTGTTCTCTTCTTTCAGGCTGAAGACGAAGATCAGACGAAAATATGGTACCGTAATTTGCAGTACTATGCTCAGGGTATGGGCGCATGGAGGAAACGGCGCAATGCGCTGGCGAACATAATGATAAACGGAATGGGCCTGCGTTCCTAGCATTTAGAAAATGTATCACAATTACAATGTTTTTTTTTTGTAAATTAACTAATCTTCTATTTAAATACTTCTACTTAACGTCTCTACTGTAAATAAATTAGTAATTTAGCTGTGATATTTTGGAAGCGGTTTTCGGGAATTCACTTTCACACTATACTCTTAGATCTTAATATATTTAAATTAATTATAATAATCTTAATATTTGTTCTATATATTGTATAAAATTGTAATTAAACCAATTATTCTTAACAAACTTGTGTCTTAATTACTTAATGATGCCAGCTGGTCCCTTTTGAATGGGCGCTCGAATTCAGGATCTTATGGAAGTAAATATTTAAAAGACAAAGATCCGTCGATGTTTAGAGCGAGTAGTAGTACGTGCATAGTTTGCAAAGCGTTACGACAACGCTCGCCCATAGGGTAGGTCAGAACCGACCTGACGACGCAGCGAAACGAACAACTTTTCAAACGAAGCAATTATGTAGCGCGTTAATAAACACGTACATCACAAACAAATACCGACGAGTATCGATCCACTTCAAGCCCTAACTAGTAATATTTCACCACCATATCGACGCCCCTTTTATTTTATTATATTCAATTAATATTCATTAGTTCTTATTTGCCAGTTTCCTCACTTCTGAAAGTTTTCAAATTAGCAGGGAACGTGTTTGGGTCACCATCCATGAAAATGTGGGCATGCCAAACGTGAGTGCCAGACATTCCCGGTACTCCATTCGATAAACAACGTCGAGTTGAAACTTTTCAACATTTTTTTGAACTTTGCTAACGACAAGCGGAGAACTCATTGAGAAAATTGTAACTGGTGATGAAATGCGCGTTCATCACTATGATCCTGAAAGCAAACAGGAATCGATGCAATGGAAACACATGGGCTCGTCACTGCCAAAGAAGTTTAAGCTCCAACATTCAGCTGGTAAGCTTATGGCAACCATTTTTTGAGACTGTGAAGGAATTCTACTAATAAAACTTGACACATAAGATCAAAATGAAGGGTAACTATTACGCTAATATTACGCAAATTGCAACAGCCCATAATGGAAAATCGCAAATTAAAATTAAAAAATGGAATTCTGATTTCGCATGACAACGCGTACAGTACACAAGTCTGTTGTTGTCCACGATGCTCTGAAGGATTTAGAGTTCACAGAATTAAAAGTTTGACTGCCATCCTGCAATTTAAAAAAATTTTTGCATTTTTGGGACCCTTGGCACATCTAAAAACATACATCATATGTCAAACAACCCATGGCGTTATTTTTAATGAGTTATTTTATCAAATTTGATAAGCGGTCATTAAGACCGCCGGGGCGTGAGAGAAGGTTTTCCAAGCCCAAGCGGTCACCCCCACTATACTAACTAGAACAGCTGATAAGTTTGAAAAAATACTAGAAAAATACTGCAATTAGCCTTAGAAAAACGGACTGAAGTTAAAATATTATACCTTCATATACGCCTTTGCAATTTTTTGTACGCTTTCAACACAAAATGATGGAGATTTTAGTTCCTACGAGTCGAATAGAGCTCCTGTATACTGTCCGTCTAGTGGTGTGGTGTTCGACAGTTCTTCAAATGTCGAACCGACAGTACCTTCTTCAAAGAAAAAAAAGTTATATATATCTTGTGATATTGGCGGGTCGGCATATCCTGAAGCTGGATTGTTGGTAGAAGAAACAATGCAAGAAATGCATGGACCAGATAACAGGATAAACAAAATGAATCAGAGGCAGTCGCTGCAGAAGATAAGTCAACAACCCAAAATTCGTCGGTGCCTCATATGCGTGACCACGACTGGAGCGATCCTGTGGGTTTGAATATATCGGGCAAGGAGGGTTGAAACCACAATACGCTGCAGCTTTGATGGGACAGTTGACTCCATATAACTGTTTTTGTTTATTACTTGACGATGTAATCGTTGACGAGATGGTTATGCAAACAAATCTTTATGCCACGCAGGTGTTGACGGATGGTGATGATACAGGACCTGAATCTCGGTTGCACAGATGGCAGATGGCAGGTAGATAGGAGGCGAATTGTTAATATTTCTTGGGATAATTGCTTATATGGGGATTGTTGAAATGCCATCTGAAAATTATTGGAGTCGGGACTCCTTTTACAAAAACTTCTTATTCCAAAAATCATGTCACGCAATCGCTTTCAGCTGCTGTTGAATGTGGCATTTTTCTGACAACAAGATGACTTCAAAGTAAAACTTTTATTGGACACACTGATTAAAATTTATCAACTGGTATATACCCCGAAAAAAAATTTGCATTGACGAGACGATTTTACCCTACCAAGGGCGTTTGATGAAACAATACATGCCGAAAAAAACTCCCAAATATGGGGTAAAATTATTCAAATTATGCAGCGAGAATGGTTATACATGGAACGTAAGAATATATGCCCGAAAAGAAGAGGTGGTACTTCAGTTGCAACAAATGTGATTAATTTGTCCAAAGAGCTATTGAATACTGAAGAACAATCGTTGCTGATAATTTTTACACCAGTCTGGAACTCTCAAATATTCTAATCGATAATAAAACACACTATGTTGGAACACTCCGCCAAAATCGCAAAGGCAATCTTAAGGAGGTTATCAAAAAAGTCAGAGTTTCGGCAAATACCGTTGTTAAATTTTTGGGTAGAATTACAGGGTCGTATTTTGTGGACTTCTTGAAGAGAAAAATTTTGTTGAGCCCCTGTTTAATTGCATCTTTTGTTGTTGTTGGAAACCGGAGAACTCTAAGCTTTTGTGCACTGCTTGTTTATTGTTTGAAAATAAATTATTTTGTAAAATTTTTGGGCATGGAATTTACTGGAGTACAGATCAATTATTATGGAGTACCCAATAAATGTAGATCATTTGAATGCTGACTAATTATCTTACGAAGTAGCCATTCGTGGTGCTAACCCGACTGGTACCGTGGCAAACTTGATAAAACTTTTACGCGCTTATTTGCGCCTGGAGAAAATGAAAGCTGTTATCGCGACACCGAAGTAAGTACCCGTTTTCATTTGCAACTGACCTTGCAGCTTTAGAATCTAATGTCAACGAATTATCGGACGATGTCGATAATTTTAATAAATCCCGTGAAGGTTCTACGTACAAACGTCTAGCCACCAAACAAGGTTGCGCAGGCAGGTGAGCCAATCGTATGGTTTCCAGCGATGCTGAGTAAACCACCAAACGCGTCGAGTTACTTCTCGCAGTCACCTGTTGTGCTTCTCAAATGGAAGCCAAAGCGAAAAAGTCGCACGCCAATCCACCATGAAGTCACCAGGGTCAGCAGAAGCTGAGGTAGTCGTGAATGATCAATCGTACACATCCAACTCATACGATTCTGTTGAACCCGCCTCATCACCCCAAGTATCTTCTCGCGTTCCATTTCACCCACAAGCCTCAACAAGTCAAGCTTTTTTTGTAAAGTCGATTCCAACATCCTCGTGGAACTTGAAATTTTCCGGAGAACGAAGGGACGAAGGGTCAATGCTTTCCTTGTCATTGCTCGAAATCTGTCGTATTGCCAGCTGTTTCAACCTGCGTTATACTTATTTACAGGAAAAACTCTCATCTGATATCGCGCCGTGCGAAAAAGGTTGTTCAATTGAACTGAATTTGTTGACGCTCTAAGAGAAGAATTTTTGCTGTACCATTACGACGAAAAATGTGTGAAATTAAACATCGGACCCAAGGACCAGGCGAGTCTATGGGGATTTACACCGCGATCATGACTGGCATCTTCGGTCGTCTCTCCGTAAAGCCTTCGACGGATGAACAGTTAAAAATTGTCCTTCGCAACATCACCCCGTTCTATCAACAACACATCGCACTTCACGATGTCCCAAATATGGACCACTTAGTTAAATTAGGTAGACAGCTCGAAACCAAACGAGCCAATATGGAAGCTTTCGAACCTCCTCCTCGTCGTACCAACGTTTTGGAACCTGGCTTGCATATAGTGGTAGTGTACACCCTCTCGCTTCGGTAGCGACTACTTTGAGCCCCAATTATGTACACCCTCCTCCTTCTACCCTTTCGTGTTCGTGTTGGAACTGTCAACAACCCGGACACCAAGGTTCAAATTGTAACCGACCTAGAAATCGCGTCTCCTGTTATAAATGTGGAAAACCCAATCTCTCAATCTTTACTGCCTTTACCGTCCCTAACCGGGGTCTATTCCAATTTAGACGCATGTGGTTCGGTTTGTACAAGCGGCCACGTGGCAACGATTTATTGATAAAGTTATTGGTGCTGATCTCGAGCCCAATGTATGTGTGTACCTTGATGACATCGTCATTGTGACCCATTGTGAAGAGCATCTGCGAGTACTCCGCGAAGTGTTTAAAATACTTGTCAATGCAGGGTTGACCCTAAATCGGGACAAATGTCAGTTTTGTAGACCTGAATTGAAATATTTAGGTTATGTGGTCGACAAAGTTGGTCTGCATGTAGATCCAGGGAATGTCGACGCCGTTATGAGTTTGCCAGTCCCAACTACCGTTTCCGAAGTCTGACGTATCGTAGGAACGATTTCATGGTGTCGTAGGTTCGTACCGAAAGGGATGTGTTAATGTTGTCTACCAAGCATACAACGGAAACTAGAAATTCAACGCCGTACACACCCCTTCGTAAAGCGCTAAAGTGGTAGATGCAGTTTGCAGTCGAATTTCTACTGGGCACTACAGTGGTAAATGCTTGGGTGGTCTATAATCTGTTAGCCGAAAAAAGAATCAAGATCACAAAGTTCCGAGAAGAGTTGATCAAAGCACTCTTCGCGGTAAAATGTGCAGAAGATCAACATCCGTATCTAATCGAGATAACCCAACCAGAAAATCTTTCTATATAGAAGAAACTGTATAGATATTGTGGGCACTCAGGGATAGTTTGCATTTATGTCTGGGGTGGCGGTCTAATTGACCGACGTGGCGTCACTGGACATGTATCGTAGCGGTCATAATAATCGCTGTGGCAGTCACCCTGTTAAATCATCCACCCTGCAGCCCTGCCTTAGCACCCTGTGGCTTTCTTCTGCTCAAGTTGAAACAAAAAAAAATTTGATGGTTTATTTTCTTTAACTGCTAAAGAATACGTAGAAGGGGTTTATGTTGAACCAAAGACTTTTATTGTATTTTAAGTCCATAGTCATAGGTACATTTTTAAGAGCTGCCCTCCTATATAATACAATAAAACTTTCTGAATTGAAAAGGTTACATATTAACAAATTAAATTAGGCATTCCTGAAACTTATTGTATGAAAGCTTGACCAAACAAGATAATAAAAATTTAATACCACAATTCAACAATAAAAATAATTAAGATATTTATTTGATTTCCTCGATCATTTTTATTTTTTATATTCAAACAACATTACGAATTTTTTGGAACGAAAGTAACAGTTATCGGCCGATCTTCAATTGGCAATTTCCCATAATATTTGAGCAAGAAATAATTCACTGACTTTTTCTAAGCGATGCAGCCTGTGCACCGATAAATAACTGAGAGGCATAAAATTAGACGCGAGTAACCATAATGGATATACGACCGACCAGTAGTCACCGTACAACATTCATTCACCAGTGTTTAGCAACCGCCTGCTACTTAACAGCCCGAAATGATTACCGAACTATAAAGTTGTGCGTTCAATAGGTGTGAAGATTTTACAGCGAGTATTTGTGCCAAGCGTTGGGTGAAATGCGCGTATTGTTTTTCTGTGGGTGTATGCGTTTTCAGATATGTGAGTCAGTGTTAATTAAATTTGTAACACGGATCGTTCATATTTTTAGTTTAACGCATAACACACGTAACCTTGATAAGTTGTATTTTTGAATCTTGCACATTTTAATAATAACTTTACTAAAATAATAATAATAATAATAATAATAAAAATGAGTGTTGGACTAATCATCAACGACAAAAATAACAATTGAGGGACTCTCTTGAAACCTTATTTTGAGCCAATTGCCGTTTTAGTGTGCGCTGTGAAAATTTACGTCAAAATATGTTTATATTTAAAATGACGCGTGGTTCGTTCGCCATGTAAATATTTCAGTCGAGAAAGTGTTAACCAGTGAATTTATGTTCTTTAATAAATTATTATGATTTGTTACTATCGATAATAAATACATTTAAGTACTAAGTTTGTATCTCAAAATATTTATTGATGGATTTAAAATTCAGTTTTCAAAGGAATTCGATTAATAATTTTTATGCAATTAAAGCTACTTAAATATCGATGCATGTGCAAATATGTGTCACCGAAATGTCTTGTCAGGCTGATTTAGATGACGACCTTTATGCAGCACGGTGATATAAAAATATCTGCCGTTGCACGTAACGTCGTAGGAAATTTCGTAAGATTATAAATAGCTATCCTCACTTTATTTTGTTGTAAATATTTATGTGAAAACCATGCGTTTTTAGGTCGAACATGTGTCTGCACATGTTTAGATCTAATTGTCATTTATGGACAGTACGGCCAGAGTCATGGTTTAGAATTTGGATCATTTGTTACCCAGATAAATCGCAATGCAATTAATTGTTACTGTCTGCGTGTAGTATATGGATTTTATAATACCTAGATGATTTATGCTAGTTTTATTATGAGAGCCAAAATTACGTGAGGAGAATTCGGACCGATAAACGATGCTGTTGTCTAGGCATGCACTCGGGTAACTAAATATAACAGCAGGCAAGAGAGAGTAGTTAATGATTATTGATAGAGACCTTTGGCAATTTGAACGTACCGGGTGCTCCCCTCGTCCTAGCTGAAACGCTCTTTCGATTAGGTGTATATGACGTTATCCACTCATCCATCGAGTACACATAATTAATATTGTTCGTAGTATGCATTACAAAAGTGTACAAGAATTATACAAAAAGAAGATGATGATAAAATAAGCTTCATTAATAAGGAATGGAAATAAAATGTGAAATGAAAGTGTACGGGATGAGAATTTTACTATCAAATGAGAAATTAAATTAATCGAGCAATCAAACTAAATTATATTTATTACTTGCGCTTCGTTATGATGGAGCAAGTAAATTAAAAAAACGAAAACAAAAGGAAACAAGAAACAACAATATAATGATATTTCGAACGGGCTTATTTAAAAGCTGTCTACATGCGATTCGAACATAATATGAAGGGGAAAGAAGAGTAGAAATATTGCCTATTTATGACGTAAAAATGCGTTATAAATGAAACCTGTCATCGCCTAACATGGTCTCGAATTCTTTTGAAAATATTTTGCATGGATATATAATTTTATTTACATAAGATTTTGCACAAGAATTGCATGCTTTGGGTACATTTACTTTTACAGTAATATGAAGAATCGAATTCAAGTTTTCAAATTGAAATTTGAAAATTTTCTCTTGCTCTATAATGGGTCGCGAAATATAACTTCATTGATTCTGTAATATTAGGCACTTATTGGCACCTTTCAAAAATCTGGTATTGCAATAACTATACTTAATTCCCAAATAGTAATGAAAACATTACCATAAATTAAGAGAAACCGGCCCAGAAAATTAATTAAAATGACTTGTACCTCCAATTCGGATTCATTTTTCGAAAATTGAAACCCTTGAGAATCATTTACATATCTACGATTAGCCACAGGTACACAGCCTCGTTGTACTATGTTGGATATTTATGTGGTCTCGGTTATATTTCTGATACTTTGCATTAGTTGCTGACCATCGGTGCGATGCTCAAATATTTGTTCAGCTGCCGATTGTACGAACAGATGCATGTCTCGACTAGGACAGATATAAATGACTGATGGTGATGAGTGCACTTCTAACTTTGCCAAATACAATAAAACATGCATTGATTTATGTCGTCATTTCATATATTTCACTCTTCTGCATTATATCTTATTGTTGACGTCATGAACAATGCTTGTATTTATTGTTCCTGTCACTTTAGTAATGTGGTGATTCGCAATGTTAAATTAAAAGCGATGACAGGAAAACGTAGTATTGCATTGAATAATGTTTTGTTCTGTAAATATAGATTTCTTTCATAATCCACCTCCACTCGGAAATTATCTATGTAAAGTAACTTTTTCGAACAATTATATGGTGTTTAAGAGAAGTAAAAGCAAAAAAACTCAGGATAAATTTAAATACTTTAATTAAAAATAATTATGCAAATATAAAATATAAGATAATTTACTGACTTAAAAAAACAAAATAAAATTATCATTAATAAAGAAGCAAATAAAGTATAAAATAATAAATAAATTCCAGTCAGAATACGGTTAAATTGATGTAATAATTAAAATTAGTTTAGGAATTAAATTATTTTAAAAAATAAATAAAATACGAATAAATTTATTGAAGCGAATATACAAAATAAAAATTATACTATTATTATTATTATGCAGTTATTACTAATTTATTATTTGATATTCCCTATTTAGGAAATAAATAATTCAATGATTATGATGAGGCTTTGATGTTGCTAACGCCACTTTAACAATTTCATGCTCCATTTCCTTCTCCCCTTCCAGCTTTAATAACTATTCAGCCTTTATTTTTACATTTACATTTTTACATTTACAAGCAGGGTCAAATAAACCCCTTTGATTAAATATTGATAAACATCCTTTCCATTCTTATTTTTCTTACAAAGACTTATTCTAATTATTATTCTAATTTCTGGGTCAAATGATATTGAAACATGTTTCGACACACAATCCATCTCAACTTTCAAGGAGGATATTGATATTTTCATTTATAAAATTTCTACAGTTAAATAAGTTCTCTATATACAAGAACTACCACTTAGGTTTGATAAACCACGCTACAACAAAATGATTGAACATATCAATGACTATCTAAATAAGCAAATCAACATGATGGGAAACAAAAACGTAAAACTGGTTCGTATTAATAACATTCTTGAAAGATTGGACTACACACGATATGGCTTGCATATGAATAGGCATGGGAAAAATAAAGTATGCGAGACATTAATAACATATATTTGTAACTCCAATGACACCAATTGTCAAAAAAGTGATAAACAATGCCCCTCAGTGAGTGCCTCTTCAAGCCAGATTTCCAAATCTATCAATTCCGTGCGTTCTACTGACTACACTTCAAGTAGCGTCATTCACCAGGGAGATGCATCAATTCTAATGAATGATACACCATGCAGTGATGTTACGAGAAGCTCATCAAACATTTTGAGCGCAGAGTGAGTTTGTCACGTACAAATGAGCTTAATACATATATCATGGAATTAACATTGATACATATAATATAATACAATATTCAAACCTCTTTCTTCATAACTAAAATTCAATGTTTTTTTTTTTGTATTTCTGAACACTGGTTAAATTATGCACAAGCTGGTAATATTAGTATATACGGATATTCATGTATTTCCATGTTCTGTCGAAAAACTCATATTAACGGTGCAATTTATGTCAGGTCAGACATTGCGCACAAATGTAGTCGATTAATGACAATGGATAAGTATAGTGAAGAAATGGTTTTTGAATTTTCTGCTATATCGATGGAGACGTATGTTTGTATTGTTGTTATCTTCAGTCGCTGTTAATATGTTTTGTGCGGAGCTTTAGTCGTGTAATTACTTGTGGTGACTTCAACGTGAACTCCCTATTACCATCTAACAATGTAAATATGTTCTTTGATTTGCTTGATTCATTTGAGCTTGTATCACTAGTAAATAGCCCCACTCCAATAACTGCAAATATATACTCAAATAGATTATATAATTACAAATAAAACTCTAAATTATTCTGTTAAGGTGATAGATGGTCTTTTGTCGGATCATAGAGCACAGTCACTAAAGTGTGAAATAGAACTTTTAAATTTTAAACGGGAGTCGGAAGACAGAAGAAGTTCAGGTTACAAACTGGACATTGATCAAATGAACCTTCCAATTTTTATAAACACTTTTTTAGATTTCCGTGATATGTTGAGCTGCAACATAAATGACTCATTTAATCATTTTTGGAATACTTTTAAATATGCATTGGATATAAGTTGCCCTAAACGTAAATTTAATAAGTTAAATACAAACGCTAGAAAAAAATAGATAACGACTGAAACAATAAATGAGTCTTACAAGTTAAAATTTTTAAATATTTTAAGAAAATCTTGGGATAACGAAGGCCCAGCTAACGAATCTAAAATAATGAAAAATAAATTAAATACTCTTATATGCACTGAAAGACAAAAATTTAACTCTAAACAAGTGACCAATTCAAACAGCAACAGAATACTGTAGAAGATTGTAAATGGCAACCTTGGAAGGAACAATGACACAAACGGTACATCTAAATTGAAGGTGGATGGTAAATCAATCACCGATCTTAAATTATTGTAAAATACCTTTGCACAACATTTTTCGTCCATTATAAACGATACTCTACGAAATCATTTCGGCAACTCAACGTCTTCAAGCTGCACTTGTTCGAACTTAAATCATCCAATCTTTGTAAAGCCATTTGAAATACAGGAACTTCACAATATAATAATTAATCTACCTAATAAATGGTAATGATGAAATATCTGCAAAATTGCTAAAACTTTGCCTGAATGTTATAGTAGAACCACTAACTCATCTTATAAAAAATTCAATTACTAATGGTCAATTTCCAGATGCCCTTAAAATATCTTCCATAATTCCGTTATTTAAAAAAGGGGATTCCTGTAATATTAATAATTACAGACCCATTTCAATTCTAAGTTCTTTCTCAAAGATTTTCGAGAAATGTGTAGCAAACCGGATTGAGAATTTCTTGAATTGTTTTGATCTTCTTTCGAAATCTCAGCGTGACTTTAGGAAAGGTCGTTCAACTGAAACTATTTGCGCGGAATTTGTGCAATGCGTAAATGATAATTTAAACAAAAATTAATAGTTGCTGCTATATTTTTTGACTTATCAAAGGCATTTGATTCAGTGAACCATAAATTTTTGATAGATAAAATTAATTGCATTGGTATTAGAGGTAATATTTGTGATTGGATTTTATCCTATCTCACCAATCGCCAAATTATTGTGAAGATTGGTGATGTAAGTTCTAATATATATGATCAGAAGCTTGGGGTACCTCAAGGTTCAGTACTAGGACCCTTGCTTTTTATTTTGTTCATTAACGATCTGCCTCAATATATCTCAGATGGAACTGTATTTCTATATGCGGACGATACGTCAATAGTAGTAGCGTCTGATAGTATCGACCAGTTATCTGCCAAATTGCATAAAGTTTTGCATAATTTTTTCGGTTGGAGTCAAAAAAATAACTTACTTGTTAACATCGATAAAACAACTTTAGTAGTGTTTAGTTACAATAAAATAATGCAAATTTTGCTACAAATAAAATCAGTTTAAATTAAACAATCACAACATTTCATGCAGAACATCTTATAAATTTCTAGGTATCTTTATAGATTTTAATTTGTATTGGTCTGTGCATATTGACGACGCATACTCGAATTTAAATCGTTTTTTGCCATTTGTAATTTAAAGCGTAATAGTTTTTTGGACAGGAAATCGTTGATAAATGTCTATTATGCTCTGACATACTCAATTATTTGTTACAACATCATAATTTTGGGACAAGCTGTTGATCTGCATCGTATATTTATAATACAAAAAAAGAATCATTAGAGTGATTTTTGATCTGGGGTTCATGGAGAGCTGCCGTGACACATCTGTAAAATATGAGTTACTAACTGTCACGTCTATATATTTGTATAAATTATTGCAGTATATGTTTTCTAATAAAATGAATTTTAAAACTATGGGTGATGTGCATAACCATGACACAAGAAATAGAGATAATTTACTGTTGCCATCACATAGTGTATGCTATTTTAAAAAATCGCCAAAGTTTTCTCCTGGTAGTTTCTTTAACTTGTTACCTGAGTACATAAAGACAATGCAAGATAAAAGTTAATTCAAGAATTCGTTAAAGGAATATCTGCATAAGAAGGCTGAGTTTCTCTGCGACCATTGATGTTTTATTTTTTATTATTGTTATATGTACTATTATGCATGTTTGCGTTTTTGTATTCACTTTTATCTTTTTGTTTTAATTTTTATGTTGTGTTATGCTAAGTATTTTTAAAGAATGTAACGACAGTGTGACGTTTCACATCCAGTTATCTGGCAAATGTGATTAATAAATTATCTATCTATCTATCTATTTGGATTCCTAATTACATTAACCGTTTTAACCTTATTTGTATTAATTAATCCTTATTTATTAGGAGATCCTAATAATTTGGTGCCGGCTAATCGCCTAAGTATACCAGTTCATATTCATGATATTTTTTTTTCGCTTGAGCAATTTTAGCAATTGCTTTAATGACACGAATTGCAATTTTTTAATTTTACCATTTATTATTCAGCTGTAGTTTTTGTAGTCAAGCCCAACATATAAAATGAATGAACCCGGAATAATATATATACCCACATTCTATGATTAGTAAGGAATAATTAATCAATCCTTAACGAGACGCAAATGTCGACACTCTGATAGTTTAGAACTTTTTAGCGATTAGAAAGCAAATGGGAACGTAAAAATTAAAAGGAGTTTGTTTGCCTTTTACTATGTGTTTTCTCCCATACGGGTATGGTGAAGTTAAATATACAGGCTAGTTCGTTTACATGAATTAACATTTTCTGAATTCGAATTACTTTACAATTAAATTTTTTATCAATGTTCTATATATGTACATTTGCAGCTGGTGTCATTAATAACGATACGTTATTAATTATTGTATTCGTTACCCTTCACAACAGGGCACGTTTTTTTACGAAATCGTGTTTTGTTAAATTTGCAGATATGTTGCTATCCATTTTGAGGAAAGTAAATTATAACAGATAATATATTTATTTCTGTTCGCTTATACTTTTATTTTATGGATTTATTTTTTATCTGATGGTATTTCTACTTATTGTATGCTTATTTTTTGGTTATTTGATCTCCAATTATTTTCAATTATTCTTTTCATGCTTAGACTGAGCGTATCTTTTTCATAAAAGGCCTATTTCCGTCACTCTAGTCATTTGATTTCTTTCACCTTTTATATTCTTTGATTAATAATATTGAAATATATTTTGGAAGAGGGAACATTACTTGGCAAATGCATGAAATGCATTTAATTTTGGATATTGTAGAATGTTCAACATGCTAGAGATACATTCTTTGCCACCATAATTAGTCCATGTTTTGGCAATATAAAGACGAGGGTGTGCAAAACTGAATTAGTTTTTTCCAATTATTTTATATCCCCAAAAGTTGCTTCGCAGCCCTGTGAAATATTTTTCCACAGATTACTTGAGTTCTTCTTTTAAGTTTATGATTATAAAGAAATGTGGCGAGACTAAGTAAGACCTGTTAAGAATAATCTTTGAATCCACAGTCACAGATTATCGGCTGTGATGAACAGCCCGAGCACTTACATTTTTGATTGTTTATGTCCATTTGATATATCCACTTGATACATTCAAAAAGCAAAATTCCTGCAGTGTCGGCTTCTTTTAGTAGATGGTGTTTTGTGTTGTTGTTTCATTCTTGAAGGTATCTGTAATATTCCCATCTGATCCTCGGCGATAATTCGACAAATTTTTATCTTCCTTTGAGAGTAAGCTCAAAGGCAGATTTCTATGGATATTTATTTTTGCTCGCCTTTTTAAATCCCCAATCGTGATAACATTTACCTTATGTCAGATATTTTTTCGATGAAGCTTTCCAGTGTACTCTGCAGCTCTTCCCTACTTTCAAGTAATTCTCTATACCATAATAAAATTATTGAATATTATCCCAGCAAGAAATGTATACCGCTTTTGTAGTCATTTCAAAAATATTTTAAGTACTGATAAAAGTTTTTCAAAAAAGCAAGCAAAAAATGCAGTACATTTCAAATCTGTGATTGTTTACTTTTCCACATTTGTACTTTTATACAATTTTAATTTACAATATCTTTATAATATTTGTTCATGCATTTTAATTTTATTTTCATTCTATTATTTTAATCGTCCTATAGTTTTTATTATTTATTTCACTTATAATATACAATAATATCAATAATCCAAGACACTTGGAAATGTGAAGGTAATTATAATAGAATCGAAGTGGAAAAGATCGAAAGAATTTGGCGAAATAGCAAAAATTATCAACTGTTTTACTTAGTCCTGGGACAGATTATTTTAAACAAGGACAAGGACAAAGACAAGGATGAGAAATAATGGAACGATGGAAACATTACATTCAGAAATTACTGGAATAAGCAAAAGAACAAACGTTGAATGAGGATACGGTAGAACGGGAACAAATATCACAAGGAGTATAAAAAAATATATGTAAGAACTAAGAGATGCTATTAAACGATACAAAGAGGGCACCTGGAACAGCTCAAATTACGGCGACAATGGTAGTAAGCAAATGGGAGACGGAGAAAGGGCTCTGCATCTAAAAATCTGAAACGAAGTAGGATTGGCAATGTTAATATTAAAACGGGAATCGACGCGAACTGTAATAATTACAAGGGAATAAAATCTGAGAAATATTAATATTAAAAATATATAGAGACGGGTAAGACATGGGGAACAGTTTCAATCTTTTATTTATAATGGTCATGGATGAAATAATGAAACGCATGTATGTAGTAAAAAGCAAATCGGCTGTAGATAGGATATAAAAAACTAGAGAAGATTAGGGCCATAGAGTGTGCATTTGCCGCTGATGTAGGGAAGGAATCGAGAATACTAAGAGAGACATGGAATAATATTAAGAAAAAAGAAAAATATGGCAAAAAAGGAATGAACAGCAAGGATATAAGCAAGAATTTATTTTGAGAGGAAGCAGATCAGAATCTTTTAAGGTGGGGACTTATTTCAGGTGTTAAACAATATTTCACTCTGCTCCAAATTGTGCAACCTGATCGTTGGAGAATAAGCAGTAGTTATTCTTCAACGTCCTCCATAATATAGTGGCAGTTGAATACGTATTTTAAGCCAATGAAGATGAAGGCTGTTCTATTCCCATAGCTTTCTCTCCACCAGTTTATGAATGACAAATATTTTATTGTTGTGGTTGGGTTGGGCCCGTATGTGAGATGAATATGAATGCTTGACTGTTCTGAGTACCAGGATATGTATCAAAAGGATGTGGTGTGAGATCTCTTTCTTGGTTTTTACAATTTCGTGCTTTATAGTAACTGAAAACTTGTAGGCATTGGGCTAAAATGGTAATAGGACATTCCCCAAACTGTCACTTACATTTGCGGCATATTCTGTATAGAGTTAATATCTTTGAAGGAACATAATATATAGATAAAATGATTATTTTACCAAAAATATTTAAACAATTATAGTCCTGAAAATCGGAACTAAATATTTATCATCCATAAAATACTCATATGTAAAAATTGTAAACAAGTCTTCACTAATGAAAGTACAACTTCGACGTTGAAAACAGGAGCAATTTGAAGTATAGGGATCGAGAAGCAGCTACGAAAATTAACTAATCAAATGAATCATAGTCATTGTACACCATAACGGATAGCAAACCGCCTAAATTTACAGAACGAGCCAAGAGGAACAACATGCAAGACAAGTAGACAGAGTGGGATCCATCAAGAAGTATGAATGGAGATGATTTGTAGTGACAAACATGAACAAATGTGGGGAGAAAGCATGGAGAACAAATAAAAACAAAATTGGACAATCTGTGAACACGAAATGTGATACACCTGTGTGATATAGCTTACACTGACACAAAAATCAAGAATCATCTGAGAAGTGAATGAAGCCATCAATGAGTTAACGGAGGATATAAGGTAAACAAAAACCATGTAGTACAATAATGTCAAAGAAAATTTGTGGGAGAGTTACTTTGCAAGAAGTGGCACAGGAAATATTGATAGAATTCAGAGAGAACAAACTGACATCTAAATTGGAAACATATACATGGACTATATAGGCCAAGAAATTGCAGAAATAAAATACACCACTACGACCAATTTTGCACAAAAATCAAAAAGAGTTCTCAGGAGCAATAACCACTGGAACCAGAAGCTATCCTGGTAAGCATGTACGTGGTTTGTTCACGAAAGTACCATCCAACACTTTGTGCAAGACTTAGTAAAATGGACAAAACATCTCATAATGGAAAGAAATACTCGTGAATTTGTCGCCCGTAGTAGTTAACACATGATCCACTTTGAGTGAGAACGTGCACGAGTCAATAAAGAAATTAAAATTGCAGCTATGTTACATATACATTTTCATCATGCAATCAGGGAGGTGAAGAACTATAAAAACTCCTCGAATTTCAAATATTTCAAAAATTTGCATTATTTCTGCATTGCTTTAAAAATTAATACATTTAACGACTGCGATTATCGTATGTGATATTTGAGACGAACATAGACAAAAAGTTTAAATATATTTCAAATGTTAAATCAAAAGCTTCAAATATCTATGGTTCACATTAAACAATTTTCTACATGGTAATATGAGAAAAGATAATATCGAAGCGACACGTCTCCGAGTTGCAATGGTAGTGTTGTTAATAATTGAAAGGGGAAGATTTGCTTGATATTTCTGTACAAGTTTTGTGAGTGAGTATCGATAAACACTGCATCTTAATCAATGACGCGTTAACATTTTAAACATAGTCATTGACGTGATAATAAATTTATTTGATTTAAACAATGGTCTAATACTACAGAAAATTTCATTTCCAAAATTGTCCCTCCTATGGTTACGCACATAAACAACGGTAACTTTCCATTTATATATACACGGCATGAAATATAAATTGTTTTAAATGAAAAAATGATTTTCTAGAAATCTGGCGCACAACATTAAAACAGTTTCAGGGTCGCAGTGATTATGTGATTGTCAAAATATAGATAATATGACACATTTTTATTTTCATTTATATTTTTATAATTTTTGAGTATGACAAGTAAACGTGTGAAATTCTTTTAACATGTGCTGTTGTTTTTACGATAGCCTGGAAGCTTCTTTATATAGGACATTAATGTGTTCTATTTTTATGTACATGTACATCGAAAAAGTTCTCTTATTAGGTCAACCGAATCTAATTTTCAGCCTATGATCGTACTAGTTGAGTCAGATGGGTATAAAAATTGTTCGAACGCGTGCCTCACAGCCAAGAGAATCGGCGATGCAAAATTGACATACAAACGCATGGTAATTTATTAGTTTTGTCGTTTGGATAATAAACCGTAACTTATTTATCATAAACGACTACCTTGTTGTGTTTATTGTTGCATAAATTATTGAAAGAATTTTATTTGTTCTGAATAATAATGTTGTTGGCATCTCCTCCGGCTGGCATTTGACCAACTGAATGATATTTACAATTGACTGACCTAATCTTTATATAGATCAATTGCATTGGTATTTTTTGCAGGTAAGCATGCTTTAACCATTCCAACTACGTCATAAAATTTGATAGCTCTCAAATTTAGATCATGTTTTATTGTCTTCTCGAGTAACCTTAGAGGAATTTTTGCAAATATATATAGCAATTAAAATATCATATAGACAAATATTTTAGTTATACAAAAATATAAACTATTACAATTACTGCGTATCATGCAGATCTTTATTAAATTTATTGTTATATAGAGAATTAACGTAAAAACTAAAAACACGAACAATAGTGGATGATAATAATTTAATTGATCAACAAACTTTCAAATCCATTAAACCAGACTTCATCTTTTGAACGAACTTTAACCCTAAACATGTGATTATAAGAAATGTGAAATGTGAATAACAGTGACAGCTTCAACCAAATAATTTTTTTTTTATTTTGTTGTTTGAAATTTTCCCAAAGGAAGGGTAGTTCTTTGGCTAATTTCTGTGATTTGTGTCTGAATCTGAATCGCACAAGAAAATATCAGGAATAACAAAGTTCTTTTTACCAGACAGGTGGTTAATTACCACATAAGGGCATTCGTTTTAAAAATAAAACCTTAGTGATTCGCTTTACACATTTAGTCAAAATTACCGCAATAAATTATTTCGCCAGTTTGTCGACTTCAATGTTTACAAGTGATACAAATGCTGCTGTACGTTTTCATCTAGTACTTAATCAAATTATCATAAATCACAAAAGTCATTTAAATTAGACTTGGGCACTGTTTATGTTAACTGACACCATCTGGCTAGTATTAGAGCGTGTGTGTTGAACTAGGCTGTTATTATTACACAGCGGTAATACGGTACATCTATGCGTGAGGGGTAACATTAATTAATTGGATGCTTTGACTTCTTTAAATTGTATAATTTCTTTGCTTCACCTTTTGGAAAAACCAATTAGAACGATTTATTTCATATCCAATTTGTTAAAAATAGTTTATTTTGGAAATATTTAAAATGGAATTTTTTCGGGGTTTGTTTTCCATTCTTTTATGATTGAAGAATAATTATATAAAAAACTTAAATGATGGCGTCTGGAAATTTTGTGAGTTGTCAACATGGAGCAAATGGGTGCAAGTTTTATGTAGTTCCAAAATTTCGTTATTGGACATTCATCGATTTTTTTCTTGTTATCTTTAACTATATGTTGCCTATTGTGCTTTTGTGCTTTCGTAGTCAGATTTATTGGGTTTATGTGCCCATTTGAAAGTTGTATTGATCATCCATGAAACCCTCAGCATGTTTGTTTTGTTGTGGACATAATTCACATAGCCAATAGGGTTATTGGGCGAGGAGTTATAAAATCAACAGTGAAAGTGGAACAATAATTGAAGTGATTCATTGACGAGACCGACATAGGGGCGAAACTAAAAAAAAACTGTCATTGAAAGATTCAAGAGGAAACAATGAGAAATGTAAGACAAATAGCTAAAAAATAGGGACACCGGACGTAAATCATACATTTGTACATTGTAAGCATAGATGATACATTTTTATGAGAGAAGCCCCCAGGCTTCTAGAAAGTTTTTGTGTACAATTTATTACAATTACTATTAAATATGTCTATATTAAGGATCGAGATTGTCACCTTTCGAGTGCAACATAAGCTGAGGAAACTGGCCATAATTACTGACCTTTGGAATGTAAATCGCTGTGTTTTTAAAGGCGACATTTTTAATTTACTATTATTATTACTATTCTGGATTAGGAATTGGGGTAGTCACAATCGAATGTTTGATAATCTGAGGAAACTGCCAACGATTAGTTATAATTGATGCTTTGGATTGTAAATCGCTGCATTCTATTGTAAACATAATTATTTTTATGAGAGAAAGCTCTCCACCCCAATTTCTGAAAAACTTTTATTGTTTAGTTTATTATGATTAAATATGGGTATTGTGGATTGAGGTCTGCATAAATCAAGTATAGCATAAGCTGGGTAAACTATTCATGAATGGTCGACACTGAGAAAGATAAAATAAGGACGAAGTACAAATGAAGAATAGGTAACATTTTAGAGGGACCTAGTAAAAAAACGCACGTAAACAAACTAATCACTAAACTACTGTAGCTGAAGAATATCACGTTTCAATTAGAACGTGAAAATTAGTATTCACTTTTTGAGCTTAATTTATAATGCAGTTTAAATAATTGCGAAGATCTAAAAGTTACTTTTAAGCAAGACGATGTTTTTGAGCGTTAGGTGGGGTCGAGCTAATACCTCAATGAAAAATTTGTTTATCAATTCTGGCGCCACAAAGCTAATTACCATACTTCTACTCCGCTAGTCATACAAAATATTATCAATTTTGATGATAAAATACCATGTGCGCCAAATATATGGAGTTCCAATCCGAGTGAATGGGATTAAGTTAGCCTTGGCGATCATATCACCATAAAATTAGCGATATACAGCATATCAGCCGATGAAACTTTCAGGTAAATCCTAAAACTAAAGCTCCTACAATTAGTTAGGCTACTAAAATCCTTTCGGGCTGCGTAGTCTGATGCGGTTGTCAATCATACTGGTTTTACCTCCACTATGATGTGACTGAAAGGGTCGTTGTCGTTCTAGATGTGAACATCTTCTTGAATTTTCTCTTGTGCCAATTCTGTACGAAATCCATTGGTTTTGCTGTGTCTTGGTTTTATCCTGCTGTGTTTGGGTGTGTACCTGATCTGCGATTATGTACCTTTTTCTCTGTATATTTTTTGTGTTGTCCATCTTTTGCCTTTTATTTCTCCTAGATGTAGTCCACGTGGAACTTCATATATACATCCCTTGGTATGTTCTGGTGACTTAGTTTTAGATAACATTCGCTTATAAGTGTATGTAGTTTTGCAGTACGTCTTAATTCCAAATTGTTGCAGGAAAAAATTTAATTTGTCGTTTCAGTCCATATTATTGACAGTATCATCGACATAAATTTTCTTTTCTGTTTCAACTAGTACTAGCTGCTCAAAATTTTCCATATAGACATTTGGCACTATTGGTGAAAGTGATTATAAAATATCATGTGCGCCAAATATATGGAGTCCCAATCCGAGTGAATGGGATTAAGTTAGCCTTGGCGATCATATCACCATAAAATAATTAGCGATATACAGCATATCAACCGATGAAACTTTCAGGTAAATCCTAAAACTAAAGCTCCTACAATTAGTTAGCCTACTACATTCCTTTCGGGCTGCGTAGTCTGATAAGGTTGTCAATCAGTACATTGCTCCATACTGGTTTTACCTCCACTATGATGTGACTGAAAGGGTTGTTGTCGTTCTTGATGTGAACATCTTCTTGAATTTTCTCTTGTGCCAATTCTGTGCGAAATTCATTGGTTTTGCTGTGTATTGGTTTTATCCTGCTGTGTTTGGGTGTGTACCTGATCGGCGATTATGTACCTTTTGCTCTGTATATTTTTTTGTGTTGTCCATCCTTTGCCTTTTTATTTCTCCTAGATACACTCCACGTGGAACTTCATATATGCATCCCTTGGTATGTTTTAGTGACTTAGTTTTAGATAACATTCGCTAAGGTATAAGGTATGTAGTTTTGCAGTACGTCTTAATTCCAAATTGTTGCTCAATGCAAGAATTGCAGGAAAAAAATTAATTTGTCGTTTCAGTCCATATGATGACAGTATCATCGACATAAAGTTTCTTTTCTGTTTCAAGTAGTACTAGCTCCTCAAACTTTTCCATATAAACATTTGGCACTATTGGTGAAAGTGGTGATCCCATATTGGTTTCACTTCTACTATGATGTGACTAAAAGGGTTGTTATCCTTCTTGAATTTTCTCTTGTGCCAATTCTGTACGAAATCCATTGGTTTTGCTGTGTATTATCCTGCTGGGTTTGGGATGGGTTGGGTTGGGTTGGGTTGTACCTGATCGGCGATTATGTACCTTTTTCTCTGTATGTTTTTTGTGTTGTACATCATTTGCCTTTTTATTTCTCCTAGATATAGTCCACGTGGTACTTCATATATACATCCTTTGGTATGTTTTAGTGACTTAGTTTTAGATAACATTCACTTATAAGTGTAGGTAGTTTTGCAGTACGTCTTAATTCCAAATTGTTGCTCAATGCAAGACTTGCAGGAAAAAAAATAGTTTGTCGTTTCAGTCCACATATCGACATAAAGTTTCTTTTCTGTTCCAAGTAGTACTAGCGCCTCAAACTTTTCCATATAGACATTTGGCACTATTGGTGATCCCCTAGGTAGTATCTCTGTTTCTTGGAAATACTCCTTGCTGGCTCGAAAGGAAGTTGCTTTCAAACATAACGTTAACATCTACATTAGTCCATCTGGTAGTACGTTGATTTTTGCCGCCAGATTCCTATCTCCTTGTAACATTTTTTGAATTATTGTTAAGGCTTAGTTGGTTTGTGCATTGGTGAACAAAGTATTTTCCTTATGAATGTTTCACTGATAATAGTTCTCCTTTATAATGCCTGATCTGCATTCCTTATGGCACTTTTTTCTTCTTTAAAGCTGTGAGCACTACTCATCTGTATGCATCTGCTAGTTTGTTGGACAGATTACTGATTACTTCAATTCAGATATAGTGTCCAAAGTGTGAATATAGGTATTTCTGCAATGTATAAGAGCGATTCTCATCTAGAATTGCTATAGGCAGTAAGACTCGTGAAAACGGGAGACACCACGGATAGTTCAAGAAATAGTCAATAGTGACAATAGTGGAATAATATGTATTCCATACCTCAAAGAAATTACTTATAAAATCAAATCATATCTACGTACCTGTTCAAGTTACGTACCAACTTCCAAATATATTAATGGACTCTATTAAACTTTGCTGTGATTAATATTAGCATGACTAATGCTACATAAAGGCTCATATTTTTTGTTTTATCGCCTTCCGTGGCTTGTTATTAATTTTGATTAATTTGAATTAAGATAATTACTAATAATAACTTAAAACACAGGCGTGCGAAAAACTAATTTTTTGTATTTTTAACAGGTTTTTATGGAATTATTAGTACATTTTGTCGATAATGTAAATGCACAAATAGATAATAAAATATTAAAAAATGATGGAAAATTCAAGACATAAAATTACGACATTGGTAAAGTTTTCTGTTCCCCTCAAAACTTCTTCTTCCGGTTTTCCTTCTCGTTCTGTAGACTCTGAGGATCTTAATTGGTTTCGCATTTCAATGGTCCTGGTGAAATCTTTCACTTTCCTCCTCGCTTACTGTGCCCGTTTTTCTTTCATGAAAGTAATCCTGATATGAACGGAGGAAATGCACAATCAAACTTATTTTAGATCTCCTGATCTAACATCTTCAATAATATACTTGTCGACTCTTTTTTATTACCAAGAAAGCTGTTTAAATACTTTCTGCGCCTCTGACTCACGTTTTTTTTTATTTCAGTTTTGAAATTTTCATTTCTTATAAATTTTTTGGGTGAACAAAAAATGTTTTTAATCGACGTTACCTCTAATGGACTAATAAATTGGTCACGGATGTACTTAAAGGACTTATTTTAGCAGATCTTTCACAAATTGTTTCATCAGGTCAAGCTTAATGTGAGCTGGTGGAATTAGAACTTTTTCGGATCTATAAGGCATCCTTTCAATATTTTGATTCCAGGCGCTAATTTATTTCTGATTGACATTACTTCCTTGATATAATCATGCTTTCTGGAACAAATGTCCCATTTACATAAGGAACATAATATATATAGCATTTCTATAAATTCTATAAATTATCAATTTACTCTCTGCATATGTCTGGGTTAAGAATCAATTAAAAGTTTTCGTAGCATACCTAGCCCAATCTAATCGAATTTTCTTGAAAATGAAAAAATTGAAAATGTTTAATTGAATATATTGTGATATTTCCAAAACATAACCAAACTGAACAAAATCAATTTCACTCCGAACCAACACTCTCGTCAATACTAAACAATTTTTTCGTGAATTTTCACCACTTTGATATTTTTTTACATTAATTATTCTTTGAGAATATTGAATTGGATTTGGTTGGGTTGGGTTTTTGGATATGCTTAAACATCATATTTCCAAAAACACAACCCACTTCAACCCAACCCCTCCCAACTTAACCCAGCCCATCTAATCGAACTTTCTTGAAAATGAAAAAATTGAAAATGTTTAATTGAATATATTGTGATATTTCCAAAACATAACCAAACTGAACAAAATTAATTTCACTCCGAACCAACACTCTCGTCAATGCTAAACAACTTTGTCGTGAATTTTCGCCATTTTGATATTTTTTGAGATTAATTTTTCTTTGAGAATCTTGAATTGGATTTGGTTGGGTTGAGTTTTTGGATATGCTTAAACATCATATTTCCAAAAACACAACTCAATCCAATTTAATCTTTTTTGGATGTTGGGTTAAATAGAAGTCGGATTGGAATGAGTGGGGTTGCGTTTTGGAAATGTTGAATCATTTGCAACCTTCAAGCCAACCCAATCTATTTTAATTCAACCCAGAATTCCCAAAAATTATAAATCGTTGAAAATTTCCGACATTATTTACTTTGTCTATTATCGAAAAAAGCTAACGTCGAACGTTCCGGTTCAATTATAGCTCTCATGCACATTTTGGACGCCTCTCATTGGTTGTACAACAGCTTAGGCTGTGTTTAAAAGGAGAACATTATTATGATCACAACGGTGGTGTCGTGGAAGATTGATGATTGCACTTTATTTTAAAGGCATTATTGCGCCATGCAAGATTGTACGAACATGTAATCCATATTGTGTGGTTTTCGAAAAACTACTTGTAAATAAATTAGAATATTTTATTCACTATATTTGTGGCGTTGTTTAGATAATTAATGACACATCAATATAGGATCAATTAATATATTATCAAAATAATAATACATCATAAAAAAATTGAAGAAGAATTTTATGAAATTATTAAATAAAGAAGACGAGATACATATAGATGAATAAAATATTTTAGACGTCTTTAGTTTCTTCCAAATATTGACGAAACAATTAAGTTGTCAATTCATATAAATCAAAAGTGTTCGCATAATTTTCTATTGTGAGGTACAATCTTAAAGCCGTACATGTTATTGTATTAAAGGCAATGACATAGTACATTTGAGATTATTTGACACTGGTTGTGTGGTGACTTATAAATGCTACAAATTTAATCTTTCTTCGGAAGTAAATGGGAGGTATTGTCGACGACAAACTCTAATAAAAAAAACTTCGGTTTCTAATGACGAAATCAAATTTTGACACGGAAAACAAATCATTTTAAAAACAAATTTGTCTCAGCGGCAAATATTAAAATCTTGTAAAATACATTTAATTGAAAAGAGATTAAGGTGAGTTTGGAAAGAATCAAGCACCAAACAATGAGCAGGTCAATAGAACATTCAACGATGTCAAACTAGTATTTGAGATAGATGATGAGATAGAACATATTAAATTCTTTTTTCAAAACTGATTGTGATTTTATTGAATATTCCACAAGCAAAGTGCGTTAACGTTGTGTAAGAATA
This sequence comes from Geotrupes spiniger, assembly GCA_959613385.1. Classification (NCBI taxonomy): domain Eukaryota; kingdom Metazoa; phylum Arthropoda; class Insecta; order Coleoptera; family Geotrupidae; genus Geotrupes; species Geotrupes spiniger. Next base: position 10,755,801 of record OY390739.1, read on the forward strand.
CTGCTTTCAGATTTCTTTCTGGTGAATCAATCTTGAACGCTATCGTGAATCTGGGAACATTTTTGCAAAATACTAAAGGAACAAGGATCCCTAAAATGATTTATCTCCAATCTGGAACCAAAAAGTTCTGCAGATTTCTTAGGAAGATCTAAATGACCGACTAAATCATTTAACGTATTTATTCAAACACTACGAGAAAGTCAACGAACACACGAGAAAAAGTCATATTAAACACAAATATAAAGTGCTTTTTAAACGTAGTAATGAAATTTTTTTTTAAGATTTTTAATATTGTATTCTTTGTTTTAATTGTTAATCAACAATTAGCAATTTAGTTTGTGAGGCTGAAGTACAAAAATTGTTTTAATTGGTTTCTTTTTAATTACACCCAACGGCTACGTTAATATTATCATTTTGCTCCTCTCACATCAGATCTCTGTTACTTGTGGCCCCTAGAAATAATAACTTTGTTCAATTTATTTCCCACCCACATTCTCCAATTTACTATTTCAGATTTAGTAATTGAAATTAATTAAACCTTAAGATTAAATGATTTTAATTTTCTCTCCCTGAAAACATTTTTGGATCATTGCTCCCAGATCAGAGTACAATATGGCGAAACAAAACACATGCCTACGAGAATTAAAGGCGATTCTCAATCGGGGATAGACGTTTTCTTCACAACAATATCTAACTGCAGCATTACTGTAGGAGACAATTATTTATCAGATCACACTCATCAGGCAGCGGAGATTTTAGTAACAAGAGAACTGTCTGAAGAACGTATTATGAGGAGGTAGTATACGAAAAAGAACAAGGAGAAATTTCGCACTTTATTGATTGAGGAAATAAATAACGATTTTAATTGGAATAGGAATACTGACGACATAGACACGATGTATAATTTGTTCGAGAGCTCAATAATTGAAAAATTCACTGAAGCGTTTCCCATGATACAAGATAAGAGAAAGGAAATTAAGAAAGTCAACTATTGGATGACGCCAGAATTGAAAACGCTGTTGAAATTACTATGCGAAATGACGGGAGTAAATCAGAGGATAAATAGCGTGTTGTATAATAACCGATATCTTTCGTTGCGAAGATTTTACCGGAAAGAGATTCAAAACAGGAAAAAGACTATCAATGACACGCGAATCATCCAAACCACGGACATGAATAAAACTTGCTGGCGCATCATAAACGAACAAAGGGGTAAAGACAAAGTAAAGCGAATAAAAATTGAAAAAGATGGAGGACCAGTTGATGATGGAGAGATGGCAAATACGTTTAATAATCACTTTGCAGATATCGCCGTTCAGTGTATGGGATAGAGACATGAAGACGGACATATTAGTGAACAGTATTTATCTCAATCCAGTTTCGGACAGAGAAGTGAAAAAGGCAATAAAAAAATGTTGTAGGAAGAATTCATGTGGAATCGACGGCATACCTGGAATAATATTGACATAGGTAAAAGAAGATACAAGTGCACCACTCGCTCATATGATTAATAAATCGTTTGAATGCGGAGTTTACCCGGCTAGGTTGAAAATTTCAAAAACGGTGCCAATCTTCAAAAATAAAGGCAGTCCACTGAATGTTAGCAACTACCGACCAGTATCACACCTCAATGATCAATGTTTTCAAACACGAATATATTGCTTCCTTGAAAAGTTCAGTCAATTAAACCAAGCACAACATGGGTGCAGAAAAGCGAAATCTACTATCACAGCTATTGAAGAAATAGTAAGGGCAATTTTTAATGCCTTAGAAAAAAAGGAGAAAATTGCTGGAGTATTCTTATGACTAGAGCTTTCAATTGCAAAAGGCAAAGGCAATATAGGTACAGCAAACCAATGGGTTCGCTCCTATCTGGCTGGGCGATCACAACGAGTGTTTGTAAACGACTCACTGTCGGATTTAAGATGGATAAAGACAGGGGTACCACAACGTACAATTTTAGGACCAATATTGTTTCTCATTATGATAGATGATCTCCCGGAGAAATGTGCAAAGGCATCGAAGATTGGTTTATATGCTGATGACACCAGTATACTGGCTGTACAACCTAGAATAGAGAAGTTGATAACGTTTGCCGAACAAGCAATTGAACATCTTCGGAACTGGTGCAAAGACAACGGGATATCTTTGAATATTTTAAAAACACAAACAATAGAATTTCATCCGATAAACGAAAAAGTGGATAAATCAACATTAATAAAAGCCAACAAAAAATCGTTAGTGCAATCCGACTCCTGTGAAGTTTTTAGGCCTCATTTTGGATAGCAAATTGACATGGGAAGAACACATAGTACAATTGAAAATAAAATTAAGTTCGGTAGTCTTTTTGATGAGGACAATGCGTGCGACGGTTTCGTTGAAAGTTATGAAGATGTTGTACTTTGGCCTTGCGCAATCTGTGATTGGGTACGGATTTATATTTTGGGGTAGTTCCAGACAGGTACAGTGCTTACAGACCAAAAGAAACTGTTACGAATTATGGAGGGAGTGCAACCGGCTACTACTTGCAAAGGACTCTTCAAGAAACATAAAATTATGACTATTTACGCATTATATGCGTACAAATGGGTGTTGAATACTTTAAAAAAATGTGTTTATAAAAACAAAGACATTCATGAGCATAAGACTAGAGGCTTGGATTTAGTGAGACAAGAGTTTTATAGACTTACTGTATCACAGCAATCTGCTGACTATATGGGGCCGAAGTGTTTTAACAACTTACCATGGGAGATACGAAGCGAGACAGATTTCAGAAAATTTAAAAGTGTTCAATTTTTTTTATTAATAATGAATATTATGACATCAATGATTATTTTAAAGTTAATAGTTAAATTTTATGAAATATATTAACCAATTGTGCACGTGGATTTCATAGGTAGACCGACTTATCATGCAATGTATTATTTTTTATTATACATTTACTGATGAATAAACTATATCTATCCACGTGCGACATGTCGTATTGTTGACGGAATGTTAAGGTAAAAAATCACATTTTTGTTCTCCCGATTAAAATCCTGCAAATGTAACACCATATATGTAATACCATAGCAAAAATATTGAGAGAACCTGAGTTTTTCCAGGAAAATTGAAACAATTTTGTGATTCTAAAACTTCAAGCGGAAATAAGCAAAGTACATTTTTTCAACAAATCTGAAATATTTCTGGATTATTTTTTACAGTATAATTGTCACAAATACAGAAAAATGAATTAGCAGATTCTCTTGGAGTTATTGTCATAAGGACAAGACTAACTCTAAGTTATACTGTGTAATTAAAAAAAATAGTATCACAAAGTGTATAATGACACGTGCACTGCACACAGTTTAGATGCAAGCTGCAGATGAACTAAAAAACAGAGAGATACTGGGGTGGAAGCATAAATACGTGGGGAAGCAGGCAGGCTGCAACAAGTGGTTTAAATAAGTTGGTAAAGAAGTCGTTTGGGGGCAATTTTTATTTTGCTTTGTACTCTTTTTTTTAAATGACAACGCGCCTGAAAGAATTATTTAGTATACCATATATATATATGTAAACATTGTAAATAAAAATCGTTTCACTATACTTTTCATTCTACACTTAATGTCAAAATTAGATATGATATTATTTGTGAAGAAACGTTGTCATAGTTTTTTCTTTTTTCATTATTTTTCCAATACATTCAAATCTGTAACTTATTCTTTTTTCAGATTAGAGATGACTACACGTGGGAAAGAAGTTTCTTCCGAAGAGGTAAGATTTGTTAAAAAGTAATTGTCAATATTCGCGTCTGCCTCTCTGTAACTCCCTATACCTGTCGTAAGCGTGGTATGCTTCATTTTCATTAATATGTGGTGAATATATTTTTTTAATTTCCCATTTGGTGAAACCCATGTTCTTGTGATCGTATGGCGTGTTTAATATTTCTGTGCAGTTTGTAATAATTTCATATTCGTTTAAATTAACGATAGATATAATCAGTGTTTTATTCGACGACTTATCAGTTCATGAAATGATATAAATCTATCAATAATATTTACAATAAGTTAAAAAGGATGGCTTTTTTAAGAAAATTATTTTGAATGCCAAGTTCGTACACTATATTTCGACAATGAAAATGTGTCTTAGCTGTCGCTCGGGATAATTTACTACGGAATTGGGCGCCAACGTTTAACTGCCAACATTTCGACACACTCAAGAAAAATCCCTTTCTCGCAGACCTGTGCATGGAACATAGATGATGCCGGTTAATTTAAGTGACTGGCATTGGCTTAAATATTTCAAACATGAATGTTTCAACGTGATTTATGTACGATAACTGCATTTTAACTTGTTGGGGTTATTTTATCACTGACGTGAAACATATTGAAGAAACCAAACTTATTGTAACACCGACGATTTATTATTGACATTATTTATTGTTTCTTAGAATATTGGAGAGATACTGGTGGTGTGGCAGAATTACAAAGCTGGCAGTTCAGAAGAATTGACGGTTCAGGAAGGCGATGTGGTGGAGCTCATAGACACGTGCGATCCATCAGGACCTGCACTAAAGTAATACAAATATATTTTAAAATATATGTGCAATTATATTATTTTAATTTTAGGCGTATGAAATTAGATCCAGATTTAGATGTGGAAGCAGAAAAATTACTCGATAGTGCAGCCGCTAAACATAAATTGGCTGTTAAACCCCATAGAAAACACACCAGCTCAAGATACTCACCTAGCAGAAGTAACCTAAACACTAGGTAGGCCCAACTATTATAAAAGTTGTACAGAGGTGTCATCTACTTTTTCATGACTTCCTAGTTCATAATCACACACTGGCAAATCTTTTTCACAATTTTGAAACTTTTACACATGACTGTTAACCACAGTGCCCAATTATATTCCAATTTTATCTTAAGCATTCCGATAGTTCTCTTTGTAAGTGTGTTTAGATGGCTTCCACGATGAATCGATCAAAAATAATTACACATTTTTTAAAGTATCACTTAATTGGTTACTTTTTTTAGCGGACTTGAATTTATCTTCTTGATATTTTAAATTTTATTGCTCTTTAATTGATTATTGTAATATTTACGGTTTTGAGCAATGAACATTTTCCTTATCTTACTCGACTTATTGTGGAAGAAATGGTCCTTAAAATTATTCGGCCCAATTATATCATAATGCAATAATTTTGTAATAATCTTGAAAATCTTTTTAGATGGCTGGTCCGAAAGACCCGAGGTGACAAAAAGCAAGGATGGGTTCCGTGCCACATATTACAATCTGCAGACGAACCGACACCGGGTTCGGGAATACCTGGTGACGCCGCCTTCAGAAGACAGTAAGAGATCGTCTCAACTTGATCATAGAGTGTCATAATTTTTTTTGCGTTACAGGGCTGTAGTCAGAGAGTTGGTGGAGACTGAGCAGGAGTTCGTCAGAGACTTGGATTTCGTTGTACAAAAATACTTAATAACTACCGAAAAAGACAGAAAAATTCCAAAGTTAGTTAGGGACAATTTCGAAACGATATTCGGAAACTTGAAGGAAATTGCCGAATTTCATAGGACGTAAGTGCGAAGTCTTTCGTTTTCAAATATACGAGACACACGCAATATTTCTTGTTTAGTCATATGTGTATTACGTTGTATTCTCTGCAATTATATCGTTGTGTCACAAAATTAGTTTCCAAGACAAAATCAATGAGTACACCAAATTTCCCTGGTTTCTAACGAGAATCAAACAAAGACGTGTGAAATAGCCGGAGGGGCTGAATTGGTGTTTATAAAGCGTTCGAATATAAATAAAGACATTTTAAATGCTTACATACTGATAACATTACTTTATTTTTATTTTTCTTCACGCTGATTTTTTAAAGTTTCATATGATGAATGGTCCAACAGCATAGTCATATTTTCATCAGGTTTTCATGTGGTAACAATCCCATTCAACCACAACATCCTACCGCAATAATGCTGGAGGGTATGATGTATTACTTTCGGGGAACTATCTCACCTCTTTTTAACAGGGTCTAATCGCATTGCGTGTTTCAACCTACCTGTCGTTTCATTGGGAGATTGTTTGGAGGCAGTACTCTGACATGGATTAGGGTAATTCGCCCTTGGTGCTGTAAATCTCTAGACTTTCATGCCTCAGTAATTTGCTTCACTCACATATTTAGTGGTTAAAGGAAAGTGTTCATTGTAGTATAGCCAAGCATACTGCCATGGAGGATTTTATTTGAAACTTGGAGTTCCCAGTTATCTAGAGATTATCCCACGTAGTAAAAAGTGCATCACATAGACTTGATATGTATCAAGTTGTTGAGCCAAGTTGTCCCGCATCTGCCTACCCGCGACATAAGTCCAAAGTAGTGGTAATTAATTAATTTTTGCGGTATTCCTGATTTCCTTCAAATGTTTCATCATCTTTCACATTTTACTCTACAAAGAGCTTTCCTAGGTCCACGCGTACAGTGCTGCCTTAGATTAATATTCCTAAATTTATATTTGTCGTCCTTCATTAAGTTACCTAGAATTTTATTTAATCCTAATGTTGTGGTCAACGTTTTTAAGGATCTGAGATTATTGATGATTAACCCGTTCTTATAATTTTGCTTTTCTGTTGCTACTTCATTAATGCCCTCGTTTACTTTTTTAATAATCAGTTATATTTCCTCATTTCTAATTCAATCTTGTTATTCTTGTCAATGGACACTGCCATGTAGGATATTTCTATTTCAAGGTGTTGATGCCTCATGCTACTATTTCTATACATATTGCTTCCTTATCATCTTTTATAATTTCCTGTTTTTCGAATAATTCAGAATGCTCCAAATTCGAAGTATTTTATTTTTTGTTTTGTCCTTTCCTCTTTCTATTTCTTTATTCTTCATTGATCTTTAGTAGGCACATGTTTATTTCAATTTATCGTTCCATTTCAGAACTTTGTCACAATAACCAATATTTTCTCTTTATATTCTTTTATTTTCGATATTAAATATTAAATAATTACATAAATTTGTGGCCAATGCAAGGTTCTTTGATTTTTGGTATTTCATTGTATGCCAGTGTTGGTTTTTTGGCATGTGTTTAAAATAAAACTATCGTGTTTTGGACTTCATTGCCTTTTTTTCAATTTTTACGTTTCGACCATACATTTTTGTCCTCATCAGGAAATATAAATTGATATGTTAACTTTTCGCATTTGTGAAGTGAGTGTTTTCTGTGTTTTTCGCACAAATCTGAAATATAATAAATTACGCATTAAGGTTTCATTCACATTATAATAGTATCTTCCAAAAATATCTTCCTGTATCGTAGGTAGCTTATAGTACAAACTCAAGCTGAGATATTTCGCTCCTCTTCCATATGTGGCACAGACATTTGTGGATGTATATGCTAGGGACTGTAAATATCATCTGTTGTTGATTTACATTATAAATCAATCTAGTTATTCTTTTTTTTTATATTTGACATTCTTTACCCTAAATATTAATACATTTATGTCCCAAAATGTTGATGATTCCGATAGTGTCATGGTATAGTTATTAACTTGGATGATAACGTCTTCCGCCATGCGTTTCTGTTTATTGAATACACCCTGTTGTCTCATGATTTATGACTAACCGCTTCCTTTCACACCAATCATACATTGGTCGCCAGGTATGTCAGCGCAGACTTATATAGATGTGACATCAGCAAACAAATATACTTATCCCGATACGGCATATGTCATGAATATACAATAAGAACAAGAGCCCAACACAGATCCCTTCGGTACACCTTCCCTCGTTTTAGTACAGAGATAAGTCTATATAGTTTCCATCCATGATGTTATTTGCTATATTGCATAAACTTTTTGATTTACTTTTAGTTCGCTTCGTATTAGTTATATGGTTTTCATATCTTCTCTTGTTTCATTATTCATTTTGGGACTAGGCAGCGACATCTAGCATAGTGTTTCCAATTCGTTTCTTTCTTCTATCATATCTTGCGTCATCCATTTATTTGCTATATATTAATTTCCTAGCACGTATTATCATAGTTCGCAAGAAATGCATCAAATAATCTATTAAAACAGTAATGGACATTTCGGCCAGTCAATTTTTGTAATGCATACTGCACCAGAATTAAGTTGGAGAGGCATCTACGATATTGAATTGTGGCTCATTCTATTCGAACACGTTATATTTTTTTATCAATATTGATTGTTAAAATTTGTGCAAAGTGTTGGGATTACTACTATTGTATTGGAATTAACTACTTATATTTAATACGTTGCTCTTGGTATATCAGGGACCATGTAGTCAATGGAGATTTCAGTATTTGTTTATAACAATACGTGTCGGTTGATTTGTAATTACCATCAGCTGAAATGAATTTACGATATCCAATGGCGGTCCTAGCTTAAAAAAATAGAATTGAAATGTATGCCAACTTTAAGTTAAATAATTTAAAATATAAGTTAACGCTTTAGCAAGTATGAGCTGCTGCAAAGGTTAATATTTTTTTTATTATCTAGCGAAGTATTCTATTTCACGACATTCAGTCAAGTTTGCGTAGGTTGTAACATATGAAAGGTGTTCACGAAATGTTACGTTTATTCTTTAGAAGGTTAAAAGACAAATGCATCCATAATTACAACTCAATTTTAGCTCCGCAATGTAATAAAATAACTTAAAAAGAGAAATGATGGATCTAATGCTATCTTATCGTTATATTAAATTAGAAGCACGCAGTAAATATTTGCTAGAATATAAACAGAAAATTACCGGATATACTGAAGCTCTACCTAAGAAATAAAAAATTAATAAACTAATTCAATTTTGACTTTTAAGTCAAAATTGCAATTTTCATCTCGGAAACTTGAATATTTTGGAAAAAGAAACAGACAATAGTTAGATATGGACATATTTAAGAGACTAAAATACTACGTTTTCAAGCGTCAGAACCCTTATATGCAGCTCAGAAGAGTGTCCGAAAATCTGGCAAGCTGGAAGCTGCAGAAGTAATAAAAGAAGTTACCTATTGCAGTTACTAAATATCGTAAAGCCAATAGAGATAGTTTAGGGCCGCATATCCAATATCAATGCTTGCAACGTATTTTATTGGTGTAAGTGAAGTCATCGAAAACCTTTCAGACGAACAAATTCTAAACTCACAAATTCTAAATGCACAAATTCTAAATGCACAAATTCTAAATCCACAATGCAAATGAGAATGTGATGGGTCAGGATAAAAGGAGTATACAAATATTTCATAACAAATTGTCTTCTGACAGTAAGGCATTTGTCATGTCGATGGTCTGTCTTCAACTTGCAGTTAATGACGTAAATAACGTGATAATATGGCATAATCCACGTACCTCGTCTCCTCGATTTTGTAGTCCAATCAAATTCAGGAAAACAATTAAATTACTAGCAAACAATTAAGACTTACTGAAGAAAAAAATATTTGGTTGAAACTTACTTACTTTTTTATGAATGGATATAAAAGTGCATAAATTGCACAACAAATAATGCATAAATTGATATTTAGCATGATCGATGCTAAACTATGTAACAGTGCTTCATCAATCTTATTTTCTCAAAGATATTTGTGTTGAGCGACAGCCCAGAATTTCAATGTTATGGAAAATATGTGTCAAAGAAAAGTAAACGTATCGCCTTTAGAATTTGGATTATCAACATTACATGATGAGCATGTTCGAATGTCTGTTGTATTTGGCTTACCGATTAAATATTAAAAAGGGGCAGATACTAGAACATACAGACGTAAATAAAACAAAACCTCAAAAGGAATTGAAAAATCATCTTGGGCTAATAACTGATAAGCCAAAACCAGCACAACGACTGAAACAAAGATACTTTGAATACTTTCATCTATTTCGGCAATAATCACAGGAGTTCATGGTCCAAGGTCTGATAACGAGATTCCAAGCTAGTTTATCTTTGCACTTATTTTTTAAACAGTTTTTAAACCTCATATTACAATTTAAATTAAAATTAGTTGCATACAGTAAATAAATATAAGTAGATATAAATATAGATATAAATAATAATAGATAAAATTATTAATCTTTAGGTAATAGTGCAAGTATTATGCAGCGGTTGTATCATTAATATTTCTTTCAAAAGATATGTCTTAGATACCAGAAAATGGCCCTCATGTGATCGCGCCGGCTTTACTTCCAAATGGATCTTTGATACTGTCTTCTTGAGCTTTCTGAGAAAGCTCAAGAAGATATTAGAAAGTATCAGGAAGGATTTTCTAAAAACTGTTGCACAATGGCAGTTATGGAAGATTTCACAGATATTTCTAGTTTAAGGAAAGTCCCTCAAAAAAGTCGAGCATTTGTTCTGAAGACGTAACCCCTCTTCTTATAGAACAAACAATTTTAATGTCACAAGACACATGTGATGAAAATGATTATCGTATGATGTGTAGTTATTGAAAATATTTAAATATTTTTCTTATATAAGTTAGTATTTTCTATTAAGCTTATTACAAAAATATCAATTTTATTTGCGCAATTTATGAATTATATAACTATTTCCAGTAATTGAACTGTTTATATTGTCTTTTATTATCTCTAAACATGAATTTGTTCCTTATCCTTGTCAGTGTTGCACATTTTCCTAAATTTATGTAACTTTAAGATATATTGTTGATAGTCACCACTGTGCGCCACCATGCATGTTTGTCTTCTACTACAGAAATTTCTCGTTGCCAGGTACATTTATTTTGGTGGCTGTTTTAATCGGTCAAAATTTTTCTCGGGGACTGCACGTTAACATGGATTATTTTTACATTACTTTGCGTTAATTGTTGTTGAATTTCGTGGAGCTCGGTTTCAAAAATGTTATGGAATTTTTGTTAAAATGAAATCAGCGGAAATGCCAATAATAGCATTTAACATGAAAATCTCCAACATCCATATTTTTGGAATATCAGTGTTTTTTGCAAAATTTATATTCTTCTTGTTTTCTCCTTTTATGTCAACTTTATTCACACCTCATACCAACTGCCCACCAACTTCACTAATTCATTTAGAACATACGTGGGTACTAAAAATCTCGTGGTTTTTACTTAATACATGCCTATGGAAATGTTACTTCGCTATTTATCATTATCATTGAACGACTTGCGATTATGTATGACACCAAGCTTTGTAATCATTTATACAGCGTAATCGAGTTCAATTAGAACTAGGTTTTGGGCAGTACTATTCATTTTTATTCTGACCATTACATTGCAGGAAACTATAACTGGGTGTAAATGTAGTTAAAATAGATTAAGCAAAGATCGGAGCTTCAGCGATGACTGCGCATTGCTGTTGCAGTAAATGTAAGGCAAAAATCCACCGGAAATACATCCAGAAATACTTTCAACTGATGACGAATTACCGAACAATTTTGTCCGTCAAATCACAAGCAAATACAACATGTTTGTACACACGATTCTGGATTCTTCTAAAACATACGCGTCGATATTAATACACGGATTGGGATGATATAATTACGCAAACATACCACATGAATGCGTTTCACACATTAACATTTGAAGTTTTCAGTGCATCAAATTCAAAAGTTCGATGTACTGCAAGCATAATGTAAATGAACTTAACTAGACACTAGACATAAATAAATACAACTGGTAATTTTAATTTCCATACATCGGTTTATATATCTAAAGTTTAATACACACTTTTAACTGGCAATGATGACGCTATATTCAAAAACCACTTGTTTTAAGGACCAAATTACCACCGTTGTTTGATTTTTCTAGGGTACTAATGGAAGGAGTAAAATATTACGCCAACGAACCACACCTTTTAGGAAAAGCTTTCCTTCGACTCGAACGAGATTTCGACCAGCACGTAACTTATTGCAAGGAAGAGCCTCTAGCACAAGAATATTTCGAAATGTCAGAACAGGCTAGAGATTATTTCGAGGTGAGTCTTTATTGTTTGGTTTTGATTCATTTCTATAATGGTTTGCTAGAGGCATGCGCATAAAATATCACTGTCATATTCCATGTTCCTGCATCGGTCATAGAACCAGTTAGTAAGCGAATAAGATTCTACGGAATGATCAGGTTAGACAAAAGACTTTTCTGACGAAAGATATGTTAAAAATATTGTTGAAAAGTTTGAATATCTTGATTAATAAATCGTTATACAAAATATAAATATATATGGTTAATTGAGTTAATTGAGTTAATTTTATGGTCTGTAATTTGTCACCAAGGGTAGGCTAATGGGCAATATGTCGACGATGCTACAGTTACAGTGGACTAATCACAATCACGATCCATATCATTTTATAAGCTGTCATATTTTCCAATTATCATTTTTTTTAATTATCAGAATGAAATTGATGAAAGTAACGTAATACTGAACCGAATTAATCTTGGTTCGCGTACGAATTATTAAAAGTGGAAAATAGCTGGTGAAGGAACTATAATACAAATAAGTGTTGGACTCAGACAAAACAATCTAAACGAACTGGCATAAACTATTAACAAAAATATTCGACAAATAAATTATGAACCTAGTCTTAATTGTTTACGTATAATTTTTAAAACGTTTATTGTTGACAATTATCAATGATAGTTCATCAAACTATTGTCCGCAAAAATAGTTTTCCAACTATTTCGATTAGGTTGTCCTTGGTAAAGCTATCTAATGAGGGTTAAAAGACGACGAGTTTTTGCCTGATATACGCTTCAGATTACTTAGGAAGAGATTTAATAAAAACCTTACTAGTCAACGGCGTGTTTGAAAGAAAATTGGCAAGTAACGGTGTATGAACGTCAAACATAAAGTGAAGTGTAAATACAAGTGCATACATTTTAACAAGAAATGAAGAAGAATACCGTGTATCAGAAATCAGTCTCAAATAGAAATAAAGAAGAACTTTAAAAAATATTTCGATTTAATCATTGCACCATACGAACCTGCGATATATATTAAAAATTTAAATAAAAAGAACCCCGACATTAAACTGAATTAAGAATAAGTTTTGAGTTTTATTTTCTATTGCAGAATGCTTCATTATCTTCGTTTATTTTCCCAAAGTAGTTACAGGTGCAAAATATTAAATATTAAACATGCATTTTCCCAGATTGGAATTTAAAATAATTTTGACTACGTTAGCCCTAAAAATTCCGCTAGGGACTAATAGGTGAGCGGATCTGGACTCCTTCAGTTTGTTTGTGTATTTTGAAATCGAATCTACTGTAGATTGGTCTACTGCTACAGTCGTAAGTTCTAGGATTTCTTGATGATGAGTATTGGGTGTAATATTTGTGAACACATTTAATAACATGAAAATATTCATATTTTAAAATCACAGTTTCCGTCAACTTATTATTAAAATATACAATAAACACCATTTAAATGGGAAATGTGATCATATTTTTCAAATCTGGTTAGTATTTATGTATTATGTATTCCTGTTAAACAATGTATGGTTGGAGGAAGGTAAAAAGGACACGGAACAGAAGGACCAATAGGCGATATACATACAAGGCAGTGAAGATTCATATAATAATTAAATCAAGAAGACAGTGGTTGGATGACATGGAAAGACCTGTAGAAGATGATGGGCTCTGAGGCAGTGAGGAGGTTAGAGGAAGATCACTGAAAGGGTGGAGAGAGACGATATTGGCAGATCTTAAAGGAAAATAGAACTGTCAGAGTCAAAGCCAAAAAAATATATAAAAGAATTTAATAAAGCTTGTTTACGACTAATATATCAAGAATTGTTGTTATTGCATTGATAGTAATAAAAAAAATACTACCCAAACAGATTTAATTTGCGGCTGAAAACGCACTTTAAAAGACGCGCGCCTTGTGTTGTTTACAATTTAGTTACGAAAGCTATTTCGCAAATTAATTTGATTTATATGTGTATACAATTTGCACACGAAATGTAAGATCAAAGTGATCATTAAAATCGACGGTGGTGCTAATTACATTGGCGACATACTTAAAATTGTTGCAGAAATAAGTTATGCAAAAATCACAAAATTGCCAAAACGTCGCAAATTAAACAAAAACCTCGTGAATTGTATTTATAGATTATATCGACATTTATAATCGCTGTTCGCGAAAAAGAATGACGTAGTTTCGATGACTGAATCGATATTAAAAATCAAAAACTATTTAAAGGTTACCGCAGTATTTTTTTTTTAGTTGTGGAAATTTCAATGGAAATAGCGAATTTATAGAACACATTACTAATTATATATTTGTTGCTTTAAAACTATGTACGAACAATAAATAATCGCAATGAAATTCATTCTAAATTTAGTACAACAGAAAATAAACTTGTGTGCGACGTCAGTAATTGTCTGTTTTATAATATTTATGGGAAGAACCGTAAATCACCTTGATGTTTAATCGTTTCATTATACCTATTCATTTTCAGACCCCTAATCCATTTTAACTTGTCTCTAGTATTTCATATATTCCAGAGTATTCTCAAAAATACACTATTTCTAATTATTTAAATTTAAATATTAAGGTGAAAATGATAACCCTAAACATTATTTATGAAACACCTTGGTACCGTAAAATGGGGTGGAGGTGACCAATTTTCAAATTCGACTGCAAATAATTATATGATGTAAATAAAAAAGTAATTTTCAGTGTGCACATTATGAGTATGGAATTATATTAAAGTTTCTTTATGCGACTTAAATATTTTGATATCTTACAACTTAGAAAAAAATAAAACCTCTGCTGGTCAACTTCACCCCGCACGGGGTCAAGTTGACTGCCTACTAAATGTGAAAATGATTTTAGGACAAGATAGTGCGAAGTTGACTACAACATCAGTTATAAAAATAATTTTAAGACGTTTAGTGGTATATTTTATGCACCAGGCCCACTACAAATTAAAGATAAAAATATTTAATATAAATCAACACAGATTTTGAACTTAAAGGGGTCTAAACCGTGAAATCATACAAATCTATTGAATATTAAATGAACAAATATCAAAATCAAAATGTAATTCATCGCTACGTCCTACTTTAGGAGCGTTTACTATCCTTTTTATTTGAGAAATCGGAAGGAAAACAATCACAATCTTCAATATTGGTTCACGAGAAATTGTTTGACATATTTTCTTACAAATTTAATTTGAGGCTCGTTGACAGTCCTTTTCGTTAAATATTCCACTAGAACCCACGAGTTAACTTTTACATCTTGAACACTGATTTCGTTGACATCCTCTTTGTTTATTTTCAGATTCTTGAATGTCTTCCGATTCGCTCTCTTAATCGCTGGAGCTTTCGATATGTTCTTCCGCTTCGGAATCCGACTGCATTATTTTACGTTTCACAGTTTCTGTTTTACCTGTAGAGTGGATGATCTGGTTTATCTTCTGCAGCAACTGATCGTCCAGGAACAATATTTTTTTCTTTTAGCAGGTATAATTTATTATATTTATTTATTATATTTAACAACTAAGAAAGAAGATGATAAAGCAAAGTACAAGGAAGCACAAAAGATAGTTAGGAAGAGTATCACACAAAAGAAAAATGAATCATGGGAAAGAAAGTGTAATCAAATTAACACATATTCGGGAGGCAGAAGAAGCACGGAAAGTTGGAAAGTAATTAACGGTTTACGTAAAGAAAACAAGACAGGCCTAATATCGCCGATAACGACTGAAAAATGGGAAAGACACTTTAAAACCCTATTGACAGAGCATCGAACGGAATTTATTAATAACAAAGAAAACGATCAAAAAATAAATATAATATCATCGCCTATTAGGATAAGTTTAAACGAGGTTAAGAAAGTATCTCTAAAAAATATGAAAGCTCCAGGACCGGGAAATATCCCGGCCGAACTATTAAAATGCGCAACAGATAAACTCTATTCACAAATAACAAAACTATGCCAAAATTGTTTAAATGGAGAGGAAACTCCTGGCGAATGGAAAGAATCGATAATATCAATTTTCTATAAAAAGGGAGACAGAAACAACTGCGATAATTATAGAGTGATATCGGTCACCAGCACAATAAGCAGGGTATACGGTAAAATCTTGAAAAGTAAGATCGAACAGGAGTATACGGACCTGGACGCGGAAGAACAGGCAGGATTTAGAACAAGGAGATCTACAGTAGACCATCTATACTGCTTAACCCAAATTATAGAAAAAAAAAGTGCGAGAAACCAGGAAATACACTTAGCATAGGTCGATCTAAAAAAAGCTTACGACAATATCCCACTCACTAAACTATGGGCAGCATTAGAGCAAACAAATATTAAAAATGGGCTTATTCAATCAGTTAAAAGATTATACAAAGACAACGTATCAAAAATAAAAATAAAACATAAAATATCTAAGGGATTTACACCTACGAAAGGTTTAAAACAGGGATGCTGCATATCTCCTACCCTCTTTAAAATATATATAGAACAAGCGCTTAAAGTATGGAAAAAAATGCAACGGAATGGGAATCCCCCTTAATAATAATAAAACAATATATACAATGTGTTTCGCTGATGACCAGATTGTACTAGCGCAATACCATGAAGACATCAATTACATGACACGCAAACTCATTGAAGAATACGAAAAATGGGGCCTAGAAGTAAATCTCGAAAAAACTGAATGTATGTGTATTGGCGGAAAGCAAGAAGACATTGTATTAGAGAACGGGGGCAAAATAAAACACTGTAAAGAGTATAAGTGTCTGGGACAAAAAATAACACAGGATGGAACGTTGGATAAGGCAATTAGGGAGAGAAACATTCAAGGAAGAAAAGCAATAGGCATGGTGAATGGAATACTATGGGATCAGAATATATCAAAAGAAAACAAACGACGCATATACAATACTATATTAAAAAGCATAATCACATACGGAAGTGAAGTATATAAAAAAAACTACAGAAAAAATGCTACTAACTACGGAAATGAATTTTTGGCGAAGATCGGCCGGAATATCGCGAATAGAGAAAATACCAACTACTAGAATTAGGGAAATTATGACAACAATTCATACAATAGTGGATGATGTCAGAACTAAACAGCTGATATGGTACGGACACGTACAAAGGATGGAACATAGTAGGTTACCTAAGCAAATACTGGAATGGACACCCGTAGGAAGAAGAAGAAGAGAGAGGCCGAGAACTAGTTGGAGAGAGGGAGTGGACAACGAGATGAAGGAAAGAGGCGTACCAGATAACCTATAGAACGATAGAGAACAGTGGAGGTTGGGAATCGGAAGACGGCGTAGAACGTTATAAACCGATGATATATATATAATTTTCTTACTGGGGTTGCGTTGTGCTTTTAAACAATCGACTAGTGTCTCGCTCGCCGACGGTCTAGGAACGTCTTCTTGTTCTTGATGAGTAATTTTTACAAGCAATTTTTCTTTAGATAGTGGATGCATACCACAAACTGAAAATCCACTGATCGCATTTTGTCTTGTAGTTAATTATATCTTCTCAATCAGTTTTTTAAGTAATCTGTGAAATAAAGTTTTTCCACCGCGGACGTTTTGGGATTGCTTTTCTTCCAGTCAATTAAGATTTGTTTCCAGCAATTTTTCATTGGACCGAAAAAAAATTACGTCCAGTGGTTGGCACAAATGGGTTGCATTAGATGGCAAACACACAAAATCTATATTATTTCGTTTACACAGGTGGAGAACTTCTTTTGTAGAATGAGACGATAGGTCGTCGTCAATCAGAACTTTTCGTACATCAAGTAGTGTTGCAAGATGTAAAAATCAGGTGTTAAACCAATCTGTGAAGCAGATTGCATCAAACCATCCATGGTTAGACATATTACAACGTGATCCTTTTGCACAACATTTACTCTCACAACATGGAGCGCATTTAGGTCCACCTTCGCACCAAGAATCTCCCATAAATTTGCCGCCTTATACACGACATAAGGAGGTAATATGTCGCCAGATGCAGATATACATAACATTGTCACAGAACTTTTGGTAAAATTTATTACGTTATCTGGATACTTAACGTCGCGTTGGAAAATCATCTTTTTTGCCGGGGTCGTCACTTAAGTCATAGCTAAATATGAATTCGGGAGAAATCCCTTCCAAAGTTTTAGTTAATTCATTAAAAACAGTTTGTCAGCATTTCTACATTGACCCATGCATTCGCGTAACCGTTGTTTATGTCGTGCCCCTTAGCCCAATCAGTTGCAGGCAAATTATTTTTAAATCGAGAGTCATTTCCCACGCGATCAACTTATGCTTTTGCAATTAAACGCAAGCCCAAATCATTTAATGGAAATCCCCATTTCGCACATGTGAGTAATCCGTCAACGAACTCGTCTTCTTCTGTTTTTGAAAACACAGTTTATCCTGCATGTTTTTTTAATACCGCACTATGAATTTTATTGATTAAGGTACCTTTGGGTATTCCATATTTTTTTGGAAGCCTGATTTGTACTAATTTTACCATTTACTACCGCAGTTGAACAACTTTCGAGTATCGCCTCGCTGTATTGTTTGATATGCTCATCCCATTCTTTACGCTTGTATTTTCTCGGCATATTCACTACCACTCACGCACGAAAACCACTAAAATCTACAACTAAATCGTTTACAAGATATTGTGAGTTTCAACAAATCGTCATTTACCAATTTAAACACGTCGGTCATCTTCGCCCCGGAATCAACAAAATATTGCACAATCTTACGGCGTAACTTCGCGAAGTCTGCACTGTGTTAAAATTTTAATTTATATATACGACTTTATTCAACTTTCCAGATAAAAGTTTGAACAACTGTTTTTATCTATATTTTCAGCGTTGAAGAAAATATTTTTTCCATTTCATTTCTTTCGAGAGATAAAGAGTGTTATATTTACTTGGTACTGTGACACATGTAGTAACAATTTAACCCATAAGGGACATACAAAATATGTTTGATAACCAAGAAGTAGAAGAACAAGAAATTAGAGATGTGACATCCGAAACTATGTCATTACAAGACAAGCAAATGGTCTTTTGAAACTTCTATACATCAAGGGAGACTTGCTGTGCATAATCCTACTTGGACTTACTTGGAGTACCACTTCAATGGTGTAAGATCTACCTGCTTAATGCACGTATTTCCACCATAATATAATATTTTTTCAAACTTAGTTGCGAAATGTTAACTTTCATACATCAATTTTTGTTGAGAGAAATTGTTATCACAGTATGTTATCATAAATGATACAAACAGATAACTGCCGTTCAGTAATAGTATATTAATAATCCAATCATTCGACTTTATATGTTCAACGTTTTACATGTAAGTCATTTAATTACAAGATTAAGGGGAAAATGCTGCATTTTATAACGCGGCGTGTCATAAAAAGCATATCATTTTGCAACTCGACGAAATTGCTATCACAAAATTCAAACAAGGAAAAAACCAATAGCATTATTTGCTGCCTTTTCCATATCATATTGAATAATTTGTAATGGAATCAGGTGTTAAGTCTACATATTATCCAGTAAAATTTTACTGGATACAATATCTGCCACGGCGACTTAGGCGCAGGAATTGATAAGAAATACTATTAAATATATTAGTATTTGGACATTTTCGTTTGAAAATAGAATGTAATATTAATATGGGCTTAACAACAAACGCAAAAATGACGTGGAGGAATAATTATTAAGTAATTACTCAGTTATTTTCTTTTCAGACTTTTAGTACCTTGTATATCATAAACGTCGGTATGATAGGTCTTCAAACGAGCATTAACGCGAAACACAAACAAAGTTTCCTTCTCAAAATAAATTCGAAACCACCAGTACGAAATTAACTTTGTTGATTTGCTAAAATTACTCCTGTAAATTCTGTATGGGGTCATACTTTCTGCTAGAATCGCAAGCAATCCACGAGATCGTGAGTTACACGTATAACAGTAAGAAGTAAAGTGAAAAGGGTCGCGAACAAATGTAAAGAGAAAAGTAGTTTGTGACTACAGATTATCAATATTATCAATAAGAAAATAGTTTACGTAACGTTATTACCAAATATTCTGACCAGTCGAGGGCTACACAACTGACATTGAAGTCATTCAACCTCTCTGTGACTAAATGACTATAGCTGTACTTTGTTAATTTATATAATGGTACGCTTCTATTCAAAAGAAAAGCGTACAATTCCTGTGCACGATTTTGGCAATATTTTGTTAAAGTAAACAGGGCTTTTTCTAACTGTTACTTGGTAATATTGAACTAAAGAAAACTTCAACAATAGGTAACACATGTATTGTTTAACAGAACTTAATGGTATATTTTAAAATTTACTTAAATTAGTATTTGGTCATAGCACTATTTCTTGCAATTATTTCGTTTAATCTTCCAGGCATGGAGTGAGCAAGATTGTTCCCATTCATTTCTACACTTTCACACATATCTTCTGCAATACGAAGCCTAACATTTAATTTTTTATTTTTACTATGAGACCCCGTATCTTCTCGATGGGATTAAGGTCAGGACTTGGCGAACTAAATGCAGCATCACATAGTCGCATATGCGCTGGTAACTGTCCGAATTAAATCTCTCTCCAATTCGCCAGCAAGTTTCAAGACCATGATAACTAAATCATGCTAACACATTCGTCGAGAATCTTCCGCTTCCTTGAGTCGGACTAACGTATTCTTCATTGAATCGTGTTCCTCGTGGTCTATAAACACGAACGTGTCCATCATTAGTATTCTTGAAAACTTTTTCGTCTGTAAATACTACGTTTTCCCAAAACTGCCGATCCCTATGACTATAATTTAAGGCATACAACAGATTGCTTGTCTTCGTCTGAAAGTTCAGAATTTTTAATTCTCCGACATCCTGTTGGTCGTGATCCTGGAAAGTTTGTTTCCGCGATTGCATCCCTGACTGTTTTAAATTGGTTTTCTTCCAAGTATCTAATAATGTGGCCATCTTCAGCAATAGTGGATATCCTTTGACGACCAACATCAGCTCTTCTAGCTAAAGTAGCGTCTTGTTCCCAACGACGTTTAATTTTAAAAACATAAGACTTATTCAGGTGAAACTACCGTGCAACTGACGTAATTGACCAATCTTCTTCTAGCTTTGTGCCAATGCGAGCTCTTATCACTTTTGTTGTCTGCGGAGGCATTATATTCAATTAAAAGAATGACTTTTGTTAAAGACTAACAGTGACATAAATTCTAAAATTTTTAAAGAGAACCATAATCTGACAATTATCCCATTTACACGATGAAACAGTAAGTGTATGCTTTTCTTTTGAATAGAAGCGTACATGGACTTATTTTTGGCATATCCATCACGATTAAATATTATTATCAAAATGATCAGGTTGACGTACGCTGCACGCCAGAAAAATTTGCTCCCTGCAATGCAATTTGACCTGTTACCACTAATGTTCCAAATAGATTGCTAGATAGATTGACAGATGGATTGACAGATGGATTGACAGATAGGTTGGCAGATAGATTCACAGATAGATTGACTGATAAATTGACATCATGATTAAATATTATCAAAATGATCAGGTTGATGTACGATGCACGTCAGAAAAATTGGCTTTCTGTGAATGCAATTTGACCTGTTGCCATGAATCTTCCAATAGACTGATAGATGGATTGATAGATTGACAGACACATTGGCAGACAGACAAATAGATTGACATATAGATTGACAGATAGATTGATTGCTTGATTGATAGATTGGTAGATAAATTGATAGATAGATTGATTGATAGATTGACAGATAGCTTGATAGATAGAATTCAAAAGGTAGACTGATAGATAGATAGATAGATAGATAGATTAATAGATAGATTGACATATAGATTGGCAGATAGATTGACGTATAGATTGACAGATAGATTGGTAGATAGATTGATAGAAGTAATAATTTTCTATATGAACCTCTTGAAAGTATAGATACTTCCCGTATTTATAGCGAATAAACAGACTCACTCAAGATTGTAACAAAATGAGATGTGCAACATTTGAGACGTGTGTGGTAACGAATTGGAATTATTTTTTTGTACATTTATTGCCTGACAAGTTACCTTATTCCTGACTAATGACAATAATGATAGCGAATGACACCATAATATTAACCTTGTAATTAACGGAGAACTTTCTGTCAACTTTAAATCAGGTTTTATGAAAAATAATACGACTAAAATTCAGCAAATTTATTATTGCGTTATAGTTTCTAAATAAGGTACGCTTACAGATATCAAAAACAAATATATTTGAAGGCAATTATGCAGCCTTCAAAATTATGGTATGTTATTATTTACGCCACGATGAACAATAGTACGATATAAAATATTACTAAAATGTATGTAAAGTTTTAAAATTGGTTTTATAAATTAAAAATTTTCGCAACTTCGCTGAAGTTAATTTCGAGTCACGCAAGGGATACGATAAATTTAATTTTGGGTAATAGCGCGGCAACGCAACGCTTGCTTGCTTGTTAAATTTGCTACGGTTACGTCCTACTATATTTCGATGAAAAAGAACGGAACGTATCGTAAATCCCACGCAACCCAGACAAAATGTTACATTCGCTACATGTGCCAAGTTTCGATGAGCAATTTGTCAGCCCTATTACTAATATGACAATAATATCAAAACGTCGAAAATCTATATAATAGCTGTAAAAATCTTTAAATTTTACACCGGTACAACATACATTGCTAGAAGTCTAACATATTTAGTCGAAATAAAATCTAAGAATTTACTAATCACATAAAATCGCGGAAAACCAAACTTATACTGATGGTCAGGCGTTGAAAAAATAGTTACAACCATACACCTAACGAACTAGCATGGAATTAAAAATCACCACTACCCAGTGAAGATGTGCATAAATTTTAAAGGGAAAATTCTAAACAATTTCCTTGAAGGGATATTTACATGTTCTAATCAAAATCAAAGTTTAAATTCCAAGTGTGAAATTGTGCATTTTTTGTTACTGTAAAGTGCTCCTTCTTGATGGCATTTAATACCAAAATATATTATAGATTTTAAGAATAGTCGTTTATTTTTTTTTATTTCGCCTTATTTGTTCATTCGAATTATTCCCAACAAAGTAACGAGTGGGAACGACCATGCGCCAGTGCATTACAGTATCGAGGTAGATTCGCAATGGAGATTTCATCGAATGGTGTAGAAGCTGTAGAGTCTTCTGCAGAGTGAGCAGCACAGCACGCGTAGCAATGAAACAAGTACCCGCTCTAAAAGATACAAAAACCCCAACGTTTAAATTATTCGAAAAAATGTGATATTCCCATATAAAATATCTGTATCTATTTGTCTTCTACTGAGGCTGTAGAAGGTTTTTTTTTTCAACAAATCACGAATATATAACATTGAAAGATACATTTATCAAAGAGCGACGTTTAGTTTCTTGATGTTTTAAATTAATGTGGTTGGAATAAAGAAAATAAATGGGAAAAAAATATTGAAATAGTGTAAATAGATTTGCAAAGGGTGAATTCAGACCTACAGATAATGGAGGCCCCAGACCTGAAGAGAAAAAGAGAAGAGGAAAACTCGGAGCATGTAATCAGAAGCAGTAAACCAGAAGAAACCCAACTGAAGGCAAACAAGGTGATTTACTACAAAAAAAGGAAAAGATTCACGATATGTTTGAATATGTGATGAAAGAAATCGCGGATATAAAATAATGACGAAAACTATGAAGAAAAAATGGATAATAATATTAAGGAAAATAAGGAAATTAAAAATAATGTAAGTATAGAGAGTCTTCAGACATAAAAGAAGCGAAATAACCAGATTATGGCTGGGGTAAATATGGACACGAACGATAATATAAATCTAAATGAAGTGGTGCAGACTTTTATGGTAGGTTCCCCAAGACGGAAGTAAAGATAAAGAAAGTAAAGAAGAGGGTGCAGAAAATAAACGTGATGAAATCCAAAAGTATTTATAAATGACGCTTTGAACGAAAAAGAAAATGAAATACGGCAATACATCAGAAGAAAGCAAGAGAGAACAAAAGTGGGCTATAAGAATAAATAAATAAATAAATAAGTAAATAAGTAAATAAATAAATCGTGTAATGTGAAAACGACGATAAAGAATAGAAATAGAGACATAGATAGAACGGTAAGGATAGAAAGATAAAAGGACAGGAAAAATTGATGACAGACCGGTGAGAAGCAAGGAAGTAGAGAGGTATAAATGGAAAAGAAACATTAGAAGTTGATAATAAGGATAATGAACTAGAAAATTGAAACCCAACAGGATTATTGGTTATTATTGGTTATCTTGGAATGTTAGGAGACCCAATAACAAAGAAGAATAGCTAGTAGCAAAATTTTAAAATACAAAACTAGAGCTACTAGCAATCACAGAAACGATGAAAAAAAGAAAGTGGGTGTATTGAACTAATGTAGCTACGATAATGCCAAAGAAGGAATAGCCTGCTTAGTCGGGAAAAGAGAACGCCAACAAAATAATGACATGGAAAGCAGTGTCCGATAGAATACTGACGGTAAAATATAAAAAGATGCATATTATCTTTGCATTACTAATTATTTATGGACTAAATGAAGAAGCGGCTAAAGAAGAATTTGAATAATTTTGGAGAAAATAGTAATAGTAAAGTACAGAATGAAGTAGAATGGAAAGCAGGCTAGTTGATAGTTATCGCAGACCTAAATGTTAGGTTAGGCAATTAGTCCGACAGATCAGCAGAAACAATTGGCAAATTCGGTGAAATATCAGAAAATACGAATGGACCAAGGATCGTCGACTTCTGTATAGTAAATGACTTAGTGATACGTAACACAGTTTCATTATAAAAATATCCATAAATATACACGTCATGTCTATAACACCAACTGGACAAGCTAGCCAAATCATAATTTATTAAATCTATTGTTTGTCGTATGCAGTTATTCTGCAAGAAATGTATAATTGAATGTCAACGGCAGAAAGGTGATATTTGCAATAATTTAGAATACTAGGCATGTCAAATTTACTTTTTGAACACGACATTGGACATAACAGTAGGATAATAAACGAAATAAAGGACAGATCCATTGAAATTCTTATGTCATAACATAAACTAACGTGTGAGCAACGGAATTGAGATTCAGGGAGGGCTTTATGGTTTCCACTATCTGAATTTCGTACGGGTGGAATATTTGAGCGGACTCGTTTGAGTTTGCTTTACGCATAGATTTGTATCACTTCGTAATCAGCTTTCTGGTATTCTTTATCTAAAATATTTTGTTCTGGAATATTTGTTTCATTAAATTTTGGTTTACATTATATAACTAAAATTGTCATAATTCCCCCTCTTCGTAAAAAAACTCTGTGTTACGTTGTAAGTGAATGGTAGCTTCTTTGCAACAATGTATTATCAAGAAGTCATCAGAAGACAGGATCTTCGTAGCAATAAAATGATGTAGGAATGTATTTGGTATTTGTTAGAACCGTGGGAACGCCTTGATAAATGACAGATTCCAAAAATAAGATCTTTTAAAATTTCTCGAAGTTTCTACGGATATCACTTATGATTAAATTAAATATTTTTAGCAACGGAACTGAGGCGCCAGCAATTCTTTCATCGCAAATCACACGTAACACAAAGTTTTAATACGCGAACGTAAAATGTGTTATTCCGAAAGATATGAAACGGATTCCAAATTTTGTGAACGCCTAATGGCATAAACATATGCGTGTTATGAATAACAACCAGCAGCTAGATCCTGGACTCGCGTCTATGTATAGACACGTCTCGTCCGTGTGCTTCTCGCAGTCAGTCGATCTGTGCCAGTGAAGTGTACGCCTTCTGCAGCCCCAACCTGCACGTGGATTTACCCCTAGTCCACAGGTAGGTTTCGCGTCGACCGGCACGTGACGGACCATTAATAACTCGCTTGGGAAGGGGATTCATTAACAAATGCACGCAATAACCAAATCGGTCGCGCCGGTAAATATAGATTTAAAAAAAACGATGAATTGGAACTGGTACAAAAATTATTTCGCATGAGAAAAATGACAAAATCACGTAATTTTCTATAAATTTGCGTCGTTAGTGGTGCCGTGGTTCTATTTTTAAATGTTTTATATTTGGAAAAGATGGTTTCTAAAAATAATGGTAATTCGAGAGACGGATTTGGATTTGGAAGTAACGAATTACATAAAACTATTCCACTTGAATCTGTAGATGCATCCAGTTTCGAGCTAGATATTTTTGATTTCATCGGAATTGTGGACATGTGGGAGTGCGAGATTATGAGATTATGCGGTGCACGTAAATTTCAGAGTTAAAAATTTTAAATTAAAAATGGATGGTGCGCCCAATTTTGCGCTTGATAGTTTATTTTTGTTGGTGACAGAGTGTGGATTAAATGAAACGACATTTTAACGGTATTTCTAGCAAGTGTATAATATGGGTAATGAAAATAAAGATTCAGATGAATCAGTTGAACTGGCTGAAAATAGCGATGAAACAAAATTCAATTAAATTGCACTGAAACAAATAGAGACCTAATAAAATACCGACTAAAGGTGAGGCAAAAATCAGCGAAAAGAAAATCTAAGTTCACATTTAACGATGTAAACTAATACAAACTCTATTAATTGAGTAAAATACAACGCAAAAGGAAGTGGACGAAACAAAACGAAAGTGATGCGTAGAAAATTAAATTGGACCGAACTGAACAAATAAGAATTAAAGATACGTAATTACGTAAGAACGTAAAGAAACAAAAAATAGTAAAATGAAACCAAAAATATTAATGGAAAAATAATGACAAATAAAGAAAATTAACTACATCAAATTAAGACAGAATTTCCAATCAAAGGATTGGCATTGAGAGCAACAAAAGAAATTTAAAATATGGAACTGTAACTGTATGAATGTGCCAAAAGTTACACAGCTTAGTTGGGATTTTTCGACGATCTTCAGACCCTGTATATGAACTTTTCAGCAATATACAAACAATGCCTGCATAACCAACACAAGTGATATTTTTTGCATTAATATGATAAAATCAGATAGCTCACAATTTCATAGCTTGTATTCAGCCAATCATATTGACCTAAGACATTGAACCAGGAGAAACCTACCTACAAGAACGGTTTACTGTCAATTGCGAAATTACATTTTCCAGAAATTTTAAAAATAAATCGTCTCAATTATATCGTTTTGTTGGTATGATTCATTTTTACTATTTAAATGCGATTGCTGTGATGTTAGTGTTTTGATACTAAAATTTATCAGTAAACTCTTTTAATATGTAGCAATACATTGGATCGTTTCTTCTCTTAAAATATCTTGTGCAAAATAGTTGGCTCGTTATGCAAATGGTTAGTTTCTGACTTTATTCTATTAAAGCACTTATTTGTTTATTAACTTAGGTCCCGTCGTCTGGGGTGCATTGAATCAATTATGTACCAAATCCCAAAAATTTAATTGACATTCGCAAACAAATTTATGTAATTGGAACATAAAAACTAATCAAATCACATATAACCATTAAAAACTGAAAGGAAGGTCATTATGAGAAGAGGGGAAGTTGCGGAGGAAATTAATGCCACTAGATTGAAACAGAATTAAACACACAGGATTAATCAAATCCGAAGCCATCTTATGGAAAGCTTGTAGAGCTTCCGATAAAGGGAGACTAAAAGTGAATAGGTTTGTAGTCGTCATAGAATGTGGCAGTCAGTGAAATATTTGTGATTATGCGATGAAAGAGAAAACATGGGAAAATTGCGAATATAATTAAAGGAAGTGGACAAAGTGAAATAAATAATGAATATAGTAAGATAGAAAACACAAATAGTATAAGAATAGGAATAATATTAGGTACGATGAGAATAATGGGACGAATTCTGAAAAATCGGAGTAAATCTGTGAGGGGTGCGGAATCCTTTGCCCAAACGAATTCTAATAAATCAATGGAAATTGTCTTTTCTTTAAGGGGGGATCCTGCTTTAGGAGGCCTTAAAATAGCGTTTTTGATGGATTTTTTTTTAGGACAGAAAAAAATGAGCAAGTTTAGTGAACTTTTTAGAGCATTTTATTGCATATTTGAGCATTAAAAAAAATTATTCGAAAGAAAAATATTTAAACGGAACCGATTTTTATGCACATTTGTGCAACAACTTTCAATTGCAATTTACAATCGGTGGGAAAGATGTAGCCCGTAATTTTTGTCTGAAACAAAAAAACCACCGAAAATTGCAATTCTCATATATTTTCTTCTAGGTGAACTAAAAAACCCTAAATCTTGAAATTCAAGATTTTTCTCAGGTTTGAAAATAAATGTGCTCTTTGCAGGAAGAGAAAATCATTTCAACTTGCTAAAAAAGTTGTTTTGAATTTTTTTTTCATTAATCTTTTTAGTTCAAATCGAATAGAATGCTAAACTCGAGAAAATGCGCTCTAAAGTTTACGATCAGGAAAAATGTTAATTTTCGATTACTTACGGAATATCTCGTTATAATCCTACTATAGCTCTTACGAATTCAAAATATTATTGTTTCGAACGACCGATTGAACTTTTTTCAGTACATAGTTCGGTGTTATGTGACTGCGGGGAGGGGCGCGCGCTTCGCTTGTCCGAGCGTTCGTGCGTTCGTATATTTTTTGCTCGACACTGTGTTTAATGCTGTATCTTTCAAAATATTGCGAATTAGCCGCTATAACTTTTTATACATATTCTTAGATATATTAGGCATAGATTTGAGCAATTAAAAAAAAATTTTTGAGCCTTCTAAAGCAGGATCCCCCCTTAATGAACGTAATTTCTATTGAACGAACTAACTGTATTTTATTTAACTTTTCTACAGGATTGATATAAGATACATCTGTCAACAAAGTATTAAGATCGTAATTCCTTAAAAAAAAATGATGATCTCAAAATTTGACTTCGTTAAATATATAAATTTTCCTATGTTTCTGTTTCGTTAGATTGAATTAAGTATAGAATTATATTAAACTTTGATTAAAGTTAATATAGCACTCAGTGACGTCAACTATTTTGTGATGCTACTTTAATATATGTAATTTAAAATCGAGTCAAAACAAACATTTGTGACGAGTGCGTGGTAATTCGACACTAAAAATCTCAGGCACTTATGACGACCGTCGTAAAATTTAAACCCAATTACTAATATAAATGTAATGTTTGCGGGGGACTGATTCTATTTATAATATAGACGTATATACACCTAAACGATATCCAACCTGCATCAAATATGAAACCGCCAAACTGTTTACTTAACCTTGCCAATGCGAATTATTTCGAGATGCTCCATGAATTCAAAACTGAATATACTAGCTCCGTTGGTGTATTAATAGCAAGTTTACGTGCACTAGATTTATTGCATCAAGTGTTACTTTTCACATAATCACATAGTCACTAGTTTTGTATTGTTTTAAGTATCGAATTTCGGCAGTGGTTGCAGTGTAGCAATGGGGGGGGTTAATATATTGTCCCGATCATTTTTTTTCAATTAAATTTAATGCTTGAAATAAATACGTCGATTGACAAGGCAGCTGCTGCTTCCCACATATTTCCTGCGTTTCGTCCTATCGGCAATAAAAAAAACGTCGGTTTATGTGCTGCCCCCGGACTGGCCTCCTTAAAAAATATCATTGTCGATAATTCAGATATATCGCAAGCCAAATTCGTTAACTTTAGTTGAAAATGGATTACGAGTGTGGAACACCTCGTAAAATTTTCTATAGTTTACATACTGCACATTAAACGAACTGTTTGGCCAAACATTTTCAATTCGATGCGGAAATATTATTTGTTGGTCTAATTGTTTTAACTTGTAAATATTATTGCGGTATGATCTTGCTCTAAAATTGCAAAAACAAATTGATGGTCTAATTGTATTTTCTGTTAGTGATTAATAATATCCGACTATTGTAATAATATATAATATAATGCATCTGCCATACAAAGTTGTTTGGAAACATCAGTTAACGTTCATTAAATTATTTAATTAAGTAAGCGTAAGTAACATTATTTTAAATATTTATGCTGTTTTAAAATGCAAAATAAAATCATTCAATAATAAATATATATATTAAGAATAAGGATAATAATTGTCCTTGAAATTTATTTGAAATTACCTCAGCTAGTAAGTTATTTAAAGTACATTTATTTTCCTAACCAACTCAATGTTAGAATATTCATGTTTGATTGACAATCCGTTTTAAAATGTCTATACAAATTATTGCATCATCATTGTGTAATAAACTCGATGAATTTGCTGTGGACCATTATTAGCTGTACATGCAAGAGTTCAGCAACTTCAAAGACAAAACTAAGAGTTAAGTTAAATTCAAACATGAAATAGAGTTGCAATATTTATAATACAAAAGTAATTCCAAAGTACGCATGCATCGTTAAAATATTCATAAGTTTGATAAAAATGTACTGCAGTTACACATTGATATTCGAAATTGTATAATGGAAGTTTACATCGCACTGAAGGCATATTGTTTTCCGACCATTCTGTTGATGTTAATTTACGCCAACAAAGTAGTTTCGCTTCTACGATTTTATCCACCCAGTGAATAGCTGGTGAATTATTACAGACTCAGAATCACAAAGAAACACCACGAGCAAAACATTATATAAGATGTACTACCGTAAGCCGAGAGGCACATAGAGAAAAATACTAAGCTTAATGCCATAGTAAAATGTTATTAGCAAAATATTTATTTAGAAAAATTGATATCTTTGGGTAATTAAAACTGTTGATGAAATGCGACAAGATTGAGTACTAGGTTCAAACCAACAATCTTTTTGTACCAGCGCTAACTTACACCAATTTAAGAGTAAAGAAGTATTTAACGATTTGTTTCATTAACTCAGCGCGGTATAAAAATACCAAAATGGAAAATATGTTTGCTCAAAATTTATTGCCAAATTTCCAAAACTGATTTCAAAATTGTTAATAACAATCAATTGTTCAATTAAGAATAAAATAGTTATCCTCACTGGTGACATACAAAATCAATGTAATTACTATAATTGATCCATTATTCTAACTAAACAAACAACAATATCCCTAATATGCTAAATAAAACACAACAACTATAAACACAATATAGCAAAAGATCAATAACATTAAAATTATATATAATATATAAATATAATATTATACAAAATATATTTAAATTAAAAATGTGTCTTGTCAAATCTGACAGCAAAATGTAAAATTTACACGAAAGATGGTCTAATCTTACACCTCAATGGTATTTCAACAACTAAGGTTCTTGGTAATCGCTACTGACGAAGGGTAATAACCCAGAAACAATATTGTCTAGCGATCCACCAGTTAGTCTTCATGGACCTGTTTTAATTAATGTTCACTACACCATTGAGGTGTAAGATTAGACCATCTTTCGTGCAAAATATATTTGAAAATCGCCCCAACATAACATTACCTTATTTAGAGACGTATACGTAGTATACGATAAATGCAATCCTCATTATTTTTATTTAATGATTCTTGTCGATGTATCTATTAACGGGTTCGGGAAGGCACTGCAGTAAGTTTATTGAGAAAGATAGTGTATCATCAGGAATATGACTAAATCTACAAGAAATAAGTATCAGAGGAGATAAAAGAAGTGATAAAAGCAAACCATTCTACCTAAATAGGGAATTTTTGGCCGTATTTTCGGTCATATAAAGCTGTCTCAAGGGTGAGTACGTGGTGCAAAATTACGGGAGGAAAGCAGAACTGTTGATATCAACCTAACTTAAATAAACTTCAAGAGATATCCTGGAATATCAGAAGAATGTATGATAATAACACCATATAAAGAAATCTGGACAAAATTGTTAAACCTATTAAATGAAATATGGAAAGGTAGAAAGGAGTTGCCGAGTGGATGAATGATGGGGGCGATAGTACCAATCTGGAAGATAGGAGATAAGGGGAAGGTAGGCAAGTATAGAGGTTTCATTAATCAATGGCGTACAAGATCTACACAGGAATGGTAGAGAATAGTTTGGAGGAAGAAGTTGAGAGGCTATGGGTAATACCAGAAGGGCATGTAGGGTTTAGGAAAGGCAGGGCAACAAGAGATAAGTAATATGTCTTGAATTATCTGGCATAGAGGGAACGGACGAAGGGTGGGGAAGCAGATAACAAGAGTGTTCATAACAACGAAAGGATTTAGGGAGGGGTGCCCGTTAAGCAAAGAGTTGACGAACGATAGAGAAAGGCAGAAGAAACGTTAACGAGGAGTTTGTGGAATAAGAATGAATGCATATTTGAGGATGATAGCAAAGAAGACATTCGTGAGGACCATATGAGAGTGAAAACTAAGTTAGAGAAAATATAGCACTGTGAGTTGAAGAGGGTGTTGATCATGGAGAGAGCAACGCCGGATTATATAGTGTTGCAAGAAACGGAGTATGAAAGGTTGGCAGTGGAAGTAGGAGAAATAAAGTTGTGGAAGTAATGAAAGAAAGGGAAAATAGGTGGAGCGAAATATGAAGATGGGAAGGAAACCAATTAAAGTTATACGGACGGAGGCGAAAAGGACAGTAGAAGGAAGGAGAAAACAAAATAAAAGGATATACAAGTTTTGTGGATATATGCGTGTACAAAGGGAAGCCGGAATATGTGACGAGTGGAAGAACAGGAGAGTACGAGAGAGAGATAGTGATGTTTATGTGAGGCAAGGAGGAAAGAGATACTCAATATTGGATGGATGAGAATTTTAAGGCGTGTAGATTTTTGATGTATAGCAGCATTGGGTGAAGTGTGTGGATGTGGCATTAAATGAAATTGAAAAAAAGGAAACCTGGAGGCGAAAATGTAGATGAGAGACGGTGTTATATTGAGGTACTGAGGAAGATGAAAACATTACAGGACGAGAACATGATAAAGAAAGCAAATACGTATTAATCGTAATAAATTCCAATAAAAAGGTTGTTACTACTACTATTAAAACTGTTGGCATAGAAATGGATAAAAAACAAACAGGTTCTAGTTCATGGGTTTTAAAACAGGACTATATTTTATACTAATATATTTTATCCAATAGTAATATGTTGATTCGTCAACTTACAATGACATACGTCATTCTTAACTGCTATGATAATCTCACGGGAGGAAAGTAATGACTTCATGACTGGTGGCGGGAAATAATTATGACTGCCAATCATTGGGTAATTATATGTTCAATCATACATAAAGATGTTTATCGAACGGGTATAATTACATTAACTCAAGTGGAGTACCATGGCAGATTTCGCTATCTGAACTTTCAACCATAACTTCTGACAATTATTCAAAGAATATGATTATTTTGCAAATACCAAAAAAAAAACCAATGTCAAATTAATATAAATGCAATATATTTTCATGGGATACTACATCAACATACTATATTGAAAAATTTCGTTTTTACTTTCATAATTATTATTGAATAAAAACTGTGATTGCGATTACAATAGTATGCAATTATCGATGGTTTGCGGTTAACTGTCTTATCCAACTGCTGTACTGAAACTACCTACGTCGGATGTAATTTTATATGATTTTTAAAGTAGCCTGTGGAAACAGAGCAAAAAGAAATAAAGAACTGCATATCCTAATGGCTGATGTGGACTCGAAAGCGTAACAAGTTAACATGCAGGGCACACAATTAGTAATCATAGTTGTAACCTAAATATACCAGTGGTGATAATTATCCTCGACAAACTTGAAATAAGAAATGAGAAAACGAATAAACAAAGGAAGAAAAATGCAGTAGTAAACTTTCTTCTTTAGACTTCGATAAAACAATTATAAATATACCAAGAAAAATATGTAAAATCGTAATCCAAAATATGGAAATTTGTTATGGAACCAAAAATTGGAATATTATGAAAAAGCGCAGGAACAAACTCAAACTGAATGGAATTACTTCAGAAGAAGTTATCGAAGACTAATAATATAAAGAGACCAGGGGTTAACAGAAAATAATTTGTTTGGAGGAGGTAGAGGCCACAGAGAAGATTTTGGGCGGTTATTGCAGAGGAGGCAATATCTTAAATAAGGTATCACATATACAATAAAGAGAACCGTCATAGACAATCAAAGAAATCCGTTATAAACGTGCGTACCACACGCCAACTGCATTGATTATTACATCTTCTATTGCGTTATTGTAAGCAGGCCAGTATTATAATCTACCTTATGTCCCCGGATTTTGTTTACAATAGATATGATTGACCAACAATTTTCGAATTGGAATTTCATATTTTGGGATTCCGCCCTGCTTGGTCTGAAACTTTTTTTAGTTTACTTTCGATTTTTTTAAATCAAGTAGGCCTTTACAGTTTTGCAAATACTATTTTAGTTCTAGGTAAACTACATTTTCACAGTAGGTCAAAGTGTTACTAAGAAAAGTTGTTCAGAATGTGACGTTACGGCGATAAGCCAATTTTCAGAAAATTGTAAAATTGTAAAAATATTGTCATTATTTCGCAATGAAATGAGTTTTGTGATATTACTTTAACGATATGAAAGATATCGACCCATATCATAGTACAATAAATACTTGATGATGTAATCGATGGTTTTATTAAGCCACCTCATGTTATCATTGCTGTTTCAATTGCAATACTGACCAATACTGGATTTTATCAAAGTAGGCCGATCGAACACCTTTTCTTAGTTACACTTTGGCATAATATGAACGGAAAAGGTAGTTTACCTAGAACTAAAATAGTGTTTGCCCAACTGTAAAGGCCTACTTGATTTAAAAAAATCGAAAGTAAACTAAAAATAAGTTTCAGGCCAAGCAGGGCGGAATCCCAAAACATGAAATTCCAATTCGAAAATTTTTGGTCAATCATACCTATTGTAAACTCAATCCGGGGACATACGGTATATCATATTCGTTCGTCGTAGCCTGTTATCGGATCGAATCAAATTCATTTTTTCTGCACAACCTGCAGTGGTTTTGATTTTGTTATGTGGCTACGCTATCAATGTATTCAAAGCATCAGTTTGTTGGCAGCCGTTGATTTAGTCGTCAATGGGTAGTATATTGTGAAAAAAATAAACGTTAAATAGTAGTTAGTCAAATATTATCCGTAGGTACCTCACTGATGCTTGTACTGGTTCAGTCGATGGGTATTTGAGTATTTGTTGCGTTTCAAGAGTATGGCAATATCGCATCCACCTCATTTTTTTAGTTGCGACAAAAATGTTTCTATGTACATTTCTGAGTAAGTTGAATCGTTAATCAGCGAGAAAACAGGAATTGATAATGTACACTTACTCAGAACTAACGTATTTGAGACAGCAACTGCGCAATTGTTATCAACAGTATCAAAATCAGTTATAACCACTCCCTCTTTGCATATTTAAGAAACGTAAGATTTGCAATAATAATAATAATAACAACAACAACAAACAATACACTTGATAATTTTGCCTAATTGTCCTATGATGACGAGTTTGACATCGGTTTAGATGAAACAAAGGCCAGATTTTTTAGTTTCTCCTACTCGCTCAAGGAACTTCGAATATATTTTTATAATATGTTGCTCTGTTGTGCAACATTTCCTTGTATTTTATACCAGTTTGTCTGTAGCAACATAGAAGTCGTCGAAATTGTTGACGACAATATTACGCTCTAGGTTCTTCTCCTTTACATGACAACTCACAGACGAACAAATATATGTTTATTAGTCATGTTTTTAATATTCATATTCATCAACAATTAGTACCTAATTTTATTAGTATGTAGAAAAATATCAAATATTTTTTGAGGGAACAACGTCATTTATAATTTTGTATTCTATATTAATATTTTCCGTCAAATGTATACGTTATATTTAGATTACGCAAGTTTTGTTACGTATCATTCGTGTCGTCACTGTGTACCATTATATTGAAGCCAGTGATGTCATTTGAAATGATGTTTTGCAAAGCATTTTGGCCAAAGGAATTTCTGGCACTGCTGGGTGGACTGTCTAATACAATTTAATTGTAGCCATGCCAAGTTTTAATTAATATATTCTATTGTTTGGGATCGTTTTTACTGGTGCTACATGTGTTATTTTAATTTCTTTAATCGTAATCATGTTCGTACATAATAGTTTTTTTACACTAATACATTTTCGTTACATTTTTAGCAGATCATTTATATACTTACGTTTAACATTGTTGTTTATAAATTAAAGTCAATTTATTACACATGATCCAAATCGTTGAACCACCAGTGATGAAATATCAATTAATTAAAATATGTTTGTCCGATAAATATTAGGTAGCAGCACCATATAACTAATTCCTGATCAAACTGATCAAATAAATTTTGCTATAAAGTAGTAACTAGACTACTGAATTTTGGCAATGTTTGTTCTTGGCAAAAGTATTTGGTATCAAATCGCTCGTTATGAGATTTTCTCTTCGGTTTTAATGTATTTATACCCATACAAATTTCAGAAATTCGTCACCTAAAGTATTGTCATCGTGGCATACTCATCTGGATCAACTACTTTCGACTCTACGTCTTCTTTCCGATTTTAAACCCTGATATAATTGTTTTCATGCTTATAATTATATTAGTCGAACATTCAAACATTCAAAGTGTTTGAATTGTCAAAATATTCAAACTTCAAAGTTTCAGAGTCTTAGTAACATTCTAACATTTTTATAAAATGTACTCCATTTTTTTTCTCCAAAACTAAGCATCGATTCATTGTTCTTGTCGTCATTTAATTATATTTAATGTACGTAAAGATATATCTCCAGAATATTTTACTTTTAATCTTGTTTCTCAGTGAAATCCATGTATTCTTCATTGTAATAAATTTAATACGAGAATCTCAAATATCATCAAATTTAAATGAACCAATTCCTATTATTTTATTTTATTGTTATGATTGTTCAAATTTCACTGCAAGTTTTGTAGCTATTTGGTCAAACCATGGTTTACTTTTTCCTACCTTATTTGATAAAATAACGATTACCTAGCATCACTACTTTTGTACAACTGCTCTTTTAGAAAACTATTAAATACAATGTCGCTTACTCCCTGAAAAGTCATGTCAATACATTACAGTGGCACGTTTTCAGAACATGACGGTCAATTTCATAGGAGAAGCAGTTTGACACATTGCCAACGCAAATTATTCCATGCAGAACACTTACAGCTAAAATTGTAACAAGTTTAGTTGTGGGCAAAGTAATCAGGAAAGTTGGTGAAGTTAAAGTGTTTGCTTTATGATTATAGCCAAAAAAAAAAAAAATTAGTACACCTACAATAACATTTTGTTATTGTAATAATCCCTTCTACATATTAAGGGAAGGCTATGAGGCGAATCTTAATTTTGGTATCATTGAGATATTGTATTTAAAATCTTGAAAATTTGGCGTTCAATTGGAGATTTGAAAGCAATAAATCTGCATCGATATGTTCTCGGTAAAATCCTTAACTTGGTAGTGCACTCAACGGAGTGTTTCTGCACATTCCATTGATATTTATTTACCCTCCAAGAATTTGTTCATAACCTTAGAGCTTGCATTTATGTTTACCTTGATTTGATTCTTTTTGCAGGATTTGTCGCATAGTCTTGGCGACGACAAAACCCTCTCCGAGCATCTTAAGCTTCCGATTCAACGCATAAACGACTACCAACTTCTGCTGAGGGTAAATATAAATTCTTATTTTGTAGTTTCTGTTTCTGATATAGATCTGTAATGCAATTCGTATCAAATTAGCATTAGACTACAATGTTTCATTATCAAAGCGTTTGTTTTAAAGTAGTATGTGTGCCTAGAAGCTGCATCAAATTGCAACCCTTAACACATCACCGTATCTAGTACGTCGACGACGAGTCGAGTGGAAGACTTTCTTGACTGCTGAGCTTAACCTGGTCATGTATTACGCCGCTACACGATGTTTGATTTAAATACACACTTCCAAATTCATAATTTTTGTTGGCATTTTTTTTTTAATGAATACCGTCTTAAAATTATATAACATTATCGATTTTTCGGAAGGTAATTTCGATACAGTGTATATATTTTAATGAAACTTGTTTTGCGAGTAGTTTTTACGCAAATCAAATGTAGCCTAAAATATGCAAATTTTTTTTCTAAGTTATTGTAAATTCAGTTAAATAATTATAGCTTTGTTCTCAAGGTAATTACAACGATTACTTCTTTTAAGATTGTAGTGAATGCTTCTAAGTAAATCAATTCTATTTATCTCCGACTGCATAATAACGACTCGATTATTTCACTATTTAGAGTCTATAATCCACATAATTATTGACTATCCAATAAAAATAAAGTAAAACTGCCGCCTGCCATAGTGTCACATATGTATGATAATTTGTAATGAGAAACTGAATTAAATACTTAATAAAAAGTAATTTTTAAGGTTTCGCAGTCGGAGTTATGGCCTCACTCGCAAGCTCGCTTGGCCATAAACTTTAGGGCTTGTCAATAAAAACCTACATTATGTACATATTATATAAATAACTATTATACAGAAAAATTTATGGTTCATTTTATTTATTTAAAGAATTAATAATTTTATTTATAGCAACATAGATTATTCGTTTTGCGTCTTTTTTTATTATTTACATTTAATTATTGTGTGTTACCAAACCCATCTTTTAATTTTCCTCACTATCTTTAAATTTACAAACTTAACATAAAAACGAGCCCAACCCAACCCAACCCAACCCATCTTTACTACGATGAAAGTCTGTGGCCTGAACGTAATTAGACAGCTTCAGCTGAGAATCATGATATTTTGATTCAAAAGCTCAATAATCTTGATAATCTCGTTCGAATAATTGCAGGTGGGTTCACCAAAGAAACTTTTGAATTTTGTTTCACTAGATCACACAACAATCGCGACGCTCGTTATGTTATTTTATATATTTTACTTACTTACTTACTTCCAATCCATACGTGAGGTTAGGCTAGTGGGGTCTTGCATTTTTGTCTCCATTATTTTCTCCCTTATATCTGCAGATCCATTATTGCATCCCATGTCATTCCTCTCTTCTCTGTTTCTGTCCATCCATCTTGTTTTTCACCGGTACTTGTATGTCAAACCACTTGCTAGGTTCTATTTGTAATTTTTGTCTGTATGTTTCGTTTCATATTTTAGTGGACTAGCTTCTTCTGTACAACTTCAGCTTTTTTCGAACTTTTTTTTCAGGCACGCTATCGTCTTTGAGTTGAACATACTTCCCGCTTACTATTTTCTCTCATTTATTTCACTACCTAATTTTCCAGTGTATTCTATAACTGCTCCTACATATTTGACGTGTTTTAGTTGTTCAATTTGTTTCCTCTACAACTTTATTTCGTGGGTATCTTTTGTATTATAAATTATCATTCTTTTCCTTTCTCCAACTTTAATTAATGCATTAATGCCGTTCGTTATCTCTGCCATGAACATTGGACATGAACTCGTTCAACTGTGTTTGTGCCAGTTTGTAAGTATTAATTTCTTCCTCTTATTTGTAGCTTTTTATTTTATCGTCCAGTTCGACTGAAAATGACACATTTCTTAACTCCTTGTCTTCTTTCAAATTTTTTAAATTCTTCGTTATTTGTTCAAACTGGGTTCATATTTCTTCTAAAATTTAACATTCTGTAACATTTTCCATATATTTCTTCGAATTCGCTCAAGTGCATTTTCTAAATATATATATATAGCATAAATCTATTTCGTTGTTCCTATTAATCATTTATTCGCTTGTTTGTCTAATTGTAAAACACCTCATTGCCATTTTGTAATTTTTACAAATACTTTGCCCGGAACACTTGGCAATGTTTTGCCC
The DNA here is from genome assembly GCA_959613385.1 of Geotrupes spiniger. Lineage (NCBI taxonomy): Eukaryota > Metazoa > Arthropoda > Insecta > Coleoptera > Geotrupidae > Geotrupes > Geotrupes spiniger. The sequence continues at coordinate 10,795,625 of OY390739.1, forward strand.
GTGTAATGTTTGCAATTTTTATCGCCCTTCTTGTATATTGTTAAAATAATGTCAGTTTTCCAATCTTCCGGAATTTTCTCATTCTTCACCTCGTCGTCCATTAATTCTTTTTTATTCGATTTTTTGCCTTTTTAACTGCTATTTTTACTTTTCTTCTTTTTGTCTTTGAAATCTTGATGATCATCAGCTCTTCTTGTTTGTACGGATTTCATCTGATCGCCATTGGGTATTTCTTATGTTTCTGTTATGCATGTAGGACTAGTGCTATCATCTTTGTCCATGTTTCTTGGTTTGCCAATTTTATTTTAACCAGTAGCATTCTCCCATTTACATATTCTTCTTGTATTATCTCTCTAGATCTTTTTGGCGGTACTATTAGTTAAAATCTTCCCTCGCACCTTTTTTCTAATTCAATTCAATTCAATTTCCCCAAACGTGTTTTGTATTTTCGTTGTTTCTTGGCATGCACAGTAAATAAATGTATTTCAACCTCAATATATTTCTGTTGGTTGCATGCAAGTTGGATCACAAAAACAACTCAAATTGGCATTTTCTGGCTTACAGTGGTCGTAAACTTCGCAACAAACAGAGGCTTACCAGTTCTGTCTTCAAAATTAAAAACATTGTACAACATCGGAGTATCATTTTATGCAATTTCTTGTTACTTTTTTCTTTCCGTGTTTCTCAGTATTGCTAAGTTTGGTTTCATTTCTTACACTTGCCATTTTTTCTCACACCTCGTCTTACATTGTATGTTGCAATTTTAATCTTTTTTTATAATTTTTTGTTTGTTACTATTCCTTATTTCTAGCCTCCCTCTCCTTTTTACCTTTTTATGAATTTTGACGATTGTTGCTGTGTTGTTATTTCACTTTCCTTCAATATTTACTTCCACAAATAATTATTTCCAATCCACAGCCCAAGACTGCACTTCCATTGTCATAATCCCCTAGGCGAACTTGTATCCTCCATTTGTATTTTGGGGGTGTTGAAGTCTAGATACCTTGCATTCATTCTCATTCTAACTATCAATAACAATTATAACAATCTCCATCTTCTTCCCCAAGATCGATTTCAAAAATCGTTGCAAAATAATTATCTAGGAACTAGATATAACTTAATATGTCTAGAATCTGTCTTCGTCCGACGCCCAATTTAGAGACAATTTTATATACATTGTTTAGAGTTTAGCATGTGTTGATGTGGATTTACCTTTACAAGTGTTATCATTAATTATCTACACCTGATTGTTGATATTCCCAATAGATATTTATAGTTGATCCGGCTGAATAATATTTGTTTGGGATCTGAAATTTGTTGGGTTAAATTAATTAATGTTTTTTTAGTCTTTTTGGAATTCCACATTTATCACCACTTGTTGACATTGTTGCACTATTAGAAAACTCATTTCTTTCCTTCACTAGAGTTTCAAATTGAGGTTTTGGTCACCCTCGCTGCCTCAATTCTGCATAGCTAACAATTTTTATTATCAATTTTCTGTGTATACCTTTATTATTATGGGCGTTCATTATCACTAATTGTTGATTAACATCATTGGCGGCGAATTATTAGATGCAGGATGAAGAGATTGGTAAAATCTCATTGTCTCAATGTGTTATTAATATATCTGTTATGTGTCCTTCGATCGTTGTCCTTTAGCAAAAGAAAAACAAAAAAGTTGCGATTGTTATGATTTTTTATTACGATTTTTCCGATTGTTACTAATATATTTATTTGAAATATTTTAATTTTTCCATCTAATTCTTTATTTACTCATTAGAATTGATGATAATATTTACATGCTGGTCGTCGACATTTATTTCTGGTAATTGGTAATTGTGCAGCTTCACATATGTTTTTTTTAAATCTTACACTTACACTAGCAAGTCTGCTTTACACTTGTCTTTAACTTCTTTTTAGCCCACCTTACCCCTTCTTTCTCAATATTTTCAGCCGCAGTTCAGTTGGTTTTCCTCAGTTTTACATAATCTATATTATGCACACCTCCATCCTCGAATTAGCAAGTAATATTTGCCCGATAAATTGGACTAAGGACAAGTAACGTATCCGAATAATTATTCCAGAAATAACTGCACTTCCTAATGAATTAAAATAACAACCATGGTGGCATAATCACTATTTTACTATGCCCCACCTATCTTTTTCCATAATATTTCGCTCTACTCGTGAATCACTCTGTGTAGATATATTCACTCACTGACACTAGATTCATTGCCAATAAACCAACTATATTGTACATTACATCTCGATCCGTACAGACGTAAAGCATGATTTAACCAAAGCAAAACGAAGAAATAAACGGTAGGCGTTCGATGAAATGGGTCATCATTTGTTATTTCTGTTGAGCTAAATATACCCCAGTTTCGGGATCGGTGCCCAATCGCTGGCGAACATTCCATTCTACGTGTATGCTGCGCTCTTGGATGAAATTCGAGAAATTTATATCGATTTGCATTGATCGAATTGTGTTGGGTAATAAGAATAAAAGCGTGCCAAGTTAGTGACGGCAAATGTTACCACTATGTAAATTAACGATTAGTGCTACACCAAATAAATCTGCATTCGATTAATCGACGAAGTTCTATTTTTGAATTGAAGCGTGATTAAATTATCGTGGTCAGGATTGCGACTAGGCTAGCTGTGCTGCATGTTCTCATGCACTGAATTATAGATTAATCACAAGAAGGGTTTATCGGACAAGAGTATTTGGTCACAAAGTCATGATTAAGACCAAAATGAGTGCTGTTTTGAATTTTGTTCCGATATTATATATACAAAACAATCTCATGGTTTTCTAAACGCCGTTTCAGATATTGTATAGTTTGCCCAATATAGTCACCTATACAATCCTTGTAGTTAATTTTATACATTTTTTTTATTACAATTGATTTTAATCTAATATTTATTGGTACATAATTTATTCATAATTAAATAAATCATTTTATATATACCTCCATCCACCGCCTGTCCCACCTCTGTGCGCACAAAGCCGCCGAGGCAACTTTGTCCGCACCCGAGGCTCCAGTTTATTTATTTAAAAATCGTTCACAATACAAAACTAATCTCCAACAAAATAAGCGAGTTCGAAAAATTTCCAGAAAAACAATAATTATTCATTGAACTTAAATTCCTAACAAAAATAAAATTATCAATAAATGGCTTAAGGTAAAATAGTCTGAAGTTCAAATGCCGCTAAGCTTAAAAGCTTATCAGCGGCACATTTTGATTATTTGTTCACTTTTCAGTCAATGTTTTCCACTAACCAAATCTTTAGGTTCCTTTTCACTTTATTTAAAGTTTTTAGTTTTTGTAAATTTTGCGGCAGTTTATTGAACAAAGTCGGTATGGTTACACTTAATGTTCTTTTTCCATATTTGTTGTTGTGGGCAGCTACCCTTAAGTGCCCCTTCTCTCTACCTCTCGAGTTATAAATATGGTCAATTTTTATTTTGTTGTTGGTGGTGAAGTAATTGTTTACCATTAGTTTGAAGTCAAGTAGCCCTTTTACATCCAGAAATCCTGTGGTTTTGTATTTACTTGCACCGTTCGGATTATCTGCAGCTAAGTGTTTAACGATTCGATCTTGGATCTTCTGCAACTTATTTATGTATGAATCGGATGCGTTTCCCCACGATGTTATGGCGTATGTTAGTGTTGATTCAACGAGTGCATGGTATATAGTCTTCAACACTTCCTGTGGGAGCCACTCCTGCAAGTAATAAAATTGACCCGCAAAGTGTCTCAATCTCTTGGACATGGTATTAATATGCTCATTCCACAAGAACCTATTGTCGATATCAACGCCCAAGTAAACTAGGTGATTTACTTCGTTCAACGTCTCCACACAACTACATACTGACTTATTCACGTTAATGATATTTCTGTGCAAACAATCCGCCGAGTGATATATAATTTTCACACATCTATCGTCCTTCTGATGTGGTGAAGAAATATGGAGCACTTTAGTTTTATCCATATTTATTTTTAATTCTTTGTTGTGCGACAAAATTTGAAATGCACTAAAGTCCTCCTGCACCATTTCAACTGCCGTACCTAGGTCTTTATGAACAGCATACATTAATGTGTCATCCGCATATAGCTTATATTTACAGTGTTTAAAGCAATTTCTTATATCGTTAACGTAAATTAAATATAATATCGGGCCTAGAATGCTTCCCTGTGGGACACCTCTTTCCACATCGACATACGATCCTATTACTTTCCCTATTTTAACGGCGTACTTTTTTTTTCTGAAGGTAGTCTTCAAACCAATCAAAGAGCACACCTCTTACACCAACCCTTACCAGCATTAAGCGAGGTATTAATAATACGGGTATTTTATCTTTTATTTTCGCGAAAAGTTTCCCATAGTATTGACGTTATAAGTCACAATTGTACAATTTTCTACTTCCTCAATGAATATGTCCCATAATATAAGGCAATCTAAAAAAATATTTTTTCTCATCTTCAATGTTCGGTGTGTACATTGATTCTTCTAACATGTCTCTCTGACTGTACAAAATATTATTTCTATTATTATTTTAATACTCCTATTATAATATCGAGGTTCTTCTTGCGAAATATCCGATTACTCAACTAGTTTTAAAGTTGTTTAAGTCTAACATTCTTTTTTAGTCTAAAATCACTTTTACGCTACCAATTTGTTCCATCTTCTTGTCTCAAAATCGTGGTGTCTAAATAATTTATCCGGTTATCTTTTTCAACTTACAAAGTAAACTGTAAATTTTGGTTATATCCATTAAAATAAGTCGAAATTGTATTAATGTAGTAGACAGGTATATCTGTCAGTGAATCAGCAACATAACAAAAAATGAATGGTATTCCAAATAGCAAACAATTTGGAAATTAGTTCTTTTTATTCTTCTTCTCCCTTGCTATATCTATTGTAAGCTGACCATTGTTTTCTGCATTTGAATATCGCATTTTCCCATGGACATGGATGGCGTCGATATGTATACAGAAACTCGGCTGTCCCTAGTAAAAACACAGCATAATCAGCTGGGGTAATTTTTGCATATACTGGGTTCTTCCTTACGTTTTTTCAATGGCAAAAACTCAATTTTATAGCTGGAAGCCTGAAAAACATATCTGAAAAACACAGTATCTGCAACAATGAAGAGAGGTGAAACACAGTTCTTTCATATTTTTTAAAAAATCGGCAGGAAGAACCCAGTATATGCATTGCCCAATCGCAGCCGATCTTTGAGTCATCTGATACTGCACATGTTGTGTATTGCTACTGTTGTTATTGCAGATGTTTCGGAAAACACGTGTTGGTGCGCTCAGACACCTTTCTTCAGACTTCAACGCCAGAAATGTTCAACAACCAGACATAAGCACCATACATAACGAAGTGGAATTGCGACGGAAACTGCAACTATCCTTCGATCAAAAGCAACTGCGACGAAACGAATTTGTAAGCCATGACAAGCCCATAAGAATTTTTATCGGGCGTTAATGACAGATGCCATACGACAATTTCGCAATCCAATCAGCTAACATAAACACCACATGACATGGAACATGGTAGGTAGCTGCCGCAACTATCACTCAGTTTGGAGCCAGTTTCTGCCCAAGCGTCCTCCGAGCCGATTATAATAGAAAAGAACTTTGATTTAATATACTATGCCGAAACGGTTGATGTAGCGGGTCAACCCCATGAAAAGAAAGCCAAACGGTGTAAGACTCAACAAGAGAAGGAAAAACGCGACAGGTCAATACATAAAATGAAAAAACCTTGCGAAAGAAAATGAAAAAAAAAAACATCGTGCCCTTCAATTTGAGAATCTGATAGAAAGATGCTATGGGAAGAGTTTTGGAAATTACCCTATGCTGACAGGATCCATATGCTTACATGGAATATTCGAATATCATCAGTTAAACAACGAGTAGTGAAGGATGCTACTAATCCTTAAGGGGATGAAGACCAAACCCCGAGCTACAGGAACTGAGCTTTCACCTACGATTAAGAAAACAACTGGTGGAGCTGTAGGGGAGAATCGTGGAAGGAGGCCAGAGGCCAGCTAATAAATTAGACACCGATATTGTTAAAGCACATATTTCAACTTTCAACCCATCCATAAGTCACTGTAGGCGGCAAAACTCACCAAATTGCCTGTTTTCTATCTCGGGACCTAACAGTTGACATAATATTCAAAGATTTTATAACGAAACACCCTGAATTTGTAGAGAAGAAACCTACAGAAATACATTGAAGAGTATGAACATTTCTCTCAAGATGCCCAAGGGAGATCGATGTCTTCAAATACGACACATATGCGTGCTCTGGCATGAGGTCCTGCAAGCACGCAACCCTGATTCCATTGTCGATTCTATTCTCTCCATAAATGCGACCCGTTTTACGTTTCCAATTTTTATTTTGGGCCGAACAATTGTCAACTCAAAATAAAAATTGGATAATTTACTTCAAATCAAGATACTGGTCCCCGAAAGGTGATTCTACGATATCTGACTAAAGGCCATACTCATATGTCGGCCGACTTCCTCCACGGGAACATAAAGAAGGTGATGAAGGCTACTAGGATATCGAAAGTTTCGATCATCTGATTACGGTCTTCCAAAAAGCAAGAAAACAGTCGTTGGTCATAGAAAAGCAGTTAGTCTTCAGACAGTGGCAGAGAAGAAAACTCCAAATACCAAACAGAAACAAAAAACTACAAGGCGTAGGCGAAGTGAAAACGATGCTGAAAACTCTTCCACGATTCCTGATTCTACAACAAGTGCATCAGCAGCAGCTGATACACACACACAGAGACTGAAGAATCCGTACTTTTACATGACATCGTTGAGGCAATGTTGAGGCAAAGTGTGAAAGGATCTGGTAACCTGTTCTATAAGGCCGATTTTGACTCCGAGTACAAACACGTTTCATTTCGACAACCAGAATTTCAAGCCTACAAAGCCCCTACCAGATGAGAAGAAACAATACCATGGAATTAACTCCGCAAAGAAGGCAGAAATCGTGAAAGCACTTGTGAGAATTCGGACGAGAACTACTGCAGATTCTGGCACTCAGCACAAGCATCTCATATCCCTATTGAACTTTCAAGCAGTGATTTATTTTTATTTCGCAATAATTTTATGTACTCTGTATATTTTTTGAAATTAAAATTTCTTGAAATGAATGTTTCATATTCAGCTGATTTATCATTAAAAATATTACCGTATCTGTTGGTAGTAATATTAACACGCACAGAGCATGTGTGTGTACCATTACGAACGGAACACACGCTGCCCAAGTAAAAATATCATTAAACTCTGACAGACAAAACACACTACAAGAATTTATTGTGTCTTACCCTTAATTAAATTTGAAACCAACTTCTCAACGCATTTATTCGGTTATTGCAAGAGTTCACGTAATAGATGTGCTAAAGAAATGAATTTACTGTACCCTCGTGTACTCAAAATTGTGAACCAAGCATATGCTGTGTTTTTCATTGGGACAGCCGAACTTTTTGTCACTGATGCAGTAAATGTATATGTGGTGGTCTGTAGTAGGCGAAGCAGCCGTCATCACCAGTTACATTCTCTCAGTCATAAATAAATTCTGGAAATCTTCTTGAATGTAAGAAAAAATGTGGTTTTAATATAAGAGACGCGCTTTACAACGTTTTATCCATTACGAGGATATAATTAGTTAATTGAAACCTCCACGAAATCCACCACTAAAACACAGTAGAAAGCTTAACTAAGATAATTTCAAAAACATAAACAAATAGGCACTTCGAAGCTCTAAGTAGGCAGAGAAGGCTTCTTTAAATTTTATCTGGATTCCTAGTCAATTCCTCGCTTTTTTCATATTCTCCTTATTTGTTTCATATTTGGTTTATTACTATCTTTCTCTCTTTTTCGCCATATATTCTTCACCCAGCCTCGTCTTTTTCATATTCACTCGATTTCTTTCTTTTTCTCCCTCTTACATTCTTCATTTCATTAATATGTTTCGTTTATATGATTATTCTTCTTTCTTTTTTATTTCTCATCTATTCTTGTTCATGATTTCATATTTCTTTCTTTGTTTTTATAATGCCCACACAGTATTCTTCTTTTCATATTCACTTTTTTATTTTCCCAACTCCTTGTATGTGTTAAACGACAATGCCAACAAATAACTGCTTTACATACAAATACTAAAACGCGTCTTGCTGTATAACAGAGAGATTTTAATAGACGTTCACTAAACTGTCCTTAGCTTTAGGTAAACTCTCGAAATTATGGTAGAAAATTTTTGCGGCATAGTATGTTATACCAGCGGTAATGTTTATTTTAAAAAATATATGTGGAATTATCCTCGCTTTTATTTACGGCCACAAGATGTTAGTTTATGTGCCCATTTAAAACTTCCTTTCGAAAAAGCCATATATTACTCGCATATCATTGCATACGTTTATTGTTTACTACATATCATTGTTAATTATTTACAGGAGTTGGTAAGATATAGCGCTTGTCTTGGTGAAGACATAACAGATCTCCAAAAGGCTTTGGAGTTGATGTTAAGTGTCCCTCACCGGGCGCAAGACGACAAGTTCACATCGAGTATCGAAGGATACCGTGGCAGCATCCACAAGCTTGGCCGCTTACTAGCTCACGACTGGTTTTCAGTTAACTTCGGCGAACAAACCAAAGAACGTTACCTATTCTTATTTAAAGCCCGCATTCTCATCTGCAAAGTACGCCGCATATCTGAAGATCGATCAATCTTTCATCTAAAAGACATAATTAGGGTATGTAGAACAATGGATTTACTCATTTAATGTTTAAAAAATATTTATAATTAGTTGCCACAAGTCGAAGTAAAAGATCACACAGACGACGCACGCACATTCGAATTGATCGAGAAAAATACCGGCGCTTCTCTCATCTTAACCGCCCATCGGGACCACGTCAAAGAATTTTGGCTTAAAGAAGTCAAAGAATTTTCCAGCGAAACAGGTAATATTTTTTCGAAAATGTTACACTTATTTAAATTTATTGTTATTATTATTACTAGAACAAAGCATAAGTAGTAATATCCAAGTAACATCTGAGTCCATATCACCGCCTACCGAACCTGCGGAAAGTGCAAACCAACCAGAGGCAACTAAAAAAGTTCCTACAAAACCACTCGAACCAGTAAAAAAAGAAATACCAGCACCTCCACCAAAACCCGCCGAAAAACTCAAAGAAACCGAAGACCAATCAACGAAACCTCAAGCTGATAAGTCACCGAAAACACCAACAACACAATCCAAGTCGGTGGAAGTTGAAAAAGTTCCCGTCCAAAAACCCATAGGCGTCAAAACTACTGAGGATAAACCTAAACAACCAGACAACCCAAAACCGACCGAAACCCCGAAAACACCCGTCGTAAAATCGGCGGAAAATCCTGCAAACCCGAAAACCGTAGAACAGAAAGTAACACAATCGGATAACCCAACACCTAAAAGTGCCGTAGTGAAAGAAACAGGAAATCCCAATCCTTCTGTTAATCCAACACCAACTCCGAATCCAACCGTACCAAAACAAACAGGAAATCCCAGCCCTTCTGCTAACCCAACACCAACTGCGAATCCAACCGTACCAAAACAAACAGGAAATCCCAGTCCTTCTGCTAACCCAACACCAACTGCGAATCCAACCGTACCAAAGCAAACAGGAAATCCCAGTCCTTCGGTTAACCCAACACCAACCGCAAATCCAACAGTACCAAAACAACCCGAGAACCCAAAACCTGCCGGAAATCCCAAACCGATCGGTAATCCGGGCGGGAGCTTAGTATCCGAAACTGCGTCGAAAACTACCAAAGTCGAAACTGTTAAAACAGCAGCCGCAGGAATCAAATCCGAAGCAACCGTTGTCAAACAACAAACACAGTCGGTCGTTGTTACATCCTTGAAGTCCAAAAATCAAGTTAGCGTTATTAGCAAGGCACAAAAGGCAATTAGCAGCGGCGAAGAAAGCGACGGCGAGGCGCACATACCGTATCGCATTGGTGTGCAAGTTGGATTACAAACGACAGGTGTTGAAGTAGATGACGACATGAGTCACAAGTACACAGAGTATACAAGCAGTTCTACTGCAAGATCAGGTCAGTACGTGTGTACTTGTATTGCGTATTGTTTGAGTTTGCTTACCTTTCTAACAAGACGTTGCCGTGTTGTGAGTTTAATTGATTTACAAATCTAAATAATAAAATAAATAATTGGCTAACATATTTTCTAACGCTGGCGAATTCGTACGGCGAAAAAAATTATACCGGAATCGATTAGCTGTTATCTTTAACAAATTACAAAAGCATTTTCAAATTTGACTTGATTGCAGTTGGTGAAATCTATCCTAGCCAAATATTTACAGTTTTTACTATGTTCACTAATAATTAAATAAGCTTGATTACTTTCTACATTAAAATATCGCTTTATTGCTGCACTTCTGCTTCATATAACAACGTAAAAACAACATATTTTCTATAACTGAAACGATTCTGCTGGCTCCGCAGAGTGCACACGAATATCGTTAACCGAATGACACGCCTGTTGCTTCATTGGTCATCCAGCTTAACGAATAGATTACAGTCATGTCATATAATTCCACAGAAGGATACGGCGATATGTCCTCTAAACGTAGATCAGCGGGAAGAACGTCTTATTCTAATGAGGGATACAGCGCATCGTCGAGATACGGTGCGGATTACGGACTGACAAGTAAATACGGAACAGAATCTGCACTGACCAACAAATATGGGACCGAGTCGTCTCTAAGCAGTAAATACGGGACGGAATCCGCATTGGGAAATAAATATGGAACCGAGTCATCCATTAGCAGCAAATATGGTACAGAGTCTGCGCTAGGAAACAAATATGGGATTGAGTCATCAATTAGCAGCAAATATGGGACAGAATCCGCACTCACAAGCAAATATGGGACAGAGTCATCGATTGGTGGCAAATATGGCACAGAATCCGCACTCGCAGGCAAATATGGGACAGAGTCATCCATTAGCAGCAAATACGGCACAGAATCTGCTGTTGCAAACAAATATGGGACCGAGTCGTCTCTAAGCAGTAAATATGGAACAGACACAGCACTATCCCAATCGAAATATGACGAGTTATCATCTAAATACTCAAGATCATCAGAATTGGATACAGGTTCAAAATATGGAGAGGTAACGGGAAGTTACTCGCGCAAGACCATAACGAAGACAGGGGACGATGACGTCTACGGCAGTTACACCAGGAAGAGTATTAGATTAGAGGGCAAGTTATCCCAAGACGACGACGATGGCGATTACAATTATCGTAGATCTTCCAAATCTTTGCTCGAAAGAGGGGCAATTGGCGATGATTCGGACAGTCACAGTTACAAGAGATCCATAAAGTCATCCGTTGAAGACAAGAACGGCACAGAGTCGTATGTATCGAGGCGAAAATCCCAGAAAGCTTCCGTTGACGAAGACGTCGAAATAGATGCTTACATATCCAGGCAAAAATCGATCGACGAAGATCTAGATCCGTCGACGTATATTTCCAAGAGGCGATCGATTGTGAGCGCAACCAGCGAAGATAAAGATTCGAGCGTGTACACTCGAAAATCGAAAAGACTTGAAGCGGAATCTGGAGCGAGCGAATACACGAGATCATTGAGCGCACACGAAAAAGAGGACAGATTGATTTCGGCGGAAAATGTTTCGATGAAAACGTCTGATAAGGTTGAAAGGAGCGAATCAGTCGGTGGCAAGTATTCAAGTTCTGAACGTGATGGTAAGTTATGTATAAAATATTTGAAAATCCTTAATAACATTTGATTAGTACCTTTTTTGCCGGTCCCCTTTATTTAAACAATTTATAAGGTTTAATTGCATATTTTGACGCCCGGGCAGGTACCTCATGGGCAATTTTTGTGATTAACTTCATCACGTTTGAATTCAAATTAATTAACGCTAGTTATTTATTTTACTATTAAATTAATATTTGCAGATTACTCGTTCATAAAAACAGTTGGAGAAACGGCCCACATGGACGCTGATTCTATTGCTTTGAGTATGAAAGCGAAAAAAGACATCACTGCGCCACCAGAAGAACGGCCACTGTTCACTAAGACCCTCATTGGACAAAACATTGAACGTAAGTATATTTTTATAAATTAGCGCCATATTATTTTAATTTTTCCTTTCCATTTTGCTTTTTAATAACTATTTTTTTTTATTTTTCACAATTTTATTGCTGAACAGCCGGACGTAAGGCCATATTAGAGATAGTACTGGCCGAAACACCAGATAGTTTAATATGGTTAAAAGATAACGACGCTGTATCTGATAGACTTGACAAAAGGATTACTATATCATCGCGAGAAGAGCATAAGATCTGGCGTCTTGAAATAAAAGACGTGAAAGAATCTGACAGTGGACTGTACACAGCCGTAGCTACGAACTCGAAAGGAAAATCTACGTGTTCAACTAGAGTCTTTGTTCATAAGTGTCAGTATTTAAGGTTTTTTTTTTAAATCCTGCATTGACTGTATAACCAGTTTACCTTTATTTTTGTGATGTCGCCAGTTACGCCCCACTACTACATTAGTATCAATCCCATAACGTGGACACAATTTTCTCGCATCATTTGCTACCGTACATATTCAAAAAGTCTACCAAATATGTTCTCCTACCTATAATACTAGATCGATTTAATTAAATTTAATTTAAATATACTTCCGCCATTATTTCCAATTTAATTTTCGAACTCCACACGTTTTCTGTTTCTTATTCACCTAGCCTATAATATTGGTCTTCTTTCTCATTACAATTTAACGATTTAATCAGACATCCTCAATATCCTTGAAACTTTTCCTCCTCACATTTCCTTCTCAAAACTTCACCTTATTTCTCAATGCTCTACGTATGTCTAATTAAATTTGTGCACTCCTAGAAATTTTCATCCCTCTCACTCTGTTGTAGCCACCGCGAACTATTATCCTCCCTTCTAAGTTATAATGATCTTCACACTGACCACAACTTCCGATTAAGCATATATGATAATAGAACCAAATTAACCAACATTCACGTTCACAATGAAAACACTACAACGTTTGGAATGTGTTTTAATAAATATTTTTTATCTTTAGATGGTCGTTTTGATTTTGTTTCAATTAACGTAAATTCTTGTAAGTCCTTGTGCTGTTACTCCAGATTGTTCTAAAATAAAATCCAAAGCTGTCTCATTGTTTCGTAGGTGATTCGTAACGATGGTTTATTCTTGGTTTTCAGTATCAGAAGAAGAACTTCATAAGCCACACTTCGACGTCCAGCTTAAAGACACTGAACTTATAGAAGACACCTATCTTCGTTGTATGGTGAAAATCAGGGGGGATCCATCTCCGGATGTTGCATTGTAAGTAGAACTTTTTTTATTAAATTAAATTAAATTACATAAATTAAAGGAAATCTTTGTTGACTACCATTTTCCGGGGGAATCGCATTTTAAATAGCAATAAGGTCAACAAGAAAAAAGCGTTCGCTATCTTTAAGAGTCGTGTAGATATAATTCAACTCGATGATTCATCTAAGCAGTCGCATATTTCGGCAAGTTAGGTGTACTGAACATTCCTGAAATAATATAGCTGCCACTAGGCACTTGATCGTGAAGTAATTTAAAACTTTTGCTCAATGCCTTGATAGTTACCTTTCTATAACATCTTATTTCTAGTGGAGGTCAATGGTCGTGTGTTTTCTTAATGTTTCATAACACCACAAAATACCATGTGCGAATACAACGTGAGAAAACACAGCGTTTCCAAATATACATATCGATTAAAATTATAACAAGCAAATAATTTTAAAGTAGATAAATAATAGTTATTTATCAAATTGGTTACAAAATTAACACAAATTTTTACCCTTTATAAATAAAGAAGTACGAGGGGAGATCAGTATTTACGGTCCCTAATATGGAAGGAAATAAATTGAAGAAATATCAAACGATTATTTTCCTACATAATCTCCACGAACGTCGATGCATTTGGTCCAACGATGCTCCAAACCTTTGATTCCTCTGGAAAAAAATTCTTTCGGTTACTCTTCCAACAAGTCGTCATCACTTCATTATCGTCGTAATATCTGGTCCCCCGAAGATATTCTTTTAATTTTGGAATTTACGAAGTGGTGAATCCACGTTTCCTCAGCAGTGACGAATCGAGAAAGAAATTCATTCGGATCTGCTTTAAACTTTGCCAAACTGGCTTCAGAATGCAATAGTCTAGTATGTTTCTGATCAGGTGTCAGCATTCGTGGGACCCAATGTGCAGACGTTTTAGCCCCAAAATATTTGTTAAAATATTTTCTATAGTATCATGAGAAAAATATAATTTTAGCTATCCGGCGAATGGTCAGTCGTCTATCTGTCATTACTATATCGTGTAAACGAATAACATTTCCTTGGGTAGTAACAGTCACTGGTCGTCCAGAACCCATGTTCGCATGTTCACATGTTTGTCTTCCCAGTTTAAATTCTCGAGACATATTGTTCACCTTTGGTAAGAAACAGCCCCCACCTAATACACCTACCATGTCTTCATGAATTTTTTTTTTGGCGACGACCCTTCCTTTTGCAAGTATTTTATAACTGCACGAAACTCTGATTTTTCTATTTTTAGGATTTCTCTAAACTTGTCTACTTAAATTCTAAATTATTTGAACAGGTGACAAGTGACGAAATTTACTTCCTTCTGCCAAGCCTGAAAAAATTATAAATGCTTTCATTGCCGTGGTATCCAACATTATTAACGTACCCCATATGGACGTTAAAATCTCTCACGATCCTTTCTTTAATTGTTGATAATTTTGTATTATTCAATAGGAAAGTGATTCGAAAAAATCCGGGAAATGGGCTTACTATACATCCCTAAGAAATCTTACCACTAATACTTATAGGCTGGAAAAAAAGGCTTACTTTGACCATATCTCTAAAAATAAAGATACTAAATCTTTGTGGAAACACCTCAACTACCTGGGTATTGGTAAACCTGCTATTAATATTCCGAGTTATTTGAATGATGTTATTAAAATTAATGACTTCTTTATAAATAATGGACCTACAATTAATAATGATGTGGAAGAACTAATGTCATTTTATGAGAATGATTCTAATGCAGACAAAAACCTTTTCGATTTTGTAACAGTCGGTAGCAATGTAATTTATAATATTATTAAAAACACAAAATCTACGGCATTTAGTTATGACAATATTAATATAACTCTGCTGCCCTCTAATTTTACCCTACATAGCACATGTAATCAATGTTTGTGTAACTCACTCTGTATTTCCTAATTGTTGGAAACATGCTTTGGTCCAGCCTTTACCGAAAGTCAATAAACCACTGCAATTGAAAGACTTGAGACCGATTAGTTTGCTGACTACTCTATCTAAGGTATTCGAGAGGGTAATTACAACACAGCTTGTGGCTTATGTTGCTGCAGAGAATATACTGCCCCCCGTTCAATTAGGTTTCAGGGCAGGTTATAGCTGCGAAACAGCATTATTAGATGTGTGATATACTTCGGGTATCTGATGAGGGTTTGATTACTTGTGTTATCTTATTAGATTACAGCAAAGCGTTTGATACTGTACAGCATGAGGTTCTTCTTTCTGTTCTGAAACACGTGAGTCTTAATACTAAAGCTGTGAGTTTGATCAGGGAATATATATGCAAGCGTAAACAGAGTGTTAGGCTGGGTAGTGACATCTCTTCTGCACTTATCATTATACAAGGTGTACCCTAGGGCTCGGTTATTGGCCCCATTTTGTTCACAATATATACGTCACAACTATTGAACTACTATTGAGGGGCATTAAACACTGTAGAAATCATATTTTTGCAGACGACACAAAACTGTACTACAGTTTCCAGCCTTCCGATTGGCGTGTTGCTGCTACCTTTATAAATTATGATTTAGAATCATTACACATTACATCGCGTGCGCATTCTCTTAACATCAATCCGGATAAATCACAGGTTATTTTATTTGGCTCGAAAAAAACATGCGGCAATCTATCCAATGTTATGAGTATTATTATCAATAAGATTAAGCTACCAATTGTTAATCAAGTTAAAATTCTTGGGCTGTCTCTTGATAATACTTTCAGATATCGCGTTCAAATATCAAGATACATATCCAATGCCTATTTTCAGCTCTCTCAGTTCACGTATACATCCCCGATGTATCACGGCGCACTGGATTGTATCAGTTCTGGTCGCACACAAAGAATTCGAAATTCGTGCCTAAGGTATATATATATGGCGTGAGAAAGTATCAACCCATAAATTACACTGTGCTGGTTGGTTGAACATGAAAAACAAAAGAGAGTTGCGAACATTGTGCCTCTACCACAAAATTATCTTGTTTCACACTCCACCTTATCTTTACAATAAAATTAGATTTAGATCGGACGTACACAATATTACGACTAGATTTAGGGGCTTAATTTTACCGCCCAAGCATAAAACAAAGCTCTTTGAGAGGTCATTCTCTTATATGATTTACGCAAAACATAACAGTCTGCCACATGAATTAAAGAGTTGTACATTGTCCGGGTTCAAATGTAGATTAAAAATTACTATTGCAACAACAAGTTAACGCACGCCACTAATTTAATATAATTTAATATATGATTTGATATATTTCTTTCCTTTTAATTTTGTGTAGGTATTTATAAACAATACTTTATCTCTTTTCATGTATGTATTGCTTGGCTCGAACTGCTTTTGCGCTTGGCCGAATTATATTAACTTTTCATATATAACTTTGATTTATTATTAATAATTTATTTATTAATAAGTTTGGTATGTTAGTTTAGTTTCTTGTTTCTTCTACAATTTTCTAGGTTAAGTTAAAACAGTATTTTCTGAACTTCGCTTTGCGATTGTGTGTATATTCCTTTTATTTTATTTTATTTCATTTTATTGCATTTCATTTGTATACATGTATACTTGCTTATCTTAATTCATTATTTTTGTTTCCTTTTCTTTTGTTGATTTTATTGCTTTGCATTGTATTATATTGTACTTCACACAATAAAGACGTTATTATTATTATTATTTTTATTCCTCTCTTGTCTTTATACTTAATCGTTATGCTCCACGAGTCCATACCCTTGATACTATTGAAATCTTCCGAAAAAAATATTCAGGCGTATTGTTCTACGTGCCTTTTTATTTTATTTTATTTAGTTGTATTATAGGATAACTGTTAGGTTCACTGAGCTGAAGTAATTTTCAAAATAAATTGAATTTTTTCCTCATTAAATCTTGTGTCAGTTCTGTGACAACTTTAGAATCAAGATTTTTCACTGTGGAGGTATTTCACTTTCGTTCATAAATTTGTGATTCAGGAGCATATTTGTAACAGTACGCTCAAACTTCTTGGTGAGTTTTTCGGGCATATATTGATTGAGCATTGCGATTAAGAAACATTGATTATTCATCAATCTCTTGACATTGCGAAGGCTGGAAATAACTTTTGTAGGTGTCAGATATTGTTTCAATCAGTGGCTTGATAAACTGTATAAACAATTTAGCAACATAGTCGTCAACAAGTTAATCAGAAACGCACCCAGTTATTTTTGTTGACTTGACAAGAATTGTAACAAGGAAGACCAATAGTTTCTATAATATGATTCCAATTAATTCCCATTAGGATATTTAATCCAAGAAAAGTTTTCAATTTTACTTTTATTTTATTTTATTTGTAGGTGTAAGATTTACACTATTTAATTTTTGAATACAATAAAATTTGTCTCAAAAACTAGTGATAAAATTAGTTCCCTAGAAACATATAAAAAAATCGCCTACTGGCATTACTGCATTACAACTAATTTTGACAATTAGATGAACGGAAATTTGTTTTTATCAACTATATTATTACTAGAAGCATAAGTTAATATAAGCATGATGTAAATTGATTTTTTTTCATAGAATTTCTTGTGATTTCTATGACACACAAAACACTAATTCGCTGATTTTTGCACTAGAATGGTTTAGTCCGCTTCAGTCTTCATATTATTCCCCGTTGGTCAATCAGCTGAATTCCTTCGACATTAACGTGGTTGTGAAGGCGTTCTTCATGCTTCCGTACCTTTTCTTTCATATAATCAGTAATACTACCCACTCCTAGAAAGTTGTCTACGTCTATTTGTAAACTTGATGCGTACGAATTTGGCCTTCTTGATTTTACTGCGGTAGCTTTGTTCCTATGTACTAATGCTATCCAGTGCAATTTGTAGATTTTTTGGCTGATTCCTCGTCTTTCTCAATTGTAGTACCATTTGCAAAGCTGGCTAAAATAGTATATTTAGTTTGGGGAATAGCTCAAGTATACAGTAAGTACAGGAGTGGTCCCAGCACATTGCCTTGCGGCACTGTCGCTTTGATTTCTTTCAGTTCTGAATATGTATCGTCATATTTCAATATTTGAATGAAACACTGTGTTGGTATTTTATATTCTAAGGCAAGGTACCATACTTTATCAACGGGATTCGCTATGTACAGAAAAACAACAAAGTATATTTTCTTTACTTCTAATGCTATTTCTATCAAGTTTATTTTTGAATCCTAATTGGTGAGTGGGAATTAACTTTCTTCTTTCCTACCTAGGCTTCAGTCTTTTCAGTAATAAATGTTTTTTTGATAATACTGGTAACAGTGAAATGTGTACGATGAACTATCGTTTCCTTGCTTCAGGATCATAATAACTTCCGCAACTTTCTAACATGCTGGTAAATGTTTAAGTCGAAAAGATGCGTTGATTATGTCGGTTAATTTCACAACACATTTCGCGGAAGTTCTTTTAAAATCAGTCCCGTAATGAGGCCATATCCTGCGTTTATATATATTTTTTATTCCATTGGCCACTTCTTTGGGAATATCTGGTGGGATGTTTTCTGATATGTCAACGATGGGTAATTTATTTTCAGTGATTTACTCTTCAGTTTCTTGAGTTGCATTTGGTTGAAAAATATTTTCCAGATACTCCGCAAACAAATCTTATATAAGAGGAGGAATTTATACACTTCATCCTTATCATTATCATCACTGTTAACTCTCTTAAATAGATATTCAGAAACTCTATTTTAATCATTTGTATTTCTCACTTTGTCTACTGATTTACTTGGTTAATGCTGTTTTATGTTCTGGACAGAATTTGAATTTCTGTAGCAAGATCGCGAATTTCTATTGGATCTGCTTCTATTTTGATTAATGTATTTATTAAATTGTTCAATATTTACCAATTGGCAATACTCATTATTCCAAAACACGGCTTTTCTACTTGTATACTAACCGTCGTCGTTATTAGAGCTATTGGTGATAAATTATCACTGATAACACAGTTTTCCATCAACAATATTTTAATTATTTTGATCAGGATAATTACATAGTTCAGGGGTCGGCAACCTGGGGCCCTTTGCAACTTTTTGCGCGGCCCGCCAAAGCATCAATATAATTTTAAGAAAAATCAACAAACTATTGAGAATATGGTAAATTTGAATCTCAATTCAGACAAAATAAAATTGATTCCTTACAAAAATCATTAGCACAACAAAACGTTTTTAAAAAATGTAAGGAACAAAATTCAGCATTGGTCAAAGCGTCCTTACATATTTCGAAATTAATTGCTGAACATAACAAACCATTTACGGATGGAGAGCTCATTAAAAAATGTATGTTGGCTGCTGTTAATGAAATTTGTCCGGAAAAAATTAAAAAAATTGAAGATATTAGTTTGTCTGCACATACAGTAGTTCGACGTATGGAAAATATATCAACTAATATTTTTAATAAATTAAAAGAAAATTCTTCACAATTTGAGTATTTTTCACTAGGATTTGATGAAAGCAACGATATAACTAGCACCGCTCAATTGTTGATTTTTATCCGTGGAATTGATCAACAATTTTCTGTAACAGAAGAACTTGCTGCATTAAAAAGCCTCCATGGGAATACAAGTGGTGAAGATATATTTTTGCTACTATTACATGTTTTCAATATGTACGATCTCAAGTGAGAAAAATTAAAAAATGTGACAACTAGCGGTGCAAAGAACATGACTGGTCACAATATTGATCTGATTTTTCGAGTTGATAGACGAGATTGAAATGTTTTTGACAGAAAAAGGAAATAATATACAAGAATTATCGAATTTGAAATGGATTAGTTAGTTAGAGTTAGATTTTCTTGTGGATATTACACCTTACCTCAATAAATGAAATATAACACTACAAGGCAAGGAAAGTTAATCAACGAGCTATTTACAGAAATCAAAAATTTCCAGCTTAAAATAAAATTGTTTATTTCTCAACTTGAAAAGAATAATTATTGTAATTTTCCTACTTTGCAATCCTTTTTAACAAAAAAAAACTACAAACAGTGTGCTTCGAATATTTTTATTGAGTCACTAAAAGTACTGGATGGAAATTTTCGTCATCGGTTTCAAGATTTTTATGCAAAAGAAACGGACATATTAATATTTGAAAATCCTTTAAAATTTGATATTGTAAAAGCACCAGACAATTTACAACTAGAGTTAATTGATTTGCAATCTAACAATGCATATAAATGTAATTTTGATGAAAATAATTTAATTGCATTTTATTCAAATCTACCAGAAAATAAATTTCCCAATTTAAGAAATTTTGCAAAATCAATGATTTGTATTTTTTCAAGCACCTATTTATACGAACAAACATTTTCAAGAATGAATTTCATAAAATCAAAATATAGAACGAGGTTGACGGATGTAAATTTACAAAACTTGTTGAGGATCTCAGTATCCCAAACACAACCGGACTTAAATGAATTGTCAAACAATATTCAAGAACGAAAAGCGCATTGGATTTTAATGAATGAATAAAATGGAAGATAAACTATTTTCCTTAATATTTTATATATTTTATATTTACATATTTATACATATGTAATTGGAACTGTATTTTCTTTTTTTCCCTTTTAAGAATTGTAAAATATAGCATGTCAATAAAAAATAATTTTTTTCTATATTTATTTTTAATAATATTTATACTAGCACTATTCAAGTTACATTTGAATGTGCGGCCCGCACAAAAAAAAATATATTTTGAAAATGGCCCGCCATCCAAAAAAGATTGCGACCCCTGACGTAGTTGAATAATACCTGTTAGGTTCCCTCACCATGAACATAAACCAGAATATTTTCCAGATAATGTACGTTACATACAGAATATAAGAAATAAAAATAAAAAAAACTATAATAATTACAAATTTTGTATTTCTTATATTATTTATTGTGCAATTTATGTTGATGTAAATACAAAACTAAATTGTTTGACATTTATTTTGAATAAATCAAAAATATAATGTAACAATCACAATATAGTACAAAAGTCTACCGTATTTAGTACGTAGAATTTAAGCCCGTTTTTAGCCTGCAGTAGAAAGGTATCATGATAATGTTTATGTTAATTACTTTTATTTAATATATAATTGTAAGTAAACAATAACTTTCGCACCTGTACTTCGCCTTTAGCGAACGAATTACTTCCACTGTACGAAAAAAACTACCATATTTATCATGGAAATGACAAATTGTGTACCAGCGTTTTTTTTTTAAAGCGAGTCGGGTACGGAATAGCGCCGAATATTCCACATGAAATAAATGTAGTGCGAGGAAAATACAAATTGTGTCCATATTCCAGAAAAATTATTTGAATAAAAAAGGCTCAAATAATTTGTATTATTCGATCCAAGATGTTTACCAATGTATACGTATTTCCGTTCTTGTGGGGCTATGTTAAGAACGTGCTTTGTAAAATACAAAACTACCATATAGATACGAGACAATTTAAAAATGTCAATTAAAAGGAATGTAAGTAATATGAGCACATTAAAAAAATTGTGCATATTTACATATACAAACTTTGTTTTGTAGCAATAATTTTAAGAATTTCTTTTAAGTTAATTCCTGTTTGTCTTATGATTATTTTATTCATATTTTTATCGCAGTTTTGGGAAATTATTACATATTTTCATTAATACATTTTTCTACTAAACCAACAGATTTATCTGTTCTTGTAACTATTACTTATTAATAGTACGTAATCGTATTGAGCGACTTAAACATAACACTAACAAAAAAATCAGCTCACCTACTCTTGTAGATAGCAAATGGGACTTTTTCCACGTCAATTTTTAAAAGTTCACGGACTTTTCAATTTTACAAACTTTTGTAACACAGCACATAACAAACTACAAAAAATGAAGGTGAATCGCTTAAATTCGCGAACGCTATTTCCGCGGGCCTAACCGAACGCGTTTAATTCGGAAAAATAACCTTAAGAAATAAAACGACGCGGCAGGACGATACGCAGGTACCGACCGAACTGAATCTTATCAGTTAAAGTGACTGATTGTGAGTCAACGTTTAGAAAAAAACTTCAGGTGATTAATCTGCATTCGGAACAATTTGGAAATGTCGACAACGTGACGTTCACGAGCTGTTCATCCAAAATAAGAGATAAGATAATTTAACGATTTCCCAAAACGTTAGACTTGAGTATTATTAATTGTTAAATTTAAGGCAAATTATAAGAAATTTGTTATTAGTTACACTCAGCTATCTATACGAAACGTTTGATTGACGTTTGATTTTTTGTGCTGTTAGTAAAATTTGTTATTTCATTTTACGGTTTATATTTAGCTTACAATATAAAAATATTTTTGTTTTAACTTGAACTTTATCCAAAATACTAATGTATTAAAAAAACAATTATGTTGCGGAACTAAGCTTCCTCCCTCCTTAGAATTGAATTTCGTCCTCGAAATCTTCATTTTTCTTCGAATTATTTTACAGGTTACGAACATTACAATTAACAATATTGCTATGATAAGTAGAACATATACCACCCTTGGTGCAATATATAGCTTTTAGCTAAGGAAATTATATTTATTAAATCTGAAAGTGATATTGACACCATTTTCTCGGAGTCTGAGAAAAACTTTGCGTAAATTATATTGGTGTTCTTGAAGTGATGTAGACCATATAACAATGTCGTCGATGTACACATGGCATATTTGATGTGCTAATCCTCGTAGGATATTATTCATTGTTCTCTGAAATGTTGCAGGGGCGTTACATAAGCCGAATGAATTCGTAAAGTCTTTGGTCGGTTATAAAGCCTGTTTGGAACTTATCTTTTTCATCGACTTCTACTTGATGATAACCTGAAGCGAAATCAAGGGTCGTAAAATACTTAGCTCTTCCGAGTTAATCTAAAATTTCATTAATATTTGGAATTGGGTATCTACCTTTGATTGTTTCATCGTTGGGCAGCGTCTAGATTGGAACAGGTGGGATCGGGGATGACCATGGACTGTTTGATTACGAATAATTCCTTGGTATAACGTTTTATTGAACATAGAATAAGTCGTCTTGATTATGTAGGCTTTCTTCAGGTCGCTTAACAGGAGGAAATCTGATCTAATAATAATTGAACTTGATGGACCAACGTTCATCGGTGTTACTTTTTGCATCATCGGATTATTTGGGCGTCTTTGATAAAAGGGGTTTGGTGGACGATATTGAAAGAAAGGTCTTCGGATCGGTTGTTGAGTTTTGGAATTTGTAATTTATTTGTTTGTTGTGTCGGATATTAAAATCGTGGTGGTGAAAGGAAATTTGATCGTTGGGGAATATTCGCTGGTCGTGAATTTGTGTTTACGGAGTAAAATAGACGTTTATATGTATATTACTTTAGGCGCAAATTTTGGTTTAGAAGACAAATTTGTACCTGGTGGTTTAGGAGTTATTTTTGGAAAATTATTTAGGTTTAGATGAGAACTTTGTTCACAGAGGTATAACCAATTTTGTCGTTCCAATACATGCGACAGTACTGTTTCTAGATTGTCTTCGTTTTTGTGGTAGATGAATTCACCAAAGGTGGGATTTTTCATAAAACATCTTAAATATGCTTGTAGAGCTGTCTTTTTGAAAACGATTTGATTTTAATAATTTTT
This sequence comes from Geotrupes spiniger, assembly GCA_959613385.1. Lineage (NCBI taxonomy): Eukaryota > Metazoa > Arthropoda > Insecta > Coleoptera > Geotrupidae > Geotrupes > Geotrupes spiniger. The sequence goes on from OY390739.1 coordinate 10,819,700, forward strand.
TCGTTGGATCTGCCGTCAGTTTCACTTTTGTGAGGAGGAGATTTAGGGATGTTCGAATTCTATCGCCGAGTGAATATTGGTTTTCACCAAATTGCGGGTGAGGTGTGTGAGATCGAATTTGCATGAGGTCTGATAGCAAACAATCTTCTGTCCGTTGGTCTATGTAATTTAATTCTAAACAGGCTTTAATGTCTTTCCAGTTCTGAAGTTCCCTGGAGGCTATGAGAAATTGAACTTCTTCGGCGAATTTTGTTTTATTCATTATTAATTGGAATTGATTGATGGGATTGATGGTTGCGATCAATTCTATCGGCATAAGTTGTTAAAAGAAGAACATGATTATGAAAATCGGGAAAAGTTCCAGGAACTCAGGCACCAAAAGGGCTTCCTTCGGAGCGTAGGAATCTTTTATCCAGTGGGGTAGTACGGCCGATTCCCAGATATTCCTACTTTCCCAATTTTCCGTTCTCGGGGATAATCACTCAAAAATGCTCGTCGTCTACTTTTTTACATTTTTTTATTGTTCTGATAACGCTGCCACCAGTAAACAGATAGAGGGCCATCTTCGTCAAATTAGGGTTAGAACTTTTCTCATTAGTTAATTAATAAAAACAAAAATATGGTTTAATCAACTTTAATATATAGAAAAACGATTAAATTAGAATAAAATTTGAGACTTTATTATAAAATGAAAGTGATTAAATTTAATTAAAATAAGCACATAAAACGAACGAACTTGTAATCGACGTTTAACAAAAACGATCCTCCATAAAACCTTTACACATTTTAATTATTTACTTTACAGGAAGGAAAGAAAACTGCCCTTTTAAATTTTATTCATCAGACCAAAAATAGAAATTAATCCCAATAAATGGATTGAAAGAGAGTTTATTCGTCTCTGTTTAATCTTCCTTCACCAACTTTATTTTTACCCGAAATTTGTAAACAAAATCAAATATATTTGAATTCTAATAATAGAAGTTTCCACTTTATACACGCTTTTGACGTTAAATGATGCCGATTAAATTTGAATTATTTTCCGTTATTCTAGACTTTGATAACTTAACTTAACAGCGGGCGACCTCTTCCTGAGGAAGGCTCGATTTTCCGCCAGGAGCCTATCCACGACTTTCTTTCGAAGGAACCCGTGAAATTACTCTAGACTTCGATAATTTAACTTAAAGCGCGCCACCTCTTCGACGCCTTTCCGAAGGAGCCTGAGTACGACTTAACTCCTTACAGGAGGAGTCCATCCACGCTGCCTTTCGAAGGGACCTCGTGAATAATTCCAATTAGAATACTTTTCGTTAAACTCTCATCTTAAAAATCATATTTTCAATATTTTTCTAGAAGCGGGGAACTTATCGCCCGCACTAGCGCTAATCTTTTATTTATATTCTGAAATCGTAATCGGTAATTTTTATTAGTTTAATCCGTTTCTTTAACTAATAGCCACATCCGGTCGAACAATGGGCATGATTAGAAAGCAATTCCAAGAACACAACTCAACGCCCGTGCCATAATTTATTTTGTTTATATTTGGCTTATCGTTTTCGATAGAATTTTTTTTCCAGACGCAATCGTTAGCATATTTCAAACGCGCCCTCACATTAAATACAATGGATGTAAGCATGGCCGGAATTAATAATATTTCTATTCTTAAAATTACTTACAATAAAGCTAACATTTTCATTTATTTCTGTTCCTTATCTCTGGTCGGAATTCGGAAATGTGATCCTATATTGTCACCGTAATCGTCGAGAAATGTTATGTCTAGATCCGTTTTTCTTAATTATGTGGAGGCGTTCTCCAAGTGCTATATTCACGCTATCACACTTTAGTCCCTTTGTTCGAATACCACGTTAAGCACTTAAAAGCAGAGCCGAAAATTACACGAAAATTCAGTCGCAGTATCCTACCCAACCTGCGCCAAAATGTGTCCTTCAAAATACTAACGTATGTGATTACAATTATGTTGCGGAACTAAGACCAATTAGAATACAGCTTCCATCTGCGTTTTATACGTATTTCCAATCTAGGGTAATTTCTGGCAATCTCGATGACGTGATGTCTTCCTACAGGCTTTGCGGATATATAACTCTTCACATCCAACGTGGTAATGTGTTGGCATAAAATTCCTATGTTTCTGGCTTCGTTTAGTTCATGTTTGCAAAAATGAAACATAGAATTTAAAGCTAAAGCACTTTACGACATTTCTTTAAAAAATACAAAACGAACAATTAACGTACGAATTAGAAATATAAACCAAACAGTTAGCATTGTAAAATTCACGACGTTATATTGCAATGAAACTTTAAATCTGTCATATATTTGGCAGCTACATTGCATTAACACAATGTAACATATGTGACCAATAAAGTTTAGGAGCAACGAGCGAGCAGGTAGGTAATACGACAACGACGACGATAGTTTTCGAAGCAAGGAAAGAGAAGTGACAACTAAAATAATTGAATCGACATCTGTCTGAAAGTAAACTAACAATACAATGTACACTACAATGCCGTCATTATTTAGGACTTTTTAATATGTGATATATAATATAATTTGTGATATCCACCCTGGCCATTCGATAACAGTCACATCCCCTGATATTTTGATTTATTCCTGCAATCAATTTTATGCCATGAATCTCAAAATACATTTCAACATGACTTATTTACTTACTCACAGTAAGATGATGTTGACCTTAGTTCAAATTTGTTATTATTATGTTTATGTTTTTAAATAAATATTTGTGCATTACATAAAGTCAGAAAACTTACCATTTCCATACATTGTAACTGATTACAATTAATATAATGCAAATTAATAGCAAAATTGAACCCATTCATCTTCTATTCCCACAGACGTACCCTACATATTATGGTGTAATATTTGCAAAATTAATGTATAACGTTTTCAGCTATAAAGATGGCGTTAAAATATCTCAAAGCAACGAGCGCGTGCGTGTTATTAAAGATCACGAGCAAATTGGATTTTATGAACTGGTGATTCCTGACGTTAAGCCCAATGACGCTGGGACTTACAAATGCGTGGCTACCAACAATTATGGGGAGGCCTCGAGTGAAGCAAAACTCACAGTTACAGGTAAATCATCACAATTCTTATTGAATGAGTGCACAATGCAGATGTTGCTTTCAAATCCAGTATCTGACTTCAATGTGCATATTTCAAATACGTGTCCTTAAAATTAATACACACTTATTAGAATGATTGATATTATAAGGAAAGGTTATTATAATGGTCATTTTACAGAAAATAAACATATTTTTGACGACTTGGCCGACAAAGATGGAGTGCTTCCCGCCGGAGAAAAACCATCATTTAGCTGGAAGAAAGACGGCAGGGAATTCGACCCGGAAGAGCGCTTCAAAGTGCTCATGGGCGACGATGAAGATTCACTCGCCTTAATTTTCCAACACGTCCGGCCAGAAGACGCTGGCTTGTACACATGCGTAGCTCAAACTACTACTGGCCATATAAGTTGCAGTGCAGAATTGACTGTCCAGGGTCTGTATATATTTAATACTATTACATCCCTTACTCATAATTTCCATATTGTTAGGAACGGTAGTTGAACTCCACAGAGAACCAGAGAAACCGCAGTTGATTATTGAAAATCGCGAAGCAGTTGTGACCGTTGGCGGATCAGCAATGCTTGAGTTGCAAGTGAAAGGCTTCCCCAAGCCTTCAATAAAATGGATGCACGAAGGCAAACCCATCGAACCAAGCGGAAAGTACAAATTCCTTTACGAAGACGAAGAGTCCATATCGTTGGTGATTAAAGGCGTCGAAGAATCCGATAGCGGAAAGTATGAAATCACCGCCGAAAATGAACTAGGCCAGGACATACGAGAAATGACCCTGAACGTTAAAGGTACCGTCTACAGCAATTTCATGATTTTTTCACCGACGATTAAATTCCAGCACCACCGAGGATCAAATCGAAAATGGAGGACGTTTCGATCAACGTGGAGCAAGTGTTGAAAATGTCGGTGGAAGTGGAAGGCATTCCCAAGCCAACGATTAAGTTTTATAAAGACGGCAAGGAAATCAAATCTTCTGAGCGCGTTAAATTTTCCGAGGACGGAGAAAAACACACAATCGTTATTGAAAACACTACTTTGAAAGATACAGGTAAAACGTATGCCAGAAAAAACGGGTGATTTTTTAACGTTGCGCTTTAGGTTCGTATTCCGTCGTCGCTTCCAACGACATAGCCCAAGTTTCGCAGTTCTGGAACGTCAACGTCTATTCAAAGCCAAAAATTCTACAAAAGCTTGGTGAGAGCAAATCGGTATCGCAGGGCGAACAAGTTACGCTGAGCGTTAAGTTGGAATCGGAACCAGCTCCGGAAGTTACTTGGTAAGATGACATTCAGCCATGCCTTTAGATTTCTGACTGTTTTGTTAGGTTCAAAGGTGACCAGGAGATTGTAGCCAGCGATCATTTCATCATCAGCAAAGATGACGACGGTTATATTTTAAGAATTACTGGAGCCGTCACCACCGATGCTTCTTCTTACAAATTTAAAGCAAAGAATATCCACGGAACCGTTGACGATGAAGTGCGTGTCAATGTCAGGTGTGCGCCAAGAATTATCAAACCGTTGCAAGATATGACGGTTACTGAACACGACACCGATGTTACCTTGGATGTCAAAGTCGAAGCGTTCCCGAAACCATCAGTTAAATGGTCGGTAGTTGTAGACAAAAAGTTCATTTAATTTATTGTTAATTGTAGGTACTTAGATTCGATGGAAATTAGTGAAAAACGAACTGAATTTACCCAAATACAATCTGACGATGGGGTGAAGCTGGTAATTAAAGAAGTAACTAGTGAGCTTTCTGGTCAATATTCTTGTAAATTGATGAATGATCTGGGTGCGACCGAAACAAGTGCGAAATTAACAGTAAATTGTAAGTTTTGATTGGGAAATTTAGGCACAGCCTGATAAATAAAAAATTTCAGGCAAGCCACGTATAATTAAGCAACTGAAGGACACAACAGTAGAAGAAGGGGCAACTCTTCATTTAGAAGTAGAGGTGGAAGCATGTCCCGAACCTACCGTCAAGTGGCTACGAAATGGAAACGAAGTATCAGCCGACGCAAGAATCAAAATAAGTAGGGACACGCAACGTCAAGAATCATACAGTCTCGTAGTAAACTTAATAAAATACGAAGAAGAAGGCGAATATGAAGTTGTCGTAACAAACTCGCTCGGGCAAGTCAGCAGCAAGAGCTTTGTTACAGTACAAAGTAAGTATCGTCGCGAACCACTTTGCTTATTGTATTAGACTGTTATGATATTCAGAGACCTTGAATAAAAAAAACAAATTCATTCTCGATCATCACAATCATCGAAGTATAGTGAGTATACTTTGCCCCATTCCCCACCGCCACCCCACCAATTAAAATTGGTTGTGGTTGTGGTTCTAATTGCAATGAGCCCTTCACGCCCATATTGAATGTGGTGCGATACTCTAACAACATACTCTTGTGAAATGTTTGAGTTAACCACACATATCCACACGTTAATTTAAAGCATACATTTGTCATGTACAAACAACTTACAGAGGTAATACATACCGACGCAATCGAAGAAACGACGGAACCTCCGAAAAAATTACAAATTGACGTGGTGGTGGACGAAACCGATTATGGTAAAGTGGAAATAGAAGAAATCATCGACGAGCCACCACAAGGTAAAGTCACCTGCGCTTGCATTTTCCTCGGCCATCAAAAAATCCGATTAGACGCCACTTTGACGCTTTACGTCAGCTTGCCTTACTGCACTAACGCTTCTGTGTTGTCAAAATATGCTTAAATATAGTACGTTTACATATCAAACCCTTTAATACTTTCTTGACACGATTAGGTGTTATTTCTGAAAAGATCGAAATTGAAGAAAACGAAATTAAAGCGACCAAACCGATCATTAACGATGGCAAAGCTCCAAAATTGCAAAAAGGCGTCTCGATTCAAAAGGAAGAAGCCGAATTAATAACGAACTGCATCGTGGAAGAATCCAAATCGGAGGAAGATTTATCCACGAAGATACACAGAGTTAAATCCGTCCAGTTTGAAAGCCCCCTCATCGTAGAAATAGAAGACAAACCCATGGAGGCATATGAGCAAGTTATTGAAGAAAGCAAATCGCAATCGGCTAAGTCTTACGAAGCCGAAGAAATTCAAGTGATTGAAAATATAGTCGAATCGCATTTGCAAAGGGAAGAAGAACTTCCCAAGCTAACGTCACAACGTGGCCAGTCGGCGAAGAAAGAGGAAATTGAAATAATAGACACGACTGGCGTATTCACAGAACCCGACGAGAATCAAGTCCCACCGAAAAAGATTCAACGCGGAATTTCCGCCAGCAAAGAGGAAGCGGTTGAAGTTGAGTCGCTCGTTAAAACATCGGCTAGAAAAGCAAGTATGCAAAAGGAAAACGCGCAAAAAAGTCAAAAAGGAGTCGCGGATGAAAATGCAGGGGAAGGTACAATTCTGCTATAGTGAAGCTGTTGTTTACTACCATACGTAACACTAAAAGAGCATGGCTCATTCAGGAAGAAATATCACCGCATAAATAATACACTGACACGACATATTTTTGGAAGAGTTTCGATACACATTTTTTTAGTATTTTTAAATATAAATTTGATGAGCAATATTTGAAATTTTACTTATGGTTACGAATATAAATCTTTAATTATTACACTTTTTGATATTGCACATCGAATTTATTTAATCACTGAGTGGGAAACGAAATAGACTCAACTCCTTTTACCTCTAAGTTCTCACTTCGTAGTTTTTACTGCATTTTGTTCATATGTCTAACTAATTTAAATATAAATCAATTTGCTTTTTAGATTTATTTTCAATTAACCAGTCCAATGTCTTTCACTGTCCTGGACTTTCTGTGATAATTACAATGACATATTTTGGCCTCTGTTACTAATACTTTTATGGCAGCATTTAAGGTTATGCACAATATGTTTTAAAAATAACAGGAAACTGATATTTGTTGCATTTACACTAACAAATAACTAACAACAAAGCGAACAAATGGAGCGAGTCTATTTCAGTTGTTACTCGGCACACTGTTACACGATTTTGCATTTTGTATTTTATATTTTCGTTATTCGTTTAACTTGTACATGTAAGCGTTACTAATGCCAATAGTGTAATGTGTTCCCATATTTCGTTCATCGATCAAAGGTGAGCCACATCATTTTTTTTTGGTAATATGTACATACATATTTATTTTTAAGCGATTTTTGAATACTCTTCATTTAGGTGCATTTATTCCATCCAACTATTACTGTCGCTAACAACGTAAAACTAATACACAATTTAATAATGAAATTTTAATCAAACATAAACCGAGTGATTTCGCTTATTATTAATATTCTAAATTGGAAATGAAGTTGTTTTTGTCGTCGAAGTATTTTTTAAATTCAAATGGTTTGACAAGAATTCCAACACACAAAGTTCGAAACGACGCCAATTCCTTTTTTTAGAAAACATTTCTTTTATTATGCACTTTCAAAGATGCAAAGTTCAATTATATTTTTTCTTAGAAATTGATCTTAACTGACATTACTCTTAAAGAACTGCGCATGCGCGGCCCAGCCGATAAAACAGAAATTCAACAAAACCTGTGCTGCTACAGTCCTGTAGCCGTGCAGGTCTTGTACTATTATCCTAAACAGGGTATGGTATACCAGTTGGAACCCTGTTTTAGAGGTCAAACAGAGCATGCGGGGTGGACGGTATTTTCACATTACAATTAATTACGGTTTGTCAAACGTCTGTGATTTATTCTTCTTCATTTAACAGCTATAAAAATCATTCTTAAAAAACACTAATTAAACAAATAATTAAATGTTGTGACAAGATTTCGATACG